>CM055119.1:345222269-346463519 GCA_029206835.1 Rana muscosa
ATATTACACCTGAACTTAGCCTGTATTGCTGCTTTTTCCTGGTGTGTTACACCAACAGGATTTTGCGGCACTTACAGCAGGCGGAGTGTGCCTCCTGACCATATTACACCTTAACTTAGCCTGTATTGCTGCTTTTTCCTGGTGTGTTACACCAACAGGATTTTGCAGCACTTACAGCGGGCGGAGTGTGCCTCCTGACCAAATTACAACTGAACTTAGCCTGTATTGCTGCTTTTTCCTGGTGTGTTACACCAACAGGATTTTGCGGCACTTACAGCGGGCGGAGTGTGCCTCCTGACCATATTACACCTTAACTTAGCCTGTATTGCTGCTTTTTCCTGGTGTGTTACACCAACAGGATTTTGCGGCACTTACAGCGGGCGGAGTGTGCCTCCTGACCATATTACACCTTAACTTAGCCTGTATTGCTGCTTTTTCCTGGTGTGTTACACCAACAGGATTTTGCGGCACTTACAGCGGGCGGAGTGTGCCTCCTGACCATATTACACCTGAACTTAGCCTGTATTGCTGCTTTTCCCATTTCCCTGCAGGCCATTAGAATGTCTGGAAGGCAAACAAGGAGAGGCAGACAGTCAGGAGCCAATAAAAGAGGGCAAGCAGGCTCTGTGTCTAGAGACAACAGTGCTGGTCGTGGACACGGTGCATCGCCATCAGCACGTGGCCATGGGACACGCTTGTCCTTCTTTTCGGCAGCTGGACGTGTTGAGCCGCATCATGCCGAAGACTTGGTAGAGTGGATGACCAAGCCCTCCTTATCCTCCTCATCCTCTCTCACCCAGGCTCAGGGTACTGGCAAAGCAGCTGCCAAAGCGTCCTCTTCCCTGGTATCAATGTCATCATCAGTCACTCCTTCCCTAGACCAACCATGTCCTCCTGAGGAGTCCCCCGAACTGTTTGAGCACAGTGTTGGGTACATACTCCAGGAGGATGCCCAGCGTTTCGAAGGGTCTGATGATGATACCCAGCTAGAGGAAGGCAGTAGCGTGAGAGCAGAGAGAGGGGATGCTCAAGAAGGACACCAATCTGGCAGTCATGTTCCAGCAGCTGCAGCATACTGCCAGATTGGCTCCAGTGATGAGGAGGGAGGGGATGATGAGGTCACTGACTCCACGTGGGTGCCTAATAGGAGAGAGGAGGAGGAGGAGGAGGATGAGGAGGAGGCACATCTCCAACGAGGAAGGATGCCCTCGTGGGGCCAGCGTAAGGGCAGCACACCGACAGAATCACACCGCAGAGCTCCGCCTGTGCAGGGCGCTGCCTCTGCCCGTTATTCAAAAAGTTCTTTGGTGTGGGCCTTTTTTGAGTCGAGTGCATCAGATCGCACAGCTGCTGTTTGCAACATATGTCTCAAGCGTATATCGCGTGGCCAAAACATCACCCGCTTGGGCACCACATGCTTGACCAGACATATGTTGACCTGCCATGCAGCTCGTTGGCAAGCCTACCTTAAAGACCCACACCAAAGAACAAAGCTGACCTCTTCTTGCACCGCATCAGCTGGGATCTCCAACCCCACTATACCTTCAGTCCTCTCTGAAACCTGCTCTGAGAGGGATGAAGGTGTAGAATTAGGTGTGTCACAGCCAAGTACTTGCGGGCACTCTGCTCGCAGTACACCGACGTCCGATTCTAGCAGGCAAATTTCCCTGCCCCAGCTGCTGGACCGTCGAAAGAAGTTCACTCCCAGCCATCCACATGTCCAGCTGTTGAATGCTAGCTTGGCTAAATTGCTAGCGCTTCAACTGCTGCCTTTTCAGTTGGTAGACTCGGCCCCCTTCCGTGAGTTTGTGCAATGTGCGGTTCCTCAGTGGCAGGTTCCCAAACGCCACTTTTTCTCACGGAAGGCGATTCCGGCTCTCTACCGGCATGTGGAAGGCAATGTCTTGGCCACGCTGGACAGGGCGGTCAGCGGTAAGGTGCATATTACCGCTGACTCATGGTCCAGCAGGCATGGACAGGGACGTTACCTTTCTTTCACGGCCCATTGGGTCACTCTTTTGGCAGCTGGGAAGGATGCAGGACAAGGTGCAGTAGTGTTGGAGGTTGTTCCACCGCCACGCCTCCAAAATGCTACTACTGGTTGTGACACACCTCTGTCCTCCACCCCCTCCTCTTCTTCTTCCTCCGTGGCCTCTTCCTGTGCTTTGTCCTCGGAACCAGCGATGCTCCGTAGGCGTTCAAGAGGCTACGCAAGTACGCAGGCAAAAAGATGCTATGCCGTGCTTGCGCTGGTGTGTTTGGAGGACAGGAGCCACACTGGGGCAGAGGTTCTGTCTGCTCTGCAGGGGCAGGCCGAGAGGTGGTTGACGCCACGCCAGCTTAAGCCAGGAATGGTAGTTTGCGACAATGGCACCAACCTCCTCTCCGCTCTCCGACAGGGACAACTGACCCATGTGCCCTGTGTGGCTCACGTCCTTAACCTGGTGGTGCAGCGGTTCTTGGGCAGGTACCCGGGCTTACAGGATGTCTGAGGCAGGCCAGGAAAGTCTGTGTGCATTTCCGCAGATCTTATAATGCCAGTGCTCGCCTGGCTGAGCTGCAAAAGGAGTTGAACCTGCCCAAGAACCGCCTTATATGTGACATGCCCACCAGGTGGAACTCAACGTTGGCCATGCTGCAGTGGCTGCACACGCAGCAGAGGGCCATCAATGAGTACCTGTGCAACTACGGCACCAGGACAGGGTCAGGGGAGCTCGGTTTTTTTTCACCACGCCAGTGGGGCATGATCAGGGATGCATGCACTGTCCTGGCACCATTTGAGGAGGCCACGAGGATGGTGAGCAGTGACAGTGCATGCATCAGTGACACTGTACCTCTTGTCCACCTGTTGGAACATACGCTGCGTGGAATAATGGACAGGGCACTTGAGGCAGAACAGAGGCAGGAAGAGGAGGACTTCCTTGCCTCTCAAGGCCCCCTTTACCCAGACAATGTTCCTTCTGTCCCACCCATCGCACAGGAAGAAGAGGAGGAGGAGGAGGAGTAGGAGGAGGAGGATTGTGTCAGCATGAAGGTGGAGCCTGGCACTCAGCATCATCAGCAGCAGTCTTTTAGGGATGATTTACAGTCCCAAGAAACCAGTGGACTTGTACGTGGCTGGGAGGAGGTGGCTGTGGATCATGTCGTCCTTAGTGACCCAGAGGACTCCGGACCGAATGCCTCAGCTAACCTACGCTGCATGGCCTCCCTGATCCTGCAAAGTCTGCGGAAGGATCCTCATATTCTTCGGATCAAGGAGAGGGACCATTACTGGCTGGCCACTCTCCTTGATCCACGGTACAAGGGTAAGGTTGCGGACCTTATCTTACCGTCGCAGAGGGAGCAGAGGATGAGACAACTCCGGGAGGCCTTGCAGAAAGGTCTGTGCAACGCGTTCCCAGAGACTGGGAGGTTACAAACTCCTGGTCCTGGACAACGAGTTACTGAGGCTTCGGTCAGTCAAAGAAGGAGCGGTGGGGAAGGTGGCCGTCTGACCAATGCGTTCTGACAATTCTTTAGTCCGCAGTCCCAAGGTATGATCGGTTCCAGCAACCATCGCCAGCGTCTGATATACATGGTGCAGGAATACCTAGGGGCAAGGTCAGACTTGGACACCTTCACCACCGAAAATCCTCTGGCTTACTGGGTCTTGAGGATGGATCACTGGCCAGAGCTTGCACAGTATGCAATTGAGCTACTGGCCTGTCCTGCATCCAGCGTTCTTTCAGAACGCACATTCAGTGCTGCTGGAGGATTTGTCACGTATCACAGGGTGCGCCTGTCCACCGACTCTGTTGATCGACTGACCTTCATAAAGATGAACCAGCCTTGGATCACCACCAGCTACCAAACACCTGAAGCTGATATAACAGACTAATTTATTTTCAAATGTCACATCCCTTCAAGACTGATGCTGATGCTGAGAGACTGTCCTGTTATGTTAACTGACTATCCTCCTCCTCCTCAATGATCCGATTGATGATGATAGCTTGGAAGAACATTTTTGTTTCTGGGTGCCGCCACCAGTGGCTAAGGCCAAATTTTTCAGCCCCTGTTTAACAGGGGCGTGTTATTACAATTTTTTATGCAATGCTTTGCAGCAGGGCTCATTCCTGCACTCCAACTAGAGTATCTGAGAGTGGTTGCAGTGTCGTGGCACCAGCACCAGTGGCTAAGGCCCAATTTTTCAGCCCCTGTTTAACAGGGGCGTGTAATTACAATTTTTGATGAAATACTTTGCAACAGGGCTCATTGCTGTGCTCCAAGTACAGTATCTGTGAGGGGTTGCAGTGTTGTGGCACCAGTGCCTAAGGCCCAATTTTTCTGCCCCTGTTTAACAGGGGCATGTAATTACAATTCTTGATCTAATAATTCACAGCAGGGCCCATTCCTGCGCCCACCAAGACTAACTGTGAGGCCTTACAGTGTTGTGTCAACACCACCACCACCACCAAAGGCCCAATTTTTCAGCCCCTGTTCAACAGGGGCATGCAATTACAATTCTTGATCTAATAATTCACAGCAGGGCCCATTCATGCGCCCACTAAGAGTAACTGTGAGGTGGGAGGAGATATTTCAGGGGGTAAGTGTATGCTCTTTAAATGTGGCCCAGCGGCTCACGCAACTGTATATTATTCTGAGGGTATACTACACGCCGCATAGACTACAGCTGATGGGGTTGCAGACGGATGGTACCTGTACCAGATGTAGGAGGGACCATGGGGATCTTATTCACCTCCTGTGGCACTGCCCCAAACTGCATTTATATTGGAATGAGGTGGTAACTGTGGTCAATTCTGTGTTCCAGATATCTTTACCAGTAGATCCCAAGGTATGCCTCTTGGGGGTGGTGGAAGAGCATGTGATAGAAGCGCATCCTAGGGAAGCAGTTCAGAGGGTGATGTTCCAAGCCAGGAGGCTGATTATGTTGTATTGGAAATCTGAGGCGCCCCCAACTTCGAGGGAATGGATATGTAAGATAGGGGATATGTTACGTATGGAAAAGCTCATCTACCAGCACAGGGGGAGCATGCAGAAATATGAAAATCTCTGGGCGCCGTGGCTGGATACACGGGGGCTTGCCCCGGTGGACCTGGTCGCGGGCAGATTATTGGGCTAGTTATGGGGGGGGGGGGGAAACACTCTGCCTGTGAATGCTATATTGTAGGAAGAGAAATATTATAAGGTTGCTACTTTAACCCTGTTTTGTATCAATCGGTCATGAGCATGGAAGTGCTGATTATTGTTTTTGATGTATATGACTTTGTACCACCTTTGAATCAATAAACACATTTTTGTTGGTAAAAAAAAAAAAAAAGAGTAACTGTGAGGGCTCACAGTGTTGTGGCAACACCAACATGTAAGGGGCAAATTTCAGCTGAGTATATACGCGAGGCCCCTACTTTCAAACATCCAACTTACAAACGACTCCTCCTTGCAAACGGAAGGAGACAACAGGAAGTGAGAGGAAATCTACCCCTAGGAAGGCAAATTCTCTCCTGTAAGAGTTAATATGGGGAAAAAAGTGTCTCCTCTCCACTGATGCTTTATCACCAATTCTTGTTTCAATAAAAACCCCAAATTTTCAAAAAACATTTGTCTTTAGGACGGAAAGTGAGGTGAACTGTTCTGAACAGGTGCACACTGCACAGACAGCAAAACAAATGTTACAGGGGTGATAACCCTTCCCTATGTTTTCACTAAAAAAGCTTAAAAATAGATTTTTTGCCTGGAGCTACACTTAAACAATGTACCTGTTCAAAATTACAAACAGATTCTACAAAAGAACAAACCTACAGTCCCTGTCTTGTATGCACCGCCTGTATACGGCTGTTCAGAGTATATAGGGCCTTTTTTATTTTGGGTGCGGGGTTCCCCTTAATATCCATACAAGACCCAAAGGGGCTGGTAATGGGCTGGGGTGGGGGGGGGGGGGTGTGTGATGGGGTAGCTATGCCATTTTTCTTAAAGATTTTCATCCATATTACCGGGACCAGACATTACATTAAAGCCGCAAGCAGTTTTAAATGGCTTTTTTTCCTTTAGAAATGTAATTTTGTGCAGGGACAGTTCTAAACATGGGAAACACGTGGCACTTCACAGGCATACTTTAGACACCCCCCAGGTACGATATTTAAAGGAATATTTGACTTTTTTTTTTTTCACTTTATGCATCATTAAAATGACTGCTCCAGAAAAACGGACGTTTTTAAAACTTCTTTTTGCATTGATAAATGTCCCCTGGTGCAGAACCCAGGTTCCCAAACCCTTTTTAGGACAATAACATGCATAATAGTCGTTATAATTAGCACTTTCGATTTCGAACGTTCGCATCCATTGTATTTAATAGGGTTTCCAAAGTTCGTGCGAACTTTCGGTCCGTTCACGGGTTCTGGTGCGAACCGAACCCGGGGGTGTTCGGCTCATCACTAGTGGCAAGGAAACCTTTAAGCCATTGTAGCGGGGTGCTATATTTAAGGGAAGTATCTGAGTGGTAATAAGGGTCAGATACACAAATTGTTAGGGTTCATGGACCATTTCTGTCCCTGGGAGATAGTATTGATGTACAGTTCCCTGGGGCTTATAGGTGGCGCTGTTGCCATGGGCCCGGGTTGAACCACAGTACAGGGTTGTGCCTTTTCTTATCCCCTCTTGACAGCAGTGCGGCAGGGCGGGGAACCTGCTGTGCCTGTCGGGAGAGGGTATAAAAAGGGGCGGCCATCTTCCAGAGGGGGAGTCGGTCGTCCGGGTGCCCTAGGCCCGGAGGCCTGGTTGGTCGTCCGGGTGCCCTAGGCCCGAGGCCTGGTCGGTTGGACGTTCTGCGCCCAGGCACCTTAGGCCTGGGTGCGTGTGTGTGTGTCGCCTCCGGGTGCCCTAGGCCCAGAGGCGGAGTTGCTGTTCCATCCCAGACACCTTCAGTCTGGAGTGAGGTACTAAATAGGAAGCCCGGGGCCCAGCAACCTTTGGCTGGGGTCCGCTAAGGATCGAGAGCTCCCAGGGTACCACCTTGCGAGGGGACCTGTATCTTGGATCGAGGAGACCAGGGAGGTGACCCTTTTTGAAGACCCAGCGCAGAGTCGTGGTGACAGTGAGGGCCTCTGGTAACTCTCCGGAGGGACGTTTTTTCCTTGACATGGGCCAAGTTCTCCAAGAAGGCAGTGCATGTTCTGTAGGTCATAGTGGCAGTGACTCTACGCACACCAGGTTAGTGGCAGTGACCAAATAGGGCAAGGCCCTATTTACCTGGTCAGTAGCAGTGACCATTCTCAACATGTCAGTGGCAGTGACTTTCATATTCATTAGGTCTGTGACAAAGATCGTATGCCAAACCTGTTCGTGCATATCAGAACCGTAAGAGAACCAAGATTTAGTTTGTGCCTGGACCTCTCTCCCACCTTATCTGACCTGTGTCTCGTCTCAACCTGTCTGCTCTTAAAGGGACTATTTATTATCCATGTGAAATAAATACAGAAGTTGGACTTTCAGTTGGTGTGGACAGTTACTTTACTGGGGAGAATTAAGGACTTGTTTCTGGCCAAGGCAGAAGCGAGGTCAGCTTGGGAGGATTCTAACACCAGCCGCAGGCCCGAGAAAACTAACACCGCTCAGCCTCCCCATCCAGGAGGGTAGGGGCTTGTAGTGCGGTGTGCCTCAGTCTTTCCTGTAGAGGAGCCAAATTAGGAAAAGCAGGTAAAGTCTGGGGTGGGTGCGCTATACCATTTTCTGTTATATCATGGTGACAGACTTTAACCACTTGACCACTGGGCACTTAAACCCCCTTAATAACCAGACCAATTTTCAGCTTTCGGTGCTCTCGCATTTTGAATGACAATTACTCAGTCATACAACACTGTACCCATATGAAATTTTTGTCCTTTTTTTCACACAAATAGAGCTTTCTTTTGGTGGTATTTAATCACTGTTGGGTTTTTTATTTTTTACGCTATAAGAGAAAAAAGACTGAAAATTTTGTAAAAAAATGATTTTTTTTTTCGTTTCTGTTATAAAATTTTGCAAATTACTATTTTTTCTTCATAAATTTTGGCCAAAATTTATACTGCTACATATCTTTGGTAAAAATAAGTACAAATTGGTGTATATTATTTGGTCTTTGTGAAAGTTATAGAGTCCACAAGCTATGGTGCCAATATCTGAAAATTTATCACACCTGAAGTACTGACGGCCTATCTCAATTCTTGAGACCCTAACATGCCAGAAAAGTACAAATACCCCCCAAATGACCCCTTTTTGGAAAGAAGACATTCCAAGGTATTCAGAAAGAGGCATTGTGAGTTTTTTGAAGTTGTCATTTTTTCCCACAATTCTTTGCAAAATCAAGATTTTTTTTTTCTCTTTTTTTTTTTCTCAAAATTGTCATATTAGCAGGTTATTTCTCACACACAGCATATGCATTCCACAAATTACACCCCAAAACACATTCTGCTATTACTCCCGAGTATGGCGATACCACATGTGTGAGACTTTTACACAGCGTGGCCACATACAGAGGCCCAACATGCAGGGAGCACCTTCAGGCGTTCTGGAGCACCCAGGCCAATTCTGACACTTCTCTCCTACATGTAAAAATCATCATTTGTTTGCTAGAAAATTACATAGAACCCCAAAACATTATATATGTTTTTTTAGCAAAGACCTTAGAGAATATAATGGTGGTTGTTGCAACTTTTTATCTCGCACGATATTTGCGCAGCAATTTTTTTAACGCGTTTTTTACGGAAAAAAAATGTTTTGTGCTTAAAAAAAAAAAAAAACAGTAAAGTTAGCCCAATGTTTTTGCATAATGTGAAAGATGAAGTTACGCCGAGTAAATAGATACCTAACATGTCGCCCTTAAAAATTGCATACACTCGTGGAATGGCGCCAAACTTCACTACTTAAAAAATCCCCATAGGCGACGCTTTAAATATTTTTACTGGTTACATGTTTTGAGTTACAGAGGAGGTCTAGGGCCAAAATGATTGTTCTCGCTCTAACGTTCGCAGAGATACCTCACATGTGTGGTTTGAAAACCGTTTTCATATGTGGGCGGGACTTACATATGCGTTCGCTTCTGTATGCAAGCTCACAGGGACAGGGGCGCTTTAAAAAAAAAATAAAAAATTATTCTTCATTTTACTTTATTTATTTTAGTTTGACATGTTTTTTCCGCCCTAAACATTTTTTTGATCACTTTTATACCTATTACAAGGAACGTAAACATCCCTTGTAATAGGAATATGGCATGACAGGTCCTCTTTACAGTGAGATATGGGGGGGGGGGTGTCAATAAGACCCCACATCTCACCTCTAGGCTGGGAAGCCTGAAAAAAATACAAAAAAAAAAAACAACAATCCTGGCTTTGATCGTAGCGGTGAGTCGGTAGAAGCACCGGAGGGCGGCGGGGGGGGGACATCCCCTCTCGCCTCCCGTAAGAATGGTCAAGCGGCGGAACAGCCGCTATGATTGTTCTTATGGTGTAGGGAATCGCCGGCTGAAAAAGCTAATATCTGAATGATGCCTGTAGCTGCTCCCATCATTCAGATATCCCCGCACAAAGTCAAGGACGTCATATGGCGGCCGGAGGGCGGGAAGTGGTTATTGCAGAGTATTGCCGGGCATTGCGGAGTATTGCCGGGCATTGCGGAGTATTGCTGGGCATTGCGGAGTATTGCAGGGCATTGCGGAGTATTGCGGACTATGGCAGGGTATTGCGGTGTATGGCAGGGTATTGCACGGGTATTGCACAGGGTATTGTGGAGGGTATTGCAGAGTATTGTGGAGGGTATTGCAGAGTATTGTGGAGGGTATTGCAGAGTATTGTGCAGGGTATTGCAGAGTATTGTGCAGGGTATTGCAGAGTATTGTGCAGGGTATTGCAGAGTATTTTGCAGAATATTGCGCAGGGTATTGCAGAGTATTGCGCAGGGTATTGCAGAGTATTGCGCAGGGTATTGCAGAGTATTGCACCAGAGTATTGCAGAGTATTGCACCAGAGTATTGCAGAGTATTGCACCAGGGTATTGCAGAGTATTTTGCAGGGTATTGCGCAGGGTATTGCAGAGTATTTTGCAGGCTATTGCACAGGGTATTGCAGAGTATTGCGCAGGGTATTGCAGAGTATTGCGCAGGGTATTGCAGAGTATTTTGCAGGGTATTGCAGAGTATTTTGCAGGGTATTGCAGAGTATTTTGCAGGGTATTGCAGAGTATTGCGCAGGGTATTGCAGAGTATTGCACCAGGGTATTGCAGAGTATTGCACCAGGGTATTGCAGAGTATTGCACCAGGGTATTGCAGAGTATTGCACCAGGGTATTGGCAGGGTATTTTGCAGAGTATTGGCAGGGTATTTTGCAGAGTATTGGCAGGGTGTATTGCAGAGTATTGGCAGGGTATAGCACAGGGATGGCTGAGCAGGGATGGATGGATGGCTGGATCTGTGACTGCAATTGTCACAGATCCAACCCACAGTGCTGCTGCTGCCATCAAATGACGCCGGTCTGTTTACAAGTGATTGCTCCGTCATTTGACGGAGCGATCACGTGGTAAACGGCCGCTATCAGCGGCGATTTACCGCGATTCGTGATCCGCCGGGTCCTCTGGACCCGGCGGTCACGGAGTTTCCCGTGTGCGCGCCCCAGGGGGCGCGCGGGAGCGCGATTCTGGGAGGACGTTATATAACGTCCTCCCAGAGTTAAGCAACCACCTTGTCGACGTTATTTGTCGGCAGGTGATTGTTAAGTGGTTAAAGAGGAGCTCCAGTCTCCCCAAAAATGTTTTTAAAGTCAGCAGCTACAAACACTGTAGATGCTGACTTTTAATATAAGGACACTTACCTGTCCAGGGATCCAGCAATGTTGGCACTAGTGATGAGCCGAACACCCCCGGGTTCGGTTCGCACCAGAACCCGCGAACGGACCGAAAGTTCGAACGAACATTAGAACCCTATTAAATACAATGGATGCGAACGTTCGAATTCTAAAGTGCTAATTATAACAACTATTATGCATGTTATTGTCCTAAAAAGGGTTTGGGAACCCGGGTTCTGCACCAGGGGACATGTATCAATGCAAAAAGAAGTTTTAAAAACGGTCGTTTTTCGGGAGCAGTCATTTTAATGATGCATAAAGTGAAAAAAAAAAAGTCAAATATTCCTTTAAATATCGTACCTGGGGGGTGTCTAAAGTATTCCTGTGAAGTGCCACGTGTTTCCCGTGTTTAGAACTGTCCCTGCACAAAATGACACTTCTAAAGGAAAAAAAAGCCATTTAAAACTGCTTGCGGCTTTAATGTAATGTCTGGTCCCGGTAATATGGATGAAATTCTTTAAGAAAAATGGCATAGCTACCCCATGACCCCCCCCCCTACCCCAGCCCATTACCAGCCCCTTTGGGTCTTGTATGGATATTAAGGGGAACCCCGCACATAAAATAAAAAAGGCCCTATATACTCTGAACAGCCCTATACAGGCGGTGCATACAAGACAGGGACTGTAGGTTTGTTCTTATGTAGAGTCTGTTTGTAATTTTGAACAGGTACATTGTTGAAGTGTAGCTCCAGACCAAAAATCTATTTTTAAACTTTTTGGAAAACATAGGTAAGGGTTATCACCCCTGTAACATTTGTTTTGCTGTCTGTGCCCCTGTTCAGAACATTTCACCTCACTTTCCGTCCCAATGACAACTCTTTTTGAAATGTGGTCTTTTTCTTGAAACAAGGATTGCTGATAAAGCATCAGTACAGAGGAGACACCTTTCTCCCATATTTATTCTTACAGGAGAGAATTTTCCTTCCTAGTGGTAGATTTCCTCTCACTTCCTGTTGTCTTCTTGCGTTTGCAAGTAGGAGTCGTTTGTAAGTTGGATGTTTGAAAGTAGGGACCTGCCGTATATACTCTGCAGAAATAGGCCCCTTAGTTGTTGGTGTTGGCACAACACTGTAAGCACTCACAGTTACTCTTGGTTGGTGCTGGAACGCCCTGCTGTCAACTATTATATCAGGAATTTTAATTACATATAATTGTTGAACAGTGGTAGTAAAAATTGGGCCTTTGATGGTGGTGCTGGTGCCACAACACTGTAAGCCCTGACAGTTACTCTTGGTGGGTGCAGCAATGGGCCCTGCTGTGAATTATTAGATCAAGAATTGTAATTACATGCCCCTGTTGAACAGGGGCTGAAAAATTGGGCCTTAGGCACTGGTGGCACAACACTGCAACCCCTCACAGATACTGTACTTGGAGCACAGCAATGAGCCCTGTTGCAAAGTATTGCTTCAAAAATTGTAATGACACGCCCCTGTTAAACAGGGGCTGAAAAATTGGGCCTTAGGCACTGGTGGCACAACACTGCAACTCCTCACAGATACTGTACTTGGAGCACAGCAATGAGCCCTGTTGCAAAGTATTGCTTCAAAAATTGTAATGACACGCCCCTGTTAAACAGGGGCTGAAAAATTGGGCCTTAGGCACTGGTGGCACAACACTGCAACTCCTCACAGATACTGTACTTGGAGCACAGCAATGAGCCCTGTTGCAAAGTATTGCTTCAAAAATTGTAATTACACGCCCCTGTTAAACAGGGGCTGAAAAATTGGGCGTTAGGCACTGGTGGCGGCACCCATAAACAAAAATGATCTTACAAGCTATCATCATCAATCGTATCATTGAGGACTCGGAGGAGGAGGATAGCCAGTCAACATAACAGCACAGGCACTCAGCATCAGCATCAGTCTTGAAGGGATGTGACATGTTAAAATCAATTAGTCTGTTATATCAGCATCAGGTGTGTGGTAGCTGGTGGTGATCCAAGACTGGTTCATCTTGATGAAAGTCAGTCGATCAACCGAGTCGGTGGACAGGCGCACCCTGTGATCCGTGACAAATCCTCCAGCAGCACTGAATGTGCGTTCCGAAAGAACGCTGGATGCAGGACAGGCCAGTAGCTCAATTGCATACTGTGCAAGCTCTGGCCAGTGATCCATCCTCAAGACCCAGTAAGCCAGAGGATTTTCGGTGGGGAAGGTGTCCAAGTCTGACCTTGCCCCTAGATATTCCTGCACCATGTTTATCAGACGCTGGCGATGGTTGCTGGAACCGATCATACTTTGGGACTGCGGACTAAAGAATTGTCTGAACGCATCGGTCAGACGGCCACCTTCCCCACCGCTCCTTCTTTGACTGGCCGAAGCCTCAGCAACTCGTTGTCCAGGACCAGGAGTTTGCAACCTCCCAGTCTCTGGGAACGCGTTGCACAGACCTTTCTGCAAGGCCTCCCGGAGTTGTCTCATCCTCTGCTCCCTCTGCGACGGTAACATAAGGTCCGCAACCTTACCCTTGTACCGTGGATCAAGGAGAGTGGCCAGCCAGTAATGGTCCCTCTCCTTGATCCGAAGAATACGAGGATCCTTCCGCAGACTTTGCAGGATCAGGGAGGCCATGCAGCGTAGGTTTGCTGAGGCATTCGCTCCGGAGTCCTCTGGGTCACTAAGGACGACATGATCCGCAGCCACCTCCTCCCAGCCACGTACAAGTCCACTGGTTTCTTGGGACTGTAAATCATCCCTAAAAGACTGCTGCTGATGATGCTGAGTGCCAGCCTCCACCTCCATGCTGACACAATCCTCCTCCTCCTCCTCCTCCTCCTCTTCCTGTGCGATGGGTGGGACAGAAGGAACACTGTCTGGGTAAAGGGGGCCTTGAGAGGCAAGGAAGTCCTCCTCTTCCTGCCTCTGTTCTGCCTCAAGTGCCCTGTCCATTATTCCACGCAGCGTGTGCTCCAACAGGTGGACAAGAGGTACAGTGTCACTGATGCATGCACTGTCACTGCTCACCATCCTCGTGGCCTCCTCAAATGGTGCCAGGACAGTGCATGCATCCCTGATCATGCCCCACTGGCGTGGAGAAAAAAAACCAAGCTCCCCTGACCCTGTCCTGGTGCCGTAGTCGCACAGGTACTCATTGATGGCCCTCTGCTGCGTGTGCAGCCGCTGCAGCATGGCCAACGTTGAGTTCCACCTGGTGGGCATGTCACATATAAGGCGGTTCTTGGGCAGGTTCAACTCCTTTTGCAGCTCAGCCAGGCGAGCACTGGCATTATAAGATCTGCAGGAAATGCACACAGACTTTCCTGGCCTGCCTCAGGACATCCTGTAAGCCCGGGTACCTGCCCAAGAAGCGCTGCACCACCAGGTTAAGGACGTGAGCCACACAGGGCACATGGGTCAGTTGTCCCTGTCGGAGGGCGGAGAGGAGGTTGGTGCCATTGTCGCAAACCACCATTCCTGGCTTAAGCTGGCGTGGCGTCAACCACCTCTCGGCCTGGCCCTGCAGAGCAGACAGGACCTCTGCCCCAGTGTGGCTTCTGTCCCCCAAACACACCAGCGCAAGCACGGCATGGCATCTTTTTGCCTGCGTACTTGCGTAGCCCGTGAACGGCTACGGAGCACCGCTGGTTCATAGGACAAACCACAGGAAGAGGCCATGGAGGAAGAAGAAGAGGAGGGGGTGGAGGAGAGAGGTGTGTCACAACCAGTAGTAGCATTTTGGAGGCGTGGCGGTGGGACAACCTCCAACACTACTGCACCTTGTCCTGAATCCTTCCCAGCTGCCAAAAGAGTGACCCAATGGGCCGTGAAAGAAAGGTAACGTCCCTGTCCATGCCTGCTGGACCATGAGTCAGCGGTAATATGCACCTTACCGCTGACCGCCCTGTCCAGCGAGGCCAAGACATTGCCTTCCACATGCCGGTAGAGAGCCGGAATAGCCTTCCGTGAGAAAAAGTGGCGTTTGGGAACCTGCCACTGAGGAACCGCACATTGCACAAACTCACGGAAGGGGGCCGAGTCTACCAACTGAAAAGGCAGCAGTTGAAGCGCTAGCAATTTAGCCAAGCTAGCATTCAACCGCTGGGCATGTGGATGGCTGGGAGTGAACTTCTTTCGACGGTCCAGCAGCTGGGGCAGGGAAATTTGCCTGCTAGAATCGGACGTCGGTGTACTGCTAGCAGAGTGGGCGCAAGTACTTGGCTGTGACACACCTAATTCTACACCTTCATTCCTCTCAGTGCATGTTTCAGAGAGGACTGAAGTTATAGTGGGGTTGGAGATCCCAGCTGATGCGGTGCAAGGAGAGGTCCGCTTTGTTCTTTGGTGTGGGTCTTTGAGGTAGGCTTGCCAACGAGCTGCATGGCAGGTCAACATATGTCTGGTCAGGCATGTGGTACCCAAGCGGCTGATGTTTTGGCCACGCGATATACGCTTGAGACATATGTTGCAAACAGCAGCTGTGCGATCTGATGCACTAGCCTCAAAAAAGGCCCACACCAAAGAACTTTTTGAATGACGGGCAGAGGCAGCGCCCTGCACAGGCGGAGCTCTGCGGTGTGATTCCGTCGGTGTACTGCCCTTACGCTGGCCACCAAAGGGCATCCTGCCTCGTTGGAGATGTGCCTCCTCCTCATCCTCCTCCTCCTCCTCTCTCCTATTAGGCACCCACGTGGAGTCAGTGACCTCATCATCCCCTCCCTCCTCATCACTGGAGCCAATCTGGCAGTATGCTGCAGCTGCTGGAACATGACTGCCAGATTGGTGTCCTTCTTGAGCATCCCCTCTGTCTGCTCTCACGCTACTGCCTTCCTCTAGCTGGGTTTCATCATCAGACCCTTCGAAACGCTGGGCATCCTCCTGGAGCATGTACCCAACACTGTGCTGAAACAGTTCGGGGGACTCCTCAGGAGGAGGACATGGTGGGTCTAGGGAAGGAGTGACTGATGATTTGTCTGACATTGATACCAGGGAAGACGACGCTTTGGCAGCTGCTTTTCCAGTACCCTGAGCCTGGGTGAGAGAGGATGAGGAGGAGGAGGAGGGCTTGGTCATCCACTCTACCAAGTCTTCGGCATGATGTGGCTCAACATGTCCAGCTGCCGAAAAGAAGGACAAGCGTGTCCCATGGCAATGTGCTGATGACAATGCACCGCGTCCACGACCAGCACTGTTGCCCCCAGACACAGAGCCTGCTTGCCCTCTTTTATTGCCTCCTGACTGTCTGCCTCTCCTTGTTTGCCTTCCAGACATTCTAATAGATGGCCTGCAGGGAGATGGGAAAAAAGCAATAAGGGCTACCTTCAGGTGTCCTTCTCTGTCCCTTGAAACAAGGACTTTCACAGTGAAAGAAACTGACACTCTCCCTACCTACAGTTTTCTGTCCCTAGAAAAAATGTTTTTTTTAATCACAATATAGCACAAGGACAATTCACTCACTGTCCTTCCAGGTCCCTGGAAACAAGGACTTGCAGAGTGAAATAAACTGACACTCTCCCTACCTACAGTTTTCTGTCCCTAGAATAAATGTTTTTTTTAAGCACAATATAGCACAAGGACAATTCACTCACTGTCCTTAGAGGTCCCTGGAAACAAGGACTTGCAGAGTGAAAGAAAATAAACACTCTCCCTACCTACAGTTTTCTGTCCCTAGAAAAAATGTTTTTTTTTAAGCACAATATAGCACAAGGACAATTCACTCACTGTCCTTCCAGGTCCCTGGAAACAAGGACTTGCAGAGTGAAAGAAAAAAAACACTCTCCCTACCTACAGTTTTCTGTCCCTAGAAAAAATGTTTTTTTTAATCACAATATAGCACAAGGACAATTCACTCACTGTCCTTACAGGTCCCTGGAAACAAGGACTTGCAGAGTGAAAGAAACTGACACTCTCCCTACCTACAGTTTTCTGTCCCTAGAATAAATGTTTTTTTTAAGCACAATATAGCACAAGGAGAATTCACTCACTGTCCTTCCAGGTCCCTGGAAACAAGGACTTGCAGAGTGAAATAAACTGACACTCTCCCTACCTACAGTTTTCTGTCCCTAGAATAAATGTTTTTTTAAGCACAATATAGCACAAGGACAATTCACTCACTGTCCTTACAGGTCCCTGGAAACAAGGACTTGCAGAGTGAAAGAAACTGACACTGTCCCTACCTACAGTTTTCTGTCCCTAGAATAAATGTTTTTTTTAAGCACACTATAGCACAAGGACAATTCACTCACTGTCCTTACAGGTCCCTGGAAACAAGGACTTGCAGAGTGAAAGAAAAAAAACACTCTCCCTACCTACAGTTTTCTGTCCCTAGAAAAAATGTTTTTTTTAATCACAATATAGCACAAGGACAATTCACTCACTGTCCTTACAGGTCCCTGGAAACAAGGACTTGCAGAGTGAAAGAAAAAAAACACTCTCCCTACCTACAGTTTTCTGTCCCTAGAAAAAATGTTTTTTTTAATCACAATATAGCACAAGGACAATTCACTCACTGTCCTTACAGGTCCCTGGAAACAAGGACTTGCAGAGTGAAATAAACTGACACTCTCCCTACCTACAGTTTTCTGTCCCTAGAATAAATGTTTTTTTTAAGCACAATATAGCACAAGGACAATTCACTCACTGTCCTTACAGGTCCCTGGAAACAAGGACTTGCAGAGTGAAAGAAAAAAAACACTCTCCCTACCTACAGTTTTCTGTCCCTAGAAAAAATGTTTTTTTTAATCACAATATAGCACAAGGACAATTCACTCACTGTCCTTACAGGTCCCTGGAAACAAGGACTTGCAGAGTGAAATAAACTGACACTCTCCCTACCTACAGTTTTCTGTCCCTAGAATAAATGTTTTTTTTAAGCACAATATAGCACAAGGACAATTCACTCACTGTCCTTACAGGTCCCTGGAAACAAGGACTTGCAGAGTGAAAGAAAAAAAACACTCTCCCTACCTACAGTTTTCTGTCCCTAGAAAAAAAATTTTTTTAATCACAATATAGCACAAGGACAATTCACTCACTGTCCTTACAGGTCCCTGGAAACAAGGACTTGCAGAGTGAAAGAAACTGACACTCTCCCTACCTACAGTTTTCTGTCCCTAGAATATATGTTTTTTTAAGCACAATATAGCACAAGGACAATTCACTCACTGTCCTTCCAGGTCCCTGGAAACAAGGACTTGCAGAGTGAAAGAAAAAAAACACTCTCCCTACCTACAGTTTTCTGTCCCTAGAAAAAATGTTTTTTTTAATCACAATATAGCACAAGGACAATTCACTCACTGTCCTTACAGGTCCCTGGAAACAAGGACTTGCAGAGTGAAATAAACTGACACTCTCCCTACCTACAGTTTTCTGTCCCTAGAATAAATGTTTTTTTTAAGCACAATATAGCACAAGGACAATTCACTCACTGTCCTTACAGGTCCCTGGAAACAAGGACTTGCAGAGTGAAAGAAAAAAAACACTCTCCCTACCTACAGTTTTCTGTCCCTAGAAAAAATGTTTTTTTTAATCACAATATAGCACAAGGACAATTCACTCACTGTCCTTCCAGGTCCCTGGAAACAAGGACTTGCAGAGTGAAATAAACTGACACTCTCCCTACCTACAGTTTTCTGTCCCTAGAATAAATGTTTTTTTTAAGCACAATATAGCACAAGGACAATTCACTCACTGTCCTTACAGGTCCCTGGAAACAAGGACTTGCAGAGTGAAAGAAAAAAAACACTCTCCCTACCTACAGTTTTCTGTCCCTAGAAAAAATGTTTTTTTTAATCACAATATAGCACAAGGACAATTCACTCACTGTCCTTACAGGTCCCTGGAAACAAGGACTTGCAGAGTGAAATAAACTGACACTCTCCCTACCTACAGTTTTCTGTCCCTAGAATAAATGTTTTTTTTAAGCACAATATAGCACAAGGAGAATTCACTCACTGTCCTTCCAGGTCCCTGGAAACAAGGACTTGCAGAGTGAAAGAAAAAAAACACTCTCCCTACCTACAGTTTTCTGTCCCTAGAAAAAATGTTTTTTTTAATCACAATATAGCACAAGGACAATTCACTCACTGTCCTTCCAGGTCCCTGGAAACAAGGACTTGCAGAGTGAAATAAACTGACACTCTCCCTACCTACAGTTTTCTGTCCCTAGAATAAATGTTTTTTTTAAGCACAATATAGCACAAGGACAATTCACTCACTGTCCTTACAGGTCCCTGGAAACAAGGACTTGCAGAGTGAAAGAAAAAAAACACTCTCCCTACCTACAGTTTTCTGTCCCTAGAAAAAATGTTTTTTTTAATCACAATATAGCACAAGGACAATTCACTCACTGTCCTTCCAGGTCCCTGGAAACAAGGACTTGCAGAGTGAAATAAACTGACACTCTCCCTACCTACAGTTTTCTGTCCCTAGAATAAATGTTTTTTTTAAGCACAATATAGCACAAGGACAATTCACTCACTGTCCTTAGAGGTCCCTGGAAACAAGGACTTGCAGAGTGAAAGAAAATAAACACTCTCCCTACCTACAGTTTTCTGTCCCTAGAAAAAATGTTTTTTTTTAAGCACAATATAGCACAAGGACAATTCACTCACTGTCCTTCCAGGTCCCTGGAAACAAGGACTTGCAGAGTGAAAGAAAAAAAACACTCTCCCTACCTACAGTTTTCTGTCCCTAGAAAAAATGTTTTTTTTAATCACAATATAGCACAAGGACAATTCACTCACTGTCCTTACAGGTCCCTGGAAACAAGGACTTGCAGAGTGAAAGAAACTGACACTCTCCCTACCTACAGTTTTCTGTCCCTAGAATAAATGTTTTTTTAAGCACAATATAGCACAAGGACAATTCACTCACTGTCCTTCCAGGTCCCTGGAAACAAGGACTTGCAGAGTGAAAGAAACTGACACTGTCCCTACCTACAGTTTTCTGTCCCTAGAATAAATGTTTTTTTAAGCACAATATAGCACAAGGACAATTCACTCACTGTCCTTCCAGGTCCCTGGAAACAAGGACTTGCAGAGTGAAAGAAACTGACACTGTCCCTACCTACAGTTTTCTGTCCCTAGAATAAATGTTTTTTTTAAGCACACTATAGCACAAGCACAAAACACACTGACACTCTCCCTACCTATCCTTCTCTTTCCCTAAACTAAAGGAATCCAGGTTAAGCAAGAAAGAAATAAATGTCACTGTCCCTGCCTATGCTGCTCTATCCCTGCTCCGGAACACACTACACTAGGCCGCCGTGCTGGCGGCCTTTTATAGTGTGGGGCGTGTACTAAACACCCTCAGCAATAATTGGCCACAGGCATCCTGCCTGTGGCCAATCATTGCTCTCCTCGCTGCCGGCGCTGTGATTGGCCAAGCATGCGGGGTCACAGTGCATGCTTGGCCAATCACAGCGCCTGGATGACACTGCGATGGCGTAGTGCATTGTGGGCCGTTCGCGTCACTCGAATTTGGCGCGAACGGCCCAAATCGTTCGATCTTCGTCGAACGATCGAACAGCCGATGTTCGAGTCGAACGTATGTTCGACTCGAACACGAAGCTCATCCCTAGTTGGCACCCAAACCTGAATCTTTAATCGGCTTCTTTACTATGGGAAACCGACAGTAAAGCCTTCAGGCTTCATAGCAGGTTTCCTACTGCACATTCACGAGTCGTGGAGCACTTTCTGAATGGTTTCACTGTCTTCTGGGACCTGTGTGTGTCCCAGAAGGCAGCAGGGGAAGGAGAAGGGGCCAGATATACTCAAATATCTTACCTGGAAGTGGGAGCAGGTACCTGTCAAAACCAGGTACCCACTCCCCCCCAAATTTGCCAAATGAGACAGTGAAGGGTGTGAACAAGTGGACCTTCCCCTTTTGGGTGGAGCTCTGCTTTAATTGACATTCAACTTTTCATTGACATCAAACATCACACTTTCATTGACAATGTTGACTTGGAGACCAAGGTAAGAGAAGCAATTGGGAAGGAGATCAATGTATTGATACACTAAATGCTACCTGCCATTTCCATCCACCAGTCCAAGGAGACTGCAACTGTGATGCCGCGTACACACGGTCGGAATTTCCGGCAGAAGAATTTAGATGGGAGCTTTTGGTCGGATGTTCCGACCGTGTGTATGCCCCATCGGAATTTTTCTGTCGGAATTTCCAACGGACTTAGATCAGGTTCTCTAGTTTTCCGTCAGAAACAGAGAGTGCTTTTTAATTTGCAGGCAAATTTCTAAATGTTGATTTCACATTTATGTGCAGAATATTCCTGTATTGGTAGTTAAGGCATCATTATGTATAACTAAGAAAATAGAGCAATGGACCATTCTCATTGGTGGTCACAGTTTGGTCTTATCAGGCTTCTTAGGCTTTGTTATGACTATTCCAACATCCACTATGGTTGACCCCTTGTCTTGTCAATGCTGAGAGGAATAATAACATAAACCTATAGAAGCATATTTAATAAGTAACTGATAACTGCAGTGGTTTACTGTTCAAAATACGAGTAATTCACATCAGCCATTAGTAAACTTAAATATTTGTTGTCAAGAATTACTGCTCCTATACATCTCTATTGCTAATTTTACTTGATTAATTTTGTTTTATAGCCAGTCTGGTCTGCTGATGGGGACGGGTGTTCTTCACCGTGTTGTATTCAATTGATGTACCGTAAATGTCCAAACTTGTAATTTCTATTTTGCTAAAAAAAAATAAAACTATATTAAGTTATATAGTGAATTTTAGCCCATAGGCCCATTTATCTACAGCATTATAACTTACCAGGTTAGCTATGTTCAGCATAACCTTTTCCATTCAGCAGCAGGTTTGTTTAAAGCAAAAAATATATAATAATTTCAAGTCAGAAGAGATAACCCCATAGCTGCAGTAATCTTAGCTGTCCAGACTCTCAGGAACCAGGGGAGGCAAGGCCCTCGTTTGGCCATGATACATGATGTGCTTTGCTCATGCCACCTCCCACAGACATGAAGAAAAATAAAAAGTGTTGCTTTTAACTGCCAGGAGGCTAAATGGGAGATTAGATACATCTGTAAATAATGAAGACAATCATTTTTTTTTTATTAGATCCTAACTGAAGAACAATTAAAAAATCCTAGTAAATGTCTTGAAAAGGAAAAATAAATAAATAAAAAATATATACTGTATATATGGCATATATATATATATATATATATATATATATATATATATATATATAGATATAAATTTTATATATTTAAAGGTCCACATGCTGCAGGATAGAGCTTTTGATGCTCTCAATCACTTTAAATTAGTAATTTTGCAGTTTTAATTTACATTAGTCTTGCACTTTGGTGGGTGTGTAGATCTTTCAGCTTAGAAGCTGAAACATGTCATTATTCATGATGCTATCTTTTATGCCAATCATTGTCCTTTGTCCATGTATGACTTCTGTCATTAATAAACCAGGCCAGTATATTGAGGAGCTGATTGTCCGGCCATAAAGAATATAAGCCTTAAAATAAGGCTATATATCCCCAGAATATCCCCATAAGCCTCTTATCTTCTGACATGCCAATCTTACCCTTAATATCTGTAAAGCAGTGTTATGGAGCATATGGTTTTCCATCCTAAAGTAGTTTTAAAAACAGGAGTTTTTTTACCTTAATGCATTCCATGAATTAAGGTAAAAACCTTATGGGTGCAGCTCCCCAGCCCCCCCCCCCTTATACCTACCTGAGATCCAGCAATGTGCAGGAGAGCAGTGGCTCTCCCTGTTCTCCTCCTCATTGGCTCACTCCCCTTATTGGCTCACCCAGCAGCAGGAGCCATTGGCTAATGTCCATTCAAAAGAGAGCGGCTCTGGAGTGAGCCTGCTCAAGTGCCCCCCTAGCAAGAGGCTTGCGATTGGGGGCATTCGGCAGGGGGGAGTAGCCAGGACCACCGGTGGGGGACACAAAAAGAAGAGGATCAGGGCTGCTCTGTGTTAATCTATTGAACAAAAAATATTGCTAACTAATTGGAAGAAAAGAGGTTCAGGTCCACATCCCCGATACAATTTGTAAAAACAGGTTTGCTCAAAGAGTGGGACTTTACAGGACCATGAACACTTAGAAAAATAAGAGATTTATAAAAAGAATTACAAAATGATTACAAAGAGTAAATTACAAAATACAAAAATTAATGAATAAAACTAAGACACATGATGTAAGAAAGCAGTCCAGACAGACAGCTGGAAAAGGCCAAAATTGACTGTCAGGGAGACAGGAAATCCAACACGTCTCTATCGTAAACCCACCGCTGGAAATGGCATTTTACATGCCACCAGTTTCCACCCTAGAAGTCTGTTCAATTCGATCCCTTTTGGTCAGTATCTTCGTATTAGGCAAAATTGCTCAAATGACATCACATTTAAAGAAGAAGCAGATAAACTTAAAGTGAGACTTCAAGCTCGTGGGTATTCCAATAAGTGCCTTAAAGTGGTTGTAAACCCACTCTTGCAACTTGCACCTACAGGTAAGCCTAGATTAAGGCTTACCTGTAGGTGTTTGCAATATCTCCTAAACCTACAAGGCCTGGCTTGCAGTCTCTACTCTAATTCATCCCAAAGGTGTTCTATCGGGTTGAGGTTAGGACTCAGGCCAGTCAAGTTCCTCCACCCCAAACTCGCTCATCCATGTCTTTATGGACTTTGCTTTGTGCACTGGTGCGCAGTCATGTTGGAACAGGAAGAGGCTTTGCCAAAACTGTTCCCACAAAGTTGAGAGCATGAAATTGTCCAAAATGTCTTGGCATGCTGACGCCTTAAGAGCTCCCTTCACTGGAACTAAGGGGCCAAGCCCAACCCCTGAAAAACAACAAGAAAATCTGCTCCAGGTGAGTGAGTCTCTGGTCAATCCCCACACACACTAGTCAGGTGCTAGCCCAGCTTGCATGCTGTGTAACGTGAAGAAATAATTCCAGACGGCTGCACTTCCAAAAACCCTTTTATTGAAGCTTCATATGACAAGTGGTTGACAGATGGAGCAGGGGACAAGGAGGTAGACGCGTTTCACGCAAATGTCAGCGCTTAGTCATTACCAGCCTAAAAAACAAACCCCACACTATAACCCCTCCGCCACCAAATAATTTGGAACAGCTGTATTTATACTGAGATTAAATTACACAAAGGTGGACTCTATTTACTAATTTGGTGACTTCTGAATGGAATTGGTTCTATTAGATTTGAGTTAGGGGTATCAGAGTAAAGGGGGCTGAATACGAATGCACACCACACTTTTCAGATATTTGTTTGTAAAAAAAAATTAAAACTATTTATCATTTTCCTTCCACTTCACAATTATGTGCCACTTTGTGTTGGTCTATCATATAAAATCCATTTACATTTTTGGTTGTAACATGACAAAATTTGGAAAATTTCAAGGGGTATGAATTCTTTTTCAAGGCACTGTATATTGCAGTTATATCATTCCCTGCCCTCAAGAAGCTTACAATCTAAGGTCCCTAAATAGATGAAGAGAATTTTCGATTTAATTCTCTAACCATCTTAGTTGAATTTTTCTGACCATAATGTAGCCTTGTAATTTCCCGAGGCAATCTTTCCCAAACCATGTAGCAACCAGCTATTGATCGAACCATATTGAAATAATTAGTTTTCTAGAATGTTCTTGCTACATATATGGCTGTCTTAAAGACAATATATAAATGTCAGAATTACCATTGCCGACCTGCTACTAAAAGTGCTCCTTGCCTGGTTGTCTCTAGATTGAATACTCTCTGATCAAGGCACTGAAGAAGCTAAATTAATTAGCTATTTTCAGGTTTCTTTATTCTCACCTGGTGATCCTGGCAGAAGCACACTTCCTTTTCTACAGTGACAATGCTCATTGTCTGTACTGTATCTTTGAACAACAGCGTTGTCACCCCAGCTGCTCTACTGATTTAGACTACAGACACTTCCTTTTATCCTCATCTTCATTGCATGTGGTGGAGTTGTTTTGAAGTTTACAAAAAAGAACTGGGAATTTTGATAACATTATTTGACATTTCAGTTCAGTTTACAAGAATTTAAAAGTGCATCACCGGATCTATTATTATTATACTTTAAAAAAAAAACAATTAAACCTGGCCATACGTGGATAAAAAATGTACCCGCTGCAAGTAGGGTCGATTTGGGGGGGGGGGGGGTTGTGTTAGAAGAGGTAATATCATGGTAAAGGGGGGAGTGAATTTGTGCTTTGAGAAGAACATTTTTTAGGAGGGGCGGGGGGATTAGTGCTAGCAGAGATGATTTGGGGGGTGCTAGGAGGGAGGATGGGGGGGGATTTGTGCTAGGAGAGGGATTTGGAGTGGGGGAGTTGAGAATATGTACCCGAAAGGGAAATTTAAGGGATGAAGGATTTGTGCTAGACGGGGTGATTGTTTTTGGGGGGTGCATTTGTGCCAGGGGGGGGTTTGTGGATGGAGGGGGCAGAGATTTGTGCTGGGAGGAGGGGTTTCAGCAGGGGGGCAGATTTGTACTGGGAGGAGGGAGGGATTTATGTTTAGGGGGTAAAGATGCAGATTAGTGCCCAATTATTATTGGGGGGGGGGCATTTTTACTGAAACATAATGCTCATACATTTTGGGGAGGGGGGCAGTTTGGCATGTTCACCCTGGGCTCTAGGTGGGCTCTAGGTGAACCTGTCCCACCATTGCATCTGAGCCCAGACCAACTTGCATGCTATTTTGGGGAAAGAGACTAGAGTACAGTGTGGTTGGGAATGACGATCATTGGAGATGAGTGCTGCCTGTGCACATAAGTTCCAAGCCCCCCACACTTGGGTAACCTTTATTATTTAAAGTATCTTGTGAAGAATTAACAAGAAGAGTGCAAGGGGACACCACATTTCTGTAGTGGTCAGGTGCAAATCCAGGAAGGATGCAACAAGAAGAGTGTGTGCTCTCTGAAGTTGGGAATGAATACAAAAAATACGAACACTCTATGGGGGAAACTGTAGTGAGAAGTCCCCATGGATGTGGCCACTGATTGACACCCCACCAGAAATATTACTTTTCATTTGACTACCTGAAAATAATTCTGTTTCACAGTTCCAAGTGTAGCGCACCAACCCCAGACTTTGCCTGCTTCTCTTCTGTTTGGCTCATCCGCAGGAAAAGACTGAGGCACACCGTACCACAAGCCCGTACCCTCCTGAATAGGGAGGTTGAGCGGTGTTAGTTTCTCTGGCCTGCTTGCGACTGGTGTACAAAAGGCCTCCAGTGCTGACCTTGTTTCTGCAGTAATCAGAACAAGTCTTTAACTTTCCCCAGTAAGCAACTGTCCACACCAACTGAAAGGTCCAACACTTGTTTATTCCTTCTTGCACAATTAACAGTCTCTTTTAGAGCAGACGGGTTGAGACAAACACGGGTCAGATAAGGTGGGAGGAGGTCCAGGCACAAACTTAAATGTGGGTTTCTCCTGTTCTGAATAGCACTAACAGGCTTGGCGCACGGTCGCTACCACCGACCATGAGGGGTCTCTGCCACAGACCAGGTGAATAGGGCCTCTGCCACAGGCCCGGTTGTTGGGTCTCTGCCACCAACCAGATTCACGATGGGTCTCTGCCACAGACCATGAGAACGTGGATTACCTTCTAAAAGTATTGACCCCTGTCAGGGAAAGGACATCCATCCGGAGAGTTACCAGAGACCCCAATGTCACCAGCGATACCGCGCCGGGTCTTCGGGAAGGGTCACCTCCCTGGCCTCCTCATCCTAGATTCGGGCACCCACTTCCAGGGGGCACCCTAGGAGCCCTCGATCCCTTGTGGGACCCAGTCAAACGTACTGGGCCCCGGGGCTCTGTCAAAGTACCTCACCCCAGACTGAAGGTGTCTGAGATGGAACAGCAGCTCCGTCTCTGGGCCTAGAGCACCCAGAGACCACCCGACAGGCCTCCAGGCCTAGGGCACCCGGAGGCGACACAACCGCATCCAGGCTTAAGGTGCCTGAGCGCGGAACCGACGACCCCTCTGGAAGATGGCCCCCTTTTATATCCTCTCCCGACAGGCACAGCAGGTTCCCCACCCCGCCGTACTGCTGCCGAGAGGGGACAAAAAGGACACAACCTCGTACTGCAGTTCAACCCGGGACCCATGGCAACAGCGCCACCTATAGGCCCCAGTGAACTTAACCACCAGTACTATCTCCCAGGGATAGAAATGGTCAATGAGACCTAACAATTGGTACATCTGAGCCTGGCTACCACTCAGATGCTTCCCCCTAAATGTAACCACCCGCTACACAAGGTATAAATTAAAGCAGGATAGATAAAGCTCTTATGCATTGTATTTCTGAAATTCTGGGACTCAATAAACTTTTAACCCATAAGCTCCCAGTGTCCCATTTCTACAAGGGTCTTGTAACCTCATCCCATGATTAATCACAACATACATATTTATTTTCTGAAGTGACATTTTACATATATTTATATACACAGTGTACCACTTGTACATGCCCTAAATTATTGCTCCTGTAACTCCACCAGGACCTTGCAGTTTTCAGACAATTTTTCTGCCTGGGCATTGATCAAGTAGTTGTCTTTGTCCTGTGCCTGGAGGGAGCCGAACAAAGAGAATCCAAAGTAATCAGATGCAGCTTGGAGAGGTATTTTCTGCACTTGCAGATTGACTTGTAAATAAGTTATGCTCAATACAGGAAGCTGCGCCTTCTTCAATCCAATGCAAAATTATGCACAAACGATTCACAGGACCGCATATGAAATATACATTAGATGAATGTAACCATATTAATTAGTAAACACAATGCATTTCCGTAGCAAATGTGTGCAGTGCAAGTCTGCGAAAATCCGTGGGATGTGAGTGAGGCGAGATTGGTATAGCTGTGAGCAAACCAGCAGGATATTAAAGGTACACTCAATAGAAAGATGAAAAATTAAAGTACATTTGAGGGCAAAACTTTTTTTTTTTTAGTTTTAGATTAGAGTGGGGAAGGGTCATTGAGACAGCAAGTGAGGGAAAATCCAATATTTTAGAGTAGTCCCCACAGCAAAGGCTGAGGGTTTATCATCCAAAGGTGACAATGGTCAGGTTACAACTGTAAAAGATGGGAACTCCCCTCACTTTGGAGAGATTTCCTCTCATGTTGCCTCTCTGGAAGTGAAGGGAAAATCTCCACTAAAGAACACAGATAGCAAAAATAACCTGGTATGGGTTTCAACCTTCCCTGCTCTATCCAAAAAAATAAATAATAAAAACAATATTTTAGATACATGTTAAGATATAAGATGAAGCAGAGATTACCTACTCAATCCAAGAATTGCAGTAATACACCAGTCCACCAAATCCCCTTTGTTGGTGATCTGGAAAAAAGAAAGGATCCCCTTGTAATGGACTTTAAAGGTACAATATATTTGGAGATATATTTAGAGTTTTAAAGTATTTATTAAACATTATATGTAAAAAACATGTAAAAACAAGGAATGCTTAACATATCTACAACATTGTCACCATCACGTAAATAAAGTGCAGTCTACAATTCTTGCACACAACGCGTTTCAGAATACAGGTGTCTCCTTCTTCAGGGGTATATATTAGCAAGAAGAATTTGAATTCTAGAATAAAGTATTGAAAAAAAGTGAGTACATAACACTGTACTAATGTCTATAAATATACACAACATGTTATACTTAAAATAAAGAAAAAGGGGGTGATTTTGCGCTAAAGAAAAAAATTATTACACAAAAAACACTTCTATGTCTCATAAATCTAATGGTAAAAAGATATATAATGGTAAAAATACCTAGTGATATATGTGCATATATAATAAATACTATAGTGCAATCACCAGAATAAAGTGCAAGTGCATATATAAACACAATAGTGCAGAAAGTTCAATATTGCAATGGTTGCTGTTCAGGAAAGTTCAAATGGGTATTTAATCAATGGTTAATTCCAAGATTCTAGATGTTCCAAAATTGTAGATGTCTTCAAATGTTTCAAATGATAAACGAATTGAAGTATTGAACCTGCGGTGAATCCTACACCTGTCTCCCAATGTTCTCACCTCAACAGCTTGGATCACTGGCATATAGTTTCACTGTTATGGACTATGTTCTTATGTCTCCTCTATTTCTCCTATTTCTTCTCCACTCTTAAATGATATTTGGATAGTATCCTCTACCAATCACGCTCTCTATGAAAGAGACAAGCGGGTGGGAGGGAAAGGGAGGGGGAGAGAGGGAGACCAAGCTCCAATCGGTGCAGCCAGGAGAGGGACAGGGAATGAAGCCTCCAATAGTGTAGTGTTTCAATACGCAAAATAGGCTTTATTAGATTAAAAAATGGACTCTTACATCAATTAAAAAATAAACAGCATATAGGAGATAATCGGCGTGTAGCCGCTATCTTACTGTTATCCTGCTGTCTTACGATCCATCCGTATGATGCCGCTATCCTCCCTACGGCGTTACGTCACGCACCTCGTGACTTCTTCAGGGGAGCCTGATTGGTTGTTAGGGCATCACTCAAATAGTGTATTAGACCGGAAGTCTTGCGGTCGCCATTTTCTTAAATACCACAATAAACTATATGGGCGCCGCCATTTCCCCTGTGTCTGGCTAGCTGTAAATATCCATATCGAATAAAAACATAGCAGAACGAAGATATTTGAGCGAACAAATAATCAGGCTCCCCTGAAGAAGTCACGAGGTGCGTGACGTAACGCCGTAGGGAGGATAGCGGCATCATACGGACGGATCGTAAGACAGCAGGATAACAGTAAGATAGCGGCTACACGCCGATTATCTCCTATATGCTGTTTATTTTTTAATTGATGTAAGAGTCCATTTTTTAATCTAATAAAGCCTATTTTGCGTATTGAAACACTACACTATTGGAGGCTTCATTCCCTGTCCCTCTCCTGGCTGCACCGATTGGAGCTTGGTCTCCCTCTCTCCCCCTCCTTTTCCCTCCCACCCGCTTGTCTCTTTCATAGAGAGCGTGATTGGTAGAGGATACTATCCAAATATCATTTAAGAGTGGAGAAGAAATAGGAGAAATAGAGGAGACATAAGAACATAGTCCATAACAGTGAAACTATATGCCAGTGATCCAAGCTGTTGAGGTGAGAACATTGGGAGACAGGTGTAGGATTCACCGCAGGTTCAATACTTCAATTCGTTTATCATTTGAAACATTTGAAGACATCTACAATTTTGGAACATCTAGAATCTTGGAATTAACCATTGATTAAATACCCATTTGAACTTTCCTGAACAGCAACCATTGCAATATTGAACTTTCTGCACTATTGTGTTTATATATGCACTTGCACTTTATTCTGGTGATTGCACTATAGTATTTATTATATATGCACATATATCACTAGGTATTTTTACCATTATATATCTTTTTACCATTAGATTTATGAGACATAGAAGTGTTTTTTGTGTAATAATTTTTTTCTTTAGCGCAAAATCACCCCCTTTTTCTTTATATTACTGTTTATGTGTTAAGTGAACACAGATTTATTTTGCAGCCATTGATAGTTACTCCAGTCACTATTTTATTACTCTTGAGTAGCGCGAAACACTACCTCACATATAACACTATGTTATACTTAAAAACACGTTATATGTTATACTTAAAAACACGCGAGAACAAAATGTTTCTCGCGTGTTTTTAAGTATAACATATTGGAATGTCAATCATACCATTACAATGTATGTAAGTGAACCTCTGTGAACTTTATGGAATGTTGTGTATATTTATAGACATTAGTACAGTGTTATGTACTCACTTTTTTCAATACTTTATTCTAGAATACAAATTCTTCTTGCTAATATAAATTTCCCTGAAGAAGGAGACACCTGTACTCTGAAACGTGTTGGGTGCAAGAATTGTAGACTGTACTACATTTAAGTGATGATGACAATGTTGTAGATATGTTAAGCATTCCTTGTTTTTGCATGTTTTTTACATATAATGTTTAATAAATACTTTAAAACACAAAATATATCTCCAAATATATTGTGCCTTTAAAGTCCATTACACGGGGATCCTTTGTTTTTTCCTTAACTACTGGATGTGGCACTAATGAATACTCAAAATTGCCGGCTTACAAATTTCACTTTGTTGGTGATCTGGGAATTATTTTGTATATCTGTTTCTAATGTAGTATGATCCCAAAAATGTTACTGTCAGAATTGGTAACGGAAGTGACGTTCCGTCGCTGCCATCTTGCTACACCCCACACTCCTCCATTGTAAGAATACTCTGAGAAGGGGAAAGCGGACATCTTGTTACACCCAGCGGAGTTTTGCATTGTACACTTATATTTAACAGTAAAGTGAGTTTATATACTGAAATACAGTACTTAGAACTCCGTCTGACTGTTATGATGTGCAATATGACCATCTAACATCAACACAGGAGAGGACATAAGAGGATGTTTGGAAGGGTCTAAAAAGTTATCTCAAATAAATAAAAAAAGTTTGGTAAAATATGGTATCCATGGGCTAATTTTATTGGAGTTCCAATTAATTAGGACATTTTTCCATTATCCTTTGCCCTAACTTTATCGAACTAGGCATGTACTTTCTACTACTTTCCTATCTCTCTATCTTTCTATTCTTTCTCTCTACCCTTTTTTTTTTCTCTCTCTCTCTCTCTTTTCTTTCTTTATTTTTTCATTTTTTTATTATCATATAATAAAATCTCCCGAAGAAGTGTTGTAGGATCCTATTTATGGGATAATTCTTCTTTATTATTAAACCAATACGCAATAATTTAGGAGATGTATCGTTCAGTTCTATTAGATACAATATTTTATCTTTTTAATTTACTTAAATTTTTTGAAGAGGAGGCTAGGATGGATTTTATTTAAGTCCTTGTGGGGGTGTGGGAGCCCTCCCTCCGGGCACAGCAGGATCCCTTTTGGGGTGCCGTGGAGGGTCAGGGGCTTCCGTTCCTCCAGGGGACATTTCCACTGAGGCCTCTTTGTGTAGATTATACGTTGCATTAATTTTTAAGATATCCTAATCAAATTATTTCATACCTAATGTTTCTTATTTCTTTATCTCCTATGTTATTTGCGTAATTAGTATACTACTTATCCTTTTTATCCTTTTATAGTTTTTCTCCGGGAAGACACTGGTTAATACTGATTTGTATTTTAATTTTTTGTGCGTAACTTACTGTATGTACGATTGTTTTTATTTCTTCGAGAATAAAATACCGTATATACTCGAGTATAAGCCGACCCGAGTATAAGCCGAGGTACCTAATGTTACCACAAAAAACTGGGAAAACTTACTGACTCGAGTATAAGCCGAGGGTCAACAATGCCTCACTGTTCCCATCCTTACTGTTCCCATCCTCACTGTTCCCATCCTTACTGTTCCCATCCTTACTGTTCCCATCCTCACTGTTCCTATCCTCACTGTTCCTATCCTCACTGTTCCTATCCTCACTGTTCCCTAGCTCACTGTTCCTATCCGCACTGTTTAAATTTAACATTGTAAATAGTACCTAAAAAAAAGTTGAGAGGCTGCGGCGTCCATCGTTTAAATCCCGCGGTCTCTTCCTGGTCCCTTCCGTGATAGGCGATTCTCAGCAGACACTCTCCGCCTATCACGACGCTGTGTTCGGTGTTCCGCCAATCACAGACGTCTGCTGGGAAACTGAGGATGAGAGAATGTTCGTGAGAGGTCAGAGGCTGCGGACACGATACAGGAGGTGGACAGAGGCTGCAGAGTCATGACACAGGAGGTGGACAGAGGCTGCGGACATGACACAGGAGGGGGACAGAGGCTGCGGACATGACACAGGAGGGGGACAGAGGCTGCGGACATGACACAGGAGGGGGACAGAGGCTGCGGACATGACACAGGAGGGGGACAGAGGCTGCGGACATGACACAGGAGGGGGACAGAGGCTGCGGACATGACACAGGAGGGGGACAGAGGCTGCGGAAATGACACAGGAGGGGGACAGAGGCTGCGGACATGACACAGGAGATGGTCAGAGGCTGCGGACATGACACAGGAGATGGTCAGAGGCTGCGGACATGACACAGGAGGGGGACAGAGGCTGCGGACATGACACAGGAGGGGGACAGAAGCTGCAGAGTCATGACACAGGAGGGGGACAGAGGCTGCGGACATGACACAGGAGGGGGACAGAGGCTGCAGACATGACACAGGAGGGGGACAGAGGCTGCAGAGTCATGACACAGGAGGGGGACAGAGGCTGCAGAGTCATGACACAGGAGGGGGACAGAGGCTGCGGACATGACACAGGAGGGGGACAGAGGCTGCGGACATGACACAGGAGGGGGACAGAGGCTGCGGACATGACACAGGAGGGGGACAGAGGCTGCGGACATGATAGGGTCCTCCTCACCACCTCACAGTGGCCTCCTCCTCTGTCCACCATCATATAACTTCTCCTCCACATCATCAGTATGCTGTGTCCTCCTTCTGTGCCCCTTTCACCTCTCCACAGGTCAGGGCAGCTCTGACATGTGGAGAGGTGAAAAGGGCACAGGAGGAGGACACAGCATACTGATCATGTAGAGGAGAAGTTATATGATGGTGGACAGAGAGAGCACATCAGTCTCTGTCCCTCCCCTGCATGAGATGGCCGCTTCACCCTCCGGGCTCCCACTCCCAGCGCAGTCCTCCTCTTACTTCATATCCCCCCCCTCCTCATCCTCCTCACCCCTGCTCGGCCGAGTCCTCTCCTCCTACTATGGTGACTGCGAGTGCACTGTAGCCCGCGAGCACTCCCGTCCTGATAGTCTATTCAAAAATGGCGCCGGGCGGCGCCATTACGTTACTGCGCATGCGCCGCTCGGCCGAACGCATACGAGCTTTCCCGAGCCCGGCCAGGTTCGGAACGGCGCATGCGCAGTTGCATGGTCGGCTCGCGGCCATCTTTTTTACGGGCAGCCGATGCCCATAACGGACTTCACGTACACCCCAAAAAGGGGTTTACATTTACGTGCTGTCCGTAAATTAACGGACGGTTGGCAACACTGTGTCCACATAGACCATCCTCCGCACCACCATCAACGTTATCCCTTCCACGCTGCGGTCCACGAGTGCTTCGAGCCTCGCTTTCAGATGCCTCTACTGCAGGGTAGTCTATCTGGTCACGATTGCAGACTGACAGTGGTGAGAGTCGGTGGTGCGGGGGATGGTCTATGTGGACAGCTTTATTCCGGATGCCTGCATAATTAGATGTGCCTGTTTTAGTCATCAACCATGTGAGTTGCTAAATGTTGTACCTTCATTAATTGTAACCATATTGCTACACTTAGAGGCGCCTCTCTTCTCTTTAATACTCTGTAGCTCCTGCTGGATTTTGCTTCTAATCCCCTTGTGGAGGCTTCCATTTGTGGATGGACATTTTATGGTTACATAACCTATCACAGTGCAATAATCTTTTTATATGGACTATAAACTGATGGGCCTATGAATAAATGGTTGTGGAACAAATCATCTGAGTTTCCACTATTTCTTATGGGGAAATTTGCTTTGATATACAAGTGCTTTGAATTACAAGCATGCTTCCGGAACGAATTATGCTCGCAATCCAAGGTTTTACTGTATATACAAAAAATTTCCAATGAAAATGTAATTGGACCTTAAACTCTCATTTCCATTCCAGCGTAAGGTCCTGTTCAGACTTTTTGATTCTCTTATATGAATTTGTTACATAAAATGCACAACGTGTTCTGTAAACGGTATTTTTGATGTTTTTTTTTTTTTCCAGAATTGAATGTACCATAGAGATAGATAGAACTTCATGATACAGTATACTAATGAAGAGAATGTTTTACTTGCATTTTTACATGGGGTATACATTAAAGTGGTTGTAAACCCTCTCCCATCACTTTAGCCCATATAAATCTGCATTAAAAGCACTATTGGTCGCTGTCATCAGATGTCACCTTACTTGCTCGGTTTTCTGGTAATCCATCCCGTTATCGGCAATGAGGTCGCCCGCGCATGCGCATCTCTCCTCCGATTCACGGCACGCTCTTTGTGCTATCAATCAATTGAGCAGTGTGCCGTGACTGTCATATCCGCTCCCAGTGGCACTGCGCTCCAATATCCCGAGACGACATGCTCAGCCTCTGAAACTAGAAGGAGGCTTGGCTGAGAAACGATCGCGCATGCACGAGATTTAAGCAAAGGGCGGAAGTGTTTTCTACTACAAACACAGAGAACAACAGTTAATATGGCGCTGGCTTACCCAGAGAGAAACTCATTTTTAAACATCTTCAATTACAGTACGGAACATGCGATTGTGGCTAAATTATATTGTATATATGTTAGAAGAATTGAATATAATGATCTAATTGAAAAGCAGCATAGGAGGGGGAGAGTTTACTTCCTCTTTAATTCCCTTTATAACACATGTAAAATAAAGCTTGAAAAGAAACAAGTAACAAATTCAAAATTGTGCACCAGCTTGGGGGGGTTAGGGAGCTATAGGTATGGTAATATTGATCCTGCAGGTTATCAGTTGGGGATTTAGGTTTTTGGATAGATTAACTTCCATTAGATTTCATTAAAATTTAATCACACAGCATTGCGTGTAAAATAATAAAAAAAAATGCTTTGGTTATGCTTTTTTTTTTATACATTTATCAGCTAATAATAAAAATGGAGTAGGATATTTATGATGCCGCGTACACACGACCGTTTTTAATGTCATGGAAAAAAACGAAGTTTTTCTCGACGTGATTCTTCTCAAGCCTGCCTTGCCTACACACTATCGTGAAAAAAAAATGCTCGAGCAAAGCGCGGTGACGTACAACACGTTCGACAACACTATAAAGGGGAAGTTCCATTTGGATGGCGCCACCCTTTGGGCTGCTTTTGCTGATTTCGTGTTACCGCGTGTTAGGAAAAGTTTGGTGAGAGACGATTCGCGCTTTTCAGTCTCCGTGCTTTTCAGTCCGTTACAGCGTGACGAATGTGCTATCTCCATTACGAACGCTAGTTTTACGAGAACGAGCGCTCCCGTCTTATAACTTGCTTCTGAGCATGCACGTTTTTTTTCCCCGTCGTTAAAGCGTACACACGACCGTTTTTTCACGACGAGAAAAACGAAGACGTGAAAAACGACGAGAAAAAATAGAGCAGGTTCTAAATTTTAATGGCCATTTTTTCTCGTTCAGAAAAATGCTCTGGAGCCTACACACGACCGTTTTTCACGACCAATTTAAAAAATGTCATGTTTCTCGTCATGAAAAACGGTCGTGTGTACGCGGCATCAGAGTGTTTGGTAAACTTAACGCTGAATTTCTCCTTTGTGCTCCCTTTTATGATTGATACTCCCTTTGCACATGACAGCTCCCTTACTACTTGCTGTCAACAAACCGTCCGGCATTGGACAGGTGCAATTTGCAAGATCTTTAGGTAAAATAAAGAAGAAAAAAAAAGAGCCTGAAAAAAGGAAACTAGTAAAGCCACCACATCCAAAGACTGATAAGCTTCAATGTACTACATTTTTGATCCTTGGCTTAGATACACTTTAAAACAATGTACCAAATGAAAGTATGATATGTCCTTACTAAAAAAATTCAAGTTATTTATGTAGTTAGGTAAACTAGTCATAAAGTTATTTTCAAGTGTATTGATTCATGCTGATCCTGCTACATTTGACATGGACATCTACAGTAGTACAGTTTAGAAGGAGGAAAATGCTGCGCTACCCGGCAAGACTTCTTGTGCTACAAACACCAATACTAATTGTGAAGGCTGCAAACGTCCTACAAACCAAATACACCTTTGTTACGCCTCCTATTAATCTTAATAAACATACAGAAATAAACCATAAATAGTAAATTGAATGAAAAATGTGACAATCCAATACTTTATACACTCACCGGCCACTTTATTAGGTACAACTGTTCAATCTCTTGGTATTTGGTAACACAAATTGCTAATGAGAGAAATACATGGCAGCAACTCAATGGTAACACAAAACAGGAAAAACCGCGCTGACTCTGAAATAAATTAAGTACTAAAGGCAGCAGCTGAGTGGGATAAATACAAAACAGCAGTAGAAAAAATTTAAGCTGCGCCAAACATTATGGTTCAAAAGTTCTCAAACACAGGAAACGAGTGTGGTAAGTTTGTTCCAGGTTTGGGACACCAAACAACAGTCTATAATCGTATCCTGGTTATTAAAGTATTGATGAAACAACACCACAGTGACTCCATAAGCAGTCCATAATAAGTGAAGATCCCACCACCGAATGTAATGGCCGCTTACCAGAGGGCAAGCTCAATTTAGCAAACGGCTATAGCCCAGCCGCGGCCTTTCACCTCCAGGGGAAGAGAACACCAAGATGAATATCTATAGGGTGGAAGCTCCGGGTCTCAAGATCCTTCCGTGCTCATCTCATCAGTTACCATGTATGTACAGAAAAGAAGGGGGATCATAGCGTAACTCCATAATGTATAGCATTTACTAAAAAATATTAAATTGTACTTACAATGATTAAAGATAAAAAACAGCGTTTAAAAAGCTTGCCGGCCGGCATGCAAGGAACCCTTCCTCCTCACATCAGCGTGGTGGCGTCACTGCGCATCCTCCCATACGCGTTTAGTCATCAACAGACGTTCTCAATGGGAATAGGGCGCCACAGTGATCCACCACATTAAATAAGGCCAGACCTCATTGTGAGATGCGAGAGAACAGTCATCAGCGCCATATTAGTTGTGGGCAAAAATGCCAGTACTTGTATTGTACTTGTATTTAAAACTAACCCAATAGGAAACGTTAGATTCAACGACTTATTTCTTTTAAAAGGATGTTGATGACGAAACGCGTATGGGAGGTCGCGCAGTGACGTCACCACGCTATGGTCCCCCTTCTTTTCTGTACATACATGGTAACTGATGAGATGAGCACAGAAGGATCTTGAGACCCGGAGCTTCCACCCTACAGCTATTCATCTTGGTGTTCTCTTCCCCTGGAGGTGAAAGGCCGCGGCTGGGCTATAGCCGTTTGCTAAATTGAGCTTGCCCTCTGGTAAGCGGCCATTACATTCAGTGGTGGGATCTGCTTATGGAGTCACTGTGGTGTTGTTTAATCAATACTTTAATAACCAGGATACGATAATAGACTGTTGTTTGGTGTCCAAAACCTGTTTGAGAACTTAGCAACTCAATGGTAGTGGTGAAGACGACTTGCTGAAGTTCAAATTGAGCATCAGAATGGGGAAGAAAGGGGATTTAAGTGACTTTGTTTTTATTCTTTAACAACACTTGCCGACCAGCCGCCACAGTTTTACTGCAGCAACATGGCTCGGTTGGGCGAAACGACGTTATGTTACAAAGCTTCGCCATGTGGCCACTAGGGGCGTGCGCACGCCGCAGGAGGCATGCACACGCGCCCACTGCTCGCCCCCGGAGCCGATGCGAGTGCCCGGCGGGCACCTGTGATCGCTCGTGACACAGCGGGAACGGGATCTGTGTGTGTAAACACACACATCCTGGTTCTCTTAGGGGAGAAATGTATGAACAGCGATTTGTAATTTCCTATAGTAAGTCCCATCCCCCCTTCAGTTAGAACATGCAGAGGGAAAACAATAAACCCCTTGATCGCCCCCTAGTGTTAACCCCTTCCCTGCCATTTTTACAGCACTGATCACTGTAAAATTGTCAATGGTCCAAAAAATGTGTCAAAAGTGTCCGATGTGTCCGCCATAAGGTTGCAGTCCCTATAAAAATCGAAGATCGCCGCCATTACTAGTAAAAAAAAATAGTGATAAAAAAAAAAAGGGCCATAAATCTATCCATTTTGTGGACGCTATAATTTTTGCGCAAACCAATCAATATACGCTTATTGCGATTTTTTTAACCAAAAATATATAGAAGAATACATATCGGCCTAAACCGAGGAAAGAATTATAAGAAATAAAAAAAATTGGGATATTTATTATATCAAAAAGTAAAAGATAGTGTTTTTTTCAAAATGGTCGCTCTTCTTTTATTTATAGCGCAAAAAATAAAAACTGCAGAGGTGATCAAATACCACCAAAAGAAAGTTCTATTTGTCGGAATAAAAAGGACGTCTTTTGTTTGGGTACAGTGTCGCACGACCGCGCAATTGTCAGTTAAAGCGATGCAGTGCCGTATCGCAAAAATGGCCCGGTCATTTGGCAGCCAAATCTTCTAGCTTAGGTTTAGGGGAGGATTTTTGGATGTTGGTTAATATGGATATTATTAGCACAATGGTCCATGCCACATACAATACCCTTTGCCATGCACCAAATACAACTGAATTGTATCTGATACTCAGAACAACACCAACATATAAATGAAACACCATTCACACCGCTTCATCTGCTGTAGATAGCCAAAATATGTCATTACTGGGCTGGAGAATGTTAATGGACACAGACAGCATGTGTGATCATTTTTTTTTAATTTTTTTTAAGCAATTCAATAAAGCCCAATAGAGGAACATAATTTCAAAGAAGCTGAAGCACACCAGACTCAAGGGAAATGTAAGAGAGCAATACTTCAGAGAGTAGCTAATAGATTCATTGAATCGGCTCTCACTTTCTAAATAATGATATTACAAATATAGCTTTGACATACTTATCTCAAATTTCTTTTTAGATTTCATCCATTTAAAGGAAAACTGTCACTTACACAAAAAAGTTGTTCTTTTCTCGCTAGAAAGAGAATTTTAAAAGTCTTTCATCATCAGAAATGGATAGACATAATCGATAACTTAGGAATAAAAACATATATTTTATTTAATTTTTCCCTGGTAATTAAAATATGATTTTTTTTTGCAGGCAAACTACATCTAGCTAAGTAAAATGTTTGCAGGGCAGGGGCTCAGAAGCTTCAATGGCCCTTGAGCTCAAGTTTGCATGAGATCTCAGCCGTGACCTCTATTATATCATGATATAGTTTCTGAATCCTCTTCATGTAACACTTCACACAACAGTCTCCCTGCGATGTCAACCATCTTATACATATTAAAGAAATAAAACTTCTGAACTAAAAAATACCCCCTACGTAACTAAGCTATCCAGCACTCCAATGTATTACTCATACACAGCGGCGGCCTGTCCATATGGGGCCCAGGGGTGCCGGCCCCCTAATCCGTGCGCCCGGCCCCTAATCTACAAGCAGGGCACTGGACGCATTGGATTTTTTATTTTTTTTGAAGCACATGATTAGAGCCAGAGGCTCTAATTGGCTTCAAAAAAGATGGGCTTGGGGCGCAGAGCACTGTCTTAGGACTCCCGGCCAATCGGATATCAGGACTCACTTCCTGTTTGGGAGCAGCAGCCCTACCCCGGATCCATGTCATCTGCCTCCTAAGGTAAGGAGGCCTCTGATCATAGCCTTCCCGTTTGTCTCCTGCACAAGGGGGTGATTGCCGCCTTCCCATCCTTCTCCCGTAGGGGGGGGGGGGGAATCGCCACCATTCTGTCCATCTCCCGCGCCTGGGGCAGTAGTGTATTTAGGTTTTGTGCTGCCCTAGGCCTGACTAAACTCGTGCACCCCCTAATTTAAATATGACTCACCCCTTTCTGTCAAGGCCACACCCCTTTCTGTTTAAGACCCGCCCCGGAAACTTTCGAGTGGGGACACTAGTTCTTAGGGAGTGGTGGGGGGGGCATTGGATTCCCTTAATTTAATTAGATTTCCTCTCACTTCCTGTTTGGCTATGGGGCAGGAAGTGAAGGGAAATTTCTGCAATGGGACAGGGATGGTAAAAAATAAACTGACAGGGGCTATAACCCTCCCTTACTCTATCGAAAATGAAAAAAAAAGTGTTGCCTATAGTTCTACTTTAAGCACAAATTTCTGATAATTTTATGGAGAGGACTAAGAAGATATAACCATGCCAATGGTGCAGCAGAAAACATATAGCACAGTGAGGAAGGTTTGTGGCCCAGGATGATAGGACAGTCAAAATTAGAAGCAGTTTGCGTTACACTAACAGTGTAGCGCAAGCCGGCGGGGATTCTTTTTGTGCTGCCCCCCCCTGCAAAGTGCTGCCCTAGGCCTGGGCCTTGTCGGCCTAGGCCAGGATACAGCGTTGGCGTGGGAGGTGGCGTTGGTTTGTATCCCCCCAAAATATTGAGCACCAACCGTCACTTCTCATTTAGGTAGTCCCCGAGTTACAAACATCCGACTTACAAACAACTCCTACTTACAAACGGAGGGAGAAACAGGAAGTGAGAGGAAATCTACCCCTAGGAAGGGAAATCCTCTCCTGTAAGAGTTAATATGGGAACCTCCACTGAACCTTTATCACCAATCCTTGTTTCCACATCAGCCCAAATTTTTCAAAATCCAATTGTCATAGGGACAGAAATTGAGGTGAAATCTTCTGAACAGGTACACAGACAAAAAAAACCAACAATGTTACAGGGGTGTTAACCCTTCCCTATGCTATCCAAAAAACGTAAACAAATATTTTTTGGGCTGGAGCTACACTTAAAAAATGTACCTGTTCCAACTTACATACAAATTCAACTTAAAGTGATTGTAATGCCCCATACACACGATCATTTTTAATGTCATTTTTAAAACTGACGTTTTTCTCGTCATTTTTTTTCTTGTTTCCTCTCAAGCCTGTCTTGCGTACACACCATCATTTTAAAAAATGTTCAAGAAAAGCGCAGTGACGTACACCACGTACGACGGCACTATAAAGGGGAAGTTCCGTTCGAATGGCGCCACCCTTCATGTTAGTAAAGTTTGTTGAGAGACGATTCGCTCTTTTCAGTCTAGTGCTTTTCAGTCCGTTACAGCATGACGAATGTGCTATCTCTATTACGAACGCTAGTTTTACCAGAACGAGCGCTCCCGTCTCATACTTGATTCTGAGCATGCGCATTTTTTTTCACGTCGTTAAAGCATACACACTATCGTTTTTCACGTCGTTAAAAAAAACGACATGAAAAACGACGTGAAAAAAGAGAGCATGTTCGAAATTTTTAATGCCCGTTTTTCACGTCGTTAAAAATGCTCTGGAGCCTACACACGATCATTTTTAATGGCCATTTTTTAAAATGGCATTTTTAACGGCATGAAAAACGATCGTGTGTACGGGGCATAAGGGTTTTTTTTTCTTAAATAACAAACATGTCATACTTACCTCCACTGTGTAGCTAATTTTGCACAGGGTGGCCCGAACCTGGTCTTCTGGGGTTCTGGGCTTCTCTCACGGCTCCTCCCCGCATCAGATAACCCCCCTAGGAGAAGCGCTTTCCCAGGGGGGTCACCTGGCGGCAGAGGCGGATCCAGAGTCTTTTCTCGGGAGGGGCACTGCCAAAAAATGTTTTTTTTGTGGGAAATGTATCGGGGAAATGGTTGGTGTCGGCGCTTCAATCATCCCGACACCATGGTTGTTATGGTGTCAGGATGATTGAAGCGAATTATTTCTATTATTACATTGTAATATGAAATGAAATAGTTCAATGCAGAATCAGTGGGAGCCCCGAGCGTGTCACTTGCCACCGTCGCCTGCAATTAGTGGGAGCCCTGAGCGTGTCACTTGCCACACGTTGCGGATTGTCACTTGCCACGTCACCTGCCACATCTTGTGGATTGTCACTTGCCACACCTTGCGGATTGTCACTAACTTGCCTGCTAAGGTGTAGTTTTGGTTGTCTCTTGCTGTGTCCCAGACTCCCAGAGTCAGGCAGCAGAGAGATAATGTAATCTCTCTGCTGCCTGCACAGCGAGGGCGGAAGTCACTGCAGGAATGCAGGGCAGGCACGGGCGGTGAGAGATGATCTCATCTCTCTGCTCCCCCGCTCCCGGCTAGCTGATTGGCCAGCTGCCACACTGAGCCTGCTCTCTCACTCTCACCTGCACTGCCAACACACTGACCAGCATGGTCTGCCCACGAACCGCGCCGCCCCCCGACAACAAACCGCGCCGCAAGCAGAGCCGCCCGCAGAGCCGCCCGCTGTCTTACCCGTCTGTGGAGCCGCACGCTATCGCACCTGCCCGCAGAGTGGCCTGACGTGACTCACTGACGTCACTCGTTGCTAGACGCCAAGCGGCCCAGGCGTTAGCAACGAGTGCAGGGAAGAGGCTCCACCCACCTCCTTCTCCGCTCCTGGTATCGTGTCAGTGCGCCGCGTAACTACATTAGACGAGTCTCTCTCTCGGCGCCGCTGATCGGCTGATGTGAGAAACTGAGAGAGAGACTCAGAGAGGCAGCGGCAGCCGCAGAACAAGTACTGTATATACCCGAGTATAAGCCGACCCGAATATAAGCCGAGGCACCTAATTTTACCCCAAAAAACTGGGAAAACTTATTGACTCAAGTATAAGCCTAGGGTGTCCATCTGCATGCCTCACTGTGCCTCACTTTGCCTCACTGTGCCCATGCCTCACTGTGCCCATGACTAGACTGATGTTTAACATGGGAGTCTATGGAAGGAGTGCCCGGCTTTGAAAAATCAGTTCTCCCCGGCCGTAGGTCTCCCAGACACCAATCTTTTTAGACTTATAGAGGAGACATGGGGCTACATGTGTGCCAAGTTTGGGGTCCAGGGGACCTACGACCGGCCGGTACCGGGTCCGCAAAATCACCAGAGAAATGACCGTTTAACATTGGAGTCTATGGAAGGGGTGTCCGGTTTAAAAAAATCAGTGCTCCCCGGCCGTAGGTCCCACAGACACCAATCTTTGCACACTTATAGAGGAGACATGGAGCTACATGTGTGACAAGTTTGGGGTCCAGAGGACCTACGGCTGGCCGGTATCGGGTCCCCAAAGGTCGGGAGATCAGGCGCAAAAAAATAAAACAGAGCAAGCGAGTGTGACAGATGGTCTCAGGGGGGGCAATTGCCCTGTTGCCCCCCCTGGATCTGCCCCTGACTTACAGTAGCTTCCAGCTTCTCCGCTGTGCCTGAATGCTGAGCCTTCTGTATGGGCAAAACTTTAGGACTTCTTGGTAGTGTTGAGGTCCCCTTCCTGCCTTCCACTCCTTCTTATTGGCCCATATCTATAGGAATGTGTTGGGGGGAGCCAGCAAGTTTCAACACTTCTGGAAAGTGCCAAAACTTTACTCGAGAAGAAAGCCCGGCATTTTGGTGGAGTGGAGTGATGAAACTGCATGTATATTGTATGTGCAGGCACCTCTATGTGTCAGTGTTATTCACTTCAAGGCTCGGTTCACACTGATGCGGTGCTGGAGCTGCAGTGATTTCTGTGCAATTTTCACACCACATCAGAATCTCAGGCAGTTCACACTGTGCTCTGAGAAGCGCTGCAAGTGTCAATATAAAGTTAATGACACCCCCAAATTGGTTTGCAGAACGCAGTGCAAACTGTGGAAGCGGATGGAAGCAGAGATCGCATGCGTCTGAACACCTATGAGATCCAATTCCAGTGCGGACAAAAAAGGGTCCTGCACATTTTTTGTGCGGATCCAGTGTGAATTGAGCCATACATCTGCTGCATCTATGTCATTTGTACAGGAATTGCACCGGATTCCTGTACAAATGACATGCAAATTCAGTACGGTGCGAATTGAGCCATACATGTATAAACCCAGCCTGAAGAAGATTTACGTTGTGGTTATCAGTCTGTACCTGCAGTTTATACATGCCAGAGTCACGTTATGGCATCTCTACCCTAACTCTTCCTTCAAAAGTAAGTGTTATGTCTAGATCATGTTTTGCCTTTCCTGGTTGTTATGTCTGACTAAAGATAAGGCTATGCATATCCAAAAATGAGCCCTCCTGAGCCTGCATAGCACAAAAGACGAAGATGTCAGGATTGGGACAACTGAACAAAGAAGTGTAGCGCCCTGCTCCCAATGAATGGGGCTATATGTTGAAATTATAGTTGTCTGGGCATTAGTTTGGCCCAGAGAGATTTATTTAAATTGTGGCGCCGTTTCAGTTTAGCTGGTTGCGTGATTTTCTCCCCCAGCGGTAGGTGTCGCTGTCACCGCTGGTCAGGGTTGGAAAGGCAACAGGCTTGACGTATTGGGTGCCTCTTTCCCAGAAGTAGCACAGGGGGAGTGGTGAACCCGCTGTGCATGCTGGGAGAGGGAACTTAAGGGGTGGACGCCATTTCTTGGGGGTCGTCGTCGGTTGGTGGTTCGCCTCCGATCCTCAACTGAGGGCACTCCTGGCCTCAGGGATGTGTTGGCAGTTCCCGCTAGGGATGAGCTTCGAGTTCGAGTCGAACTCATGTTCGACTCGAACATTGCCTGTTCGCCCGTTCGCCAAACAGCGAACAAATTGGGGTGTTCGCGGCAAATTCGAAAAATCTATGGGAGAAATCTAAAGTGCTAATTATAAAGGCTTATATGCAAGTTATTGTCCTAAAAAGTGTTTGGGGACCCGGGTCCTGCCCCAGGGGACATGTATCAATGCAAAAAGAAGTTTTAAAAACAGCCGTTTTTTCGGGAGCAGTGATTTTAATAATGCTTAAAATGAAAAAATAAAAGTGAAATATTCCTTTAAATTTCGTACCTGGGGGGTGTGTATGATATGCATGTGAAGTGGCGCATGTTTCCCGTGCTTAGAACTGTCCCTGCAAAAAATGTCATTTTTGAAAGAAAAAAAGGCATTTAAAACTCACTCGCGGCTATTAATGAATTGTCGGCTCCCGGCAATACATACAAAAGTCATTGATAAAAAAAAAAAGCGTGGGGGTTCCCCAGAATTCAATTACCAGGCCCTTCAGGTCTGGAATGGATATTAAGGGGAACCCCGCCGCAAATTTTAAAAAAAATTGACGTGGGGTTCCCCCAAATATCCATTCCAGGCCCTTGAGATCTGGCATGGATTTTAAGGGGAACTCCACCCCAAATTAAAAAAAAAATGGCGTGGAGTCCCCCTAAAAATCCATACCAGACCCCTTATCCGAGCACGCAACCTGGCCGGCCGCAGGGGAAAAGGGGGGGACGAGAGAGCGCCCCCCCTCCCTCCTGAACCGTACCAGGCCACATGCCCTCAACATGGGGAGGATGTCCCCATGTTGATGGGGACAAGGGCCTCATCCCCACAACCCTTGCCCGGTGGTTGTGGGGGTCTGCGGGCGGGGGGCTTATCGGAATCTGGAAGACCCCTTTAACAAAGGGGACCCCCAGATCCCGCCCCCCCCTATGTGAATTGGTAAGGGGTACATTGTACCCCTACCATTTCACGAAGAAAGCGTAAAAAAATGTTTAAAAAAAACACACAAACACCTTGAAAAAGTCCTTTATTAAAAAAAAAAAAAACATTCCAGCGGTGAAATCCAGTGTCCCGCGGCGATCCCGATGTCCAGTGCTGTCCTTCATTGGTTGTGCCTGAGCGGACCTGATGGGGAACTCCCTCTCAGTATTTTAAATGTATAGACCCGCCCCTTCTAAAGTTCCCCATCAGGTCCGCTCAGCGGACCAGATGCGGAACATGAGAAGGGGCGGGTCTATACATGTATTACCAAAGTGAGAGCAGTTCCCCATCAGGTCCGCCCCCTCGGTATGTCGGACCCGCCTACGTCATTGGCTTGAGCGGGGAACTTCCTTCACTGTGTAATTTAAATTTACATAGTGAAGGAAGTTCCCCGCTCAAGCCAATGACGTAGGCGGGTCCGACATACCGAGGGGGCGGACCTGATGGGGAACTGTTCTCACTTTGGTAATACATGTATAGACCCGCCCCTTCTCATGTTCCGCATCTGGTCCGCTGAGCGGACCTGATGGGGAACTTTAGAAGGGGCGGGTCTATACATTTAAAACACTGAGAGGGAGTTCCCCATCAGGTCCGCTCAGGCACAACCAATGACGGACAGCGCTGGACATCGGGATCGCCGCGGGACACTGGATTTCACCGCTGGAATGTTTTTTTTTTTTTTTTAAATAAAGGACTTTTTCAAGGTGTTTGTGTGTTTTTTTTAAACATTTTTTTACGCTTTCTTCGTGAAATGGTAGGGGTACAATGTACCCCTTACCAATTCACATAGGGGGGGCCCTGGATCTGGGGGTCCCCTTTGTTAAAGGGGTCTTCCAGATTCCGATAAGCCCCCCGCCCGCAGACCCCCACAACCACCGGGCAAGGGTTGTGGGGATGAGGCCCTTGTCCCCATCAACATGGGGACATCCTCCCCATGTTGAGGGCATGTGGCCTGGTACGGTTCAGGAGGGAGGGGGGCCAGGTTGCGTGCTTGGATAAGGGGTCTGGTATGGATTTTTAGGGGGACTCCACGCCATTTTTTTTTACATTTGGGGTGGAGTTCCCCTTAAAATCCATGCCAGATCTCAAGGGCCTGGAATGGATATTTGGGGGAACCCCACGTCAATTTTTTTTTAAATTTGCGGAGGGGTTCCCCTTAATATCCATTCCAGACTTGAAGGGCCTGGTAATTGAATTCTGGGGAACCCCCACGCTTTTTTTTTTTTTTTTATCAATGACTTTTGAATGTATTGATAAAAGCCGACAATTCATTAATAGCCGCGAGTGAGTTTTAAATGCCTTTTTTTCTTTCAAAAATGACATTTTTTGCAGGGACAGTTCTAAGCACGGGAAACATGCGCCACTTTACATGCATATCATACACACCCCCCAGGTACGAAATTTAAAGGAATATTTCACTTTTATTTTTTTCATTTTAAGCATTATTAAAATCACTGCTCCCGAAAAAACGGCAGTTTTTAAAACTTTTTTTTGCATTGATACATGTCCCCTGGGGCAGGACCCAGGTCCCCAAACACTTTTTAGGACAATAACTTGCATATTAGCCTTTATAATTAACACTTTAGATTTCGAATGTTCGAGTCCATTGTATTTAATAGGGTTCTAAAGTTCACACAAACATTTTGTCTGTTCGCAGGTTCTGGTGCGAACCGAACAGGGGGGTGTTCGGCTCATCCCTGGTTCCCGCCTCGGGGCCACATTGGCCCGAAGCCTCACAACTGAGATGTAGGCCCAGGAGTTACTGGGGCCTACCGATCCAGGGAGATCCTGTGTTGCCTTGCCTGATGGAAGGGGCCGAGCAATTGAGGACTCAATTGGAGGATGTTCCCGGATCCTGGCACTGAGAGCTGTGTTATTTCTGAGAGAGCTAACCCAGTGAGGGGTTACACAAGTCTGTGGCAGAGACTATTGAACAAATTTCAATACCTAGTCTGTGGCAGAGACTATCTTTGATCGAGCTTCACACCGGTTGCTAGGCCAGTGAGAGTGGGCCTATCCGGTGGTTGCCGAGTCCAGTGTGGAGACAGTTGCTCCTCTGGACCTAGGAGATTTCCGCGATTGACAAGTAAGGTACCTGAGTTCTCCCCATTCCTCTACCCCTCTGTTGGAACGTTTATTCAAATAAACCCTTGAAAGAGACTTTGTGTTGGTGCTTACATTTGGAACAGTGAGGTAACGTGTAGAACCAAAACTAAACCAGCATCTCCTACGGGGATACCGCTACAGAAGTAAAAACTGCAATATTCAGAAGAAACTGCAATTTGTTTGTAGCACACCTCCTAGAGAGTCGCTGATAGTCAGGGTTTATTTTCCTCCCCTTAGCGCATACATAGACAGGTGCCCAGCATTTTCAGCAGTCTTTCTCTGGCTCAAGAATCAGTCTAGGGTTTTTTTTAATTTATTTTTTATTGGGGAACAATGAACTTGGATGGGGATAGGAAGCATGGGATACCCTGGAACTGTTGAATTTAGACTGAACAACTTGAGGACTTCTAACTTTCTGGCTTGTCTTGTCCAACTCTTGACAACAGACTTGCACACCTTCAGCTACACCTGCTTGGCTTCACTGGCACACTTTGTGCTGTACTTCTCCCAGCAAAAGTCTCACAGAATCTCTATGTTGTCTGTGACCTGTCCTCTTCCTGGAGACTAAAGCACCACACTGTCACACTCAGTTACAGGATGATTGGTTGCCTCCTGCCGATATCCACCAGGTTCTTTTTCCCTGTGAGGGAGATAAAGACTAACTCAGCCTCTGAACAACTTGGACTCTTTCCCACAGCTTCCTGGTTCTCCTCCTGTGAGCTTTCTCCTGGCCTCTTAGATTCTTGGGATGCTCTGTGAATGGACCCCCCCCCCCTAGCTAAGCCTAGCTGGGCCTCTGTGTCTTCAACTGGCTTCTGCCCAGGAGGACAAGACCCCTCAACAGAGGTCTCCTCCAGGCTGGACCCTGAAATGCTACTTTACACCATCATGCTGCAGATTCCCCCTTGCCACTTAGACTCAGGCTATTTATGAGCTCCCCCCTACCTTCTGGTCCCACCTCCCCAGGGATTGGCTAAAGTCCCATAAATATTAAGACTGCAGCTTCTTTTCTCCCTCCCACTATGTTCTAGAAATCTCTAGCATACCGGGAGGATGTAGCAGAGCAGCAGCCTGTGACAGCCTGAGCACCCCTAACCAATCAACCCCTGCTCCGCTAATTACAGTGGAGCTAAATAAAATTTACCCAGCAGCCTTTCCTAAACCTAGCGAATGCTACGTGTTCATATGAAACAAATTTGAAAGTTGTATAAGCAAACTGATCATTAATGGGAACAAAGTTGCATGGTTAAGGCTTCAGATGATAGTGTGAGCTTTCCATGAAGCTGTTTTTACAGCAGATAACCCACTTTTAAAAGTTAAATTCTTGTAAGCAAGTAAATATTAGGTAATACCCAGGGAGAGAACTGTATGTCCTTGGCAAATATGTACCGTATATACTCGAGTATAAGCCGACTCGAATATAAGCCGAGGCACCTAATTTTACCACAAAAAACTGGGAAAACATATTGACTCGTGTATAAGCCTTGGGTGTCCATCTGTGTGCCTCACTTTGCCTCACTGTGTCCATGCCTCACTGTGCCCATGCCTCACTGTGCCCATGCCTCACTGTGTCCATGTCTCACTGTGTCCATGCCTCACTGTGCCCATGCCTCACTGTGCCCATGCCTCACTGTGTCGATGACTAGACTGACGTTTAACATTGGAGTCTATGGAAGGGGTGCCCGGTTTTGAAAAATCGGTACTCCCCGGCCCTAGGTTCCCTAGACAACAAACTTTTCACACTTGTAGAGGAGAAATGGGGCTACATGTGTGCCAAGTCCCAGGTCCAGGGGACCTACGATCGGCCGGCACTGGGTCTCCAAATTCACTGGATAAATTACTGTTTAACATGGGAGTCTATGGAAGGGTTGCCCGGTTTGAAAAATCTGTGCTCCCCGGCTGTAGGTCTTCCGGATAACAAACTTTGCACACTTGTAGAAGAAGAGTGGGGCTACATGTGTGCCAAGTTCGGGGTCCAGAGGACCTATGGCCGGCTGGTACAGGTTCCCCAAATCTGGGAGATCAGGCGCAAAAAGGTGACTCGAGTATAAGCCGAGGGGCGCATTTTCAGCACAAAAAAATGTGCTGAAAAACTCGGCTTATACTCGAGTATATACAGTACATTATTTTTCTAAATGTCTGAAAAACTCTAAACTTCTTCTGGTGTTCATTGCACCACCCCTGCTATCCATCCTGACCTAATGTATCAAGCCATCGCTGCTTTGTTTACGAGAACTATTTTCTTTCTATAGATGTGGATTTTTACTTTTCGAGAGAGTCATCAAAACACTTCGGAACTTTAGAGTGGTTTAAGAGGCTCCGAGGGAAGAGAGGTTGGATGGAAATCTAAAAGAGAGAGCAAGGAGGGCGTGAGGAGGGCATAAGTGATATGTCTTCCATCAACAAAAAAAGCAGCAAGAGAATAACTAAGTATTTTATTTATTCCATCAAAAAAAGGCATTTTGTCTGCTAGTACAGATTTGTCTCCCTGCCAAGGTCTTGTGTTTTGAATGGAAAGCTCCTCTATACACAGAGGAGCAAGAGAGCAACCTTGTCAATTTTCAAATATGTTATTTCTTCCCTTTATCTTATGAATAAAATATCTAACCCCATTGTGAACTACTGACATTTTTGACATATATGAAGTTATGTAACATAGAGCCTGGCAAAAAAGGAAAAGTGCTCAGGCTTATGGTCAGCCCAGCCAAATTTTTGGTAGATACTGGAGAGTTAAAGTAGATAGAAACTCGATCTGAATGTCATTTAGTTTGCTTAGCAATTGGTATTTTAAACAATTATTTAAATTTTGTATTTATTTTTTATTCTTTGGTTTACGGAAAACTGAACGGGGAAAGGAAAGAAATGAATGAACACTATAGAAAAAATCAAATTATTCATGGTTATGCCACATTCAGGGCAGCCATCACAAATTTCAGGGCCCCTTACACAGCTTTAAGGCAGGGCCCCCCTGGAGCAGAGAACCGGGGGAGGGGGCCTCCTCTTTCCTGACGCAAAATGATAAGCGGGGGGGAGGGTTGTGGTAACGAAAGTGTCATCTTTTCTCTCTCTTGCCGCGAGTTGTTAAAGGGGACAAAAAGGGGACCATCGGGCCCCTTAAGCCCTGTACACACGATCGGATTTCCTGTGGTTTTTAAACCAATGGATTTTTCCATCGGAAAACCGATGAAGCTGACTTCCATCAGTCTTGCCTACACACCATCAGTGCCGAGAAAAATTAGGTTCAACGCTTCTGAGCATGCATCGACTTGATTCTGAGCATGCGTGGGTTTTTTATCCGATGGAGTTCCCCACAGACGATAGTAATTTGCTATCGTTTTTTTAACCATCGGATACATTTAAAACATGTTCTATTTTTAAACACCGATGGAAAAAAGACCGATGGGGTCCATACACGATTGGTTTGTCCAATGAAAAAAGTCCATCGGACACATGTGGTATTGCATGCCATTGAAGTCAATGCGGAACAAATTATTTTAGTTTCCATTGACTTCTATGGGGAAACTCGCTTTGATATGCGAGTGCTTTGGATTATGAGAATTCTCCTGGAACGGATTATGCTCGTAATTCAAGGTTCCACTGTGTATATATATATATATATATATTGTGAGGGGGTTAACTCGGTAGCGGGTGTGTGTGACCCCCTGGTTGGGCTCCCCACACAAAAACAGGGCCAGCAGACGGAGGTTGTGGTTTTCAAAATCAAAAGGTGCGGTTTATTTCTCTATGTACAGTGACAAAAACACAGCAAAGCCAAAAAGAAACATAAACAAAATAAATCCTGGTCAGTTTGACCTCTGACTAAACATGCAGGTTTCCTAAACTAACAACTGGGATCAGCCTGGTGCTGTCCTAGTCCCTAAGTCCCTGGTTTAGTAAAAGTCCAAACAAATAGCCACACAGGCTTTGCCTCACCGCACAGGGGTTCACTCTCCCTAGACAGTCCACACAGGTCTGGGTCCAGGCATGAGCTAACATCTAATGAAGCTGGGAGTTTTTATAGAGGCCTTAAACGAACTGACAGGCTTCAGCTGGTCTCATCAACTCCCTGCCTGCACGACGCCCAGCCCTCTCCCTAGAGGTATGAGTCATCCATGAGCCCACTAGCCTCAGCTGGGCTTCATCAACTCCCTAGTTGTATAAGTCGGCATAAAGCCTGAATCTGGGAGAAATATATCTACCCCCCTGGATGCAACCAGGTGACTTTACCTTCCTGCTGTCACATACCCCCCCCTCTTGTTTTAACCTTGGGGTTGGAACACCAGCAATCAGGCATTCATGTACTCGAGACAAAGCATCCACATTCCCCATTTGAACGCCAGGGCGATGCTTTACTGTGAAGTTGAATTCCTGTAGGGCCAGGAACCACCTATTCACTCTTCTATTTGTCTCCTTGTTTTGAGCCATCCACTTTAACGGAGCGTGATCCGTAACCATGTCAAAGTGCCTACCTAGCAGATAGTACCGAAGGGAATCTAGAGCCCACTTCACCGCTAAACACTCCTTTTCAACCGTGGCGTAATTTACCTCATGGGACTTCAACTTCCTGCTGAGGTAAATGACTGGGTGCTCTTCCCCGTTCCAGACCTGGGACAATACTGCTCCTAACCCCACATCTGACGCATCACTTTGTACGACAAAGTCTTTAGAGAAGTCGGGTGAGTACAACACTGGCTGGCTACATAAGGCTTGTTTCAAGAATTGGAATGCTGCCTCAGCCTCGGGGGTCCATTTAATCATGACCGACCCTTTCCCTTTCGTCAGGTTGGTTAGGGGCACAGCCTTAGAAGCAAAGTGGGGAATGAAGCGCCGATAATAACCCGCGATTCCCAGAAAGGCCCGTACCTGCTTCTTGCTGTTGGGACGTGGCCAACTCTGGATGGCCTCGACTTTGTTGAGTTGGGGTTTTATCACTCCCCTGCCAATGGTGTACCCAAGATATTTGGCCTCCTCCTGCCCAATGGTACACTTCTTGGGGTTAGCCGTAAACCCCGCTTCCCGGATAGAGTCTAGGACTGCTTGCACTTTTGGCAGATGTGAGGCCCAATCTGTGCTATGGACAATTACGTCATCCAGGTAAGCCGCAGCATACTTCCGATGGGGCCTCAGTATCTGGTCCATTTTCCGCTGGAATGTGGCCGGCGCATTCTGTAACCCGAACGGCATTCTCTTATATTGGAACGCCCCGTCTGGGGTTACAAATGCGGTTTTCTCTTTGGCCGACTTGGCCAGGGGAATTTGCCAATACCCTTTTGTGAGGTCAAGAGTCGTCATGTATCGGGCTGTTCCCAGCCGGTCGATCAACTCATCTATACGTGGCATGGGGTAGGTGTCAAATTTTGTAACTTTGTTCAACTGACGAAAATCGTTACAAAATCGCCAGCTCCCATCCGGTTTAGGCACCAACACAATGGGACTAGACCAATCACTTTGGGACTCCTCTATCACCCCTAAGTTCAGCATTTTCTGTACTTCCTCCCGTATTGCCTCCCGTCGGGCCTCTGGGATCCGATAGGGTTTTAACTTCACCCTTTCACCGGGCGGGGTAATAATATCATGCTCTACCCCAGATGTTTGTCCCGGCAGCTCAGAGAACACCTCCTTGTTGCGAAGCACAAACTCCTTAACCTCCTGTTGTTGGGGTTGTGACAAGGTGGCTGCTATTCCAACCTCCGGAATCACGCAACCAGTTTGAGCTGGTGACCAAGTTTCTGCGACTAGGGACTCTCTATCCCTCCAGGCTTTCAACAGATTAACGTGATATATCTGTTCGGGCTTTCGCCTTCCTGGTTGTCTGACCTTGTAATTCACTTCGCTCACTTTTTCCATTATCTCGTAGGGGCCTTGCCATTTGGCAAGGAATTTACTTTCAACCGTAGGGACAAGTACCAATATCCTATCCCCCGGGGAAAAGGTACGGGTCTTTGCTCCACGGTTGTACACTCTCTGCTGTGCCAACTGCGCTTGGGCCAAATGTTCCTTCACGATGGGCATTACCTGTGCAATTCGATCTTGCATCAGGGCGACATGCTCAATTACACTCCTGTGGGGAGAACTCTCACTTTCCCAAGTTTCCTTGGCAATATCCAACAGCCCTCTTGGGTGTCTCCCATACAGTAACTCAAAGGGGGAGAATCCCGTAGAGGATTGGGGCACCTCCCTAATAGCAAACATCAAATAAGGAAGTAGACAGTCCCAATCCTTTCCATCTCTATCCACCACTTTCTTCAACATTTGTTTTAGGGTTTTGTTGAATCTTTCAACCAGCCCATCGGTTTGGGGGTGATACACAGATGTACGCAATTGCGTCACTTTGAGCAATTTACACAGCTCTTTCATAACCCGGGACATAAAGGGTGTACCTTGGTCCGTAAGCAGTTCTTTACAAATACCCACCCGGCTAAAAACAAGAGATAGCTCTTTGGCTATGGTTTTGGCCGAGGTATTTCTGAGAGGGATCGCTTCTGGATAACGGGTGGCATAGTCCATTATAACCAATATGTACTGGTGCCCCCTAGCGGACTTGATTATAGGACCTACCAAATCCATTGCGATTCTCTCAAACGGGACCTCAATGATGGGTAGAGGGACCAGCGGGCTACGGAAATGTGGCATCGGGGCCGACCTCTGACACACAGGGCAGGAGGAACAATCATTTTCTATGTCCTTCATCACCCCAGGCCAATAGAATCTCTGTAATACCCTCTCTCGGGTTTTCTCTGTCCCCAGATGACCTCCAAGAATGTGCCCATGGGCCAACTCCAACACCAACTTCCTGTAAGGTTTGGGCACCACAAGCTGCTCAACGGTTTCTTCTGCCCTTTTTGCCACCCGATACAGTAGGTCCTTCTCTACGCTGAAGTATGGGTAAGTGCAGGTATTATCTGGGTTCACTAACTCGCCATCTATTTCCACTACGTTTTCCCGTGCCTTTATTAGGGCGGGGTCTTTTAACTGTTCTGTGGCAAAATTTTCCCTGTGAACCTCCAGATCAGAAAACTCCACAGACGGTAGGTTTTCGTCTGAGGAGGTGGGCTCCTCTCCAGTTTCTTGAGTCTCCCCTGCCAATACTGACAAGGGAAATTCTGGAGAGTCCTCACCACTCTCAGAGGAGTTCTGGCTATCACATTCCTGGTACATAGGGGCACCAGTGGGGGGCTCAGGATCATCCCACAGTTCCCAGAACTTCGGAAAATCCCTTCCCACAATGGCATCATGCGGTAATTGAGATACTAACCCCACTGGATGAGAGAGGGTACCTTTGGGGGTCTCGAAACACACTGTAGTCACTGGATACTCTCGGGTGTCCCCATGCACACAAATAACAGCTACCTTGCTATTCCCAGAGACCTCTGTTTTAACTAATTCAGCCTTTATCAGGGTCACAAGGCTACCTGAATCCAGTAATACCACAACATTTCTACCATTAATACACATTTTGCATAAATGTTTCTCAGTTCCCCGAATGGCAGTGCATGCGACTGTCGCACACAGCGACTGACGTCTGTCCATCAGAAAGTCACATTGCATGGGTTCCTCCACAACCGGGCAATTTGCTGCAATATGTCCCGCTTGCCGGCAGCGGTAGCAAACAATCCATTTGGCTGCCTCTTGAGCCCCTGACTTCCCAGGCTGTTCTCGCCAAACTTTGGGTAGAGCTCCCACCCTCTCACTCTCTCCACCCTCACCCCTTGGAATCCTCTTATCCGCCCCTGGGGATGGTCTGGTCTTAGGGTGGAAAGTCCGAGAGTCTCTGGAAGAGGCCGTCAGGTTCTCTGTAGCCAAGTATTTCTCTACACGATCCACAAGACCACCGGCCGTCTCTGGGTCTCCATGGCTTACCCACTTTTGGATGGCAGTAGGAAGAGCTCTCAAAAACCGATCCATTACAACACGTTCCACAATCTCTGGTGCGGACAAAGTCTCTGGCTGTAGCCACTTCCTGCTCAGGTGAATGAGATCATACATTTGAGACCTGGGGGGTTTTCCAAGCTGGAAAGTCCAGTTATGCACACGCTGAGCCCGGACAGCCAGGGTGACACCCAGCCTTGCCAATATTTCAGCTTTTAGCATCACATAGTCTTTTGCTTGGTCAGGCTCTAGGTCATAGTAAGCCTTCTGCGATTCACCAGTTAACAGAGGAGCCACCAGTCCAGCCCACTGCTCCTCAGGCCACTTTTCTCTTTCAGCAGTCCTTTCAAATGTGGTCAAAAATACCTCTGGATCATCCTCTCCAGTCATTTTTGTCAATAAACGACTCACCCCAAAGGACGCGGTATTAGTGGGACGGCTTTCCTCACTGGTCTGCGGACGTTGCTGCATTACTGCTTCCATTTGTTGTAGTCTCTGCTCTTGCTTCTGTAACAGGTCTATGAAGCGGGCCTCAGATTGCTGCTGGGCTTGTTGATGAGCTTGCTGCTGGGCTGCAAGGCTCCTTTGCAAACCTGCATTTGTCTGCTGTTGATTGGCATTTGCTAGAGCCAGCTGTTTCAGTATCTCCTCCATGCTGGCTTAAAAAAACTGCCCGCATTCTCCACCAACTGTGAGGGGGTTAACTCGGTAGCGGGTGTGTGTGACCCCCTGGTTGGGCTCCCCACACAAAAACAGGGCCAGCAGACGGAGGTTGTGGTTTTCAAAATCAAAAGGTGTGGTTTATTTCTCTATGTACAGTGACAAAAACACAGCAAAGCCAAAAAGAAACATAAACAAAATAAATCCTGGTCAGTTTGACCTCTGACTAAACATGCAGGTTTCCTAAACTAACAACTGGGATCAGCCTGGTGCTGTCCTAGTCCCTAAGTCCCTGGTTTAGTAAAAGTCCAAACAAATAGCCACACAGGCTTTGCCTCACCGCACAGGGGTTCACTCTCCCTAGACAGTCCACACAGGTCTGGGTCCAGGCATGAGCTAACATCTAATGAAGCTGGGAGTTTTTATAGAGGCCTTAAACGAACTGACAGGCTTCAGCTGGTCTCATCAACTCCCTGCCTGCACGACGCCCAGCCCTCTCCCTAGAGGTATGAGTCATCCATGAGCCCACTAGCCTCAGCTGGGCTTCATCAACTCCCTAGTTGTATAAGTCGGCATAAAGCCTGAATCTGGGAGAAATATATCTACCCCCCTGGATGCAACCAGGTGACTTTACCTTCCTGCTGTCACAATATATATATATATATATATATATATATACACACACACACAATTAATACCACCAATTGTGCACTTACCATTATATTTTTCAACCTAACTTTGCAACTATGAACTGTGAAAAAGGAAAAAAGGAGGATCTACTGACCTATACAAATGGCACTGTCACCCTATTGAATTGTTTGGTATCAGAGAGAGTCCACACAGGTTAAGTTGGTTTTATCTTCCTATTGTCTTTATTCTATTTTAGTGATGTTTTTACATTCAGTAATATCTTAGTTTGTGAGTAGCGTGGTATACAAGGGATTTGCAAAACAAGCAACCATTTTTTTAATTGCAACTTGACATTCGAGCGCTGTCTTGCAAGATGAGCAATAGAAGGATCCCATTTTTAATGTAAAAAAAAAAAATTGGAATTACACTCACAAGGTATATCCTGTGTTAAGGAGTCTGGTGCTCATCCATGTAAAGCCGCTGGTGTATACAGTACTGTATGTGGCCGGAGGTCCAGGGGGCGCTGGTGCCTCCCAGCGTTTCTTGGAGAAATCGGAGAGACCCTCCTAGCTGGGTGGGGCGGGTGTAACACGAAGTTGGAGCACCCAGAAGTGTCAACAGTTTCCGGGGGTCTCTGAGTTCTCCAGGGAGCGCTAGGAGCCACCAGTGCCCATGGCCCTCGGGCCACATACAGAAATGTATAAACCAGCAGCATTACTGTATACACTAGCGGCTTTACATGGATGAGCACCAGACTCCTTAACGCGGGATATTGTTTTTTAACGTTGTGAATGCAATTCCACTTTTTTTGTACATTAAAACTGTGATCCTTCTACTGCTTGTACATAAACTTGGACAAGTACCTGGACCTCTGGCCACGTACTGTATACACCATTCACTTTTTACTGTACTGTATTTTGTATTGCCGTAATCATTTTTATATGAATAAATTATTGCGGAATGAATCATCTGAGTTTCCATTATTTCTTATGGGGAAATTCGCTTATACAGTGCCTGGCAAAAGTATTCACCCCCCTTGGCTTTTTACCTATTTTGTTACATTACAGCCTTTAGTTCAATGTTTTTTTAATCTAAATTATATGTGATGGATCACAACACAATAGTCTAAGTTTGTGAAGTAAAATTAGAAAAATATATACATAAAACTATTTTTCAGAAATACAAAACTGATAATTGGCATGTGCATATGTATTCACCCCCTTTGTTATAAAGCCCCTAAAAAGCTCTGGTGCAACCAATTACCTTCAGAAGTCACATAATTAGTGAAATGATGTCCACCTGTGTGCAATCTAAGTGTTACATGATCTGTCGTTACATATACACACCTTTATGAAAGGCCCCAGAAGTTGCAACACCTAAGCAAGAGGCACCACTAACCAAACACTGCCATGAAGACCAAAGAACTCTCCAAACAAGTAAGGGACAACGTTGTTGAGAAGTACAAGTCAGGGTTAGATTATAAAAAAATATCCAAATCTTTGATGATCCCTAGGAGCAGCATCAAATCTATCATAACCAAATGGAAAGAACATGGCATAACAGCAAACCTGCCAAGATATGGCCGCACACCAAAACTCGCGGACCGGGCAAGGAGGGCATTAATCAGAGAGGCAGCACCAGCACAGAGACCTAAGGTAACCCTGGAGGAGCTGTACACAGCAGAGACTGGAGTATCTGTACATAGGACAACAATAAGCTGTACGCTCCATAGAGTTGGGCTTTATGGCAGAGTGGCCAGAAGAAAGCCATTACTTTCAGCAAAAAACAAAATGGAGCGACTATGAATGGCCATCAGCTTTGCACACAAATAATTTACACACCTGGCACTGACCTTCCATCCATAATAACAGAAGGAAAACACAGGCACAGCCTTCCACTCCACCCGCTCTCCCGTGCTGTGGTGGGTGCTGGAAAAGAGGTAACGGAAGAGCGCGTGGAGTGGAAGGCTGTGCCGGTGTTTTCCTTCTGTTATTATGGAGGGCAGCTCAGTGCCAGGTGTGTAAATTATTTGTGTGCAAAGCTGATGGCCATTCATAGTCGCTCCATAATGGATGTTTGAGGTACTGTGGAAGCCAAGTGTTGACGGGAGAGAGGGAGAGAAGGGAACTTCCGCTCGGGGACCACTGCACACCGATAGCAGAAGTGGGAGCGGGGTACCTACCAAAACTAGGTACCCGCTCCTCCCTCAAAAAAAATTACATGGCAAATGTGGCATGTCAGGGGGCTAGGAGTACTTAACCACTTAAAGAGGAAGTAAATCCTCTTTTTTTTCCCTGAAAAAAAAAAACCCTGCAAGAGAAAGGGATAATGAGCTAGTATGCATAGCATACTAGCTCATTATGTGGCACTTACCTGAGATCGAAGCCCCCGAAGCGCGCCATATCCCCTCTGAGCGTCTTCCGTGTATCGCCGCTCTGGCGCTGTGACTGGCCGGAGCGGAGATGACGTTACTCCCGCGCATGCACGCGGGACGGCATAATTTACAACCACTTTAAGCCCCGGACCATTTGGCTGGCCAAAGACCAGAGCACTTTTTGCGATTCGGCACTGCGTCGCTTTAACTGAAAATTGCACGGTCGTGCAACGTAGCTCCCAAATAAAATTGATGTCCTTTTTTTCCACAAATAGAGCTTTCTTTTGGTGGTATTTGATCACCTCTGCGGTTTTTATTTTTTGCGCTATAAACAAAAAAAGAACGAAAATTTTGAAAACAAAAACAACAATATTTTGTACTTTTTGCTATAATAAATATCCCCAATTTTTTCTTAAAAAAGCAACTTTTCTCTCAGTTTAGGCTGATACGTATTCTTCTACATATTTTTGGTAAAAAAATCACAATAAGCGTATATTGATTGGTTTGCGCAAAAGTTATAGCATCTACAAAATAGAGGATAGTTTTATGGCATTTGTATTATTATTATTTTTTTACTATTACAAGTAATGGCGGTGATCTGCAATTTTTATTGTGACTGCAACTTTATGGCGGACACATCGGACACTTTTGACACATTTTTGGGACAGTTGTCATTTTTACATCGATCAGTGCTATAAAAATGCACTGATTACTGTGAAAATGACACTGGCAGTGAAGGGGTTAACCACTAGGTGGCGCTGAAGGGGTTAAGTGTGTCCTAGGGAGTGATTCTAACTTTTAGGGGGAGGAGCTACCAGTGACACATCACTGATCACTGTTGCCAATCACAGGGAACATTCGATCAGTGACATGTCACTAGGCAGAACAAGGGAATGCCTTGTTTACAAAGGCATCCCCTTGTTCTGCACTTGCCGACTGCAATCGCGGACCGCCCGGGAACATCGAGTTTCCGGGAACCACGAGCACACTCACGAGGCACGTGGTGGGGGCGCGTGCGCGCCCGCTGGGCAGCAAATTTAAACGGATGTACAGGTACGCCCATTTGCCTGCCCATGCCATTGTGTCGACCTATATGGTCGTGCGGCGCTCGCTATGTGGTTGAAACAGAAGTTCCACTTTTGGGTGGAACTCTGCTTTAAAGACCAGCTGTCGCAGTTGTACTGCGGCAGGCTGGCTCTATTACGCGAATCACCGTCATTGTATGTCGCTTCGTGTAATGACAGGCGCGGCCCCGGAGCCCTGCGAGTGACCGGTGGGCGCAATGTCTGCCAGCCACCTGTGAATGCTCAACACAGAGGCGGAACCCCGTTCTCACAGGGGAGCTGACAGTGATCGTCTAGTGATTGGGAACAGCGATCTCTCTCCTCCTCCAGTCAACCCCACCCCCATACAGTTAAAAATACCACCCAGGGAGCACAATTAACCCTTTGATCGCCCCAGGTGTTAGTCCCTTCCCTGCCAGTGACATTTATACAGTAATCACTGCATTTTTATAGCTCTGATCGCTGTATAAATGTCACTGGTCCCAAAAAAGTGTCAAAAGTAGGGTTGAGCGAACCCGAACTGTAAAGTTCGGGTTCGTACCGGACTTTTGGATTTTTGGGTCCCGGACCCGAACCCGAACAATTGACTGTATGTTCGGGTTCGGGTCCGGTGTTCGGCGATGTAATGGCGCATTTCTAAAAGCTACAGGGCAGCCAATAAACTTTTGTTTAACTGGTGTGCCCTTAGAAGCCATCACAGCCATGCCTTCTAATGGCATGGCTGTGATTGGCCAGTGCAGCATGTGACCCAGCCTCTATATAAGCTAGAGGCACACAGCACAGCACGTCACTCTGCTTTAGACAGTATAGGGAAAGGATCCTGGCTGCTGTTGCTGTGAGGGAGAGAATGAAATGATAGGAGTTAGTCCTGATTCTGCAATCTACTGAGAGTAAAGATAGAGACAGTGTAGGGCAAGGTTCCTGTTGCTGCTTTCAGGGAGAGAGATTTATCTAGGAGTCCGGATTCAGGGATCTAATAACTCAGCGATCTGCATAGATTTACCTGGTTGGGTTGCAGTGCACAGTCTTTTTACACTGCCATGAGCCCAGTGCCAGAGAAAATATAAATTGTATCTGTAAGCTCAGTGCACAAGCACTGCATATGTTATGTTGAGATACACCCTGTACATACTGTGGGTGTAGTCTGCTCTTCCAAAAACACCCATTTAGGGCAGAAAAAAATAAATAAAAATTTTGCAGTGTTTTCTGCATATATGCAGGTGTGAGATAAACAATTTATATATTTTTCTTCTATTGTGCTATTCTAAAAAAAATCATTTTAGGACAAAAACACTTTTTTTTTTAATATAATTTTCTGCAGTTCTGTAGGTGTGAGATACACTGTTTACATACTGTGGGTGTATTCTGCTCTTCCAAAAACACCCATTTAGGGCCACAAAAAATATTTTGCAGTGTTTTCTGCATATCTGGAGGCATGTGAGATAAACAATTTATATATTTTTCTTCTATTTTGCTATTCTAAAAAAATAATTTTTGGACAAAAACATTTTTTTTTAATAGCATTTTCTGCAGTTCTGTAGGTGTGAGATACACCGTTTACATACTGTGTGTGTATTCTGCTCTTCCAAAAACACCCATTTAGGGAAAAAAAAATTAAAATAAAAAAAAATTGCAGTGTTTTCTGCATATATGCAGGTGTAAGATTTACAATTTATATATTTTTCTTCTCTTGTGCTATTCCCCAAAAATTTTTTTAGGGTAAAAACATTTTTTTGAATAGCATTTTCTGCAGTTCTGTAGGTGTGAGATACACCGTTTACATACTGTGGGTGTATTCTGCTCTTCCAAAAACACCCATTTAGGACCACAAAATATATTTTGCAGTGTTTTCTGCATATCTGGAGGTGTGTGAGATAAACAATTTTCGAAATCCCCTTGTCCTACGTACTGAGCAAGCGCAGTACAGGGCGGACACTATCCGACGGGAGGACAGAATTCCACACATCACCGGCCTTACCTAGCCATTGTTGTATTTTTAAACCAGTGTTGACTACCTCGTCCTCCTTCACTGCCGCTTCCACCTACACAGCCACATCCACCGCCACCTCAACCTCCTACTCCATATGAACCGCGTCCTCCTAAGTCAAGATTATAATTTTTTATTTATGTTTTATTTCAAAGTAGTTTTATTTTCCCACTAGCTTATCCATTAAATTGAAAAATATTTTTCCCAGAAAGCGCGTATTCTGGGGCATTCCCACCATATGTGTGGCATCATGCCGTTGAGTTTCTGAGGTTCTTAATGACTTCCTGTACCTCTTCTGCTGAGAAGGGGGCCTCCAGCATATTATTTTTTATTTTTTATTTTTTTTATGTTATTTTAAGTTATTTCCCTATCCACATTTGTTTGCAGAGAACTTGCCATGCTTTTAACAATATTTGGCTGCCATTTGCAGCCCTCTAGCCCTTTCCATTACTTTTTTAGAGCGATTTTAGTCCTCAGAAGTTCGGGTCCCCATTGACTTCAATGGGGTTCGGGTTCGGGGTCAAGTTCGGGTAAAGTTCGGTCCCGAACTCAAACTTTTTTCCGAAGTTCGGCCGAACCCGTCGAACCCGAACATCCAAGTGTCCGCTCAACTCTAGTCAAAAGTGTCCGATCTGTCCGCCACATTGTCACAGTCCTGCTAAAAATCGCAGATCGCCGCCATTACTAGTAAAAATAATAATAATATAAATGCAATAAATCTATCCCCTCTTTTGTAGATTTTTTTTATTTTTTTACCAAAAATATGTAGAAGAATACATATCGGCCTAAACTGAAGAAGAAATTGGTTTTTTTCATATATTTTTGAGGGATATTTATTATAGCAAAAAGTAAAAAAAAAAATATATATACATTTTTTTTTTTCAAAACTGTCGATTTTTTTTGTTTATAGCTCAAAAAATAAAAACCGCAGAGGTGATCAAATACCACCAAAAGAAAGCTTTATTCGTGGGAAAAAAAGGGCATCAATTTTGTTTGGGTACAGCGTCACACGACCGCAGAATTGTCATTTACAGCAATGCAGTGCCATATCGCAAAAACTGGCCTGGTCATTAATAGGGTAAATCCTTATGGTACTTAAGTGGCTAACCACTTGCCGACCGCCTCCTGTACATTTACGTCGGCAGAATGGCATGGACAGGCACATTAACGTACCTGTACGTCCCCTTTAAGTTCCTGTCCGTGTGGTCGAGCACGGCCCGCGGCGCGCTCGCGACCCTGCCACCATCCCTGTGAGTCGGACCGCGGGTCCCGTGGACTCGATCACCACGGGGATCCCCGCAATCGTCTCACGGAGGTATAGAGCGGGGAGATGCTTGTGTAAACAAGCATCTCTTGGCTCTGCCTAGTGACAATGACACTGATCTCGTGATCTCATGTGACACAGAGCCCACCCCCCTACAGTAAGAAACACTATGCAGGGAACACTTAAACCCTACAGCGCCACCTAGTGGTTAACCCCTTCACTACCAGTGTCATTTTCACAGTAATCAGTGCTTTTTTATAGCACTGATCGCTGTGAAAATGACAATGGTCCCAAAAATATGTCAAAAGTGTCCAATGTGTCCGCCATAATGTAGCAGTCACGAAAAAAATCCCTGATCGCCGCCATTACTAGTAGAAATTTATTTTTTTATAAAAATGCCATAAAACTATCCCCTATTTTGTAAACGCTATAACTTTTGCGCAAACCAATCAATAAACACTGATTGCAATTTTTTTTACCAAAAATATGTGGAAGAATACGTATCGGCCTAAACTGAGGGAAATTTTTTTTTTTTATATATTTTTGGGGGAAATTTATTATAGCAAAAAGTAAAAAATATTGAATTTTTTTCAAAATTGTCGCTCTATTTTTGTTTATAGCGCAAAAAATAAAAATCGCAGAGGTGATCAAATAACACCAAAAGAAATCTCTATTTGTGGGAAAAAAAGGACGTAAATTTTGTTTGGGAGCCACGTCGCGCGACAGCGCAATTGTCAGTTAAAGCGACGCAGTGCCGAATCGCAAAAAGTGGCCTGGTCTTTAACCAGTCAAAATGGTTAAACTGTCTGAGTCCCTGTTGTACACATCAGGACTCAGACAGTGGTTATGGTCTATGTGATACTGTCTGTGACTTTTGTTGTTATATTATGGTCTGTTCTGTCTAGTGTACATCCATTTGTCCATGTCCTAAACTTGTGATATTGTTTAACTTTTACAAATAAATATTTTTGATATACCGTAACTTTGGATCTTTAGTGCCGGTTCACACTTGTGCGAGTTGATACCGAATGCAATGCGTCAAACACAAACTAGATTCGCATGTCATCCAAAAAGTAATTGTTTTCAATGATGGTGGTTCACATCTATGCGTTGCGATTCCTCCCCGAATGCGATGCAATGAAAAAAAGGGTCTTGTGCGAGTTTAGACCGCTGCGTTGCGAATTTAGTCTCCATAGACATCAATGTAAATCGTTCTGGAATCGCATTGGTGGTTCACATATGTGCGAATACTTCACCTCCAGCTCCTCCTTCCAGTTCTGCCCCCTCACTTCCTGTTTCCTGTCTCGTGTCCATATGTAAACAGAGAAGATGGCCCCAAGGCGCCGGAACACCATTGATAATGAGGAGCTCATCAGGCTTGTCCGTGACAGGCCTTATATATGGGACAGCCGGATTGAAGAATACAAAAATCATGCCCGGAAGAGCAGAGGCTGGGTTGAAATTTGTCAATCTCTGTATGCAGACTGGGATGACTTCACACCTCATGTTCGCAAAATTAAACGTAAGTACATTCCTATTTATTCATCCCACTGAACACCAATGTAAGGACATGTATCCCACTGACCACCAATGTAAGGTGACCACCAATCCCACTAACCACCAATGTGAGGGCATGCATCCCACTGACCACCAATGTAAGGTGACCACCAATCCCACTGACTACCAATGTAAGGGCATGCATCCCACTGACCACCAATGTAAGGTGACCACCAATCCCACTGACTACCAATGTAAGGGCATGCATCCCACTGACCACCAATGTAAAGTGACCACCAATCCCACTGACCACCAAACAATCCCACTGACCACCAATCCCACTGACTACCAATGTAAGGGCATGCATCCCACTGACCACCAATGTAAGGTGACCACCAATCCCACCGACCACCAAACAATCCCACTGACCACCAATCCCACTGACCACCAATGTAAGGGCATGCTTCCCACTGACCACCAATGTAAGGTGACCACCAATCCCAATGACCACCAATGTGAGGGCATGCATCCCACTGACCACCAATGTAAGGTGACCACCAATCCCACTGACCACCAAACAATCCCACTGACCACCAAACAATCCCACTGACCACCAATCCCACTGACCACCAATGTGAGGGCATGCATCCCACTGACCACCAATGTAAGGTGACCACCAATCCCACTGACTACCAATGTAAGGGCATGCATCCCACTGACCACCAATGTAAGGTGACCACCAATCCCACTGACCACCAAACAATCCCACTGACCACCAATCCCACTGACTACCAATGTAAGGGCATGCATCCCACTGACCACCAATCCCACTGACTACGAATGTAAGGGCATGCATCCCACTGACCACCAATGTAATGTTGTGGGATGATATTGCATGCTCAATATGTTGACACAAAGCAGAAAAAATACATGTACACACTGTTGAACAATAAAACATTATCACATTTATTGAAAAAAGTAAAAGATATGAGACGATGCAGCATTGACTGGTAAAAAAGTTATTGATCTTTATGCAATGGCATCAAGCTGCCATGATACTTGACCGGCAGGACTCATAAAGAAGTCAGTAAACTTCTCACGGATGCTGGCCCCTCTGTAATTGCCCCTTGTATGTGTCCAATCTGCGCCTTCCATCTCATCCAACAAAGAGTCCTCGAAAAGGTATCCATCTCTTTCCCGCACAAAATTGTGGAGTGCACAGGCAGCTTTTACGGCAATTATGGCGTTTTCCATGTTTAGAGTAATTGGGGTGTGCAGAAATCGCCATTTGTTTGCCATGATTCCGAAAGTACACTCCACAACTCTTCGGGCTCTTGTTAGCCGATAGTTAAAGACCCTTTTCTCCACAGACAGTGACCTGTTGGCATATGGCCTTAGCATTTTTTCCGAAAGAGCGAAAGCCTCATCACCGACAAATATTACAGGGAGAGAGGGTTCAGATGTTCCAGGGAGTGGTCGTTCGTTTGGGAGGTCCAGTGTGTTCTCCCGAATCATTCTTCCAAAACTAGAGTGGGAAAAAATGCTGGAGTCAGAACTACTCCCATAAGAACCAATGTCTATGTATGTGAACGAGTAGTTTGCATCAGCCACTGCCAGAAGCACGAAAGAAAAATATTTTTATAATTAAAATATTTTGTCCCACTACCGACTGGCCTAACAATTCTGATGTGCTTTCCGTCGATTGCCCCCACACAGTTAGGGAAGTTGCAGCGATCCCAAAATAACTGAGCTTTGGAGTTCCATTCGTCTTTGTTTGGTTTTCTCATGACCACATCTCTTAAGACCTCCCAGATGGCCATACAGGTGTCTCGTACAATTGTGCTGACCGTAGATTTTCCCAGTTTGAACTCGTATTGCAAGCTGGCAAATGAATTTCCCGTTGCTAGGTACCTGTAAAAGATAGAAAAATAATTAGTGTTATTTTTTTTTTACAGAAGGACTCATACGCACTAGGTGGCGGAGCCTTAAAGACACACTTCAGAGACACCAGAGACTGGAGTGTGAAGCAAGGAGTGGGTCTGGTGCCCCCCCAAAGCGTCCCTACGCCTTCGCCAGATACATGGATTTTTTGAGGCCTGTTCTAGAATTGAGGAAGTAAGTTATCATTTATGAATCGGTCACTCTACCATCTCTATCTAATTATCCTGTCCTAGCCCTAACCTTTACTTCTCCCCTTATCTTTTTATTTATTTTAAAAAAAGAGTTCTAATTTTTGTATTGCAGCACAGAAGCAAGTTGGGAGGAGGAGGAGGAAGAGAAGGAGGAGGGGGAGGAGCATGCTGCTACTGTTGACGTTGATGAAGGAGTATCATTTGCTAGCTCAAATCATGAGGATTTAGCTATGGAGCTCCAGGTGAGGTGATTGAGGTTAACGAGTCCTCTTCTCATGAGCTGGATAATGAGGATACAGACGTTTTCGACACCTTCCAGCAGAAGGCAAAGACAGGCATCTACTGCCCGCAGAGAGCAAAGCTGCAGGGCAGCTGAACAGGTTGAAGACCAAGACCAGACCAAGAAATTGCTACACATTGTGTCAGGGATCACTGAACAAATTGATGCCCAGCGATGCCCTCATACAATGTTTGCCATTAGTTTGGTGCCTCTTCTGAAAGAGGTCTTGCCAGACTATTACTTTAATATGAGGATTGCAGTGGAACATTGCATCCATTCATTTACTGTGCCACGCCATGTTTCTGTGCCAACGCACCAGAGTCTTTCTACTGCTTCAAACACTGCACCAAACCCTTACCCCTCTAGTTTTGCGGAACCCACTAGCATCTATGAGACCCCCAGATCACGAATCCCATATCCCATTCCTTCACCAGTTGCCTCAGTAATTTCACCCCCAAATACAACCGCCGATATTAGTAGACCAATGGATATGAGACCACTTGAGTCAACATCTTACCATGTGCCATCACAAAACAGACCACAACAGCTCTACGAGCAAATACCGTCCGTGGCAAAGCAATTTCCACCTGTAGCAAGACCAATGGAACAGCACAAACCGCTAATTCAAAATCCTTATCTATATCACAATCAGTCGATTGAAGTTGCCTCTAATATGCATATGCCCTATAGACAATATGGGCCCCCAAGTGTACCACCAGATACCGAGATATCCCCACCTGTGCCATTGAGGAAATATCCCTCAACACAAGATGAAGCCTTGCTAACACCACCAAGCTCTTCAACACTACAACGGCATGATTTCAACAAGCCTGGTGAACATAGTTCACCAAGTTTTTTGAATTTGTAGAGGACTACCTGCTAATTTCACTACCAACTTCATGTGGAAATTCAATACTTTCTTAGTAAACGTTATGTTTTTTGTTAAATTATATATCCTATTTTGAATATCTCAGGGAAAAAGAGACGGAGAGAAAAAAAGGTAGTGGGGAAAGTGGAGATGAAGATGCGAGGAAGGGAGGATGAGAGATTTGGATATGACAGGGAGGATAAGGTGGAGAGGTAGAGTTAGTAAACTTTTGTAAGTTAGAATTAAAGTTACTTTAAGTTAAAGCTAGACAGTGAGAGCAAGTTATAGAGTCAGAGGAAGTTAGAGAGTCAGAGGAAGTTAGAGAGTCAGAGGAAGTTAGAGAATCAGAGGAAGTTAGAAAGTCAGATGAAGTTAGAAAGTCAGAGGAAGTTAGAAGGTCAGAGGAAGTTAGAAGGGCAGAGTAAGTTGTAGAGGCAGAGTAAGTTGTAGAGGCAGAGAAAGTTGTAGAGGCAGAGAAACTTGGAGAGTCAGAGGAAGTTGTAGAGGCAGAGAAAGTTGTAGAGGCAGAGAAAGTTGTAGAGGCAGAGAAACTTGGAGAGGTAGAGGAAGTTAGAGAGCCAGAGGAAGTTACAAAGTCAGAGGAAGTTAGAGAGTCAGAGGAAGTTGTAGAGGCAGAGAAAGTTGTAGAGGCAGAGAAAGTTGTAGAGGCAGAGAAAGTTGTAGAGGCAGAGAAAGTTGGAGAGTCAGAGGAAGTTGTAGAGGCAGAGAAAGTTGTAGAGGCAGAGAAAGTTGTAGAGGCAGAGAAAGTTGTGAAGTAATGGATACAATGGTGACACCCGGGTGAGAAAGATATATATCCTGCTTACCAGATGCCAATGACTGCATCCAACAGTCTCACCCAGCACAGGGAAATTAGGCTTCCCCCACGGCCTTTAGATTTCAATGGTGTAGTGATTCCTCGACCGACTTCAACAGCATATACTGGAGGCAGGACTGGGCAGTCTAAACAGTGCTGATGCTTTAGAGTTTAAGGTCGGTCGAGGAATCTACACCATTGAAATCTAAAGGCAGTGGGGGAAGCCTAATTTCCCTGTGCTGGGTGAGACTGTTGGATGCAGTCATGGGCATCTGGTAAGCAGGATATATATCTTTCTCACCCGGGTGTCACCATTGTATCCATTACTTCACGTTTGGGAGCAAGTTTTCTTCTTTTTTTTGGAACACTTCACTTCACATTGGATTGTCGTTGATTTTTTGCACTAAGGAGGTTTTTTTTGATGGACTTTGTTTATGAACTTTTTCACGGATTAATTATTATTATTATCCACATTGTCAACATTTAGGATTTTAATAATTTTCTTCATGGTTCACTATTGCACCTATTTACTATTCACTTAATAATTTTTTGTGTTTTTATTATTAATTTAGTTGATTATCAACTCACTTTATGTTCTCTACATTCAATTTTGGAGATCTCGTTTCAGCGCTGCATAATTTTGTTTTTTATGTTTTGTATAGTTTTAGTATTTAGCTATTTATGCTAGCTGCTGTCTTTTGATCACTGATCACTTTATCAATTTAAATTTTTCTAGCGCAACGTTAGCCCTAGGGCTTCTTCCTTTTCTTTAATAAAAAAAAATGCCAAAGCTCAAAAGATGCTGAATAAAAAACACACTAAATAATTGTCGGAAAAATGCGCAAATGTTTTGGTGTGAATGCAGCCTAAAGGCTAAAGGCTAAGCGCACCTTAATTATTTTTTTCAACCCCTCAATACCGGCATATTTCCTCATTTCCAAATAATTGCGGTAAAAAATGACATCACTTTGGGATGTGCAGTTTTCCCCCCATAAAAAAAAGGTCATTACAATATAATCATTGTATAATAGTCATTACAATATAATTCACATAAGAATCATAAGAAGGTTCCAAATGCTGTAACTTACTTGTTTTAATTAAACACTTCCCTACCGTAGCCCGTCATATGACGTCCTGGACTTTAGGGGGGATATCTGAATGATGTCTGCAGCTACCGGCATTATTCAGATATCCTACTTTTCACGCGGCGATTCTGCGCACCATAAAAATGATCATATCGCCGGTTTCGCAGCTTGATCATTCTTATAGGTGGCGGGAGGGGACGTCCCCCCTCCCGCCACCATTCTGTGCTTCTTCGGGCTCTCCAGTGCCATCGGAGGCCCGGAGAACAAATCGGCCGGCGCTGGATGAGGAGGATAGAGACTGTCGGAGGCCTGGGCGCGATGTTATGATGTCACGCCCGGGTACCCGGAAGTAAACAAAGCCGCAATCGTGGCTGAAAGCATGAGATCGGTGAATGTTTTCCCGATCTCATGCTTTCCAGCCTGGAAGAGACATGTGGGGTCTTATTGACCCCGCATCTCTCCATAAAGAGGACCTGTCACAATGATTCCTATTACAAGGTATGTTTATATTCCTTGTAATAGGAATAAAAGTGATAAAAAAAAAAAAAAGGAAAAAAAAGTGTAAAAATATAAAAAATTAAGTAAAATAAAAAAACAAAAATAATTTAAAACGCCCCTGTCCCCAGTAGCTCGCGCTCAAAAGCGAACGCGCACGTAAGTCCCGCCCACATATGTAAACGCCGTTCAAACCACACATGTGAGGTATCGCCGCATGTGTTAGAGCGAGAGCAATAATTCTAGCACTAGACCTCCTCTGTAACTCTAAGCTGGTAGCCTGTAAAAAAAATTAAAGCGTTGCCTATGGAGATTTTTAAGTACTGAAGTTTGGCTCCATTCCATGAGTGTGTTCAATTTTAAAGCGTGACAACTTAGGTATCTATTTACTTGGCGTAACATCATCTTTCACAAAAATTGGGCTAACTTTACTGTTTTGTTATTTTTTAATTCATGAAACCATTTTTTTCCCCAAAAAAAAGGCGTTTGAAAAATTATTGCGCAAATACCGTGCGAGATAAAAAGTTGCAATGACTGCCACTTTATTCCCTAGGGTGTCTGATAAAAAAATATATATATATATATATATATATATATATATATATATATATATAATGTTTGGGGGTTCTGAGTAATTTTCTAGCAAAAAAATTATGATTTTTACATGAAGGAGAGTTTTTTTTAACTGACAAATTCATGTGTATAGATTTGAATTGTCATATATTAGTATGACTGCTGGTCACATTTCTCTGCTAATAAGGAGCCATTTACAATGAATAATATTACCAGGTGGCAGTTGGTGGAAGATATCAGATTTTTTAAAAATAATAACTGATAATTTATTTTAATTTTAAATAAGGTTAGAAAATTACATTCACGTGTTTCAAATAAAGCCGCCTCCATAGGAAAGTATTAAAGTGGAACTAAACTCTTCTCTCCTTTTCAGCCAAGGAAGTTGCAATCTTAGTCTCGGTTTGATCCGTAGTTGCCATGGTGATGTGCGTGTGATCGGTTATGAGACCGACCATTTGATGGTTTGTTAAATTGGCTGAGAGCACAAACAAATGTGGCAGTTAGAATTCCCAACATGCCTTGCATGTAGCTATTTTTTATTTATTTTGTATTCAAATTCACTAGATTTAGATCTGAATGAATATATCCCATAATAACAGTTTATATCTCTCCATATTAATGGGAAAACCACACCAGGCGTTCAAGCAAAAAAAAGAACAATGCAGAAAAGGCATCAACAAAAAACAGCCAATCAGCTTGCCCGATACAACAACAACAACAACAACAACAACAGCAGCCAATCAGCATGCCTCTCTTGGAAATGTGATGTGACCAGTGGCAGTTAGTGATGTCATAGCGGTGCCCAGGTGTTAGGTAAAGCAGCAGTGCAGTCAGTTGCTCAGTAGATCAGCGGCTCTCGAAGCAAGCAGTACTCTCAATACTGTGCTCTCTACTATTCTCTGATTAATTTGCGAAAAATTGCATTCATTGTAATTTTTTACAACTATTAACCAGTGCTACATCGCTCTGCTCATACAGGTAATATTTTTATTCACTTTTGCATATTTTTTTTTTACACATTTTGCCTTTTTTAGAATGGATGTTAAAAGGGAACCTGTGCTCAGATTATCCACAGTCAGGCATTTCCATATTCTGAACACAATAAAAGCAAACTCCCATTCACCTCTGTAGCTATACGTGTTACAGATGAATTATTCCCAAAAATCTTCACAATTCAAGTGAAATATCAGCTCCTACCCCCCTTTTCAATAGTGGGAGTAGCCAAATAGACTATAAAAGGTATTATTTTAGGGGGGAGGGGGACAGGTGACACCTAAAATCTCATTCTGTAGTATCAGCAGGGTTTACTTGTCATTGGTAATCTAGGACAGGATCACTTCTGGCTGATATTCACAACACTTTAATAGGAATAAATGGATCGTTATTGCTGCAGTCATCTGACCGTTATTTTCAAATGTCATCTGGCTGAGCTAAAAATAGCTGTTGTGTTTTTCAAAAACAATGCGGGGGAGGGGGAAGACCAGGTTGACATTTAGAAATTCAGTCTGTAAATGACCGTTGATCACCGTGTTGTGAGAATATTTTGGAAGTACCACCAATAATGTGGGATGAAGGGGGAGGGGATTTAAATGCCACTGAACACCAATGTTGTCAGATTGTATTGGGCAGGTTTTAACCACTTAAGGACCGCCGCAAGACTATATACGTCCTGACTTTGAAGAGGGATATCTCCGTAACGGCAGCAGCTGCTGCCACAACCGAGGTATCCATCTCTTCAGGCGGCGGTCCTGTAAACGATAATGGTGGTCTCTGCGGCGGATTCGCCGCAAGATCACCGTTATCGGCGGAGGGAGAGGCCCCCCCCCTCCCGCCGCTCTCCCGCACCCTCTGTCGCTTACCGGAGCCGTCGGTAGCGGCGGAGGTGATCGGGTCCTTTCTCGTGCTGGGCATAGATACGAGTGAGGGCAAGATGGCCCCCACCCGTCTCCATACCATAGCAGGGCGGAAACGACGTCAAAACGCCACTTCCGCCCATACGTCTTAATGGCCCAATTTATTTTTGTAATTTTTTCAAATGACAATTTTTTTTATTTTTTTTATTGCATTTTAGTCTAAATATGAGATCTGAAGTCTTTTTGACCCCAGATCTCATATTTAAGAGGACCTGTCATTCTTTTTTCTATTACAAGGGATGTTTACATTCCTTGTAATAGGAATAAAAGTGACCCAATTTTTTTTTTTTTTTAAAAACAGTAAAATCTATTTATTTATTTTATTAGATTTTTTTTTATTAGATTAAATCTATTTATTTTACTAGATTTTATTGTTTTTTTTAAAAAAACAATAAAATCTAGTAAAATATCTAATAAAAAAAATATATATTTTTTAAAGCGCCCCGTCCCGACGAGCTCGCGCGCAGAAGCGAACTCATACGTGAGTAGCGTCTGCATATAAAAACGATGTTCAAACCACACATGTGAGGTATCTCCGCGATCGTTAGAGCGAGTTCAATAATTCTAGCTCTAGACCTCCTCTGTAACTCAAAACATGCAACTTGTAGAATTTTTTTAAACGTCGCCTATGGAGATTTTTAAGGGTAAAAGTTTGACGCCATTCCACGTGCGGGCGCAATTTTGAAGCGTGACATGTTGGGTATCAATTTACTCGGCGTAACATTATCTTTCACAATATAAAAAAAAAAATCAGCTGACTTTACTGTTGTCTTATTTTTTTTATTAAAAAAAGTGTTTTAATTTCTAAACAAAGTGCGCTTTTAAGACCGCTGCGCAAATACGGTGTGACAAAAAGTATTGCAATGACTGCCATTTTATTCTCTAGGGTGTTAGAATTTTTTTTTATTTTTTTATCATGTTTGGGGGTTCTAAGTAATTTTCTAGCAAAAAAAAATATTTTTAACGTGCAAACACAGAGTCTGAAAAACACGATTCAACTTTATGGCCATAATTGTCTGACGGACGTGTTGGGTCGTAAAATCTGACCGTGTGTATGCTCCATCAGACAATTATTGGCTGAATTAACGACAACAAACGTTGGCTGTTCATGCTCACCAATTGTTTTCGGCAATAAATCTGTTACGTCGGTTTATCCGATCGTGTGTACGCAAGTTGGTCCAACTAAAATCCAATGTACAAACACGCATGCTCGGAACCAATGTTAAACATCAGCCAACAATAGCAGAAGTTGCCCAAAGGGTGGCGGTAAAAAGCTGAAAAACCACGTGATTTGGTGAATGTTGGCTGAAAATGTTGTGCCGTGTGTATGCAGAACAAGTTCACGGCCAACGCCCTTCGGACCAAATCCACAGAAAAGTTGGTTGGAAGTCCGATCGTGTGTACGAGGCTTAAGGGTATTAATAAAGAGTTGATAGCCAACATATAGTATATATTAGTGCATATTAGTTAATAATTAGGAACCGTAATAGTAATATTATAATTATCCTTTTTCTAGAGTGAGAAACTTAAAGACTTCGTTGGATCAGAACATCATGACAATGCAGAATATCGGCAAGGTTGGAGCTGGTCTCCAAAACTTTGCCAACAACTGCTTTGTCAACTCCGTCTTGCAGTGTCTCACCCACACTGCCCCATTTGCAGATTACCTGCTCACTGGGAAGCATTCCCATAAATGTAAGCATTGCTCATCGCAACTTTATATCTCTCATAGGTGTTGGGTAGTTGTAGCTCCTTACAGAGAACCTGCTGCTGTTCAGTTATTACTATTAATGGTCACTCTGAACTGCTATAGGAGTCCATGATTCCTAATAGTATAATGAGGATCAATGACTGATCAGCAGAAGGCTGTCACTTCTAGACATGTGCAATTCGTTTAGTTCCGAATTATTTTTCTAACAAATTTAGACAAATTCGTTAATTCCGAAATTTCCGAGTTTCCTAATTTTTCAATTTCTGAATTTTCAGATTTTCGGATTTCCGAACTCTCGGATTTTCGGATTTCGGATTTCTCGAATTTCAGAAATTTAGAATTTCAGAATATTCGAATTTACAGATTTTCAGAAATTCAGAATTTTGGAAATTCGGAATTTCGAAATTTCAGAAATTCGGAAATTCTAAATTTCGGAAACTGGAATTTCGGAATATTTAAATTTCAGAAATTTGGAAATTCGAAAATTCAAAATTTCGAAAATTCCAAATTCCAAAATTTGGAAATTTGAAAATCGGAAATTCAAAAATGAGAAAATTCTGAATTTGAAAATTACGAAATCCGAAAATTTAGATTTTTGAATTTCCGAATTTTAGAATTATCAAATTTCCAAATTTCCGAATTTCCGAATTCCGAATTCCGAATTTTAGAATTTACAGAATATCCGAATTTCCGAAAAATGCAAAAAAAATTATGTAACGAAAACGAACAAATTTTTCAACAGTGCACATGTCTAGTCACTTCTATCATGGATGGTGTAATCGGAATTAGAAAATTAGGGGATATTCATAACAGACAGTGGAAAACGCTCTGTGATTTTTCAGCTACGCACGCTATGGACCGGCAGAGGGACTTGTAGATCCCAATGAAGCACACATTGCCACAGTTGTAGTTCACTAACTACTGTGGAACCTCGGATTGCGAGTAACGCGATTAACGAGCGATTCGCAATACGAGCACTGTATTTTTATAAGAATCGTAACTCAGTTTGCGAGTGTTGTCTCGCAAAACGAGCACTATTCAGACCAAAGCGGTGTGCAGTACCACGTTTGGCCTTATGTGGGGGGTGCCAAGCAGAGCCGAATGTCGCCTATCACAGCCGATCGGCGCCGTTCGGAAATGCACGGAAAGGCCCAAGGACAACTCGGCTGACCTTGGCAAATCTCGGGAACGAAGTCTTTCCGAGGTTTGTCTATGTCAGCCGAGGTGTCCCCTGGCCTTTTCAGCCGTTTTCGAGGCTCTCCGGCGCCCCCCGCCTCTGGCTGCATGCGGTATTGCATGCAATTGAAGTCAATGCGGAACTAATTATTTTCGTTTCCATTGACTTCAATGGGGAAACTCACTTTGATATGCAAGTACTTTGGATTACAAGCATTCTCCCGAACAGATTATGCTCGTAATCCGAGGTTCCACTGTACTTAATACCACCGCTTTTACACATTTGTATTATTATTATTTATTTTTTGGGGGGGGATACCTAGTTTTGACTAGGCAATTAAAGCATTAGTTCTCCTGCCTCTAACAAGCCCCCGCCCAAAACCTTCTGGGACATGTCACAGGACCTAGAAGGCTATGAGATCATTCACAACGTGCAGTTTGCACATGCACAGTGTGCAGTCATCTGCGAAGCCGCAAGGAGTCACAGCCAGCTGCCCACAGTTAAGATGCCAGCACCAGAGATCCAAAGACCAGTAAGTAATTGGTCTAGGTGAGGACGGCGCTGGATCCTTGGACGGGTGGGTATTGGTTCATTAAAAATCAGCAGCTACAGTTTTTGTAGCTGCTGACTTTTAATTTTGGAACATCTGACTGAAGCTCCTCATTAAAGCGGAGGTCCACCCGATTTTTTTTTTTAAAAGCCAGCAGCTACAAATACTGCAGCTGCTGACTTTTAATAAGCGGACACTTACCTGTCCAGCGCGCCCGCAATCGCTCGTCTCTCAGCTTCCCCCACCGTCATCCTCGGTGAGGGAATAAGGAAGTGAAGCGTTGCGGCTTCAATGCTTGGTTCCTTACTGCGCATGCGCGAGCCACGCGGTGCACTCTCACTGGTCCCCGCTGTCTCCTGGGACCAGTGTGTTTCCGAGAAGACAGCGGGGGGTGGCTAGAAGGGGCGTGACTCCCGCGGGAGTCTATTCCTGGATGTGGGTGCAAACACCTGTATTATACAGGTATCTGCTCCCCCCTCCCCCCTGAAAGGTGCCAAATGTGACACCGGAGGGGGGGAGGGTTCCGAAAAGCGGAGGTTCACTTTTTGTGTAGACCTCCGCTTTAAGCAGTGGTAGGTAGGCAGTGGTGTGACCATACTACTGCTTTATAAATGTACCCCTAATCTTTTGCTTAAAGTGATAAATAAACATACTTACCTCCTCTGTGTGAGTGGCCCCGATCCTCCTCTTCTGTGGTCCCCCTGTGGTGCTCCTGGCTCCTCCTCTTTTTGAGTGCCCTCTAGGAGAGACGCTCTCCCTGGGGGCACTCACACGGGCACGCTCCCGAGTCCTGCTGCTGCTTCCATTGATACAGACAGCATGACTTGGCCCCGCCCCCGTGTCACTGGATTTGATTGACAGCAGCAGAACCCAATGGCTCCTGCCGCTATCAATCTATCCAATGAGGACCTGAGACAGCGGCTTGAGCTGCTGTGCTCGTCCCTATCACTGGAACAATCGGGCTCAGGTAAGAAAAAGGGGCATCTTGGGGGGTGCTGCAGCAATGCATTAAGGTGAAAAACCCTGAGGGTTTACAACCCCTTTAAAATTCTGTGTGGAACTTGGTGAGCCTAAGCACTCAAGAATGCTGGCCACGCAGGTTACAATCTAATTGCATGATCCCCCTTAGATGACAAAGGAGCACAAATAACCTGATTCTGCTTTTCAAACTCATATTTGTATGTTTGTAACTTAACTAACTTAACAAATTTTTTATCTTTTTTAATTTTAGGTGACGCAGAAGGATTATGCATGATGTGTGTGCTGGAGATACACACAAGCGTTGCTTTTGCCGAGTCGGGCTTTGTCATCAGCCCCGAATTAGTGACAAACAACCTAAAATGTAAGTACTTTGTCTAAAAAACTGTATACCATGAAGCATTCGTTTTATTACTATGATCCATTATCACTGATGATTAGGAGAAAGGCAGTGGTCTCCAAACTGCAGTCTGTGGCTCTTTGTTTGCCTTTATCCTGCCCATCGGGCACCATGCCATCCACTGACACCAATGATAAGGCACCATTCCTCCCACATACACCAATGATGAGGCACCATTCCTCCCACATACACCAATGATGGGACACCATTCCTCTCACAAACACCAATGATGGGGCACCATTCCTCCCACATTCACCAATGATGGGGCACCATTTCCCTCACAGACCCCAATGACGAGGTACCATTCCTCCCACAGACACCAATGAAGGGGCACCATTCCTCCCACAGGCACCAATTATGGGGCACCAATTCCTTCCACAGACACCAATTATGGGGCATCAATTCCTTCCACAGACACCAATTATGGGGCACCATTCCTTCCACAGACACCAATTATGGGGCACCAATTCCTTCCACAGACACCAATTATGGGGCACCATTCCTCCCAAAGACACCAATGATGGGGCACCATTACTCACACAAATACCAATGATGAGGTACCATTCCTCCCATAGACACCAACGATAGGGTATAATTCCTATCTTGAATACTAACAATAGGGCACTATTCCTTCCACTAAAAGCAATGATGGGACACAGTTTGCTTTCACTGACACCACAGCGTTTTCTAATCTCACTGGCCACAGTCTAGCCCTTCATAGCCTAAAGGACAGTAAACTGGCCCTTTCTTCAGAAAGTTTTAAGACCCCCCTCCCAAGGCATTGGCAGGTATTATTGGGGTTCCTTAATGCAATGCATATTAACGTAATGCAAAAACAAAAAACAAAAAAAACTTGTTAATGGTTCATAAACGTATCCCTAAGTTTGCATACTTGGGGGGCGGGGGGTAGTGATATCCCCTTGCCAGGCTCCCAAACACTCTTTTCTTCCATTGTACCTGTGGGTCTAATTCTTGTGTAAGCTTTACACCAGACAGTGTTGGAGATTATACAGGATTAAGGGCCCGCTCCCTGACCGCACATGATGGCTTTCTGGCCCTGTAATCGACTGATCAGGCCTGTGCCCAGCACCTTGGAAAGAAGGGAATAAAGACAAATGCTTCCCCATACTCAGAAGCACCGGGAATTTCCAGTGGAAAAACAGAGTGGTGGGGGAGAGCAGTGAAAATGGACAATTGAACTATTATATTCTCTTTAAGTGTGCATAGTCATATATTAGTATATTATGATGTGATCGATTTATGCATATCTTTTTGTTTTCTTTTTCCTTTTAGTGATTGCAGATCATTTTGAGCTTGGACGTCAGGAAGACGCCCATGAATTTCTGACGTTTCTAATTGCTCACCTGCGGAATTCATCCATCTACGATTCTGTATTTCGCTCAAGGTAAGGATTATTGTTCTACACAACATTTGGGCTTAGTTTTATTGCTACCTAGAGGGTGCTTGGGCACATCAGGATATCAACCAAATATGTCTAACAGCTCTAACGAGCAGGGCCCTCTGATTCCTCCTGTTATGAATTATATTGTTACTGTAAAGCGCTGCACAAACTGTTGGCACTATATAATCCTGTATAATAAGTGTAAGGCAGGCCGGAGGCTAGCCTGTGTTTGTGGGAGGAGTCTGAGGGGTACATAATCCTCCTCCCCTGTCAGGTCCAGTGTTGGCATCGCTTTCAGGGTTTAACGTAATTTCCGGGTCGTCAGGGTGATCGCGTCACTTCCGGTTTCGTTGCCGAGCATCAGGTTGGCTGCTGCAGTCTCGTGGCAGTTCCCCTCCCGGTGCTTACACCGGGCAGCTTCGGGGGGGGGGGGCGCCCGCCCACCTGCTTCTCCCAGTACTCACGCTGGGCATCGTCGGGTGGGGCTGCCTGCCCGCTTATCCTGGTCCTCACGCTGAGCTTCAGGGGGTGGGAGGCCGCCTGGTTTTCTCACGCCTGCTCCATTGCCAGCTCACCTCACTGGAATAATAACCTGGCATCTAGAGCAGTGTTTCTCAGCCAGGGTTCCATTGAACTCGAGGGTTGCTCCGGAGGTTACTGGGAGCATCCTTTGTGTATGTGCAACTGCCCCGCCAAATCCGGCACTGACATATTTCCTCTAGGTTCGGCCTTGACAGCTTTCTACCGAGTTCAGACAGAAGCCATTCTCATCCACCCATCAATATAATATAACAGAGATGTTTAACTGCATTTATTTTGATTATGTCCACTTCTAACAGCAACCACCGCAACAGAAACTTCACAGGGTCACCCGTTAGTAATAACGTGTTGTTCTTGGGTGGGGTTTGGCTTGTGTTTTTTTAGAATGTTGTGTAATTTTATATGTAATAAATATTTTTAATAATACTATATGTGTCAATGTTATCAGTACCGAGACAGTCCAACCAATCCCTCTTCTAGGTGACCACATATTGGCTTAGGAAGCATCAGCAACTGCCACCATGTGTTCACTTGGTTCAACCCTTTTATGTCCACTTCTAAGAGTTATAGATTCGAATTGACTGTTTTGTTTTCTGTTTTTTATCTTTTAGCTCTGACCAAACCAAGGACAGAAACATCGGTCTTCTTGACCACATATTTTCCGGCACTCTACAAACACAATGTAAGTTTGTGCATTACTATATCTCATCACATTGCTTTATTTAAAAAATCCTTTGAGTATGAAGATACTTTAAAGGCCCATACACACAATCGGACGTTCAACGGTCCAACGGACGTGTTTCATCGGACAATCCGACCGTCTGTATGCTCCATCGGACAATTGTTGTCGGAATTTCCACGGACAAATGTTGGCTGTGCATGCTCTCAAACTTTCCGACAAAAAATGTGTTTCATCGGATTATCCGATCGTGTGTACAGAAGTCCATCGGACTAAAATCCAAAGTACAAACACGTATGCTCCGAACCAATGCTAAACATCAGACAACAATAGCAGAAGTTGGCCAAAGATTAGCGGTAAAGAGCTGAAAAAACACGTGGTTTGGTGAATGTTGGCTGAAAATGTTCTGCCGTCTGTATGCAGAACAAGTTCACAGACAACGCCCTTTGGACCAACACCCACGGAAAAGTCTAATGGAAGTCCGATCGTGTGTATGAGGCTTAAGAATTTGAATTTCATTTTTGTCTAAATATATGAACGGAGCGAACTAAAATTTTTCTTCTGTTTCTTTTACAGTGGTTTGTCAGAGTTGTCATTACGCATCCAACAGATTTGAGGAATTCCTGGACATCCCTCTGGAGATGAATGTAAATATCAGATATACATTATATATTATTTTATATTAGATTACATTTTATTATATTATAATTTAGCATTTTTAGTTTTCCCTGTACATTGGCAGTCAAGTTACAATTTAGTAACTTCATTGGTCCATGGCACACCTATGAGAGTCCTCCTTCTCCCAGAACCAAACCGGCCATCACACCAAATTGGGCTGGTGGCAACAACAGTGACCCCTGATAGCTACTCACTGCTTACTTACTATGGGGATACCTGGAGTGCCCAGCTGGTTTGTTTGTACATTGGCAGTCAAGTTACAATTTAGTAACTTCATTGGTCCATGCCACACCTATGAGAGTCCTTCTCCCAGAACCAAACCGGCCATCACACCAAATTGGGCTGGTGGCAACTACAGTGACCCCTGATAGCTACTCACTACTTACTTACTATGGGTATACCTGGAGTGCCCAGCTGGTTTGTTTGGCAGCAGGGTAGGGAGAGACTTTTTTTTAATACTAAATTGGAGGACAACATATTATAGTATAATAAATTATATTTTGTTTTAAAAGTCAGCACTCTTCATATAGAGAGTCGTTTCATTTTTCAGTAGAAATGATAGGACTTCGCAGCTCAGTTAAGTGAATGTTAGGACGATGTGCAGAGATAGTGACATTCACCCTTTCCTTACATGGGGTAGATGTTACAGTAAACATATTTATCTTTATGCCCTGATTCACACTGAGAACCGCCTTTGAGTTGCACAGGAATGCATACCGCTTTCCTGTGCAATTCACGTGTGATTCAGTGCGGTGCGATTTGAGCCCATTCATTTTGCATGCACTAATTTTGGAAACGTACTGCAACAAGATTGCAAGTTTTTTTTGTACCATGCAATCTGGTGCAGGCAAATGCACTGCGTTTGGGGTGTCATTAATGTTGCAATGACACCTGCTGCGCATCGCAAGTGCATTACGTTCTGAACAGGGTGCAGGAAATGTGCACTGTTTTCGGGTTTCTCGCACTGTGTTCTAGTGAGACCCTGGGGCTTAAAGGCTAAGTTCACCTTTGGAAGATGTTATATGTCCCACTCCTATTTAGGATGAACACATAACATGTTCCAGCATCTGCATCCCCTCCCCCAATCCCCCCTTCCCTGTGACAGCGGGCAGGGGATCTTTTCCCCGCACTCACTGACACAATTTAAAACAAGCATGGCCATGCGGAGTTCCACCCAAACTACCACATCATTCATTCACAGAGTTCTGTAAATGAATGAACTACAAATTCTGCCAGCCACCTCCGCCGATGGCTTGTAGTTCTTAATGGACTGTGAGAGGGTTGATGAGCGCTCCCATAGGTCATTAATTCTTCCTGCAATTCAGTAACTGCCTGACCATATATCGGAGGTACAGGCAGACAGTGTACTGACAGTCTGCAGGATCCTGGCATTGCACCCGCTATCTGCTTATCACGGGTGCAATGCTTTTTAGGTTTCAGTGTAAAAAATAATAAATGCATATTGGAAAAAGATGTGCTTTTATTATCTTTTTTTTTCTTAAAGATGAACTTATCCAAAAGTTGCCAAATGTCAGGGATTGTCATATTCATTGACCAGATCCCCTCTTTTTATTGAAAACAATGTGTTTTTATCACGTATTATAAATATGAATAATTATTTTTTCTTTTCTTTTTTGTTTAGTCCTCAAAAACGATTTTGGAATCTCTGCAAAATTTCACCAGAACAGAGAGACTGGAAGGAGACAACGCATACCGATGCAATGGGTAAGACTCTGATTATTCAGTCTTGTACATTCAGGGCCGTCTTTAAGGCAGTGGAAAAGGGGCAGCTGCCCTGGGCCCTGTCATTGTTGTGGGGCCCAAAGCAGCTGCCTCATACTTGACAACTATCCTAGTTTAAATTCCCTTGGCCCTTGAAGTTTTAGTCCTGTGCTGTGTCCCGATATCTCAGTGTAAAGTGCTGCTACTAATGCTGCCCAGCTTTGCCCTATTGTTGTGTACAGATAACTCACCTACAGACCCTGAGTTTACATGTAAATAACTATCATTCATATGCACATAACGGGAGCATTCATATCTCAATTGCGGCGGCCGGCGGGAATTGATATGTAAATAAAAGCGGCATTCATACATATAACATGCCCCTCTGCAGTGAGGAGATGATGTGCTGTAACCTCTAGCAACCAATCAGTGAGCATTATTACTGTACAGTAATCTCTAGCAACCAATCAACAAGCAGAAATCATGTGCTGTAACCTCCAGCAACTAATCACTGAGCTGTAATGTGTGCTGTAACCTCTAGCAAACAGTCAGTAAGTGGTAATGATATGCTGTAACCTCTGGCAACCAATCGCAATCGCTGCCTGATCTGATACAGTAAACTGATTTTAAAGCGGAGGTCCACCCGAATTTTTTTTTTTAAAAGCCAGCAGCTACAAATACTGCAGCTGCTGACTTTTAAAAAATGAACACTTACCTGTCCAGCGCGCCCGCGATGTCGGCAGCTGAGGCCGAGCAATCGCTCGTCTCTTGGCTGCCCCCGCCACCATCCTCGGTGAGGGGATCAGGAAGTAAAGCGTTGCGGCTTCACTGCCCGGTTCCCTACTGTGCATGCGCGAGCGGCGCGGCCCGTCCTCACTGGTCCCCGCTCTCTCCTGGGACCAGTGTGTTTCCCAGGAGACAGCGGGGGGGGGAGTGGCGTGACTCCCACGGAAGTGCGTGCAAATACCCGGAAGTGGGTGCAAATACCTGGACAGGTATCTGCACCCCCCCTCCCCCTGAAAGGTGCCAAATGTGACACCGGAGGGGGGAGGGTTCCGAAAAGCGGAAGTTCCATTTTCTAGCTGATATATATTGTATGTCTCAGAGCACATGGAGAGCGAATTTGCATGAGGGGGGGAGGGGGGCAAGAAAATCTTTGCCCAGGGTCCAATCAATATTAAAGACGGCCCTGTATGCATTACATATATAACTGTGGCAACGTGGGTAAACCATTTCATTATATGTCCAGAGGCTACTCCAGTCCTGCTAATGACAGGCAGTATCTGAGCAGAACTTTTAACGAAAGACTAAACCCGAGAACTATGCTCACAATAAAATTTCTTGTTTCCTTAGGTGTTACCAGTTAGTGTCAGCTGAAATGAGGAGTACGATCGACAACGCTCCGAACGTCCTGATCATGACTCTGAAGAGGTTCAGCGTGTTCAATGGACGAAAGCTGAGCAATGTAAGTCTTGATTAAATTATGGAATTCATGTTGTGTTATATTTGGACGCATTAAAAAAAAAATTACATTGCCTAATATGTCTTTTTTGTCTTACAGGATATCAAATACCCCGAGACGTTTGACATCGGCCCTTACACCTCGAGGCCTGATGACCATATCAACTACAATCTGTATGCTGTGATTGTGCACAGAGGACACTTTTCCACACAAGGACATTATTATGCCTATGTAAAGGTAAGGTACTCCAAATCTCTCCCAATATAATAAAAAAATTGATGATTCATTTGTGGTGTGCAGCGTTGCTGCCATTTTTCCTGGCTGTGTTTGGTAATCAAATTATCTGTTTTTCAGGCTGGTGATGATCGGTGGTATAAGATGAACGACAGTGAGGTAACCCCATGCAGCATCAGCAAGGTTCTACAACAACAGGCCTATCTGCTTTTCTACAAAAAGTAAGTCCTTTCACCTATTTTGTCATGCAACTCACTTTTTGTATTTCCATATTTATTGACATTTTCCAATATAACTATCACAGAACAGAGAAATTAGTACACAATACATAGACACCATCATAGTCTCTCCATGTAATTTGTCTAATATCTGACCTGGGAAAAGTGTGTGGGCTGCTCAGATTCGATAGAGAGGGGGGATGTGGACAGTGCATCCACAGCAGCTGCCATAGTGCTGACAGGGGATGGAACCCGTCCTGGCTCCTGCAAAAGGTTTACGGAAGGAAGAGTGACCCCTGGAAGTCACACATCTATGGTGTCCTACTGCAATGAATGGAGTTGCATCCTCAGCCTGGACTATAACCAGGCTACACCCTAACGCACTTCACCCCCCTCGAGGCTTAGTCATGGGGAATTTGTCTAATATGTTTATCAGCTCCATCTAGTGGTCATTATACAGTATTCTGCTGATTGAGGTATTTTAGGAAAAATGCAACATTTTGTCCATTAGGTGGAGCCGACGATAATAGGAAATAGACATATTGGCGTTGATTTACTAAAACTGCAGAGTGAAAAATCTAGTGCAGCGCTGCATATTAACCAATTGCCTTTGTCAAAGCTTTATTGAACGAGTTGAAGCTGAATGACAACCATGCACAGTTGCACCAGATTTTCCACTCTCCAATTTTAGTAAATCAACCCCGTTATGTGAAATATTCAGACAAATGCTGAGAAATTCTCACATGGACTGAATTTTTTTTTTTTATAAACGGACCTCTTATAAATACAACAAACCTATATATTACGTTGAATCTTACATCGCAACAATACAAAACATCAGCAAAGCATGCCAAGTTATATTGTATGGATCAAGTACAATAGACCGAGTCCATTTACATGTGCCATCGGTCCCTCAATAACAAAAAAAAAAATGAAAAGAAAAGACTGGAGGAGGAAAAGGGGAAATAGTTGTCCTTCTATCCAAGTCTCAAGCTCGCCTTTTGTTTACTTTAACGTTACTGTACCATAACCATTTCTCATTTTTTTTAACTATTTCAGAGCACCAACTGAGCCTTGCCTACCAAAACCAGCCGAAAGCACCTCCGAAGCACCTAAAGCTTTGGAAGTGGAAGAAAAATCAAAGGAACAACAGGTTGATGATCTGCCGGACCCCCTGGGGCCTGATAATCATCTACCTGTGGAAACAGAAGTTAAGAGTCTCCCAAACATAGAGACTGTACAGGAGGAGGAGAAGAAAGTCAAGAAGAACTATCTATACAGATTGTTCCGCATAAAGTCCTCCACAAATGATCAGAGGGATGAGAAGAAGGAGAAGAAGAAGAAAAAGTGCTGGCTTCTTAGATTGGTGAGCCCAATGTCATCCACCAATGATAACAGCAAAGAGAAGAAGGAAGAGAAGAAGTGCTGGCTTCGTAAACTAGCCAGACGAAATTGATCAATCAACAAATGACAAGGAGGAGGAGAAAGAAGAAGAACTGGCTTCAGAAGTTGGCCATCCTGAAGTCACCCACAAAGAACGATGATGCAGAAAAGAAGACAATGCGCAGCGTGGCATGCACATGCGCAGCGGGTAGCTGGCTGTGAAACAGACACTCGCCAGTCTCCGGATCTAGCGCTGTGCTTACTCGAGCCGTTTTTTTCACTAGTCTTCGGGACCGGGGACCGAAGACCAGTGGAAAAAAAATGGCTCAAGTGAGCACAGCTCTAGATCCTGAGACTGGCGAGTGTCTCTTTATTAGAAGTCAGCAGCTACAAAAACTTTAATTTTTAGAAATATGACTGGAGCTCTTCTTTAAACACTTTTCTGAGTTTTTTCTTAATCCAGTGCTGTCCCATGTGCAGCAGTGCTGCTCCTCTCTTCCTGCATTCCTTTGGGGGGAGGAATGGAGGGAGGGGGGCGCACACAGCCCAGCCATGGAGTGCACCTGTACGAGTGCATCCTCAGAAGCCAGCTTGCTGAGGGGTCACTTGGAGAAAAAGCGGAGCCGTGCTGCATGTGTCTACTGGCTCAGGAGTATGACACTTTTTTTCATTTTTTCTTGGTGGGGGGAGCGGGTACCTAGTTTTGTCTAGGTGATCCAAGCATAAGTTCTCTGCCCCTTCCTTCATCACAGGTCCCAGAGGACCACTCACAATGCACAGCGGGTAGCGTGGGCTTTGAAACAGACACTCGCCAGTCTCCGGATCTAGCGCTGTGCTCACTTGAGCCGTTTTTTTTTCACTGGTCTTGGGGACCGGGGACCGAAGACCAGTGAAAACAACGGCTCAAGTGAGCACAGCTCTAGATCCTGAGACTGGCGAGAGTCTGTTTATTAGAAGTCAGCAGCTACAAAAACTTTAATTTTAGAAATATGACTGGAGCTCTTCTTTAAACACTTATCTGAGTTCTTTCTTAATCCAGTACTGTCCCATGTGCAGCAGTGCTGTTCCTCCCCTTTTCCCTTTCCTTTGGGGGGGGGCGCACATAGCCCAGCCATGGAGCGCACCATGTACCAGTGCAAATTTTTGTCTTAACTACTGTTCAACGGGAGAGGGTCTTAAAAGTGGTTTCCTCTTTTCACAAATGACACTTTTTTTTCTGGTGGTGGGAGCGGGTACCTAGTTTTGCCTAGGAGATCTGAGTGCAAGTTCTCTGCCCCCTCCTTCATCACAGGTCCCAGAAGACCGCAGGACCACTTACAATGTGCAGCGTGGCACGGCACACACATGTGCAGCGGGCTGTGAAACAAACACTCGCCAGTCTCCAGATCTAGCGCTGTGCTCACTTGAGCCGTTTTTTTTTTTTTTCACTGGTCTTCGGGACCGGGGACCGAAGACCAGTGAAAAGAACGGCTCAAGTGAGCACAGCTCTAGATCCTGAGACTGGCGAGAGTCTGTTTATTAGAAGTCAGCAGCTACAAAAACTTTCATTTTTAGAAATATGACTGGAGCTCTTCTTTAAATACTTATCTGAGTTCTTTCTTAATCCAGTGCTGTCCCATGTGCAGCAGTGCTGTTCCTCCCCTTTTCCCTTTCCTTTGGGGGGGGGCGCACATATCCCAGCCATGGAGCGCACCATGTACCAGTGCAAATTTTTGTCTTAACTACTGTTCAACGGGAGAGGGTCTTAAAAGTGGTTTCCTCTTTTCACAAATGACACTTTGTTTTGGTGGGGGGAGCGGGTACCTAGTTTTGCCTAGGAGATCCGACCATAAGTTCTCTGCCCCTCCTTCATCACAGGTCCCAGAAGACCGCGGGACCACTCACAATGCACAGCAGGTAGCGTGGGCTTTGAAACAGATACTCGCCAGTCTATGGATCTAGCGCTGTGCTCAGTCAAGCCATTTTTTTTTCACTGGTCTTGGGGACCGGGGACCGAAGACCAGTGAAAACAACGGCTCAAGTGAGCACAGCTCTAGATCCTGAGACTGGCGAGAGTCTGTTTATTAGAAGTCAGCAGCTACAAAAACTTTAATTTTAGAAATGTGACTGGAGCTCTTCTTTAAATACTTATCTGAGTTCTTTCTTAATCCAGTACTGTCCCATGTGCAGCAGTGCTGTTCCTCCCCTTTTCCCATTCCTTTGGGGGGGCGCACATAGCCCAGCCATGGAGCGCACCATGTACCAGTGCAAATTTTTGTCTTAACTACTGTTCAACAGGAGAGGGTCTTAAAAGTGGTTTCCTCTTTTCACAAATGACACTTTTTTTTGGGTGGGGGGAGCGGGTACCTAGTTTTGCCTAGGAGATCCGAGCATAAGTTCTCTGCCCCCTCCTTCATCACAGGTCCCAGAAGACCGCGGGACCACTCACAATGTGCAGCGTGGCACGGCACACACATGTGCAGTGGGCTGTGAAACAGACACTCGCCAGTCTCCAGATCTAGCGCTGTGCTCACTTGAGCCGTTTTTTTTTATTTTCACTGGTCTTCGGGACCGGGGACCGAAGACCAGTGAAAAGAACAGCTCAAGTGAGCACAGCTCTAGATCCGGAGACTGGCAAGAGTCTGTTTATTTGAAGTCAGCAGCTACAAAAACGTTCATTTTTAGAAATATGACTGGAGCTCTTCTTTAAACACTTATCTGAGTTCTTTCTTAATCCAGTACTGTCCCATGTGCAGCAGTGCTGTTCCTCCCCTTTTCCCTTTCCTTTGGGGGGGGGGTACATAGCCCAGCCATGGAGCGCACCATGTACCAGTGCAAATTTTTGTCTTAACTACTGTTCAACGGGAGAGGGTCATAAAAGTGCTTTCTTCTTTTCACAAATGACACTTTTTTTTGGTGGGGGGAGCGGGTACCTAGTTTTGGCTAGGAGATCCGAGCATAAGTTCTCTGCCCCCTCCTTCATCACAGGTCCCAGAAGACCGCGGGACCATTCACAATGTACAGTGTAGCAAGGCACACACATGTGCAGCGGACTGTGAAACAAACACTCGCCAGTCTCATATTGTCTAGCGTGTGTGGGTTTTCTCCGGGTGCTCCGGTTTCCTCCCACAGATGGATTCTCTTGCTATCACCTTTCGGGCAGCATAGTCGCTAAGTGGCTAACACTTATGCTTTACAGCACTGGGGTCCGTGGTTTAAATATCAAGAAAGATGCTATCTGCATGGAGTTTGCACGTTCTCCCTGTGCTTGCGTGGGTTTTCTCCGGGTGCTCAGATTTCCCTTCCACAGATGGATTCTCTTGCCATCACCTTTCGGGCAGCATAGTCGCTTAGTGGTTAACACTTATGCTTTACAGCACTGGGGTCCTTGGTTTAAATGTCAACAAGAATACTATCTGCATGGAGTTTGCATGTTCTCCCTGTGCTTGCGTGGGTTTTCTCCGGGTGCTCCGGTTTCCTCCCACAGATGGATTCTCTTGCTATCAGCTTTCAGACAGCACAGAGGCTTAGTGGATAACACTTATGCCTTGCAGCATTTGAGTCCTTGGTTTCAATACCAACAAGGATGCTATCTGCATGGAGTTTGCATGTTCTCCCTGTGCTTGCGTGGGTTTTCTCCGGGTTCTCCGGTTTCCTCCTACAGATGGATTCTCTTGCTATCACCTTTCGGCAGCACATTCACTTAGTGGCTAACACTTATGCCTTGCAGAACTGACGTCCTTGGTTTAAATATCAACAAGGATGCTATCTGCATGGAGTTCGCATGTTCTCCCTGTGCTTGCGTGGGTTTTCTCCGGGTGCTCTGGTTTCCTCCCACAGATGAATTATCTTGCTATCAGTTTCGGGCAGCACAGTCGCTTAATGGCTAACACTTATGAATTGCAGCACTGGGGTCCTTGGTTTAAATATCAACAAGGATGCTATCTGCATGGAGTTTGCATGTTCTCCCTGTGCTTGTGTGGGTTTTCTCCGGGTGCTCCGGTTTCCTCCCACACTCCAAAGACATGCTGGCCAATTGGCCCTACTATGCATGCATATAGGAAGTCCCTTAGCTCAGTGATTTTCAGATTATGATCCGCATGTTCCTTATAAAGCCAATGTTTTCCATGTACCTCCTGCTCCCTATAGCTGCCAAACTTGTGGCAGTTTAGAATAACAGTAATTTGCGCATGCAATCACCCCAGTGCTCACCCAAGGGTGCTGACTGACGATGGCCCTCTCAGTCTCACCCATCGCCATGTCCTTTTATGGAAACATGCGACCGTTAGTAAATGTCTCACTGCCATGCAGATAAAAAAATAACAGAGTTTAAAATGCGTTGGGATTCTTTAAAGTGGCAAGAATTATTTAGCTTCTGAATAAAACAATTAGAGCACTGGTGCCCAATCTGCGGAGGGTTGATTCCAATTTGTTGGTATTCACGTGGTCACACCCCTTTAACACCTGATAAGTTATATATATATATGTGTAAAGGATTTAGATTTTAACACTCTGTATTATTTGCCCCATTTGGGCATTATAGCCACTGAAGAATGCTATAAGTAAATTTGCATTTTGTAGAGTAGAGTAGGGACTGGCCAGAGAGGGATTACTTTGACGCAGTTGGCCAGCTTAAGCATGCATTGCAATGTATGTGAACCAAAAATCCCTGTTTTTATGCAAAGTTATATGTGTATAGCAGTGTGCAGAGAGTTGATTCAGGTTTTTTTTTGTATTCATGTGGTCATGAATGCTTTTTGGTATTCATGTGGCCGGAGTCTCCCTAGCTCGACGCTCCAGATAGTGCTGGAAGGGCAGAGCTGACAGTCTTCACTGACAGTCACCGATCTCTGCTCAGAGCCGCAGAGAGAAGTGAGCGATCAGCCTTAGAACCGGCCGGAAATAGATGAAGCATCAAAAATCCCACTGTGCGGGCACGTGCAAGCTCCGTGACTGTGCCCGCGGGACCCACAAACTCAATGTTTTCCAGCGGCTCGCAAACGTGTCACGGAGCTGCAGAACAGGGGGACGCCTGTGTAAACAAGGCATTTCCCTGTTCTGCCTTGTGACAGGACACTAATCTTCTGCTCCCTGTCATCGGGAGCAGGGATCAGTGTCGTGTCACAGGTAGCCCAGCCCCCACACAGTTAGAATCACTCCCTAGGACACACTTAACCCCTTCCTCCTCCCCTAGTGGTTAACCCCTACCTGCCAGTGTCATTTACACGGTAATCAGTGGATTTTTATAGCACTGGTCGTGCGCCTGCCACACTCTCCGTGACCGTGCCCGCAGACCCCGTGAAATTGATGCTGCATCCACCTAGGTAAGTATCAATTTTAAAAAAATCCCAAACTTCTCTGTTAATAGAAAGGGGAGATCAAGGAGTGGATGTTCATTGATCTCCCTACCCTCTACCAGGCGGCACCCGCCATGCCGGTCCTGGGTTGACTGATGGGAGCGCAGAGTCTGGGAAACATGGTGGGGGCTGGGAAACATGGTGGGGTCTTGTGTGTGGGTGGGGGATTGGAATGACTGTTGCCGGGTGTGTTACTGAACAGCTGTCCGATCACTTCCATCTGACAAACTGTCAAATTTACATACCTCTGCTGCTGCTGACGTGTGACATACATCAGGGGCAGCAAAAGGGTTAAAGATGTGAAACAATGATAAAACGACCATTGCCCAAAAATTATATTTTATTATACAGTTCCATATTTAAAAAAGTGGGTCTAAAATTCATGAATTGTGGTACGTTTTCAGTTTCCACAGAGCCCTACTACCTCTCAGGGCTACTCCTGTTATATCCTCTACACATATATACTTAATAAGTGTGTTATAAAATCTATCACAGTGACCCTCCTTGGTTCAGTACATTGCATGTAGCATGTGTTGGCTTCTAAATATGAAGCTGAGGCAGCCAACTTTGTTTAGTGATGAGCAAGTCAGGAAGGAAAACGTAATCTCCAATGAAAGTGATTGTAATGTAAGGTTTTTTTTTTCTATAAAATTAACAACAATGTATATACTTACCTGCTCTGTTCAGTGGTTTTGCACAGGGCAGCCCAGATCCTCCTCTTCTCGGATCCCTCTTCGGCTCTCCTGGCCCCTTCCTTCTGTAGAATGCCCCCCCAGCAAGCAGCTTGATATGGGGGCACCCGAGCCGAGGCACGGAGCTCTGTGTATCCCTTCAGACACTGAGCCACGCTTCGGCCCCGCCCCCTCTCTCCTCATTGCTTTAATGAACTTTGACTGACAGCAGCGAGAGCCAGTGGCGCCGCTGCTGTGTCTCAGCCAATCAGGAGGGAGCGTTCCGCCGAAAGGCTGAGGAACTTGTGGACATCGCTGGATCAAGATGGGGCTCAGGTTAGTATTAGGGGGGCTGAGGGGAGGCTGCTGCACATAGAAGGCTTTTTATCTTAATGCATAGAATTAAAAACAAACATGATGAAAACACTTGTCATACAGAAAAATGACTGTATACGTTGGAAAACAACTCAAACCCAATGGAAATCAACATACACACGTACCAACCAGAGCCGCAGGTATGATGAATGCCACAAACCAAGCGCTAAAAAAATCCCCTCTCCAGTTGGTGACTGCAGGAGAAGACATAAGAGGGACTCAGTGACAGCCAAAGCTGTACTTCTAAGGGTCACCATACATGTTACTGTAGCGCCACCCCGGAAGGAGCCGCTTGGTGAATTTGAATTCTCTGATCTCCTCCTCAACTCTAAGAATGACCTCAGCCCCTCTGACACACCTGGTTAAATAAAATTACTGCAAACACAATTTACAGCACAAGTGAGAAATACCTTTTGCCTGGCTGTGGGATATGGCAATAAATACACACACACACACTCACCTGTTTAGTGATAAATATGCTTAATCTATTGATTGACTATTATAGCGTAAGAAACAGTTAAACCAAATTGAACACACTCAGCAGGCAGGTTAGCAATAAACAATGCATATAAACTTTAAATACAACAAGGGTATTTAATTTATAAATCCCCACTAGGTTTTGAGTGCACTCAAACGAATAGACAGAGGTATAGTACCCCTTTAAACAGGCCAGCAGATAGAACTTCAAGGTAGTTACAACTAGAGGCAGTCCTTAGTCCTAAGTTACGTTGGAGCTCGTTGGCGCGTGTTGCGGCCATCAGTAAGGCCTGCAGGCAGTATTAGAGCTATGGCGTCACTGGTTAAGTAGCTCCTAGTGACTTTATTCCCTAGCAGTGGTAGCAATATTTTGGCCGCAATGCCTGCTTACCATTCCCAGTAACACTGATTTTGTTGCCTCTTCGATCAGGCGTCAACTCGCTTAGGTTGCTTAGGGTGACTCTGGCAGGCAGCACGGCAAAGACAGCATCCCGGGAGTGGCTTTGTCTCTCCACGATCTGGTTACAGAATTTCTTCCCCACATTGTAGTAGCTTCCAATAGCACCTCGTCTGCTCTCCACACTGGCCCCGATAACTTGCTGCAGACTGAGGAGATTCCCCAAATAGCTGTGGATTTCTGCCAACATTGTCATTAGGGATGAGCCGAACACCCCCGGGTTCGGTTCGCACCAGAACCTTCGAACGGACCGAAAGTTCGCGCGAATTTTCGAACCCTATTCGTTATAATGGACGCGAACGTTCGAAATCAAAATTGCTAATTACAACGGCCAATATGCATGTTAATGTTATAAAACAGGTTTGGGGACCCGGGTCCTGCCCCAGGGGACATATATCAATGCAAAAAGAAATTTTAAAAACTAAAGTTTTTTCGGGAGCAGTCATTTTAATGATGCATAAAGTGAAAAAAAAAAAAGTGAAATTTTCCTTTAAATACGGTACCTGGGGGGTGTCTAAAGTATGCCTGTGAAGTGGCATGTGTTTCCCGTGTTTAGAACTGTCCTTGCACAAAATGACATTTGTAAAGGAAAAAAAGAAGCCATTTAAAACCACTTGCGGCTTTAATGTCATGTCTTGTCCTGGCCGCCATATGGCTGAAAATCCTTGAGAAAAATGGCATGGCTACCCCATCACCCCCCCCCACCCCAGCCCCTTTGGGTCTTGTATGGATACTAAGGGGGACCCCGCACCCAAAATAAAACCCTATACCTACAACCCTATATACTCTGAACAGCAGTATATAGGTGGTGCAAACAAGACATGGACTGTAGGTTTGTTCTTAAGTAGAATCTGAACAGGTACATTATGAAGTGTAGCTACATCCCAAAAAAATCAATTTTTAAGCTTTTTGGAGAACATAGGGAGGGGTTATCACCCCTGTAACATTTGCTGTCTTTGCACATCTGTTCAGAACATGTCACCTCACTTTCCGTCCCAATGACAAATGTTTTTGGAAAAGTGGGGTTTTAATTGAAACAAGGATTGGTGATAAAGCATCAGTAGAGAGGAGATACCTTTTTCCCAAATTAAATCTAACAGGATAGAATTTTCCTTCCTAGGGGTAGATTTCCTCTCACTTCCTGTTTTCTCTTGCCGTTTGCAAGTAGGAGTCGTTTGTAAGTTGGATGTTTGAAAGTAGGGGCCTGCCGTATATACTCTGCAGAAATTTGCCCTATTAGATGTTGGTGTAGCCACAAGACTGGTGGGCACAGGAATGGGCCCTGCTGTGAGTTAATAGATCAAGATTTGTACTTGCATGAACCTGTTGAACCGGGCAGAAAAATTGGGCCTTTGGTGGTGGTGGTGGTGGTGGTGGACGGTGTTGCCACAAGACTGTAAGCCCTCACAGTTACTCTTGGTGGGTGCAGGAATGGGCCCTGCTGTGAGTTATTAGATCAAGATTTGTAATTGCATGCACCTGTTGAACAGGGCAGAAAAATTGGGCCTTTGGTGGTGGTGGTGGTGGTGGACGGTGTTGCCACAAGACTGTAGGCCCTCATAGTTACTCTTGGTGGGCGCAGGAATGGGCCCTGCTGTGAACTATTAGATCAAGATTTGTAATTACACGCCCCTGTTAAACAGGGGCTGAAAAATTGTGCCTTAGGCATTGGTGCTGGTGCCACAACACTGCAACCCCTCACAGATACTGTACTTGGAGCACAGCAGTCACACCTGTTGCGAAGCATCTTTTTAAAAAATTGTAATTACACGCCCCTGTTATACAGGGGCTGAAAAATTGTGCCTTAGGCACTGGTGCTGGTGCCACAACACTGCAACCCCTCACAGATACTGTACTCTGAGCACAGCAATGAGACCTGTTGCAAAGCATTGCCTAAAAATTTTAATTACACGCCCCAACAGGGGCTGAAAAATTGTGCCTTAGGCACTGGTGCTGGTGCCACAACACTGCAACCCCTCACAGATACTGTACTCTGAGCACAGCAGTCACACCTGTTGCGAAGCATCTTTTTAAAAAATTGTAATTACACGCCCCTGTTATACAGGGGCTGAAAAATTGTGCCTTAGGCACTGGTGCTGGTGCCACAACACTGCAACCCCTCACAGATACTGTACTCTGAGCACAGCAATGAGACCTGTTGCAAAGCATTGCCTAAAAATTGTAATTACACGCCCCAACAGGGGCTGAAAAATTGTGCCTTAGGCACTGGTGCTGGTGCCACAACACTGCAACCCCTCACAGATACTGTACTCTGAGCACAGCAGTCACACCTGTTGCGAAGCATCTTTTTAAAAAATTGTAATTACACGCCCCTGTTATACAGGGGCTGAAAAATTGTGCCTTAGGCACTGGTGTGGTGGCATGGATCATTGAGGAGGAGGAAGAGGATAGTCAGTGAACATAACAGGACAGTCACTCAGCATCAGCATAGGCAGTCTTGAAGGGATGTGACATTATAAATTATTCCGTTATATCCGCTTCAGGTGTCTGGTAGCTGGTGGTGATCCAAGACTGATTCATTTTTATGAAGGTCAGTCGATCAACCGAGTCGGTGGACAGGCGCACCCTATGATCGGTGACAAATCCTCCAGCAGCACTGAATGTGCGTTCGGAAAGAACGCTGGATGCAGGACAGGCCAGTAGCTCAATTGCATACTGTGCAAGCTCTGGCCAGTGATCCATCCTCAGGACCCAGTAAGCCAGAGGATTTTCGGTGGGAAAGGTGTCCAAGTCTGACCTTGCCCCTAGGTATTCCTGCACCATGTATATCAGACGCTGGCGATGGTTGCTGGAACCGATCATACCTTGGGGCTGCGGACTAAAAAATTGTCTGAACGCATCGGTCAGACGTCCACCTTCCCCACCGCTCCTTCTGCTACTGACCGAAGCCTCAGCAACTCGTCGTCCAGGACCAGGAGTTTGTAACCTCCCAGTTTCTGGGAACGCGTTGCACAGACCTTTCTGCAAGGCCTCCCTGAGATGTCTCATCCTCTGCTCCCTCTGCGACGGCAAGATAAGGTCCGCAACCTTACCCTTGTACCGTGGATCAAGGAGAGTGGCCAGCCAGTAATGGTCACTCTCCTTGATCCGAAGAACACGAGGATCCTTCCGCAGGCTTTGCAGGATCAGGGAGGCCATGCAGCGTAGGTTAGCTGAGGCATTCGGTCCGGAGTCTTCTGGGTCACTGAGGATGACATGATCGCCAGCCACCTCCTCCCAGCCACGTACAAGTCCACTGGTTTGTTGGGACTGTACATCATCCCTAAAAGACTGCTGCTGCTGATGCTGAGTGCCAGGCTCCACCTCCATGCTCACACAATCCTCCTCCTCCTCCTCCTCCTCCTCCTCTTCCTGTGTGATGGGTGGGACAGAAGGAACATTGTCTGGATAAAGGGGGCCTTGAGAGACAAGGAAGTCCTCCTCTTCCTGCCTCTGTTCTGCCTCAAGTGCCCTGTCCATTATCCCACGCAGCGTATGCTCCAACAGGTGGACAAGAGGTACAGTGTCACTGATGCATGCACTGTCACTGCTCACCATCCTCGTGGCCTCCTCAAATGGTGAGAGGACAGTGCATGCATCCCTGATCATGCTCCACTGGCGTGGGGAAAAAAGCCAAGCTCCCCTGACCCTGTCCTGGTGCCGTAGTCGCAAAGGTACTCATTGATGGCCCTCTGCTGCGTGTGCAGTCGCTGCAGCATGGCCAACGTTGAGTTCCACCTGGTGGGCATGTCACATATTAGGCGGTTCTTGGGCAGGTTCAGCTCCTTTTGCAGCTCAGTCAGCCGAGCACTGGCATTATAAGATCGGCGGAAATGCACACAGACTTTCCTGGCCTGCCTCAGGACATCCTGTAAGCCTGGGAACCTGCCCAAGAACCGCTGCACCACCAGGTTGAGGACGTGAGCCATACAGGGCACATGGGTGAGCTGCCCCTGTCGCAGGGCGGAGAGGAGGTTGGTGCCATTATCAGAAACGACCATTCCTGGCTTAAGCTGGCGTGGCGTCAACCACCTCTCGGCCTGCCCCTGCAGAGCTGCCAGAACCTCTGGCCCAGTGTGGCTCCTGTCCCCCAAACACACCAGCGCAAGCACGGCATGGCATCTTTTTGCCTGCGTACTCGCGTAGCCCCTTGTACGCCTACGGAGCACCGCTGGTTCCGAGGACAGAGCACTCGAAGAGGACATGGAGGAAGAAGAAGAGGAGGGGGTGGAGGAGAGAGGTGTGTCACAACCAGTAGTAGCATTTTGGAGGCGTGGTGGCGGAACAACCTCCAACACTACTGCACCTTGTCCTGCATCCCTCCCAGCTACCAATAGAGTGACCCAATGGGCCGTGAAAGAAAGATAACGTCCCTGTCCATGCCTGCTGGACCATGAGTCAGCGGTAATATGCACCTTACCGCTGACCGCCCTGTCCAGCGAGGCATGGACATTGCCTTCCACATGCCAGTAGAGAGACGGAATTGCCTTCCGTGAGAAAAAGTGGCGTTTGGGAACCTGCCACTGAGGAACCGCACATTGAACAAACTCACGGAAGGGGGCCGAGTCTATCAACTGAAAAGGCAGCAGTTGAAGTGCTAGCAATTTAGCCAAGCTAGCATTCAACCGCTGGGCATGTGGATGGCTGGGAGTATACTTCTTTCGACGGTCCAGCAGCTGGGGCAGGGAAATTTGCCTGCTACAATCGGACGTCGGTGTACTGCAAGTACTTGGTTGTGACACACCTAATTCTACACCTTCAGTCCTCTCAGAGCAGCTTTCAGAGAGGACTGAAGATATAGTGGGGATGGAGATCCCAGCTGATGAGGAGCAAGGAGAGGTCCGCTTTGTTCTTTGGTGTGGGTCTTTTATGTGTGCTTGCCAACGAGCTGCATGGCAGGTCGACATATGTCTGCTCATGCTTTTGGTGCCCAAGCGGCTGATGTTTTGGCCACGCGAGATACGCTTGAGACAAATATTGCAAATAGCAGTGGTGCGATCTGATGCACTCGTCTCAAAAAAGGCCCACACCAAAGAACTTTTGTGATAACGTGCAGAGGCAGCGCCCTGCACAGGCGGAGCTCTGCGGTGTGGTACAGTTGCTGTGCTGGCCTCTAGCTGGCCTCCAGGGGGCATCCTGCCTCGTTGGACATGTGACGCTGCATCCTCCTCCTCCTCCTCCTCTCTCCCTTCAGGCACCCACGTGGAGTCAGTGACCTCATCATCCCCTCCCTCTTCACCACTAGAGCAAACCTGGCAGTAAGCTGCAGCTGGTGGAACACTACTGCCAGATTGCTGTCCTTCAGCATCCCCTTTCTCTGCGCGCACACTACTGACTTCCTCAAGCTGGGTATCATCATCCGAGCCTTCGAATCGTTGGGCATCCTCCTGGAGCATGTACCCAACACTGTGCTCAAACAGTTCGGGGGACTCCTCAGGAGGACATGGTGGGTCTAGGGAAGGGGTGGCTGATGATGCCATTGAGTACGCGTTGGCAGCTGCTCTGCCAGTACCCTGAGCCTGGGTGAGAGAGGATGAGGAGGATGAGGAGGGCTTGGTCATCCATTCTACCAAGCCTTCGGCATGATGCGGCTCCACATGTCCAGCTGCCGAAAACAAAGACAAGCGTGTCCCATGGCCACGTGCTGATGACGATGCACGACCACGTCCACGGCCAGCACTGTTGTCTCTAGAAACAGAGCCTGCCTGCCCTGTGTTCTTGCCACGGCACGCTCTGCCTCTCCTTGGCGGTCTTCCAGCCATTGTAGTCGGTAGTGTATATAGTATAAAAAATAGAACTCCTATGTGTGCTCACAACACACTGTAGGTCCTATGGGTGCTGACACTAACACACTATAGGTACTATGTGTGCTGCTGACAAGAAAATATAGGAGCTCTGTTTGCTGCCACTAACACACTAGAAGTCCTATGGGTGCTGCTGAGAAGAAAATATAGGAGCTCTGTTTGCTGCCACTAACACACTAGAAGTCCTATGGGTGCTGCTGAGAAGAAAATATAGGAGCTCTGTTTGCTGCCACTAACACACTAGAAGTCCTATGGGTGCTGCTGAGAAGAAAATATAGGAGCTCTGTGTGATGCCACTAACACACTAGAAGTCCTATGGGTGCTGCTGAGAAGAAAATATAGGAGCTCTGTTTGCTGCCACTAACACACTAGAAGTCCTATGGGTGCTGCTGAGAAGAAAATATAGGAGCTCTGTTTGCTGCCACTAACACACTAGAAGTCCTATGGGTGCTGCTGAGAAGAAAATATAGGAGCTCTGTTTGCTGCCACTAACACACTAGAAGTCCTATGGGTGCTGCTGAGAAGAAAATATAGGAGCTCTGTTTGCTGCCACTAACACACTAGAAGTCCTATGGGTGCTGCTGAGAAGAAAATATAGGAGCTCTGTGTGATGCCACTAACACACTAGAAGTCCTATGGGTGCTGCTGAGAAGAAAATATAGGAGCTCTGTTTGCTGCCACTAACACACTAGAAGTCCTATGGGTGCTGCTGAGAAGAAAATATAGGAGCTCTGTGTGATGCCACTAACACACTAGAAGTCCTATGGGTGCTGCTGAGAAGAAAATATAGGAGCTCTGTTTGCTGCCACTAACACACTAGAAGTCCTATGGGTGCTGCTGAGAAGAAAATATAGGAGCTCTGTTTGCTGCCACTAACACACTAGAAGTCCTATGGGTGCTGCTGAGAAGAAAATATAGGAGCTCTGTGTGATGCCACTAACACACTAGAAGTCCTATGGGTGCTGCTGAGAAGAAAATATAGGAGCTCTGTTTGCTGCCACTAACACACTAGAAGTCCTATGGGTGCTGCTGAGAAGAAAATATAGGAGCTCTGTTTGCTGCCACTAACACACTAGAAGTCCTATGGGTGCTGCTGAGAAGAAAATATAGGAGCTCTGTGTGATGCCACTAACACACTAGAAGTCCTATGGGTGCTGCTGAGAAGAAAATATAGGAGCTCTGTTTGCTGCCACTAACACACTAGAAGTCCTATGGGTGCTGCTGAGAAGAAAATATAGGAGCTCTGTGTGATGCCACTAACACACTAGAAGTCCTATGGGTGCTGCTGAGCAGAAAATATAGGAGCTCTGTTTGCTGCCACTAACACACTAGAAGTCCTATGGGTGCTGCTGAGAAGAAAATATAGGAGCTCTGTGTGATGCCACTAACACACTAGAAGTCCTATGGGTGCTGCTGAGAAGAAAATATAGGAGCTCTGTTTGCTGCCACTAACACACTAGAAGTCCTATGGGTGCTGCTAAGAAGAAAATATAGGAGCTCTGTTTGTTGCCACTAACACACTAGAAGTCCTATGGGTGCTGCTGAGAAGAAAACATAGGAGCTCTGTGTGATGCCACTAACACACTAGAAGTCCTATGGGTGCTTCTGAGATGAAAATATAGGAGCTCTGTTTGCTGCCGCTAACACACTAGAAGTCCTATGGGTGCTTCTGAGAAGAAAATATAGGAGCTCTGTTTGCTGCCACTAACACACTAGAAGTCCTATGGGTGCTGCTGAGAAGAAAATATAGGAGCTCTGTGTGATGCCACTAACACACTAGAAGTCCTATGGGTGCTGCTGAGAAGAAAATATAGGAGCTCTGTTTGCTGCCACTAACACACTAGAAGTCCTATGGGTGCTGCTGAGAAGAAAATATAGGAGCTCTGTTTGCTGCCACTAACACACTAGAAGTCCTATGGGTGCTGCTGAGAAGAAAATATAGGAGCTCTGTGTGATGCCACTAACACACTAGAAGTCCTATGGGTGCTGCTGAGCAGAAAATATAGGAGCTCTGTTTGCTGCCACTAACACACTAGAAGTCCTATGGGTGCTGCTGAGAAGAAAATATAGGAGCTCTGTGTGATGCCACTAACACACTAGAAGTCCTATGGGTGCTGCTGAGAAGAAAATATAGGAGCTCTGTGTGATGCCACTAACACACTAGAAGTCCTATGGGTGCTGCTGAGAAGAAAATATAGGAGCTCTGTTTGCTGCCACTAACACACTAGAAGTCCTATGGGTGCTGCTGAGAAGAAAATATAGGAGCTCTGTGTGATGCCACTAACACACTAGAAGTCCTATGGGTGCTGCTGAGCAGAAAATATAGGAGCTCTGTTTGCTGCCACTAACACACTAGAAGTCCTATGGGTGCTGCTGAGAAGAAAATATAGGAGCTCTGTGTGATGCCACTAACACACTAGAAGTCCTATGGGTGCTGCTGAGAAGAAAATATAGGAGCTCTGTTTGCTGCCACTAACACACTAGAAGTCCTATGGGTGCTGCTGAGAAGAAAATATAGGAGCTCTGTTTGCTGCCACTAACACACTAGAAGTCCTATGGGTGCTGCTGAGAAGAAAATATAGGAGCTCTGTGTGATGCCACTAACACACTAGAAGTCCTATGGGTGCTGCTGAGAAGAAAATATAGGAGCTCTGTTTGCTGCCACTAACACACTAGAAGTCCTATGGGTGCTGCTGAGAAGAAAATATAGGAGCTCTGTGTGATGCCACTAACACACTAGAAGTCCTATGGGTGCTGCTGAGAAGAAAATATAGGAGCTCTGTTTGCTGCCACTAACACACTAGAAGTCCTATGGGTGCTGCTGAGAAGAAAATATGGGAGCTCTGTGTGATGCCACTAACACACTAGAAGTCCTATGGGTGCTGCTGAGAAGAAAATATAGGAGCTCTGTTTGCTGCCACTAACACACTAGAAGTCCTATGGGTGCTGCTGAGAAGAAAATATAGGAGCTCTGTTTGCTGCCACTAACACACTAGAAGTCCTATGGGTGCTGCTGAGAAGAAAATATAGGAGCTCTGTGTGATGCCACTAACACACTAGAAGTCCTATGGGTGCTGCTGAGAAGAAAATATAGGAGCTCTGTGTGATGCCACTAACACACTAGAAGTCCTATGGGTGCTGCTGAGAAGAAAATATAGGAGCTCTGTTTGCTGCCACTAACACACTAGAAGTCCTATGGGTGCTGCTGAGAAGAAAATATAGGAGCTCTGTGTGATGCCACTAACACACTAGAAGTCCTATGGGTGCTGCTGAGAAGAAAATATAGGAGCTCTGTTTGCTGCCACTAACACACTAGAAGTCCTATGGGTGCTGCTGAGAAGAAAATATAGGAGCTCTGTTTGCTGCCACTAACACACTAGAAGTCCTATGGGTGCTGCTGAGATGAAAATATAGGAACTCTGTGTGATGCCACTAACACATTAGAAGTCCTATGGGTGCTGCTGAGAAGAAAATATAGGAGCTCTGTTTGCTGCCACTAACACACTAGAAGTCCTATGGGTGCTGCTGAGAAGAAAATATAGGAGCTCTGTTTGCTGCCACTAACACACTAGAAGTCCTATGGGTGCTGCTGAGAAGAAAATATAGGAACTCTGTGTGATGCCACTAACACATTAGAAGTCCTATGGGTGCTTCTGAGATGAAAATATAGGAGCTCTGTTTGCTGCCACTAACACACTAGAAGTCCTATGGGTGCTGCTGAGAAGAAAATATAGGAACTCTGTGTGATGCCACTAACACATTAGAAGTCCTATGGGTGCTTCTGAGATGAAAATATAGGAGCTCTGTGTGATGCCACTAACACATTAGAAGTCCTATGGGTGCTGCTGAGAAGAAAATATAGGAGCTCTGTGTGATGCCACTAACACACTAGAAGTCCTATGGGTGCTGCTGAGAAGAAAATATAGGAGCTCTGTTTGCTGCCACTAACACACTAGAAGTCCTATGGGTGCTGCTGAGAAGAAAATATAGGAGCTCTGTGTGATGCCACTAACACACTAGAAGTCCTATGGGTGCTGCTGAGAAGAAAATATAGGAGCTCTGTTTGCTGCCACTAACACACTAGAAGTCCTATGGGTGCTGCTGAGAAGAAAATATAGGAGCTCTGTGTGATGCCACTAACACACTAGAAGTCCTATGGGTGCTGCTGAGAAGAAAATATAGGAGCTCTGTTTGCTGCCACTAACACACTAGAAGTCCTATGGGTGCTGCTGAGAAGAAAATATAGGAGCTCTGTGTGATGCCACTAACACACTAGAAGTCCTATGGGTGCTGCTGAGAAGAAAATATAGGAGCTCTGTTTGCTGCCACTAACACACTAGAAGTCCTATGGGTGCTGCTGAGAAGAAAATATAGGAGCTCTGTGTGATGCCACTAACACACTAGAAGTCCTATGGGTGCTGCTGAGAAGAAAATATAGGAGCTCTGTTTGCTGCCACTAACACACTAGAAGTCCTATGGGTGCTGCTGAGAAGAAAATATAGGAGCTCTGTTTGCTGCCACTAACACACTAGAAGTCCTATGGGTGCTGTTGGGGTGCAATGTTGTGCTAACAGCACTGCGGTTGGTACTACTGCAATACTGTACTAACAGTAAGCACGCACCAGACTAATCCCCAGTAGTGATGAGCCGAACACCCCCGGGTTCGGTTCGCACCAGAACCCGCGAACGGACCGGAAGTTCGAACGAACATTAGAACCCTATTAAATACAATGGATGCGAACGTTCGAATTCTAAAGTGCTAATTATAACAACTATTATGCATGTTATTGTCCTAAAAAGGGTTTGGGAACCCGGGTTCTGCACCAGGGGACATGTATCAATGCAAAAAGAAGTTTTAAAAACGGTCGTTTTTCGGGAGCAGTCATTTTAATGATGCATAAAGTGAAAAAAAAAAAGTCAAATATTCCTTTAAATATCGTACCTGGGGGGTGTCTAAAGTATGCCTGTGAAGTGCCACGTGTTTCCCGTGTTTAGAACTGTCCCTGCACAAAATGACACTTCTAAAGGAAAAAAAAGCCATTTAAAACTGCTTGCGGCTTTAATGTAATGTCTGGTCCCGGTAATATGGATGAAATTCTTTAAGAAAAATGGCATAGCTACCCCATGACCCCCCCCCCCCTACCCCAGCCCATTACCAGCCCCTTTGGGTCTTGTATGGATATTAAGGGGAACCCCGCACATAAAATAAAAAAGGCCCTATATACTCTGAACAGCCGTATACAGGCGGTGCATACAAGACAGGGACTGTAGGTTTGTTCTTATGTAGAATCTGTTTGTAATTTTGAACAGGTACATTGTTGAAGTGTAGCTCCAGCCCAAAAATCTATTTTTAAACTTTTTGGAAAACATAGGTAAGGGTTATCACCCCTGTAACATTTGTTTTGCTGTCTGTGCCCCTGTTCAGAACATTTCACCTCACTTTCCGTCCCAATGACAACTGTTTTTGAAATGTGGTGTTTTTCTTGAAACAAGGATTGCTGATAAAGCATCAGTACAGAGGAGACACCTTTCTCCCATATTTATTCTTACAGGAGAGAATTTTCCTTCCTAGTGGTAGATTTCCTCTCACTTCCTGTTGTCTTCTTGCGTTTGCAAGTAGGAGTCGTTTGTAAGTTGGATGTTTGAAAGTAGGGACCTGCCGTATATACTCTGCAGAAATAGGCCCCTTAGTTGTTGGTGTTGGCACAACACTGTAAGCACTCACAGTTACTCTTGGTTGGTGCTGGAACGCCCTGCTGTCAACTATTATATCAGGAATTTTAATTACATATAATTGTTGAACAGTGGTAGTAAAAATTGGGCCTTTGATGGTGGTGCTGGTGCCACAACACTGTAAGCCCTGACAGTTACTCTTGGTGGGTGCAGCAATGGGCCCTGCTGTGAATTATTAGATCAAGAATTGTAATTACATGCCCCTGTTGAACAGGGGCTGAAAAATTGGGCCTTAGGCACTGGTGGCACAACACTGCAACCCCTCACAGATACTGTACTTGGAGCACAGCAATGAGCCCTGTTGCAAAGTATTGCTTCAAAAATTGTAATGACACGCCCCTGTTAAACAGGGGCTGAAAAATTGGGCCTTAGGCACTGGTGGCACAACACTGCAACTCCTCACAGATACTGTACTTGGAGCACAGCAATGAGCCCTGTTGCAAAGTATTGCTTCAAAAATTGTAATTACACGCCCCTGTTAAACAGGGGCTGAAAAATTGGGCGTTAGGCACTGGTGGCGGCACCCATAAACAAAAATGATCTTCCAAGCTATCATCATCAATCGTATCATTGAGGACTCGGAGGAGGAGGATAGCCAGTCAACATAACAGCACAGGCACTCAGCATCAGCATCAGTCTTGAAGGGATGTGACATTTTAAAATCAATTAGTCTGTTATATCAGCATCAGGTGTGTGGTAGCTGGTGGTGATCCAAGACTGGTTCATCTTGATGAAAGTCAGTCGATCAACCGAGTCGGTGGACAGGCGCACCCTGTGATCCGTGACAAATCCTCCAGCAGCACTGAATGTGCGTTCCGAAAGAACGCTGGATGCAGGACAGGCCAGTAGCTCAATTGCATACTGTGCAAGCTCTGGCCAGTGATCCATCCTCAAGACCCAGTAAGCCAGAGGATTTTCGGTGGGGAAGGTGTCCAAGTCTGACCTTGCCCCTAGATATTCCTGCACCATGTTTATCAGACGCTGGCGATGGTTGCTGGAACCAATCATACTTTGGGGCTGCGGACTAAAGAATTGTCTGAACGCATCGGTCAGACGGCCACCTTCCCCACCGCTCCTTCTTTGACTGGCCGAAGCCTCAGCAACTCGTTGTCCAGGACCAGGAGTTTGCAACCTCCCAGTCTCTGGGAACGCGTTGCACAGACCTTTCTGCAAGGCCTCCCGGAGTTGTCTCATCCTCTGCTCCCTCTGCGACGGTAACATAAGGTCCGCAACCTTACCCTTGTACCGTGGATCAAGGAGAGTGGCCAGCCAGTAATGGTCCCTCTCCTTGATCCGAAGAATACGAGGATCCTTCCGCAGACTTTGCAGGATCAGGGAGGCCATGCAGCGTAGGTTTGCTGAGGCATTCGCTCCGGAGTCCTCTGGGTCACTAAGGACGACATGATCCGCAGCCACCTCCTCCCAGCCACGTACAAGTCCACTGGTTTCTTGGGACTGTAAATCATCCCTAAAAGACTGCTGCTGATGATGCTGAGTGCCAGCCTCCACCTCCATGCTGACACAATCCTCCTCCTCCTCCTCCTCCTCCTCCTCTTCCTGTGCGATGGGTGGGACAGAAGGAACACTGTCTGGGTAAAGGGGGCCTTGAGAGGCAAGGAAGTCCTCCTCTTCCTGCCTCTGTTCTGCCTCAAGTGCCCTGTCCATTATTCCACGCAGCGTGTGCTCCAACAGGTGGACAAGAGGTACAGTGTCACTGATGCATGCACTGTCACTGCTCACCATCCTCGTGGCCTCCTCAAATGGTGCCAGGACAGTGCATGCATCCCTGATCATGCCCCACTGGCGTGGAGAAAAAAAACCAAGCTCCCCTGACCCTGTCCTGGTGCCGTAGTCGCACAGGTACTCATTGATGGCCCTCTGCTGCGTGTGCAGCCGCTGCAGCATGGCCAACGTTGAGTTCCACCTGGTGGGCATGTCACATATAAGGCGGTTCTTGGGCAGGTTCAACTCCTTTTGCAGCTCAGCCAGGCGAGCACTGGCATTATAAGATCTGCGGAAATGCACACAGACTTTCCTGGCCTGCCTCAGGACATCCTGTAAGCCCGGGTACCTGCCCAAGAACCGCTGCACCACCAGGTTAAGGACGTGAGCCACACAGGGCACATGGGTCAGTTGTCCCTGTCGGAGGGCGGAGAGGAGGTTGGTGCCATTGTCGCAAACCACCATTCCTGGCTTAAGCTGGCGTGGCGTCAACCACCTCTCGGCCTGGCCCTGCAGAGCAGACAGGACCTCTGCCCCAGTGTGGCTTCTGTCCCCCAAACACACCAGCGCAAGCACGGCATGGCATCTTTTTGCCTGCGTACTTGCGTAGCCCCGTGAACGGCTACGGAGCACCGCTGGTTCATAGGACAAACCACAGGAAGAGGCCATGGAGGAAGAAGAAGAGGAGGGGGTGGAGGAGAGAGGTGTGTCACAACCAGTAGTAGCATTTTGGAGGCGTGGCGGTGGGACAACCTCCAACACTACTGCACCTTGTCCTGAATCCTTCCCAGCTGCCAAAAGAGTGACCCAATGGGCCGTGAAAGAAAGGTAACGTCCCTGTCCATGCCTGCTGGACCATGAGTCAGCGGTAATATGCACCTTACCGCTGACCGCCCTGTCCAGCGAGGCCAAGACATTGCCTTCCACATGCCGGTAGAGAGCCGGAATAGCCTTCCGTGAGAAAAAGTGGCGTTTGGGAACCTGCCACTGAGGAACCGCACATTGCACAAACTCACGGAAGGGGGCCGAGTCTACCAACTGAAAAGGCAGCAGTTGAAGCGCTAGCAATTTAGCCAAGCTAGCATTCAACCGCTGGGCATGTGGATGGCTGGGAGTGAACTTCTTTCGACGGTCCAGCAGCTGGGGCAGGGAAATTTGCCTGCTAGAATCGGACGTCGGTGTACTGCTAGCAGAGTGGGCGCAAGTACTTGGCTGTGACACACCTAATTCTACACCTTCATTCCTCTCAGTGCATGTTTCAGAGAGGACTGAAGTTATAGTGGGGTTGGAGATCCCAGCTGATGCGGTGCAAGGAGAGGTCCGCTTTGTTCTTTGGTGTGGGTCTTTGAGGTAGGCTTGCCAACGAGCTGCATGGCAGGTCAACATATGTCTGGTCAGGCATGTGGTACCCAAGCGGCTGATGTTTTGGCCACGCGATATACGCTTGAGACATATGTTGCAAACAGCAGCTGTGCGATCTGATGCACTAGCCTCAAAAAAGGCCCACACCAAAGAACTTTTTGAATGACGGGCAGAGGCAGCGCCCTGCACAGGCGGAGCTCTGCGGTGTGATTCCGTCGGTGTACTGCCCTTACGCTGGCCACCAAAGGGCATCCTGCCTCGTTGGAGATGTGCCTCCTCCTCATCCTCCTCCTCCTCCTCTCTCCTATTAGGCACCCACGTGGAGTCATTGACCTCATCATCCCCTCCCTCCTCATCACTGGAGCCAATCTGGCAGTATGCTGCAGCTGCTGGAACATGACTGCCAGATTGGTGTCCTTCTTGAGCATCCCCTCTGTCTGCTCTCACGCTACTGCCTTCCTCTAGCTGGGTTTCATCATCAGACCCTTCGAAACGCTGGGCATCCTCCTGGAGCATGTACCCAACACTGTGCTGAAACAGTTCGGGGGACTCCTCAGGAGGAGGACATGGTGGGTCTAGGGAAGGAGTGACTGATGATTTGTCTGACATTGATACCAGGGAAGACGACGCTTTGGCAGCTGCTTTTCCAGTACCCTGAGCCTGGGTGAGAGAGGATGAGGAGGAGGAGGAGGGCTTGGTCATCCACTCTACCAAGTCTTCGGCATGATGTGGCTCAACATGTCCAGCTGCCGAAAAGAAGGACAAGCGTGTCCCATGGCCATGTGCTGATGACAATGCACCGCGTCCACGACCAGCACTGTTGCCCCCAGACACAGAGCCTGCTTGCCCTCTTTTATTGCCTCCTGACTGTCTGCCTCTCCTTGTTTGCCTTCCAGACATTCTAATAGATGGCCTGCAGGGAGATGGGAAAAAAGCAATAAGGGCTACCTTCAGGTGTCCTTCTCTGTCCCTGGAAACAAGGACTTGCAGAGTGAAAGAAAAAAAACACTCTCCCTACCTACAGTTTTCTGTCCCTAGAAAAAATGTTTTTTTTAATCACAATATAGCACAAGGAAAATTAACTCACTGTCCTTACAGGTCCCTGGAAACAAGGACTTGCAGAGTGAAAGAAAAAAAACACTCTCCCTACCTACAGTTTTCTGTCCCTAGAAAAAAATGTTTTTTTTTATCACAATATAGCAAAAGGACAATTCACTCACTGTCCTTCCAGGTCCCTGGAAACAAGGACTTGCAGAGTGAAAGAAACTGACACTGTCCCTACCTAGAGTTTTCTGTCCCTGGAATAAATGTTTTTTTCAGCACAATATAGCACAAGGACAATTAACTCACTGTCCTTACAGGTCCCTGGAAACAAGGACTTGCAGAGTGAAAGAAAAAAAATACTCTCCCTACCTACAGTTTTCTGTCCCTAGAAAAAAATGTTTTTTTTAATCACAATATAGCAAAAGGACAATTCACTCACTGTCCTTCCAGGTCCCTGGAAACAAGGACTTGCAGAGTGAAAGAAACTGACACTGTCCCTACCTAGAGTTTTCTGTCCCTAGAATAAATGTTTTTTTTAATCACAATATAGCAAAAGGACAATTCACTCACTGTCCTTCCAGGTCCCTGGAAACAAGGACTTGCAGAGTGAAAGAAACTGACACTGTCCCTACCTAGAGTTTTCTGTCCCTAGAATAAATGTTTTTTTTAATCACAATATAGCACAAGGAAAATTAACTCACTGTCCTTACAGGTCCCTGGAAACAAGGACTTGCAGAGTGAAAGAAAAAAAACACTCTCCCTACCTACAGTTTTCTGTCCCTAGAAAAAAATGTTTTTTTTAATCACAATATAGCAAAAGGACAATTCACTCACTGTCCTTCCAGGTCCCTGGAAACAAGGACTTGCAGAGTGAAAGAAACTGACACTGTCCCTACCTAGAGTTTTCTGTCCCTGGAATAAATGTTTTTTTCAGCACAATATAGCACAAGGACAATTAACTCACTGTCCTTACAGGTCCCTGGAAACAAGGACTTGCAGAGTGAAAGAAAAAAAATACTCTCCCTACCTACAGTTTTCTGTCCCTAGAAAAAAATGTTTTTTTTAATCACAATATAGCAAAAGGACAATTCACTCACTGTCCTTCCAGGTCCCTGGAAACAAGGACTTGCAGAGTGAAAGAAACTGACACTGTCCCTACCTAGAGTTTTCTGTCCCTGGAATAAATGTTTTTTTCAGCACAATATAGCACAAGGACAATTAACTCACTGTCCTTACAGGTCCCTGGAAACAAGGACTTGCAGAGTGAAAGAAAAAAAATACTCTCCCTACCTACAGTTTTCTGTCCCTAGAAAAAAATGTTTTTTTTAATCACAATATAGCAAAAGGACAATTCACTCACTGTCCTTCCAGGTCCCTGGAAACAAGGACTTGCAGAGTGAAAGAAACTGACACTGTCCCTACCTAGAGTTTTCTGTCCCTAGAATAAATGTTTTTTTTAATCACAATATAGCAAAAGGACAATTCACTCACTGTCCTTCCAGGTCCCTGGAAACAAGGACTTGCAGAGTGAAAGAAACTGACACTGTCCCTACCTAGAGTTTTCTGTCCCTAGAATAAATGTTTTTTTTAATCACAATATAGCACAAGGAAAATTAACTCACTGTCCTTACAGGTCCCTGGAAACAAGGACTTGCAGAGTGAAAGAAAAAAAACACTCTCCCTACCTACAGTTTTCTGTCCCTAGAAAAAAATGTTTTTTTTAATCACAATATAGCAAAAGGACAATTCACTCACTGTCCTTCCAGGTCCCTGGAAACAAGGACTTGCAGAGTGAAAGAAACTGACACTGTCCCTACCTAGAGTTTTCTGTCCCTAGAATAAATGTTTTTTTTAATCACAATATAGCACAAGGAAAATTAACTCACTGTCCTTACAGGTCCCTGGAAACAAGGACTTGCAGAGTGAAAGAAAAAAAACACTCTCCCTACCTACAGTTTTCTGTCCCTAGAAAAAAATGTTTTTTTTTATCACAATATAGCAAAAGGACAATTCACTCACTGTCCTTCCAGGTCCCTGGAAACAAGGACTTGCAGAGTGAAAGAAACTGACACTGTCCCTACCTAGAGTTTTCTGTCCCTGGAATAAATGTTTTTTTCAGCACAATATAGCACAAGGACAATTAACTCACTGTCCTTACAGGTCCCTGGAAACAAGGACTTGCAGAGTGAAAGAAAAAAAATACTCTCCCTACCTACAGTTTTCTGTCCCTAGAAAAAAATGTTTTTTTTAATCACAATATAGCAAAAGGACAATTCACTCACTGTCCTTCCAGGTCCCTGGAAACAAGGACTTGCAGAGTGAAAGAAACTGACACTGTCCCTACCTAGAGTTTTCTGTCCCTAGAATAAATGTTTTTTTTAATCACAATATAGCAAAAGGACAATTCACTCACTGTCCTTCCAGGTCCCTGGAAACAAGGACTTGCAGAGTGAAAGAAACTGACACTGTCCCTACCTAGAGTTTTCTGTCCCTAGAATAAATGTTTTTTTTAATCACAATATAGCACAAGGAAAATTAACTCACTGTCCTTACAGGTCCCTGGAAACAAGGACTTGCAGAGTGAAAGAAAAAAAACACTCTCCCTACCTACAGTTTTCTGTCCCTAGAAAAAAATGTTTTTTTTAATCACAATATAGCAAAAGGACAATTCACTCACTGTCCTTCCAGGTCCCTGGAAACAAGGACTTGCAGAGTGAAAGAAACTGACACTGTCCCTACCTAGAGTTTTCTGTCCCTAGAATAAATGTTTTTTTTAATCACAATATAGCACAAGGAAAATTAACTCACTGTCCTTACAGGTCCCTGGAAACAAGGACTTGCAGAGTGAAAGAAAAAAAACACTCTCCCTACCTACAGTTTTCTGTCCCTAGAAAAAAATGTTTTTTTTTATCACAATATAGCAAAAGGACAATTCACTCACTGTCCTTCCAGGTCCCTGGAAACAAGGACTTGCAGAGTGAAAGAAACTGACACTGTCCCTACCTAGAGTTTTCTGTCCCTGGAATAAATGTTTTTTTCAGCACAATATAGCACAAGGACAATTAACTCACTGTCCTTACAGGTCCCTGGAAACAAGGACTTGCAGAGTGAAAGAAAAAAAATACTCTCCCTACCTACAGTTTTCTGTCCCTAGAAAAAAATGTTTTTTTTAATCACAATATAGCAAAAGGACAATTCACTCACTGTCCTTCCAGGTCCCTGGAAACAAGGACTTGCAGAGTGAAAGAAACTGACACTGTCCCTACCTAGAGTTTTCTGTCCCTAGAATAAATGTTTTTTTTAATCACAATATAGCACAAGGAAAATTAACTCACTGTCCTTACAGGTCCCTGGAAACAAGGACTTGCAGAGTGAAAGAAAAAAAATACTCTCCCTACCTACAGTTTTCTGTCCCTAGAAAAAAATGTTTTTTTTAATCACAATATAGCAAAAGGACAATTCACTCACTGTCCTTCCAGGTCCCTGGAAACAAGGACTTGCAGAGTGAAAGAAACTGACACTGTCCCTACCTAGAGTTTTCTGTCCCTGGAATAAATGTTTTTTTCAGCACAATATAGCACAAGGACAATTAACTCACTGTCCTTACAGGTCCCTGGAAACAAGGACTTGCAGAGTGAAAGAAAAAAAATACTCTCCCTACCTACAGTTTTCTGTCCCTAGAAAAAAATGTTTTTTTTAATCACAATATAGCAAAAGGACAATTCACTCACTGTCCTTCCAGGTCCCTGGAAACAAGGACTTGCAGAGTGAAAGAAACTGACACTGTCCCTACCTAGAGTTTTCTGTCCCTAGAATAAATGTTTTTTTTAATCACAATATAGCAAAAGGACAATTCACTCACTGTCCTTCCAGGTCCCTGGAAACAAGGACTTGCAGAGTGAAAGAAACTGACACTGTCCCTACCTAGAGTTTTCTGTCCCTAGAATAAATGTTTTTTTTAATCACAATATAGCACAAGGAAAATTAACTCACTGTCCTTACAGGTCCCTGGAAACAAGGACTTGCAGAGTGAAAGAAAAAAAACACTCTCCCTACCTACAGTTTTCTGTCCCTAGAAAAAAATGTTTTTTTTAATCACAATATAGCAAAAGGACAATTCACTCACTGTCCTTCCAGGTCCCTGGAAACAAGGACTTGCAGAGTGAAAGAAACTGACACTGTCCCTACCTAGAGTTTTCTGTCCCTGGAATAAATGTTTTTTTCAGCACAATATAGCACAAGGACAATTAACTCACTGTCCTTACAGGTCCCTGGAAACAAGGACTTGCAGAGTGAAAGAAAAAAAATACTCTCCCTACCTACAGTTTTCTGTCCCTAGAAAAAAATGTTTTTTTTAATCACAATATAGCAAAAGGACAATTCACTCACTGTCCTTCCAGGTCCCTGGAAACAAGGACTTGCAGAGTGAAAGAAACTGACACTGTCCCTACCTAGAGTTTTCTGTCCCTAGAATAAATGTTTTTTTTAATCACAATATAGCAAAAGGACAATTCACTCACTGTCCTTCCAGGTCCCTGGAAACAAGGACTTGCAGAGTGAAAGAAACTGACACTGTCCCTACCTAGAGTTTTCTGTCCCTAGAATAAATGTTTTTTTTAATCACAATATAGCAAAAGGACAATTCACTCACTGTCCTTCCAGGTCCCTGGAAACAAGGACTTGCAGAGTGAAAGAAACTGACACTGTCCCTACCTATAGTTTTCTGTCCCTAGAATAAATGTTTTTTTTAATCACAATATAGCAAAAGGACAATTCACTCACTGTCCTTCCAGGTCCCTGGAAACAAGGACTTGCAGAGTGAAAGAAACTGACACTGTCCCTACCTAGAGTTTTCTGTCCCTAGAATAAATGTTTTTTTTTAAGCACACTATAGCAGAAGCACAAAACACACTGACACTCTCCCTACCTATCCTTCTCTTTCCCTAAACTAAAGGAATCCAGGTTAAGCAAGAAAGAAATAACAGTCACTGTCCCTGCCTATGCTACTCTATCCCTGCTCCGGAACACACTACACTAGGCCGCCGTGCTGGCGGCCTTTTATAGTGTGGGGCGTGTACTAAACACCCTCAGCAATAATTGGCCACAGGCATCCTGCCTGTGGCCAATCATTGCTCTCCTCGCTGCCGGCGCTGTGATTGGCCAAGCATGCGGGGTCACAGTGCATGCTTGGCCAATCACAGCGCCTGGATGACACTGCGATGGCGTAGTGCATTGTGGGCCGTTCGCGTCACTCGAATTTGGCGCGAACGGCCCAAATCGTTCGATCTTCGTCGAACGATCGAACAGCCAATGTTCGAGTCGAACGTATGTTCGACTCGAACACGAAGCTCATCCCTAATCCCCAGCAGCAGCTAATAACACGCTAACTGTGCAATCAGCAGCAATGAACGATCAATGACTTAGGTAGCAATGGTTTAGCAAAGAAATAGCCAATGGTTTAGCAAAGAAGAGCAAATCTTTCAGTATCAAGCAAAGACAGAATCAGCAGACTAATCTCTCCTAAAGCCGGAACTCATGTGACCGGGGCCGATGGCGTGGCGGCCTTTTAAATGGTGGGGCGTGTACTAAAGCCCCTGAGCTGTAATTGGCTACAGGCGTCCTGCCTGTAGCCAATTATTGCTCTCCGAGTTTCGGGCGCTGTGATTGGCCAAGCATGCGGGGTCACAGTGCATGCTTGGCCAATCATCAGCCAGCAATGCACTGCGCCGGCCGCAATGCATTGCGGGGCCGCTCGCATCACACGAATGTGATGCGAACGGCCCAAATAGTTCTGGGCTCGACGAGCGAGCGAACGCCCGATGCTCGATTCGAACATGGGTTCGAATCGAGCACCGGGCCCATCCCTAATTGTCATGTCAGAGCCTTTTCTTTTCCACTCCTGGGCTCCTAGATCTCTTTCTCTCTCTTCCTCTGAAAAACACCTCAGCCTCCTAGCTCTTTTATATGTCCCTCTCTCTCTCTGATGCTGGTACCTTAGACAGCTCTCCTCAGATGCTTTTTACCTCAGACAGCTCTCCTCGGATGCTTTTTACCTCAGACAGCTCTCCTCAGATGCTTTTTACCTCAGACAGCTCTCCTCGGATGCTTTTTACCTTAGACAGCTCTCCTCGGATGCTTTTTACATTAGACAGCTCTCCTCAGATGCTTTTTACCTCAGACAGCTCTCCTCAGATGCTTTTTACCTCAGACAGCTCTCCTCAGATTCTTTTACCTCAGACAGCTCTCCTCAGATGCTTTTTACCTCAGACAGCTCTCCTCAGATGCTTTTTACCTCAGACAGCTCTCCTCACTATCTTAGTGTATTATCGTTAGGATATTTTATTTATATAAAAGCAACGAAAGGGTACTCACAAAGGTAGTAAAATGGTTTGCAATGTACAAATGGTACCATGGATGGCTGCAACATGTGAAACCCAAACCACACTCCGACCAATCATGAAAGATGTGATGGGAGACACTACCGGCTGACGCATTTCAAAGCGCAAAGCCTCTTCATCAGAGCCAAGCTTTTTACCTCAGACAGCTCTCCTCACTATCCCTGTCAGCCCTCTCTCTTTCTTTCACCTCAGTCCTTCCCTCCCCTCATTCTCCTCAGCACTTCCTGAAACTCCCCTTTTTTTTTGTTCAGTTTTCTGGAAGGATAAGGCAGCATCTCTCTTTCTCCATCTTGTGGCCAAAAGGAAAAACTGCATTTCAAAATGCCTGCTACATTACATTCTGAACATATAATTTTGTGCAAATAACTTTACCAAAACCATGTAATATGAGGACCTACCTATTCTATCGTAACAACCTGTATCCAATTAGGCAGGCCCTTGTACTACATACACTATATTGTAAGCTCCTTGAGGGTAAGGACTGATGTGAATGTACAATATATATGTAAAGTGCTGTGTAAATTGACGGTGCTATATAAAGTACCTGTAATAAATAAATAAAAGTATTGGGACAAGTGTCTTTACACACATATGAACTTTAATGGCATCCCAGTCTTAGTCTGTAGGGTTCAATATTGAGTTGGCCCACCCTTTGCATCTATAACAGCTTCAACTCTTCTGGGAAGGCTGTCCACAAGGTTTAGGAGTGTGTCTATGGGAACGTTTGACCATTCTTCCAGAAGCGCATTTGTGAAGTCAGGCACTGATGTTTATTGAGAAGGCCTGGCTCGCAGTCTCGGCTCCAATTAATCCCAAAGGTGTTCTATCGAGTTGAGGTCAGGACTCTGTGCAGGCCAGTCAAGTTCCTCCACCCCAAACTCACTCATCCATGTCTTTATGGATCTGGCTTTGTGCACTGGTACGCAGTCATGTTGGAACAGGAAGGGGCCATCTCCAAACTGTTCCTACAAAGTTGGGAGCATAAAATTGTCCAAAATGTCTTGGTATGCTGACACCTTAAGAGTTCCCTTCACTGGAAATAAGGGGCCAGACCCAACCCCTGAAATACAACCCCACACCATAATCTCCCCTCCACCAAATGATTTGGACCAGTACACAAAGCAAGGTCCATAAAGACATGGATGAGCGAGTTTGGGGTGAAGGAACATGACTGGCCTGCACAGAGTCCTGACCTCAACCCGATGGGATGAATCAGAGTTGAGACTGCCAGCCAGGCCTTCTCATCCAACATCATTGCCTGACTCCACAAATGCGCTTCTGGAAGAATGGTTAAACATTCCCATAGATACACTCCTAAACCTTGTGGACATCCTTCCCAGAAGATTTGAAGCTGTTATAGCTGCAAAGGATGGGCCAACTCAATATTGAACCCCACAGACTAAGACTGGGGTGCCATTAAAGTTCATGTGCGTGTAAAGGCAGGTGTCCCAATACTTTTGACAATATAGTGTAGCTGTTGGTAGATATAAAGCTCAGCGCACACATTACAATCTGATTGTACAATCTCGTTTGGATGTACCAAAATCAGGTGCCTGATTGGATACAAATTGGTTGGATTAGGTAGGTCTTCATATTACATAGTTGTGATAAATCCATAGCAGATTGTACAAAGATTGTAACTTATATGGTGACCCTTCTCTATATTGTAAGTAAAATCATCTACTTATATAATAGGACGATAGCTGCACAGCTCATAGCTCCCAACTGTCCCTGAGTTGGAGGGACTGTCCCTGATTTGTAGATTTAATTAACCTTTTTTTGTTAATTCTCCTTTAAGGGGGTGTGGCAGGGGGGCGTGTCCTATGTCTACATACATTTGCTAGTAGGTGTCCCTCATTCCAATCTCAAAATGTTGGGAGGTATGCAGAACCGAGTATCATTTTGTGGTGTTAAGTAAGCTGTAAGGAGTTTGTTAACCACTTAAGCCCCGGACCATTTTGCTGGTCAGAGACCAGGCCACTTTTTGCGATTCGGCACTGCGTCGTTTTAATTGACAATTGCGCGGTCGTGCGACGTGGCTCCCAAACAAAATTGACGTCCTTTTTTTCCCACAAATAGAGCTTTCTTTTGGTGGTATTTGATCACCTCTGCGGTTCTTATTTTTTGCGCTATAAACAAAAATAGAACGACAATTTTGAAAAAAATTCTATATTTTTTACCTTTTGCTAGAAATAAATATCCCCAAGAAATATATAAAAAACCGTTTTTTTTCCCTCAAATTAAGGCCGATACGTATTCTTCTACATATTTTTGGTTAAAAAAATCGCAATTGATCGGTGTGCGCAAAAGTTATAGCGTCTACAAAATAGGGGATAGTTTTATGGCATTTTTATTAATAATTAGTTTTTACTAGTAATGGCGGCAATCAGTGATTTTTATCATGACTGCGACTTTATGGCGGACACATCGGACACTTTTGACACATTTTTGGGACCATTGTCATTTTTACAGCGATCAGTGCTATAAAAATGCACTGATTACTGAGAAAATTACACTGGCAGTGAAGGGGTTAACCACTAGGGGCAGAGGAAGGGGTTAAGTCAATAATAGGGAGTGATTCTCACTGTTAGGGGGCGTGTCTACACGTGACACGTCACTGATGACCGTTCCCGATCACGGGGAACAGTCATCAGTGACAGTGTCACTAGGCAGAATAGGGGAATGCTTTGTTTACAAAGGCATCCCCCTGTTCAGCCTTTGCCAACCGCAATCGCGGGCCACCCGGGAACATCGAGTTACCGGGACCCGTGGGCGCACTCACGAAGCACGCGGCAGGTGGCAAATTTAAAGGGACGTACAGGTACGCCAATTTGCCTGCCCGTGCCATTCTGTCGACGTACAACGTCGTGCGGCGGTCGGCAAGTGGTTAATGATAACAAGAAAGGCAGTAAAAAAGATCCCCAGGAGCCAGCAATAATAGATGCCCCAGCAACAACAGACTGTCCCAGCAACAACAGATTCCCCCCAGCAACAACAGACCCCCCCCCCAGAAATCATAAATCCCCCTCAGCAACAATACCCTACCCCCAGCATCAAAAGATTCCCCCACCAGCAACCATCCCATGAACAATAGACCCTCACCAGCAACAATAGATCTCCCAGCAGCCAGCATTAATAGACCCTTCCCCCTCAAGGGTAGATCCCCCAACATCATAAGGACTCTTGATCAAAAATAGATCCCCACCAGCTACAATGACCCCCCACAATGGTAGATCTCATTAGAAACAATAGACCCCCAAGCAACACTACACCCCACGGTAGAAATAGATCCCGCACCAGCCAACATCAATAGACCCTTCAGGACACCCACCCTTCACCTGTACATACATTCAATGCTGGAGGTGCCGTAACTGCGCACCACCGCGTTGCCACTGAATAAAAGCCCAGGAATAGACTATACATCCCCCTTACAACATTATAGTGCTCTACTTGGCTCATATGCTAATTGGTTGTGCTCTGTTGCTTCTTTGGGGTTTACGCACATTCTTTGTTGTAGCGGATTTTATTATTACCTCCGGCACACTTGGGAAGTTTCATCTCTCCATATCGGACAGACTCCTTATGGTTGTGACTCTTACCTCTGCAAAGGCGAGGAATAATGAGCTTGTTTCTCAGCTTGGATACCAAATTATTATTTACACAGCCGCATGCATCATTTTCTCGATGTTGTCAAGGGAGTCTTGTCTCATCAAGGGGACCAGAGTCAAATGAGCAGAGAGAGGAAATTTGCTCCACCGCAGGATCCCAGCAGGTGAGGAGTGAGAGTGTAAGGCGGCTGGTTACACTGAGTACGAGAGGCTTAATTAAGCCTGGTGTTTTAAAGCAGCCAGTCGAATCTCAAGTTCTCAGTGTAATGGTTAGAGCAGGCACGCTGGGGTCCTTGAAACTGTCCAAATTAAATATGATGTATTTGTTAAACATCCCGAAGTGTACCGGGCAACCCATGGAGAGGGAAGTGAGGTAGTTTGTATGAACGGAATAATTCATATTCTTGCATTTTCCACAAAATCAATGAACACTTGTTTCTACCAAAAGAAGAAACAAAAAAAAAATACTGTATGGCAGTATTTGAACTGAATATGAAAAATGAGTTTTTTAAAGCCCAAGTTTAGTCAAATAAAAAATAAATAAAAAATCAGCACAAGGTGTGAGCAAGGTTCGGCATGGTGTGTCTGGCAGTAAACACACAGAGTCCAAGATTAGGCAGTACAACTAGGCCCAGTGGGTCCAGAGCCACTTACAAACTGCAACAGCGGTCCGAAGACTTGAAAGATGCCGACAGTGTCTGCAACGAGGAGCAGAATGTGGCCTGGCTGGTCCAAACCCAAGGGGGAAGGTTCCTGTAGCAAGGTAGACATAGTCCCTGCACTGTCCCTCCTCCTCCAGAACCTTTGTCTATCTCCAAGCACTGTCCCTGCCAGATGGGGAACCTGTCCCTATGCTAGCCACTCTCATAAAGCACGCCAAACCCGGGAGCCAGAACCCTAAAAAGACTCTGCCTGACCCAAGATGGCCGCAGAAGTCATGTGGGGTGGCATCTCCTTGTGACTGCTGCAAGCCGTAGAAGAACCAAGTTCCTCACAACTTCCTTTATTTTCTGCATTGCCGCTTTGGGTGAGCAACGCCTACAGTAGGAAATACAGACTGCACCAGCCTACAAAGGGACATTGCTTAAAGTCAATGTGATGTGTCCCTTGTGCTGCTGGCTGCAGACTTAGTTGACATTTTCCATCCTATGATACCCTTACCTCTGCTGCCATAATCTTCCTGTGTGGCAGGATTTATAAGAGCCGAGAGACCTGTCATATACACTCATCAACACAACATATCATCTGGTGGAGGGGGATTATGGTGTGGGGTTGTTTTTCAGGGGTTGGGCTTGGCCCCTTAGTTTCAATAAAGGGAACTAAATGAAGGCATCGGACTCGGTATGACAAGATATTTTGGACAATTTCATGTTCCCAACTTTATGGGAACAGTTTGGGGATGGCCCCTTCCTGTTCCAACATGACTGCACACCAGTGCACAGAGCAAGGTCCATAAAGACATGGACATGGCATGCTCACTGATGGATCCCAGGGAGAAGAGAGCAGTCCTGCTGGAAACACTTCTTTAAATAGCCTCTCCCATAATCCCTTTCCTAATTAGCAGCTTGCTGGGAGATGTAGTCTGAGAGAGACTCAAAAGTCCAGTTATGGCTGAACACGGGACTACAAATCCCACAGTCATTTGCTTCTTGGCTCAGAAATGTGATGCAAACAGTCTGAGTGCAGCACTAGAGGGTAACAGGAGCAGACTGCAGGAATAGAGGTAATATCCACGGTATTAATTCCGATGGTAGCCTGCACCGGGCTGCATATTATTAGTCTTATGTAGCAAGGTTGCAGGCCTCCTTCGGTCTAATGAGGACCTCCAGGGCCAGAGATAGCTGACATTATTCTGTATGTGGTGGGTTGTGAGGCATGGTGGGTGCAGAATACTTAAAGTTTTTGGGCGCCAGACACTTCTTGAATGCAAAAGAAAGTTTATTTCTATTAACAAAATGTTTGGGGGGAGAGAGGGTTAGGGCCAGGACACCCTTAGATAGTTGCAAGTTCAATTGGCAGACTCCCAGACGTCAACAGGAGGACTGCCATACAGGGGAAGGCATCCGGCAAGATGCCACATCTGCACGTGCAGGAATGCTTTCTCCTATGGCAACAGTCTTTAACAGTTCCTAACACAAAACGTAACAGTCCTTTCACTTTCACTACAATCACTCCTTGTAGTTCTTCAGCCCACTGAGCTCCCGATCTCTCACTAGACTAGATAATTCACTGCCACTGAATCCCTTGAGCTCCTCCAATCTTCACAGTAGTATCTTCCTCAAGCGTCACCCCCACTTCTCTGCTGGGTCCCTAGCTTGGCACTCAAGATACCTCTCAAGCTTCACCCCTGCTGGTCTGCTCGGTCCCTGGCTTAACACACAAGGCTGCTCTGCAAGCGCCACCTCCGCTGGTTGGGTCCCTGGCTCCATACCCACTGAAGTTTCCCGATTCTGCACCGTCCCCGGTTGGTGAGAATACTGCTCCAGTACTTGCTTCAGTTACTCACTGTGGTCCCTGGTAATAAGGCGGATGGTCCCTTAACGGCATCAGGTTCTCCTCTACCTCCGACCACGACAGGTTCTCCGGCAGGTAGAACTGTCACTTCTGGTTGGACCGCAAGCCGCAATCCCAACCCTGCGCTGCTCTCTCTCTTGCTTCTGGATAGGCCCTCAGACAGCCCAGCAGCCAGATGTGCCCGGGATAGGCCCAATCTCTGCCCTAGCAGCCCGGGCAATACAACACACATCCACCCAGACAGCCGTCCAGGTGGCACAGAAGACCGATCACCTGACTCCACCCGAATATATAGGTTCTCCCAGCAGGCCAAGGGATTTAACCTCCCTGGCGGTATGATTATGTCAGATTTTAGGTGCTGAAAGCGGGTACCATTATTCTGCATGGAAATTTGGCGTTTTATATTGCAGGCCTGTAATTCTTAGGAATAACTCACTTAAATCTGTCCAAACCAGAGTCTAGTAGACATCCCGGGTATGATAAAGTTCAAAAAACAAAATTATACATTATAATAAAATAAATAACTATAAAATAATTATAACAAATAATATAATGTAGCGATACCTCCAACTAAGGAGGCCGCAGAATTAGATTTTGGGCCCTGAGTGCAGCTCCGCCAACCCCCGGCAATAGGCTCTATCCCCTTCTGGCACAGCTAGTACTAACAATCAATGATATGTCCTATGCAATAGAATAACTAAGCAAGGACACAGTAATGAATTGTAATAGGTAAAGTGTTTTACTCATCAATTCTCAATATGAATAAAAGGGGTAACAATAATCACAGTTCTAAACAATCACTCCTAAGGGCAGCGTCCTGCCACTCTAACACACTATATAGTAACACACGCTACAAGTGCGCCATACGGGCGACCGTTAACTAAGTGCCCTATGGCGCAGCAATCAAACACGCTAGAATCCCCACCAGGCCTGGTTCTAATATTTAGCTTAGTCCTTCTTTCTTCACCGGCAGGTCTGTAATGGTGGTGCACTTAAATAGAGTATAACTTTGTAATCCAAGGGGTATGAAAATTACTTGTAGGCCACGGCAGTCTATAGGCCTATACACAGCAACAGTATCTAAGCTGGGCTTATGCCCTCTCACCCGCTGGACTACGGATCCAGTCCGGGAAGACCTCCACCGGCCGTGTCACACACTCTCGATCTCTCCAACGATCGGGTCCCCGATCCGACAAGGCGGTAGCTCACAAAGTCAGATGCCACCCAGGCTCGCAGAGGGGGAGGATGGAAGGCTCTTCGGTGCAGAGCAAGGCCTCAGGCTTCAGGCCTTGCCCCTCCGACATATCCGCACAGGAGGATCCGTCCGTGAAGTCTCGTGTCGCCAAAGAGGCCGAGCCCGGCCCCGCCTCTTCCTTTTATAACCCCTCCCATGAGTCTCTGCGGTGGAACGTCACAACAAGAATGGGGTTATGGGTAATGTAGTTTCTTCCCAATATAGGGGAACACCCCGCTACACACTCCCCCCACTTAAACTCTTTGGTCCCCAAAGATAAATTTTAGCAACAACTATATACAACATTGGACAATTCTGAAAACGATGTTGGGATAGGGGATTCCCACCATAACTGAGGGGTTGAATTCCCTTGCCCACAGGTCACATTATCTTGGGTGGCCTGACTAACTGTGCCAGAGAGTGAGCTGGGGTTGCCCTCCACCAAATGGACAGTGGAGGGATCCGGAATCTCAGCATTTCTCCTAGCAGTGACCACAGAGTCTTCCGAACTGTTCCCCATCTGGGGGTAGGTCAGCTTCTTAGGAGGTTGAATGACTCTTCGAGCTCTTTGCTCTCTTGGAATCTCTGGCTCTGGCGCCTCAGGCTCCTCTTCCTCGGAGTAACTATCATGGGCATCTTCCCAGTAATCTGTTGAAGGACTGAAAGGGATGAATTCTGTAGCCTCTGGGTTCAGCGTTTCATCTGTGGTATCTTGGGTGACTGGAAGATCTATGATAGAAGTTCCTGGAGTTGGGGAAGACCACAGCCAATCAAGCTCTCCTTCTTCATCTCCACTAAGTTGGGAGGCTTCTCCATTTCCAGCTCGGGAGGTCTGTGACCGAGTGTGCGGTCTAGGAGTATCCAAGATAGAGGCCGGTGCAGGGGAGTCTCCCACGGAAGGTATTCTAACTGCCTCCGTCAGTGGGAGCAGGTGGTTTCGATGCCATGTCTTCAGTGGGCCTACCTTTCCCTCTGGCTTCACCTTGTAGACAGGTAGGCCCGGCAACTTCCTGCAGATGACATAAGGTTCAGATCTCCATCTGTCTGCAAGCTTGTGCTTTCCGGGGACTCCCAGATTGCGCAACAGTACTCGATCCCCGGGCTGTAGGTCTTGTACCCGGACCTTCAGGTCGTAATTTTTTTTATTCCGAGCTCCCCTTTGATCTGAGGCCGCTTGAGCTTGTTCATAGGCTACTTTCAGGCTGTGTCTGAGCCTATCCACATATCCTCTGTGAGAGGTGACGGAGGAATGGTCCAGTGAGGTGCCAAAAGCCAGGTCCACCGGTAGTCTCGCTTCTCTCCCAAACATGAGTCGATATGGGGAATAGCCTGTAGCATCACTGATGGTGCAGTTGTAAGCATGTACCATGGCTGCTATGTGTTTGCTCCAATGTTGCTTTTTCTCGCTTTCCAGAGTCCCCAACATGTTGAGCAGGGTTCGGTTGAACCTTTCCGGCTGAGCATCTCCCTGAGGATGGTAAGGTGTAGTTCGAGTCTTCCTGATTCCCAACGAATCCAAGAGCTTCCGGATCAGCTTACTCTCGAAGTCCCTCCCTTGATCTGAATGGAGTCTCTGTGGCAGCCCATAATGGACAAAATACTTCTCCATAAGTACCTTGGCCACGGTGGAGGCCTTCTGATCTTTGGTGGGGAAGGCCTGGGCATACCGGGTGAAATGGTCAGTTATCACCAGAACATTTCCTAGTCCACTCAGGTCGGGTTCGAGGCAGAGAAAGTCAATGCACACCAGGTCCATAGGCCCTTGGCTCTGTAGATGGCCCATTGGGGCAGCTTGATGGGGCAAAGTCTTCCTCTGGATGCATCGCGCACATGAGTGGCAGTACTCCTCTACCTCTGCCCTCATGCAGGGCCAATAGAACCGACTTCTGACAAGTTGAAAAGTCCTTTCAGCCCCTAGGTGGCCATGATTGTCATGCAAGGCCATCAAAACAGTCTCCCGATGTTTCTCTGGGAGGAACATCTGCCACTTATCTTCTGAATCAACAGAGGGGCCCCTTCGGTAGACCACTCCCTGATGCAACTGCAACCTATCCCACTCCTTCCTCAGTAGGCAAGCTTCTTTGGAGGGTTGACGCATGAGTATGTTTGGATCCTGATTTTTCAAGGCCTCCAGGACCAATCTCCCCATGGGGTCTTCCAATTGGTCACACCTTAATTCCTTTTTGGACAATCTTGGTAGGTTGCCCTCTTCCAATTGAGCTACTCCACAGTAGTGTTTGGGGACTCCCACCGTGGTAACTCCTATTTCCTCTGCTCTGGAGCATCCTCGGGCTTGGAATGCAGCTCCTTGACAAAGGGCCTGCACCCCGTCCGGTGCCACTTGGGTCCAATCTTCTATTTCAATGGTCGGGGAATGAGATCTTCTGGACAAGGCGTCTGCGTCTCGATTCCCCACTCCTGGTCTATACTTAAGGCTGAAGTTGAATCCAGACAGTGCGGCCAGCCACCTGTGTCCAGTGGCATCCAGCTTGGCCGTGGTGAACAGGTAGGTAAGGGGGTTGTTGTCGGTCTTCACAGTGAACTCTGCTCCGTACAGGTAGTCTTTGAGCTTGTCTACTACCGCCCACTTGAGGGCCAGGAACTCCAGCTTGTGAGTGGGGTAGTTCTTCTCAGAGGGGGTCAGGCTTCTACTCACATAGGCAACAGGCCGCAATTGCCCCTCATGTTCTTGGTAAAGTACTCCTCCCAGACCGTCGTGACTAGCATCCACGTGCAGTTCATAGGGTTTGGTTGGGTCTGCATAGGCCAAGACTGGTGCAGTGGTCAGGCTCCTCTTCAATTCCTGGAAAGCCTCTTCACACCTCTGATTCCACTGATCTCTGATGGACTCTCCTGGCCTCCTGGGCCCCGATCCATCCTCCTCTCCTTCAGTCTTGAGCAACTCATTCAATGGTCTAGCAATTCGAGCAAATCCCTCCACAAACCTTCTATAGTAGGAGCAGAAGCCCAAGAAGGATCTGAGTTCTGTTACTGTGGTGGGCTGTGGCCAGGAGGTAACTGCCTCCAATTTCTCAGGGTCTGTGGCCACCCCTTCTTCAGATACTATGTGCCCCAGATAGTTCACAGAAGACTGGTAGAACCGACACTTCTCAGGCGAAAGCTTAAGTCCTTCCTCACTGAGTCTTCTCAACATTTTCTCCAGCCTCTCTTCATGTTCCTCCAAGGTTCTCCCAAAGACAATGACATCGTCTAGGTATACAAGGACTTCGATCAAGTTCATGTCCCCTACTGTCTTCTCCATGAGACGTTGGAAAGTAGCTGGGGCTCCAGACAGACCTTGGAGCATCCGGTCGAATTCGAAGAACCCCACTGGGGTTATGAAAGCTGTCTTCTCCTTGTCTGCTGGGTGCATCGGAATCTGATAGTACCCACTCTTGAGATCCATAACGCTGAACCATTTGGCTCCAGACAAGCTCTGTAGGGCATCCTCTATCCTCGGAGTGGTGTATTGGTCAGGTATGGTTCTCCTGTTGAGAGTCCTGTAGTCTATACAGAGCCTCAATGATCCATTCTTCTTTCGGACCACTACTATGGGAGAGGCATAGGGGCTTCTGGACTCCCGTATCACACCAGTCCTCTTGAGTTCTGCAAGTTGTTCCCTCAGATCCTCCAGATCTGCTAGCGGGACCCGCCTGACTCTCTCTCGGAAGGGCTTATCTTCTTGGAGGCGGATCCGATGGGTGGCACTTCTTGCACACCCCACATCAAACTCATCCCTAGAGAAGATCTTCTCCCATCTATTCAACTGGGCCTTGGCTCTCTCTTTCCAAGCCCTGGACAGATTCGGGTTTTCCATGGTCAGCTTCTCCCAAACATCCGCTTCTTCACCTGTCCTCTTCACTTCTGACAGGGTAACAGGGGCCGCCGGGCTCACCTGGCCTAGCAACATTCTGGCTGGGATGTCCATGGGGTCTTTGGTAGTATTCCTAACACTCACTGGAACTCTATAATGGGCCTTCTTCAGGACCTTCAGTGGAATCACTTCCGGTATCACCTCCAGGCCTGAGGATTCACCCCTTGGGTCTGACTCCAGCATGACAAAGGGACCAGGCTGTTCCCAAGTAAGCTTCACAGTGGCCCTGAGACAGGTTACTTCACCGGGCTGCAACACTACCCCTTCTCTTCCAAGTCTCCACACCTTCCCTATCTCCTCTCCAGGGGTCTCCCGCTCTTGGACCAGCCGTTGGTAGGCTGTCTTCAGCATGGGATGGATCTTGGTAGCTGCTTGTCTTTCTTCCGTCACTAGAGGGGTCAGGAGTCTTCGGACCAGGTCCGTGTTCGTCCCTATTATAAGGGAATTCTTGTTGGCTCCAGGCGGCCTAGGACACACAACTGCCAGGGTGTCAAACACTTCGGCCTTCCCAGCCACGGATGGGTCAAAGGTTATTTGGACGGGAAGGTAGCCGTCGTAAGGGAAACTTTGGGTTCCAATTCCCCATATTTCCAGCTCCTCTATCTTCTGGATAGGCAGATGACTCAGGTGCCTGTCGTAGAAGTCCCGGTATAGTAGGGTCACTTGTGCCCCGGTGTCCAGGAGGCCCCTGGTGTAGACTCCCTCCACTTGAATGGGCACTATAGGGGATGGGCCTACCAGCTTCTCTGGATATGGTCCGGCAGGAGCTGCCTTCTTCAGACGTTTTCCCTTTGGACTCTCTCTTGTCCTATTCCCTTTGGACTTGAACCTTTCTTGAGCCTGGTATGCACTGACTTCCCTCCTTTTAATGGGTATAGGAACCCGCTGAGGTGTACTATTATTTTTCTTGGGTGGGCACCCCCTTTGGGGGGTGCCGTGCCTCTCCTGAGGGGTCTCCCCCCTTCTTCTTGGAGTATAGCTTTGTTGAGGGGTATTACGTTTCCCCTTTGGTGTTCTATCTCTCTTTTTGTTTTTCTTTGCATTCAGCTTGGAGTTTACTGAAGATGGTGGGCACCCGGTTGACTCCTTCACCGGGGCCCTCTGAAGTTTCCCGCCGGCTTGCGGTTGTCTGGTCTCTTCTTCTTCGGACTAGAACATGTGGCTGCAATGTGGCCAACTCCCCCACAGTTGAAGCAGACTATATCTCCCCATTCTTGTAAAGGTTCGGGTGCTGAGGCAATCGGGAACAATTCCTTCCTTGGACTTTCCTTCTTCTTGGGACACTCTGTGTCTTTTGCTATCAGAGAGGTCAATATCTCTAATACCTTGGACATCTGAGTTTTTAGGGTGTCTATCTCCGCCTCTCTTTCAGGGGTCATCACTGGATTGACCAGCACCTGTGCGGGTACAACACTTGTCTTATCCTTCTGCTGGTCCTGTTGCAGCGCCTCCTCATCTCTGATAATTTTTATTAAATCAGCATAAGTCAGCAACATTCCTCCTCCCAAGGTTTTCAGGTGCAGCCAGACTGGATCGGAGCGTAGCGCTCCCTTTAAGACTTGCTTCATTCTTGCCGCATCGGCATCTTGGGGCTTCATCCCTTTCTTTAACACAATCTTGCACAGCAGCCTGTTTAGCCTTCTGACATACTCGGAAAGTTTCTCCTCCGGTTTTTGGAAAGTGTGTTCAAACTGGTAGACCGTCTCTGTCACCTTGTCTAATTGACCAAACTCTTCCTGCAGCATAGCTAGACAATCCTGCGCCGTGCACCCTGCATTCCCAAACCGGAAACTTTTCACTGCTTCTGCTGCTGCACCTTTAAGGCTTTCTAACACTCGCTGCCTCTTCTGTGCCTCCGGCACCTCCCATGCCTCCACTGCCTGTAATGCCTGTTCCACCCAAGTATCAAAATCTTCTTCCCCTGCCGGGACAGGGAGCTTCCCTGAGAATATTTTTAGTCTCCGGTAGCTAGTTTCCACATGCACCGTACTTGTCTTCTGACATTTGGCTAGCAAATCCCCTATTGCATTTATCAGTTCTGGTGATATAGCAGTGGCCGATGCAGGTGCCACCGGGGGTGTCGCCCTGTCTTCTCTTTCAGGTGTAGTTCGGGCCGCAGCCTGTGGCGATCCCGTAGGGGATGGTTCCCTTTCTACAGTTATTGCGTGCGCCAGCCTAAATGTTCTGTTGTCTGGCGTCCGCAGACACTTGTGCTTACAGGCCTCTGGCATCCCGTCCCAATATTCCACTAATGCGTATTGATATGAGATGTTTGGGTCTGTCTTCATGTCTATCACCCACGGTGTGTGATCTGGGGACACTGAACTCAGCAGTTCCTCTACCGTCTCACTTGACCATTTCTCGCCAGGAAGGCTAATGGCTATCGACTGTTTTGGCTCTGTATTAGCGGCTTTGCACCACTCTTCTACCGCTCTTGGATCCATGGGGTCCATGCCGGCACTTCTGGCGTTCGCTTGCTGCATCAGGATCCCGGACGAGAACCCCCACGTGTAGCGATACCTCCAACTAAGGAGGCCGCAGAATTAGATTTTGGGCCCTGAGTGCAGCTCCGCCAACCCCCGGCAATAGGCTCTATCCCCTTCTGGCACAGCTAGTACTAACAATCAATGATATGTCCTATGCAATAGAATAACTAAGCAAGGACACAGTAATGAATTGTAATAGGTAAAGTGTTTTACTCATCAATTCTCAATATGAATAAAAGGGGTAACAATAATCACAGTTCTAAACAAACACTCCTAAGGGCAGCGTCCTGCCACTCTAACACACTATATAGTAACACACGCTACAAGTGCGCCATACGGGCGACCGTTAACTAAGTGCCCTATGGCGCAGCAATCAAACACGCTAGAATCCCCACCAGGCCTGGTTCTAATATTTAGCTTAGTCCTTCTTTCTTCACCGGCAGGTCTGTAATGGTGGTGCACTTAAACAGAGTATAACTTTGTAATCCAAGGGGTATGAAAATAACTTGTAGGCCACGGCAGTCTATAGGCCTATACACAGCAACAGTATCTAAGCTGGGCTTATGCCCTCTCACCCGCCGGACTACGGATCCAGTCCGGGAAGACCTCCACCGGCCGTGTCACACACTCTCGATCTCTCCAACGATCGGGTCCCCGATCTGACAAGGCGGTAGCTCACAAAGTCAGATGCCACCCAGGCTCGCAGAGGGGGAGGATGGAAGGCTCTTCGGTGCAGAGCAAGGCCTCAGGCTTCAGGCCTTGCCCCTCCGACACATCCGCACAAGAGGATCCGTCCGTGAAGTCTCGTGTCGCCAAAGAGGCCGAGCCCGGCCCCGCCTCTTCCTTTCATAACCCCTCCCATGAGTCTCTGCGGTGGAACGTCACAACAAGAATGGGGTTATGGGTAATGTAGTTTCTTCCCAATATAGGGGAACACCCCGCTACAATAATAATTATAATAATAAAAGTGTTTTTCAGTGTTTGATGACGAATTTCCCCACAAATCGCTATCGCTTAATTCTGCAAGTGATTCTAATTTATTGTCGCTGTTTTTTAGCTGGTCTAAAACCACTTTTGACATAAAGGGACACTTTTTGGTTGCTATGGACAATCTCCAGTTTCCAGGCAGAAAGAAAAGTTTTTATTATATAAAAGTGCATGCAGGACACTGGGCAGACCACTAGGGACAACGGGGGTGTGTAATTATTACATACAGTACTGTAATCTGTAAGATTACAGTGTACTGTATGTATACTGTGTTTTAACTTTTTTGAATTTGGCGCCGATCTCCGTCCCCGTGCGTCATAACGTCGCAGGGAACGGAGCTCGGCGGCACTCGGAAGTGTGTGAATCGAGCGAGGAGACACGGCTCGATCACACAGCGGGGAGGCATCGCAGGATCCAGGGGACAAGGTAAGTAACTCTGCCTGGATCACTGCGATGCAGCCCGAGTCTGGCTCGGGGTTACCGCTTTTGGTGCTGAAATTTAACCCATATACCCATAATCTGACTTGGCATTGCCCTTCTCATATCTAATGCCACCAGGTACCCAGCCACCTAGCGTCAAAAGAGAGAAGTGCAGCAATTACAGACTAATGCCGCGTACACACGATCGTTTTTAATGTCATTGAAAAAAACGGCATTTTTCTCGACGTGATTTTTCGTGTTTCCTCTCAAGCCTGCCGTGCCTACACACTATTGTGGAAAAAAATGTCCGAGTAAAGCGCGGTGACGTACAACACGTACAAAGGCACTATAAAGGGTAAGTTCCATTCGGATGGAGCCACCCTTCATGTTAGTAAAGTTTGTTGCGCGACGATTCGCGCTTTTCAGCCTCGTGCTTTTCAGTCCGTTACAGCATGACGAATGTGCTATCTCCATTATGAACGCTAGTTTTACCAGAATGAGCGCTCCGTCTCATACTTGATTCTGAGCACGCGCATTTTTTTTCACGTCGTTAAAGCCCACACACGGCCCTTTTTCATGACGAGAAAAATGACGATGTAAAAAATGACTTGAAAAATTAGAGCATGTTCCAATTTTTCTCGTCGTGATTCTCGGCGTTTTTCTCGTCGGGAAAACTGCTGGAAAGCCCACACACGATCATTTTTAATGACCATTTTAAAAAATTTCATTTTTCTCGTCATTAAAAACGGTCGTGTGTACGCGGCATTAGAGTGAAATCAATTGATCCTCAACAATTAGCCAAGGCAGCTATACCTGGCAGCTAAATTTAGGAGCAACCCTGCCTGAACACCAGGGTGCTACACTTAGGCCTCGTACACACGACCGATTTTCTCGGCAAGAACCAGCAAGAAACTTGCTGGCAGAGATGTCTTGCCGAGTAAATCGGTCGTGTGTACGCGGCTATCGGGTTTCTCGTCGAGAAAACCGACAAGTAACCTCGACGAGAAAATAGAGAACCTGCTCTCTATTTTCCCGTCGAGATTCTCGTCAGCCTGTTTCTCGACGAGAAAAGTGAGTGTGTGTACACTTACCTGTCCGCCGGGAAGCCCGCGCATGTTCGAAATTAATTTGATGCATGCGCGGTAGCTTCCTAGGCATACGTAGGGTATACCAAGATGGCGGCGACGGCATCGAATGTGACGAACGCATGCTCGTCGTAGTCGATGACGTCACCGCGTACGCTCCATTCAAAGAACCGCGGGTTCTTTGAAACGAGCGTGTGTACACTCGGCCGGGACAATTTTCTTGTCCAGGAATCTCGTCGAAAAAAACGACATGTTTTTTTCGACGAGAATCTCGGCCGTGTGTACGAGGCCTTAGTCGGAATGTTATAGAAGAGGAACCACCATGGAGAGTAAGGAATCTCCAGTTTTGTGTTGCCAACATCCCAGTATTTTGTATATAAGAGACCACGCTTTTAAAGAGCTAGAAGAAATTTGAAAATAAAACTTCTTCTGTGACCCAGACAGGAGAAGTTTTCTTTTCAAATTTCTTCTAGCTCTTTAAGAGCGTGGTACTCTAGGTATTTGATGTACTGTATATCATCATGGTGACTTTCCCAGCGTTACCTTTTTAATCTTTAAAAGAAAAAAAATTCTGTGTTTTACTATATAGTGTCCATAAGAGTTTGCCCTTAAAGTCCCGCAGTACCGGGGGGGTACTTTCCCTTTGGTCTCTCAAATACTTAGTTGGAATGTGGTGTTGATGATTAAATGGGCCACTACCATCACCATTAGCTATGGGCTTCTGAAGAAGGGGAGAAGGGAGAGTTACAAGTAAGTGACCAATTATCCTTACCTGAGCAATGACGAGGTTCACCTAAAGACTAGGATTGGGCTTTAGGGTTAGAAACATATGAAGTAGGAAAGCCAAAATGAGTGCTTCCCGGAATTAGACTTCCTTCTATCGTTGTAATGCATGTTTTGTTTATCCAGCTAAAGGGTAGCAGCAATATTCACACCTCTCATAGTAAATGCATCCTTAGCATTCTAAACACATCAAATGCAGAGTTACAGTAGCAGTGCAGAGAAGCGGATCCATCCACTGATCATGTCAAACAGCTAATGATAATCTTAATTAATCCACACAGCTTTCTGCATGACTTGTATTAAGCCACAAATTTGGTATGAGATAGAAAAGTTTAAACACATTTCCAATAATGAAGAAATTGATGAAGGTTTCTGCCTCACTAGATACAAGGGGGAAGATTTGACGGGTGGCTGGTTTGATTGCTGTCTGCAGGATCCTGTGTGTCTGGCTGTATATGTATTCAGGGGAGTGTTGTCAGGTGAGGAGAATATGATTTCCACTGAATAGTCTTCTGCAAAAATAAACAGCCTGCAGCTTGTTAAAGCTCAACTCCGAGCTGGAACTAAAAAAAAATATTCCTGCAGTGGTCCCCCCTACATTTCAAGGGTTAAATGCTCTTTATTTCTAGGAGTGAGAGAATACCGTATATACTCGAGCATAAGCCAACCTGAATATAAGCCGAGGCACCTAATTTTACCACAAAAAACTGGGAAAACATATTGACTCGAGTATAAGCCTCGGGTGGGAAATGCAGCAGCTACTGTAAGTGGAAAAGAGGGTCAACAATGCCCATTTGCAGCCTCACTGTACCCATTTGCAGCCTCACTGTACCCATTTGCAGCCTCACTGTGCCCATTTGAAGCCTCACTGTGCCAATCTGCAGCCTCACTGTGCCCATTTGCAGCCTCACTGTGCCCATCTGCAGCCTCACTGTGCCCATTTGCAGCCTCACTTTGCCCATCTGCAGCCTCACTGTGCCCATTTTCAGCCTCACTGTGCCTCACTGTGCCCATCTAAAGCCTCACTGTGCCCATTGGCAGCCTCACTGTGCCTCACTGTGCCCATCTGCATTCCTCACTGTGCTCATCTGCATGCCTCACTGTGCCCATATGCGGCCTCATGTACCTGATCACCCGCTGTGTCATGCACAGTCTCCTGCTGTGTCATGCAGTCTTAACTTCAGTCAGCAGCCGTCCACTGTAACAAAGCCTCGCCTCGCCTCCTCCTCATCCTCATCCTCATCCGTGATAGACAGAAAATACTGATTCAGTTTCCCAGTTTCCGACTGCAGTTAAAGCGGAGGGCCACCTAAAAAAAATAAAATAAAAGCCAGCAGCTACAAATACTGCAGCTGCTGACATTTAATAAATGGACACTTACCTGTCAGGGTGCCCGCGATGTCGGCACCCGAAGGCGATCAATAGCTCGGCTGCCCCTGCTGCCATCCTCGGTGAGGGAATCAGGAAGTGAAGCGTTGCGGCTTCACTTCCCGGTTCCCTACTGCGCATTCGCTGCGTGTCCTAACTGGTCCCCGCTGTCTTCTGGGACCTGTGTGTTTCCCAGAAGACAGCGGGGGAGGGGGAGGGGCATGACCCCCACGGGAGTCTATGCCCGGAAGTGGGTGCAAATATCTGTATTATACAGGTATCTGCAACCCCCTCCCCCCTGAAAGGTGCCAAATGTGACACCGGAGGGTGGGAGGGTTCCAAAAAGCGGAGGTTCCATTTTTGTGTGGACCTCCGCTTTAAGACTGCATTACACAGCAGGAGACTCGAGTATAAGCCGAGGGGGGCTTTTTCAGCATAAAAAAAAGTGCTGAAAAAGTCGGCTTATACTCGAGTATACAAGGTAAGTAGAAATACTTACCTTTTTTCATGCTGAAGCAGGTTCCTCTATCCATGCAGCGTTGTCATCGCTTTAAGCCGCCTACTGCTGTGGTCGCTCATGACTGTCGTACATGTTTAATAGCCCTGCATTCATTGTATGTGATGATGCTTTGGGACTGCCCACAGGCTGGAGCTTCGAGGAGAAGAGGACAGCACTGGTGCCTGCAGGGAAGGGGAACAGGATAAGTAATACACCCTCTTATTCTACCCCCTAAAAATAACGAGAATTTAACCCTTCTGGTATGAGGGTACGTGTACGCCACTGCAAGTGTATTTTTTTGTTCCAGTCCGGAGTTTGGCTTTAACCCCTTCACGCTCAAGGGTAAAACAAATCGAAATGCCTAAGCACAATTTTGCAACTTTGACATGTGTTAGTAAAACTGTACATATCATCACAACTACTTTGTGCATCCAGGTGGATTATACCTTGTTTTTTTCACGACAAATTGGGCTTTCATTTGGTGGTAAATGGTAATTGATATCTCCTGATTTTTTTCTTTACTATCAAAGAAAACTGTCCCAAAATAGCAAAAATTTTCTTTTTAAATTTAGCCATATATATCTTGATACTACCATAACCTATCAACAAAGAATAAATTCTCCTGCTGCTGACGATCGCAGCGATACCACTTATGTCTATGTTAGTTGCTGTTTCTACCCGTAGTACAGCCCCAAAACAATACTTTTTTTTATCCTACCTAAAACACCCCGACATTGATACTAATTAGAAAAAAAAGAAAAATGTCCAAATGGCCTTTGACTCTGACCTTGACCCTAAACTTGACCCAAACACTAACCCTGGCACTGTCCTAGATCAAACCTTGATCTATTTTTTTTGTTTTATTTTTTACACATACTTTTTATTTTTTCTGCAAGGAGAGAGAGAGAGAGATACACTATATCTCTCCTCCATTCACAGATAAAGAAAATACGGGGACGGGCTTCACAGTAACTGGTCACGGTGATAGCCAATCAGAGGCTATCACAGCGATCAGGTGACTCAGAATCTCCAGTTCCAGGTCCTGATCATTAGTACGGGACCCGGTGCTCACGGTGAGACCCCAGTCTCTGTTCTGGGAGCGTGTCATGCGGTGCACTCCCAGCACAAAGAGGGATATGCAGATATGCGGCACCAGGGAAAAAAGATCAGTTTAGTGGGGCTGCATATTTGTGTTATGTCGGCGTGAAGGGGTTAAAGTGTACCTAAGGGCAGAATTTTTGCTTTTTGTTTTGGACAGAGTGGAAATTGACTGAAACACTTTTTTGTATTTTCTTGCTCCTTGCGCCCCTATTAGGGAGATTTCCCATCTCTATTTGTCCTGTTTACCATTATCTTAAAAAATGAAAGTAAAAGAAAATCCCAAATTTTGAGTTGTCCCTACACATTTCCAAACTGCCATTCAGGGAGACCCCCCCCCCCCCAAAAAAAAGATGATTTTTGAAAAAAAAAATGCAGATTTTTGGGGCAGGGGCGTATCATGAAATCAGCGGGCCCGTGTGCAAGATCAAAAGTGGGTCCTAGGTATCAAGAAGAACAATAATATGGCGCGCAAAGCGCATCGTGGTGAACAGTGGACATGTCTTAAATTGCGCTAAATATTGTCTTAAAGGGGATGTTGTTAGAGAGTCTGAGATGACTTATATAGTGCAGAATGTGATAATGTTAAATAGGGAATGCAGAGTGTATGGTGGTGAGTAGTATGTACAGGAGAGGAGTGCTGAATGTATGGCGGTGAGTAATATGTACAGGAGAGGAGTGCGGAGTGTATGGTGGTGAGTAGTATGTACAGGAGAGGAGTGCGGAGTGTATGGCGGTGAGTAGTATGTACAGTAGAGGAGTGCGGAGTGTATGGCCGGGGGTAATATGTACTGGAGAGGAGTGCGGAGTGTATGGTGGTGAGAAGTATGTACAGGAGAGGAGTGCGGAGTGTATAGCGGTGAGTAGTATGTACAGTAGAGGAGTGCGGAGTGTATGGCGGGGGGTAATATGTACTGGAGAGGAGTGCGGAGTGAATGGCGGGGGGTAATATGTACAGGAGAGGAGTGCAGAGTGTATGGCGGTGAGTAATATGTACAGGAGAGGAGTGCGGAGTGTATGGCGGGGGGGTAATATGTACAGGAGAGGAGTGCGGAGTGTATGGTGGTGAGTAATATGTACAGGAGAGGAGTGCAGAGTGAATGGCGGGGGGTAATATGTACAGGAGAGGAGTGCGGAGTGAATGGCGGTGAGTAGTATGTACAGGAGAGGAGTGCGGAGTGTATGGCGGGGGGTAATATGTACAGGAGAGGAGTGCGGAGTGTATGGAGGTGGGTAATATGTACAGGAGAGGAGTGCGGAGTGTATGGCAGTGAGTAATATGTACAAGAGAGGAGTGCGGAGTGTATGGCGGTGAGTAATATGTACAGGAGAGGAGTGCGGAGTGTATGGCGGTGGGTAATATGTACAAGAGAGGAGTGCGGAGTGTATGGCAGGGGTAATATGTACAGGAGAGGAGTGCGGAGTGTATGGCGGGGGTAATATGTACAGGAGAGGAGTGCGGAGTGTATGGCGGGGGTAATATGTACAGGAGAGGAGTGCGGAGTGTATGGCGGGGGGTAATATGTACAGGAGAGGAGTGCGGAGTGTATGGCGGGGGTAATATGTACAGGAGAGGAGTGCGGAGTGTATGGCGCGGGGGGGTAATATGTACAGGAGAGGAGTTCGGAGTGTATGGTGGTGAGTAATATGTATAGGAGAGGAGTGCAGTGTATGGCGGTGGGTAGTATGTATATGAGAGGAGTGCGGAGTGTATGGCGGGGGTAGTTAGCGGAGAGAGGAGGAAGAGGAGTGAAATACCACCTCCTGATAGTCTGTCAGCCACTGCTATACCACCTTGGTGATGGGGCACTCCGAAGGATGTAGGGGGCACTCTGGAGGCACTAAGGGGGCACCCTGGAGGTTGTAAGGTAGGGGGTGTAAGGGGGCACTCTGGTGGTACTTTGTCAGAGCCCCCTTACATCCTCCGGGGGGCCCCCTTAGTGCCTCCTTACATTCTCCTCCAGAGTGCCCCCTTACATTCTCCAGAGTGCCCCCTTACATTCTACTCCAGAGTGTCCCCTTAGTACTACTGTACTAAGGATCACTCTGGAGAAAGTAAGGGGAGGTAAGGGAGCACTCGGGAGGAAGTAAGGGGAGGTAAGGGAGCACTCTGGAGGAAGTAAGGGGGCACTCTGGAGAAAGTAAAGGGGAGGTAGGAAGCACTCTGGAGGAAGTAAAGGGAGGTTAGGGAGCACTCTAGACTCTGGAGTGTGACAAGGGGGGGTCATAGAAACATTGGGGGGGAGACAGTGTGACAAGGGGGGTCATAGAAACATTGGGGGGAGACAGTGTGACAAGGGGGGTCATAGAAACATTGGGAGGGAGACAGTGTGACAAGGGGGGGTCATAGAAACATTGGGGGAGACAGTGTGACAAGGGGGGTCATAGAAACATTGGGGGGGAGACAGTGTGACAAGGGGGGGTCAGTGTGACAAGGGGGTCATAGAAATATTGGGGGGAGACAGTGTCACAAGGGGGGGTCATAGAAACTTTGGGGGAGACAGTGTGACAAGGGGGGGTCAGTGTGACAAGGGGGGTCATAGAAACATTGGGGGGAGACAGTGTGACAAGGGGGGTCATAGAAACATTGGGGGGGGGACAGTGTGACAAGGGGGGTCATAGAAACATTGGGGGGGAGACAGTGTGACAAGGGGGTCATAGAAACATTGGGGGGAGACAGTGTGACAAGGGGGGTCATAGAAACATTGGGGGGAGACAGTGTGACAAGGGGGGTCATAGAAACATGGGGGAGACAGTGTGACAAGGGGGGTCATAGAAACATTGGAGGGGAGACAGTGTGACAAGGGGGGGTCATAGAAACATTGGGGGGGAGACAGTGTGACAAGGGGGGTCATAGAAACATTGGGGGGAGACAGTGTGACAAGGGGGTCATAGAAACATTGGGGGGAGGTCATAGAAACATTGGGGGGAGACAGTGTGACAAGAGGGGGTCATAGAAACATTGGGGGGGAGACAGTGTGACAAGGGGGGTCATAGAAACATTGGGGGGAGACAGTGTGACAAGGGGGGTCATAGAAACATTGGGGGGAGACAGTGTGACAAGGGGGGTCATAGAAACATTGGGAGGGAGACAGTGTGACAAGGGGGGTCATAGAAACATTGGGGGAGACAGTGTGACAAGGGGGGTCATAGAAACATTGGGGGGGAGACAGTGTGACAAGGGGGGGTCAGTGTGACAAGGGGGGTCATAGAAATATTGGGGGGAGACAGTGTGACAAGGGGGGTCATAGAAACTTTGGGGGGAGACAGTGTGACAAGGGGGGGTCAGTGTGACAAGGGGGGTCATAGAAACATTGGGGGGAGACAGTGTGACAAGGGGGGGTCATAGAAACATTGGGGGGGACAGTGTGACAAGGGGGGTCATAGAAACATTGGGGGGGAGACAGTGTGACAAGGGGGTCATAGAAACATTGGGGGGAGACAGTGTGACAAGGGGGGTCATAGAGACATTGGGGGGAGACAGTGTGACAAGGGGGGGTCATAGAAACATGGGGGAGACAGTGTGACAAGGGGGATCATAGAAACAGCTGACGTCACTGGTTACTAGACGCGGAGCGGCCCCTAGCCTAGCAACCAGACTGTGTCATCAAGTGTGAGAGTGAGAGATGCCTTAAACTTTCTAAGGTGGTGGCGGCGGGTGGGCAGAGTTGGCGGAGCGGACTGGTGTGGTCTGGTCACTGTGGTTTTTGTTCATTCCGGGACTTCTGTATTGTCCCGGAATGAACTGGCCGGGACACGGGACAAAAATCAGCAATCAGGGACTGTCTCGGGCAATCCGGGATACGTGGGCACCCTACCCTACAGCAGTAGTAGAGGGGAAATCTCCCAATGGGGACACTAGTTCTGATGACTTGGAGGGCCTTCCCTTAATTTTCTGGGATTTCCTCTCACTTCCTGGTTTGGCTAATGCCGTGTACACAGGGCCGTTTTTTAATGTCATTGAAAAAAAAGTTTTTCTCGACGTGATTCTTCTCAAGCCTGCCTTGCCTACACACTATCGTGAAAAAAAATGCTCGAGCAAAGCCCGGTGACGTACAACACTTTCGACAAAGCGTACGACGGCACTATAAAGGGGAAGTTCCATTCGGATGGCGCCACTCTTTGGGCTGCATTTGCTGATCCTCGTGTTAGTAAAGTTTGGTGAGAGACGATTCGCGCTTTTCAGCCTCGTGCTCTTCAGTCCGTTACAGCGTGACGAATGTGCTATCTCCAGTCAGAACTCTAGTTTTACCAGAACGAGTGCTCCCATTTCATAACTTGCTTCTGAGCATTCGCGTTTTTTTCCCGTATTTAAAGCGTACACACGGGCGTTTTTCACAGCGAGAAAAACGACGACATGAAAAACGACAAGAAAAAATAGAGCATGTTCTAAATTTTTAATGCCCATTTTTCACGTCGAGAAAAATGCTTTGGAGCCCACACATGATCGTTTTTAATGACCAATTAAAAAAATTGCATTTTTCTCATCATGAAAAACGGTCGCGTGTACGCGGCATAAGGGACAGGAAGTGAAGGGAAATCTCCCCAGTGGAACAGAGATGGCAAAAAAAATAAAAATCTGACAGGGGTTATAACCCTACCTTGCTCTGCCTATAGTCCTACTTTAAAGGGGAGTTCCAGCCTTTTTTTATGTTTATTAAAAGTGTAGCTGCTGGCTTTTAATAAACAGACACTTACCTGTTCCACTGTCCAGCGACGTGCCGCCTGGAGCTCCGCTCCTCTCCCCCCCTTCTTCGCCCGCGCCTCCATTCATAGTGTGGGCACCCAGCCGTGACTGCTTTCGGCTTCACGGCCGGGCACTCACTGCGCATGTGCAAACGGCGCAGCACTCTCTGAGTGGACAGGCGACTGCCTGGGATCTGTCACGTCCCAGGTGATCGCCTACAGGGAGGGGCCGCCAAAAGGCGATATAATGTGTCGGCTAGGTGGCCCCAGGGCGGAAGGAGGAAGTGGGACAGGAAGTCCCACTCCTACTGAAGCCCCCACTCCCCCCCCCCCCAAAAAAAAAAATTACATGCCAAATGTGGCATGTAAGGGGGCGAGGAGTGGATTAAGTGGAAGTTCCAAATTTGGGTGGAACTCCGCTTTAAGCTCCATGGAACAAAAATCCCAACCAGACCAGTTTCATGGGTAATTCGACTAAGGACCTAAAAATCATGGATTTCCAAAACCACAAAAGACTCCAAGAGAAGGAATCTTTGTGAATTATTTCTCACTGATGAGTTGACATCGTGACAAGTAATTCATCTTTTCAATCTGCACTGAGCAAGGTGGGCCAGTTGAAGGTTGTTTTTTTTTTAAATAGATTTTATTGAAAGATGCATCATACAGAATATAACATCAGCAATACTTGTAATTTTTCGTACAAAACGGCATTCATGACAAAAGCAGTAGAATACATAATAATAACAAAATAATAACAAAGAGTCTTGTAACCCAGGGGTGACATAATAATAAGGCCCCAAATAAGGGAATAACAACATGCATGTAATAACAGTGCCAAATTCTTAACCTTCTAAATGGAAAAAAGGTAACTGGATGGATCTAAGGAGGAGGATGATTCCAAGAAGAGGTGTGGTGCGGGGAGAGGTGAGGAGATGGGGGGGGGTAGGTCAGAAAGAGCAGAAAGTTCATGCTATGTATGTAGAATGGGGGTAGACAGTGGGGTTGTGGCTGCGGTTTCAAAGGTAGCGTTCTCCGTCGGTCTGTTTGAAGGAAGAGAAGAGGTTGGTGGGCGAGAGGTGGTCTCGCACGATGATTCATGACTTGAAAGGAGTTGGATTCCTTATGTTACGGTTTTTCAGTTAGGAGAGAGCATTTCCGCCTAAGGTGTAGAGGGAGGCCCATGATATGAGAATGAGATTTTCTCGAAATTCGCCATATGCATAGGGGTGAGTGTTGAGACCATAAAAGCTTGCCATTTGTGGTAGAAACGTGTTTTGGTCTTTTCATGCATTAAATCCGGGTTGAGCTTGTCCTTGTAGAGTAGTTGTAAGAGATCTCTTTTGACTTGAGAGGTGTTTGGGCGAACGTTGGAGATCCAGTTTTTCAGAATGGATCTTCTGGCGAGTAGGAGGCATATCAGGGTTCAGTCTTTGCAAGAGGGGGTGGAGTTGAGTGACCAGGGTAGCAGCTGGGGGTCCCAGTGACCAAAGATGAGAAGTAGGGGGTCTTTGGGCAGTTTCAGCAGGGTTACCTCAAAGATGTATGATAGGACTTGATCCCAGAAGGTGGAGATGTAGGTACACGACCAGAAGCGATGTGTCAGTGAAGGCCTGGGGTGTTGACAGAGAGGGCAGATGGAGGCAGTTTGGGTCTGTTTGTTTGAGAGGAAAGGGATATGGGCTCAGTGTACAATCTTCAGTTGGGTTTCCCTCCAAGATTCGTTGGGCACCAGTTTGTGGATGGAATAGAGACCTTGTAGGAGTTTGTCCACTAGCTCGGTATCCGGGAAGTCTTTTGCCCAGTTGGCTGCTGATGAGGATATTAGAGAGGGAGTGGTTTTCAGGAGAAGAGGTTGGTAGATGTCCGATATTTTGTATGAGCCCTCTGAGAGAAGGGTATCCGTGAGAGATGGTTTGAACCTTTTGCGATCATCTCTGCAAGCGGTTTTTAGGAAGCTGATGCATTGACTATATTGGAAGGCATGTGATTGAGGGAGTGAGAACTTATCAGCTAAAGTTTGGAATGTGAAGGGGCGACCAGTCTCCAAGTCACATAACGAGAAAAGTTTTGCGAGGCCGATCCGCTGCCTGGTGACGTAGGGCTGATGATCCAGACCTGAGGGGAAGCTTGGGTTTCCTTGTATAGGAAGGTGGCTGGATGTGAAGGGTGAAAGTTTGAGGCTTTTCCGGACTTCTCTCCAAGCAATGGCTGTGTCTCGGAGCAGGAGGTTATGTTGAAGAGGGAGTGGAATGGATTTCTACTTACAGTGGAGGAGAGCCACCAAGGAGTACGGGTGAACCATTGCGGTTTCCAGGGGAAAATTGGAGTAGTGAGATGTTTGGGCTACCCAGTCCAAACCTGTCCTTAAGAGGCAGGCTAAGTTGTAGGTTCTGATGTTTGGGAGACTGATACCCCCTTCGCGTCTAGGAAGATATAGCTTTGTGAAGGCTATACGTGGTCGTTTGTTTCACCAAAGGAATTTGGAGATGGCAGCATTAGGAGGGGTTGTTTTAACTCCCGGCACAGACTCACATACCAATGCTCTTGGCAGTTGCTGCATATTTATTGGGCATGGCCTTTATTTCAAGTATTTCTGTTAGTTGATGTAATAATAAATGGTAATGCCCCATACACACGATCGTTTTTCATGCCGTTACAAATGCCATTTTAAAAAATGGCCATTAAAAATTATCGTGTGTAGGCTCCAGAGCATTTTTAACGACGTGAAAAACGGCCATTAAAAATTCCGGACATGCTCTCTTTTTTCACGTCGTTTTTCATGTCGTTTTTTTTTAACGACGTGAAAAACGATAGTGTGTATGCTTTCACGACGTGAAAAAAAACGCGCATGCTCAGAATCAAGTATGAGACGGGAGCGCTCGTTCTGGTAAAACTAGCGTTCGTAATGGAGATAGCACATTCATTACACAGTAACGGACTGAAAAGCGCGAATCGTCGCTCAACAAACTTTACTAACACGAAGGGTGGCGCCATTCGAACGGAACTTACCCTTTATAGTGCCGTCATACGTGTTGAACGTCACTGCGCTTTGCTTGATCGTTTTTTTTAATGATAGTGTGTACGCAAGGCAGGCTTGAGAGGAAACATGAAAAAAAAACGAGGAGAAAAACGTCGGTTTAAAAAATGACATTAAAAACGATCGTGTGTACGGGGCATAAGTTTATTATGTTTTCAGTAAAGACACATTTTAAGGTGGTATTGCAGAGTTGAAATAAAAATCTGATAAATCCTATACATCAAGAAACTTGATTTTCCAGATTTTGTCACCATATTATATCGAGTGGCTTACAGATTAGCCATTAGGGGGATCTTTGAATTTTCTCCAGAATTACCTTGTCCAACCAGGTACCATCTGTTGTGATAAGATATTAAGCACACAAGAGTGCATTGCTTTTTTAAAATTAGGACAATTCTTAATCTGTAGAATTGAAAGTAAAAAAGTATAGCAATTAGGTCACACTGCAAGGAAGAAGGTTGTGAGCAATAGCTGCTCCCATGTACATATATAGTTACTACTGTATGTATAACCCTGGTCCATGGCACTCCCCGGACAACAGCTGCATATCATATCATATGCATATCAAGGGCTTACAAGTTCCAGTAAAAAAAACTGGCCACTGCCCCCCACCTATAACTGTTCTTTGCAGCAAGAAGTGCATGGAAGGGTGAAGCATGTCAAACAAAAAAAAAGGACAATTTCCAGCTCAACTCACCAGCCTACCTACAATCAACCAAATTCTCCTGTCTAACAATTTGGGTTTAAAACAGGGGTTTAGCGGCTTCCCCACTGACAGATGAATGTTAAAGAAAAGAATGCCAGCAATTGCCCGGCAATAGAATGCAAAAAAAGGCATAGCCCACCCCCAGTCCATACCAGGCCACATTCCCTCAACATGGGGGGTGGGTGCTCTGCACCGCCTCCTTCTGACATCACATAACACATTATAATAATAATATAATAAAAAAATATATAGGATGGGTGGCATTATTGCCTAACGAAAAAAAATTGCCACTCTTGTAAGCAACCCAGACAGGGCCGGACTGGCCTACCGGGATACCAGGAAATTTCCAGGTAGGCCTCCTGCCCTGGGGCCGCTTTGAGCTGTGACTGGCTGCAGTGCTCCCCTCCCTCCCTCTCTCTATCCTCTTATGTATCACACACAGCTGGCATCTCCCGATGTGTGTCACAGAGCTGGGTCTGTGTTCGGCGGCACTGTAACAAGGTCCTGCCCCCCTTGACTGGCTCGTGTGATAGTAGATGGAACACTGATTGAATCAGTGTTTTGCCTATCACATGATGCTGCTGTGTGTGTGTGATCCAGGCAATGCTGAGTACGTATTGATGGGCACAGTGAGGCTGCATTCATGGGCAGTTAGGCTTCTTTCATGGGCACAGTGAGGCTGCATTCATGGGCACAGTGAGGCTACATTCATGGGCACTGTAAAGCTGCATTTGATGGGCACAGTGAGGCTGCATTGATGGGCAAAGTGAGGCTGCATCGATGGGCACAGTGAGACTGCATTGATGGGCAGAGTGAGGCTGCATTGATGGGCACAGTGAGGCTGCCGTTGATGGGCACTGATGAGGCTGCATTTGATGGGCACTGGTGAGGCTGCATTGATCTCTTGTACCATGTCTGTAGTCTCTGACCATCTCCTGTATCATGTCTGCAGTCTTTGACCATCTCTTGTATCATGTCTGCATTCTCTTACAATCTTTAGTATAATGTTTTCAGTCTCTAACCATCTCCTGTATCATGTCCGCAGCCTCTAACCATCTCTTGTATCATGTCCGCAGCCTCTAACCATCTCTTGTATCATGTCCGCAACCTCTAACCATCTCTTGTATCATGTCTGCAGCCTCTAACCATCTCTTGTATCATGTCCGCAACCTCCAACCATCTCTTGTATCATGTCCGCAACCTCTAACCCTCTCTTGTATCATGTCCTCAGTCTCTAACCATCTAATGTATCATGTCCGCAGCCTCTGACCATCTCTTGTATCATGTCCGCAACCTCTAACCATCTCTTGTATCATGTCCGCAGCCTCTAACCATCTCTTGTATCATGTCCGCAACCTCTAACCATCTCTCGTATCATGTCCGCAACCTCTAACCATATTTTGTATCATGTCCGCAATCTCTAACCATCTCTTGTCCTATATCATGTCTGCAGTCATGTCTGCAGTCTCTGAGGGAGTCTGGAGAGGAGTTAAGAGTGGGAGTGCCGCCAGAATGGGGGTCATGGGAGGAGTCAGACATGTGTGGACTGTGGAGAGGAGACTATAGAATAAAACCAGAGCCACCAAGCTGGAGCCGACTGACTGAGCCCTGCAGGGTGCACCTGAGATGAGGCCAGTGACAGCCCCACCAGGCCAGTCTGGGGGGGGGGTCACTGATGTTATGGGGGAGTGAATACAATAATTTAAGGAGGCACTAATATAAAGGTTTTCAGTAACCCCCCCCTTTACCTTCTTTCTGCAGAAGGTAGTCTCTGGTCAACAGAGCCCCCCCCCCCCCACGTTCCCAGAGTTCCTGGGGTCCCCCTTGATGATTGACCACTTTTACCACTTTTAACTGGAATTTGCTTTTATATATATAAATGTGCTTTCATATCTGTCTTGTCTATATATAATACACTCTTTAAATGTGCTTGGTTAAAATGCATGGTTTTCCCTTTCATGAAGAGGAAAATAATGACGTTATAATGTTGGGCTGGTATAATAATGATATGGTGTTGGCATTAGAAAATTTCCAGGGCTGGTTTTTATTCCCAGTCTGGCCTTGAACCCAGGTCATAGTTAACCACTTCCAATAGCAGTCAATAGCGGTCAATAGCGGTCAATAGCAGTCTGACACACCACAACACCGATCTCGGTAAAGAGCCTCCGGCGGAGGCTCTTTACCACGTGATCAGCCGTGTCCAATCACGGCTGATCACGATGTAAACAGGAAGAGCTGTTGATCGGCTTTTCCTCACTAGTAGAGGAGAGCCGATCGGCGGCTCATCTGACAGGGGGGGTTCGCGCTGATTGTTTATCAGCGCAGCCCCCCCTCGGATGCCCACACTGGACCACCAGGATGCCGCCCAGGACCACCAGGGAAGTACCTAACATGTGGATGGCCAGGTAAGTCCCCCATGGCCACAAATGGACATTGACTGGCACCATCATGGCACAAACAAAATTTGTGATGCCCAGCAATGCCACCCACCAGTGTCATCAGTGCCACCTACCAGTGTCTACCAGTGTCACCTATCAGTGCCCATCCATGCCCATCTGTGCCCATCAGTGCCCACCTATCAGTGCCCGTCCGTGTCACCTATCAGTGCCACCCATAAGTACCCATCAGTGCCGCCTATAAGTGCCCATCAGGGCCGCCTAAGAGTGCCCATCAGTGCCACCTATGAGTGCCCATCAGTGCCGCATACCAGTGCGACATAACAGTGCCCATCAGTGCCGCCTTTCAGTGCCCATCAGTGCCGCCTATCAGTGTCCATCATCAGTGCCCATCAGTGCCACCTCATCAGTGCCACCTCATCGGTGCCCATCAGTGCCGCCTTATCAGTGCCCATCAGTGCAGCCATTACAGTGCCCGTCATTGAAGAAGAAGAGGTACTTATTTATAAAAAAATAACAGAAACAAAGAAAAACGTTTTTTTCAAAATTTTTGCTCTTTTTTTATTTGTTGGGCAAAAAATAAAAATCGCAGAGGTGATCAAATACCACCAAAGGAAAGCTCTATTAGTGGGAACAAAATGATAACAAATTTGTTTGGGTACAGTGTAGCATGACCGCGCAATTGTCATTCAAATTGCGACAGTGCTGAAAGTTGAATATTGGCTTGGGCAGGAAGGTGTATAAGTATTGAAGTGGTAACTGGTTAGTAGAAAGCTGTATGAATTTCTTCATGAGGTAAGTATACGCCCATGTGTAAAACCAGTACAGTACAAAATCTCTCATTCCAGATTTGCCAAGACTATACGTTGTATCATGACAGCCGTGGTCAGTGCACGTCCTTGTATTCACAGACTGCTTGGAATTAAAATATCCTGTCCACACAAAACTGATTATTCTAAATCTTATCTTTTTTTAAACTATGAAAGCCCTTTAAGCGATGATACCAGATACTGTTTAATTTTTATGGGCAGAGGATTAAACAGTACAGTTTTCTATGGCTTTTGGGATTTGTATGTACTTTTGGCCTTGAAGATCAGATGTTAAGCAAAGTTAAATGAAATTAGTATGATGTTTCTAAGAGACCACCATGTAAGCTCAAATACTCATGCCAAAGCCATGACCTCAAAAGCAATCTAAAATGAACACTGTGTTATTGGTACTAAAGGCTATATTAATGATAACAAAATCTCAAGGGGAGAGGGCAAATATGCTCAGAATATAGTCAAGTTAAAGAAAAAGTCCACTTTTATTGGACTTTTAGTTGTTATTGGGAACAAGCTTGCAGAAACAGTAGATTTTGGGTTGAGTAGACATTAGAGAGGGTTCATTTTAGTCTTTTTTTTTTATTTAAGAGGTTGTCAACTATAGATCAAGTATTCCTATAGGAAGAGATTGATCAGAAATTATTTATCAAACGGTGTATGGCCGCCATAATCCAAACTCTACTTGTAACATCAACTCTTACGGCAACCATTCCTGTAACCTTAACACATTAAGCCTCACACTACCTCTGCTAGGGACACTGATGCCGCGTACACACGACCATTTTTCTCGTCGGGAAAAATGAATTTTTTTTCTCTTTGAAGAGAAAAACGACCGTGTGGGCTTTTCATCATTTTTCCAGATGAGAAAAACGGCATGAATCACGACGAGAAAAATTAGAACATGCTCTAATTTTCCCGTCGTGATTCACTGATTTTTTTTCCGCGGCAGTTTTCCCATAGGAAAGCCGCAATGCGTGAAGCTTGTCACCCAAAAAGTAGCAGGAACTTCTCTTGGGCAAGAAACGCAAAAACTCTTATTCTGATCTATCACAGTATGATCGCATTAACCACTTGACGACCAGCCCACAGTAAAAATACATCATTATTTGATGTTAAATCTCTGTGATATGGTAGCAGCTAGCTGCCATAACCCTAGTATTTTATTTTTTATTTTTACTATGGCAGATTCTCTTTTTTATAAAAGTGGTCCCACGGGCAGATTCGCCGCTGGATCACTTTTAGAAGTGGCGGCTTTCTGGGCGTTCCTGGGCTTACCTGACGCATCCATGGAGCCCGGGAACATTCCGAAGTAGCTGTGAGCTGGGCATGGAGACAAGTGAGCCACTTGTCTCTATGCCCTTGGAGGACTGTAGTGACGTCTGACGTCACTTCCAGTTCCCGGGCCATATTAAATCTTTTTTTTTTTTAAGCTAAAGTTCATTATAAGGAATGTTTACATTCCTTGTAATAGGAATAAAAGTGATCAAAAAAATTAATAAATAAAATAAAAGAACAGTATAAAAAAAAAAGAAAAGTAAAATGAATAAGAAAAATTAGAGAAATTTAGAGCACCCCATTTCTCCGTGTTCTTGTGCAGAAGCGAAATCATACGTAAGTCGTGTAAGCAAATGTAAACGGTGTTCAAACCACACATGTGAGCTATCGCCGCCAACATTAGAGCGAGAGCAATAATTCTAGTTCAAGACCTCCTCTGTAACTCTAAACAGGTAACCTGTTTAAAGCGTCGCCTATGGAGATTTTTAAGTACTATTGTTTTTCACCATTCCATGAGCGTGCACACATTTAAAGCATGACAGATTAGGTATCTATTTACTCAGCGTAACATAATTTTTCACATTATGCAAAAAAATTAACTATTAAACTATTGTGTTTTTAAAAAAAAAAAAATTAAAGTACATTTTTCCCAAATAATTGCGTTTAAAGTCTGCTGTACCAATACCGCGTGACATAAAATATTGCAATGAGTGCCATTTTATTCTCTAGGGTCTCTGCTAAAATATATATATATATATATATATATATATATATATACAGTGGGTACAGAAAGTATTCAGACCCCCTTAAATTTTTCACTCTTATATTGCAGCCATTTGCTAAAATCATTTAAGTTCATTTTTTTCCTCATTAATGTACACACAGCCCCCCATATTGACAGAAAAACACAGAATTGTTGACATTTTTGCAGATTTATTAAAAAAGAAAAGCTGAAATATCACATGGTCCTAAGTATTCAGACCCTTTGCTGTGACACTCATATATTTAACTCAGGTGCTGTCCATTTCTTCTGATCATCCTTGAGATGGTTCTACACCTTCATTTGAGTCCAGCTGTGTTTGATAATACTGATTGGACTTGATTAGGAAAGCCACACACCTGTCTATATAAGACCTTACAGCTCACAGTGCATGTCAGAGAAAATGAGAATCATGAGGTCAAAGGAACTGCCTGAAGAGCTCAGAGACAGAATTGTGGCAAGGCACAGATCTGGCCAAGGTTACAAAAAAAAATTCTGCTGCACTTAAGGTTCCTAAGAGCACAGTGGCCTCCATAATCCTTAAATGGAAGACGTTTGGGATGACCAGAACCCTTCCTAGAGCTGGCCGTCTGGCCAAACTGAGCTATCGGGGGAGAAGAGCCTTGGTGAGAGAGGTAAAGAAGAACCCAAAGATCACTGTGGCTGAGCTCCAGAGTTGCAGTCGGGAGATGGGAGAAAGTTGTAGAAAGTCAACCATCACTGCAGCCCTCCACCAGTCGGGGCTCTATGGCAGAGTGGCCCGACGTAAGCCTCTCCTCAGTGCAAGACACATGAAAGCCTGCATGGAGTTTGCTAAAAAAACACCTGAAGGACTCCAAGATGGTGAGAAATAAGATTCTCTGGTCTGATGAGACCAAGATAGAACTTTTTGGCCTTAATTCTAAGTGAAGGACAGCGCGGATCCTGAGCGGATCTGATGGGGAACTCCCTCTCAGTATTTTAAATGTATAGACCCGCCCCTTCTAAAGTTCCCCATCAGGTCCGCTCAGCGGACCAGATGCGGAACATGAGAAGGGGCGGGTCTATACATGTATTACCAAAGTGAGAGCAGTTCCCCATCAGGTCCGCCCCCTCGGTATGTCGGACCCGCCTACGTCATTGGCTTGAGTGGGGAACTTCCTTCACTGTGTAATTTAAATTTTCATAGTGAAGGAAGTTCCCCGCTCAAGCCAGTGACGTAGGCGGGTCCGACATACCGAGGGGGCGGACCTGATGGGGAACTGCTCTCACTTTGGTAATACATGTATAGACCCGCCCCTTCTCATGTTCCGCATCTGGTCCGCTGAGCGGACCTGATGGGGAACTTTAAAAGGGGCGGGTCTATACATTTAAAACACTGAGAGGGAGTTCCCCATCAGGTCCGCTCAGGCACAACCAATGAAGGACAGCGCTGGACATCGGGATCGCCGCGGGACACTGGATTTCACCGCTGGAATGTTTTGTTTTTGTTTTTTTTTTAAATAAAGGACTTTTTCAAGGTGTGTGTGTGTTTCTTTTAAACATTTTTTTACGCTTTCTTCGTGAAATGGTAGGGGTACCTTACCAATTCACATAGGGGGGGGCGGGATCTGGGGGTCCCCTTTGTTAAAGGGGTCTTCCAGATTCCGATAAGCCCCCCGCTCGCAGACCCCCACAACCACCGGGCAAGGGTTGTGGGGATGAGGCCCTTGTCCCCATCAACATGGGGACATCCTCCCCATGTTGAGGGCATGTGGCCTGGTACGGTTCAGGAGGGAGGGGGGCCGCTCTCTCGTCCCCCCCTCTTCCCCTGCGGCCGGCCAGGTTGCGTGCTCGGATAAGGGTCTGGTATGGATTTTTAGGGGGACTCCACGCAATTTTTTTTTAAATTTGGGGTGGAGTTCCCCTTAAAATCCATGCCAGATCTCAAGGGCCTGGAATGGATATTTGGGGGAACCCCACGTCAATTTTTTTTACATTTGCGGCAGGGTTCCCCTTAATATCCATTCCAGACCTGAAGGGCCTGATAATTGAATTCTGGGGAACCCCCACGCTTTTTTTTTTTTTTTTATCAATGACTTTTGAATGTATTGCCGGGAGCCGACAATTCATTAATAGCCGCGAGTCAGTTTTAAATGACTTTTTTTCTTTAAAAAAATGAAATTTTTTGCAGGGACAGTTCTAAGCACGGGAAACATGCGCCACTTTACATGCATATCATACACACCCCCCAGGTACGAAATTTAAAGGAATATTTCACTTTTATTTTTTCATTTTAAGCATTATTAAAATCACTGCTCCTGAAAGAAACTGCAGTTTTTAAAACTTTTTTTTGCATTGATACATGTCCCCTGGGGCAGAACCCGGGTCCCCAAACACTTTTTAGGATAATAACTTGCATATTAGCCTTTATAATTAACACTTTAGATTTCGAACGTTCGAGTCCTTTGTATTTAATAGGGTTCTAAAGTTCACACGAACATTCTGTCTGTTCGCAGGTTCTGGTGCGAACCGAACAGGGGGGTGTTCGGCTCATCCCTGTTCAGTAAGCTGGATACAGAATATGAGCAGCTACTGCTTGGCTTTCTTACCATCAAGCCTAGTATGCCCTGGCAACACTATATTATCAAAATATCTGTATGTATTATCCCCTACTTGCCCGCCTGCTTGGGCCCTTTAACTGGGTCTTAAGGCGGGAGAGCAAGGCGGACCTCCCAATCATGTGACCACTGTGATTGGGTAATACCTTCACACCAGCTCTCGATCATAACTCAGATAGCAAGGATAACTTGCCACATATGTGTGGCAGTGTTGAATTGTAATTCTGTTAACTTGTTGCACATTTTCACTGGCAAGTTGTACACTTGCAGAGCACTTGAAGCACAAGTTCTAGTTGACACTTTTCCATTTTGTAGCAAATTTGTGTGGCAAGTCTCTAGTAAGAGTAAAGTTGTAGTGGTGAGTTTACAGCAAGAGCTCTGCAAGTCTAGAGCATGAAAATTCAGCCACAGTGACTCACGTGGTGGGATGATCATTGCACAACATAACTGAACCAGGACTTGCAGCAGATTTGCAGAATGTTTGCAAAGAAAGTTGATCTGGAGTCATGCAATGTGGACTTGCTGCAATTGTGCAACAAACTTGTGAAGCCTAGCAATAGCTTAGCAAGTCATTTTCAAATTTGCAGCACAATTGTTTGCTATCTGGGAACTAGAGATCAGGAGCTGTCCATCACTGTGCTGGATGTGAACTTTTAGCACACTCTCAGCATTGAAACCTCTGCCACAATGGACACATGTGTATTAAAGTGGTTGTAAACAGTGGCGTTGCTAAGGGATGGCTATTGGGACTTTAGCCCAGAATCTGGGGCCCATAGCCCCGAGTCTCTTGCCGCAGGGGTCCCTGCCTAACCAGCAGGCCGTGGCCTCTCTGCATCTGGGCCGTGAGTGCAGCGGGTGGGCTGCATTAGAGAGCCGGGCAGTCGGATGAGACAAACGAGTGGGCGGATGATCTGAGATGACATCATCTCTCTCCGCCCACCCTGCATCACCGCTCTTCCGCCCTGAAAGCCAGGCCTCTTCAATGTCGGAGGGAGGTGCGGCAGGGAGCAGCGAGATGACATAACCTCTCCCTGTCCGCCCCGCATCACTGCTCTCCTGCCCTCACTCAGAACTAAATGGACTGCATTGTGGCAGTAATTGCTGCAAAAGGGGCCCAAACCAAGTACTGAGTACATATGCATGCTTATACTTTTCATAGGTCTGATATTGTTCTATGTACAATCCTTGTTTTATTGATTGCATGTAATATTCAGACTTTCTGAGATTGTGGATTTGGGGTTTTCATGAACTGTAAGCCATAATCATCACAATTATGACAAATCACGGTTTGAACTATCTTGCTTTGCATGTAATGAGTCTGAGTCTATCTCATATATTAGATTCACCTTTTAAGTTGCATTAGTCACCTGTAGGGGTTTACAACCACTTTAGGTAGTCATAAAGAGGTTTAAATATCTTTTTTTTAAATTATTTAAATATAAGATCATTATACTGTATAAACTAGAAAATTTAACAAATATATATATATATATATATATATATATATATATATATATATATATATATATTTCATAAACCATTATATTTCCCCCTAAAAAAAATAAAGAAAACATAAAAAATACAAGTAGAATAAAAGAAAGGTATGGGTTGCCAATTAGCATGGCTAAAGCTTTTTCTGGGTCATTAGATGATCTAGAGTTAACAGTTTGGAAGAAAGGTCTCTACAGCAATGAGCCATTTGTGAAGAGATATAAGGAAATTGGGGCATTTTAATGCAAAGAACAATCTTGGAGAATGTCAAGTGGGCGGCATTTAAAAGAGCGTGTTTATTCACACTGTGGTTTTATTGTTAGGTCCTTCCAATGATGTTCTGATGACATTTCCTTACACAGTAAGCACTTGGGCCGACCAACTGTTCAATTCATTTTTTTTTTCTCTTTAAATAAGAATTTAATCCATTCAATTTTGATCATAAATTGACATGTCTGAGCATCAAGAATTATTTATAGGGATGTAAATGTGTAATTGTATTGACATTTCATGGTATTTCGCTGTTTGCAGGGAAATGACTGTACGCTGTGATAAATGTTATATTTGAAATCGGATTTTTGCAAAAGCAGATTTTTTTTAACCCCCTCCCAGACAATATAAAAATTGAAGGAAACTATAACATGGCATTTGCAGAATGTGGTCCACTCCAGTCATCTACACATAGCAGAGTATTTAAGATCTAAATAATTTAAAGCTGAACCCTAGGTAAAGAGCTAAATACACAGTGGAAATACATATATATGGGACTTTTATTTCTGTCCATCCAGTCCTGGTATTTACACAACCCTAGTGGTTAGCACAGCCATACTGGTAACCTGAACTTTTCCTGCTGAAGTTAAAGTGATTGTAAACAATCACTGTGACGGGAGGGCCCGTGGAACCCAGAATCCCTTGGAAAGTATGGGATACTCTTGTTTTAGCTCCCCATGCACCTCTTATGTCTAAATCACCCTGTGTCTATTAGGGGCATAGGGTGACTGAGAAAATACATCTTGGGCTACTTAAAATGGGACAGTAATATGTATCTACAATATCCCCCAGGATATACCATATATACTCGAGTATAAGCCGACCCAAATATAAGCCGAGGCACCTACTTTTACCACAAAAAACTGTGAATACTTATTGCCTCGAGTATAAGCCTAGGGTGAGAATGCAGCAGCTACTGTAAGTGGAAAAGAGGGTCAACAATGCCCATTTGCAGCTTCACTGTGCCCATTTGCAGCCTCACTGTGTCCATTTGCACGCCTCACTGTGCCCATTGCAGCCTGACCTCACTGTGCCCATTGCAGCCTTACCTCACTGTGCCCATTGCAGCCTGACCTCACTGTGCCCATTGCAGCCTGACCTCACTGTGCCCATTGCAGAATCACTTTGCCGATCTGTGTACCTGAGTCTGTGATATGCATATTCAGACGGGGGCCGTGCAGTGTTAAAAAGTTGCGCTCTTCCTTGTCCTGTTCCGTGATAGGCCGAACATTCAGTTTCCCAGCAGACACTGTGTTCAGTGTTCCGCCTATCACAGATGCCCTATCGTCCTCTCGTCTATCACGGATGAGAGGGCGTCCATTAAGGCAGAACACTGAACACAATGTCTGCTGGGAAACTGAGTATTCTGCCTATCACGGAAGAGGACAAGGAGGAGCGCGACTTTTTAACACTGTACGGCCCCCGACTGAATATGCATGTCATGGACTCAGGTACACTGACTCGATTATAAGCCGAGGGGGTCATTTTCAGCCCAAAAAAATAGGGTTGAAAAACTTGGCTTATACTCGAGTATATACAGTATGTAAAGACTATTCTTGATTTGTTGGATTCTGAACTCAACATGTTAATTGAAAGAGTCTGTTGTAATGTAAATGAGTCTAGGATAACTTCTAATGCCGCGTACACGCGATCATTTTTCCCGTCGGGAAAAATGTCATTTTTTTCTTTTGGACGAGAAAAACGACCGTGTGTGGGCTTTTTGTCATTTTTCCCCGACGGGAAAAACGGAATTAATCACGACGAGAAAAATCAGAACATGCTCTAATTTTTCTCGTCGTGATTCCCGTCATTTTTTTTCCGCGGCAGTTTTCCCATAGGGAAACACTGCCGGGGAGCCTACACACAGTCGTTTTTTTCGACCAAGAAAAAAAATGTCATTTAAAACGGCCGTGTGTAGAGGAACATGCTGTTCCTCGTTTCTCACGCCGATTTTCTCGACGGTGTTTTCACCGTCGAAAAAATCGATCGTGTGTACACGGCATAAGGGTCTTTCATTGTGGCTTGTGCTAATTGACCCTGTAATTGTGTGAAGGAATTCTGTGTTGATTGGTGATAATGTTGATTGTGTCTTCTGAGCTACAAGATGGCAAGTCTAGCCTAAAGGTCATGTCTCTGAGTCATCTTGGCTGCTTAAAGGGATTAGTTAATTAGCTCATGTTAATTAGGTCTGGTCATAGGTGTATTTTCAGAGTAATAAGAGCAAGATATGTATGCATCTCCTCTTTTACTGTATATAAGACTGTATTCTTTTTCTAATAAACCAGTCCATGTTCAGCTTCTTTGTCTGCTTGTGAGCAGCTGGAATATCTGGATATCTACAGTCATGGCCGAAATTGTTGGCACCCTAGAAAATTTTTCCAGAAATCAAGTATTTCTCACAGAAAAGTATTGCAGTAACACGTTTTGCTATACACATGTTTATTCCCTTTGTGTGTATTGGAACAAAACAAAAAAAGGAAGGAAAAAAAAAGCAAATTGGACATAATGTCACACAAAACTCCAAAAATGGGCTGGTCAAAATTCTTGGCACCCTTAACGTAATATTTGGGTTGCACATCCTTTGGAAAAAATAACTGAAATCAGTCGCTTCCTATAACCATCAATAAGCTTCTTACACCTCTCACCCGGAATTTTTGACCACTCTTCTGTTGCAAATTGCTCCAGGTCTCTCTTATTGGAAGGGCGCCTTTTCCCAACAGCAAATTTAGGATCTCTCCACAGGTGTTCAATGGGATTTAGATCTGGACTCATTGCTGGCCACTTTAGAACTCTCCAGCGTGTTGTTGCCATCCATTTCTGGGTGCTTTTTGATGTATGTTTGGGGTCATTGTCCTGCTGGAAGACCCAAGATCTCGGACGCAAACCCAGCTTTCTGACACTGGTCTCTACAGTGCGACCAGAAATCCTTTGGTAATCCTCAGATTTCATGATGCCTTGCACACATTCAAGGCACCCAGTGCCAGAGGCAGCAAAACAACCCCAAAACATCATTGAACCTCCACCATATCTCACTGTAGGTACTGTGTTCTTTTCTTTGTAGGCCTCATTCCGTTTTCGGTAAACAGTACAATGATGTGCTTTACCAAAAAGCTCTATCTTGGTCTCATTTGTCCACAAGACGTTTTCCCAGAAGGATTTTGGCTTACTCAAGTACTTTTTGGCAAACTGTAGTCTTGCGTTTTTTTATGTCTCTGTGTCAGCAGTGGGGTCCTCCTGGGTCTCCTGCCATAGCCTTTCATTTCATTTAAATGTCCATGGATAGCTCGCACTGACACTGATGCTCCCTGAGCCTGCAGGACAGCTTGAATTTCTTTGGAACTTGTTTGGGGCTGCTTATCCACCATCCAGACTATCCTGAGTTGCAACCTTTCATCAATTTTTCTTTTACCTCCATGCCCAGAGAGATTAGCTACAGTGCCATGGGTTGCAAACTTCTTCATAATGTTGCGCACTGTGGACAAAGGCAAATCTAGATCTCTGGAGATGGACTTGTAACCTTGAGATTGTTGATATTTTTCCACAATCTTGGTTCTTAAGTCCTCAGACAGTTCTCTTCTCCTCTTTATGTTGTCCATGCTTAGTGTGGCACACACAGACACACAATGCAAAGACTAAGTGAACTTCTCTCCTTTTTATCTGCTTTCAGGTGTGATTTTTATATTGCCCGCACCTGTTACTTACCCCAGGTGAGTTTAAAGGAGCATCACATGCTTGAAACAATCTTATTTATCCACAATTTTGAAAGGGTGGCAAGAATTTTGACCAGCCCATTTTTGGAGTTTTGTGTGACATTATGTCCAATTAGCTTTTTTTCCTCCCTTTTTTTGTTTTGTTCCAATACACACAAAGGGAATAAACATGTGTATAGCAAAACATGTGTTACTGCAATACTTTTCTGTGAGAAATACTTGATTTTCTGGAAAAATTTCTGGGGTGCTAAAATTTCGGCCATGACTGTATATCCAGACTGATAGGAAGCGATATATGACGGAAGCACTCAAGCGGAGTGTGGGACGTTCCGTTACAATCACCTTGTAAAACAACCCATTCACTTAACCACTTCAACCACCAGAAGGTTTCAGCCCCAGAAGGTTTCACCCCCTTCCTGCCTTTGTTTGTTGCACATCAAGTGGAAAAGGCTTTCGTTTTTATGACTTTCCATCTGCCCAGTCTGTTGCCCTGCACAGTAATCTGGCGTGCATATCTAACTACCACCCCTTGTGTGGGGCTGTCAACTTTCATCAAGCGCACCAACGACACAAGGGCCCCAACATGCCGGCATAAAAAGGACACTGAGGACTGTTCATAGTATATTAATTTAGCTTAGCTGCTTTTATCTTGTGACTACTTTCATAAGACCTATGATTAGCTCCCTCACTATCTGTACACACCAGACACATAGCCTTAAATTTTGTTAATCCCCAACCTTTGCTGCTTGTTTGCTGCACATCAAGTGGAAAAGGCTTCCGTTTTTGCCAGTAAAGTTGAAGTCTATTCTTTTCATCTGTGTAATTATTGTCGTAGCTAGTGTGAATCAATGGTGCCTTATATTCAGTGTTCACAGCTGGAAAGCTGTCATATTCACTTTATGCTCTCTTAAGTGACAAAATACTCTGTTACTTACTGAATAGGGATGAGCTCGGTGTTCGAGTCGAACATACGTTCGACTCGAACATCGGCTGTTCGATCGTTGGCCGAACAACGAACGATTTGGGCCGTTCGCGCCTAATTCGCGGCCCACAATGCACTACGCCATCGCAGTGTCATCCAGGCACTGTGATTGGCCAAGCATGCACTGTGACCCCGCATGCTTGGCCAATCACAGCGCCGGCAGCGAGGAGAGCAATGATTGGCCACAGGCAGGATGCCTGTGGCCAATTATTGCTGAGGGGGTTTAGTACACGCCCCACACTATAAAAGGCCGCCAGCACGGTGGCCTAGTGTAGTGTGTTCCGGAGCAGGGAAAGAGAAGCATAGGCAGGGACAGTGACATTTTTTTTTCTTGCTTAACCTGGATTCCTTTAGTTTAGGGAAAGAGAAGGATAGGTAGGGAGAGTGTCAGTCTGTTTTACTGTGCGAATCCTTGTTTCTAGGGACAGGGAAGGACAGTGAGGGAAATTCTCCTTGTGCTATAGTGTGCTTTAAAAAAACATTTTTTATAGGGACAGAAAACTATAGGTAGGGAGAGTGTCAGTCTGTTTTACTGTGCTAATCCTTGTTTGTAGGGACAGGGAAGGACAGTGAGGGAAATTCTCATTGTGCTATACTGTGCTAAAGCATTCATCATCAACCATCTTTAAAAAAACATTTTTTATAGGGACAGAAAACTATAGGTAGGGAGAGTGTCAGTGTGTTTTACTGTGCTAATCCTTGTTTGTAGGGACAGGGAAGGACAGTGAGGGAAATTCTCATTGTGCTATACTGTGCTAAAGCATTCATCATCAACCATCTTTAAAAAAACATTTTTTATAGGGACAGAAAACTATAGGTAGGGAGCGTGTCAGTGTGTTTTACTGTGCTAATCCTTGTTTGTAGGGACAGGGAAGGACAGTGAGGGAAATTCTCATTGTGCTATACTGTGCTAAAGCATTCATCATCAACCATCTTTAAAAAAACATTTTTTATAGGGACAGAAAACTATAGGTAGGGAGAGTGTCAGTGTGTTTTACTGTGCTAATCCTTGTTTGTAGGGACAGGGAAGGACAGTGAGGGAAATTCTCATTGTGCTATACTGTGCTAAAGCATTCATCATCAACCATCTTTAAAAAAACATTTTTTATAGGGACAGAAAACTATAGGTAGGGAGAGTGTCAGTGTGTTTTACTGTGCTAATCCTTGTTTGTAGGGACAGGGAAGGACAGTGAGGGAAATTCTCATTGTGCTATACTGTGCTAAAGCATTCATCATCAACCATCTTTAAAAAAACTTTTTTTTATAGGGACAGAAAACTATAGGTAGGGAGAGTGTCAGTGTGTTTTACTGTGCTAATCCTTGTTTGTAGGGACAGGGAAGGACAGTGAGGGAAATTCTCATTGTGCTATACTGTGCTAAAGCATTCATCATCAACCATCTTTAAAAAAACATTTTTTATAGGGACAGAAAACTATAGGTAGGGAGAGTGTCAGTGTGTTTTACTGTGCTAATCCTTGTTTGTAGGGACAGGGAAGGACAGTGAGGGAAATTCTCATTGTGCTATACTGTGCTAAAGCATTCATCATCAACCATCTTTAAAAAAACATTTTTTATAGGGACAGAAAACTATAGGTAGGGAGAGTGGCAGTGTGTTTTACTGTGCTAATCCTTGTTTGTAGGGACAGGGAAGGACAGTGAGGGAAATTCTCATTGTGCTATACTGTGCTAAAGCATTCATCATCAACCATCTTTAAAAAAACATTTTTTATAGGGACAGAAAACTATAGGTAGGGAGAGTGTCAGTGTGTTTTACTGTGCTAATCCTTGTTTGTAGGGACAGGGAAGGACAGTGAGGGAAATTCTCATTGTGCTATACTGTGCTAAAGCATTCATCATCAACCATCTTTAAAAAAACATTTTTTATAGGGACAGAAAACTATAGGTAGGGACAGTGTCAGTGTGTTTTACTGTGCTAATCCTTGTTTGTAGGGACAGGGAAGGACAGTGAGGGAAATTCTCATTGTGCTATACTGTGCTAAAGCATTCATCATCAACCATCTTTAAAAAAACATTTTTTATAGGGACAGAAAACTATAGGTAGGGAGAGTGTCAGTGTGTTTTACTGTGCTAATCCTTGTTTGTAGGGACAGGGAAGGACAGTGAGGGAAATTCTCATTGTGCTATACTGTGCTAAAGCATTCATCATCAACCATCTTTAAAAAAACATTTTTTATAGGGACAGAAAACTATAGGTAGGGAGAGTGTCAGTGTGTTTTACTGTGCTAATCCTTGTTTGTAGGGACAGGGAAGGACAGTGAGGGAAATTCTCATTGTGCTATACTGTGCTAAAGCATTCATCATCAACCATCTTTAAAAAAACATTTTTTATAGGGACAGAAAACTATAGGTAGGGAGAGTGTCAGTGTGTTTTACTGTGCTAATCCTTGTTTGTAGGGACAGGGAAGGACAGTGAGGGAAATTCTCATTGTGCTATACTGTGCTAAAGCATTCATCATCAACCATCTTTAAAAAAACATTTTTTATAGGGACAGAAAACTATAGGTAGGGAGAGTGTCAGTGTGTTTTACTGTGCTAATCCTTGTTTGTAGGGACAGGGAAGGACAGTGAGGGAAATTCTCATTGTGCTATACTGTGCTAAAGCATTCATCATCAACCATCTTTAAAAAAACATTTTTTATAGGGACAGAAAACTATAGGTAGGGAGAGTGTCAGTGTGTTTTACTGTGCTAATCCTTGTTTGTAGGGACAGGGAAGGACAGTGAGGGAAATTCTCATTGTGCTATACTGTGCTAAAGCATTCATCATCAACCACCTTTAAAAAAACATTTTTTATAGGGACAGAAAACTATAGGTAGGGAGAGTGTCAGTGTGTTTTACTGTGCTAATCCTTGTTTGTAGGGACAGGGAAGGACAGTGAGGGAAATTCTCATTGTGCTATACTGTGCTAAAGCATTCATCATCAACCATCTTTAAAAAAACATTTTTTATAGGGACAGAAAACTATAGGTAGGGAGAGTGTCAGTGTGTTTTACTGTGCTAATCCTTGTTTGTAGGGACAGGGAAGGACAGTGAGGGAAATTCTCATTGTGCTATACTGTGCTAAAGCATTCATCATCAACCATCTTTAAAAAAACATTTTTTATAGGGACAGAAAACTATAGGTAGGGAGAGTGTCAGTGTGTTTTACTGTGCTAATCCTTGTTTGTAGGGACAGGGAAGGACAGTGAGGGAATTTCTCATTGTGCTATACTGTGCTAAAGCATTCATCATCAACCATCTTTAAAAAAACATTTTTTATAGGGACAGAAAACTATAGGTAGGGAGAGTGTCAGTGTGTTTTACTGTGCTAATCCTTGTTTGTAGGGACAGGGAAGGACAGTGAGGGAAATTCTCATTGTGCTATACTGTGCTAAAGCATTCATCATCAACCATCTTTAAAAAAACATTTTTTATAGGGACAGAAAACTATAGGTAGGGAGAGTGTCAGTGTGTTTTACTGTGCTAATCCTTGTTTGTAGGGACAGGGAAGGACAGTGAGGGAAATTCTCATTGTGCTATACTGTGCTAAAGCATTCATCATCAACCATCTTTAGAAAAACATTTTTTATAGGGACAGAAAACTATAGGTAGGGAGAGTGTCAGTGTGTTTTACTGTGCTAATCCTTGTTTGTAGGGACAGGGAAGGACAGTGAGGGAAATTCTCATTGTGCTATACTGTGCTAAAGCATTCATCATCAACCATCTTTAAAAAAACATTTTTTATAGGGACAGAAAACTATAGGTAGGGAGAGTGTCAGTGTGTTTTACTGTGCTAATCCTTGTTTGTAGGGACAGGGAAGGACAGTGAGGGAAATTCTCATTGTGCTATACTGTGCTAAAGCATTCATCATCAACCATCTTTAAAAAAACATTTTTTATAGGGACAGAAAACTATAGGTAGGGAGAGTGTCAGTGTGTTTTACTGTGCTAATCCTTGTTTGTAGGGACAGGGAAGGACAGTGAGGGAAATTCTCATTGTGCTATACTGTGCTAAAGCATTCATCATCAACCATCTTTAAAAAAACATTTTTTATAGGGACAGAAAACTATAGGTAGGGAGAGTGTCAGTGTGTTTTACTGTGCTAATCCTTGTTTGTAGGGACAGGGAAGGACAGTGAGGGAAATTCTCATTGTGCTATACTGTGCTAAAGCATTCATCATCAACCATCTTTAAAAAAACATTTTTTATAGGGACAGAAAACTATAGGTAGGGAGAGTGTCAGTGTGTTTTACTGTGCTAATCCTTGTTTGTAGGGACAGGGAAGGTGTCAGGGAAATTCCCCGTCTGTTGTCACCAATCTGCGCTCAGTGCGCATGCGCGGCAAAACGGCGCATCGGCGCATGCGCGTGCGTGGCGGGACGACGCTTCGGCGTGCTCGGGTGTGCGCACCGGCGCAATGACGAATGCGCGTGCGCAATAGCTCGCCAATGGGTCTACAGGCGGGCCTATTTAAACAGACGCAGTAACACTATCTGGTTGCTGGTTTGTCAGCTTTACTGTGTTTCTGTTAAAGTCAAAGTTCTCCTGCTGTGACCCGGACCGGATTTGACTATGCTTCTGCTTCTCCTGAACCTGACCCCTTGGCTTGCTAAACGGACTTCTACCTCTCTCCTTGTGCTTGACCCTCGGCCTGTGACCCGGATCTGCTGCCTGTCTCCAGCCCTCTACCTTCTGCCTGTACCCTGGACTTCTTGCCTAACCTGACTATACTGGTGCTTCCTGCTAAACTCCTAAACGGACTTGTGCCTTGCTACTGGTTGCCGTTTGACCCTGTCTACCCTTGGTGTTTGACTCCTGGCCTGTTCTTCAGACTCATCCCTGCTAGATTCTTCAGCAAGACACCTCTACCTGCTGGTGGCCAGTGCTCCCTCGTGCTGTCCTCTCCCTGTCTCACCTCCAGGGGGCGGAGTGCGCTTGGGTGCAAGGGTGAACCACTCTCGGCATCTCGGCCTCGGTAAGTACGTAGCTTGACAGTACAAACCAGCCAGATGTCTGAGGCCGACAGAGTGCGTTCCCCATTTGACACCCTCTGCCAGCAGGTCTCCACCCTAACAGACACTGTCCAAAGACTCCAAGAGGGATATACCCAGATTGATGGCCGTCTTCAACAGCTCACCGGTCTCCTAGGGCCAGGCCCCACAGCTGCCACCTCTGCCAACACCGCCACCAACTCCCAAGTACCTACGAGTTCTACAGTAGTGATGGCCACCCCTGAACCCAGGGTCCCTATTCCGGAACGTTTTTCGGGTGTCCGCAAAAAATACCGGGCCTTTAAAAACGCCTGCTCCCTCTACCTTGCCCTCCAACCAAGGACCTTCTCTTCGGAAGCAGTAAAGGTGGGGTTTATCATCTCTCTCTTAACGGATGACCCTCAAGCCTGGGCCCATGGCCTGATGGAGCAACAAAGCCCCATATTGGACTCAGTAGAGACATTTTTTGAACATATGGCTCAATTATACGATGATCCCCAGCGATCAGCCACGGCCGAGTCCGTCCTCCATAACCTAACTCAGGGGAGAAGGCCGGTGGAAGACTATACGTCGGAATTTAGGAAATGGTCCGCCGATACCAAATGGAATGAGGCGGCCCTCAGATACCAGTACCGCCAGGGATTATCTGAGACTCTCAAGGACGAGCTGGCCAGGATCGAAACCCCCACTACCTTGGAGAACCTGATCCAATCCGCCATACAACTCGATAGGCGTCTTCGTGAACGACGGGCAGAGCGATTTCAATCTCCTCGTCCCAACTGGCCTCCATCCAGGACTGTACCTCACTACCCACCAACCTCTGCGCCTGCAGTCACATCTCTTCCTGAGCCAGAACCCATGCAGCTCGGGTTGGTTCGGGCTCCCCTGACTCCTGAGGAAAAACAGCGAAGGCGCCAGGCCAATCTGTGCCTATATTGCGGGGGTGCCGGCCACTTCCTCCTCAACTGCCCCGTAAGACCTAGTAAGTCTATCTCTAAAGACACTTTAAACTATCAAGTCTTTGACAACCCTCAGTCTTATGTCATTCTCTTTGTGTCTCTACAGCTGCCGGAAGGGGCAATACGCCTCCCGGCAATTATTGATTCTGGAGCCTGCAGCTGCTTCCTGGACTCTGCCTTAGCCTCAAGATTCCATGTCCCCACTCAACCTAAGGACCACTGCCTTCAGATCCACCTGGCGGATGGGTCCTTGCCCCGTTCAGGGCTGATCACGCAGGAAACCAAACCTGTCCTTGCCATCTCTGACTCGGGTCATCAAGAACTTCTCCGGTTGGACCTCATACCTTCCCCGATGTTCCCCATCATCCTGGGTCTTCCCTGGCTACAGGCACACGAGCCCCTCATAAATTGGGTGAAGAAAGAGGTTAGCTTCACCTCCTCCTATTGTTCCCAGAACTGTCTTGCCTCTGCCTCTACGGTCTGCGCTTCCATGACTGCCAAGCCGGACAACCTACAGCATGTTCCTTCCATCTATCTAGAATTCCGGGAGGTGTTCGATAAGCAGCAAGCCGACCATCTACCACCTCATCGGCCCTATGATTGCCCTATCGATCTCTTGCCGGGCTCCAAAATTCCGTTCGGACGTATCTTTCCTTTGTCCGAAACCGAGTTGAAAGCCCTCAAGGCTTATATTGATGAAAACCTCCAGAAGAGATTTATTCGCCCTTCCTCCTCTCCAGCCGGTGCAGGAATCTTCTTTGTGGAAAAGAAAGACGGGTCCTTAAGACCCTGTATCGATTACCGAGACCTAAACAAGATAACCATTAAGAACAGGTACCCACTACCCCTTATTCCGGAGCTATTTCAGCGCTTCCGATCTGCTCGGGTCTTTTCCAAATTGGATCTACGGGGGGCCTACAATCTTATCAGAATCAGGGCCGGAGACGAGTGGAAGACCGCCTTCAGATCTCGTTTCGGACACTTTGAGTATTCGGTCATGCCGTTCGGTCTTTGTAATGCTCCGGCCACCTTCCAACACCTAGTCAACGACATTTTCAGACAGCACCTTGATGACTTCTTAGTAGTGTACCTGGACGATATCCTCATCTTTTCCACCAACATCGAACTCCACCGGGCTCATGTCATGAAGGTCCTCACCATCCTTCGGAAGCACAAACTCTACCTCAAAGCTGAGAAATGCGAGTTCGAAAAGACCACCGTACAGTTCCTCGGCTTTATCATTTCCATCGATGGGGTCGCAATGGACCCGCAGAAGGTGAAGGCCATTCAGGACTGGCCAGCCCCAACCGACAAGAAGGGGGTACAGCGGTTTATAGGCTTCGCCAACTTCTATAGGAGATTCATCGTGGGCTTTTCCTCCATTGTGGCCCCAATAACCCAACTTACCCGGCAAAATAACCGTTTTCACTGGTCTCCAGAAGCTCAGGAGGCCTTCTCTCGCCTCAAGGATGTCTTCACTTCAGCACCAGTACTTCAGCACCCGGATCCTCTACTGCCGTTCACCCTGGAAGTGGACGCCTCTGAGACAGCCATCGGAGCCATCCTCTCTCAAAGACGAGGCCCCAAGGCTCTCCTGTATCCAGTAGCCTTTGCTTCTAAAAAGTTGACTCCCCCGGAGCGAAACTATGATGTAGGGGACCGGGAATTACTGGCCATAAAATTCGCACTGGAGGAATGGCGATACCTTCTGGAGGGGGCAGTACACCCCATCATGATCTTCACAGATCATAAAAATCTAGAGTACTTAAGAACAGCTCAACGTCTACGCCCCAGGCAGGCCCGTTGGGCCCTTTTCTTCACCCGGTTCAACTTTCACATTTCCTATAGACCCGGCTCCAAGAATGGGAAGGCGGATGCGCTATCCAGGATGTTTCCGGAAACCCCTCAGTCGGCCCAACCGGGCACCATTCTGTCAGCTCAGAACTTTCTGTTGATTCCCCGGGCCGATCTACTCACCTCTATTAAAATCGCTTCCGGGCTCTGCTCTGATCCGGTTACTACCTCCCTGGAGAAGCGGGACGGCCTATTCTGGTCCCAGGACAAGATTTTCGTCCCTCTGGAAACAAGACCGCTGGTCTTGAGGACCTTCCACGATCTCAAACTGGCAGGTCACTTCGGAGCACGTAAATCGTCGGAACTTGTCTCCCGCTCCTTCTGGTGGCCAGGCTGGAGGCAAGATTGCAAGTCTTATGTCGCTTCCTGCACTCAGTGTCAGCGTAACAAGGGGCCAAACACCAAGAGTTGGGGCCTGCTCAAACCCTTACCCATTCCTGAGCGCCCTTGGGCGGACGTGTCCATGGACTTTATCGTGGACTTGCCTTCCTCCGGAGGGTTTACCACGATTCTGGTCGTTGTGGACCGCCTCTCAAAAATGGCTCACTTTTTACCGATGATTGGGACACCTTCAGCCATGGATACCGCTCAAATCTTTTTTAAGGAGATAACCAGGCTTCATGGAATACCAAAGAGTATCACCTCCGACAGAGGGGTCCAGTTCACTTCAAAATTCTGGAAGGAACTCTGCAAGTCACTAGAAGTCAAAACCTGCCTCTCGTCAGCGTACCACCCCCAAAGCAATGGCCAGACGGAAAGAACCAATCAGACCCTGGAGCAATACCTCCGTTGTTTCTGCTCTGCTTCCCAGGATGACTGGGCATCTCTACTTCCTTACGCAGAGTTTGCCTATAACAATTCAATGCATTCTGCTACCAATCAAACCCCCTTTTGGGCCAATTACGGTTTTCATCCCTCCTTTCTCCCTGAAAACATCCCCGAGAGCCCTGTTCCCGCGGTCCAGGACCGAGTGGCTTCTGTCCAGGCGAATTTCCAAAGACTCCAGGAGATGATGCGGAATGCCCAAGGATCCTACAAGAAATTTTATGACCGGGGAAGGAAGGAAAACCCGGCGTTCAGAGTCGGGGAAAAAGTTTGGCTTTCCGCCGCCAACCTCAGATTGCCTATTCCCTCTCGAAAGCTCGGCCCTAGATTTATCGGGCCCTTCAAGATCAAACGAGCTATTAATCCTGTGGCTTTTGAACTAGCATTACCTGATTCCTATAGGATTCACCCAGTGTTCCACTCATCTTTATTAAAACCCGTCATTCGTAACGCCTTTCCTGGAAGAGATGAACCTCCTCCACCACCAGTTGAAGTAGATGGGGAAAAAGAATTTGAGATGGAATCCATCCTGGGCTGTAGGAAAAAAGGCAGACAGTTACAATACTTGGTTAAATGGAAGGGGTACCCCCCGGAGGACAACTCCTGGGAACCATCCAGGAACTTGCATGCTCCTCGCCTAATACGAGCCTTTCACCAAGAACATCCGGAATTAATGGCCAGTCTGGGCGTCCGGAGTCCGCCCCTCGGGGGGGGGCACTGTCAGGGAAATTCCCCGTCTGTTGTCACCAATCTGCGCTCAGTGCGCATGCGCGGCAAAACGGCGCATCGGCGCATGCGCGTGCGTGGCGGGGCGACGCTTCGGCGTGCTCGGGTGCGCGCACCGGCGCAACGACGAATGCGCGTGCGCAATAGCTCGCCAATGGGTCTACAGGCGGGCCTATTTAAACAGACGCAGTAACACTATCTGGTTGCTGGTTTGTCAGCTTTACTGTGTTTCTGTTAAAGTCAAAGTTCTCCTGCTGTGACCCGGACCGGATTTGACTACGCTTCTGCTTCTCCTGAACCTGACCCCTTGGCTTGCTAAACGGACTTCTACCTCTCTCCTTGTGCTTGACCCTCGGCCTGTGACCCGGATCTGCTGCCTGTCTCCAGCCCTCTACCTTCTGCCTGTACCCTGGACTTCTTGCCTAACCTGACTATACTGGTGCTTCCTGCTAAACTCCTAAACGGACTTGTGCCTTGCTACTGGTTGCCGTTTGACCCTGTCTACCCTTGGTGTTTGACTCCTGGCCTGTTCTTCAGACTCATCCCTGCTAGATTCTTCAGCAAGACACCTCTACCTGCTGGTGGCCAGTGCTCCCTCGTGCTGTCCTCTCCCTGTCTCACCTCCAGGGGGCGGAGTGTGCTTGGGTGCAAGGGTGAACCACTCTCGGCATCTCGGCCTCGGTAAGTACGTAGCTTGACAGAAGGACAGTGAGGGAAATTCTCATTGTGCTATACTGTGCTAAAGCATTCATCATCAACCATCTTTAAAAAAACATTTTTTATAGGGACAGAAAACTATAGGTAGGGAGAGTGTCAGTGTGTTTTACTGTGCTAATCCTTGTTTGTAGGGACAGGGAAGGACAGTGAGGGAAATTCTCATTGTGCTATACTGTGCTAAAGCATTCATCATCAACCATCTTTAAAAGAACATTTTTTATAGGGACAGAAAACTATAGGTAGGGAGAGTGTCAGTGTGTTTTACTGTGCTAATCCTTGTTTGTAGGGACAGGGAAGGACAGTGAGGGAAATTCTCATTGTGCTATACTGTGCTAAAGCATTCATCATCAACCATCTTTAAAAAAACATTTTTTATAGGGACAGAAAACTATAGGTAGGGAGAGTGTCAGTGTGTTTTACTGTGCTAATCCTTGTTTGTAGGGACAGGGAAGGACAGTGAGGGAAATTCTCATTGTGCTATACTGTGCTAAAGCATTCATCATCAACCATCTTTAAAAAAACATTTTTTATAGGGACAGAAAACTATAGGTAGGGAGAGTGTCAGTGTGTTTTACTGTGCTAATCCTTGTTTGTAGGGACAGGGAAGGACAGTGAGGGAAATTCTCATTGTGCTATACTGTGCTAAAGCATTCATCATTAACCATCTTTAAAAAAACATTTTTTATAGGGACAGAAAACTATAGGTAGGGAGAGTGTCAGTGTGTTTTACTGTGCTAATCCTTGTTTGTAGGGACAGGGAAGGACAGTGAGGGAAATTCTCATTGTGCTATACTGTGCTAAAGCATTCATCATCAACCATCTTTAAAAAAACATTTTTTATAGGGACAGCAAACTATAGGTAGGGAGAGTGTCAGTGTGTTTTACTGTGCTAATCCTTGTTTGTAGGGACAGGGAAGGACAGTGAGGGAAATTCTCATTGTGCTATACTGTGCTAAAGCATTCATCATCAACCATCTTTAAAAAAACATTTTTTATAGGGACAGAAAACTATAGGTAGGGAGAGTGTCAGTGTGTTTTACTGTGCTAATCCTTGTTTGTAGGGACAGGGAAGGACAGTGAGGGAAATTCTCATTGTGCTATACTGTGCTAAAGCATTCATCATCAACCATCTTTAAAAAAACATTTTTTATAGGGACAGAAAACTATAGGTAGGGAGAGTGTCAGTGTGTTTTACTGTGCTAATCCTTGTTTGTAGGGACAGGGAAGGACAGTGAGGGAAATTCTCATTGTGCTATACTGTGCTAAAGCATTCATCATCAACCATCTTTAAAAAAACATTTTTTATAGGGACAGAAAACTATAGGTAGGGAGAGTGTCAGTGTGTTTTACTGTGCTAATCCTTGTTTGTAGGGACAGGGAAGGACAGTGAGGGAAATTCTCATTGTGCTATACTGTGCTAAAGCATTCATCATCAACCATCTTTAAAAAAACATTTTTTATAGGGACAGAAAACTATAGGTAGGGAGAGTGTCAGTGTGTTTTACTGTGCTAATCCTTGTTTGTAGGGACAGGGAAGGACAGTGAGGGAAATTCTCATTGTGCTATACTGTGCTAAAGCATTCATCATCAACCATCTTTAAAAAAACATTTTTTATAGGGACAGAAAACTATAGGTAGGGAGAGTGTCAGTGTGTTTTACTGTGCTAATCCTTGTTTGTAGGGACAGGGAAGGACAGTGAGGGAAATTCTCATTGTGCTATACTGTGCTAAAGCATTCATCATCAACCATCTTTAAAAAAACATTTTGTATAGGGACAGAAAACTATAGGTAGGGAGAGTGTCAGTGTGTTTTACTGTGCTAATCCTTGTTTGTAGGGACAGGGAAGGACAGTGAGGGAAATTCTCATTGTGCTATACTGTGCTAAAGCATGATTCATCAACCATCTTTAAAAAAACATTTTTTATAGGGACAGAAAACTATAGGTAGGGAGAGTGTCAGTGTGTTTTACTGTGCTAATCCTTGTTTGTAGGGACAGGGAAGGACAGTGAGGGAAATTCTCATTGTGCTATACTGTGCTAAAGCATTCATCATCAACCATCTTTAAAAAAACATTTTTTATAGGGACAGAAAACTATAGGTAGGGAGAGTGTCAGTGTGTTTTACTGTGCTAATCCTTGTTTGTAGGGACAGGGAAGGACAGTGAGGGAAATTCTCATTGTGCTATACTGTGCTAAAGCATTCATCATCAACCATCTTTAAAAAAACATTTTTTATAGGGACAGAAAACTATAGGTAGGGAGAGTGTCAGTGTGTTTTACTGTGCTAATCCTTGTTTGTAGGGACAGGGAAGGACAGTGAGGGAAATTCTCATTGTGCTATACTGTGCTAAAGCATTCATCATCAACCATCTTTAAAAAAACATTTTTTATAGGGACAGAAAACTATAGGTAGGGAGAGTGTCAGTGTGTTTTACTGTGCTAATCCTTGTTTGTAGGGACAGGGAAGGACAGTGAGGGAAATTCTCATTGTGCTATACTGTGCTAAAGCATTCATCATCAACCATCTTTAAAAAAACATTTTTTATAGGGACAGAAAACTATAGGTAGGGAGAGTGTCAGTGTGTTTTACTGTGCTAATCCTTGTTTGTAGGGACAGGGAAGGACAGTGAGGGAAATTCTCATTGTGCTATACTGTGCTAAAGCATTCATCATCAACCATCTTTAAAAAAACATTTTTTATAGGGACAGAAAACTATAGGTAGGGAGAGTGTCAGTGTGTTTTACTGTGCTAATCCTTGTTTGTAGGGACAGGGAAGGACAGTGAGGGAAATTCTCATTGTGCTATACTGTGCTAAAGCATTCATCATCAACCATCTTTAAAAAAACATTTTTTATAGGGACAGAAAACTATAGGTAGGGAGAGTGTCAGTGTGTTTTACTGTGCTAATCCTTGTTTGTAGGGACAGGGAAGGTGTCAGGGAAATTCCCCGTCTGTTGTCACCAATCTGCGCTCAGTGCGCATGCGCGGCAAAACGGCGCATCGGCGCATGCGCGTGCGTGGCGGGACGACGCTTCGGCGTGCTCGGGTGTGCGCACCGGCGCAATGACGAATGCGCGTGCGCAATAGCTCGCCAATGGGTCTACAGGCGGGCCTATTTAAACAGACGCAGTAACACTATCTGGTTGCTGGTTTGTCAGCTTTACTGTGTTTCTGTTAAAGTCAAAGTTCTCCTGCTGTGACCCGGACCGGATTTGACTACGCTTCTGCTTCTCCTGAACCTGACCCCTTGGCTTGCTAAACGGACTTCTACCTCTCTCCTTGTGCTTGACCCTCGGCCTGTGACCCGGATCTGCTGCCTGTCTCCAGCCCTCTACCTTCTGCCTGTACCCTGGACTTCTTGCCTAACCTGACTATACTGGTGCTTCCTGCTAAACTCCTAAACGGACTTGTGCCTTGCTACTGGTTGCCGTTTGACCCTGTCTACCCTTGGTGTTTGACTCCTGGCCTGTTCTTCAGACTCATCCCTGCTAGATTCTTCAGCAAGACACCTCTACCTGCTGGTGGCCAGTGCTCCCTCGTGCTGTCCTCTCCCTGTCTCACCTCCAGGGGGCGGAGTGCGCTTGGGTGCAAGGGTGAACCACTCTCGGCATCTCGGCCTCGGTAAGTACGTAGCTTGACAGTACAAACCAGCCAGATGTCTGAGGCCGACAGAGTGCGTTCCCCATTTGACACCCTCTGCCAGCAGGTCTCCACCCTAACAGACACTGTCCAAAGACTCCAAGAGGGATATACCCAGATTGATGGCCGTCTTCAACAGCTCACCGGTCTCCTAGGGCCAGGCCCCACAGCTGCCACCTCTGCCAACACCGCCACCAACTCCCAAGTACCTACGAGTTCTACAGTAGTGATGGCCACCCCTGAACCCAGGGTCCCTATTCCGGAACGTTTTTCGGGTGTCCGCAAAAAATACCGGGCCTTTAAAAACGCCTGCTCCCTCTACCTTGCCCTCCAACCAAGGACCTTCTCTTCGGAAGCAGTAAAGGTGGGGTTTATCATCTCTCTCTTAACGGATGACCCTCAAGCCTGGGCCCATGGCCTGATGGAGCAACAAAGCCCCATATTGGACTCAGTAGAGACATTTTTTGAACATATGGCTCAATTATACGATGATCCCCAGCGATCAGCCACGGCCGAGTCCGTCCTCCATAACCTAACTCAGGGGAGAAGGCCGGTGGAAGACTATACGTCGGAATTTAGGAAATGGTCCGCCGACACCAAATGGAATGAGGCGGCCCTCAGATACCAGTACCGCCAGGGATTATCTGAGACTCTCAAGGACGAGCTGGCCAGGATCGAAACCCCCACTACCTTGGAGAACCTGATCCAATCCGCCATACAACTCGATAGGCGTCTTCGTGAACGACGGGCAGAGCGATTTCAATCTCCTCGTCCCAACTGGCCTCCATCCAGGACTGTACCTCACTACCCACCAACCTCTGCGCCTGCAGTCACATCTCTTCCTGAGCCAGAACCCATGCAGCTCGGGTTGGTTCGGGCTCCCCTGACTCCTGAGGAAAAACAGCGAAGGCGCCAGGCCAATCTGTGCCTATATTGCGGGGGTGCCGGCCACTTCCTCCTCAACTGCCCCGTAAGACCTAGTAAGTCTATCTCTAAAGACACTTTAAACTATCAAGTCTTTGACAACCCTCAGTCTTATGTCATTCTCTTTGTGTCTCTACAGCTGCCGGAAGGGGCAATACGCCTCCCGGCAATTATTGATTCTGGAGCCTGCAGCTGCTTCCTGGACTCTGCCTTAGCCTCAAGATTCCATGTCCCCACTCAACCTAAGGACCACTGCCTTCAGATCCACCTGGCGGATGGGTCCTTGCCCCGTTCAGGGCTGATCACGCAGGAAACCAAACCTGTCCTTGCCATCTCTGACTCGGGTCATCAAGAACTTCTCCGGTTGGACCTCATACCTTCCCCGATGTTCCCCATCATCCTGGGTCTTCCCTGGCTACAGGCACACGAGCCCCTCATAAATTTGGTGAAGAAAGAGGTTAGCTTCACCTCCTCCTATTGTTCCCAGAACTGTCTTGCCTCTGCCTCTACGGTCTGCGCTTCCATGACTGCCAAGCCGGACAACCTACAGCATGTTCCTTCCATCTATCTAGAATTCCGGGAGGTGTTCGATAAGCAGCAAGCCGACCATCTACCACCTCATCGGCCCTATGATTGCCCTATCGATCTCTTGCCGGGCTCCAAAATTCCGTTCGGACGTATCTTTCCTTTGTCCGAAACCGAGTTGAAAGCCCTCAAGGCTTATATTGATGAAAACCTCCAGAAGAGATTTATTCGCCCTTCCTCCTCTCCAGCCGGTGCAGGAATCTTCTTTGTGGAAAAGAAAGACGGGTCCTTAAGACCCTGTATCGATTACCGAGACCTAAACAAGATAACCATTAAGAACAGGTACCCACTACCCCTTATTCCGGAGCTATTTCAGCGCTTCCGATCTGCTCGGGTCTTTTCCAAATTGGATCTACGGGGGGCCTACAATCTTATCAGGGCCGGAGACGAGTGGAAGACCGCCTTCAGATCTCGTTTCGGACACTTTGAGTATTCGGTCATGCCGTTCGGTCTTTGTAATGCTCCGGCCACCTTCCAACACCTAGTCAACGACATTTTCAGACAGCACCTTGATGACTTCTTAGTAGTGTACCTGGACGATATCCTCATCTTTTCCACCAACATCGAACTCCACCGGGCTCATGTCATGAAGGTCCTCACCATCCTTCGGAAGCACAAACTCTACCTCAAAGCTGAGAAATGCGAGTTCGAAAAGACCACCGTACAGTTCCTCGGCTTTATCATTTCCATCGATGGGGTCGCAATGGACCCGCAGAAGGTGAAGGCCATTCAGGACTGGCCAGCCCCAACCGACAAGAAGGGGGTACAGCGGTTTATAGGCTTCGCCAACTTCTATAGGAGATTCATCGTGGGCTTTTCCTCCATTGTGGCCCCAATAACCCAACTTACCCGGCAAAATAACCGTTTTCACTGGTCTCCAGAAGCTCAGGAGGCCTTCTCTCGCCTCAAGGATGTCTTCACTTCAGCACCAGTACTTCAGCACCCGGATCCTCTACTGCCGTTCACCCTGGAAGTGGACGCCTCTGAGACAGCCATCGGAGCCATCCTCTCTCAAAGACGAGGCCCCAAGGCTCTCCTGTATCCAGTAGCCTTTGCTTCTAAAAAGTTGACTCCCCCGGAGCGAAACTATGATGTAGGGGACCGGGAATTACTGGCCATAAAATTCGCACTGGAGGAATGGCGATACCTTCTGGAGGGGGCAGTACACCCCATCATGATCTTCACAGATCATAAAAATCTAGAGTACTTAAGAACAGCTCAACGTCTACGCCCCAGGCAGGCCCGTTGGGCCCTTTTCTTCACCCGGTTCAACTTTCACATTTCCTATAGACCCGGCTCCAAGAATGGAAAGGCGGATGCGCTATCCAGGATGTTTCCGGAAACCCCTCAGTCGGCCCAACCGGGCACCATTCTGTCAGCTCAGAACTTTCTGTTGATTCCCCGGGCCGATCTACTCACCTCTATTAAAATCGCTTCCGGGCTCTGCTCTGATCCGGTTACTACCTCCCTGGAGAAGCGGGACGGCCTATTCTGGTCCCAGGACAAGATTTTCGTCCCTCTGGAAACAAGACCGCTGGTCTTGAGGACCTTCCACGATCTCAAACTGGCAGGTCACTTCGGAGCACGTAAATCGTCGGAACTTGTCTCCCGCTCCTTCTGGTGGCCAGGCTGGAGGCAAGATTGCAAGTCTTATGTCGCTTCCTGCACTCAGTGTCAGCGTAACAAGGGGCCAAACACCAAGAGTTGGGGCCTGCTCAAACCCTTACCCATTCCTGAGCGCCCTTGGGCGGACGTGTCCATGGACTTTATCGTGGACTTGCCTTCCTCCGGAGGGTTTACCACGATTCTGGTCGTTGTGGACCGCCTCTCAAAAATGGCTCACTTTTTACCGATGATTGGGACACCTTCAGCCATGGATACCGCTCAAATCTTTTTTAAGGAGATAACCAGGCTTCATGGAATACCAAAGAGTATCACCTCCGACAGAGGGGTCCAGTTCACTTCAAAATTCTGGAAGGAACTCTGCAAGTCACTAGAAGTCAAAACCTGCCTCTCGTCAGCGTACCACCCCCAAAGCAATGGCCAGACGGAAAGAACCAATCAGACCCTGGAGCAATACCTCCGTTGTTTCTGCTCTGCTTCCCAGGATGACTGGGCATCTCTACTTCCTTACGCAGAGTTTGCCTATAACAATTCAATGCATTCTGCTACCAATCAAACCCCCTTTTGGGCCAATTACGGTTTTCATCCCTCCTTTCTCCCTGAAAACATCCCCGAGAGCCCTGTTCCCGCGGTCCAGGACTGAGTGGCTTCTGTCCAGGCGAATTTCCAAAGACTCCAGGAGATGATGCGGAATGCCCAAGGATCCTACAAGAAATTTTATGACCGGGGAAGGAAGGAAAACCCGGCGTTCAGAGTCGGGGAAAAAGTTTGGCTTTCCGCCGCCAACCTCAGATTGCCTATTCCCTCTCGAAAGCTCGGCCCTAGATTTATCGGGCCCTTCAAGATCAAACGAGCTATTAATCCTGTGGCTTTTGAACTAGCATTACCTGATTCCTATAGGATTCACCCAGTGTTCCACTCATCTTTATTAAAACCCGTCATTCCCAACGCCTTTCCTGGAAGAGATGAACCTCCTCCACCACCAGTTGAAGTAGATGGGGAAAAAGAATTTGAGATGGAATCCATCCTGGGCTGTAGGAAAAAAGGCAGACAGTTACAATACTTGGTTAAATGGAAGGGGTACCCCCCGGAGGACAACTCCTGGGAACCATCCAGGAACTTGCATGCTCCTCGCCTAATACGAGCCTTTCACCAAGAACATCCGGAATTAATGGCCAGTCTGGGCGTCCGGAGTCCGCCCCTCGGGGGGGGGGGCACTGTCAGGGAAATTCCCCGTCTGTTGTCACCAATCTGCGCTCAGTGCGCATGCGCGGCAAAACAGCGCATCGGCGCATGCGCGTGCGTGGCGGGGCGACGCTTCGGCGTGCTCGGGTGCGCGCACCGGCGCAACGACGAATGCGCGTGCGCAATAGCTCGCCAATGGGTCTACAGGCGGGCCTATTTAAACAGACGCAGTAACACTATCTGGTTGCTGGTTTGTCAGCTTTACTGTGTTTCTGTTAAAGTCAAAGTTCTCCTGCTGTGACCCGGACCGGATTTGACTACGCTTCTGCTTCTCCTGAACCTGACCCCTTGGCTTGCTAAACGGACTTCTACCTCTCTCCTTGTGCTTGACCCTCGGCCTGTGACCCGGATCTGCTGCCTGTCTCCAGCCCTCTACCTTCTGCCTGTACCCTGGACTTCTTGCCTAACCTGACTATACTGGTGCTTCCTGCTAAACTCCTAAACGGACTTGTGCCTTGCTACTGGTTGCCGTTTGACCCTGTCTACCCTTGGTGTTTGACTCCTGGCCTGTTCTTCAGACTCATCCCTGCTAGATTCTTCAGCAAGACACCTCTACCTGCTGGTGGCCAGTGCTCCCTCGTGCTGTCCTCTCCCTGTCTCACCTCCAGGGGGCGGAGTGTGCTTGGGTGCAAGGGTGAACCACTCTCGGCATCTCGGCCTCGGTAAGTACGTAGCTTGACAGAAGGACAGTGAGGGAAATTCTCATTGTGCTATACTTTGCTAAAGCATTCATCATCAACCATCTTTAAAAAAACATTTTTTATAGGGACAGAAAACTATAGGTAGGGAGAGTGTCAGTGTGTTTTACTGTGCTAATCCTTGTTTGTAGGGACAGGGAAGGACAGTGAGGGAAATTCTCATTGTGCTATACTGTGCTAAAGCATTCATCATCAACCATCTTTAAAAGAACATTTTTTATAGGGACAGAAAACTATAGGTAGGGAGAGTGTCAGTGTGTTTTACTGTGCTAATCCTTGTTTGTAGGGACAGGGAAGGACAGTGAGGGAAATTCTCATTGTGCTATACTGTGCTAAAGCATTCATCATCAACCATCTTTAAAAAAACATTTTTTATAGGGACAGAAAACTATAGGTAGGGAGAGTGTCAGTGTGTTTTACTGTGCTAATCCTTGTTTGTAGGGACAGGGAAGGACAGTGAGGGAAATTCTCATTGTGCTATACTGTGCTAAAGCATTCATCATCAACCATCTTTAAAAAAACATTTTTTATAGGGACAGAAAACTATAGGTAGGGAGAGTGTCAGTGTGTTTTACTGTGCTAATCCTTGTTTGTAGGGACAGGGAAGGACAGTGAGGGAAATTCTCATTGTGCTATACTGTGCTAAAGCATTCATCATTAACCATCTTTAAAAAAACATTTTTTATAGGGACAGAAAACTATAGGTAGGGAGAGTGTCAGTGTGTTTTACTGTGCTAATCCTTGTTTGTAGGGACAGGGAAGGACAGTGAGGGAAATTCTCATTGTGCTATACTGTGCTAAAGCATTCATCATCAACCATCTTTAAAAAAACATTTTTTATAGGGACAGCAAACTATAGGTAGGGAGAGTGTCAGTGTGTTTTACTGTGCTAATCCTTGTTTGTAGGGACAGGGAAGGACAGTGAGGGAAATTCTCATTGTGCTATACTGTGCTAAAGCATTCATCATCAACCATCTTTAAAAAAACATTTTTTATAGGGACAGAAAACTATAGGTAGGGAGAGTGTCAGTGTGTTTTACTGTGCTAATCCTTGTTTGTAGGGACAGGGAAGGACAGTGAGGGAAATTCTCATTGTGCTATACTGTGCTAAAGCATTCATCATCAACCATCTTTAAAAAAACATTTTTTATAGGGACAGAAAACTATAGGTAGGGAGAGTGTCAGTGTGTTTTACTGTGCTAATCCTTGTTTGTAGGGACAGGGAAGGACAGTGAGGGAAATTCTCATTGTGCTATACTGTGCTAAAGCATTCATCATCAACCATCTTTAAAAAAACATTTTTTATAGGGACAGAAAACTATAGGTAGGGAGAGTGTCAGTGTGTTTTACTGTGCTAATCCTTGTTTGTAGGGACAGGGAAGGACAGTGAGGGAAATTCTCATTGTGCTATACTGTGCTAAAGCATTCATCATCAACCATCTTTAAAAAAACATTTTTTATAGGGACAGAAAACTATAGGTAGGGAGAGTGTCAGTGTGTTTTACTGTGCTAATCCTTGTTTGTAGGGACAGGGAAGGACAGTGAGGGAAATTCTCATTGTGCTATACTGTGCTAAAGCATTCATCATCAACCATCTTTAAAAAAACATTTTTTATAGGGACAGAAAACTATAGGTAGGGAGAGTGTCAGTGTGTTTTACTGTGCTAATCCTTGTTTGTAGGGACAGGGAAGGACAGTGAGGGAAATTCTCATTGTGCTATACTGTGCTAAAGCATTCATCATCAACCATCTTTAAAAAAACATTTTGTATAGGGACAGAAAACTATAGGTAGGGAGAGTGTCAGTGTGTTTTACTGTGCTAATCCTTGTTTGTAGGGACAGGGAAGGACAGTGAGGGAAATTCTCATTGTGCTATACTGTGCTAAAGCATTCATCATCAACCATCTTTAAAAAAAACATTTTTTATAGGGACAGAAAACTATAGGTAGGGAGAGTGTCAGTGTGTTTTACTGTGCTAATCCTTGTTTGTAGGGACAGGGAAGGACAGTGAGGGAAATTCTCATTGTGCTATACTGTGCTAAAGCATTCATCATCAACCATCTTTAAAAAAACATTTTTTATAGGGACAGAAAACTATAGGTAGGGAGAGTGTCAGTGTGTTTTACTGTGCTAATCCTTGTTTGTAGGGACAGGGAAGGACAGTGAGGGAAATTCTCATTGTGCTATACTGTGCTAAAGCATTCATCATCAACCATCTTTAAAAAAACATTTTTTATAGGGACAGAAAACTATAGGTAGGGAGAGTGTCAGTGTGTTTTACTGTGCTAATCCTTGTTTGTAGGGACAGGGAAGGACAGTGAGGGAAATTCTCATTGTGCTATACTGTGCTAAAGCATTCATCATCAACCATCTTTAAAAAAACATTTTTTATAGGGACAGAAAACTATAGGTAGGGAGAGTGTCAGTGTGTTTTACTGTGCTAATCCTTGTTTGTAGGGACAGGGAAGGACAGTGAGGGAAATTCTCATTGTGCTATACTGTGCTAAAGCATTCATCATCAACCATCTTTAAAAAAACATTTTTTATAGGGACAGAAAACTATAGGTAGGGAGAGTGTCAGTGTGTTTTACTGTGCTAATCCTTGTTTGTAGGGACAGGGAAGGACAGTGAGGGAAATTCTCATTGTGCTATACTGTGCTAAAGCATTCATCATCAACCATCTTTAAAAAAACATTTTTTATAGGGACAGAAAACTATAGGTAGGGAGAGTGTCAGTGTGTTTTACTGTGCTAATCCTTGTTTGTAGGGACAGGGAAGGACAGTGAGGGAAATTCTCATTGTGCTATACTGTGCTAAAGCATTCATCATCAACCATCTTTAAAAAAACATTTTTTATAGGGACAGAAAACTATAGGTAGGGAGAGTGTCAGTGTGTTTTACTGTGCTAATCCTTGTTTGTAGGGACAGGGAAGGACAGTGAGGGAAATTCTCATTGTGCTATACTGTGCTAAAGCATTCATCATCAACCATCTTTAAAAAAACATTTTTTATAGGGACAGAAAACTATAGGTAGGGAGAGTGTCAGTGTGTTTTACTGTGCTAATCCTTGTTTGTAGGGACAGGGAAGGACAGTGAGGGAAATTCTCATTGTGCTATACTGTGCTAAAGCATTCATCATCAACCATCTTTAAAAAAACATTTTTTATAGGGACAGAAAACTATAGGTAGGGAGAGTGTCAGTGTGTTTTACTGTGCTAATCCTTGTTTGTAGGGACAGGGAAGGACAGTGAGGGAAATTCTCATTGTGCTATACTGTGCTAAAGCATTCATCATCAACCATCTTTAAAAAAACTTTTTTTATAGGGACAGAAAACTATAGGTAGGGAGAGTGTCAGTGTGTTTTACTGTGCTAATCCTTGTTTGTAGGGACAGGGAAGGACAGTGAGGGAAATTCTCATTGTGCTATACTGTGCTAAAGCATTCCTCATCAACCATCTTTGAAATCCTTGTTTTTTGGACAGTCAGGGAAATTGTCATTGTGCTATTCTGTGTGAAAGCAATCATCCTCAACCATATTTAGAAATCCTTAAGTAAAGGGACAGAGAAGGACACCTGAAGGTAGCCCTTATTGCTTTTTTCCCATCTCCCTGCAGGCCATCCATTAGAATGTCTGGAAGGCAAACAAGGAGAGGCAGACAGTCAGGAGGCAATAAAAGAGGGCAAGCAGGCTCTGTGTCTGGGGGCAACAGTGCTGGTCGTGGACGCGGTGCATTGTCATCAGCACATGGCCATGGGACACGCTTGTCCTTCTTTTCGGCAGCTGGACATGTTGAGCCACATCATGCCGAAGACTTGGTAGAGTGGATGACCAAGCCCTCCTCCTCCTCCTCATCCTCTCTCACCCAGGCTCAGGGTACTGGCAAAGCAGCTGCCAAAGCGTCCTCTTCCCTGGTATCAATGTCAGACTCATCATCAGTCACTCCTTCCCTAGACCCACCATGTCCTCCTCCTGAGGAGTCCCCCGAACTGTTTCAGCACAGTGTTGGGTACATGCTCCAGGAGGATGCCCAGCGTTTCGAAGGGTCTGATGATGAAACCCAGCTAGAGGAAGGCAGTAGCGTGAGAGCAGACAGAGGGGATGCTCAAGAAGGACACCAATCTGGCAGTCATGTTCCAGCAGCTGCAGCATACTGCCAGATTGGCTCCAGTGATGAGGAGGGAGGGGATGATGAGGTCACTGACTCCACGTGGGTGCCTAATAGGAGAGAGGAGGAGGAGGAGGATGAGGAGGAGGCACATCTCCAACGAGGCAGGATGCCCTTTGGTGGCCAGCGTAAGGGCAGTACACCGACGGAATCACACCGCAGAGCTCCGCCTGTGCAGGGCGCTGCCTCTGCCCGTCATTCAAAAAGTTCTTTGGTGTGGGCCTTTTTTGAGGCTAGTGCATCAGATCGCACAGCTGCTGTTTGCAACATATGTCTCAAGCGTATATCGCGTGGCCAAAACATCAGCCGCTTGGGTACCACATGCCTGACCAGACATATGTTGACCTGCCATGCAGCTCGTTGGCAAGCCTACCTCAAAGACCCACACCAAAGAACAAAGCGGACCTCTCCTTGCACCGCATCAGCTGGGATCTCCAACCCCACTATAACTTCAGTCCTCTCTGAAACATGCACTGAGAGGAATGAAGGTGTAGAATTAGGTGTGTCACAGCCAAGTACTTGCGGCCACTCTGCTAGCAGTACACCGACGTCCGATTCTAGCAGGCAAATTTCCCTGCCCCAGCTGCTGGACCGTCGAAAGAAGTTCACTCCCAGCCATCCACATGCCCAGCGGTTGAATGCTAGCTTGGCTAAATTGCTAGCGCTTCAACTGCTGCCTTTTCAGTTGGTAGACTCGGCCCCCTTCCGTGAGTTTGTGCAATGTGCGGTTCCTCAGTGGCAGGTTCCCAAACGCCACTTTTTCTCACGGAAGGCTATTCCGGCTCTCTACCGGCATGTGGAAGGCAATGTCTTGGCCTCGCTGGACAGGGCGGTCAGCGGTAAGGTGCATATTACCGCTGACTCATGGTCCAGCAGGCATGGACAGGGACGTTACCTTTCTTTCACGGCCCATTGGGTCACTCTTTTGGCAGCTGGGAAGGATGCAGGACAAGGTGCAGTAGTGTTGGAGGTTGTTCCACCGCCACGCCTCCAAAATGCTACTACTGGTTGTGACACACCTCTCTCCTCCACCCCCTCCTCTTCTTCTTCCTCTATGGCCTCTTCCTGTGCTTTGTCCTCTGAACCAGCGGTGCTCCGTAGCCGTTCAAGGGGCTACGCAAGTACGCAGGCAAAAAGATGCCATGCCGTGCTTGCGCTGGTGTGTTTGGGGGACAGAAGCCACACTGGGGCAGAGGTCCTGTCTGCTCTGCAGGGCCAGGCCGAGAGGTGGTTGACGCCACGCCAGCTTAAGCCAGGAATGGTGGTTTGCGACAATGGCACCAACCTCCTCTCCGCCCTCCGACAGGGACAACTGACCCATGTGCCCTGTGTGGCTCACGTCCTTAACCTGGTGGTGCAGCAGTTCTTGGGCAGGTACCCGGGCTTACAGGATGTCCTGAGGCAGGCCAGGAAAGTCTGTGTGCAGATCTTATAATGCCAGTGCTCGCCTGGCTGAGCTGCAAAAGGAGTTGAACCTGCCCAAGAACCGCCTTATATGTGACATGCCCACCAGGTGGAACTCAACGTTGGCCATGCTGCAGCGGCTGCACACGCAGCAGAGGGCCATCAATGAGTACCTGTGCGACTACGGCACCAGGACAGGGTCAGGGGAGCTTGGTTTTTTTTCTCCACGCCAGTGGGGCATGATCAGGGATGCATGCACTGTCCTGGCACCATTTGAGGAGGCCACGAGGATGGTGAGCAGTGACAGTGCATGCATCAGTGACACTGTACCTCTTGTCCACCTGTTGGAGCACACGCTGCGTGGAATAATGGACAGGGCACTTGAGGCAGAACAGAGGCAGGAAGAGGAGGACTTCCTTGCCTCTCAAGGCCCCCTTTACCCAGACAGTGTTCCTTCTGTCCCACCCATCGCACAGGAAGAGGAGGAGGAGGAGGAGGAGGAGGATTGTGTCAGCATGGAGGTGGAGGCTGGCACTCAGCATCATCAGCAGCAGTCTTTTAGGGATGATTTACAGTCCCAAGAAACCAGTGGACTTGTACGTGGCTGGGAGGAGGTGGCTGCGGATCATGTCGTCCTTAGTGACCCAGAGGACTCCGGACCGAATGCCTCAGCTAACCTACGCTGCATGGCCTCCCTGATCCTGCAAAGTCTGCGGAAGGATCCTCGTATTCTTCGGATCAAGGAGAGGGACCATTACTGGCTGGCCACTCTCCTTGATCCACGGTACAAGGGTAAGGTTGCGGACCTTATGTTACCGTCGCAGAGGGAGCAGAGGATGAGACAACTCCGGGAGGCCTTGCAGAAAGGTCTGTGCAACGCGTTCCCAGAGACTGGGAGGTTACAAACTCCTGGTCCTGGACAACGAGTTGCTGAGGCTTCGGCCAGTCAAAGAAGGAGCGGTGGGGAAGGTGGCTGTCTGACCGATGCGTTCAGACAATTCTTTAGTCCGCAGCCCCAAAGTATGATCGGTTCCAGCAACCATCGCCAGCGTCTGATAAACATGGTGCAGGAATATCTAGGGGCAAGGTCAGACTTGGACACCTTCCCCACCGAAAATCCTCTGGCTTACTGGGTCTTGAGGATGGATCACTGGCCAGAGCTTGCACAGTATGCAATTGAGCTACTGGCCTGTCCTGCATCCAGCGTTCTTTCGGAACGCACATTCAGTGCTGCTGGAGGATTTGTCACGGATCACAGGGTGCGCCTGTCCACCGACTCGGTTGATCGACTGACTTTCATCAAGATGAACCAGTCTTGGATCACCACCAGCTACCACACACCTGATGCTGATATAACAGACTAATTGATTTTAACATGTCACATCCCTTCAAGACTGATGCTGATGCTGAGTGCCTGTGCTGTTATGTTGACTGGCTATCCTCCTCCTCCGAGTCCTCATGATACGATTGATGATGATAGCTTGGAAGATCATTTTTGTTTATGGGTGCCGCCACCAGTGGCTAAGGCCCAATTTTTCAGCCCCTGTTTAACAGGGGCATGTAATTAAAATTTTTGAAGCAATACTTTGCAACAGGGCTCATTGCTGTGCTCCAAGTACAGTATCTGTGAGGGGTTGGAGTGTTGTGCCACCAGTGCCTAAGGCCCAATTTTTCAGCCCCTGTTTAACAGGGGCGTGTCATTACAATTTTTGAAGCAATACTTTGCAACAGGGCTCATTGCTGTGCTCCAAGTACAGTATCTGTGAGGGGTTGGAGTGTTGTGCCACCAGTGCCTAAGGCCCAATTTTTCAGCCCCTGTTTAACAGGGGCGTGTCATTACAATTTTTGAAGCAATACTTTGCAACAGGGCTCATTGCTGTGCTCCAAGTACAGTATCTGTGAGGGGTTGCAGTGTTGTGCCACCAGTGCCTAAGGCCCAATTTTTCAGCCCCTGTTCAACAGGGGCATGTAATTACAATTCTTGATCTAATAATTCACAGCAGGGCCCATTGCTGCACCCACCAAGAGTAACTCTGAGGGCTTACAGTGTTGTGGCAACGCCACCACCACCACCACCACCACGAAAGGCCCAATTTTTCAGCCCCTGTTCAAAAGGGGCATGTAATTACAATTCTTGATCTAATAATTCACAGCAGGGCCCATTCCTGCACCCACCAAGAGTAACTCTGAGGGCTTACAGTGTTGTGGCAACACCACCACCACCACCACCACCACGAAAGGCCCAATTTTTCAGCCCCTGTTCAACAGGGGCATGCAATTACAATTCTTGATCTAATAATTCACAGCAGGGCCCATTGCTGCACCCACCAAGAGTAACTGTCAGGGCTTACAGTGTTGTGGCACCAGCACCACCATCAAAGGCCCAATTTTTACTACCACTGTTCAACAATTATATGTAATTACAATTCCTGATATAATAGTTGACAGCAGGGCGTTCCAGCACCAACCAAGAGTAACTGTGAGTGCTTACAGTGTTGTGCCAACACCAACAACTAAGGGGCCTATTTCTGCAGAGTATATACGGCAGGTCCCTACTTTCAAACATCCAACTTACAAACGACTCCTACTTGCAAACGCAAGAAGACAACAGGAAGTGAGAGGAAATCTACCCCTAGGAAGGAAAATTCTCTCCTGTAAGAATTAATATGGGAGAAAGGTGTCTCCTCTGTACTGATGCTTTATCACCAATCCTTGTTTCAAGAAAAACACCACATTTCAAAAACAGTTGTCATTGGGACGGAAAGTGAGGTGAAATGTTCTGAACAGGGGCACAGACAGCAAAACAAATGTTACAGGGGTGATAACCCTTACCTATGTTTTCCAAAAAGTTTAAAAATAGATTTTTGGTCTGGAGCTACACTTAAACAATGTACCTGTTCAAAATTACAAACACATTCTACATAAGAACAAACCTACAGTCCCTGTCTTGTATGCACCGCCTGAATACGGCTGTTCAGAGTATATAGGGCCTTTTTTATTTTGTGTGCGGTGTTCCCCTTAATATCCATACAAGACCCAAAGGGGCTGGTAATGGGCTGGGGTAGGGGGGGGGGTCATGGGGTAGCTATGCCATTTTTCTTAAAGATTTTCATCCATATTACCGGGACCAGACATTACATTAAAGCCGCAAGCAGTTTTAAATGGCTTTTTTTTTCTTTTAGAAGTGTCATTTTGTGCAGGGACAGTTCTAAACACGGGAAACATGTGGCACTTCACAGGCATACTTTAGACACCCCCCAGGTACGATATTTAAAGGAATATTTGACTTTTTTTTTTTCACTTTATGCATCATTAAAATGACTGCTACCGAAAAACGACCGTTTTTAAAACTTCTTTTTGCATTGATACATGTCCCCTGGTGCAGAACCCGGGTTCCCAAACCCTTTTTAGGACAATAACATGCATAATAGTCGTTATAATTAGCACTTTAGAATTCGAACGTTCGCATCCATTGTATTTAATAGGGTTCTAATGTTCGTACAAACTTTCGGTCCGTTCGCGGGTTCTGGTGCGAACCGAACCCGGGGGTGTTCGGCTCATCACTATTACTGAATGGTCTTGTATTTAATTTCAGGGTTGACCACGAAAGGGTTGTAGAATTGTCAGATGTTAGCCATCTTTGGCATTATAACCTGAGGTGTCAGAGGGGCTGAGGCCTTTATCAGTGTCATGGCAAGAACAGAGGACCCAATACATCTAGTGCAGGGGTAGGCAACCTGGGGCCCTACAGCTAATGCAGAATTACAAGTCCCATCATGCCTCTGGGAGTAATTGTAACTGCCAGCCGTGCAATGCCTCATGGGAAATGTAATTCCACAACAACTGGAGGGCCCCAGGTTGCCTACCCCTGATTTAGTGGCTCCTGCGGAGGTAGCGCTAAATACATACAGTGTATATGGACTTACAGTTCAAATATTTAAGACATCAGCCCCCCCTATTATTGTTATTAAGTGTACCCGAACCCTCACATGCATACCAGTACAGGTATGCCCAATTGGGATATCCATTACACATCGCCTCTGTTCAATTTTTCTTTGCTTTATGGTCTGGATAATGAATACAAGGGACAAAGTCTACACAGTAGGGCAAATGGGAAAACCTAATGTATGATTGCTGGGTGGATGTACCCTTCAAAAAAAGATATAGTTTGCAAAACTCTTTGTTTAATTAATAAGGGATGTTGTTAAAAAAAAAAAGAAAAAAAAAGATATTACATTTCTTCACTCCGTGTTACAAATATTTCAATTTTCTCTGCTAGCCGAGAAAAGTTATTAGTTTTTTGTTGTCCTCTGTAGACTTCCCTTGCCATACTTTTTTTTTATGTTGAGTTAAGCGTTCACTGAAAGAAAATAAATATTTTAGGGTAGTCTGGCGAAGTGCATCAGATCTGGAAATCTGCATACTCTGGTGTTTTGTTTTCCTGCAAGCGATGATTTGATTCCGCTATGTTTTATTAAATACATGCCAAACAATAGTCTGCCTCTGACATCTGATACTTTTGAAAATGAAGATAACTGCTGGTTGGTGTGTGCAGTAATGTAGCCATGATATATGACCTGGGGAGCCATTCCAATCTTTTATTTGAAAGAACATTTAGAATTCAGGCAGCTGGCTCCCGATGGATGCAAAATCTAAATATGAGGCTGGTTAATGAGGAGTGCCCATAAATGCAAACATGTCAAGTATTAGAATGCCTTTGTTGCTGGATATTGATTCTAGATGGAGTCTGTGCTACTTATGAATTCTGTTCTAGTTCTACAATGTTTTTTGGTCGTAGAGACATTAGAGAAAATATTGTTACACAAGATGGGCCAAGGTGTAAAGAGCAAAGTGCGTGAAGAGGTTGTTCCAGGGCTGGTAGACATTCATACTCTTGATTATTAAAAAAGTATGTAGCACTATCCCCCCGAAGGGGCCGCTGAGCATGACCCAGGTCTGCCTTGCTATAATATAGAGCCTGCCACAGCCACAGCTCCAAGCATAACAACCACAAAGGCTCAGACTAGGAAAATTCTTTTGTAGATTTATTGCAGAAACTTGAACAGGAGAGAGCTAAGGGTGAAGGATACTTCAACGTTAGCAGCAACAGGAGGACAGGAAACCTTTAGTAGCAGCTTTTTGCTGAGGGTGGGAGGAATGACCAGTTATTCTAGAACTCTGAGCAGCTCCAGTCCATACAGCAACTTCTGGCACTTACTTCCCCAAGCACATACATGCCTCGGATCTCCAAATGAGGTCTTTCCTTCTCCAGTCCACAGGTCAAGTCTTTTGCCGCGTACACACAATCGGAAATTCCGACAACAAATGTCCGATGTGAGCTTTTTGTCGGAAATTCCGACCGTGTAGGCTCCATTGGACATTTGCTGTCGGAATTTCCGCCCACAAAAATTTGAGAGCGGGTTCTCAAATTTTCCGTCAAGAAAAGTTAATGTCTGAAATTCCGATCGTCTGTATGCAATTCGGAAGCGCAAAAAAAACATGCATGTTCAGAATCAAGCAGAAGAGCCAAACTGCCTATTGAACTTCATTGATCTTGGCTCGTCGTACGTCTTGTACATCACCGCGTTCTTGACGGTCGGAATTTCCGACAAGATTTGTGTGACCATGTGTATGCAACACAAGTTTGAGCCAACATTCTGTCGGAAGAAAATCTACGGTTTTGTTGTCGGAATTTCCGATCGTGTGTACGCGGCATAACAGCAAATATCTTTAGCCAAATTTCTTCTGGGCCCTTAGTTCAGCACATGCTGAGGCCAAAACTGCAAATCCAGTACACAGGCTGCATCTTAGGGGCAGCAGCCCCAGGACAAGAAGACTATGTGTTCTGCCTCCAGCAAGATATTATTTTAGTTGTTTGCCTGAAATATCAGATTTGACCACAAAATAGAGCCAGTGATAAATTTACTGTTTTTGCAGAAACTAGAAACTGTTCACCTTTAACAAAAGTTCCCATCATTCTTGAGTTCAAGGAAGAGAAACAGGTGCATCCTGGGAACTCAGACTCCAACTTAGAGACTGAAAGAGGGAACCAGCTATCAGAGCACGTTGGACTAAAACTTACATCTGCTTGCATCCACCTAAAACACAGCATCACTGGTGAGAATTACATATCACCATCTGCAGCCTAGCTTATTGATTGTATGTCTGTATATTTTATATACTGATTATATGTATGTGTATTTGATTTTTTATCATTAGTTTCACCCCTCCCTGTTTTGTTAATAAAACTTCAAGATTACACTCAGTCTAGCTTATTGCAGAATAGGAGGGTTTATCTGCATGTCGAGCTCCACACAAGGAAATGTGTAGCGGGGACAGAACACTATGAGCAAGCCTCCCAAATATTTATCCCACCTTCAGTCACTTTCTGGGTGCACCCTCCCAGAGATTGGCTGAGAATTGATAAGTATTTATAACTTCAGTGGTTAAATCTCCTGCTCTAATGTCTGGATGCTTGTTCCAGAGGCAGGCAGGAGTAATCAACCACTGAGCTTAGGGAAACCTGACTAGATAGAAAAAAACAGATCACTACTCAGAGCCAGAAGACTAAATGTAGGGCAGGGCGCTACAAGTATATGTCTCAGGCAGGGCCAGATCATCCACAAGTCAACCTAGGCAGGAGCCTAGGGTAAGAAGAATGGGGCCAAGCTACAAGAGTGCTACTGCAGAAAACCAAAGGGATAGTGCAATTATGCATTGCTGTGCAACTACAGTATCTGACACTTTACAAGGGGCGATGCACTTGTAGGCAGTTTCTGCCTAAAGGGACCATGCCAGTATGCCAGTACAGGCAGTGCAAATGGGGCAGCTTCTTTGTGCTTATTGCAGGTCTTACCAACTATCAAAGTGATATATCAAAGTGATATAGGTGGTGGTTGTGGTGGTGATAGGGCCCATTTTGGCCTTAATCCATTTCTCATTTTAGGCACTGGTGAAACTACCAAAGGAACTTAGAATGCCAAAACTCATTGCCATAGCTGGCATTGTACTTTCTGCTCCCCAGCCCAACTGCCTTTCACATTTAAATGGCCAGCCATAGTATCATACTAAAAAAAATTCGTAGCCACAAAAGGCATATATAAACTAAGGTTTTGGCCAAGCTGCCTCAGAACTCCTAAAACCAATGACTGGTCAAATAGCGTAAACTTCCATCCTACGCTGCCAGTGGTTCAGTTCTAGGTGTTGATACCCAGAGCGGGTGATCTGTAGGTACACAGTACACTCTTCCTTAAAAAAAAAATACACAGGGACAACAACAATGAGGACCTGGCCAGATCATTCTTGTAGGGCATCTGGATTTTAATATACATGATCATAGGCTGCAGACAGTCAGCTACGTTATTTGTGAGTGGCTGTGTACAGCCAGCCACTGAAAGCCCTGCCACCATAGATCATGCCCTATTTTGGCTATACAGAAGACTGTCTTTGTCTGCTGGCTACACAGGGCCTGAATGGCCAACAAATATACACCTAACAAGAAAACTGTGGACTTCCACAAATCAGCCATTATTGTCAAATAATATAATTCAAGTATTGTCTCATGCAATAATATCGGTGCCTGCACTGATAAATCGATATATGTAATCGAATTTGTTCCTCAGGGAACATACAGGAATTAGTTTTCAATTAGAATATCCATGACCTTAGGCATCATGACTAAGAGTGTTTAGGATCGAAATTGACCTCATTGTCCAAAGAAGCAGATATTCTCTTTCATGCTTTTTAGTATGCTGTTAGAAGATGATTAATCTTTGGGTAAAGAATTTCCCCTCAGGTAGTTTTTAGTATCTTAAAAGGCTCCGAGGCCCAATAACCAATCACATTGACCCTTACATATAATAAACTCAACATGAAAGAATAAAAGGAATAGTCGAAGAAAATGCTCTGGGCAAGAAGCACATCTCTTTCAAATACTTTAACTCTTGAGGCCCACGGAAAGAATTACTTTCTTTACATTCTTAATATGTGATTCCATCCTTCGATTTCTCATACTGAACTTGAAACGTAGAATTTGTAGGGGTTATACAGACAAAAGGGCAGTGTAGTTCATCAACAGCTAGATCTAAATCTATGGTTATCTCTAATATAGTAGATATCCATATAGCTAGTAGCCTAGGTCCATGTCATTATTTGTGGCCAGTCACTCCAGAAAGTGACAGGAAGACTGCAAATACAAGCAGAATTTTCATGTTTTTTCCACTGCAGACAGTACTCTCTGTGTGAGTTTTTCATGGTTAGGGTTAAAATTTATGGTATCAGTGTTGGATACATTCTATGGGTTAAGGGTTAAGGCTGGGGCAAGCTTGAGGGTTAGGGTAAGCACAGGAGGATGCCGTCTAAATATGCATAGTACTCTGCTGGCTCTGGGAGTCCAAAGCCAGTGAAGTACTGTACAATACAAATCAGTGAGAGGAGAAATTAAAAAACCTGGGGGAGAGCCAAGTAATGTCCCCTGTCAAAGTCACATGACTGATTCCCCTCCAATCATGGAGTTATCTCTGCTGCAAACGTACCACAGGCTCAATACTGTGGCTTGCATTGTATGAATGGGCCCCAAATGTTTTGAGCAATACTGCAAAATATAACAGAGAATGGAAAGCAATATACATTCCATTATAAATCATCCCTTAAAGCAGAGCTCCAGTCCCCATAATCAATTTTTCTTTAAAAGCTCCCCAGTGATTGTTAGTACTAGTACATTAATATTTGGATACTGCCCTAACTGTCTTCAAGCTTGTTACTTTTTTTTTGTAATTCTTTTATTTTCAAAGAAAGTGCATTTTACAGTCAAGACAGACAGCAGAGATACATTTAAAGAACACAAACATAATGTTCAGAGGGGATCTTAGAATGTGATAGGCAGTACACAGTGAGTAAGGCACAATAAGATGGCACCAAAGGAAGGTAAACAGTGTGAATAGCCGGGAAGGCATCCAGACGATCGTTGGCGCGACCCAGGTCTTATAATAACGTATGCTAAGCTATATCTAACAATAAACTTGCACATGTGCTCGGGAGGCGAGGCATCTTAGAGATCAGTGGGGCCCAGACATGGGAAACACGACTTGAGTAATGTATATTAGGATATGCAAAATATATGATCGAAACCGCCCATGACTGGGTAGAAATGTTGAGGAAAGGGTACATACAGAGGGGGAGAGAGGGTGATAGATCAGGTAACTCTCAGGACGAGAGGGGGGTAAAATCCGGGGAAGAGTGATGGATAATCGAGAGATTGGAGAAAGTGTAGAAAGAAAGAGGAGTAGGGAGGAAAGGCAGAATGGAGTAAAGTAGGGTAGCACCCCTCGACTAGGGAGCTAAGCAGACCCAATGGATCAGTTAGAGCAGTGTTTCTCAACCGGGGTTCCGCGGAACCCTGGGGTTCCGCGAGAAGTCCCCAGGGGTTCCGCCGCGATTCAACATTGTGGCGGATGTATATCCGTCCAATGTTGTTTTCACTGTTCCCAATGCGCGCTGACAGTGAGAACAGTCAGCGCGCATTGATACCCGATGCTCTCTCTGTAGTTCCGGCTCAGAGAACTCAGAGAGCGGAAAGGCAGAGAGCGGGAGTTTTAAAATTCGGCGGGGAGCCGAGCAGTGGTGTTGCTGGGTGGGGGGTACAGATCGCACCCGGGTGACGCCTGTGGGCAGCGGCATCACACGGTCCGCACACCCCTGCACTGATCTGTGTCTCTCACAGCGGAGCGGACTTAAGCCGCCTCCCCGAGTCCTCCCTCCTCTGTTTACATATACACAGGACAGGAGGAGGCGGTCTGAGGAGGGACACACCGCTATGTCTATGCTGCGCTGTTCTGAGGTCTGAATAGTGTATTTTATGGACATGTGCTGGGGGCGCTATGAGAGGGGAGAGAGGGGGACTACTAGCACAAGTGGAGGTATCTATGCTGATGGAGGGGGTCTGCACTGAGGGGGGCTTTGCTGATGGAGAGGGGTGTCTATGCTGATGGGGGTCTGCACTGAGGGGGGCTATGCTGATGGAAGGGGGTCTGCACTAGGGGGTGTCTATGCTGATGGGGGTCTGCACTGAGGGGGGCTATGCTGATGGAAGGGGGTCTGCACTAGGGGGTGTCTATGCTGATGGGGTCTGCACTGAGGGGGGCTATGCTGATGGAAGGGGGTCTGCACTAGGGGGTGTCTATGCTGATGAGGGTCTGCACTGAGGGGGGCTATGCTGATGGAGGGGGGTCTGCACTGGGGGTGTCTATGCTGATGGGGTGTGCACTGGGGGTCTATGCTGATGGAGGGGGGTCTACACTGGGGGGTGTCTATGCTGAAGGGGGTCTGCACTGAGGGCAGCTATGCTGATGGAGATGGTCTGCACTTGGGGTGCCTATGTTGGGGGTCTATGCTGATGGAGGGGGGTCTTCTCTGAGGTGGTCTATGCTGATAGGGTTTCTGCACTTGGAGGGAGGTCTATACTGATGGAGGGGGGTTTGTACTTAATGGGGGGTCTGTACTGAAGAGGGACTATAGTGGGTGGAGGGGGTTGACACCAATTTTTTTCACACCGGGTGACACCAACCCTAGTGACGCCACTGATGGAGAGCGGGGAGCGGGCATGGAGAGCTAGGCATGGAGAGCGGAGAGCCATGGGACCCGAGAATGAAGACTGGAGGCAGGGAGCACAGAGTGGGAGCCGTGAAGAGAGCCGAGAATGAGGACTATGGAGGCGGAAGCACCAGATCAGAAGGTGAGATCTGTCTCAATGGTAGCAGTAATGCACACTGTGGAGGGGGGGGAGCAGAGAAAAGGAGCACATGGCTAGATTAGATAGAAGCTGAGTTCCTGTGTATGTCAGGGGTGAATGCAGACTGCTGAGGGAGGGAAGAGCAGAGAACAGGAGATGAGATCCTGTGTATAACAGCACTGATTGCAGACTGGGGGGGGGGGGGGGGGTCAGAGAGTTGAGGCACACAGGCTGAATGTAACAGGAGGTGAGATTATAATAGCTTTATTTTGCTATATTTGTACATAATCCTATTATGATTCAGTCTCATCCAGCCACAGGCCCCTGCAGTCTGCATTCAGTCACTACCATACACAGGATCTCACCTCCTGCAATATTCAGCCATGTGCTTCCACTGTCAGCACTCTTCCTGGTACCACCCTCACTGGTTCAGAGGAGCTGGAACTATAGAGGAGGCACCAGGTATTAATGCGCATTGACAGTATTCGCTGTCAGTGCACATTGAAATCAACATTGGTATCATGTGCATATTTTTTCTGCACAGAAATATGCAACATGTATGCATTTCTCTGCAGAGAAAAATACTCAAATGATACCAACATTGTGGTGTGAACAGGGCACATAGAAATCAGTTATTTTCTTTATGTTCTAGCAGAGACCTACGTTAGGAAAGTGCATGTCTCTCTGCACATGACATGGACAAGACCAAAGTAGTCTATGCAGATGAAATCTGCACCATCAATTCTTATGCATGAATGTTGTGAACAAGTCCCAACTGTTCCCGTAGTCTGCTATCCTATTTATCAGTTACAATATTTGGGAGTTTTGTTCAAGTTCAGTAAGGCCTCGTTCACAGCATATGTGCAAAAAATGGAAAATGTGTACAAATTTGACTTGCTTAAAATATTTTGGGCTTGTTGTAACGCAGGTCTCTGCAGGGACATAAAGAAAACAATTGATTTCTATGTGCACTGTTCACACTATAATGTTGGTGTCAGGTGAGTTCTAATTTTTATTCCATTATTTAAAGCTATTTCTACAATAAACGTGGTTATATCTACAGCTTGCTGATCAGATACGATGTTCCGAGAGCTGTAGATCTGAATTTTTTTTTTAGGGGTTCCCCGAGATCTCAGACTTTTTGCCAAGGGTTCCTCCACGGTAAAAAGGTTGAGAAACACTGAGTTAGAGGTATTCCAAGCTTGTTACTTTTAAATCTTTAATAACGTACATGATCTCAGAAGCAGGAAGGGGCCATCGAGGATGTGGGCATCTAAAACCTGCTTGTGTGTATTTTCGGGATTAGGTGCAGCTAGCTACCAAGCATGCACCTCTAGATCTCGATCCAACTTCCCCATAATAAAAATAGTGTCCATTCCCAAACACAAAATGCCCATATTTTTCCGTTGTTTAGTGCATTAGGAGGCCTATTGAAGTTGATGGCATCACATTAAAATGCATAAACTGGTGCACTGGCCACATGTATCAGCAAGACTTAGTCAATGGCTGTTAATTCTATCAAATCCAAGTTTTAAATATATAATGCAATAAAAATGCAACAAAACCACACGTCAGTGCACAAAGAAAACACATACTGTCTCATGATGCTCGACGCACCTGGCAAAAGCTACCAAGAAAATCCACACCCTATAGACATGCATAGATCTATATAGGCCCTAAAGGTTTATTAACATAGTAAAAACAATGCCCCCCCCCCAAAAAAAAAAAAAAAAAGAAAAAGATAAAATTTCCCTTCTGCATTTTTATTGAAAAGTCTTAAAAATGAAATAGGCATCACATATAGAGCAAAACACATATCATTTGGGTTAGTCTGGTAGCAGATGTTGCATCTCGGATCTGTGACAATCTACTGTAATCCATCATAATGTAACTTTCATACTGTATACTGTTAATCTGAAATCTCACACATTAGAACTAAGTGGCTCTAAACATAGGATTTATGGCAATGAATTTTAAATTAATGTTACTGGAAAGCTGGCCATGTAGTAGTGTTATCTTGTGGCTTTGCACAAGCGGCTTGCTGGGATCTAAATTTGCATATGGTGGCAGTAGGGCCCGTACTTAAATAATGTTGCTAACTTTGCCTTGGGGTGTATGAGTGCAGCTACATGCAGGACACATAGGCACAGTGTGCAAAGCTCCCCATATGCTGGAGGGGATGACCACTGTCCAATATGACTAATGATTAGGCTAGAAAATGCTATCTCTTGCATAGTTGCCAATATCTGAAAATAGAAGGGATGCCTTGAAGGAATCAAAAAGAATAATGAGATTTGCATAGCTTGATGGTGTGCCCAAAGAACTCCATGTTGCTTAATAGTGTATGGCTTATAGTGCGGCTGTAAAATAAGCGCCAAACGTTGGTGACAATAATAGTAACCCCTTTTCCAAAGTATATTGTAGATCAGTGGCAGTCTATAATAATAATCCCTTTGAATTGGTGGTCAAAGCTGGTGGAGGTTTGTTGTAATGAGCATTGGTGGATAGTGACAGGCTGCAATAATAATCCTCAATCACCCCCCGCATTGGCAGTCAGTGTCAGGCTGTAATAATAATTCCCCAGTATTGATGGTCAGTGTCAGGCTGTTATAATAGTCCCCAATCACCCCCAGAATTGGTGGTCAGTGTCAGGCTGTTATAATAGTCCCCAATCACCCCCAGAATTGGTGGTCAGTGTCAGGCTGTTATAATAATCCCCAATCACCCCCAGCATTGGTTTTCAGTGACAAGCAGTAATAATAATCCCACAGTACTGGTGGGCAAGCTGTACTAATAATCCCATCTGCAATGGTGGTCAGAATGTAATAATAACCCCCTAGCATTAATAATCAGTGGAAGGCTGTAGTTACAACACCAAACTGTATTTGCGCAGCAGTCTAACAAACCCAATATTTTGGAAAAAATAAAATTTTTCAAATTAAGAAAAAAAAAAAAAACAATAAAGTTAACCCAATTATTTTGTATAATGTGAAAGATGATGTTATGCCGAGTAAATAGTTACTGCACATGTGACACTTTAAAATTGCACGCACTCGTGGAATGGTGACAAACTACTGTACTTAAAAATCTTCATAGGCAACGGTTTAATTTTTTTTACAGGTTACCTGTTTAGAGTTAAAAGTACATAAGAACTTGGATTGCCCTCCTGGCCGTCCTATCGTGTCAGGAAATGGCTGTCTAACGGAACCAGCAAGTAAGCTTGTAGATGACTACCTTAGACCCCACGTGGGTTCCCTAAGTTCCTATATTCAAGATACAGCAGATGTATTGAGATCTCTGGATGGCCTATGTGTACCATCAGGGTCTTGGTTGGTGGCTATTGATGTGGAAGACCTCTACAACTCCATCCCCCATGAAGGGGGGGTCAGAGTTGTGGAGGGCTTCCTATCTGAAAGAGGACCTGGGGCCTTATGTACAATAAGTTCCTTTTGGATTTACTGTTATTTATTTTAACTAACAATATTTTTGTTTTCGACTGCTCCCACTACCTCCAAGTGCAGGGTGTTGCGATGGGGACCAAGTGTGCCCCATCGTACGCCAATCTGTACCTGGGGGGTGGGAGATTTTCTCCTCAGATATGTTTAGAGAGTCTTTTGATCAGGTTCTTATCTGGCGTTGCTTTATCAACGACATTTTTGTCGTGTGGACCGGCTCCATTGAAGAACTATCCTCCTTTATGTCACTACTGGCCGAAAATTGCTACAACCTCAAATTTACTATGACTTGTGATCAAAATGTAATTCATTTCTTAGATATTTCCATCTATCTGGATGGCACCTTGGGTTCTTTCCTATTTAGGAAGCCATCCGCTGGCAATACAATCTTACATGCTACAGTACAAGCTCCCACCCAAAGTACTTGGTGCAGAGCATACCCTATAGTCAGTATTTGAGAATCAGAAGAAACTGCAGCCAAGATTCTGACTTTGAACGAGAGGCTTCTGCCCTGCAGTCTTGATTAATCAATAGAGGCTATAGTCGTTCTATTCTCAAAAAAGCCTACAAATGGGCCAAAAACAAAAACAGGGCTGATCTGATTCATCCCAAGAAAGTTGTAGCAATCGGCCTGCAGGTACGTCTAATTACAAGATTCTAAGGAGAACATCAGAAAGTCAAAAAGATTATTCAAAAGTTTTGGCCTCTGTCATCTGCTGACGAGGTCATCTTTAAATACAATAAGCCATTTCCTCAAATTTCTTACAGAAAATCCAGGTGGGGTTGACCGTAGGGGTACGGCCCCATTTGGCCATTGTGAATTTTGTAGATTTATGTTCAACTCCACTGGAATACTTCTTCCCAGTGGAGTTGTTTATAGACCAAACTTTTTTACCAATTGCCAGTTGTTCGGTGTTGTCTATCTTATGAAATGCGACTGCAATGCCTTCTACGTTGGAAAAACAAAGAGGCCTTTTTTTCACAGAGTCAGAGACCACGTGTCTCTCATTTAAAAGATGAAAATGGAGACTCCCATAAGTAGACATAGTGGTTTATTCCACTCTTTCGACTTATCAAAGATGAAATTCTTTGCATTGGAATATTTACCTTTAAATGAGAGAGGTGGCAGGATAGTATTTTTTATTTTTCTTTACTTTCTTTTTCTTTTTATTATTTTTATTATTTACCTATTGAAGGGGAAACATCTTGATTGGGTCAGGTGACCATACGGGCGCCCAGGGCGTCTAATCAGATGTCCGAAGTCATTTTGGTTATTCTGGCGGGTGCCGACCGTCCTAGGTTTCCCTGACAATTGTTAAAGTGATGGCCAATTTCTTGGCCTTCTGCCCCTTTCCTGTCATTCTGGCCCCTTGTAGTTTCGGTTTCTGTTAAGATATAAAATGGTGGTGGCCCGCATTTAATTTTTATCTGCCGGCCAGTTCCGTCCCTACCGGTTTTGGCTTCTAGTGCGTCAGTTTCTGCCGATCCGGATGTGCATTCGTCACTTCCGGCGTGCAGGTTGACGCGCTTCCGGACACTTCCGGTTATTTGGATTAGGAATCGTCACTTCCGGTTTGACGTTGGCGGGATCCGACGTCGGAACTGATGCGCCCGCTCCGCCCATTGTTTGGCACCAATTTGCGCCCAATGGGAAGGAGGAGGGGGGTATATAGGAGATTCAGTTTGTTTCTGTCAGTGGCATGGCCGGCATCTTGAGGAGAGGATTGTCTCTACTAAACAAGTTAAAAGGTATTTATGCTCCCGGACTAACTTAGGGTTTATCTAGGGGTTGTCTTGTCTGTACCTTATGGTGTATACATTTACTTCCCCAGATTGCTGACAGATGAACGCCGTCTTTACGGCTTTGGATGTCCCCCTATTCTAGACCTAATTTATTACCTTAGCAGCACTTATCAGGTATTGATTCCACCGGTGTGGCCATCTTGATTTGTGCTTAAATTGTTGAGAGATTTTTTTCTGATTCATATTCCATTATGTGTCTTTCTGTTTTAGAGTGGACACATTCTATGGAAATTCGTGAGATATTTCTGTTTCTATTTTTATGTCCATTGGTTCGGAAATAGTAGGGACCAGGTAAATTTCCATGCTGCCTTATGCGCTTGTTTATAGAGACTTTAATCCTGTTTTGTTTGTTAATTTATGATATATCCTCTTTGCCTCTTTAGATGGTCCTCTGCCCTTTGCTCGCATCTCCAAAACGTGCATTTTTGCATTTGCGCTTGTTGACAGTATCCTCCCCTCTATGGGATGACTCCACATGACTCCATCTTTTGAGGTGTTTCCCCTGATGCAGCCTTAATTTATTTTAATTTTTAGGCGATTCCATCATTATTTACAGGTAATTTGCCCTTGCTTTTCCACTTTTGATAAATTTTGTTATACATCTTGAGCTTTTTGTATATGGTGTAGACCTTCTCCAGTCATTTGTGATTAATGTTTTGTTATATTTTGTTCCATATTTGTGTATTACTTTTGTATTTTCTTGTTTTTGTTTATTTTCTTTTTTGTTTCAGTAGTGCTCGACAAAAACTCCTGAAGAAGCCAAATTATATGGCGAAACATGTTGAGAAACTTGTCTGTATGCTTACCTGAAACCTTATTTTATTGTATGATGAATTTTATATTTTATATTATATCTATATTTTTCTATTTTTGTATAAATAAAACCTACTTTTGATATACATTTTGTGTTTTTCATGCACCTTAAAAGTCCCATTCCAAATCCTTCCTTATTCTTCAACCATTAGGGATGTGGTGCCTATGATGTACAGGTGAAAGTTATTATTCAAATTTTCTCCTTGAATTTAGCACTCTTCATTGCATCAGGCCAACAGTTTTAATTGCTTACATTTCAAGAGCTGCTTATTCTAAAAAAAACAACATCCTGCTTGTTAGCTAGAGCAGAGTAACCCTTTAAACTCGTCCTGCATTAGACAGAAGTCATTTACCTTTCCCAGCTACATGTGGCTGTGATATTTATTTCTTTACAAAGGCCAACCTTTGCCGCTCCAGCACAAACTGTGAAGCAAAGGATTTCTGCACGCGTAGAAAATCAGTCTGACAGCTGGAAAAGGGTCATCATACAAAGCACGGCTCCTTCAATCTGACAGTCTCTGGTGAAATCGCAAAAAGGACTAAATATTTCCATTCTTAAAGCATCAGTGTAAGGCTAAAATGTAGATTTCTGCTGCACATGTTGGGCTAATTTCCAGTATTTATCTATGTCATTCACTGTACAGTGTTTTTCCAATCATACAGAGGTACCAAATATACCCTCTTATGTCATGCATACAGTAGATGAAGCTGCAATGGGATTTAAAGCTGAAGTTTAGTAAAAAAAAAAAAAAAAAAACTGCTACAGCTTTATCTCTATGACTAAGTCCTGTGGGTGAGGTGAAACACGTCAGTAAGCATGGCCTGGATGGAGCTAGGCTGAAACCCCTTTTACTCTTGGATACTTGGACTGCTTTCTAGAAGTGCAGCATTCTGTTTTTTCCTTCTCGTCTACAGCTTTAGTCATGTCTCCTACTTAGTATTTGCAGGCATCTGGATCTTCACTGCAGGCATTCCCTGTCCTCTTCATGTCTCTAAAATTCTGGTACCGCAAAGGTTAACAGATTTAAGTCTTTAGGCAAAACAGCAGTACAGATGGTTCAACAGGAACACGCCCCCTACTTCCTCCTCCTCCATTGAGAATTTTTTGTTTCATTGACTACACTGCTTGCAGAATAGGGAAGATAATCCTGTGACTGATCAGACTCCCCCCATTCACAGACTGTATAACAAGCAGTGTAATCATGAAATCACTTTTCCTAATGGAGGAGAAGGAAGGAGGGGGTGTGTGAAAGTTGGATCATCTGTACCAGCGGGGGCCGTCCATAAAGGACGCAGGGGTGCCACCCCCCTAATCTTCATGCTCTGGTCCCTACTGTAATCTCCATGCGGTATGCCGGACACATGGAATTCTACAAACTTTTTTTTGCATTGTTGGGCACAAGTAGGGCTGTACTGATGGGCACTGATGAGGCTACATTGATGGGCACTGGTGTGGCTGCATTAATGGGCACTGGTGTGGCTGCATTGATGGGCACTGGTGAGGCTGCATTGATGGGAATTGGTGAGGCTGAGCTGATGGACACTGATGAGGCTGCATTGATGGGCACTGATGAGGCTACATTGATTGGCACTGGTGAGGCTGCATTGATGGGCACTGGTGAGGCTGCATTGATGGGCATTGGTAAGGCTGCATTGATGGGCACTGATCAGGCTGCATTGATGGGCACTGGTGAGGCTCTATTGATGGGCACTTGTGAGCCAGGCAGCAACCAGCATGTGAGCCTAACCCCCCACCCCCCATGATGCCAGGCTTGGGCTGGACTTACTTTAAAATGTGGGAGGGGTTAACAAATTTACCTTCGGGCTGAAGCCCCTGGTATTTTTCCCACCTAGCAACACCCCTGGTTTGTCCCATTGTTGGGTGTTATGGGAGGAGTGATGTGGTACTCACAAAACTAAGGTAAGTGCCCTGCTATGATTTCACACTTTCTGCCTGTGTAGGGTTCCAGCTGAAGTCCGGGTGGGGAGCTGTAGTGAGGGGATAGGCTGGGAAGGGGGTCTGAACTGAAATCATGGGTTAGTAGGGGGGATTCAGAGCTGTGGGGTAATTTCTGTATTGGCGGGAGATTGGGGTTATTGGTTGACATTTGTACTGTGGGGGACATTTGGTAGGAGGGGGCCATATTTGGATGGATTCTGTGTAGCTGCCTGTGGTGCCCACCCCTGAGCCTTGCGAATATTTCTTAACTACTTTTGGTATTTTTTCTTTTTGTGTGTGTGTGTGAAAGATGGGTTGATATGTTAAGCCCCTGGGTGGCAAATATGTTGTGTACACAACTGCTGCTACCACACTTGAATGACAAGGTCCTTATCATAGCTCCCAACTGTGCTTGATTACGAGGGACTGTCCCTCATTTGTAACAAACCCTCTCAGTCCCTCTTTCCTCCTCATGTGTCCCTCATTTTGGTCTGATCTATATTAGTTATAAAATGTACTATTTATCTTTCAAAAAGTGTTTTACAGAGCTAAACCTTTCATCCAAGTTTTAAATTGCTGCATTTGTAAATTCCCAAAATCCAATATAAAGGAATAGGTACAAAACCACTTATGGGTTTAACCAATCATTTTATTGTACAATTCTCCTTTAGGGGGGTGTGGCGGGGGGGGGGGTTGTTGTCTATCCCTACATACTTTTGGTAATAGGTGTCCCTTATTCACATTTCAGAAAGTTGAGAGGTATGCCTGACTAATATGTAATATGAAGGCCTATCTAATCAATCCAATGGATTTATTTTCCCTTGCTATAGGTGTAGGACCTTTATGTACCTCCTGAAGCCCAACTGGAATACTCCCCGAAGTTGCTAGGATGTTGCTAAGTGAGGTCTAGCCATTTGTGTCTAGCTCCTCCATCACAGGAGTAAGCTTTCAAACACTGAGCTCAGAGGTACTGCATCATGGGAGAAAAAGAGCATGTGAAGAGGTTTGAATTATTATTATTATTATACAGGATTTATATAGCGCCAACAACTTGTGCAGTGCTTCAAAACATGAGGTCAGACAGTACAGTTACAATACACTTCAATACAGGAGGAATCAGAGAAAAATCCACTCCTGCGACAGTGAAGGCAAGCAGTTATCACTAGGCCTCACTTAGTAACGTGTAAAGAATTAAAAGAAATCACTGCGCTAAACCACTAAACAGTGAAGCTGCTAACACTAAAACAAACAAAGTCCAACAAGAATATATAAACAAAGTGTAGCGCTAAAATTACAAAAACCAATGTGACATTGAAACTCTCCTGGTACTGATCCCAATGACTCAATTGAAGGCACTTCATAGAAACTTTCTAAACTTTATCTGGAATAACACTTCTCATAGGATAGCCAACTCAGTCCTCATGACCCCCCGCTCACAGGGTGGCCTAGGGGCTCCTGATATACTTAAATATTACTATGCTACTCACTTAAAAGCTATAACTTCCTGGACTTCTAGATTTCCCCCAAATAGATGGTCTGAAATAGAGATGGGAATTACAGTCCCTGCCCACCCATGCTCTATGTTATGGTCCTCATCCGATAAATTTACTCCTCAATTACGAAAGATCTGTCTGAACCCTATGCTATCTACTCTTTTAATTTGGAGGTGTTGTTCTAGTAAATTTTCTTTGTCGTCTCCTTGCCCACCACTAATAAACATTCTCTTCAACCCAGAAATTCCTGATAGCTTATCCTATGATTCTATGCTACCTTGGACCCAAGCAAACATATTCCAACTGCGCCACCTAGTACATCCAGTGACGCGTTAATTTTTATCTTTCTCTGACCTACAATCGAAGCATAAGATTCTGAAAATCCTCTTTTATTCCTTCCTTCAGATTAGGCATTTTTTTGCTTCCAGGTCCCCCCAATTGACCCTGAGCATCCCTACTCACTTTGAATTGTTGTGTTCTAGAGGTCCTCATGAACTCCACCAGATTTCCACTATCTACAAAATCTTACATTCCCCTCTCCGAACACACCCATTCATACATGAGGAAGTGGCCCCACATACTGCATAAGACCACTTTCACACTGAGGCGCTTTCACGCTAAAAAAAGTGCCTGAAAACTTATTTCCATTAAAATCAATGAATCCTTTCACACTGGGGCAGTGCGCTGAAAAAACGCCCCTCTCCATTGAAATTAATTGAAAGCGCTTCAAAAGCGCTTCAAAAGCGCTCAGTGTTTTACTGGCAGTTTTTCAAGCACCTCAGTGTGAAAGTGGCCCAATCCTATCTCATTGGGGGATTTGAGACAAATTTGGGATGCTGCCTCTGGCTTCTCTAGGTGTGTGGCCCAGAAAGAAACCACGTATAAAATACTTATGTTCTGGTACAGAACCCCTGAATTCCTAGCAGTGCATAAACTGACCCCATATAACCATTGTTGGAGATGTGGCTCCTCTGTGGGTACCCATTTTAAATTTTTTGGGGATTGCCCTGTAATAATTCCCTTTTGGTCACAGTTTCATGATCTCATGGAGAAGACCCTAGAGATAAGCGTCCCCTACCTCTCCCTAAAGTCTCCAAAAATCTCCACACACTGATGGCTTTTCTTTTACTGGCAGTCAAACGTGTCATTCTTCAATGCTGGAGAGCTACCTCTCCTCCCACTTTTGCACAATTTTTAACGACAATTGCTGATATTGGAAGGATGGAACGTCTTACAGCTGTTATAGACGATTCTTTACCCAAATTCGAAGCTATCTGGGAGAAATGGGACTCTTCTGATTTTAACACAGAGCCTCAATCCACCCCACCATAATAACTGCTTACCCATTATCCCTGCTCCTACAGAATTGTATAATATGATTCTCCCCCTGCGGGTAATGGACTGTTGATATGTAATTTTGTCCAGCAGAGCCATGATATGTTGATAATGTTGAACCCATTACTTATTTTCTATCTTATGATATAATTATCCTGTATGCAACCAGACTTGTATATTCCCTGCTAAAAGTGCGACTGTTCATTTCTTACACTCTTTGTCATTCAAATGTCTGGATTGTATAATTACTTTGTCTGATTTGAAAATCTATAAATAAACAATTTAAAAAAAATAAAAAATAAACAATGTGACATGGTTTGGTAAAATTATGTGAAAATACAATATGTAAGCACAACACTGACATATAAGTAAAGGTAGAAATAATAATATAAAATGTGGTGAAAAACCAATGAGGGACCCCAATAGGTGAACCTCACTGGTAAAGTGTCCGTCAAAGATTGGTTGAAAATCCTCTGGGGAGATGATCACAATGGGTGAAATAAAGATGTAGACTGGTCACGATGGTGTCACAAAACAAGATGTTCTTCTACTAAAGAGATAGGATTAAATACTCTTACCGGACCAGGTCTACACACTTGCCGAAAGTTCAAGCTCGTAATAGCCACAGGTCTGAAGATCCTATGTTGTACCAACCAGGGTGGAACAGGAATCTGAAGGAAAGTATATCCAGGAGCGGAGAATCCGTTTACCTACGTTATTGGACCAATGTGCTGGCTGTAGCCCAATGGAAGATTAGTTTAGGACAGTTTTGCCAAGATACAAAGTATGTGGAAGAAAAGGAAAACAATTCCTTTTCTTCCACATACTTTGTATCTTGGCAATGTCGAGAGCACCCTTTGGATTAATACCAGCTCCTAAACTGATTTTCCAGTGGGTCCACCTGGTCCGGTAAGAGTATTTAATCCTATCTCTTTGGTAGAAGAACATCTTGTGTTGTGACACCATCGTGATCAGTGTACATCTTTATTTCACCCATTGTGATCACTAACCATCTCCCCAGAGGATTTTCAACCAATCTTTGTGACAGACACTTCACCAGTGAGGTTCACCTATTGGGGTCCCTCATTGGTTTTTCACCACATTTTATATTATTATTTCTACCTTCACTTATAGGTCAGTGTTGTGCTTACATATCATATTTTCACATATTTTTTACCAAACCATATCACATTGTTTTTTGTAATTTTAGTGCTACACTTTGTTTATATACTCACTTAGTAACGTCCTAGCAACATCCTAGGAATATTCCAGTCAGGCTTTGGGAGGTATGTACAGTATGCAAATAGCCTGCACTTACAGCAAGGGTGTTATTTAACTTTAATCAGAGCTGTACAGTTTGTTCTTATGTAAAAACACCTTTTACCTGCATAGGCAGTTTTTTGTAAAGGGGAACTAACCCTTTAAGGATATGTTATAGCACATTTGTATTATTAGGGGCAATTACAATGCAGTGTATCGTTTTTCTTGTTGCCTTCTTCCTCAATATACTGAAACTGCAGGAAATAAAATACTCTTTAATGATCTGTATATCAGTTTGCAAAATAACTTGTTAAGCATTTGTGCGCCTTAAGGAGATAATGCTGTTGCCATGGTTTCTAAGGATGCCGAGTTAAATCACGCATTAAATATTACATTAACGTTGATGTAAAGCATTGAGTTTGCATAAAGTGGAAGCAGCAGGGGAGGAAGATCAGCAAGGTATAATACTACAATCAAGCCGCGCTATTGTTTAGTGCACTGATGTGCGTTATTATCTTAGCGAGTTGTCTGTTTCGTGCTGAAGATCAAGTAGCGGTACAATGTTTTCACTGTAATGAGAGATGTAAGATTTCCTGATAATTGAAACATAGCAGTCGTGTGTACTTGGGGTGCACAGCATTCCAGAAACGCATTTTTTTCCCCCAGAAACCTTCTTTAAGCTAATAATAATCCATCCCTGCTGCTTTAAATTTCTATCATCCCTAGTGTTCGATTGGTGGCCATACGCGTTCCGATAAATGATCAATTTCTGTTCCAATCGATCTCTTCCAACAGGACGAATTGATCTATAGTTAATAACCCATTCAATAGATATGCCATACAAGGGAAAGTGTATTTAGATCATTAGTTAAGATTGTAATTTATGGGGGTGGAGGAGGGGGGGGTGTTGCAATATAATCAATATGAATGTGTTCTTGTTTGATGGTAATCAGTGGCGGCCCGTCCATAGGGGGCGCCGCTCCCCCCTCCTGTGGTCACCAAAAAAAATAAAATAAAATAAAATATAATAAAAAAAAAACGGGCCCTTTAAGAGTTTTATTTTTTATTTATTTTTTAAATGTCCTTTTTTTCCACTGTCACAGTGGTGGCGCCACCATAGTGGGCGCAGAAGCGCCACCCCGCTTGCTTCTGCGCCCGGCCGTCACTCACCACAACAAAACATAGGTTCATGCGTCGCATGAACCTATGTATTGCTGCCGCCCACTATTCAGATGGCCGGCCCCTTGAGCGCCGGCCATCTGAATTACAGCTGCTGGTTGGTCTTTAGAAGTGCCTATCAGAGCCAGCGGCTCTGATAGGCTTCCCGACTACAGCCTGAGGGCTGTAATCGGTTTCTAAATACCTAATGAGAGGACGCACGGGGGGTGCGTTCCCTGGCCAATCAGGTTCACCGGGTCTGGTTACCGGTAACCTGATTGGCTGAAGCGACATCGAGGGCGGGAGAAGACATCGAGGACGGAAGAAGGACGGCGCTGACCCGAGGAAGGTAAGTGCAGGGCTGGGGGGGACAAACTGGCTGCATTTGGGGGACAAACTGGCTGTTTTTGGGGGACAAACTGGCTGCATTTGGGGGACAAACTGGCTGCATTTGGGGGAAACATGGTCTGCTTTTGGGGGACAAGCTGGCTGCATTTGGGAGACAAACTGGCTGCATTTGGGGGACAAACTGGCTGTATATTGGGGGGAAACTGGCTGCATTTGGGGGACAAACTGGCTGTATATGGGACAAACTGGCTGTATATTGGGGGGACAAACTGGCTGTATATGGGACAAACTGGCTGTATATTGGGGGGGGACAAACTGGCTGTATATTGGGGGGAGAAACTGGCTGTATATTGGGGGGGAGAAACTGGCTGTATATTGGGGGGAAAAAACTGGCTGTATATTGGGGGGACAAACTGGCTGTATATGGGACAAACTGGCTGTATATGGGACAAACTGGCTGTATATTGGGGGGGACAAACTGGCTGTATATTGGGGGGACAAACTGGCTGTATATGTGGGACAATCTGGCTGTATATGTGGGACAAACTGGCTGTATATTGGGGGGGACAAACTGGCTGTATATTGGGGGGGACAAACTGGCTGTATATGGGGACAAACTGGCTGTATATGGGGACAAACTGGCTGCATTTGGGGACAAACTGGCTGCATTGGGGGACAAACTGGCTGCATTGGGGGACAAACTAGTGGTGTTTGGGCACAGTGGCTGCGTTTAATGGGCACAGTGGCGGCAATTGATGTTTTTTTCAGTTTGTTTGCGCCCCCCAAAAATTTTGAGCACCAGCCGTCACTGAAAGTAATAATGTACGTGAGGGGATGAGGAATGTATATAAATGCATATGGATGAGATGGGTAATTTGGGGAAACACATTGAAGTATAAATTGATACCTAGCACCTCAGATGGAAGATACGTTCACTTTAAAAGCCCCCAATATGGGCCCCAAGGAGGGCAGGGGGGGGGATATGGGGGGGGAGTGAGAGGGGGGAAGGGGTGGGGGAGGGATGGGGGGAAGGTTTGAGTGGGACACAGGAATGTGTGAATCCACTAAAATATGATTTCTTAAAGAAAAAGAAAAACACAAAAATTAAGAGGAAAATATTTTTGAGACATAAAATCACAAGATGGGAGCTACACTGATAATATGGGTGGATGATAGATAATAGAGAGAACAAAAGGAGGCTCCCAAAACAAGCTAGAAATATAAAGGTGTGCTCTTGGAATGTTCGGGGGGTAAGAGATCCAGCCAAAAGACAGGCAATTTTTTCAATGGTGGAAACAGGTAATATAGGGATACTGTGCCTGCCGGAGACACACCTGGAAAAGGAAACCATCAGTATGTTAAAACATAGGAAATATCAAGTACAATATCATTCTGCTCACACCTCGTCTTCAAGGGGGTGAGCGTATTGGTTGACTCTGACATGGTGTTCTCCTGCAGACAGAGTAAGGTGGATGGAAAAGGGTGGTATGTATTTTTTTTTTTTGCCAGATAGAGACAAGAGAATATGTGCTGGCTAGTGTTTATATCCCCCTCCGTTCAGTACGGAAATCTTGGTGGAGCTAATGGAGTTTATCATGGACAAGGCGGGAGTGCCCGTTATAGTGGCGGGTGACTTCAATATGACCATGAACAAAAAGTTGGATAGATTCCTGGCCGGGGTCTCTCCTGGTGGCATGCCTGGCAGCGCCCTCCTCCAAAACTGTGGAGAGACGGGGCTGGTGGACGTGGGGAGGGGGAGACACCCGGAGGAAAGACAGTTCTCCTGCCACTCAAAGACACACGTGACCTTGTCCAGGATAGATTTGGTACTTTGCAATGAGGAGGCCCTGAGTGAGGTGGGGGAGGTGAAATATGAACCAAGAAGTATCTCGAACCACTCATCAGTGACCTTTGAAATTAACACAAGTAGAAGTTTTAGTAGGGGGATTGGAAGGTAAGTCCATTCTGGCTGGAAGTAATTAAAGACTCGGGGGGAATTTGTGCCAGTTTGAAAGACTTTATAATTTTAAATGCAGGATCAGCCTCGAAGGGGGTGATTTGGGATACCCTGAAGGCTTTCCTGCAAGGAGTCTTGATACAAAAAAATAATTTGTAAAAAAGCAAACACGAGCCAAGGAGGTCACAACAAGGGAAAAAGTGAGAAAGGCTGAAATGGGATATGTGGAAAATCCAACCATAGAGAAACATAAAGAATGGCTAGAAAGTCAGGAAGAATATAAAGAATTAGAACTAAAGAAAGCGGAAAACAAAAGGCTATTTAAAAAACAAAGTTTCTATGGGGAAGGAGAGAGAGTGGGGAGAATCCTGGCCCTGATAACTAGGGGCAATACACCCTCCTCTATTATCCCAGCTGTATGTGACGAGGAAGGGGAAATTAGAAGAGGTACCATGGAAATAACAGGTTTTTAAAAATTATTATAAAAACCTGTACAGTAGTACACCACAAAAAAATGTAGAAAGAGAGATGGGGAGTTTTTTTGAAGGTCCACAGATCCCCCCACTGTGGAGGGAAGATAGGGAGGGATTGTAGGCACCACTGACACTGGAAGAGCTACAAAAGGCAACTGCAGATATGGCAAATCAGAAGGCCCCCGGACCTGAATGTCTGCCAATAGAAATATATAAGACATACAGTGAGGTATTGCTTCCAAAACTTCTGGAGGTAGGGAAGCGAGCTCCGTCTATGATGGAAGCAATCATTATAGTACTATTAAAGGAGGGTAAAAACCAACTTGAGACAGCATCATACAGGCCGATATGTCTTTTATGTTCAGACGTGAAGATACTTGCCAAAGTATTGGCAACACGGCTGAACAGAATAGTTTGAAAATTGGTACACCCGGACCAGACATGATTTATTCCAGACAGATCCACAAGTATAAACATAAGAAGAACATACTTGAACATCCAGTTGCCAATAGAAAAGGGGGGAACTAGAGCTATTTTGACCCTAGACGCAACCAAGGCGTTTGATAGCCTTGAGTGGCATTACTTGTGGAGGGTAGTGGCGGGATTCCAGTTTGGCCTGAGGTTTACCCAATAGATTAAAATTTTGTACGAGGGACCCAGGGCCAAAGTAAAGCCCCGTACACACGATCGGATAACCTATGGATTTTCGTCCGATGGATTTGTCCATCGGAAATCCGATGAAACTGTTTTTCATCAGTCTTGGCCACACACCATCAGTCAAAAAACCGACCGTTCCAAACGCGGTGACGTAAAACACTCCGATGAGCCAAGAAAAATGAAGTTTAATGCTTCTGAGCATGCGTCGACTTGATTCTGAGCATGCGTGGGTTTTTTAACAGATGGACTTGCCCATAGACGATCAGAAATTCCCATCGGTTTTTTATCCATCGGAAAATTTTAAAACAAGTTCTATTTTTTACAACCGATGGAAAAAAGACCGATGGGTACCATACACGATCGGTTGGTCTGATGAAAACCGTCCATCGGATGGTTTTCATCAGTCAAACCGATCGTGTGTACGGGGCTTTAGAGTAAATAGTGAGTGTTCGGATTGGTTCCAGATGGCGAGGGGGACAAGGTAGGGGTGCCCTTTGTCGCCCCTGCTCTTCGCCCTCGCAATGGAGCCTCTGGCTATTGCGATAAGGGCACCTCCGGAAGTACAGGGCTTTAAGAGGAGGTTGGGGGAGGAAAAGGTGGCTATGTACGCTGATGATGTACTACTCTTTTTAGGGGAAACGCAGTCCTCGTTGGATGCAGCAATGGGGATAATTGGGTATTTTGGTAAGTTCTCAGGGCTGAGGATCAATTGTAAAAGTTATAAGTCAGATGTGATACCTGGGAATTAATGTAACAAGAGATCCAGGGCAATATATAGCCCGAAACTTAGTACCATTAATAACAAAATTGAGTCAGAAATGCAGAGTTTGGAACCGACTTCCACTTTTGGTGGCCGGACGCTGCAATCTAGTCAAAATGGTTTGGATGCCACAAATCTTATATGTCCTACACAACTCCCCAGTTTGGATCCCAAAGTACTGGTTTAAAAAATTGGACAGTGTGTTTAGGGAACTGATATGGAGAAATGGAGCGTCAAGAATCCGTCTCCGTACCCTACAGCAACCAAGAGAGAAGGGGGGTCTGGCACTTCCAAATTCAAGACATTATTTCTTAGCTGCACAAATGCAACATATGCGAGGAAGCAATCTATCAGTGGGGAGAGAGTCTGTGAAGAGCCTAATATTGAACAATACTGGCTATGATACAGAAGTAGAGGCAGTGGAGGCGGACTCTTTCTGCTCCAGGGACCCCACAGTACAACTGATGGTAAAATGCTGGGAAACTGTCAAGAAGATGCTGGGGTATAGAGGATTTTCTGAATTTTCTCCCATATGGGACAACAACAACTTAAAAGAACTGAAAGCCATGGGGAAAATTGAGGAATGGGACAGATGTGGTGTACACCTGTTGACACAACTTTTCAAGACAGATAGAATAAAGTCATTTCAGGAGATAAGGGAGGAATACTCATTCCCAAATAAGTCTTTCTACAGATACCTGCAAGTCAGACATGCGCTGAACGCACAGTTCGGACAGGAGGCACCAGTATGGAACAAAATGCCCTCTCTTTGTAGATTAGTGAACGCGGATACATCTAGGAGGGAAGATTTTGGATATATATAGGAGTATAAGTGAGGCGGACCAGGGAGAAGGATCTGATATTAAAAACAAGAATAACTGGGAGAGGGATGTGGGTCCAATAACACAGGAACAGTGGAAGCGGATATTAGAAGCATGCCCCAGAGTATCACTTTCTCCCTCTCAAACGGTATCCCACTTTTATTTAATACATAGAGCATATTACACACCCCAAAGAATGTTTCACTTTGGTAAGAGATCTGATGCGAAGTGCCAGAGATGTGGAGATGAAAAAGGAGACCTGATACACATGGTCTGGAGGTGCCCCAAATTATACGGATACTGGAAAGAGATCATAGATAAGATAAATTTAGGATTTGGGACATCGTTACAACCAGAGGCCAAGATGTGTGTAGTGGGTCTCCTTGAAGAAAGGGGAATTCCAGGAGACAAACAAACGGCAATAATAAGGTGCCTGTTATAGGGTCGGAAACTTATTGCACGAAAGTGGCAAGCGAAAGACCCCCCAACAGGGACAGAATGGAGGAAGGTAATAGTCGATACTATTAGGAAAGAGGAATTTATATATAATAAGAGGGGAAATAGAAAGAAATTTTAAATTATGTGGAGACAATGGTTAGAAGTGGAGACACGTTAGCGAATGAGGGAAGGGAGTGGTAGGGGGGGAGAGCGAAAGAGAGGGATGGGTGGAGATGAGGGGCAGGGGGGGTGCTAAAGTGTGAATAGGGGGGAGAGGGAGATAGGTAAAGGGAGAATAGGGGGGAGTATGTGGGTTTTTCTACTTGTGTTGATTAATATTTGTATTGCTGCATATAAAGGTAAATGATTGTATGTTTAATAATGTTTTATAAGAAAATAAAAATAAAGAATATTTGATTTAAAAAAAAAAGATTGTAATTTATGATCGTAAATTATCAATCACATCTCTGTTTCCACAATGTACCGTATATACTCGAGTATAAGCCGAGTTTTTAAGCACATTTTTTGTGCTGAAGATGCCCCCCCTGGCTTATACTCAAGTCACCTTTTTGCGCCTCATCTCCCGGACTTTGGGGACCCGGTACCGGCCAGCCGCATTCTTCCTTTACAAGTGTGCAAAGTTTATTGTCCTGGGAACCTACAGCCGGGGAGCACCGATTTTTCAAAGCCGGGCACCCCTTCCATAGACTCCCATGTTAAACGGTAATTTCTCCAGTGATTTTAGGGACCCGGTACCGGCCGTTCGTAGGTACCCTAGACCTGAAACTTGGCACACATGTAGCTCCATTTCTTCTCTACAAGTGTGAAAAGTTTGTTGTCTGGGGGACCTACGGCCAGGGAACACTGATTTTTCAAAGCCGGGCACCCCTTCCATAGACTCCCATGGTAAACGTCAGTCTAGTCATGGACACAGTGAGGTATGGGCACAGTGAGGCATGGGCACACTGAGGCATGCACATGGACACAGTGAGGCAAAATGCGGCACAGTGAGGCATGCAGATGGACACCCTAGGCTTATACTTGAGTAAATACGTTTTCCCATTTTTTTGTGGTAAAATTTGGTGCCTCGGCTTATATTCGGGTTGGCTTATACTCGAGTATATACGGTAATCCCATAACCTGATCAATTGAAATACAGTCATATTCAAGAACAAAGTGCTTCTGATTGATGCAAAACGATTGCTAATATTCCACCTTGGCCAATCAACTCAGTTTGATTGAATCTGATCAAAATTGAGTCTAAACGGATCGTATAATAAAATCACAGCGTATGGACACCATAAGAGCTATAAAAGAGCAGCTCCAGTTAAAATGTGTGTGTATATATATACACACAGTATATACACTCACCTGCCACTTTATTAGATACACCTGTTCAATTGCTTTGTAACACAAATTGCTAATCAGCCAATCGCATGGCAGCAACTCAATGCATTTAGGCATCTAGATGTGGCAAAGGTGACTTGCTGAAGTTCAAACTGAGCATCAAAATGGGGAAGAAAGGAGATTTAAGTGACTTTGAACATGGCATAGTTGTTGGTGCCAGGTGGGCTGGTCTAAGTATTTCAAAAACCGCTGCGTTTTCACACACAACCATCTCTACGGTTTGCAGTGAATGGTCCGAAAAATAGAAAATATGCAGTGAGCGGCAGTCGTGTGGACAAAAATGCCTTGTTGATGTCAGAGGTCAGAGGAGAATGGGCAGACTGGTTCAAGATGATAGAAAGGCAACAGTAACTCAAATAACCACTTGTTACAACCAAGGTATGCAGGATGCCATCTCTGAACGCACAACACATCGAACCTTTAAGCAGATGGGCTACAGCAGCAGAAGACCACACCGGGTGCCACTCCTGTCAACTAAGAACAGGAAACTGAGGCTACAATTCACACAGGCTCGCCAAAATTGAACAATAGAAGATTGGAAAAAACATTGCCTGGTCTGATGAGTCTCGATTTCAGATGCGACATTCAGATGGTAGGGTCAGAATTTGGTGTAAACAACATGAAAGCATGGATCCATCCTGCCTTGTATCAATGGTACAGGCTGGTGGTGTAATGGTGTGGGGGATATTTTCTTTGCACACTTTGGCCCTTTAGTACCATTTGAGCATCGTTAAAATGAGTATTGTTGCTGACCATGTCCATCCCTTTATGACTACAGTGCCCCCATCTTCTGATGGCTCCTTCCAGCAGGATAATGCTCCATGTCACAAAGCTCCAATCATCTCACCACTGGTTTCTTGAACATGACAATGAGGTCACTGGACTATAATGGCCTCCACACTCACCAGATCTCAATCCAATAGAGCACCTTGGTGAAATGGGAGATTTGCATCTGTAGCAACTGTGTGATGCTATCATGTCAGTATAGACCAAAATCTCTGAGGAATGTTTTCAACACCTTGTTGAATCTATGCCATGAAGAATTAAAGTGGAGTTTTCTCCCAAAAATGGAAATTCTGCTTTTCGGAACCCTCCCCCCCCTCCAGTGTCACATTTGACACCTTTCAGGGGGGAGGGGGGGAGCAGATACCTGTGTAATACAGGTATTTTGCTCCCACTTCCGGGCATAGATACCCGAGCCACCCGCGGGTATCTACGCCCCTTCCCGCCCCCCCCCCCCCCCGCGCTGTATTCTGGGAAACACACAGGTCCCAGAAGGCAACAGGGACCAGCGAGTCGCGCATGCGCAGTAGGGAACCAGGAAAGTGAAGCCACAAGGCTTCACTTCCTGATTCCCTTACCGAAGATGGCTGCAGCAGCATCCGACAGCCGAGGGATCGATCGGCTTCGGGTGCCGACATCGTGGGCTCTCTGGACAGATAAGTGTCCTTATTTTAATTTTTTTTATTATTATGTTTTTAAATTTTATCTGGCTTCCCCTACCCCACCGTATAAAATTCTGAATGCTAACCATAACATACCATTCACAACATCGCCCCCATCTACATCACCAACCTCATCTGTAGATATTGCCCAAATTGTCCCCTCTGCTCCTCCCAGGACCTCCTGCTCTCTAGCTCCCTTGTTACCTCCTCCCATGCTCGCCTTCAGGACTTCTCCAGAGCCTCTCCCATCCTCTGGATTTCCCTGCCCCAGTATGTCCGATCAGCCCCTACCCTGTCCACCTTCAGGAGATCCCTGAAAACTAATTTATTCAGGGAAGCCTATCCCACACCCACCTAACAACTATCCCAGAGCCATACCCATCAAATTCTCTCCAGTTATTACCTTTTGTACCACCACCCCTCCCTTTAGAATGTAAGCTCTATGAGCCGGGCCCTCCTGTACCTTTTGTATTGAACTGTACTGTAATTGTGTTGTCCCCCCTATACATTGTAAAGCGCTGCGTAAACTGTTGGCGCTATATAAATCGTATATAATAATAATAGAATAATAATAATTTTAAAAGTCAGCAGCTGCAGTATTTGTTAGCGGACCTTTGCTTTAAGGCAGTTCTGAATACAAAAGGGGGTCCAACTCGGTACTAGCAAGGTGTACCTAATAAAGTGGCAGGTGATATATATTTTTTTCTATTTCCAACATTGTAGACATTGGGATCCTCCATTTAGTATAAAGTAGGGCTGTGGAAATTAACTATTAATTCCTCGATTAATCGATAAATTCTTTTGATCGGTACTCACCTCTTCGCCTGCTTCCGGGTCTTCAGGGAGTTCTGTCAGAGATCCGGTGATGTCACGGACACCGGCGGGGTTTGCCGTGTCCATCTGAAGGGCTCCTTTGCTGTGCCTTCATATCTGCATGCTGGCGGGACCTTACTATCTGCCACACGCAAGGGCTGTTACACTTTCCTCTATCACTTCCCTCTATCAACCTGGGATTCTACAGCCATCCACTGGGATTTGTGATAGTTCCCTTCATGGGACATCTACATGCCGACGGACTGATGTTAACCCCTCCTCATCTGGATTCAGCAGTGGTATCGTTGTACACATTTTTATACCAGTATCATACTTAGCTACATGTTTTTATGACTGCTTTTGCAACCATTTGGTATTACTCGCACCATTTTTACAGCTTATGTAGCTACATTGATTTTTATCTCCAGTGCATTATTTATTTTGTTACCTACGTGAAGACTATAAAAGTTTTAATGCTATTCCCATTGAGCGCTGCCTTTATGTGTTTTTTGTATCCTGCTATCGATTTTTCCAGTGGTTGGTAGCTGCACTGGGAATCGGCCTGCAAGGAGATCAGCTAAAAGTAGTTGGATCTATGTGTACGTTATAATTAATCGAAATTAGTCGATTAATCGATTAAAAAAAAAAAACGATTAATCGAACACGAAAATTTTAATCAGTAACAGCCCTAGTATAAAGCAATCTCCATTTTGGGCTTTGATAATTTGCCTTTTTTGTCCTTTGCTTATCTCTTTCATTACAAAAGGTGAAACAAAAAGGTGACTCCCTGGGACAGAAAGTCAGAAAATTAAAAAAATGGCTCCTGAGACCTTTGTTTCTGGTGCAAGGTATGGTTCGATATCGAATAAAAAATGATATTAAGCTTTGAGTATGAATTGTAGCAGGTCAATAAGTCATTTATCTAAATTATTAGTCACCCCTCTCCACCACATCTCTCTTCTTCCAATCCAAAATTTTGCCTGAGCAGCTGTGAAGGCTCAATTTGGATCTATTACATGTCTATGCTTTTTGCCCACAAAAGTTGTTACCCCTCTTTACTATCATAACATATTCTGCTGACCCTTAAGGTCAGTTTGGCCTTGATGAATTTGTGATGGAATGTAGATTAACCTTTTTTTTTTTGGTCTGTAAGCATGATAGCTAACCTCCCATCATGTCTGGTGGGACCATCTGAGCAGATACCTATCAATCTCACTATCACAGGCTGTTTATTTTAGAGTAAATTCACACCACGAATGACCTTCTCCCAGAATGATGGAAAGAAAATAACCTGCCCACTTTAATGTTTTTCAAGAGCCTAAAATAACAGAGGCCTGGATACGTTCACTGCTGCTTTATTTTCATAATACGTCCACATCTTTGACATCTCATTTTTCAGCATTTGGGCTAAAATCACACCCAGGTCTAGCTTGTTGTTATTTTACTGTTTTTTTTTTTTTTTCCTGTAAGACTTTGATCATTGAATCCTAAAGGACTTTCCAATATTTTTGAGCATACGAGGAGAAAACATCTAAGAAATAAATGAAATATATTAAAAACGAAGTAACATACATGAAAACATTTCCTCCCAGTAAAAAAAAAAAAAACATAGATAATTAGATTTTAGATGAGATTGGGTTTTCTTGTCCTGTTCTTGTCCTGTTTAACCACTTCCCGGAGGATTTGGCTGCCCAATGACCGGGCCATTTTTTTGCGATTCGGCACTGCGTCGCTTTGACTGACAATTGCGCGGTCGTGCGACGTGGCACCCAAACAAAATTGACGTCCGTTTTTTTTCCCACAAATAGAGCTTTCTTTTGGTGGTATTTGATCACCTCTGCGGTTTTAATTTTTTGCACTATATACAAAAAAAGAGCGATAAAAAAAGCTTTATTTTTTACTTTTTGCTTTAATAAATATCCCCAAAATATATATATATAAAAAAACTATTTTCTTCCTCAGTTTAGGCCTATATGTATTCTACTACATATTTTTGTAAAAAAAAAAAAAAAAACGCAATAAGCGTATATTGATTGGTTTGCGCAAAATTTATAGCGTCTACAAAATAGGGGATAGTATTATCTAATTTTTATTATAATTTTTTTTTTTTTACTAGTTATGGCGGCGATCTTTTTATTTTTATTATGACTGTGACATTATGGCGGACACATCGGACACTTTTGATGCTATTTTGGGACCATTGTCATTTATACAGCGATCAGTGCTATAAAAATGCACTGATTACTGTGTAAATGACACTGGCAGGGAAGGGATTAACCACTAGGGGGCGAGGAAGGGGTTAAGTGTGTCCTAGGGAGTGATTCTAACTGTGTGGGGGCTGAGATACCTGTAACACGACACTGATCGCTGCTCCCGATGACAGGGAGCAGTAGATCACTGTCCTGTCACTAAGCAGAACAGGGAAATACTTTGTTTACACAGGCATCCCCCTGTTCTGCCTCTCCGTGACCCGATCGCGGGACACCGGCGGACATCGAGTCCGCGTGTCCCGTGGGCACGGTCACGGAGAGTACGGCGGGCGCGTGCGTCCGTCGCACTGCTTCTTAAAGGGGACGTATGGGTACGTCCATTTTCCTACCGCTGCCATTCTTCCGACGTATATTGGCGTGCAGCAGTCAGCAAGTGGTTAAAAGTACAATGGCAGGCTATAGTCACTTTTTTTCAAATTTTATTTATTTATCTTTTTCCCAACTATGGGAAATTTGAAAATTATTCCTTGCAGTGCAAGGGTTAATTGCTTGGGTAATAACTAGGGGGGCATAGAAAATAAATTTTACTTACCTGATCCTCCGCTTCTCCATGATGCTAGACCAGCCTCCATAGTACCTTCTTGCCTTTGCTCCAGTAGTATAAGGTCCTGACATCAGTACTGGATTCATTGGATGTGATGATGCTGAAGAACAGTCTACCTATGGAATATGCTGGGGGGAGCGAAGGATCAGGTAAGTAAAAGTTGTTTTATAGTCTTCCCTAGACTAAACAAGCAATTTAAACCTTGCAGCAGTGGCGCAGCCCCACTAAAAAGAAAATGTTTTTTAAGTTTTCCGGAGTTGGGCTTTAAAGCGGAACTCAAAGCAGTTGAGATGAAATTCATACACTATATTGTCAAAAGTATTGGGACGCCTGCCTATACACGCAGATGAAATTGAATGGCATCCCAGCCTTAATCTGTATGGTTCAATATTGAGTTGGAAGAAAAGAACGGCTGCACACCACAGGAACGTTCCAACGATTTTATTCCAAAAATAGCAAATGACAGCCAACAAAGACAGAGTGTCCGAACCCAAGAGGTACCTCCTGGGTTCGGTCACTCTGTCTTTGTTGGCTGTCATTTTCTATTTTTGGAATAAAATCGTTGGAACGTTCCTGTGGTGTGCAGCCGTTCTTTTCTTCCTATTGATCATCCGTGGCTTGCACCCAGCGCATGCGGACTGTAGTGACTGCTCACCTGGAGCAGCATCTTCTTTGTTTGAATCAATATTGAGTTGGCCCACCCTTTGCAGCTATAACAGCTTCAACTCTTCTGGGAAGGCTGTCCACAAGGTTTAGGAGTGTGTCTATGGGAATGTTTGACCGTTTTTCCGGAAGCACATTTGTGAGGTCAGGCACTGATGGTGGACGAGACGGCTTGGCTCGCAGTCTCCGCTCTAATTCACACCAAAGGTGTTCTATCGAGGTCAGGACTCTGTGCAGGCCAGTCAAGTTCCTCCACCCCAAACTCGCTCATCCATGTCTTTATGGACCTTGCTTTGTGCACTGGTGCGCAGTCATGTTGGAACAGGAAGGGGCCATCCCCAAACTGTTCCCACAATGTTGGAAGCATAAAATTGTCCAAAATCTCTTGGTATGCTGACACCTTAAGAGCTCCCTTAACTGGAACTAAGGGGCCAAGCCCAAACCCTGAAAGACAACCACATACCATAATCCACCCTCCACCAAATGATTTGGACGAGTGCACAAAGCAAGGTCCATAAAGACATGGATGAGTGAGTTTGGCATGGAGGAACTTGACTGGCCTGCACAGAGTCCTGACCTCAACCAGATAGAACACCTTTGGGATAAATATAGAGAGGAGACTGTGAGCCAGGCCTTCTCATCCAACATCAGTGCCTGACCTCACAAATTCACTTCTGGAAGTATGGTCAAACATTCCCATAGATACACTCCTAGACCTTGTGGACAGCCTTCCCAGAAGAGTTGAAGCTGTTATAGCTGCAAAGGGTGGGCCAACTCAATTTTGAACCCTACGGACTATGACTGGGATGCCATTAAAGTACATGTGCGTGTAAAGGCAGGCGTCCCAATACTTTGGACAATATAGTGTATCTAACAGCTAATTTACTTGGTCAAGGATTCTGTTTCTCTCCATCCAGCCCACACCAAAGCCAGTCAGGAGGCATGATATGTGTCTGTTGGAATTAAAGTGATACTAATCACACACTGTTTAATTTACATGGTCCCTTCTATTTCTATATGTGGATGATGGCACTGTAATTATTTTAATAAAGAAAAAATCTAAGTACCTTTTTCCTAATACAGATGCCACATGACCCAGCACTTTCCCAGCCTGTCTGCAGGAAAACATACGCAGAAGGAGCTTCTAGTCCTAGTCTGCTGCTGGTCACATGTTAAAATATATTTAAAAAAAAATAGCTTTTGGAATACAAAGTAAAAGTAAATAAATAAATAGTATCAATCAACTCTTTTAAATTGGCATGCTAATATATATTTGAAATCAAATCTTTATTATGTTGTGTAAATAACATGGTGTGGGTAGATTTCTGCTGTGTCATGGCACTTCAGCCTGTGTCTTAGAATAAGAAAGAAGTGAAGCCACCAGTAATTTACATGTAATATCCCACCCCCATTGTGTTTAGCTGGTTAGTGGGCATGGAGGAGGAGAGAGGGAGCGAGTTGTCATTTACTACTATGTATAGTAGAAACTCACTGAAAACTGAGCATGTGCAGAGTTGTCACCACAGCTGCAAAATCTTTAGCTGAATTGTGGACATGAACAGAAGGGGGAGCTAGAGAGCAGCAGGATCAACAGTTTTTTTGCGGAATACAGAAAACAAATTGCATAGTGACTGAGTAGTAACAGCATGTAATACAGCATTCATTGATGCTATTGTATTGCTATTAATATATTATTATTTTTTAAAGCCCAACTCTGCGGTACAAGGGATAATTTCTTGGGTAAGGACTAGGGTTTTACTTACTTGATCCTCTGCTTCTCCATGCTGTTAGACTAAGGTCCTGATGTCAGTGTCAGGTTCTTAACCTTACATTGGACGCAATGATGCCAGTTCACTGCTGGAGCACAGGGGAGCACTGCCTGCTGGGGGAGCAAAGGATCAGGTAAGTAGGGATGAGCTTCGAGTTCGAGTCGAACTCATGTTCGACTCGAACATTGCCTGTTCGTCCGTTCGCCGAACAGCGAACAAATTGGGTTGTTCGCGGCAAATTCGAAAAGTCTATGGGAGAAATCTAAAGTGTTAATTATAAAGGCTTATATGCAAGTTATTGTCCTAAAAAGTGTTTGGGGACCGGGGTCCTGCCCCAGGGGACATGTATCAATGCAAATTTTTTTTTTTAAAACAGCCGTTTTTTCGGGAGCAGTGATTTTAATAATGCTTAAGTGAAACAATAAAAGTGAAATATTCCTTTAAATTTCGTACCTGGGGGGTGTGTATGATATGCATATAAAGTGGCGCATGTTTCCCGTGCTTAGAACTGTCCCTGCAAAAAATGTCATTTTTGAAGGAAAAAAATCATTTAAAACTTACTCGCGGCTATTAATGAATTGTCGGCTCCCGGCAATACATAGAAAAGTCATTGATAAAAAATAAAAAAAAAGTGTGGGGGTCCCCCAGAATTCAGTTACCAGGCCCTTCAGGTCTGGAATGGATATTAAGGGGAACCCCGCCGCAAATAAAAAAAAAAATGACGTGGGGTTCCCCCAAATATCCATTCCAGGCCCTTCAGATCTGGCATGGATTTTAAGGGGAACTCCACCCCAAATTTTTTAAAAAAATGGCGTGGAGTCCCCCTAAAAATCCATACCAGACCCCTTATCCGAGCACGAAACCTGGCCGGCCGCAGGGGAAAAGGGGGGGACGAGAGAGTGGCCCCCCCTCCCTCCTGAACCGTACCAGGCCACATGCCCTCAACATGGGGAGGATGTCCCCATGTTGATGGGGACAAGGGCCTCATCCCCACAACCCTTGCCCGGTGGTTGTGGGGGTCTGCGGGCGGGGGGCTTATCGGAATCTGGAAGACCCCTTTAACAAAGGGGACCCCAAATCCCGGCCCTCCTCCCCTATGTGAATTGGTAAGGGGTACATTGTACCCCTACCATTTCACGAAGAAAGCGTAAAAATATGTAAAAAAAACCACACAAACACCTTGAAAAAGTCCTTTATTAAAAAAAAAAAAAACATTCCAGCGGAGAAATCCAGTGTCCCGCGGCGATCCCGATGTCCAGCGCTGTCCTTCATTGGTTGTGCCTGAGCGGACCTGATGGGGAACTTCCTCCTCAGTGTTTTAAATGTATAGACCCGCCCCTTCTAAAGTTCCCCATCAGGTCCGCTCAGCGGACCAGATGCGGAACATGAGAAGGGGCGGGTCTATACATGTATTACCAAAGTGAGAGAAGTTCCCCATCAGGTCCGCCCCCTCGGTATGTCGGACCTGCCTACGTCATTGGCCTGAGCGGGGAACTTCCTTCACTGTGTAAATTTAAATTACACAGTGAAGGAAGTTCCCCGAGATAACATTCCCCGAGATAACAATAAAAATGATAAAAAAATTAATAAATATGGAAAGAACAGTTTAAAAATAAAATAAAAAAGCAAAATTAATAATAAAAAAAAAAAGCACCCCTGTCCTGCCCTGCTCTTGCGCAATGGCGAACGCAAGCGTTGGTCTGGCGTCATATGTAAACAGCAATTGCATCATGCATGTGAGGTATCACCGCAAAGGTCAGATCGAGGGCAGTCATTTTAGCAGTAGACCTCCTCTGTAAATCTAACGTGGTACCCTGTAAAGGATTTTAAAGGCTTTTAAAAATGTATGTAGTTTGTCGCCACTGCGCGTTTGTGCAAAATTTTAAAGCATGTCGTGTTTGGTATCTATGTACTCGGCCTAAGATCATCTTTTTTATATCATCAAACATTTGGGCAATATAGTGTGTTTTAGTGCATTAAAATTAAAAAAAATGTATTTTTTCCCCAAAAAATGCGTTTGAAAAATCGCTGCGCAAATACTGTGTGGAAAAAAAAAATGCAACACCCACCATTTTAATCTGTAGGGCCTTTGCTTTAAAAAAATATATAATGTTTGGGGGTTCAACATAATTTTCTTGCAAAAAAAAATAAATGTTTTCATTTAAAAAAAAAGTGTCAGAAAGGGCTTTGTCTTCAAGTGGTTAGAAGAGTGGATGTAAAGCCCCATACACACTATCAGTTTTCTTGCAGGTTTTTCTCTTCAGGTTTACCAAAACCATCTAATATGAGGTCAAACCTTAAGAGTTTCAATTCGTATGCAATCAGGCAGGCCCTTGCACTACATGGTTTTGGTAAACCTGAAGAGAAAAACCTGCAAGAAAACTGATAGTGTGTATGGGGCTTAAGCTTCCTAATGCTGTGTATAAAATGCCAGCACAGTTCAAAACTCCCCCAAATGACCCCATTTTGGAAAGCAGACACCCCAAGCTATATACTGAGAGGCATGTCGAGTCCATGGAATATTTTATATGTTGACACAAGTTGCGGAAAAAAGACAATTTATTTTTAATTTTTTTGCACAAGGTTGTCACTAAATGATATATTGCTCAAACATGCCATGGGCATATGTGGAACTACACCCCAAAATACATTCTGTTGCTTCTCCTGAGTACGGGGATACCACATGTGTGAGACTTTTTGGGAGCCTAGCCGTGTACGGGACCCCAAAAACCAAGCACTGCCTTCAGGCTTTCTAAGGGTATACATTTTGATTTCACTTCTCACTGCCTATCACAGTTTCGGAGGCCATGGAATGCCCAGATGGCACAAACCCCCCCCCCAAATGACCCCATTTTGGAAAGTAGACACCCCAAGCTATTTGCTGAGAGGTATGTTGAGTATTTTTCAGATCTCGCTTTTTGTCACAAAGTTTTGAAAATTAAAAGAAAATATATATATTTTATTTCTTCATTTTCAAAAACAAATGAGAGCTGTAAAATACTCACCATGCCTCTAAGCAAATAGCTTGGGGTGTCTACTTTCCAAAATGGGGTCATTTGGGGGGGTTTTGTGCTATTTTGGCATTTTATGGCCTTCGAAACTGTGATAGGTAGTGAGGAGTGAAATCAAAAATTTGTGCCCTTAGAAATCCTGAAGGCGGTGCTTGGTTTTCGGGGTCCTGTACGCGGCTAGGCTCCCAAAAAGTCCCACACATGTGGTATCCCCGTACTCAGGAGAAGCAGCAAAATGTATTTTGGGGTGCAATTCCACATATAACCATGGCATGTGTGAGCAATATATCATTTAGTGACAACTTTTTGTAATTTTTTATTATTTTTTTGTCATTATTCAATCACTTGGGACAAAAAAAAAATAATATTCTATGGGCTCAACATGCCTCTCAGCAATTTCCTTGGGATGTCTACTTTCTAAAATGGGGTCATTTGGGGAGGTTTTGTGCTATTTTGGCATTTTATGGCCTTCGAAACTGTGATAGGTAGTGAGGAGTGAAATCAAAAATTTGCGCCCTTAGAAATCCCGAAGGCGGTGCTTGGTTTTCGGGGGCCCGTACGCGGCTAGGCTCCCAAAAAGTCCCACACATGTGGTATCCCCGTTCTCAGGAGAAGCAGCAAAATGTATTTTGGGGTGCAATTCCACATATAACCATGGCATGTGTGAGCAATATATCATTTAGTGACAACTTTTTGTAATTTTTAATTTTTTTTTAGTCATTATTCAATCACTTGGGACAAAAAATTTAAATATTCAATGGGCTCAACATGCCTCTCAGCAATTTCCTTGGGGTGTCTACTTTCCAAAATGGGGTCATTTGGGGGGGGGGGTTTGTACTGCCCTGCCATTTTAGCACCTCAAGAAATGAGATAGGCAGTCATAAATTAAAAGCTGTGTAAATTCCAGAAAATGTACCCTAGTTTGTAGACGCTATAACTTTTGCGCAAACCCAAAAAAATATACGCTTATTGACATTTTTTTTACTAAAGACATGTGGCTGAATACATTTTGGCCTAAATGTATGACTAAAATTTAGTTTATTCGATTTTTCTTATAACAAAAAGTAGAAAATATCATTTTTTTAAAAAAAATTCAGTCTTTTTCCGTTTATATCGCAAAAAAAAATAATCGCAGAGGCAATCAAATACCATTAAAAGAAAGCTCTATTTGTGGAAAGAAAAGGACGCAAATTTTGTTTGGGTACAACATTGCATGTCCGCACAATTTCCAGTTAAAGCAGCGCAGTGCCAAATTGTGAAATCACCTCTGGTCATTAAGCTGCGTAATGGTCCGGGGCTTAAGTGGTTAAAGGGGTTGTAAACCTACGTGTTTTTTCACCTTAATGCATCCTATGCATTAAGGCGAAAAAACACCTTGCAATGTCCAGCCCCCCAGCCCCCCCGTTTTACTTACCTGAGCCCCGAATTTCTGTGCGCGCGTCCCCGCCATCCTTCTCTCCACGGAGTCTCGGCTTTGATTGGATAGATTGATAGCAGCGCAGCCATTGGCTCCCGCTGCTGTCAATCAAATCCAATGACGCGGGTGCCGGGGGATGGGGCCGAGTCCTGCTGTCTGTGTAAATAGACATACATTCGGTGTCTATAAACACTGAGGGTATGACACAGGAGCGCGCCCGCAAGGTAACCCCCTTGGGAGAGAGCTTCCTAGAGGGGGTTATCTAATGCGTGGAGGAGCCGTGAGAGCCAACGTGGGACCCCAGATAAGGAGGTTAGTATGATATGTGTGTTATTTAAAAAAAAATACACAAAGCTTTAGTATCACTTTAAAGCAGAACTCAAACCAGTTGAGATGAAATACATATCTAAGAGCAAATTTACCCGGTAGAGGATTCAGTACTTCCATCCAGTCCACACCAAGGCCAGCCTGGAGACATAAAATTTCTCTGTTGCAATTAAGTAATACAACTCAAATTCAGGTACTCAAATTGCTTTTAATTACACAAGGAATGTTTTAAATGTGCACATACCTGAATAAAATTATGTTTTTCTATCTACCTCAAGTTTAGCCCAAAAACGTAACTTTCTCCAGTTGCTAGCTGCCATAGCAATGACCAGTCCTGATTTTGCTGTGCTGTTCATCACTAGGATTTCTGTATATGTTGGGAACCGGCAGCCCATTGTGGTCCTGAACATGCTTAGAATGTTGCAAGCAAACCTTTTGTTCTTGGTCTTTTGATCTGATATGGATCCTTATCCTCTCTCCAGTACTTTGGAACACAAAAGGATGGCAAACGTAATTAAATACGGCTCATATCACCTTGAAAGTATCAGGGAAGTCTTGCACCGACATCTGTACAAAGCAGTTTGTTTATTTACTATTATTTACAATATTTCTGACATTTTGTGCTATTCAATATACATATTGTCTTCAGCGATATTAAACAACAGTTTTTTTAAACACTCTTGCTGCTGCTTTAATCACCCACTTTCTCTTGAGGTGTCCTATGGAGCCAAATTTGCATGCAGGGATTTCTAAACTGAATGTTCCAGTGAGCACTATTGGGGCCATAATCCAGTAGCGGAAAGAACATCATTTCACCATAAACCAGCCACGACCAGGTGTTCCTCGCAAGATTTCTGACAGAAGAGTGAAGAGAATTATCAGAAGAGTTGTCAAAGAGCCAAGGACAACTTGTGGAGAGCTTCAGAAAGACCTGGAATTAGCAGCTACAATTGTTTCAAAGAAAAGTATTGCACTTAATCGCTATGGCCTGTGTACACGCTCACCACGAAAGACTCCATTGCTGAAGAAAAAGCATGTTGAAGCTTGTTTAAGGTTTGCTGCACAACATTTAGCAATCCTGTGAAATACTGAGAGAATTTAGTCTGGTCAGATGAGACCAAAATTGAACTCTTCGGATGCCATAATACACACTATGTTTGGAGGTCAAATGGCCCGGTACATCACCCCAGAAACACCCCAATACCAACAGAGAAGTTTGGAGGAGGGAACATCATGGTGTGAGGCTGTTTTTCAGCATACAGTACTGACAAACTTCATATCACTGAAGGAAGGATGAATGGAAAAATTTACCAAAACATCCTTGATAAAAATCTGGTGCCATCTACCAGGATGATGAAGATGAAACGAGGGCAGGACATTTCAGCAAGACAATGATCCCAAACACAAAGCCAAGGAAACTCTTAATTGGTTTCAAAGAAAGAAAATAAAGCTGCTAGAATGGCCCAGCCAATCCCCTGACTTGAATCCAATAGAAAATCTATGGAAAGAACTAAAGATCAGAGTTCAAAGAAGAGGATCACTGAACTTTCAAGGTTTGAAGACTGTTTGTGTGGAAGAATGGGACAAAATTCCACCTGAGCAACGCATGCGTCTAGTTTCTCCATACAGGAAGCGTCTTGAAGCTGTCATTACCAACAAAGGATTTTGTACCAAGTATTAAATAAGTTTCAGTTACCGTGTTCAATATTTTTTTCCCTGTGTCGTTCCATTTTATTAAACATAACTTAATTTCTGAACTTATTTACTTTGGTTTCTTTGTATGTATGGATTACATGGGTTGTTACAGACACATGGTGAACATTTCATGTCAATAGCACCTTTAGAAATATATTTACCTAGAAAAATGGTGACGTGTTCAATACTAATTTTACACGCTGTATATATATATATATATATATATATATATATACTGTATATATATATATATATATGTAGTGCCTATAACCCTCTCTTCACCTGTCTTTGGCTACTCGCAGGAAAAGGGGGCACACCCAGCTACATGCTCGTACCCTCCTGTGTAAAGAGGTTGAGCGGTGTTATGAAACAGGTCTCCACAGCCAGGTTCTCCAGAGAATGGCTCTTATCTCTATGCTCAATAAAGACAAGTCTCTATTTCCCCCAATAACTCCAAGGTCCACACCAGCCGTAACTCCAACGTAGAGTTTATTTCTCTTAAAGCACAGTCTCTGATAGGAAAGGTTGGAGAGAGAACAGGACAGCATAAGGTGTGGGAGAGGTCCAGGCACAAACGTAATACACTTCACTGCTTGGCTTCTCAAGCAGACTTAGCCCATTTGGATAGTCTCCTTGGATAGGGACTAGCAGCCAGAATGGTACTCTCACTAAACGCACAATCCCTACACAAACTGGTGATCTTGGTCTCTGCCACAGACCTGGTGAACTTGGTCTCTGCCACAGACCTGGTGAACTTTGTTTTCAAAGCTTGGCCTCATTGTAGGGAGAAGACATCCCTCCAGAGAGTTACCGGGCCCCTTCCTTCACTGTGACTTCTCACCAGTCCCTCGGAACGGTCTTTCCCCGGCCTCCTCGTCTAAGATGCGGGTCCCCTCGCAAGGCGGCACCCTGAGATTCCTCGATCCTTAGTAGGCCCCAGCCAAAGGTGCCGGGCCCAAGGCCTTTAGTTGCAGCCCCAGGGCTAAAGGTGCCTGGGACTGATTAACTGACCACCGCCCCTAGGCCAAAGGTGCCCAGGGCGGACAGGAACACACACTCCCTGGGAGTAGGACTCCCGACAACGAACCCACAAACAGGCAGTGTCCGCCCCTTTTATATCCTCTCCCAGCATACACAGCAGGCTGACCACGCCCACTGCATGGTTGCCGAGAGGGGACATACAAGTCACAGCACTGTATCAGCGGTTCAACCCTGGCCCACCATGGCAGTGCCACCCGCAGGCCACAGGGAACGGTACACTGATACTCTTCCTGCAGACAAAATGGTTGATAATGTCCTAACAAGTTAGGTGTTTGAGCATAACTACCACTCAAACACTACCCCTAAATTAAGGACCCCGCTACACATATATATATATATATATATATATATATATAATAGGGTTGCATCGATACCGTCTTTTAATTGGCGAGCACGAATAACGATACTTTCGGTCAAGTACTTGCCGATACAGAGTACCAATACTTTGCGGTGCAATTTTTGTCAATACAAAAAAGAATTGGCTTAAATCGTACTGCAAATAATTGTACTTTGAACAGGAATGCTTTGTGATTCCTGTCCGAATTGCATGCAATTTCCCCCACTGCTCCTGTGTGTGTGTGTATAGAAAGGGAAAAGTGTCTAGTGGGCAGTTTAAAAATTTTTTTTAACTCACAGTACATATCTGGCCACATGCAAACTAATCTACATAGGTGTCCCGGTCCGCCAATGATCAGGGCCACTGGAGGAGGAGTTCCAGGCCCCCGTGGGTATAGAGTGGAAGTGATGTCAGCTTGGGGGCAGTCCGCTTCTCTGTAGCTCCTCCAGCCCTGTGAGCATCTTAGCGGCTCTGATTTGCTATCATTGGCAGGCCAGGACAGCTAGCCACAAATGTTCAACGGTAGACAGAAGAGGAAGCAAGATAAACCAGTTATTGCACTTTGTACATTCTGAAGCTTAGTGTCACACTTTTACCTTATATTAGTTTTTGAAGGCGTTTAATTTTTTTTATTGGGCAAAGCTCAATGGTTCCTCCCTCTTGCCACCATGTCACTACTGTATCCAGAAATGGGTAGGGGAAAGGAAGGAACCAACAAGAGCTGTTGGGGACCTAGGAGATTGACACTCCCAGAAGTGTTGATTTTCCTTCAGACTTTAGAAAGTTTTTCCGCATCAAAGAAATGTTTGGTGGTGCAGGCATCGGGAAAAGTAAGTATATCCTATCTTCTTTTACAGGTATGCCTTGGTTTTAAAGTTTTCTTATATTGACAGGGTCACTTTAAACCAGATATGAAAAATATTACTCAGTTTGCGATGGCTTACCACTGTAATATCTTATGTGCCTCTCTTGTTAGTGACATTGTGATATGTATACAATGTATCCTTGATTTCTTTAGGAAGGAAATTTCTATAATGAAACTTTGCATGAACAGCCGACTTCAGAGAGCCAAACAGCATTCTACGCTCTGCCTTGTCTCATAGTACACAAGTTTCATTTTACCGGCGAGCCATGACTTCATTAGGCATGTCATTGCAATCCTATTTCCGTATACAATAATACAACATATATTATTTTCACAGATGATTGGACTTTGAATTATGTGCCATTCCCTCTTGTTTATTTCCAGCTAAAAGCGTAGCATCTGAAAGGCACGTCCGTTGCGTTCCTCTCCACCACCTTGTAATATGACAAAGGTCTCTGAAAAAAAAAATAGTTACTAGATTGTTTTTAATCAAAGTGATGTCATGTCATCTCGGCAAACCCAATCTTCCGGAAGGTTCACTTAGCGATCATTCTATCCTACAAAATGTTAGTTTTAAAGTTCTGATTTGCATAATGATACTGTATGCCATAGCAGTCTCTAGAGTGTTGATTCGTCTTCAAAGAGAATTTTTGAGGTTGTGTTCCTGAACTGTTCTTGTTGAGAAAACATATTTGCAGCTTAGAAACAAGCATTCTTTTTCGAAGATTGTAATACATTTCTTAATGTGGGTGATTACGACTTTCTGCAGTTTTAATGAGACATCATTCAACGTGACTTGTTAGTAAAACGATGAAGTGAGAACCTTTTTAAACAATAGTCCTGTCTACATGGTGACAGTGACACGCGCACTCCAATATCTTGACGTAAATGTGATAAAGTCATTAATATAGCTCAGCATAAGCTGTTAGGGAAAACATTCATAATGGGAGAACAACTGGATACATAATGAAGTATTTAGATATTTAAAATATAATTTTAACAGTTACAAGATAAGCTGATTTATAAAGACTGAACTATAAAGGTTGAAAGTAGCGATCAACCATATTTCACAAAGTCGGATGATTCTATTTTTTGCTCTTTCTTTTTTTCTGATTACTGATATTTCTTACTAAGCTTTATGTACAGGTCCTTCTCAAAAAATTAGCATATTGTGATAAAGTTCATTATTTTCTGTAATGTACTGATAAACATTAGACTTTCATATATTTTAGATTCATTACACACAACTGAAGTAGTTCAAGCCTTTTCTTGTTTTAATATTGATGATTTTGGCATACAGCTCATGACAACCCAAAATTCCTATCTCAAAAAATTAGCATATCACGAAAAGGTTCTCTAAACGAGCTATTAACCTAATCATCTGAATCAACTAATTAACTCTAAACACCTGCAAAAGATTCCTGAGGCTTTTAAAAACTCCCAGCCTGGTTCATTACTCAAAACCGCAATCATGGGTAAGACTGCCGACCTGACTGCTGTCCAGAAGGCCATCATTGACACCCTCAAGCAAGAGGGTAAGACACAGAAAGAAATTTCTGAACGAATAGGCTGTTCCCAGAGTGCTGTATCAAGGCACCTCAGTGGGAAGTCTGTGGGAAGGAAAAAGTGTGGCAGAAAACGCTGCACAACGAGAAGAGGTGACCGGACCCTGAAGAAGATTGTGGAGAAGGACCGATTCCAGACCTTGGAGGACCTGCGGAAGCAGTGGACTGAGTCTGGAGTAGAAACATCCAGAGCCACCGTGAACAGGCGTGTGCAGGAAATGGGCTACAGGTGCCGCATTCCCCAGGTCAAGCCACTTTTGAACCAGAAACAGCGGCAGAAGCGCCTGACCTGGGCTACAGAGAAGCAGCACTGGACTGTTGCTCAGTGGTCCAAAGTACTTTTTTCGGATGAAAGCAAATTTTCATTGTTATTCGGAAATCAAGGTGCCAGAGTCTGGAGGAAGACTGGGGAGAGGGAAATGCCAAAATGCCTGAAGTCCAGTGTCAAGTACCCACAGTCAGTGATGGTCTGGGGTGCCATGTCAGCTGCTGGTGTTGGTCCACTGTGTTTTATCAAGGGCAGGGTCAATGCAGCTAGCTATCAGGAGATTTTGGAGCACTTCATGCTTCCATCTGCTGAAAAGCTTTATGGAGATGAAGATTTAATTTTTCAGCACAACCTGGCACCTGCTCATAGTGCCAAAACCACTGGTAAATGGTTTACTGACCATGGTATTACTGTGCTCAATTGGCCTGCCAACTCTCCTGACCTGAACCCCATAGAGAATCTGTGGGATATTGGGAAGAGAAAGTTGAGAGACGCAAGACCCAACACTCTGGATGAGCTTAAGGCCGCTATCGAAGCATCCTGGGCCTCCATAACACCTCAGCAGTGCCACAGGCTGGTTGCCTCCATGCCACGCCGCATTGAAGCAGTCATTTCTGCAAAAGGATTCCCGACCAAGTATTGAGTGCATAACTGAACATAATTATTTGAAGGTTGACTTTTTTTGTATTAAAAACACTTTTCTTTTATTGGTCGGATGAAATATGCTAATTTTTTGAGATGGGATTTTTGGGTTTTCATGAGCTGTATGCCAAAATCATCAATATTAAAACAAGAAAAGCCTTGAACTACTTCAGTTGTGTGTAATGAATCTAAAATATATGAAAGTCTAATGTTTATCAGTACATTACAGAAAATAATGAACTTTATCACAATATGCTAATTTTTTGAGAAGGACCTGTATATATGTGACAAGGAGACTGTAGTCGGTGTGCTTATAGAACTGAGGTTCTAAAATCACCAGATTACAACCAACAGTAGCATGTACTGACCAGAATGGACGTGCTTCCTGCTTGGTTAATATTATTCATAACCACCACAGGCTATGGCCTTTGGCAGCACACAGACACCCCAACATCAAGGCTACTGCCCTTACCATGCAGCATAAAAGCTGTTAGTAGGACCATACAGGGGCCAGGTGGCTCAGCAAATTCCTGGCCCCAGTACCTAATGCAAGTGTATGGATGGTGGAATTGAAACCTGGCTACACCATCCCCCTTGTCACAGTTTAGCCTGCAGTTTCCTGCTTGTAAAATTCTTACCTTCTTGCTGCAGTGGCTCCACTGGACCTGTGGTTCTACTCACATGTGCTGCTGGCTTGTTGTTTATCTATGGGCCTTACCTGCTCCACTGTGGATTAATATCTCTTCCCCTTCTAGCACTTCCTGGTTTGCCTGCCCTTCTGCTTCTATATATGTATATATATATATAGACAGGTTTAGTGCAGCTTGCATTGCCTGAGCAACTTCCTAGTTTCTCCATGATCCTGCTTTCTGGCATATTACTTGTATTCTGTGTCTGACTTTCTGTATGCCGACCCCTGCTTCGTCTTCCATCTTTTCCTGCCTTCTGCTTGCCCTGACCTAGGCTCGTTTCCTGGATACTCTTCTGACTCCTGGAGTGGTCTCAACATCTTCTGCTGGGCATACCTGTGCCTGTGACCTGGTTGCAGTCTGCAACATGTCCCTCCCCACCATTAGGGGTCCTGGTGAAGAAGCAGGCTGAGGCTTAGACTCCATGCCTTGGGGAACCCTGAGTTGGCCTTTCACGAAGGGCTCACCTACATAGGAACCTGACATCTCTGTTCTGTTGGGAGCTACTTAAATTGCAGGGCCCTGCATTCTGCTCCTACTTCCAAGCCAAGGCTCCAAAGGTCTAACTGTGCACATAGGGCCTATTACCTGGGGGGGGGGACCTCATGCCATCTGCTTAGGAATCAAATGCACAGAGGGTGTTGACATGTTTCAGCCCTGATGGTCTTGACTAAAGCCCACCAGGGCTGAAACACATCAACACCCTCTGTGCATTTGGATGCCTTTTATCCTGATGGAGCTGCAACAACAACAATTACAGTAAAATGGGATACCGTGTTGCCAACCTTTTTGTTTGAAGTTTGCCCGACAGCTTGTGCCAACTGCCAAAAAATAGAAGCTTGACCGACAGCACTCAAACTCTCCCTGGTTGACTGAAACTCAATGCACTCAATACAAAGTGACAAGAATAGAACAATCATACAATTTGCAAATGCAAACCAAACCAGTGAGCGGGTAGCCTTAAATCTTGACCGAAGTCTGCTAACAACAGAATGGGTGCAGCTGTCAACAAGGAGAAGGGACTCCACCTGTCAAAAAACAACCAGGGCAATGGCGAGAGACAGTGCAAAACTCCATAGTGTGGTAGGACTTCATTCACTTTATAAAAAGTCATAGTAATGTACTCACAAAGGTGAACACAGTAAATATATGTAGTCAAAGGGGGGAAAGAGAGCGCACACCCGCAGCTTAATCAAGTCCTACAGTCAAAATTAGTAAAAGGATCAGCTGTGACTCACAGCGTCCGGACTGCTGTGCAGCTGATCTGCAGATAAAGATGGCACTGGCCTCCTGGCTTCCACAGTCCGACTTGTCTGGCTCAGCTGAGGAAGAGGAAGATTCCTTGAAACGCGTCCTGTGACTAACCATATATTTGCAGCTGTCATCAGGATTGAGGAGTGAGGAAGTCAAGCTGGACCTAGAAAGCCAGTGCCATCTTCATCTACAGGTTGGCTACTACGCAGTATTGCCAACCGTCAGTATTTTTACTCGCATCCAGAAAAAAATGGGCACTTTTCTCCTGCCTGTAAATGCCAGTGAAAGTAAAAGGTTGCCAGTAAAAAAAGATGTCTGTGACACTTGCCAGAGACCACACGACTACCTGCTATAGTGTGTTCGGGCGGCGGCGGGCAGAGGCGGTGCCTGAGCGTGTCATGTGATGTCATGGTGCAAGGGAGCTGAGCGGAGCGACGGGAGCCTCCTGTTTGGGTCTGCAGGATGGGAGCAAGGCAAGCCGGGAGCAGGACTGTAAGTGCTGTTTGGACTGCAGTGGACTGAAGGGACCACCTGGCGTTGAGAGAGACGGTCACTGGGACTCATTTGAGACTGAAGCCTGGACTAAAATTATGTTTTTACCTTATATTACAAGATTACCTGCCCTGTTCCACCTCCCATGCATTCCTATTGACACATCACAATGATGACATGCCAAACTGGCCAATAAGGATGTTAAGGAAGCAACAGGCAAACGGACACTACCAAGAAGTGTGAAGCTTTGTAGAGTTTAACAGCCTATGATTCTGGAGTAGTAGGTAGGATTTACAGATTTCTGAAGCAGTCTCTGTTCTTGTTATGTCACATTTAAACCTGAGGAGAGACGCTCTCAGAGGGGACCACAGGATTGGATTTGTGCTTATACAGTCCGTGGTGAATAGGATCAAAAGCTGATGGGTGTTTTGAGCGCTACAGATCACCTATAATCTAGTGATCCGCTACCAAGGGTAAGAAGCCTGGTTTGCTGTGGTGTTGGTGGAGGATCAATATTTCCCCTGCAAGTCATTTGCGTTTTACACCTTAGGTGCTCCCCAGGAGTTGTGGACCTTTTTTGTTAATGGACTTTATATGTGCTGCATCTTCGTTTATGTTTTCTATGATTGTTACCCGCAATACATGCTAGCTGCTGTCATTTTAACTCAAGCGCAGTGAATTTGTATTTATATTGTAAGTATACTACTGTTGTTTTTAATAAAGTGAATGAAGTCTTACTACTCTATGGAGTTTTGCACTGTCTCTCCCCTTTTACCTGGCTGTGGTCTGAGCACAGGTATGGCCATTTCATTATCAATATAAGGTGGAAGGGTTGTAGCATCGCACTCTCACCTTATACTGTAAATCCTGCTCATTGGCTTTCTGTTAGCTTTGAGATCCAAACATGATGCTGATGTGATGCAATTCAAGGAGGAAGGAAATGGAATTACAGATCATGTAAATTAAACAGAAGACTAGTAAGAATCTTGAGGTCAGTGTCCTGCAAAAAAAGAAACATTAAAAATAAGAAGTGAAGAAGGTTACAAGGTTCTGGTTTAATACATAAGTGTGAAATGAAAGAGAGGAAATGAGACATGTTGAAAGAGGTGAGAAAGTGAACCTAACACTGGAAGAATGGGATGGAATTAGTAATGTGAAGTAATTCTGCAAGTCTGGAACATGTTACTTTTAAATCCAATAATGTAGGAAAAGGAGAATGATGTTTAGAATTGCAGATGTCTTTATGCTAAAAGTAAACTATGGTAGTTCTGTTTTTTACTTAAGGGTATATTTATATAAATAATTTGCATAGCTGTTCATGCACTGAAACTTCATCATTTTGTTCTCTGCAGTGTAAATTGTGAAGTGAAATTGTGCAAAATACCACATTATGGCCACTATATGGTGCCGAGGAGCATATTTATGTCTTATGATAGTCAGCACCATCTAGTGGCCATAATTCGCTATTTCTATCCCCACTGGACATATTATCCATCCTTTATTGTTCCTGATTTCCACAAATGGTCCTTTGTTTTGTTTTAAAAAGTTGTTCCTGATTTTCAGAAGAAACCTTCTATACCACAAACATCCTCTTTTTCTGCTCTGCAGACTGCATTGACATTTCTGAAAGAGTAACCCCAACCTTTCTGATACATACCGTGGAGGAATTCATGTTTTTTTGATCTTTTTCTGTAGTGTTTCAAATTGTATTAATCCACACTAGCTGTTTTTGCGTAAGGAAGTCACATAGTTGCTTTGCATGCATGCGTTACTGGATGGCATTATAAAAACTTTAAAAGGCCTTCCCCATTCTACTGCCATTTATCCCAATGGGACTCATCGAAGAGGCATTGGGATTTTACCACTTATTTATGCAAAGCAGTGAGGGGACCATCATCATTCAAAGAGCTCATTGGCTTTAGAAATCCAGCTCACTTTAACCACTTACAAAGAGCATTTTCACCCCCTTCCTGCCCAGACCAATTTTTCGTTTTCAGCGCTGTACTTTGAATTAAATAAAAAAATGGAAATAGGCGCCAAAATAATAGGTTAATAAATCAATTAAATAATTACTAGTGCAGCTCCAAAATTAGTGGATACTAATACATAGTGAAGAAAACGATATAAGGGCGCAACAAGTAAATAATGTCCATCAACACCAAATATATGTAAAAATATTCAAAGAAATAATTGCAGAAATAGACTAATAAAGCTATAATCAGTGTGATCGGAATCCAACCACCGTGCTCTTGAAAGGGTGCAATATATTGGATAAGTGCTTCACCCGACGTGACACTCAAATGTGCTCACCAGACATATTCGGCCATAAATGGCCATCAGTCATATAACAAATAAGGGTGCAGTACACTAAATAAGTGCTTCACCCGACGTGACACTCAAATGTGCTCACCGGAAATATTCGGCCATAAATGACCATCAGGCATGTAACAGGTACTCTTGATTTCCAATCACTCCAATCTCCAGTGGATCAATCAAAATAACTTCTTTATAAACAGGATGGATATCAATCTTCCACTCTAGAATGGGTTAAAAGCTCCACCGCAAAGAGCCACACAAAAAAACCCGGATGTAGTGTAATACCGTTTTTATTTAAAAGTGTACAAAGGTAAAAAAGTATACAACCATGTACAGTATACTAGCAGCTGTGTAGGGAAGCAATGGCCAGGCTGTTTATTAAAAAACACATGGGGACCTGGGCTAGCATCAAAGCTGTAAATTAAATTTAAAAGTCATACCGCTCCAGTGTAAGGAAGGCTGTCAAAATTCTATGCATTTCGCAAGGTTTGCGTCATCAGGAAATTGGCGCTGGCCTCATGGTGTTGGAGTTTTATTACAGAGGTTCTGGTATGATTGGCTGAGACATTGCAAATGAAATGAATGAAAACAATCCACGGCAAAATGGCATCGCCGCCATGATGCCGGAGACCAAAAAACGTCTGCTGGACAATTGCAATGTCTCAGCCAATCATACCAGTCTTTTCTGGTCTCCAGTATCATGGCGTTGCCGCCATTTTGCCGTGGACCACTATACCCAGCTACTATCTCTTACCATTATTGATGTTATCCAGCAGACGTTTTTTGGTCTCGGCGACACCATTTTGCTGTGGATCGTTTTCATTCATTTCATTTGCAATGTCTCAGCCAATCATACCAGAACCTCTGTCAGAGCCTCTATTAGACACCAAAGCAAAACAATTGGGGGCTCGTCCGGGATTTGTGCTATAGTTTAAATAAAGCAGACCTGTTTTCTGGGGTGTGTTATGTTGCTTTTGCTGGGGGGAAAGGCTGCGTACACTGTTTAGGAAGAGTAAGGCTGTAGAGGTTTCAGGTGTCCAGGAGGAGAAGGCGTGCACCTTGCCTGTCTAGGCCAGAGATAATCAATTGATTTCTGTTCCAAAGGAGCTGGCTAGATATGATTCTCCTTTAAACAGAGCTTGGGGGATGGAGTCTCTGATCTTTCCTCAGATTTTAATCTCAAAAGTTTTGGGTTCAATAAGGGAGAGATGCAGACAGTTGCTGTGTTTGGTTTGCACTTCCTGCATGCTACAGATATTGAATCTGAAAAGAGGAAAAAGGCAGAGTTAGAAATAGACTTCCTGAAGGAGCGGCTTGCAGTGGCAACCAAGTGTTTGGAAGACACTGCCAATAAGGCAAAGGATTTAGAATGTAGGGCACTCAAAGTTAAACCTGCAGTGGCTTGAAAATGTGTTCAAACTATGGCAGGCAGAGCTGAAGATTTGAATGAGCGGTGTGCAGCCCTCACAAACAAGTCTAATGATGCCCCAACAAGAGCAAAGGCCCTAAGTCTCTAAAAAAAAGTAGGACATGTGCCACTGCGGGAAGTGGTTAAGAACCTAAGGCTCCCCCTTATGATATGTAAATGAAGAATTCAGACTATTTTAACCCTTTCCCATCCCGCGTATATTAAAATGATGGCCGCAAGGTGGCTCTGCCATCCTGGGCGACCGTCATATGACGTCCTTGGGCCTTACGACCGCTAGGGGGAGCGCGCGCACCTGCCACGTCACTGGGGTGCCGATGCGCCTGCCTGACGGCCGCGATGTCAGCCATGCACTCGCGCTCGGCAGTTACAGAGCCAGGGACGTGGATCTGTGTGTGTAAACACACAGATCCACGTCCTGTCAGGGAGAGGAGACCAATGGTGTCTTACTTGTACTAGTTAGAATCACTCCCTAGGGAACACATTTAACCCCTTCTTCGCCCCCTAGTGTTAACCCCTTCCCTGCCAGTCACATTTACGCAGTAATCAATGCATTTTTATAGCACTGATCACTGTATAAATGTGAATGGTCCCAAAAATGTGTCAAAAGTGTCCGATATGTCCGTCGCAATGTCGCAGTCACAATAAAAATCGCAGATCGCCGCCATTACTAGTAGAAAAATAAAAATAAATAAAAATGCCATAAATGTATCCCCTATTTTGTAGGATCTATAACTTTTGCACAAACCAATCAATATACGCTTATTGCGGTTTTTTTTACCAAAAATATGTAGAATATATATCGGCCTAAACTGAGGAAAAAAATTGTTTGTTTTTTTTAAAACAATTGTGATATTTATTATAGCAAAAAGTAAAAAATATTGTGTTTTTTTCAAAATTGTCACTATTCTTTTGTTTATAGCGCAAAAAATAAAAACCGCAGATGTGATCAAATACCACCAAACGAAAGCTCTATTTGTGGGGAAAAAAAACATAAAAATTAATTTGGGTACAGTTTTGCATGACCGCGCAATTGTCATTCAAATTGTGACAGTGCGGAAAACGAAAAATTGGTCTGGGCAGGAAGGGGGTGAAAATGCCCTGTATTTGTTAAGTTGTTAAGTCAGATAACAGAATATGAGGTTACAGGAAGTATGGGGGAGGGGCTTAGAACCTTTGAACAGGTATGGGAGAGACAAAGAAGAGAGTTGGTTTTGGAACAAAAGGAGCAACACTGTCTGTTTGAAGCTCGAGGACTTTGGAGAAGTTTTGAGTTGGACTATGAGCAAAGAACCATGAAGAAGATTCCATCTTGATGACTCCATCATAAAGATACGTATTGCATACATATTGTACATGCTTATTTTGCTAGAAAGGATAATTGGCTTGTGCATGTTGAATTGTGTATTCTACAGTTGTATGTGCAATTTTCCTGTTTAGTAAAAGCATTGATACACTACAGAGATCTAAGCTTCCTTGGATTCTACGGGAGGTGGTGGCATGGACATGTAGCAGACAGTCAGAGAGGGGAGGGGGAAGATGATGGAGGAGAGGACACAGGAGACACAGAGCAGGGCTTCGACTGACGGAGACATGTACCCTAACAACGGTGTCAGGGCTCAGCAGCCCTGATATATCGTGGTCAAAGCACATAGGGGAGGGCAGAAACTGGCAGGTATTTCAGGTGATACGGGGGGGGGGGCGATGCATACTAGCTCATTATGCCTTTATCTTGCAGGGTTTTTTTTGGGGGGGGTTTTGGCTTTTGAGTTTACAACTACCTTAACTTTTACTTTCAATGATAATGGTAAGCAGTACAAAGAGAGAGGGTGAATCTCCCTAACGGGGACACAGACAGCAATAAAAACCAACTGTTCTAACCTATCTCCCCTCCATCCAAAACGGAAAAAAAAGTTTTGCTTTTAGTTATGCTTTAAAATGACTGCAATCTACACTGATCATCCAGAGTGGGTTGTTTTCTTCTCAACAAAAGTGGAGGTACTCTTTAAAACATAAACAGCAAAAGAAACACCAAGCCAAATGGTAAGAGAGTCCATTCCATGCAGGGTGAGTAGTGGTGGTGGGTAGATCATGAGAGGTGCCTTGGTACAGCCTTGGGAATTGTCAGTATAGATAAGTAAAGGCATATTACTTTGTGTGTTAGGCTGGTAGACAGGTACAACTTCCAAGAAAGATTGGTTTGTAATAGAAAAGGTGTTGGACATAGAAGTAGATGAGGTGTAACAAAGCTGTATTATGTAAGATGAGAGGGGGTACTCCAATTCATGAGTTACATGCAATAGAGGAGTGGATCAAGCAGAATCCCCCCCCCCCAAAAAAAAAAAAAGATATGGCAGAATGTCAGAGGTGAAGATTAAAGTGTAGAACAAGATGTTTGCAGTTATGGGACCACCACCTCACTAACCAGGCTCAGGTGTAGTAATCAAGTTTCGTAGAGGACCCTGGCAGGAACATTGCTGGCTCCCAGTAAAGCATGTACTCTTATGCCGCATACACACGATCGGAAATTCCGACAACAAAACCGTGGATTTTTTTCCGACGGAATGTTGGCTCAAACTTGTGTTGCATACACACGGTCACACAAATCTTGTCGAAAATTCCGAACGTCAAGAACGCGGTGACGTACAAGACGTACGACGAGCCGAGATCAATGAAGTTCAATAGGCAGTTCGGCTCTTTTGCTTGATTCTGAGCATGCGTGTTTTTTTGTGCGTCGGAATATGCATACAGACGATCGGAATTTCCGTCAAGAACTTTTGTTGTCGGAAAGTTCGAGAACCAGCTCTCAAATTTTTGTTGTCGGAAATTCTGACAGGAAATGTCCGATGGAGCCTACACACGGTCGGAATTTCTGACAAAAAGCTCACATTGGACATTTGTTGTCGGAATTTCCGATCGTGTGTACGCGGCATTAGTTAAGGATTGCCTAGCTCTGGGTCCAGAAAAACTCTTATATGCACAAGTGGCTCACTAAAAGTTTTTTATATCATGCTATTTTTTAGTGTTGAGTGGACAGCATTAAAGAGTTTCTCCAACAAGCAACAGCTGTTGTTTGCTTGCTTATCAATGAAAATAACAAACTCATTATAAATGTATATACTCCAAACTGTTAGACTGGCCTTTCATATGATTTAAGTGTAAAGCAAACTGTGGCTAATAGTTGGTTAGCACTTGCAGAAAGCTGTTACTGTAAATAGGTGGATGCTCCCCAATTAGAAGTTGTTCTCTGCAAAAGGTTACTTTTCCGGCAACTATTGCTGTTTAACAAGTATTCAGCAGTTAAAGAAGTAAAGAAAATCTTTGTATGTCTTCTATAAAGTGTAAAAATACACATGCGGCATATTTATAAAGCAATTAATCTGATACATTACTCACCAAACATCTTCTAGGCACATGTGTCACGTCACGTGTCATTAGATGCTCTATGTGTAACGAAATATCACATTCACAAAGATTATTACACCACCATATGTACCGGTACTTAAAATGTCTATATTTTTTCCATACATTTTTTTTCCTGTTAAATTTTCACTCCACAGCCAGGGCAATATTCCAAGCATTTAGGGTTTTACTACAACGTTGGAGGTCAGTAGACCCCCCCCCCCCCTACCCATAAGTAATGGCTGCTATGCATCAGGGACTCTGAGAATGGAGAAATATATTTACCAGCACAAGGGCTGCTCTTAAAAATGTGAAAAACTCTGGGGTCCATGGTTGGATACACCAGGCATAAGTCCACTCGATCTGATAATGGGCAGGATTCTTATCCTAATGTCCACCTATGGTTCTTACAACGCTGTATTTGTGTCTGCTTACTATGCTGAGCTTTACACTGGCTGATACTATTTCTCTAGACATGTTAATAATGATCTTTACTGTCAGTCCTGTATAACTTTTGCACCTCACTATGACATGATTCATAAGCATAGGTTTGTCTATGCCTGCTCCCTCTTAACTTTATTGTATTTAATATTTGGTTGTTCTGGAACTGAAGATTCTCTGTTCTATTTTCCCAACAAACTTTTCTTGATTTAAAAAAAAATGTCGCTCCTTATACAGGTCCTTCTCAAAAAATTAGCATATTGTGATAAAGTTCATTATTTTCTGTAATGTACTGATAAACATTAGACTTTCATATATTTTAGATTCATTACACACAACTGAAGTAGTTCAAGCCTTTTCTTGTTTTAATATTGATGATTTTGGCATACAGCTCATGACAACCCAAAATTCCTATCTCAAAAAATTAGCATATCATGAAAAGGTTCTCTAAACGAGCTATTAACCTAATCATCTGAATCAACTAATTAACTCTAAACACCTGCAAAAGATTCCTGAGGCTTTTAAAAACTCCCAGCCTGGTTCATTACTCAAAACCGCAATCATGGGTAAGACTGCCGACCTGACTGCTGTCCAGAAGGCCATCATTGACACCCTCAAGCAAGAGGGTAAGACACAGAAAGAAATTTCTGAACGAATAGGCTGTTCCCAGAGTGCTGTATCAAGGCACCTCAGTGGGAAGTCTGTGGGAAGGAAAAAGTGTGGCAGAAAACGCTGCACAACGAGAAGAGGTGACCGGACCCTGAAGAAGATTGTGGAGAAGGACCGATTCCAGACCTTGGAGGACCTGCGGAAGCAGTGGACTGAGTCTGGAGTAGAAACATCCAGAGCCACCGTGAACAGGCGTGTGCAGGAAATGGGCTACAGGTGCCGCATTCCCCAGGTCAAGCCACTTTTGAACCAGAAACAGCGGCAGAAGCGCCTGACCTGGGCTACAGAGAAGCAGCACTGGACTGTTGCTCAGTGGTCCAAAGTACTTTTTTCCGATGAAAGCAAATTTTGCATGTCATTCGGAAATCAAGGTGCCAGAGTCTGGAGGAAGACTGGGGAGAGGGAAATGCCAAAATGCCTGAAGTCCAGTGTCAAGTACCCACAGTCAGTGATGGTCTGGGGTGCCATGTCAGCTGCTGGTGTTGGTCCACTGTGTTTTATCAAGGGCAGGGTCAATGCAGCTAGCTATCAGGAGATTTTGGAGCACTTCATGCTTCCATCTGCTGAAAAGCTTTATGGAGATGAAGATTTCATTTTTCAGCACGACCTGGCACCTGCTCACAGTGCCAAAACCACTGGTAAATGGTTTACTGACCATGGTATTACTGTGCTCAATTGGCCTGCCAACTCTCCTGACCTGAACCCCATAGAGAATCTGTGGGATATTGGGAAGAGAAAGTTGAGAGACGCAAGACCCAACACTCTGGATGAGCTTAAGGCCGCTATCGAAGCATCCTGGGCCTCCATAACACCTCAGCAGTGCCACAGGCTGGTTGCCTCCATGCCACGCCGCATTGAAGCAGTAATTTCTGCAAAAGGATTCCTGACCAAGTATTGAGTGCATAACTGAACATAATTATTTGAAGGTTGACTTTTTTTGTATTAAAAACACTTTTCTTTTATTGGTCGGATGAAATATGCTAATTTTTTGAGATAGGATTTTTGGGTTTTCATGAGCTGTATGCCAAAATCATCAATATTAAAACAAGAAAAGGCTTGAACTACTTCAGTTGTGTGTAATGAATCTCAAATATATGAAAGTCTAATGTTTATCAGTACATTACAGAAAATAATGAACTTTATCACAATATGCTAATTTTTTGAGAAGGACCTGTACCCCTGACAGAGATTCTTTAACCACAACCTCCGTTATATGGCTGCAGAAAGTACACATATATAATGTTCATGTATACTGTTTGCACAAACTACATTGATCAATGCACCCATCAATACTGCTGTGCATGCATGTATATTTGTATTTATTTATTTTAAAAAAAAATGCATGAAAAGGGGAGAGGTGAGATGGAGTTGGGGCTGCCATGTAGCCTGATATCAAGGCTATCAAGCTCCTGGTTCTGATGGCTTTACTCAGACTCTCAGATTTGAGTCCTGGTGATGTGAAATTGTTTGGGCACTGAAACACCTTGGCTGTCATTTCTTTTTATTTGGCTATTTGTTACTCCTGCCGGCTCAACTATATAGACCTGCCCAATCAAGGCAGAGTGACGGTGCCTACTGATAGCCCACATCCCCAGAAAGATCCATGATTCCCCACTGCAGGAGTGCACTCTGTGGTCTAATGGTGTCAGAGTCTAGCCAATTGTATGATGCCACTGTTCCTCCCTGTCAGCACCTGGATCTGAACCCATAACTTCTGCTATGTCTGGCAGTAGTTTTTTTTTGCTGAGCCACCTGGGATGCTTGACAGACCCCTGTCTGATCTGAACAATCTTGCCTTGTTTCTGGCGAGTCTTGAACTCCTTGTTCCTCCCATGAACTTCCTATTTATGCCATGTATTTGCACTCCCGATTGCCATATTCTTGTGCTCTTCTCCAGTCACTATCTTGCTCTTTTCTCTCCTGCTCCCATCTGTATCTTCACTATCACCCATTACTGACCTTGGCCTGTTTCTTGACTCGACTGTTGCCGTATCCCAACCTGTAACAATTAGTTACCAGCCTTGGCTTGTCTCTTGACTATGCTTCTGCTTGATCCCAACCTACAACCTCTAGTTACTGACCTTTGGCTTGTTTACTGACTATGCTCCTGCTTGATCCCCACCTGCTACCGGACCCCAACTTGCTCATTTCCTGATGGGGCAAATCTGAGGACTGCGACCTGCCACTATCATGTATGAAAACCCATCTCCACTATCAATAGCTCTGATGAAGTCCAGTTAGTGCCTAGACCCTGGGTCTCAAGTAAGTCTGTGTCATCCGCTAGGGTGATCTGAACATGTATTCATCCTGCTGGTCAGTGGGAGCCTGTCTATTGCTATAACTACTGGTCTCTGAGCCTGACCTCTGACCGTGACACTCCCCTTCCCCTGTGACAGTGTTTGTGCCTGGAAATTGGCTTTTCAGGCCCAAGCATTGTCACATGGTACCCATATGGAGAAGACCTGCTCCCTTATAGAAAAAGGTGGAGCAGTAACTGTTATATCCCTTAGACACGGGGTGCTAGCAATGCTGCCAGTATCTGCTCAGCAAGTTACACACAGGCCAGATGAACTTCTTAACCATGGAAGGGTTTATTGCTCACTCAGAACATGATGACTTTGTTACATGGAGTCCTAATACAACAGGCTTCTGTCATTACCAGATGTAATCCCTTCTGTGTATCATGCTGCTTCCCAGTCTCACACACACACTAACTTACTTCCTGGTACAGCCCCTCCCCCAACATGCATCAGGAGAAAATGGTGAAGGGTCACAGTGATCCAATACAAACATCACAGTAACAAAGGGCAGAGTATACCATGCTGGGGTTAGAGGGGGGAGTTAGTTATTAGGATACAATTTTACTTTTCCCTGAATGGTGAAATGTGAGTTTTGCCTTAAATGACATATGTTATTGTGATACAGCTTTTTGCATATGCATGCTTTTTTTTTTTTTTAAGAATGAATTGTAAATGATGAAGAAGACTGCCGTTCCAACAATATACTAAATAAAATACCATACCATTATCACAAATAGTCTTTTGTCAATTGCAGACCCCAGGACATTTTCTGAATAGGGGAATATTTTCAATTAAGGTTACCAAACCAACATATTCTGTGTGTACTTGAACATGATAAATGCCCCTCTGCCCCCCAGATCTCCTCTGCAAAGTCCCCAGCTCTGAACCCCTTTTCTGGAAGACTCAATCCTCCTGCTGTATTTAAATAATATAAAATAATTAATTAAGGAAAAGCTCTTACAGCCTAAATACACAAGAGATATTATAAGCTGGTGGAAGATTGAAATCACCAGTGCCTATCCAAAACAAAAGTATCCATTTTGAGTCAATCAACCCATAGCTTACTTTTTTCCTGTGCAGTTGCCTTACATTTTCTTGTTATGATGGCCCCTGCTGTCCCTTTCCTACAAAGGGTTTCACTTCTGAAATGTATACGCTTGCTTGTTTTCATTTCAGGTTACCAATCTCATAGTGTACAATCACCCATAAACACAACTATACACTTAGGATGATTGGCACATGTCCTAAATATATGCTGAGCTAAGTGGTTAAGTGGTATATATATATCTGGGGCACTCTTTACGTCAAGGGTCTGACAAATCAATACTGACAGGGAAGGTTATGTGAAGTTCATACTTAACTCTTATAAGGTCTATGAGGAAGACTATGACGAAACACAGTATCTAAGTATAGAAGTATTTGAGCAACAAGAGCCAAAGTCTGCCCTCATACAAAATAATAATGTTGTTTTTAAAGTATTCATTGCCGCTGTTAATTTTCCCCACTCACAGCATGCACAGCCAGGCACAGAACATTTTTGGCACTCTGGCTTTGACTCAGAATCAGTCTATTGGTTTCTCTTTGGGTCCGATGCTGCATCTGGCCCCCAGCGCCTCTAACACTGAGAACCGAGCGATCAAACACTGCCGATCGTTCAGTTCTCACAGCTCCCCGAGCAGAGAGCTGAAAACTGTCAGTCACAGCTCTCTGCTCCCCCCCACCTCTCGCTCACTGGAGCGCTGGGTTGTGGAGGGGTGGAACTAGGCGGATCCTGACTCCATGGTCATGATGGCGCAGAGCCTTGACTGACTCTGTGACGTCAGCAGAGAGCGGACTTTAGCCCTCTCTCTGCTGAAAACGGGTCACAGTAGTGAATAACGAACTACATTTCTTTGTTCCTTTAAGGATTGCTAGGCTTCTGTCTTCCTTCCAAAAACCCTCCTCTGTCTTTTCTCATTCTCTATACCAGGCTCTCTTTGGTAGGCCCCCAACTAAGCCTAGCTGGGACCTCAATGTCTTCAAAGGCTTCTCAGCTTACTCTCAGTCTCTCTCCCTCTCTGCCACAGAGGCAGAGCCCCCAGCACAGAGGTCTCCTCCTGAAGGTCTGGACCCAGGAACTCTTCCCTTTGCTGTTAGGCCTCAGAAAATATATAGGCTCTCCCTCCACCTTCTGGCACATCTCCCCAGGGATTGGCAACAGCCCCATAAATATTCAGATTGCTGGTTCTGCTCCCTCTCCCACTATAGGTCCAGAAGTCTCTAGAAGACAGGGGTAAGTAGCAGAACAGCAGCCTGTGAGGCACGGAACAGCCCCAAGTAATCAACCCCATATCCACTGTTTACAGAGGAGATAACTAAATTTACCTATCACCTACACTGAACTAGGAGGGTGTTACGCTTAAAAAACCAAAGCTATGTTTTGGCTACACATTTAAAAGGCTTCCCAATCCAAACTATTACAAAAAATAAACAAAAATAATAATATATTGGAAGGAAACACACAATAAACATATATCTTCAGTGTGCAAAACCAGATGAGTAGGAATGTTTTGTGGAGGAGTTATTTTTGACATTTGCCATGTTCTGCTTTTAATGGGATGTTAAATCCCCTTTAGTTTTTCCCCATCTTTTTTACAGCCAGTCTGGCTTGCTACACCAACCCACTTGTTGGATTGATATTTAAGAGGGTAGGGATAGCTTGTGATGCTTGTGACTTGTTGCCAACAGGGCTAACATGATGTAAGGAGCATTGGAGTCACAATTTGCACACACTTTGCGTGGTCCTAGTAATTCGGCTGACACTACAACAGAAAGGAAGGCACCTTAATAAGGGACATTGGCAAATGGTGAAAATGTTATTTCAAGCATGTTAGCCTAACCATCCATATCTTTAGAGTGGCTTATGAGAAGTTGAGAATTCTCAAAAAAATGCTTTAATTACTATCCATTATTTAGACTTTGAAAATATTATTTTATGCAAGTAAAATGAAAAAGACAAGTTGATCAAACTGGACATTTCATCATTGTGTGTAGGGATGAGCCGAACACCCCCCAGCAGAACATGCGAACAGGCAAAAAATTTGTTCGAACATGCGAACACTGTTAAAGTCTATGGGACTTGAACGTGAAAAATCAAAAGTGATAATTTTAAAGGTTAATATGCAAGTTATTGTCATAAAAAGTGTTTGGGGACCCGGGACCTGCCCCAGGGGACACGTATCAATGCAAAAAAAGTTTTAAAAACTTCCGTTTTTTTGGGAGCAGTGATTTTAATAATGCTTAAAGTGAAACAATAAAAGTGAAATATTCCTTTAAATTTCATACCTGGGGGATGTCTATAGTATGCCTGTAAAGTGGCACATTTTTCCTGTGTTTAGAACAGTCCCTGCACAAAATGACATTTCTAAAAGGAAAAAAAGTAATTTAAAACTACTCGCGGCTATAATGAATTGTCGGGTCCCGGCTATACAGATAAAAAAATTTAAAAAAAATTGAAAAAAAATTGAAAAAAAACGTCATGGGTTCCCCCCCAGTCCATTACCAGGCCCTTTGGGTCTGGTATGAATATTAAGGTGAACCCCGAACCAAAATTAAAAAAAAAATTGCGTGGGGGTCCGCCCAAATTCCATACCAGGCCCTTCAGGTCTGGATATCAAGGGGAACCCTGCGCCAATTTTAAAAAAAAAAAATGCGTAGGGGTCCCCCTCAAAATCCATACCAGACCCTTCAGGTCTGGTATGGATTTTAAGAGAAACTCTGCACACAAATAAAAAAAAATCATACCAGACCCTTATCCGAGCATGCAACCTGGCAGGCCGCAGGGAAAGAGGGGGAATGAGAGAGGGCCCCCCTCCTGAACCATACCAGGCCACATGCCCTCCCGTCATTCGACGGGAACCACCCATGGAGGCGGATCGTGTCTGGGTTTTTTTTTCTCCGTATCCTCCGCTCGAGAATGGATGTACATCGCTGGAATTTGTTTTTTTTTTTAAATAAAGGACTTGTCCCAAGTTGTCTCCTGTGTTTTTTTACTATTTTTGACACTTTTTTTGTGAAATGATAGGGGTACAATGTACCCCGTTACCAGATCACATAGGGGGGCGGGATCTGGGGGTCCCCTTTGTTAAAGGGGGCTTCCAGATTTCGATAAGCCCCCTGCCCACATACCCCCACAACCACCGAGCAAGGGTTGTGGTGATGAAGCCCTTGTACCCATCAACATGGGGACATGGTGCTTTAGACCCCAAAGCATCCTCCCCATGTTGAGGGCATGTGGCCACTTCTCGTCCCCCCCCTCTTTTCCTGCGGCCTGCCAGGTTGCGTGTTCTGATAAGGGTCTGGTATGGATTTTTTGGGGGAATCCCACGCCATTTTTTTTTATTTTGTCCCGGGAATCCCCTTAAAATCCATACCAGACCTGAAGGGTCTGGTATGGATTTTAAGGGGGACCCCTATGCCATATTTTTTAAAAAATTGGCGCAGGGTTCCCCTTAATATCCATACCAGACCTGAAGAGCATGGTATGGAATTTGAGGGGACCCCCACGCAGTTTTTTTTTTATTTTGGCTCGGGGTTCCCCTTAATATTCATACTAGACCCAAAGGGCCTGGTAATGGACTGGGGAGGGAACCCATGCCATTTTTTTCAATGACTTTTATCTGTATTGGGGGACCCGACAATTCATTATAGTAGTTTTAAATTACTTTTTTTCCTTTAGAAATTTCATTTTGTGCAGAGACTGTTCTAAACACAGGAAAAATGCGCCACTTTACAGGCATACTATAGACACCCCCCAGGTACGAAATTTAAAGGAATATTTCACTTTTATTGTTTCACTTTAAGCCTTATTAAAATCACTGCTTCTGCTTTTTATGACAATACCATGCATATAAGCCTTTAAAATTAGCACTTTTGATTTCTACCATAGCCTTTTTTAAGGGTGTTCCGTGGCTTTCGAATTTGCCGTGAACATCCCAAATTGTTCGCTATTCGGCGAACAGGTGAACACCCGATGTTCGAGTCTAACTTACATTCGACTCGAACATCGGGCTCATCCTTAATTGTGTGAGGAACTGGGATATGAAGTAAGTGCACTGTTCAGTGTTGCAGGGTGAGTGCAAAGGATGAAGTAGAGGATGTCTGTCCTTAGACTCTTTTGTGGGAAAGTTTTAGTGTCAAGAATTCCTGGGGTGGTCTATAAGTAGAATAAGGGACTGTACTTTGAATGCCAAGTGTACCACTGAGTGCCTGTAAATGCATGTGAAAGATCCCATGGTCTGTTCCAGGTTGTTCTGACTGAAAGCAGTGCTATCCCCTGGAACTGGTACCTAAATCCATGGCTGTTATGCTTGTAAAAGTGAGTTAGGTAGAAAAGTTGGCCGCTAAGAGTAAGCAAAACGTGTCTGGGAGTTATCTACAGGTGGAGAACAGGAATTGAAGCCAGCTTTTACCAATTTTATTCATACTCATGCCACAGGGAGTTGGTGTTTGTGCGCAGATGCTCGCCATTTTGTTGAAGTCTACTGGAGCCTGACAAGCCAATTCAGCCACATTACTTGTCTAGCCACATGCTAGATCCAATCTAGCCACATGCTGATCAAACTATTATCATTGTTTTAGGCTAAAGGCATAAGTAGAAAAGTGATTTTGCTACTAGGCTTTGGACCACCTATAATCAAGCCACCCATGTGGCGATGAGAATCCCAGCTTCGAGGGGACTAGACTGGGCTAGATGCTCACTGTAAGGCCTTGTACCCATGAGCTTCAGATGTATAAGAGCAATGTGTGTACAGAAAAGTTTCAAAAATTATTCACAAAAGCTTTTAAGGGATCCTTCAGCTTCAGGTTGGAGATGTTAAACACAAATCTTGTGAAAGTCTTGGCTATCACTTTTAACAAACTGATAACAGGCTTCAGCAGTCCTTTAGCAGGTTTCGCTGAAGTGCTGAAGCTTCAGCTTGTTGAAAGCCTGTTAAAGATTTCTGGAGGCTTGTTAAAAGTGACAATCAGTACTCTCTTTAACATCCATGTTTAACCACTTCAGCCCCGGAAGATTTGGCTGCTCAATGACCAGGCCATTTTTTTGCTATACGACACTGCGTCGCTTTAACTGACAATTGCGCGGTCGTGCGACGTTGTACCCAAACAAAATTGATGTCCTTCTTCAAAAAAAATAGAACTATCTTTTTGTGGTATTTTATCATCTCTGAAGTTTTAATTTTTTGCGCTATAAACAAAAAAAGACCGCCAATTTGGAAAGAAACACAATATTTTGTACTTTTTGCTATAATAAATATCCCCAATTTCTTTTTAAAAAAGCAATTTTTTTGCTCAGTTTAGGCCGATATGTATTCTTCTACATATTTTTGGCAATAAAAATCGCAATAATAGAGTATATTGATTTGTTTGCGCAAAAGTTATAGCATCGGGCCTTCAGGAAAAAACTTAAGACCCACCTCTTCTTAAGGATCAGGACGACACTGGATGCAAAAGCGCCTTGAGGCGATTTAGTTTGCATTTGTAGCACTATATAAGTTACTCACCCATCTACAAAATAAGGGAAAAAATTATGGCATTTTTATTATTATTTTTTTTACTAGTAATGGCGGAGATCAGCAATTTTTTGCCGGGACTGCAACATTATGGCGGACACATCGGCCACTTTTGGCACATTTTTGGGACCATTGTCATTTATACAGCTATCAGTGCTATAAAAATGTACTGATTACTGTGTAAATGTCACTGGAAGGGACGGGGTTAACAGTAGGGAGCAATCAAGGGGTTATTTGTGTGTCCTAGGGAGTGATTCTAACTGTGGGGGGATGGGACTGCCTGGGTGAGGAGACCGATCATTGTTCATACTTAGCATTTAGTATGAACAACAGATCGCTCTCCTCACCCCTGACAGCAAGGAGATCTTGTTTACATTGACAAATCTCTGTTCAGTCTCTGTGTGGAGTGATCGCAGATGCCCAGGGATCATTGCGACCACCGGACACGCGCATCGGCTTCGGTGTCGCCCCGCAGGCGCGGGCCCCCTAGTGGTCAAAAGGTGAACTGACATAGAGCTATGTCGGTTCGCCCAGGGGAGCCAACCTGCCACAGTAAAACTGTGGCAGCTGGTCGGGTAGGGGTTAAGGCTGGGTTCACACATATGTGAATTGGATGCGGCTTACACCGCATTCCAATTTGCAGAACATTTGAAAATATGTTCTATTCAATGGGTCGGGTTTACATATGTGCGTTGCATCCGCACTCTGCATTGCACAATAAACGTGTGCGTTTTCTAGGCATTGTGGTGCGAATTGCAAGCACATAATCTTGGGAACGCATCTGATTCGCAGATGTGTTTCGTGGTAAGGGCCGGTTCCCACTGGTGCGATGTCCAACATTGCATGTGATTCCCACCGCACTGCAAATCACATGCGATCTCTGTGCGATGCGATTGAAGCCATACAGGTAGTATGGCTAAATTTGCATCGCATTCGGACCAAACTCGCACAGGACCCTTTTTTAGGTCCGCAGCAAAATCGGATCGCATGGGTGTGAATTCCTTAAAGTGGTTGTAAACCCTCCTAAATTTTTTTTTTTTTTTTTTTTTTAACTAGCTGTAAGAGAAAGGCATAATGAGCTATTATGACTAGCATAATAGCTCATTATGCATCACTTACCTTAGATCGGGGGCCCCAAAGCCGTCCTCGTCTCCCTCTTCAGCCGCATCCATCACTGCGGCGATAGCTGGAAGGTTACTTCCGGGTATCGCCGCTGCAGCCAATCACAGCGCCGCTCCGGCGCTGTGATTGGCCGGAGCGGCGAAGACGTGACTCCGCGCGTGAGCTGTCGAATTCGGCTACGTCGTCGAATGTTGCGACCTAGCCGAATTTGTGAATGGGGTTAACCCCATGCGCATGCGCGTGATGTCAGCGTCGCCGCATTTAAATGCAAATATCTCCTTAACCGTGTAGGTTAAGGAGATATTTCATGCACCTACAGTTAAGCCTTAATCTAGGCTTACCTGTAGGTGTTTGTTTATAAAGTGGGTTTACAACCACTTTAATCCTGTCCAAATTTTTAGTGTGCACTGAGATATACAAACTGATTTGGGGGTGTAAATAACTTTTAATTGACACTCCCAGCAGTTTGCATAGGGCAGTGTAAACTGCCGTCGGCTTGCACAGCAGGCTCCCACTGGGGGTGCGAGAGGTGGCGGGCGAGGAGGCCACGAGAGGTGGCGGGAGAGGAGGCCATCAGTTGAGCCACATAGATGTGTATTCCTCATGCCTTTGTTTCTTATGTTGATTCTTCTTTTATTCAACCAAATATTGGAATTTGTTACTCTCCAATTTTGTACAAGTGATATACTTTTCAATAAATTTTTTTTTTTTTTACAAAGGCAGCAATTTAGAATTTGGATGAAAGGTTTAGCTCTGGGAAACACTATTTGAAAGATAAAAATTGCATTTTATATACAACTATATATCAGACCATAATGAGGGACAAATGAGGAGAAAAGAGGGACAGAAGGACATTGTTCCAAATCAGGGACAGTCCCACGAAATCCGGGACACTTGGGAGCTATGTAATAACGTCCAATGTGTGTGTTTCTGTAATTGTGCCAAATACCTTCGGTACGGCCCCCCCTCTGCAGTGCTCGGAGCGGGGAAGAGAGCTCCGGCGTGTCGCGGAATTACCAAGCGGCGCTATAATGAAGGTATTTGGCACAATTATATTACAGAAACACACACATTGTACATTATATACTACTGTAATACAGTGGATTATAGGATTTTACAAGCATTTTAACTCAGTTCACACTGAGGATTCCTGACAGGCAGGGGGAGAGGGGGGGAGAGAAGACAGTACATTACATGATAAGACATACCCCGAAAATAAGCCCTACTGTGTCTTTTGTTGCCAAAATTAATATAAGACCCGGGCTTATTTTCAGGGAAACACGGTAGATAACAAAAACACTGACTACTGTGTGCGGGGGCAACAATACACCAGACCTACCATAAAAGGGCCAACTGGTTGTGTTTGCCTCCTAGGTCACATGTTCCCAGTTCTCTTCTTTCCATAATCACAGACAGTGACAAATTTATTATCACATGTGAACAGTTACGGTGAGAATGACAGTTTTTTGCTCTGAATACTAATAGGTGCTTATATAGTGAGTAGGGATGGGCCCGGTGCTCGATTCGAACCCATGTTCGAATCGAACATCGGGCGTTCGCTCGCTCGTCGAGCCCAGAACTATTTGGGCCGTTCGCATCACATTCGTGTGATGCGAGCGGCCCCGCAATGCATTGCGGCCGGCGCAGTGCATTGCTGGCTGATGATTGGCCAAGCATGCACTGTGACCCCGCATGCTTGGCCAATCACAGCGCCCGAAACTCGGAGAGCAATAATTGGCTACAGGCAGGACGCCTGTAGCCAATTACAGCTCAGGGGCTTTAGTACACGCCCCACCATTTAAAAGGCCGCCACGCCATCGGCCCCGGTCACATGAGTTCCGGCTTTAGGAGAGATTAGTCTGCTGATTCAGTCTTTGCTTGATACTGAAAGATTTGCTCTTCTTTGCTAAACCATTGGCTAATTCTTTGCTAAACCATTGCTACCTAAGTCATTGATCGTTCATTGCTGCTGATTGCACAGTTAGTGTGTTATTAGCTGCTGCTGGGGATTAGTCTGGTGCGTGCTTACTGTTAGTACAGTATTGCAGTAGTACCAACCGCAGTGCTGTTAGCACAGCATTGCACCCCAACAGCACCCATAGGACTTCTAGTGTGTTAGTGGCAGCAAACAGAGCTCCTATATTTTCTTCTCAGCAGCACCCATAGGACTTCTAGTGTGTTAGTGGCAGCAAACAGAGCTCCTATATTTTCTTCTCAGCAGCACCCATAGGACTTCTAGTGTGTTAGTGGCAGCAAACAGAGCTCCTATATTTTCTTCTCAGCAGCACCCATAGGACTTCTAGTGTGTTAGTGGCATCACACAGAGCTCCTATATTTTCTTCTCAGCAGCACCCATAGGACTTCTAGTGTGTTAGTGGCAGCAAACAGAGCTCCTATATTTTCTTCTCAGCAGCACCCATAGGACTTCTAGTGTGTTAGTGGCAGCAAACAGAGCTCCTATATTTTCTTCTCAGCAGCACCCATAGGACTTCTAGTGTGTTAGTGGCAGCAAACAGAGCTCCTATATTTTCTTCTCAGCAGCACCCATAGGACTTCTAGTGTGTTAGTGGCAGCAAACAGAGCTCCTATATTTTCTTCTCAGCAGCACCCATAGGACTTCTAGTGTGTTAGTGGCATCACACAGAGCTCCTATATTTTCTTCTCAGCAGCACCCATAGGACTTCTAGTGTGTTAGTGGCAGCAAACAGAGCTCCTATATTTTCTTCTCAGCAGCACCCATAGGACTTCTAGTGTGTTAGTGGCAGCAAACAGAGCTCCTATATTTTCTTCTCAGCAGCACCCATAGGACTTCTAGTGTGTTAGTGGCAGCAAACAGAGCTCCTATATTTTCTTCTCAGCAGCACCCATAGGACTTCTAGTGTGTTAGTGGCAGCAAACAGAGCTCCTATATTTTCTTCTCAGCAGCACCCATAGGACTTCTAGTGTGTTAGTGGCATCACACAGAGCTCCTATATTTTCTTCTCAGCAGCACCCATAGGACTTCTAGTGTGTTAGTGGCAGCAAACAGAGCTCCTATATTTTCTTCTCAGCAGCACCCATAGGACTTCTAGTGTGTTAGTGGCAGCAAACAGAGCTCCTATATTTTCTTCTCAGCAGCACCCATAGGACTTCTAGTGTGTTAGTGGCAGCAAACAGAGCTCCTATATTTTCTTCTCAGCAGCACCCATAGGACTTCTAGTGTGTTAGTGGCAGCAAACAGAGCTCCTATATTTTCTTCTCAGCAGCACCCATAGGACTTCTAGTGTGTTAGTGGCAGCAAACAGAGCTCCTATATTTTCTTGTCAGCAGCACACATAGTACCTATAGTGTGTTAGTGTCAGCACCCATAGGACCTACAGTGTGTTGTGAGCACACATAGGAGTTCTATTTTTTATACTATATACACTACCGACTACAATGGCTGGAAGACCGCCAAGGAGAGGCAGAGCGTGCCGAGGCAAGAACACAGGGCAGGCAGGCTCTGTTTCTAGAGACAACAGTGCTGGCCGTGGACGTGGTCGTGCATCGTCATCAGCACGTGGCCATGGGACACGCTTGTCTTTGTTTTCGGCAGCTGGACATGTGGAGCCGCATCATGCCGAAGGCTTGGTAGAATGGATGACCAAGCCCTCCTCATCCTCCTCATCCTCTCTCACCCAGGCTCAGGGTACTGGCAGAGCAGCTGCCAACGCGTACTCAATGGCATCATCAGCCACCCCTTCCCTAGACCCACCATGTCCTCCTGAGGAGTCCCCCGAACTGTTTGAGCACAGTGTTGGGTACATGCTCCAGGAGGATGCCCAACGATTCGAAGGCTCGGATGATGATACCCAGCTTGAGGAAGTCAGTAGTGTGCGCGCAGAGAAAGGGGATGCTGAAGGACAGCAATCTGGCAGTAGTGTTCCACCAGCTGCAGCTTACTGCCAGGTTTGCTCTAGTGGTGAAGAGGGAGGGGATGATGAGGTCACTGACTCCACGTGGGTGCCTGAAGGGAGAGAGGAGGAGGAGGAGGAGGATGCAGCGTCACATGTCCAACGAGGCAGGATGCCCCCTGGAGGCCAGCTAGAGGCCAGCACAGCAACTGTACCACACCGCAGAGCTCCGCCTGTGCAGGGCGCTGCCTCTGCACGTTATCACAAAAGTTCTTTGGTGTGGGCCTTTTTTGAGACGAGTGCATCAGATCGCACCACTGCTATTTGCAATATTTGTCTCAAGCGTATCTCGCGTGGCCAAAACATCAGCCGCTTGGGCACCACAAGCATGAGCAGACATATGTCGACCTGCCATGCAGCTCGTTGGCAAGCACACATAAAAGACCCACACCAAAGAACAAAGCGGACCTCTCCTTGCTCCTCATCAGCTGGGATCTCCATCCCCACTATATCTTCAGTCCTCTCTGAAAGCTGCTCTGAGAGGACTGAAGGTGTAGAATTAGGTGTGTCACAACCAAGTACTTGCAGTACACTGACGTCCGATTGTAGCAGGCAAATTTCCCTGCCCCAGCTGCTGGACCGTCGAAAGAAGTATACTCCCAGCCATCCACATGCCCAGCGGTTGAATGCTAGCTTGGCTAAATTGCTAGCACTTCAACTGCTGCCTTTTCAGTTGATAGACTCGGCCCCCTTCCGTGAGTTTGTTCAATGTGCGGTTCCTCAGTGGCAGGTTCCCAAACGCCACTTTTTCTCACGGAAGGCAATTCCGTCTCTCTACTGGCATGTGGAAGGCAATGTCCATGCCTCGCTGGACAGGGCGGTCAGCGGTAAGGTGCATATTACCGCTGACTCATGGTCCAGCAGGCATGGACAGGGACGTTATCTTTCTTTCACGGCCCATTGGGTCACTCTATTGGTAGCTGGGAGGGATGCAGGACAAGGTGCAGTAGTGTTGGAGGTTGTTCCGCCACCACGCCTCCAAAATGCTACTACTGGTTGTGACACACCTCTCTCCTCCACCCCCTCCTCTTCTTCTTCCTCCATGTCCTCTTCGAGTGCTCTGTCCTCGGAACCAGCGGTGCTCCGTAGGCGTACAAGGGGCTACGCGAGTACGCAGGCAAAAAGATGCCGTGCCGTGCTTGCGCTGGTGTGTTTGGGGGACAGGAGCCACACTGGGCCAGAGGTTCTGGCAGCTCTGCAGGGGCAGGCCGAGAGGTGGTTGACGCCACGCCAGCTTAAGCCAGGAATGGTCGTTTCTGATAATGGCACCAACCTCCTCTCCGCCCTGCGACAGGGGCAGCTCACCCATGTGCCCTGTATGGCTCACGTCCTCAACCTGGTGGTGCAGCGGTTCTTGGGCAGGTTCCCAGGCTTACAGGATGTCCTGAGGCAGGCCAGGAAAGTCTGTGTGCATTTCCGCCGATCTTATAATGCCAGTGCTCGGCTGACTGAGCTGCAAAAGGAGCTGAACCTGCCCAAGAACCGCCTAATATGTGACATGCCCACCAGGTGGAACTCAACGTTGGCCATGCTGCAGCGACTGCACACGCAGCAGAGGGCCATCAATGAGTACCTTTGCGACTACGGCACCAGGACAGGGTCAGGGGAGCTTGGCTTTTTTTCCCCACGCCAGTGGAGCATGATCAGGGATGCATGCACTGTCCTCTCACCATTTGAGGAGGCCACGAGGATGGTGAGCAGTGACAGTGCATGCATCAGTGACACTGTACCTCTTGTCCACCTGTTGGAGCATACGCTGCGTGGGATAATGGACAGGGCACTTGAGGCAGAACAGAGGCAGGAAGAGGAGGACTTCCTTGTCTCTCAAGGCCCCCTTTATCCAGACAATGTTCCTTCTGTCCCACCCATCACACAGGAAGAGGAGGAGGAGGAGGAGGAGGAGGAGGATTGTGTGAGCATGGAGGTGGAGCCTGGCACTCAGCATCAGCAGCAGCAGTCTTTTAGGGATGATGTACAGTCCCAACAAACCAGTGGACTTGTACGTGGCTGGGAGGAGGTGGCTGGCGATCATGTCATCCTCAGTGACCCAGAAGACTCCGGACCGAATGCCTCAGCTAACCTACGCTGCATGGCCTCCCTGATCCTGCAAAGCCTGCGGAAGGATCCTCGTGTTCTTCGGATCAAGGAGAGTGACCATTACTGGCTGGCCACTCTCCTTGATCCACGGTACAAGGGTAAGGTTGCGGACCTTATCTTGCCGTCGCAGAGGGAGCAGAGGATGAGACATCTCAGGGAGGCCTTGCAGAAAGGTCTGTGCAACGCGTTCCCAGAAACTGGGAGGTTACAAACTCCTGGTCCTGGACGACGAGTTGCTGAGGCTTCGGTCAGTAGCAGAAGGAGCGGTGGGGAAGGTGGACGTCTGACCGATGCGTTCAGACAATTTTTTAGTCCGCAGCCCCAAGGTATGATCGGTTCCAGCAACCATCGCCAGCGTCTGATATACATGGTGCAGGAATACCTAGGGGCAAGGTCAGACTTGGACACCTTTCCCACCGAAAATCCTCTGGCTTACTGGGTCCTGAGGATGGATCACTGGCCAGAGCTTGCACAGTATGCAATTGAGCTACTGGCCTGTCCTGCATCCAGCGTTCTTTCCGAACGCACATTCAGTGCTGCTGGAGGATTTGTCACCGATCATAGGGTGCGCCTGTCCACCGACTCGGTTGATCGACTGACCTTCATAAAAATGAATCAGTCTTGGATCACCACCAGCTACCAGACACCTGAAGCGGATATAACGGAATAATTTATAATGTCACATCCCTTCAAGACTGCCTATGCTGATGCTGAGTGACTGTCCTGTTATGTTCACTGACTATCCTCTTCCTCCTCCTCAATGATCCATGCCACCACACCAGTGCCTAAGGCACAATTTTTCAGCCCCTGTATAACAGGGGCGTGTAATTACAATTTTTTAAAAAGATGGTTCGCAACAGGTGTGACTGCTGTGCTCAGAGTACAGTATCTGTGAGGGGTTGCAGTGTTGTGGCACCAGCACCAGTGCCTAAGGCACAATTTTTCAGCCCCTGTTGGGGCGTGTAATTACAATTTTTAGGCAATGCTTTGCAACAGGTCTCATTGCTGTGCTCAGAGTACAGTATCTGTGAGGGGTTGCAGTGTTGTGGCACCAGCACCAGTGCCTAAGGCACAATTTTTCAGCCCCTGTATAACAGGGGCGTGTAATTACAATTTTTTAAAAAGATGGTTCGCAACAGGTGTGACTGCTGTGCTCAGAGTACAGTATCTGTGAGGGGTTGCAGTGTTGTGGCACCAGCACCAGTGCCTAAGGCACAATTTTTCAGCCCCTGTTGGGGCGTGTAATTACAATTTTTAGGCAATGCTTTGCAACAGGTCTCATTGCTGTGCTCAGAGTACAGTATCTGTGAGGGGTTGCAGTGTTGTGGCACCAGCACCAGTGCCTAAGGCACAATTTTTCAGCCCCTGTATAACAGGGGCGTGTAATTACAATTTTTTAAAAAGATGCTTCGCAACAGGTGTGACTGCTGTGCTCCAAGTACAGTATCTGTGAGGGGTTGCAGTGTTGTGGCACCAGCACCAATGCCTAAGGCACAATTTTTCAGCCCCTGTTTAACAGGGGCGTGTAATTACAAATCTTGATCTAATAGTTCACAGCAGGGCCCATTCCTGCGCCCACCAAGAGTAACTATGAGGGCCTACAGTCTTGTGGCAACACCGTCCACCACCACCACCACCACCAAAGGCCCAATTTTTCTGCCCTGTTCAACAGGTGCATGCAATTACAAATCTTGATCTAATAACTCACAGCAGGGCCCATTCCTGCACCCACCAAGAGTAACTGTGAGGGCTTACAGTCTTGTGGCAACACCGTCCACCACCACCACCACCACCACCAAAGGCCCAATTTTTCTGCCCGGTTCAACAGGTGCATGCAAGTACAAATCTTGATCTATTAACTCACAGCAGGGCCCATTCCTGTGCCCACCAGTCTTGTGGCTACACCAATATCTAATAGGGCAAATTTCTGCAGAGTATATACGGCAGGCCCCTACTTTCAAACATCCAACTTACAAACGACTCCTACTTGCAAACGGCAAGAGAAAACAGGAAGTGAGAGGAAATCTACCCCTAGGAAGGAAAATTCTATCCTGTTAGATTTAATTTGGGAAAAAGGTATCTCCTCTCTACTGATGCTTTATCACCAATCCTTGTTTCAATTAAAACCCCACTTTTCCAAAAACATTTGTCATTGGGACGGAAAGTGAGGTGACATGTTCTGAACAGATGTGCAAAGACAGCAAATGTTACAGGGGTGATAACCCCTCCCTATGTTCTCCAAAAAGCTTAAAAATTGATTTTTTTGGGATGTAGCTACACTTCATAATGTACCTGTTCAGATTCTACTTAAGAACAAACCTACAGTCCATGTCTTGTTTGCACCACCTATATACTGCTGTTCAGAGTATATAGGGTTGTAGGTATAGGGTTTTATTTTGGGTGCGGGGTCCCCCTTAGTATCCATACAAGACCCAAAGGGGCTGGGGTGGGGGGGGGGGTGATGGGGTAGCCATGCCATTTTTCTCAAGGATTTTCAGCCATATGGCGGCCAGGACAAGACATGACATTAAAGCCGCAAGTGGTTTTAAATGGCTTCTTTTTTTCCTTTACAAATGTCATTTTGTGCAAGGACAGTTCTAAACACGGGAAACACATGCCACTTCACAGGCATACTTTAGACACCCCCCAGGTACCGTATTTAAAGGAAAATTTCACTTTTTTTTTTTTCACTTTATGCATCATTAAAATGACTGCTCCCGAAAAAACTTTAGTTTTTAAAATTTCTTTTTGCATTGATATATGTCCCCTGGGGCAGGACCCGGGTCCCCAAACCTGTTTTATAACATTAACATGCATATTGGCCGTTGTAATTAGCAATTTTGATTTCGAACGTTCGCGTCCATTATAACGAATAGGGTTCGAAAATTCGCGCGAACTTTCGGTCCGTTCGAAGGTTCTGGTGCGAACCGAACCCGGGGGTGTTCGGCTCATCCCTAATAGTGAGATGGTGTGATAAACATAAAGTGTGAAAAACAATAGTGATGATAGATGATAATGATGAAAAAAACATAGTGATGATGTGCCAAGAAATATCATGTCACAACATCTAACCAGATGGCACCTTTTTACAATCAAAAAAGCAATTAGTGATGGATTGTGGTTTGAGAGTAGATTGCTAGACTTACTTTATTAGCCAATTCCATAAAAAAAAATACAAATTAATAAATAAATATATATATATATATTACAGTAAATGACGAAATGTACTGTAAGTTTCCCATCTGTTAGCTAGGTGTATCACACAGCAGAAGCAAACAAATGTTACATCATTTCTGCTTTCAAAGCGAAAAAATTTCATCACTTTCCCACCTGCAAATCGTGTAGTGTTTCCATATTTTTGTCCAACCCCTGTGTATATATATATACAGTATATATATATGTATATTTATGTATATATATATATATATATATATATATATGAATATATATACACTATATTATCAACAGTATTGGGACGCCTGCCTTTACACGCACATGAACTTTAATGGCATCCCAGTCTTAGTCCGTAGGGTTCAATATTGAGTTGGCCCACCCTTTGCAGCTATAACAGCTTCAACTCTTCTGGGAAGGCTGTCCACATGGTTTAGGAGTGTGTCTATGGGAATGTTTGACCATTCTTCCAGAAGTGCCTTTGTGAGGTCAGGCAATGATGTTGGATGAGAAGGCCTGGCTCACAGTCTCCACTCTAATTCATCCCAAAGGTGTTCTTTCGGGTTGAGGTCAGAATTCTGTACAGGCCAGTTAAGTTCCTCCACCCCAAACTCGCTCATCCATCTCTTTATGGACCTTGCTTTGTGCACTGGTGCACAGTCATGTTGGAACAGGAAGGGGTCATCCCCAAACTGTTCCCACAAAGTTGGGAGCATGAAATTGTCCAAATTGTCTTGCTATGCTGATGCTTTAAGAGTTCCCTTCACTGGAACTAAGGGGCCAAGCCCAACCCCTGAAAAACAACCCCACACCATAATCCCCCCTCCACCAAATGATTTGGACCAGTGCAGAAAGCAAGGTCCATAAAGACATGGATGAGCGAGTTTGGGGTGGAGGAACTTGACTGGCCTGCACAGAGTCCTCACCTCAACCCAATAGAACACCTTTGGGATGAATTAGAGTGGAGACTGTGAGCCAGGCCTTCTTGTTCAACATCAGTGCCTTGTCTCACAAATGTTCTTCTGAAAGAATGGTCAAACATACCCAAAGACACACTCCTAAACCTTGTGTACAGCCTTCTAAGAAGAGTTGAAGCTGTTATAGCTGCAAAGGGTGGGCCAACTCAATATTGAACCCTACGGACTAAGACTGGGTTGCAATTAAAGTTAAAGTGATACTAAAGGTTCAAATATTATTATATAAAAATAAAAAAACATGTCATACACTCCAGCGTTTCTGTCATTGCGTTTCTGCCCCAGCATTTCTGTCATTGCGTTTCTGCCAGCGTTTCTGTCATTGCGTTTTTGCCCAGTGTTTCTGTCATTGTGCTTCTGCCCAGCGTTTCTGTCATTGCGTTTCTGCCCCAGCGTTCTGTCATTGCGTTTCTGCCCCGGCGTTCCATCATAAGCGTTCTGCCCCGGCGTTCCTGTCCCGGCATTCCTGTCATAGCGTTCCTGTCATAGCGTTCCTGTCATAGCGTTCCTGTCATAGGGTTCCTGCCCAAGTATTTCTGTCTGCGTTTCTGCCTCAGCATTTCTGCCCAAGTATTTCTGTCTGCGTTTTCTGCCTCAGCTTTTCTGCCCCAGGATTTCTGTCTGCGTTTTTCTGCCCCAGGATTTCTGTCTGCGTTTTTCTGCCCCAGGATTTCTGTCTGCGTTTTTCTGCCCCAGGATTTTTGTCTGCGTTTTCTGCCCCAGGATTTCTGTCTGCGTGTTCTGTCTGCATGTTCTGCCCCAGGATTTATGTCTGCGTGTTCTGCCCCAGGATTTCTGTCTGCGTTTCCTGCCCCAGGATTTCTGTCTGCGTTTCCTGCCCCGGGATTTCTGTCTGCGTTTCCTGCCCCAGGATTTCTTTCTGCATTTCCTGCCCCAGGATTTCTGTCTGCGTTTTTTGCCCCAGGATTTCTGTCTGCGTTTTCTGCCCCAGGATTTCTGTCTGCGTTTTCTGCCCCAGGATTTCTGTCTGCATTTTCTGCCCCAGGATTTCTGTTGTTGCATGTCCGTCGTAGCATACTGCCCCAGTATTTCTGTCTCCGCATCCAGTCTCAACATTTCCGTCATAGCGTATCTGCCCCGGGTTTTTTGTCATGGCGTTTCTGCTCAGCGTTCTGCCCCAGGATTCTGCCATTGCGTTGCTGCCTCAGCGTTTCAGTTTCAGCATTCCTGTCTTAGCGTTCTGCCCCCAGGATTTCCGTCTTTCCATTCCTGCTTCAGCGTTGCATTCTCAGCATTTCCATCTTTCCATTTCTGCCTCAGCGTTGCAGTCTCAGCATTTCCGTCTTTCCATTTCTGCCTTAGCGTTGCAGTCTCAGCATTTCCGTCTTCACATGTCTGCCTGAAACGTTTCGGTCTCAGCATTTCTGTCCTTGCGTTTCTGCCCCAAGATTTCTGTCGTAGCATTCAGCATTTCCGTTGCTACGTTTTAGTCTTAGCGTTTCAGAGGGGCGTTGTGGTTCAGTCACGGCATGCTGTTCTCATCTTAGTTGGTTACCATGTATCATTGTGTCTTCGTCCATGTTTGTACCTGGGTTAGTTAGGGCACACATTTTGGGATCTGTCACGTCTACAGATCCATACGGGCTGAGGTTTCGTTTGTTAAATGATTGTTGACCACAATCTTCTCACCCATATACCATACGTCATACGATGCACGTTCATTCATTACACCTTGTGACAGCAGGCAGGTAAAATCACCAGGTTGCATCCAGGATGGTAGGTATGTATGCCCTAGATTCAGGCTTTATGCAAATTCATACCACTAGGGGGAGTGTTGGGAGTCTTGCGGGGAAGAGTTAATGAGCCCAGCTGAATCAAGTGGTTCATTAAGGCCTCTACAAGAACTCCCAGCATGCTAAGGGAGATGCTCATCCTGGAATCAGTTCTGTGTTGTGTAAGACTGGGGAGTGTGTTTCTGTCCTGTGCGGTTAGACAAAGCCTGTGCGGCTAAAACCTTCAACAACAGGGAGACAGGGGCTGGGGCAGCACAAGGCTGCACCTAGTTGTCAGACAGGGAACCTATGTGTATAGTAAGTGGTCAAGCTGACCAGGATTTATTTTTTATGTTTCTTTTTGAACCCCCCTCACAACCTATACGATCACCCACCACGGTCCGTGGGTACACCAGCCCTGAGTGTTCAGTTTAATTACCTGTGCTACAGGTTACTCGGGCTCACTCGCCATGCACTCAAGGGTGGGGGGGGGGTCATTCGTCATCAGGTTTCATGTACGCGCGGTGGTCTTGTCATTTCTGCATGTTCTCTTTCTTAGGTAGGCTCGCTGTTGTTCTCATGTCTGGTTGTCTGTCATTTTCTCTGGTTTGTGTGTCAGGTGGGACCAGTGTTCTGTGTCTGGTATGTTTCTCCATGCTTGACGATGCTCATTGCCATAGCGCTTTGGCCTTATCCGCCTACTCCTGCAACCCATCCATCAGGTATCCAGCCCTACAACTCCTGCCAGTTGTCCATTTTTGCCCTCACTCTCTTCCCCATACCTAGTATGGGTAGGCCAGAGGCATATCTCTCATGTCCCGTTGAAGTAGTACGATCTTCTCGCCCATCGGTTGCAGAGGTACCGCGGGCCAGCCTTTGCTTCCTTTCCGTAAAAATGGAAAAAATCCACGCTAACCGTGATTAAAATTAGTGAATTAATTAAATATAAGAACCATTATATATATATATAAATAATAATGGTAAAATTAATAAAGTGAATTAATGGGTGCTGCAAAAAAAATTTATAGCTGGAATAACCACTACACAAATATATGCAAAAAGAATTAATAAAGATGCGCTACCCTTAAACAAGCAATCATAGTGCTAATGATTCATATGTGTTCACACACACCAAAAAACAAAAACAGAAAAAAAAGGTCCTGTTAATAAAACACGGCGAATATATCTGAAATATCCCCCGTGCACAGATAAATGAATAAATAAAAATTAAAAAAATTATATATATATATAAAAAATGTGAAAGAGAGAAAGTCCGAATAGAAGTTCATAAACAAAAAAGCCACATCTGCTGATGTATATATAACAGACTCTTCTAAGCAGCTGTAGGCGAAATATCCACATCCAACTTGCTCAAACGAATTATAGAAGAAATAGCAGCTTACCAAATATAATAGATCTCTGTCACGGAGATCTATAGGGGCTCAGATTCATATGGTGATCCCACCGGACATTCAGCCACGAAACACTGGAATCGAACGATATCCTCCTCCTCCTGGGTATTTATTCCAAGAAAAGAGCTCTCCCTCCAGGTATCCGCTGATGTAATTGGCTCATGCAGCAAAATGAATGTTGATATGGAAGAAAAATAAATAAAACCTCATGGTGCAGTATTCCTAATAAAATAGGATTCCCTTTATTTATCCTGGGTAAAAAATGACATCCAGCAGGTTTTCAAAACAAGAGCGGCAAAACTCCAAAGAAACGAATGCTGGTACTCAGCTGCGGTCTGTGCCGATCAGCTGTAGCGTAGTGACGTCACGTTCGTTAGCTCCACCCGACGCTGCGTTTCGTCGTAAGAGGCGTCCACTGGGAAAGGAGGCTAAGGAACGGACGTCACTTACCACGCTTTTGTAATGGCAGAGGGATGACACCGGAAGCCGGAAATAAGAACCTCCGGCGCCCCGTGTCAGGATAATGTAATCCCTGAGCACTCAATAACAAAGGTAAAGAGGCTGCCTAGGACACAATAGTTACCGTTGATATAATCATAAAATTAACATTTAAAAACTGACAAAATTAAACATCTTAAAAATGAACATATAAACATATGTATAAAAAACGGGAAGGTATATTCTACACACATGATTGCAACCACTGAATATATATATATATATATACACACATATCAGTCTACAAGAAACATACTTATAATAGCAATATATGTGCAACCACATGGATTCCACTACCATGAAACTCAAAATATTGCGCGGACACCAATGGGTGAAAACCCCCAATTGATGTCTTGTGACAACATTTATAATATACCCTTTGCTATACCGCATCCCAGGGGTCCCAATAGATAAAGGGGCCCCTGAGTGGAGCATATGAGTGCCTCTTTGCAACACATATTAAAGTTAAAGGTTAATTCCACTACATAAGTACACACTACCATCTAGTGGTGAAGAGGAGAATACCTTTACATAAAATACTACACATATGGATGGACACAAAAAAATTCAAAAAAACTTTCCATATATGTTATGTTGGCCTACCTCCTTCAAATTTGACCCCTGGGAAGTAATGTTAACATTTTGATATATTTATGTAAGGTAGGACTCATGGGAGAACTAATAGGTGGTAAACTTAACTATTGTTTATAAAACAATTTATATCCCACTCTATTATGAGGCCAAGGGGTCGATAGCATTGTAAATTAAAAATCCACCTAGTTTCTCTACGAGATATTGAACGCTTAAGGTCACTACCCCTCCAATGGGGAGTATAGGCCTCAATGCCTATTACCTCCAGAAGAGAGGGGTCTCTGTTGTGGCATAGATGAAAATGCCAAGAGACACTATGATCTTTAAAACCCTTGCGTATATTGGTCAAATGCTCCCCTATCCTAATTTTTAGGGCGCGGGTAGTTCTTCCAACGTATTGAAACCCGCATGGGCAACGGAGTAAGTATATCACCCCTACTGTCGCACATGTGATGAAACTGGAGATCTTATATTCTTTAGAGGTGATATGAGAGGTGAAAGAGGAAGTTTTAAAGGTTTTGGATGATTTGCAAACTTTGCACCTCCTACATGGAAAAAAGCCTTTTAGGTTTCCAAACATACTTATCTGCTGTGGTGGGTCTACCACACTGGGTGCTATTAAATCCTTCAGATTTTGGTTTTTCCTAAAAAGGACTTGAGGTCTCTCAGGTAGTGTAGGCCCCAAAGCCTGATCACTCTTGAGCACTCCCCAGTGTTTACGTATGACCCTATTGACCCACCAAAAGTGAGAAGAGAAAGTGGTCAAAAAGGACCATTGCAAATCAGTTGTGGTATTTTTTTCTTTAATTTTAGGTACTAATAGGTTTTTCCTATCTAGTTTGGCAACATCCCTGAGATCATTTTCCAAGGTGCGGAGCTCATACCCCTTTTCCAAAAACCGTCTTTGAAGTACCCTGGCCTGGGTTTCATAGTCACTCAGCCGCGAACAGTTTCGTCTTATCCGCTGAAACTGTCCCTTAGGGATAGCCCTAAGCCAGTTAGGGTGATGTCCACTGCTTGTTGGGATATACCCATTTTTGTCAGTGCTCTTAAAATAAGTCTTAGTCAAAAGAGAGTTGTTTTCTTTGAAAATCACCAAATCCAAAAAGTTAACTGATACAGCACTATACTCATATGTGAATCGGATTCCCCAATTGTTGGCATTAAGGGTAACCATGAAATCGCATAGAGACCCCGCATTTCCTTTCCACAAGAAGAAAGTGTCATCGATATATCTTCGCCATATTAGTAGGCGGGGCTCCTGTAGGGAAAAAAGTTGGTCATTTTCCCACAGGGCCATGAACAATCCTGCGAGGCTTGGGGCAAATTTAGCCCCCATGGCCACGCCCGTGCTCTGGAGATAATACTGCCCGCCATAATAAAAATAGTTGTGTTCCATGGCGAAGTTCAACAGTTTCATAACAAAATCCAAAGTTGAGGATTTTAATGACAGATCTTTACGAAGGAAAAACTCTGCAGCCTTATACCCCAAATCATGGGGTATAATGGTATAAAGAGAAGCAACGTCTGCTGTTACCAGCAGGACGTCTTCTTCAATTTGATATTCTGACATTTCCCTAATGATCTGCATTGAATCCTTCAAAAATGCGGGTGTTTTTGCTACTATTGGTTGTAAGAATACATCAATAAATTTGCCAATCCTAGAGGTTAGGGAATCTATCCCGCTGACAATGGGACGTCCGGGGGGTTGCACTGGGTTCTTATGAACTTTGGGAATGTAGTAAATTATAGGGGTACGTGGGGCTAGAGGTATAAGAAAATCAAATTCCTTATCGTTAATAACTCCTTTTCTGTGTCCCTCTTGAACTATACTGTTCAACAGCTGTTTATAGTTCTCCATAGGATCCCTGCGTAGGATAGTATAGGTTTTTCTATCCGCCAGCAAGGTTTCCATTTCCTTAAGATAATCCCCTTTTTTTAGAACAACAATCCCCCCCCCCCTTATCTGCTGGCCTTATGATCAAGTTTTTTCTTTCACACAAGGATGCTATGCCTTCCTCTACATTCCTAGGTCTTTCCTTCTTAAATTTTACTGATGATAGTTCTTGTAAGACAAGCTCTTTAAACACTGTGATACTTGGTGCTGGTTTTCCCGGGGGATTGAACATTGACGCATTTTTCAGGCCTGTCCCTCCCCTATTCGTCTCTATCATCGGAGTACTATTCCTAAGAACTGGATTGGTCAAAAAATGCCGTTTTATACTTAATTTTCTAGTAAATTTCTGTACATCCAGAAACATCTGGAATTTGTTCAAAGGTTTCCTGGGGGCATATTTTAATCCCTGATTTAATGTGATTTTTTCAGATTTGGTGAGCTCCTCCCCACTGAGATTAAAAACTCCTTGGCATGTTAGTTCTGTCTCAGTTTTTTTGGTGTTGCTCCACTGACCTCCTCTGCATCCTCTCTGAGTCTTCCCTTTTTTCCCCGGCCCTTTCCTAAAAAATTATCCGTCTTATTTCTAAGAGGTGCTGCTCCAGGAAGATCTTCATATGATCTTCCTTTTGTATTATTTTGAGTCCTGGAAGCAGCCCCATATTGTTCATTCTCCTCAAAATCCTCATTGGGCCGTTGAAGTGGCCCATATTGGTTATGTACTGGAATGTCATACCTCCAAGGTACCTGTGGGGAAACAAATGAATTTTCCCTATGCTCATTTCCAGAGCTATTCCTATAATTGGGATCTCCATATTGTCCATGATATAGGCAGGTCTATTTGGGTGATATGCATATGTATTGGTGTTATATTGATTATATCCATGGGGTTGTTTATTACCCCTATTTCCCGCTTGATTAGGAAATCTTCCCTGGTTTCTGGGATGTTGATACGATTGCTGATGCGGGGGTGGATAATAATTAGAACCATTGGTAGGGGGTCTTCCATAATTATAATTCCCCTTCTTTTTATTGTTCTGCTGGGGAGTCTTTTGTCCTCCCACTCTTCCCTGTCCTTGATCTCTATATCCTGGCGTGGAGGGGGGTGGGGGCCCCATTCGGGACCCAGAGTGTTCCGGACCGAGCAAAGTCGGTACTTCTTCCCCTGCACTCTGTTCTTCCATGGCTACTACTTCTGCTGGTTTAGCAAAATTTTCACGATGGTTCTCCTGCCATTTGAAGACATTGTGGGACTTATAGTCCTCAACGTCTCAAAAGTACTTTTTTCAATTTTTGGCACGTTGCTCCTCTTCTTCCTCAATCATGATTTCTCTCAATTCTTTGGTATAAACTTGATACAGCCCCTCTTTGGTCATGGGGGCCAATTTCTCTTTTATCTCATTTATTTCCTGCTGCAATTTAGCTACTTTGGATCTCTTTCTGGTTACTAAAAACTCGAGGAACGCTAACCCTACACCATTAAAGTAAAGGAACCATTCACTCAGGTCACTATCACCCCTATCAGGAAAAACATGCCACCTCAGGCTCCTCGGAATCATTTTTTCTTGCAAATAACGTTCCAAGAAAACAATATCCCAAGTGGCATGTAGTTCTGCTATGAGCACATATCCTCTCATTTGCTAGCAGGTCATCCTCATGTCTGGGTTGTGCCGGGCATCAGGCTTATTCCATTCTTGCACGGGACCGGGTTCAGATACTGTTGCCATCCGGGTGCATGCTACTTCACTGACGATTTGTTACCTTCCCTTCTTCACCTACAGTTGTCTCTTTTTGCCCACTTTTCAGGCATACTGACCAGCTAGGCCAAGGCACACCTCAGGCCTTGGTTCATTAGGGTTATCGCTGTCACACTCGAGGACTCGAAGACTCTGACGACAAGTGTAAGGCTGGCTGCAGGCCAGCCTGTATTTGTGGGAGGAGGCTGAGAGGGCTACTTAAGCCTCCTCCCCAGTCGGGTCTGGGTTGCCGTCCTTTCTGGGCAGTTCTGTACAGTTCATTTTGCACAGAGTGGCCCCAAATACCGTCTTCTGGGGTCCTCGGCTCCTCCCCGCAATAGCTAACCCCCTCTGGAGATCTCTCTCCCGAGGGGGTTACCTTGCGGGCGCGCTCCCGTGTCATACACTCAGTGTCCATAGTTGCTGAGTGTATGACTCGGTCCCGCCCCCGGCGCCCGCGTCATTGGATTTGATTGACAGCAGCGCGAGCCAATGGTTACGCTGCTATCAATCTATCCAGTGAAGAGCCGAGAAGCCCAGGCCAAGTTCGAGCGCGTTAGCTACGCGGGACTTTCCAGGGCTCAGGTAAGTAAAACGGGGGGGGGGGGGGATGCATTAAGGTGAAAAAACATGAACCTTTACAACCCCTTTAATGTGTGTGTAAAGGCAGGCATCCCAATACTTTTGATAGCATAGTGAATAAGTACACTGTATATCAGGTTTGCTGCTTAGGCAGTCTTATTACTGCTGACTTCACTACTGATCCTTCTTATGGCACCTTGAAAGGAATACATTCTCTCTCTTGGTCTCTTACTTTAAGTCTAGCCCCTTCTACTGATCTGTAGTACATTTTGTGTATTTAGGATTGCATCCAGACTTTTTTTTTATAAAAACCCGCTAAGCTGGCCAGAACTAGTTCTTGAGGGAGTCTATTCCATTTTCACAGCTCTTACTGTGAAGAAGCCTTTCCATATGTGGAGGTTTAAAGTGTTACTAAACCCAGGACCCTGCATTCACTATATCTGGTCTTGCACAGTACACAGAACATAGAAATGCAATTATTTTAGTAAATATAAACTGCTCAATACCTTTTCTCATCAGCAGTATATAGCAGTCTTGTGACATCTATCAGTGTCTGGTTAAAGCTTGTAGAAGGAGTTTTCATTCTCCTCTGACTGTCATATGGGGCTGTCTGGACAGTGCTGATTGGCCCTGTGCTGATCACATGCACCTTTCCAGGAAAAAAAAAAAAACTCTCTAGCAATACACACCAAACTTAGCATGTGCAGAGTGCCTCCAAGGCTCTGTCTTATCAAGAGATGGATTGGGGACAGTAAAAGAATGGAAGGATCAGAGAAGACAGGATCAAACAGCCTTTTTACACAATGCAGAGGATTAACTTCTTAGGTTTTACAGTGAGTATAACAAGCATGCTTTACTGCATATACCGACTGATTTTACTGTTGTGGGTTTAGTAACACTTTAAGTTCTTCTAATACAGGCAAGTATTTTGCTAGTTTTAGAAACTGCAGCTTGGCATTGCATGCAACTAAGTATATAATCTACCAGAACACCCAGATCCTTCTCCACCATTGACTCCCCCAGCTGTTCTCCCCCTAGTATGTATGATGCATGCATATTCTTAGCCCCCAAGTGCATAACTTTGCATTTAACATTAAACCTCATTTGCCACATAGTCGCCCAATGAAACAGAGCATTGAGGTCGGCTTGTAAGTTGGAGACATCCTGTAAGTATATTATTCCAATGCTCTGCTTGGCCACATCTGCACACATTTTTAATTATTTTTTTTATTTTTTTTTAATTATTTTTACTCTTTATTTAACCACTTCCCATCCGGGCCAATTCTGGCACTTCTCTCCTACATGTAAAAATCATAATTTTTTTGCTAGAAAATTACATAGAACCCCCAAACATTATGTATGTTTTTTTAGTAGAGACCCTAGAGAATACAATGGCGGTCGTTGCAACTTTTTATCTTCCATGGTATTTGCGCAGCAATTTTCGAACACACAATATGCAATAAATATTCAAAACATTTTACCACACTTATGCCGCATACACACGATCGGACTTTCCGACAACAAAACCATATTTTTTTTTCCCAACGGATTTTCACTCAAACTTGCTTTGCATACACACGGTCACACAAATGTTGTCGGAAATTCCAATCGGCAAGAACGCAGTGACGTACGACACTACAACGAGCCGAGAAAAATTAAGTTCAATGCTTCCGAGCATGCGTCAAATTGATTCCGAGCATGCGTAGGATTTTTGTGCGTCGGAATTGGATACACACGGTTGGAATTTCCGACAAGAACTTTTGTTGTCGGAAAAATTGAGAACCAGCTCTCAATCATTTGTTGTCGGAAATTCCGACAGCAAATGTCCAATGGAGCTTACACACGGTTGGAATATCCGACCAAAAGCTCACATAGAACATTTGTTGTCGGAATTTCCGATCGTGTGTACGCGGCATAAGAGGGCTCCCTTGCCTCTCTCTCATTCTTTATCTTTTTTTGTAATTCCACCTGCAGTATTTTACCGCAAATATCTCTGTTTTAGGAAACAGAAAAGTGTTAGGGCCCTTTCACATGGACGTGTCCGTGTATGGGCTCCGTTTTGCTCAGCAGGGATCACTCCGCTGAGCAGGCAGATGACAGCTCCGTCTCTGCACACTGTCAGAGCGCAGCTCTCCTCTATGGGGGATCGGATGAAGACAGACCTTAGAGTTCGTTTTCATCCGATCCGATCCGCCAGACGGATGGAAAATAGGGTTTTTATCCGTCTGAATTTAGCGGATCGGATGTCACCGCTGACATCCGTCACTCCATAAACCTGCATGGAGCGTCTGTTCAGGTCCACCTAAAAAACTGATAGGCGGACCTAAACGGTCCACCCTTGTGAAAGGGGCCTTACTGGCAGGTTGACTAGGTGAAAATATATGTCTGAAAAATAAAACTAACGCAACCATTGCTAAGCTGCAATGTATTACATTCGTATTATTTGGTTTGGATATGCTATAATGTGTATAATGATGCATCTATCCATGTGTACTGTATTCCATATCACATTTAATCAAGGTTTATAAATGCCTACATCTTTTCACACCAATAATTAGCAATAATTAATGTGACTTTGTCTACCTCACACAATGGTTACTTGTGGGGGCCAATAATACCTTTCCTTTTTATATAATGTGTGTGATTAGAACATTAGCAGTCAGGTCTAATGACTAAGTCCTAAAGGAGCAGAATAAAAGAAAGCCAAACTTCATGTAAGCAGCTAACTAGATAGTTGAAATACATACTGTATATGTGAACTGTTTCAGCTTTATATACACAATATTACCAAAAGTATCGGGACGCCTGCCTTTGCACGCACATGAACTTTAATATCATCCCAGTCTAAAGCCCCATACACACGGTCGGACTTTTTGCCAACAAACTTCATTTTGAGCAAGTTTGACAAAAACGGACAAACTTTTGGCCAACAAAAGTCAGATGGAGTAAAGTCCAACCGTTCTTTTGAATGGCCGTGTGTACACTCTGGAAAATCGACTTTTTTTTTCCCGACGGGGATTCCCGCCCGTGTGTACGAGGCTTCACAGAGAAAGTGCTGTAACCTTCCAGGCTATGCTGTCTGGCAGAGATAAATGGATATTACAAAATAGCTAGGTAGAATTAAAAATCCTTTGGTAAATAAAACAGTTCAGTATTAGTTTAGGTTTAAGTTTTAACCTGGAGTTCCACTTTAAAGTGGTTGTAAACCCACTTTTTCAACTTGCACCTACAGGTAAGCCTAGATTAAGGCTTACCTGTAGGTGCAAGAAATATCTCCTAAACCTACACGGTTTAGGAGATATTTAGTTAAATGACAGGCGCCGCTGTCTACGGCGCATGCGCGCCGTAGACAACGGCACATTCTTGGGGTTAATCCCATTCACAAAATTGGCTACTTCCCAGCAATCGCTGGGCGTAGCCGAATGTGACGGCTCCCGCGCGCATGCGCAGAGTGACGTCTCCGCGGCTCCGGCCAATCACAGCGCCCTTAGACCGGGGCCCCCGAAGCCGTCCGTGTCCCTGTCTCTGCGGCTCAAGACAGGGACACGGACGGCTTCGGGGGCCCCGGTCTAAGGTAAGTGGTACATAATGAGCTAGTATGCTAGTCATACTAGCTCATTATGCCTTTCTCTTGCAGGTGGGGTAAAAAAAAAAAAAAAAAAAACGATTAGTGGGTTTACAACCACTTTAAAGATCTTTGCACAGCTTCTCCTTATCCTAACATTACCTAGCGCCTTCTTTTTAGTATTAACACCTTGCCGTTATCTGTGTGCCCTCTGTGGACCTCCATACTTAACAGTTGCTTTGTTTAATAACTTCTTTTCTGAGAAATCTACATATCTCTTTTCACTTACAAATGACTTTCCGTGTAATTCCACAATATATTTGCAGTCTTCGAAGTTAAATAAATATGAGACGCAAGACAAATATTTGTACTGATCTACAAGAGCACACAGTACTCACAGAAAAGACAAAATACATAAAAACATTAAGAAAATAGATTGACAACAATTTTATAAGAGACTTTTATTGATTTGCTTGTAAAGTAAGTTAAAGAAGAACTAAAGGCATTTTTCATTTTTGGATAGAGTACGTAAGGGAGGGTTATAACCTAATCTACATATTCCTGACCCCTGCACTCTATACACTGTGTTGTGTGTTATATAACCCTGGCCCCTGCACTCTATACACTGTGTTGTGTGTTATATAACCCTGGCCCCTGCACTCTATACACTGTGTTGTGTGTTATATAGTCCTGACCTCTGCACTCTATACACTGTGTTGTGTGTTATATAACCCTGACCCCTGCACTCTATACACTGTGTTGTGTGTTATATAACCCTGACCCCTGCACTCTATACACTGTGTTGTGTGTTATATAACCCTGGCCCCTGCACTCTATACACTGTGTTGTGTGTTATATAACCCTGACCCCTGCACTCTATACACTGTGTTGTGTGTTATATAACCCTGGCCCCTGCACTCTATACACTGTGTTGTGTGTTATATAACCCTGACCCCTGCACTCTATACACTGTGTTGTGTGTTATATAACCCTGGCCCCTGCACTCTATACACTGTGTTGTGTGTTATATAACCCTGGCCCCTGCACTCTATACACTGTGTTGTGTGTTATATAACCCTGGCCCCTGCACTCTATACACTGTGTTGTGTGTTATATAACCCTGACCCCTGCACTCTATACACTGTGTTGTGTGTTATATAACCCTGGCCCCTGCACTCTATACACTGTGTTGTGTGTTATATAACCCTGACCCCTGCACTCTATACACTGTGTTGTGTGTTATATAACCCTGGCCCCTGCACTCTATACACTGTGTTGTGTGTTATATAACCCTGGCCCCTGCACTCTATACACTGTGTTGTGTGTTATATAACCCTGGCCCCTGCACTCTATACACTGTGTTGTGTGTTATATAACCCTGGCCCCTGCACTCTATACACTGTGTTGTGTGTTATATAACCCTGGCCCCTGCACCCTATACACTGTGTTGTGTGTTATATAACCCTGGCCCCTGCACCCTATACACTGTGTTGTGTGTTATATAGTCCTGACCTCTGCACTCTATACACTGTGTTGTGTGTTATATAACCCTGACCCCTGCACTCTATACACTGTGTTGTGTGTTATATAACCCTGGCCCCTGCACCCTATACACTGTGTTGTGTGTTATATAGTCCTGACCCCTGCACTCTATACACTGTGTTGTGTGTTATATAACCCTGACCCCTGCACTCTATACACTGTGTTGTGTGTTATATAACCCTGACCCCTGCACTCTATACACTGTGTTGTGTGTTATATAACCCTGGCCCCTGCACTCTATACACTGTGTTGTGTGTTATATAGTCCTGACCCCTGCACTCTATACACTGTGTTGTGTGTTATATAACCCTAGCCCCTGCACTCTATACACTGTGTTGTGTGTTATATAGTCCTGACCCCTGCACTCTATACACTGTGTTGTGTGTTATATAGTCCTGACCCCTGCACTCTATACACTGTGTTATGTGTTACATATTTCTGACCCCTGCACTCTCTACACTGTGTTGTGTGTTTATATAATCCTGACCCCTGTGTTGTGCAGCATCTCCCCGCAGGAATGTAGTCCCAAGGGAGGGGGCGAGCACGCTGACTAACTCCCAGCCAGAACGGCACAGATGATGGGGGCAAGCTTACTGAGGAGGAACAGGAAGTGAGAAATTCAGACAAAGAAAAAAACATTTAGAAGGGAAATCAAAGGAAAAGGTAAGTGAACCAACAATGCACTAGCTTAAAGGAACCTATTTAGAAAATAAAAAACAAACCTTTACAACCCCTTTAATGTACAGCTACTAAAAAAACAACACTTTAATCACATAATGCTTCTGTATAGATCAGTTGTCTCCAAACTGCGGCCCTTTTCTAGCTTTTATTCAGCCCTTTGGTAATTATTCCACTACTGGAAGTGGGGCATAGTTCCTGCCACTGACCCCAAGAATGAGGCACTATTCCTCCTATCCTACTGCCACCAACGATGGAGCACGATTCCTCCTACTGCCACCAACGATGGAGCACGATTCCTCCTACTGCCACCAACGATGGAGCACGATTCCTCCTACTGCCACCAACGATGGGGCACGATTTCTCCTACTGCCACCAACGATGGGGCACGATTTCTCCTACTGACACCAACGATGGGGCACGATTTCTCCTACTGCCACCAACGATGGGGCACGATTTCTCCTACTGACACCAACGAGTGGGCACTATTCCTCCTATTGACACCAACGATGGAGCACGATTTCTCCTACTGACACCAACGATGGGGCACGATTCCTCCTACTGCCACCAACGATGGGGCACGATTTCTCCTACTGCCACCAACGATGGGGCACGATTTCTCCTACTGACACCAACGATGGGGCACGATTTCTCCTACTGCCACCAACGAGTGGGCACTATTCCTCCTATTGACACCAACGATGGAGCACCATTTCTCCTACTGCCACCAACGATGGAGCACGATTCCTCCTACTGACACCAACGATGGGGCACGATTTCTCCTACTGACACCAATGATGGAGCACGATTCCTCCTACTGACACCAACGATGGAGCACGATTCCTCCTACTGCCACCAACGATGGAGCACGTTTCCTCCTACTGACACCAACGATGGAGCACGATTCCTCCTACTGACACCAACGATGGAGCACGATTCCTCCTACTGACACCAACGATGGAGCACGATTCCTCCTACTGACACTAACGATGGGGCACGATTTCTCCTACTGACACCAACGATGGAGCACAATTCCTCCTACTGACACCAACGATGGGGCACGATTTCTCCTACTGACACCAGCGATGGAGCACGATTCCTCCTACTGACACCAACGATGGGGCACGATTTCTCCTACTGACACCAACGATGGAGCACGATTCCTCCTACTGACACCAACGATGGAGCACGATTCCTCCTACTGACACCAACGATGGAGCACGATACCTCCTACTGCCACCAACGATGGAGCACGATTCCTCCTACTGCCACCAACGATGGAGCACGATTCCTCCTACTGACACCAACGATGGAGCACGATTCCTCCTACTGACACCAACGATGGGGCACGATTTCTCCTACTGACACCAACGATGGAGCACGATTCCTCCTACTGACACCAACGATGGGGCACGATTTCTCCTACTGACACCAACGATGGAGCACGATTCCTCCTATTGACACCAACGATGGAGCACGATTCCTCCTACTGCCACCAACGATGGAGCACGATTCCTCCTACTGACACCAACGATGGGGCACGATTCCTCCTACTGACACCAACGATGGAGCACGATTCCTCCTACTGCCACCAACGATGGAGCACGATTCCTCCTACTGACACCAACGATGGGGCACGATTCCTCCTACTGACACCAACGATGGAGCACGATTCCTCCTACTGACACCAACGATGGGGCACGATTTCTCCTACTGACACCAACGATGGAGCACGATTCCTCCTATTGACACCAACGATGGAGCACAATTCCTCCTACTGCCACCAACGATGGGGCACTATTCCTCCTATTGACACCAACGATGGGGCACGATTCCTCCTACTGACACCAACGAGTGGGCACTATTCCTCCTACTGATGCCAATGATGGAGCACAATTCCTCCTATTGACACCAACGATGGAGCACTATTCCTCGTATTGACTCCAACGATGGAGCACGATTCCTCCTACTGGCACCAAAGATGGGGCACTATTCCTCCTACTGACACCAATGATGAAGCACAATTCCTCCTATTGACACCAACGATGGAGCACTATTTCTCCTATTAACACCAACGATGGGACACTATTCCTCCTACTGACACCAACGATGGAGCACTATTCCTCCTACTGGCACCAAAGATGGGGCACTATTCCTCCTACTGCCACCAATGATGGAGCACAATTCCTCCTATTGGCATCAACGATGGCGCACGATTCCTCCTACTGGCACCAAAGATGGGGCACTATTCCTCCTACTGCCACCAATGATGGAGCACAATTCCTCCTATTGACACCAACGATGGAGCACGATTCCTCCTACTGACACCAACGATGGGGCACTATTCCTCCTACTGATGCCAATGATGGAGCACAATTCCTCCTATTGACACCAACGATGGAGCACTATTCCTCGTATTGACTCCAACGATGGAGCACGATTCCTCCTACTGGCACCAAAGATGGGGCACTATTCCTCCTACTGCCACCAATGATGGAGCACAATTCCTCCTATTGGCACCAACGATGGAGCACGATTCCTCCTACTGGCACCAAAGATGGGGCACTATTCCTCCTACTGCCACCAATGATGGAGCACAATTCCTCCTATTGACACCAACGATGGAGCACGATTCCTCCTACTGACACCAACGATGGAGCACTATTCCTCCTATTGACACCAACGATGGAGCACAATTCCTCCTACTGACACCAACAAGTGGGCACTATTCCTCCTATTGACACCAACGATGGAGCACTATTCCTCGTATTGACTCCAACGATGGAGCACGATTCCTCCTACTGGCACCAAAGATGGGGCACTATTCCTCCTACTGCCACCAATAATGGAGCACAATTCCTCCTATTGGCACCAACGATGGAGCACTATTCCTCCTACTGCCACCAATGATGGAGCACAATTCCTCCTATTGGCACCAACGATGGAGCACGATTCCTCCTACTGACACCAACGATGGGGCACTATTCCACCTATTGACACCAACGATGGAGCACTATTCCTCCTATTGACATCAACGATGGAGCACTCTTTCTCCTACTGACACCAACGATGGAGCACTATTTCTCATATTCACACTAACGATGGGACACTATTCCTCCTACTGGCACCAAAGATGGGGCACTATTCCTCCTACTGCCACCAACGATGGGGCACTATTCCACCTATTGACACCAACGATGGAGCACTATTACTCCTATTGACACCAACGATGGAGCACGATTCCTCCTACTGACACCAACGATGGGGCACTATTGATCTTTTATTGAAAAGAATCATGCAACCAATTTTTATACAAAAGTAAAAAACAAAACCATAGTACAAAACTTCAACAGAAAACAAAGGAATACACATCCATGTTCAGAATATATACAATATATACATAATCCACTACCAAAACATCCCTAGAAAACTATCTACATAAAGCAGCAGAGAGGGCCTAAGAGGCACAACCCATCACCTATGTACGCAGCCATTTATCAAAAATTCATCAAAAATACTGATAATCTAGGGTGATAAGAGACAGACAGCCACACCCGGGAAAGAGACTCCTGGCAGTCAGGGAGGCTTGAAACCCCTCCACGCCTTCAACCAAGCCCCCTGACCCCGCTTGTCTCTTTCAAGCTCCCGAATCTTCCCCACCTCATGCAAAATGTCACACACCACCACCTCAACAGGAAGGAGTTTTTGCCGAATGCTGACCTGACACCGTGCATTCCAGGTGAAATAACGGACTACTAGGCTAACTAAAAAAAGTGTATCCAAACAAAAAACTCCACCGGTATTGAATGCTCCGTACACCCACTCAGCATAACCCAGCCTGGAGAGGAAAGGGACACCGAGGGCCCGCCCCACCTGTTTGTACACCTCTATGTTAAAAGGGCAATGAAGCAGAAAATGATCCATAGTCTCCTCCTCATCTGCACACTCCTCCCGAGGACAGCTACGATCCATCCCACTGCGGAATTTCAAATTGCCCCGAACATAGAGCTTCCCATGGAAGCACAACCAGGCCAGATCCCTAAATTTAGGGGGTACTCTATCCAAATTAATCAGTCTTAACCCCGCCCTCAAAACTGGGCCCGGGCAATCCCTTAAGGCCAGTGGGTCATGAAAGACTTCGCTCAAGACTCGACTCATAAGGACTTTCCTTGGAACCGATCTGAGATCTTCAGCCGACAATCGCCACTGCCGCAGTAACTTCAGGCATGGAGCGACATAGGCTGGTAGCTGACCACGATGACCCCTGTGATTCTTCACTTGGCCACCTTCTTCCCAAAGTCGTAGAAAAGGCCTAAACCAAGATCTAAATATGCCTACCCATCCAGGAGGTTCCACTGCAAGCATATTACCAATGTTAAACTTTAGAAATAGCAGTGAAAAGAAAAGAACTGGGTTGACCATACCTAAGCCACCCTCCCTCCTGGATAGGTAGGTGACATTCCTCTTGATGGGGTTCAGTCTGTTCCCCCACAGCATCTGGAAGAACACACTACTGACCCTAGCATAGAGAGACACTGGCAAGATGCAGACAAAGCTGACATACAAGAAGATCGGAATCAGGTAAGTCTTAATCAGATCAACCCTTTCCCTCATAGATAACTTCCATCTCTTCCAGCTGACCACCTTAGTATTGGCAATTTCCAGTCTGCCTTCCCAGTTTTTGAGGCCATAATCGCCGGGTCCAAATTCAATGCCTAGTATCTTAATTCTTTCCTGGGGCACTGGAAAGGTGTCCGGGAGATCAAAACCCTCACCATCCTTTCCCATCCAGAAAACTTCAGTCTTTTCCTGATTGATCTTGGAGCCTGATGCTTCAGAATACCGTGATGTCAGAGAGACCACCTCCTCCGCTTCATCCGTCCCAGTGACAATCACCGACACATCATCCGCATAGGCAACAACCCTCAATGGCGGCTCACCCGGGAGCCCCACTGGTACCCCACACAACATGCCGCTCTCTAGCCTCCTGATGAAGGGGTCGATTGCAAACACATAGAGCAGGGGACTCAGGGGACAACCCTGGCGCACCCCGGAGCCAACCCCAAAGGACTGTCCAACCCAACCATTAACAAGAGGGAAGCTTTCTGCCCCCTTATACAAGACTTTCAGCCAATCGACAAAACCACCCGGCAGACCGTACTTACTAAGGAGCAACCACAGGTACTCATGGTTAACACGATCAAAAGCCTTTGCCTGATCCAATGTCAGCAAATACTTTCCCCAGCCTGCAGCCCTGCACCGCTCCAAGGCCTCCCGGACAGCTAAAACCGCTGTGAAGGTGCTCCTACCCTGGACCGAACAGTGCTGATGGCGAGAAAGCAAAGACTCTGCCACTGACGATAGGCGCCAGAAAAATATCTTTGCCAGTATCTTTCTATCGACATTAAGAAGGCTGATGGGGCGCCAATTCTCAATCATCGAAGGATCTTTACCCTTTGAAAGAAGAATCACAGCCGAGTGCCTCATGGAAGGGGAAAGCACCCCCTCAGCAAGGCAACTGTTAAAAACCTCTACCAAATGCGGGGCCAGAATAGACTTAAAGGCTTTGTAAAACTCAGCCGTCAAGCCATCCGGTCCAGGCGACTTTTTGATGGCAAGCTGTTCAATTGCCCTCATCACCTCTTCGACTGTGATCTCCTCTGTCAAATTAATCAATGGAACATCTCCACCATTTAGACCTGGAGTAGAGTCCAAAAAGCTTTCCATCTTGTCACGATCAAGCTCTTTCCTCCCAAGAAGGTCGGCATAAAAGGACCTCACAACCTCCAGAATCCCTGACCTGGACTTTGTCAAGGAACCTGTACTGTCCTTAAGGCCAACGACCGTTTTAACAGCTACACCTTGTTTGCAGTTCTGGTAAGGGTCAGGCGAGTGGTACTTTCCATAGTCCCTCTCCAGAACCAAAGAGGCATGCCGGTCATATTGACACTTCCTGAGAAGGAGTTTCACTTCGGAGATTGCCCCAGGATCGCCTCCTCTCGAAACAAGAATATCCAGCTTCCTCCGTAAACGTTGGTAGGTCATGTATTTATTAAACTGATTTCTATTGGCTAGGCCCCTGAAGAATCCAGCGATCCTCTTTTTGGTCAGCTCCCACCACTCAGCCTTGCTGCTACAAAAGTCCAGGATGGTCACCTGTGCCTGAAAGAATTCCTCAAAGGATTGTCTAACATGTTCTTCCTTGAGTAGTGTCGAATTTAATCTCCAGATGCCCTTGCCCCTCTGAGGGGCGTCTGAAGCATTCAGTACCACAGATAGCATACAGTGATCAGAGAACTCTACTGCCTGCACCACTGGGGGCGAGAAATAGAGGCCTCCTTCAAAAAAAACCTATCTATCCTACTCTGACTATTACCACGATGAAAAGTGAACCCGGTGTCATCTGGGAGGTGCTTAATGTGCACATCCACAAGACCAGCATCCCTAACCATACTATTTAAAAAAACGCTATCATATCCCAGCCTGTCCTTGAAGTCCTTCCTGTCCTTGGGCCTAGTTACTGTATTAAAGTCACCTCCAAAGACCACTTGCCGGGATGTAAAAAGAAATGGCTTGATCCTTGTAAAAAGGCATTTCCTGTCCCACTTTGTGTGCGGCCCATAAACATTGATTAGGCGCAGGTCCTGCCCTCCCACAAGGACGTCTAAGACCATACATCTCCCAATCTCCACCTCAATAACCCGCCGGACAGTTACCATGCCGGTTTTAAACAACACCGCCACACCGCCGTAAGGCTCGGCCGCAAGAGACCAGTAAGATGGACCATACCTCCACTCTCTCTTGGCTATATGAATATCTGCCAAGGAGGTGAGCCTAGTCTCTTGCAAAAATAAAATTTCAGCATCTAATTGGCTGAACAAAAAGAAGGCCATAGAACGAGCTCTTACTGACTTAATGCTGGCGACATTAATTGTCACCACTTTTAACGGAGGGGGAACCGCCATTTGGGTTATTGGGTGGATTGCTTCTTAGCTCCCCTCTGCTGCTCATCACCAGAAGCCTCTCTCTTTCTAGAGGCCGCCTCAAAGTCCATTTCGGAATCGGAACTTCTTTCAGAAGAAGCTCCAGATGAAGAAATATCCCACTTGGAGGACCTATGACGGCTGGAGACAGGAACCGGAGCTTCCCGTCCCCGTTCCGTCCTCACCGCCTGCCTCTTCCGCCTCCCAACCTTCCTTCTCTCTTCCAGGTACCGCAGGTCAGCCTCAGAGATGCCCTCATCTCTTATTTTTTTCTTTAAAGTCTTTCCACAAGACTTCTTTACAGCGGAAGGGGCGCACTTTTTAGTACACGCTGGTGGGGGGGGTGATCCCTTTAAGTCAGACTCGGGAGGGGTAGACTCCTGGGGGGTAACAGACTCGGGGGGCACAGACTTGGAAGGTTCCGACACAAGAGGAGAGGGTACAGTAGGCTGGGGGGACACAGAGACAGAAACAGAAGGAGTACTTACAGACACAGGAGGGGTGGCCACAGGAACTGGAGAGGGATCCTTAGCAGGACCAGGGGAGGGGGTCACCGCAGAGGAGGATGGTACACCAGGGGTCTCACCCTCCATCCTGTCCAGCCTTGACATGTCCTCTACTACCTCCTTCTCCATATTGTGCCAGGCTTCAGGACATCTGCTGTAGGGGTGGCCAAGGCGCAGGCACAGATTGCACCTGATCATCTTAGTGCAGTCCTTAGCCATATGACCCTGACCCCGACACACTGAACACATCAAGGCTGAACAGGAGGAGCTCAAGTGCCCCTTTTCTCCACAGCGGTGACACAGCTTCGGCTGACCAGGGTAGAAAACAGTCATCCTATCCCTCCCTATGAAAGCTGAGGAGGGCAAGTGACGGACAACATTCCCATCCCTGGCCAACCTGACTGTTACCGACCATCCCCCAGTCCAGATGTTACGCTCATCATGGATTTTATTAGGTTTGGTCAAAACTTCCCCATAGTTCCTTAACCAGACCTCTAGATCCTGAGCAGGAACACTCTCATTGGTCAGGATAATGGTTATTTTTTTTACTGTTGACCTCTGAGAAACTGCAACTGGGACCAGACCTTCCCATTCAGGTCTTGACCTGCACCGAGCCTCATATCGCTCCCAGAACAGGTCAAGACCCTCTGGCCTGGTGAAACTAACCGTATAGTCCCTTGTCCCAGCTACGTGTATAAAGGCATACAGGTCATTTGCACCAAAACCCATCTCCAATATCAAGTCCACCACTGCACGCCGTGCTGGAGGGATGGCACCACCTTCCCATTTCAGGATAACTACATTACGTCTTGGACCCCCAGCAGAAGCCAGAGACCCAAGACCAGATCTTGGGGTGCTCAAGGTGGCAGCTTGCAGTGGAAAACCCCGCTTGGGAGTGGGACTACCAGGAGCAGAGTGTGCCACCTGTGCAAAAGTAGGTTTATCAGGGCCAAGGGCTGACACTGAAGCCACATCACTCTGTATATTATTATTATTATCAACTGTATGAACTGAAATGGCAGGATCTGTAGCAGGATTGTTCATCACACTGGTACTGGGGTGATTGTTATCAGTCACAGAACTATTCAAATTCCCATCAGGAATAGTCACAGTTGCTGCAATACCAGCTGTCTCCTGATGCTGCACTGTAGAGTCCTCAGCAGCAGTGGGGCAAACAGCTTTGGACTCAGCCAAAGAAGGGTTAATGGGCTGTTCTGACACTTGCAGTCCATCCACAGAAATGACATTTTTTAAATGTAACTCTTGCTGCATTGCAGCCTCAGCAGGCACAACATTGCTGCATACAGGACTAGCAGCCTGATTGTCATTAGGCACATTGTCAGTCACAGTGTTAAAAGGAACAAAAACAGTCTTATCCACAACATGGGACTTAGCAGGCTTCACTTCATCAGGTACATCATCAGTAATGTCTTCCTCATTAAACACCATCTGATCCCCCCGCATAGGAGACTCCATTACCTGGATGGCCCTCAGCATACCTCCTGAATCTTGGGAAGGCCTGGGGCTGCTTACCTCTCCCTGGGGGGGCAGGGGGTCAGAACTGGGGGCCTCCTCCTCCTCCACCTCCATCTTTGTCACCCTTCCAAACCTTTTGTCGTTACAAAATTTTTCTTTAAAGGGCCCATCTCTGCCTTCCATCATGGCCACGATGGTCTCCTGATGATCCACACGGACCTTGGCCAGCTGGATTTCCGGATCCATGGATCCCCGTTTCTGGCTGTGTAAGCCCTCACGTTGCCTTCGCAGGCGCTTCAACTCCGCTCTCAACTTGTAGAGCTTGTCCCTCTCCCTGTTCAGGACCTTAATCCCGGCCACCACTCGCTCCCGAATGGCCTCCGAGCCTTTATCCTCACCAGGGGCAGAGAGATCGGCTTGTGCAGAGGCAGGCAGTTCACCTGATGGCCCAGGAGATGGCTGGGAGCCTCCAGCAGGAGAAGCCCCGCTGCCCTCCCATGGCCTCCCCAGAAAGGGGGCCAGGGAGCTGGGATAGATTTCACCACCACTCCCTTCTCACAGAGCAGCTTCAGAGGCACCTTCCTCCTGACACACCTGTGCTCCAATGATGGGCGGGGCACTATTCCTCCCACTAACACCAATGATGGGGCATCATTCCTCCCACTGACACCAAAGATGGGGCATTGTTTAGTCACACTGACACCAGGACCTAAAGTTTGAAGAACAGTAAATTGGCACCTTGTTTAAAAAGTTTGGAGACCCCTGGTATAGATTAACATATGAAGCCAAAATTGGAGAAAATATGGAGGGACTGGTTAAAGTGGAACTTTAGTCAGAAAATTAAGTCCTGATAGATCACTTCAGGCTGGTCCCTTTTGTGGGTATAGTTATGTAAAACAATAAAAAAATAAGTGCTTATACTGTTTAAATCTCAGTAATACACTGTCTCACCCTGCTCTGCACATGCTCAGTTGCTCTCTATTTTTGTCTCAAAAATCAGAGCCACTAGAGGCTGATCTGCTGACAGCCTAAAGATTTACTGCTGCTCTGGGCTTCAGCAAAATTGCAGCCTCCAGCAAGAAGAAACAAGAGCAATGTTAGAAGCAATTTATAGTACACACTAATTTTGATAGCATAATTATTAATGTGGATTGTATGTTCCTTGCTGAAGAACATTCTTTTTTAATAAGTTGTTATGGGTAAAGTTCTGTTTTAACCCCTTCAATACAGGGCACGTTTACCCCCTTCTTGCCCAGGCCAATTTTCAGCTTTTAGCTTTAGTCTCTGTCACACTTTGAATGACAATTGTGTGGTCATGCAATACTGTACCTATATGATTATTTTTCACACAAATAGAACTTTATTTTGGTGGCATTTAATAAGTTTTTTTTTTTTTTTTTGCAAAACAAGCGGAAAAAGACAGGAAATTTTGAAAAAATTCTGCAAATAAATAATATTTCTTCACAAATTTAGGCTAAAATGTATTCTGCTACATTTCTTTGGTGAAAATAACCCAAATCGGCGTATATTATTTAGTCTGTAAGAAAATTATAATTTCTTGAAAATACCAGAACAGTACAAATATCCCCCAAATGACCCATTTTTTTTGAAAGTATGCAGTCCAATGTATTTTGTAAGGGGCATGGCGAGTTTTTGGAAATTTTAATTGTTTGTCACAAATTTTTGGAAAATGAAAAAATGAAAAAAATTATATATTTAAAAAAAATATTTACATACTGCCACCAGTGCAGTACAGTGTCATCATATAACTGGCATGACGGTGATCAGGGACACTGACTGGTGACAGTATGTAAAAAAAATAAAAAAAATAGTAATGCTTTTTTTTATTTTTTTTATATATATATATTTGCTTTTTTATTACCGTACTTTTTTTTACCATTTTTTTTTTTTTTTACTATTTTTTTTTTTTTTTTACATACAGTGACCAGAGCAATACAGTGTTACCACTACTTTTTTTACACACTGTGGTTGCTTATAACTGTAAATGTTACAGTTATGAGCAACCATTTTTTTCTGAATGAAAACTATCTACTCAGTGTTTACTATTGTGATTAGCTGTGATCAGCCACAGTTATTTACATGGTACAGATGGGCCGTGATTGTCCCTGTCTGTACCATGTGATTAATGTGACCAATCATAGAGCTCATCACAATAGTACATAATGAAAGGCATGTAACAAAGTACACAATGAAAGACATGTACTCGCAGCGGGCCGGTACGATGATCTGTCTGGTGGACATGGTGGGTGACAGAATGCACCGGAGCACGGCCCGTGGGGCATGCACAAAGCGCAATCCTGGGAAGACGTCATATGAACAACAATGCTCCTGCCCAGCCGTTATGTTACAATAGGCTGAGTGGGAAGGTGTTAAGCATTCCAGACACTTGTGCCACATTGACATATACAGTGGAACCTCGGATTGCGAGTACCGCGGTTAACGAGCGTTTCGCAATACGAGCACTGTATTTGAAAAAATCGTGACTCGGTTTGCGAGTGTTATCTCGCAAAACGAGCACGATTCAGGCCAAAGCGGTGTGCAGTACCGCTTTTGGCCTGAGGTGGGGGGCGCCGGAGCCGAATAGCGATCGGCGCCGTTCCGAAATGCACAGAAAGGCCAGAGGATAGCACGGCTGACCTCGGCAAATCTCGGGTAGGAAGTCTTTCCGAGGTTTGCCGAGGTCAGCGGAAGTGTCCGGCCGTCTCCGAGGCTCTCCGGCACACCCCCGCCTCTGCTCACATGTGGTATTGCATCCCATTGAAGTCAATACGGAAATAATTATTTTCGTTTCCACTTCAATGGGGAAACTCGCTTTGATATGCGAGTACTTTGGATTACGAGCATTCTCCTGGAACGGATTATGCTCGTAATCCGAGGTTCCACTGTAGTTCCAGGCCTAGGAGGGCAATATGGATATTTACTTTGAATCTTATATGTAACTCAGGCTATGATATCACATTACACTCTGGTGAGGTTTAATAATTTTTTGTTCTTGAAATAAAAGAAGACTACACAAGGGGCTTTTCTTTGAAATGATAAAGTTTATTGTTGTATCACTTTTATTGAAGTTCCAGCTGCCTTATACAATCATTGTAATTACTTACTTTGTCTGTCACCTCTGTCATTGTACTAATATGCTCTCTGTGGATGTTCTGTAGGAACATATTGTATTTTAGCAAGAACATGCCCAAACTATGGCTCTGCTCCAGACTTCCTCCTTTCATCTCACACAGACAACCCGGGTGCCAGCTACCACAGCCTGTCTCCACTCTCAGTCAAAGATATAAAAAAAAACTCAGCTCTTATTTCTGTTTTATATAAAAAAAAATACATACACTCACTGGCTACCTTATTAGTTACACCTTGCTAGTATGGGGTTGGACCCACTTTTGCCTTCAGAACTGCCTTCATTCTTCGTAGCATAGATTCGACAAGGCCTTGGAAACATTCCTCAGAGATTTTGGTCCATAGTGACATGATAGCATCACACAGTTGTTGGAAATTTGTCAGGTGCACATCCATGATGCAAATATTCCATCACATTCCAAAGGTGCTCCATGGGGCTGAGATCTGGTGACTGTGGAGGCCATTGGAGTACAGTGACCTCATTGTCATGTTCAAGAAACCAGTGGTGAGATGATTGGAGCTTTGTGACATGGTGCATTATCCTGCTGGAAGGAGCCATCAGAAGATGGGTACACTGTAGTCATAAAGGGATGGACATGGTCAGCAACAATTGAGAAGCGGGGGGGGGGGGGTGCTGCTGCCGCAAATTGTTGAGGTCGGGGGGGCTTTGGGTGCTGACGAGCAAAAAAAGAACAAAAAAAAAAGGGGGGGGGTTGCCATCCGGGGCCCTGGGGACCTCCGGGCCTCTGGGGACCTCTGGGCCCCTTACAAAAAATAAATTAAAAAAATACATTTTTTTATATAAAAAATACATAAAAACGGGGGTTACCATCCGGGCCCCTTGCAAAAAAAATAATTACATTAAAAAAATAATAATAATAAATAGGGGGGGTTGCCATCCAGGCCCCTTACAGGTGTACTGCCTGTACCCCCCTGATGGCGGCCCTGCCCACACAATTACACCACCACCAGCCTGAACCGTTGATACAAGGCAGGATGGATCCATGCTTTCATGTTGTTTATGCCAAATTCTGACCCGACCATCTTAATGTCGTAGCTGAAATCAAGACTGATCAGACCAGGCAATGTTTTTTCAATCTTCTATTGTCCAATTTTGGTGAGTCTATGTGAATTGTAACCTTAGTTTCCTGTTTTTAGCTGACAGGAGTGGCACCCAGTGTGGTCTTCTGCTGCTGTAGCCCATCTGCTTCAAGGTTTGATGCGTTGTGCATTCAGAGATGGTATTCTACATATCTTGGTTGTAACAAGTGGGTGTTTGAGTTACTGTTGCCTTTCTATCATCTGGAACCAGTCTGCCCATTCTCCTCTGACCTCTGACATCAACAAGGCATTTTCCTCCACAAAAACACTGCTCATTGGATATTTTCTCTTTATTGGACCATTCTCTGTAAAACCGAGAGATGGTTGTGCGTGAAAATCCCAGTAGATCAGCAGTTTTTGAAATACTCAGACCAGCCCGTCTGGCACCAACAACTATGTCACGTTCAAAGTCACTTAAATCCCCTTTCTTCCCCATTCTGATGCCCAGTTTGATCTTCAGCAAGCCACCTTTGCCACATCTAGATGCCTAAATGCATTGAGTTGCTGCCATGTGATTGGCTGATTAGCAATTTGTGTTACCAAGCAATTGAACGGGTGTACCTAATAAAATGACCGGTGAGTGTATATCTCCATCCAAAACCTACCTTTCTTGACCAACCCTTGACCACCCTTGCTAGCTTGCTCATAAGGATAATTATTAAACACAAGGTTTTTGGAGAGTCACTTACATTTTTTTATATTGTATGGTAAGTAAAACATCATTTTTGAAAGAAAATTAAGTATAAAATAATGCTTTTTTGAAATCATTAAAAATGTAGGGAAAGGCTGGTCAGCTTTTTTTGTTGTTGCAGATTTTCCCTTACTTCCTGTCTGGTAAAACTTTGTCTCTAAAAAAGGAAGTGAGGGAAAATCTCTTAAACCGAGCCCCACCCCAAAAAGAAGTAAAACCCTACAGGGGTTCTAACCTTTCCCCACAACAGCAAAAAAATCAAGTAAAAATTGTTTGCCTATAAATACACGGGCTAGTTATTAAAACTTGAGCACACAGAATCTGGTGTAGTTGTGAATAGTACCAATCAGCTTTCAGGTTTTATGGTCAAAACTTAACTGAACAAGCTGAAGTTGGAAACGGGTTACTATGCACAGTTGCACCAGATTCTGTGTGCTCCAGTTTTAGTAGATCCACCCTTTAAAGCGGAGCTCCACCCAAAAATGGAACTTCTGCTTTTTGGAACCCTCCCCCCCCTCCAGTGTCACATTTGGCACCTTTCAGGGGGGAGGGGGGAGCAGATACCTTTGTAAAACAGGTATTTTCTCCCACTTCCAGGCATAGATAACCGAGCCACCCGCGGGTATCTACGCCACTTCCTTCGCCCCCCCCCCCCCCCCCGCTGACTTCTGGAAAACACACAGGTCCCAGAAGACAGCAGGGACCAGTGGGAACGTGCAGCGTGAGTCGTGCATGCACAGCAGTAGGGAACCAGGAAGTGAAGCCACAAGGCTTCACTTCCTGATTCCCATACCGAAGATGGCGGGGGCAGCATCTAAAAGTCGAGGGAGAGATCGGCTTTGGGTGCCGACATCGCGGGCGCCCTGGACAGGTAAGTATCCTTATTTTAAAAGTCAGCAGCTGCAGTATTTGTAGCTGCTGACTTTTAAAAAAAAAAATTGGCGGACTTCCGCTTTAAATGCCTAGAGAACTCCTCCTTGTGATATCACTTCCTATAGGTATGAGTTTAAATATCACAAACTATCAGTACCATGGAGAGTTCCTATGGGCAGATTTATGTACAGTCTAAGGCGGGGCATACATTATTTACGTTCGACCAGTGGGTTGATTGAAAAAAAAAGTGGCGATTTCCTCTTCCACACTTTCAAGGTGCATGGGGGTATCACTCCCACCAAGCTATTGTGTTCTCACAGTGGAAAGCCTTCCCTGCCATCAGAACACAATGACCAGTTTTGCCAGCTATATCCGGCAGCACTGATAGTTCATAAAAAACCCAAGAGAGTAGTTCTACAGAAGGCGATCAACGGGTTGACATTGGTAAGACCAGGGCACCCATACATGGATCGAAATTCAGACGGTCCCTGCTAAATTGGCTAAATTTCGTTTCATGTGTAGCATACTCCCTAAATAGCCTCTGGTAGATTGAGTCCTATTTCCAATGCTAGGGCACACACAGATAACAGACATGCAGCATTTTCGGCATTCTTGCTCTGGCTCAAAAATCAGCCTAGAGGTTTCTTTTTGTCTTTTTATTGGGGAACAATGAACTTGGATGGGGATAGGGAGCATGGGATACCCTGGAATGGTAAACTGTACAATTTGAACAACTTAAGAACTGCTTCACTTCTGGCTGCTCTGCAGACTCCTGAAGGTCTTGCACAACTTCTGGCTGCACTTTCCCAACAAAGTCCCACAGAATCTCCATCTGCTTGTGACCTGTTCTTTACTGAGAGTCCCAAAGTACCTCACTGTCACCCTTGCAGCCCTGGGTCGTGTACTCACCCAGCCACCTGAGTTGCCTCCTGCCGAAATCCCTCCAGGCTATCCTTAGAGATGCCGATGCAGACTCACACCGCCTCTGGACAAATTGGGTTCTCTCCCACAGCTTTCTCCTGGCAGTCACCCATGAGCTCTCTCGGTCTGGCTTTGAGAATAGCCGCCCCCCTGAGCTAAGCCTCAGTGTCTTCAGGCTGGTTTCCTCCCAGGCTTCTGCCCAAGGGGTCTCCTCCTGAAGATCTGAACCCAGGAGCTGCTGCCCTTGCTTCTCAGCTCTCAGACTATTTATGGGCTCTTCCCCACCTCCTCCACCCCCCTCTTCCCCAGGGATTGGCTGAAGTTCTATAAATATTCAGACTGCAGACTCTGCCCTCCCTCCCACTATGTTCTAAAAATCTCTAAAATACAGGGGAAAGCAACAGAGCAGCAGCCTGTGAAACACTGAGCAGCCCTAAGCAATCCACTAGGAGAGTGCTACACATGAATGGCTGGCTTAAGGCCCAAACAAATGATAGCTTTAATAAGTGCTGTAGCCACTGTCAGTGCTGTATAACCCGTATATGGCATCAGTTACATACAGTATACAGTGCTGTGTTTTGTCAGTTGTGTGCTGTTGAGTTGAATACTTCTCAGCCATTCACAAGAAGCCTTGCATTTTTGGCAATGAATACAAGACATCCTCGGATTGGCTGAGGTGGGCAGATGACATCATGATCTACTCAGCCATTCAGAGGATTCATTGATAAAGTCTTCTTGTGAATGTCTGAAAGCCGATCAGCCTGACTCAATGGGAAGTTCCTGTACCACTGCCGGAACCCAGTCCCTGTACTGTATGTAGCTAAGGCTACATACAGTTAATATAGCACGGATAGAGGCCACATCACTTAGTAAAGTAAATAGTTTGTTTGGGCCAGCTTGGCCCAAACAAATTATTTAAAGTGAAAGGAAAGATGGTGCTGTTTGTGTCCAGGGTGGGACTTTTATCTCTAAGGCCCCTTTCACACTGAGGCGTCGGCGGTAAAGCGCCACTATTTTTAGCGGCGCTTTACCGTGGTATTTGCAGATGTATTCGCCCGCTAGCGGGGAGCTTTTAACCCCCACTAGCGGCCGAAAAAGGATTAAAACCACCCGCGAAGCGCCACTGCAGAGGCGCTTTGTCGGCGGTTCAGCCACGCTGCCCATTCATTTCAATGGGCAGGAGCGGTGGAGGAGCGGTATGCACACCGCTCATTCACCGCTCCAAAGATGCTGCTAGCAGGACTTTTTTTAGCGTCCTGCCAGTGCACCGCTCCAGTGTGAAAGCCCTCGGGCTTTCACACTGGAGTCAATTGAGGGGCTCTTACAGGGCGCTTTGCAGTCGCTATTTTTAGCGCTGTAGTGCCTGCAAAGCACCTCAGTGTGACAGGGGTCTAAATACAGGTAGCCACTAGATGTGCGGATATATTGAGCTGTACAGGCTGAGGGTCCACCACTGATCAGAGCACCAGGGATCCCAGCCACAGGTATCCACAAATATTTGCCAATTAGGATTTGTGAAAGTTAATATGGTTGTAGACTCCTGACATTAAATATGAATGAAGCATATCCCTCTATAAGGTGTTCTTGTCTCAATTAACCTCCCTGGCGGTATGATTCTGTCAGATTTTAGGTGCTGAAAGCGGTAGAATTATTTTACATGGAAATTTGCCGTTTTATATTGCAGGCCTGCAATTCTTAGGAATAATTTACTTACAGTGGGGATCGAAAGTTTGGGCACCCCAGGTAAAAATGTGTATTAATGTGCATAACGAAGCCAAGAAAAGATGGAAAAATCTCCAAATGGCATCAAATTACAGATTAGACATTCTTATAATATGTCAAAAAAGTTAGATTTTATTTCCATCATTTACACTTTCAAAATTACAGAAAACAAAAATATGGCGTCTGCAAAAGTTTGGGCACCCTGCAGAATTTATAGCATGCACTGCCCCCTTTGCAAAGCTGAGACCTGCCAGTGTCATGGATTGTTCTCAATGATCGTCTGGGAAGACCAGGTGATGTCAATCTCAAAGGTTTTAAATGGCCAGACTCATCTGACCTTGCCCCAACAATCAGCACCATGGGTTCTTCTAAGCAGTTGTCTAGAAAACTGAAACTGAAAATAGTTGACGCTCACAAAGCTGGAGAAGGCTATAAGAAGATAGCAAAGCGTTTTCAGATGTCAATATCCTCTGTTCGGAATGTAATTAAGAAATGGCAGTCATCAGGAACAGTGGAAGTTAAAGCAAGATCTGGAAGACCAAGAAAAATATCAGACAGAACAGCTCGCAGGATTGTGAGAAAAGCAATTCAAAACCCACGTTTGACTGCACGATCCCTCCAGAAAGATCTGGCAGACACTGGAGTTGTGGTACACTATTCCACTATAAAGAGAAACTTGTACAAATATGGTCTTCATGGAAGAGTCATCAGAAGAAAACCTCTTCTACGTCCTCACCACAAAAATCAGCGTTTGAACTTTGCAAATGAACATATAGACAAGCCTGAGGCATTTTGGAAACAAGTTCTGTGGACCGATGAGGTTAAAATATAACTTTTTGGCCGGAATGAGCAAAGGTACGTTTGGAGAAGAAAGGGCACAGAATTTAATGAAAAGAACCTCTGTCCAACTGTTAAGCATGGGGGTGGATCAATCATGCTTTGGGGTTGTATTGCAGCCAGTGGCACAGGGAACATTTCACGAGTAGAAGGAAAAATGGATTCAATAAAATTTCAGCAAATTTTGGATGGTAACTTGATGCCATCTGTGAAAAAGCTGAAGTTACAAATGGATAATGATCCTAAACACACCTCAAAATCCACGGGGGATTACATCAAGAGGCGTAAACTGAAGGTTTTGCCATGGCCTTCACAATCTCCTGACCTCAACATTATTGAAAACCTATGGATAGACCCTAAAAGAGCAGTGCGTGACAGACAGCCCAGAAATCTCAAAGAACTGGAAGACTTTTGTAAGGAAGAATGGGCAAAGATACCTCAAACAAGAATTGAAAGACTCTTAGCTGGCTACAAAAAGCGTTTACAAGCTGTGATACTTGCCAAAGGGGGCAGTACAAGATATTAACTCTGCAGCATGCCCAAACTTTTGCAGACACCATTTTTTTGTTTTCTGTAATTTTGAAAGTGTAAATGATGGAAATAAAATCTAACTTTTTTTGACATATTATAAGAATGTCTAATCTGTAATTTGATGCCATTTGGAGATTTTTCCATCTTTCCTTGGCTTCGTTATGCACATTAATACACATTTTTACCTGGGGTGCCCAAACTTTCGATCCCCACTGTAAATCTGTCCAAACAAGAGTCTAGTAGACATCCCGGGTATGATAAAGTTTGAAACACAAAATCATAAATTATAATATAATAAATAACTATAAATAATTATAACAAATAATAATATAATAATAATAAAAATTATTCAATAATGTAATCAAATCAAAAACACAGAAATTTGCTCAGTTGCAGAATTGTCGCTGTCATTAGATTTAGTGTTTGATGACGAATTTCCCCACAAATCGCTATCGCTCAATTCTGCAAGTGATTCTAATTTATTATCGCTGTTTTCTAGCTGGTCTAAAACCACTTTTGACATAAAGGGACACCTTTTGGTTGCTATGGACAATCTCCAGTTTCCAGGCAGAAAGAAAAGTATTTATAATATAAAAGTGCATGCAGGACAATGGACAGACCATTAGGGACAAAGGGGGTGTGTAATTATTTGATACAGTACTATAATCAGTAAGATTACAGTATACTGTATGTGTATTGTGTTTTTCACTTTTTGAATTTGGACACCTTTGCTGTCATTGTGCTATATGCTGGGTGTCCCTGTGCCTTTAAGGAGGGGTGGGCTCCCTCCAAGCTCACCCCCCCCCGCCTATATATTAGATAGCATGTGCTTCTACTATGGAGGATCTCAAAATTTAGTGTTAGGACTGCAGATAATATTGGGGTGCCGTGAAGTGGCTCTGTAGCTTACACATGTATTTGCAAATGTGTGCAAACAAAATCCTTGTTTTTAACGCATACTATTAGATGAGATCATTCGGTTGGTTTCTTTGGTTTTGTTTGACTATGTGTCATTTCTGTCTACTGCCTCCTTCCTCTGCTATCAGCATGAGTCACTTCTGCCAAGTTTTCCTGACACCAAGAGGAAAAAGGGTGATGGGGAGAGAGCTTCAGCACACACCCTGTGATTGACAGCCTCAGCATTGTTCCTGTGTGCTGTTTGAAGGGGGGTGTGTACTTTTCCTCCAATCAGCTCTCAGAGCTCTTCACCCCTGAGCTCTGCAGGGTGTAATTTCAGCTCTCCATCCCATTTTTTTCTGACAGCTCAGACAAGCTTTATAATTTCTGGACTTTGAATGGATGTAAAGAAGAGAAGACTACAGATAAACAGATAAATGTAGGAGGATTTGTTTCATCCCTGTGTTTCACCTGGGGATAGTCACTTCCCTGGGTATATGTAAAGGTTTACAGCTACTTCAAATAATTTGTCTGCATCTACTGAACAAACGACATTCCTCAACTATTCCCCAGCTTCCGCATTTTCCTGGTGCACATTCATCCTATGGTAAATAAGGCAAATGGGACTTTGGACTGGCAGGAGGCAGCTCTCAAATCTCACTGGAAGAACAGACCTTTTACTCACACTATTCAGAAATAAATAGAAAATTTTGGCCTGAGGTTGAGCTTTATGCCCCGTACACACGAAGTCCGATGTGAGCTTTTGGTCGGACAGTGTGTATGCTCCATCAGACTTTTGCTGACGGAATTTCCGCCAACAAAAGATTGAGAGCAGGTTCTCAATTTTTAGACGGAAAAAAATCCTAACGGAAATTCCGATCGTCTGAAGAAATTCCGTTGCGCAAAATTCAGACGCATGCTCGGAAACAATATGACGCATGCTCGGAAGCATTGAACTTAATTTTCTCGGCTCGTCGTAGTGTTGTACGTCACCGTGTTCTTGACGGACGAAAGTTCAGAGAGTTTGTGTGACCGTGTGTATGCAAGCCAAGCTTGAGCGGAATTCCGTCGGAAAAACCATCAAAGGTTTTTCCGATGGAAATTCAGATCGTGTGTACGCGGCATTAGGACTTCCTTGATGGTCCCCTGCCTGCTCACATACACAGGTTCGCAAACGGGTTTCTCTGAGCAGAATGCCGCAGTCTTCTGTTTGTAGCTGATTGGCCTTTTTTGGTGCAACCCAGAATGATAACAATATTGACACCTTAATCAACTGAGGTTTACAAGACTTTTGTTTGGCTCAAAGACCACCCAAGATGAAAGGCTGAAGAGCTGACCTTGATCACAGACCAAACTTTGCTTTCTTAGACTTATGGCATTGACTTTTGAGAAGAGTGAATTTGTCCTCCCCCCCCCCCACCCGACCCATCCCGTCCTTTAATGTTCTTGTGATCTCCTTACACGGGACCATATTAAGATGCACAATCTGTGTTAAACAGCAGGTACAAGCCATAAGAAATGTCTCCCAATGGGCACTGGAAAACGATGCAAGAGAGAAGTCTTTATTGCCTCGTTTGACAGCTTCCTGGCAGCTGCCTCTTTGTCCAGGAATCGTTCGGGGATGACTCAGTGCTTTTAAGGATGAAAGTCTTTGAGTTGGATGAGTCCTATTGTTCGCTCTGTCAAGGAAAGAGAGCGCTGTTAAGCCTCAGCTATACTTAAAAGGAAAACCATAATAGTTTTTGGTCAATTATAGTTTAATTCTTCTAAGTTTACACATTTATAAACTGGTATTTTACAATTTTTTACATTATGGGTTTAAAGTCTTTATTTTACATAGCTAGGAACAATGTAACAGATAAGAATGCGGCACAGACAGAAAACACAGAAAGTTATCAGCTGATAGGATTTCTGGCAGGATCAAGAAATGTGTATTGAACAGACCAAAAGACACCAAATAAGAAAAGTTTATTATTAAAGTTGACCTCCTCATCCTTTCCCCTAAAATTCATATCAGCATGCTTCTTTGTTCAATATATTTTTATTGAGAAAGATATATAAGCATCTCAAACAAATGAAGTACATTGGAACATAGAGGGGTACACTGGGCAACCGTATGAAAAAAAATCACTCATGAGTATAGTAGAGACATTAAGAGTGACCCAGCAAACCAAATTAAAATAACAATATAAAACGCATAAAAAGAGAAACAAAAAAGGGGGGAGAAAGAGAGAAGAGCAAGAGAGAAAGGTGGGATGGGGGGAGGGAGAAGAGGGAAGGAAGTTGGCACACCTGGCAGCAAAAGATTAATATTTGGCATGTGCTAATATAGAATTTAATCCTTATATAGAAATAAAATCCACATCATATACATACATAAGACTGAGACATCAAGGGCCTGGGTTGTTCAGGGGGAAGAAGAGATTATGTCCTTATAACATTGGGTAGATAGGAAGGAGGACCACGGGGCCCAGGTTAGAGTAAATTGTTTGGTAGTATCTCTCGCAATGTGGGTGAGTTCTTCCATGAGGTTAACATCAGAGACTCTTTGCAGCCAACACTTAGTGGACGGAGATGTAGATTGACCCCAAAGCACAGGAATGAGAGCCTTAGCCGTGTTAAGAAGATGTGGGATCAGCGAGCGTTTATATCTACCTATTGACATTGAGGTAGCATGGAAAAGCACTGTCCAAGGCTCCAAAGGTAACTTGATCTCAGTGATCTGGTGAATAAGGTCTATTACCGCGGACCAGTAAGGGCGAATGATCGGGCAGAACCACCAGATGTGCGCATGGGTGGCCTCCTGTCCGCAATTTCTCCAGCATAGTGGAGAGTTGGAAGGGAACATGCGGCTTAATTTAACAGGTGTATGATGCCATCTAGTGATGAGTTTGAAGTTAGAGTCAGCCATGGAAGAAGCTAGAGAGGAGGTATGCGTAAGAAGTAAAACTTTATCCTTTGTCTTATCTGTGAGAACAACACCCAGGTCACGCTCCCAACTGGTCAGATACTGCGGGTGGGTAGGATTTTGCAAGTTGATAAGCGCTTTGTAAAATAGGGCAATACCGTGGAGAGGGGGATCCTTAGGAAGGAACACATGTTCAATGCCATTCAGATCTTGGATTCCCCGTATTGGTTGGGGGAGTGTTTGAAGAAAGCAGCTCAGTTGAGTATATCTCCACTTATCCATAAACTTTGGTGGACCATGGCCTAGTAGTTCAGACAAAGGTTTAAGTGTATTGGAGTTTAAAACATGATACAAGAGGAGGGGGCCTCCAGGCGACCAGGATTGGAAACCCGGGTCTAAGGATCCTGGTACAAAGTAGTTATGATTCAGGAGAGGAGTTAGCGGGGAGTTATAAGGCCATAAGAATTTCCTATATCAGCATGCTTCTTTGCATGCTGATTTGAAATTGCCTAACATTGCTTTGTTAAAAAATAAATAGCTTTTTTGTTTTACTTACCTTTTTTGCTTTCCACTTCCTGTTTTTCCTGAAGTCAGTGGTGACATAGCTCCGGCAGGACAGATGTCCCTGGGAAGGCTGTAGGCATGTGCAGTCCTTTTCCTCCACTGCAGGTGGCGCTCATCTGCAGCTGTAGTGCAGAATGAGAGGAAGTCAAGAGGAATATGAAGCCTCTATGGTTTCCTGAGTCACTGGGACAGCAATCCAGTTGGATGTTGGCCACCCATATGACTCTGGCAATCATCTTTGTGGCAGAGTCTAATTAAGACCTTGGCTCCTGGGTTTGGTGCACATTCAGCTTGTGGGTAGTGTAGGGACAGGTCACCCATCTGTCAGGACAGTATTAATGATAAGGAAAGATTCCAGATGAGTAGGGAAAGCTTAGGGCTCCACCACTCTCCTTTGACATCTTCCTGTTTGGCCCGGGACCAGCCAGGCCGCATTCCACCCCTCAAGACAGATGCTGTCAGTTTGGCTGCAACCTACTCTGCTACACTCTGTTGGCATCTGTGGGTGTTCCCAGTTGGGTCTCCTTCCACCAGGGTTGTTGTGAACTGTTTTTCCTTTAGGCCCCTTTCACACTGGCACGTTTTTCAGGCGGTTTAGCGCTAATATTAGCGCTGTTATACCGCCTGAAAAATCGTGCCCTGTATTCTTCAATGTGAAAGCCCGAAGGCTTTCACACTGAAGCGGTGCGCTAGCAGGACCGCTTCAAAAGTCCTGCTAGCCGCATCTTTACAGCAGTGAAGGAGCGGTGTGTTCACCGCTCCTTTACCGCGGCTGCCCATTGAAATCAATGGGACACCGCGGTAATACCGCCCGCAAACCGCGGCAATAGCCACGGTTTGCGGGGCGGTATTAACCCTTTTTCGGCCGCTAGCGGGGGTTACATTCACCCCGCTAGCGGCCGCATACCGCGGTGATAACGACGGTATAGCGGCGCTGAAAATCGCACCGCTATACCGCCACCACACCTGCCCGCCCCAGTGTGAAAGGGGCCTTACTTAGTTTGTGTTACGCTGCACCACACTACGCCCACTCACAAGGCAATGTCACCATTGTCTTCAGGGAGATTTCATACCTAAACTGTGAAATCTCACAAGATCTCACGGTATTATCATACTGCACATGCAAGAGATGAATTGTTGGTTGATGATTATGTCATGCACCTCTTTTTGTGCATGCACCATATGAAATTACATTCATTTGCTGCTAATAAAAAAACTTCTCACAAGATCTCAGAGGAAGTGTTTTTTTTGTTTTGTTTTTTTAGAGCAGATGAATGTAGTGTCCTAAGATGTATACATGAGATGGGGCTCGTGATGTTGTGTGATGTGATGTGTGCTTCGTCTTGCTCATGTGCAGTATGAAGTAAAGTTTCAATATGGCAGCATGGGATTGGGAACCCAGGCAGCACAGAGGCAATACAAAAATAGGTAACTAGACTTGTTATTTCCCCCCCCCCCCCCTTATACATTATTGCCAGGTTTATAGGATGAGAAAGGTTCCCTATAAAGTTGACATACCATTTATGCTACTGCATACAAAGACATGACATGTTAAGGACCGATCCTCAGTAATGACCCACCTGATATACATAACCTCCCCCACTTACCCAATAAAATGACTGACAAAGTTGTGGAGTAAAAATTGGCCTTCCGGCCTATTTATTTAACAAATTCTATACTTAAAAATAAATAACCATTTTAAATAACATTAGACACATTTTCCAATATCTTGGTGGTCTTGGAGACCACAACTCACAAATTGGATACTGGGACAAAACGATTTAACTTAGGCCTCAGTCGCAAGACACGACTCAGAGGCAGTACACATGTCCGCAGTGACCCACCATTTTACCCCTTCCTGGTTAACCCTTGTTAACCGAAAGGTACCCGATAACCCCATACCACCAATGGGAACAACCATTTTACAAAACTTCCATCCTTTTCCTCCTCTTCCAGAGACCAAACACTGCCACAACCATACCGAAATTTCAACTCCCCCCCCCACCCGCCTATAACTTGGGGAGGGTGGGTGGGAAGCATCTTCCTATCTGTAAAATGGAGGACTGACGAAAACTTCACTTCCTTCCCTGGCTAAACTGCTCAGCCCCACCTACAGGCCCCCCAAACCACTCCCCTTTCCTTAAAGGAGAATAGCTACTGCTCTGTACTGCTGCACTGTCCCTCCCTGTCATGCCGTCCCTCCGTCTAATGTTCCTTTTCTGCTCCGGGACTCTCTTTATAGGCAATAGTTCAATTCCAACTTTGTGGCAACAATTTGGGGAGGGCTTTTTCTGTTCCAAGATGATTGTACTCCTGTGCACATAGCCAGCTCCAAAAAGATGTGGTTTGAGGGTAGAGAAAATTCCATGGCCTGTACAGAGCCCTGACCTCAACCCTACTGAACACCTTTCAGTTGAATTAGAAAATGCGACCCGCAGAGGAGGGAATGGAGGAAGGGTCAGCATGACTAAAGGGAGGAACAAGTCAGAGAAGGGTTAAAACTTTTTAGTTTAGTGGGGTAGGGGCATAGTTCTTACCTGATTGGAGGCTAAGGGTCAGATGGGCAGGGTGGAGCCACAAGGGTGGTTCATTGCAAGGGTTGCTGGGTGTTCATCCTGGAAAGAGAAAGAGATAATTTTCCCTCTCTCCCACCCTGTGTTCAGGATTTATGGTGTATTCCGGTTGTGGGGCAGTTTTTGTGGTTACAAATTTCTCTTAAAAAATAAAAAATGTGGGCTTTTGTCAAAGCAGCTTGGTGGATCAGGGGGTCTTTGGGGGGTCATTGATTAACTATAGTAATAAAATGTAGTGCTTTTATCTGGTTGGTTGTAGGTGGTTCTCCCAGGAGCTAGGTTCCCTGGGGGAAAATCTACGACTGTGTGAGTCGTCCTCAAGCCGGATAGGGCGCGGCTAAGGACATGGGTTATTATAGACACAGTGTGCCTTAAGGACACCTGGAGACCCCCTCCTGCTTGCATTGTTGAATTTGCATGGTTGAAATAGTTTTGATTTATGTTATTTATTAATAAAATGGCTGTTGTGGCCGTTAAAACCCATATTCACGCAGTTTTGAGTCTTTATAGTATGCTTGGAGGATCGAGGTTGACGACTACTTTAGTCAAGCTTATCATGAGTCAGATCCTTTTGTCCAGCATCAGAACCTGACCTCACAAATGGTCTTTTGGCTAAATGAGCACAAATGTATTTTTTTAATTCTAATTCCCTGTACACACGATCGTTTTTTCAGATGAAAAAAGTCTGATGGACTTTTTTCATCGGAAAAACTGATCATGTGTGGGCCCCATCGGGACTTTTTTCCATCGGTGTAAAAAAATAGAACATGTTTTAAATTTTTCCGATGGAAGAAAAAAACCATAGGAAATTCCATCCTCCTTTCCAATGGAGAAAAAACCCATGCATGCTCAGAATCAAGTCGACGCATGCTCAGAAGCATTGAACTTAATTTTTCTCGGCTTGTCTGAGTGTTTTACGTCACCGTGTTTTGGACGGTCAAAATTTTGTCTGATGGTGTGTGTATGCAAGACTGATGGAAGTCAGCTTCATCGGAATTCCGACGGAAAATTCCATCGGATTTTATTCCATCATAAATCCGATCGTATGTACAGGGCATAAGTATTTACATAGCACTGACAATTTAGACAACACTTTACATATTGTACATTCACATTAATCCCTGTTCTCAATGTGTTTATAATCTAAAGTCCCTAGCTCACATACTAGGGCCAATTTAGACAGAAGTCACATGTCTTTGGTGTGTTGTAGGAATTTGAAATGGCCAGGTAAAACCAAACAAGCTCAGGGAGAACATGAAAACTCCATGCAGGTTGTGTCCTGGTTGGAATTCAAACCAAGAACCCCAATGCTCCAGTGCAAGAGTGCTACCCACTAAGTCCCTGTTGGCTTAGTGGTGGGTTCTCCCACAGGCACACTCCAAAATATTCTGGATAGCCCTTTGAGAGGCTGTTAAAACTGCAAAGGGGATGGGGGAAACTCAATATTATTGGTCATGGTTCAGGAATGGGCCAATTATTTTGTATGATTGTCCAATTTTCACAAACCTTTGGCTATATAGGGGTAAGTTTCGGCTAAGTGAGCACAGATGTATTTTTTTTATTCTATGTATTTATATAGCACTAACACTTTACCCAACACTTTACGTATTGTAAATTCACATCAATCCCTGCTCCCAAGGAGCTTATAATCTAAAGTCCCTATCTCACATACTAGGGCCAATTTAGACAGGAGTTACTTAACCCACCAACGTGTCTTTGGTGTGTTTTAGGAAATTGAAATGTCCAGGAAAAACCAAACAAGCTCAGGGAGAACATGGCAACTCCATGCAGGTAGTGTCCTGGTTGGAATTCAAACCAAGGATCCCAATGCTTCAGTGCAAGAGTGCTGCTCATTAAGCCACTTTTGGCTTAGTGGGGAGTTCTCCCACAGACACACTACAAAATATTCTGGATAAACCTTCCTGAAGATATTAAAACTGCAAAGGGGATCCGGGGGGGGGGGTGGAGCAACTCAATATTATTGGTCATGGTTCAGGAATGGGATGTCCAATAGGCCTCTTTAGACAGGGCCATCTTAATAGCATCATGGGCCCCTGGGCAAAGCAAAGTAATGCACTGGGGCCCCTACCAACCTTCCCCAATTTACACACCCACTTTCAAGAAATAAAGTATAAATAGTTGATAGAATTAAACATATATTCATTAGTACTTTCAATAAAATCGATTTTACAAAAGGAAAACATTCCATAAATCAAAGACTAGCCAACACAAAGAGCACAGTACAGGGGGGAATGCAGAAGGGCACAATACTGGGATCAGGAGGGCACAGTATAGGTTCTGGGATACTTCCTGGGAGTAAAAAGCATGACTGTCCCAGCAAATCCGGGACAGTTGGCAAGTACGATGTAATGCAAGATTATTGTGGGGCCCCCATGTACCTAGGGCCCCTGGGCAGTGCCCAGGAGTGCCCTTGCAATAAGATGGCCCTGCCTTTAGGTATGATGGTCCAATCTTCACAAACCTTTGGCTATATAGTAGAGCATCTGAGAACAACCCAGCAATCCAATGTATTCCTATTATCCCAGAAAAGTCTGAAGCCTCGTACACACGACCGATTTTCTCGTCGTAAAAAACACGTCGTTTTTTTCAACGAGATTCTTGTTAAGCTTGTCGATTTTCTCCTCAAGCTTTCCATGCGTACACACTGACAATTTCCAATTTCGTCGTTGTTCTCCGCGGTCGCGTCCAGCACGTACGACGGCACTATAAAGGGGAAGATCTTTTTTCTTGGCGCCACCCCTTGGGCTGCTTTTGCTGATCTCGTGTTACCGTGTGTGAAGTAAAAGTTTGGGAAGAGACGATTCGCGCTTTTCAGTCTTCGTACTTTTTAGATCGTTTTCTGCGGTTCAGTTTGTGCTTGTGGGTTCGTATCTTGACTTTCAGGGCGTCTAGGCAGGTCGTATCTGTTTAACAGTGCGTTCTTGCCTGTTCGTTTCTGATTTTCAGTTCATTATTCATAGGCCTTGCTGTTCTAAAGTGCGTTCTGTTCTGTACGTTCTGATAAGACGACCGTTTCTTAGCCATGTCGCCTGGACGTTCTCGTCGTCGAGTTCGTGCTGTGCGTGCGCTTGGTGTTGGTCTGCTTGTTTTGGACCAAGACCAGTCCATGAATGGTGTGAGGAGGAGTTCATGGACCAAGAATTGGTTGCGCCAGCGGGACCAATTCTGCCATATGCCTCTGCTGCGGGAGATCGTCGAGAATAATCCTGAGGACTACAGGAATTTTCTGCGGATGTCTGACCCCGTTTTTCAGGAACTGTTGGCTTTGGTGTCCCCCTATATTACCAGGAAGGACACCGTTATGCGGGAAGCCATCAGTGCTGAGCAGAGGCTCATCGCCACGTTACGTTATCTGGTAGACATGTGCATTCGTTTTCGTCTGAATGCATTTTCGTCCGATTTTCAGGTATTTTCGTTATCGTTTTAACAAACGAAAACGAAAGCACAGAATACGAAAACCGAAAGATCCGACATAAACAAATGCTTTATTTTCGTTTTCGTTGCGACAACAGTTCGATATAGATAGGAGATTCGACACGACGCTAACAATAACAATCTGTATCTATCGAAACTGTGGTCGAATGTGCCTAACCTTAACTTCCAAGATTAATCTACATAGAGAGAAAAGATTCGACATAGAGAGAAAAGATTCGACATAGAGAGAAAGGATTCGACATTATAGAGAATAGATTCGACATTATAGAGAGAAAAGATTCGACATAGAGAGAAAGGATTCGACATTATAGAGAGAATAGATTCGACATTATAGAGAATAGATTCGACATTATAGAGAGAAAAGATTCGACATTATAGAGAATAGATTCGACATTATAGAGAGAAAAGATTCGACATAGAGAGAAAGGATTCGACATTATAGAGAGAATAGATTCGACATTATAGAGAATAGATTCGACATTGTAGAGAGAATAGATTCGATATAGGGAAAAAAGATAATTTGCTGCTGGAATTGGGTGGGGGAAGTAAACTAAAAATAATGATGATGATGAATGTTATTGGCTGATTGTAACCAAAGAGGAGGAGCAGTAAAATAGCTAGAACTAAGTACACATGTACAGCCAACTTACTTTCACTTACGATTGCTAGCAGAGAGAGACACATACGCTGAATCATTTCAGAAGACAGTTAATCTTGCTGGTCCGTTTTTCAGAGAACCTGAATTATTAGCAATTAAGCATAAGCACAAGCTACAGATCAAGTTCACTTTTTCATAATAATCTGCTGCTATTGTGTTAGTGTTGTGAACTACTAGTGAACTTGCTAGTATTGTGATAGCCTCAGAGGCTGCCCGTGTTGTGGAGGGGGAGGGGGTTTATTATTATAGATTCTATATTATAGATTGAGATTCTATATAAGTTCTATATACCCTATCTTGTTACCTGTCTGATCAGTGATCACTATCACCAGTCCATTTTCTATTTGAACTATATACAGCAACAGCAATGTACCATTCTAAGAGAAAAGTGAAGGCAGGTAGAGGTAATGGTCGCGGTCGTGGTGGACGCCTTGCTAAAAAAAGTGGCAAGGTCTCTGCTACTAGTGTCTCTGAAAAGCTAGTTCCACCACCACCAGTTCTACTATTAGTTTTCCTCCTGCCAGACCACCACCATCTGCTGCCGCTTCCACTGCCAGTGCAGCGCCTTCTTCTACAGGTGTCATGGCTTCCTATTTTTATGGGATAGGCAAGAAACATACTATAAAACAAGTGGAGTTGCCGATACAATCACCACCACCAATGACACTGCCAGTGCCAGTGCCACTGCCCAGCTCCCCAAAGAAGCAATTGAGGGAGACATCAGCAGAGACAGAGTGTGAGACGTTTTCTTCATTGCCCCAAGAGAATGATTTTGAATGTGATGCTCCTCTTTCCCCAACCACTGCAGACGTTTTATACAGTCTTACCCCACAAGAGTTACAGCATGACTTACAGAAAGTGCAAGAGGGATTTTCTGTGAGGAGTAGGACAGGGAGCAGTTCACTTTTTTCATCTGCTGCTAACTCCCCTTCTCCCTCTGTTATTATAGAGGAAGAATCCTGTGATGATAACACCGACCTCCCCAGCACCCCTGCCATTAGCACTAGTTCACCAAGTGTAACTGTAGTGGCAACAGCTTCCACCACTGGTGTGCTACCTGCTGCAGCTATATCAGCCCATACTAGAGATCAACAGGGTCAAGGGGCTTCATCCCGCCGCAGCAACGTTTGGAAATACTTTCAAACATTGGAGGGCGGGTTCTTTGCAAAGTGCAAATTGTGTGGGAAGCAAGTGAGCAGGGGTAAAAAGTTGGGACATTTAACCAATGCTGGTATGAACCTACACATTAAAAATTACCACCACTCTACTTTACTGCGGGCAGAGGCAGAAAAAGAAGATGGTAGCGCAGGAAGCAGCATAACGGACTCTGAATGTACTGGTGGTACCTCTTCAACCACACCACTTACTCAGAGCACAGCCAATAGAGAGGGTTCGTTTAAGACAAGCCATACACGTGCAGTAGTTCCACTGCAGACCCAATCAGGTTCCTCATCCTCCCAAGGACATCATCAGCCTACCCTAGATAGTTTTGTTGGCTTTAGTTCCAAGGGCATGTCAAAACAGCAGGCCAACAAGATCACCCGCCTCATTGGCCAATTCATTGCTGTTGGAGGAGCCTCTTTTCGCATGATTGAAGGGGAGCCGTTTAAACAGCTCATGCATGCCCTTGCTCCACGATACGTTGTTCCTGCACGAACAACTTTCAGCAGAAAGATTATTCCAGCACTATACCATTCGTGCGTTGCAGTATTAAAGGAAAGAATGGCCAAAGCCGAGGGTCAGACAATTCATTTGACCACTGATTTGTGGACAGCTCCCAGCGGTCAACACGCTTTCCTGTCTTTGACTGCACACTGGTGGCAGGCCACTGTGCCTGTTGGTGGTGGCACTAGTGTAAGTGTTCAAACTTCATCAGGACGGTCTGCAGCGCAAGACCAGCAGGGTTATCAAGCTTTCCTGCTCCACACAGAAGTCCGTGATGACAAACACAGCTCTGCCAACATATTGCGAGCAATTAGATCAATGTTGGCCAATTGGTTTGGAGAGCTGGCAGTCACCAATGTTTCTGTTGGGTTCATAGTGACAGACGGAGGTTCAAACATGGTTAAAGCGCTCCAAGATGGATCTTTTGTCGGTGTCCGCTGTTCTGCACACATACTGCATTTAGTGGTCAAGGGTGCAATCCCAGTGGAGAAAAACAACAAGATTGCTCAAATCTTGGACCTTTGCAGGAAGATTGCAGGGCATTTCCACCGCAGTGTACGGGCTAGTCAACTGTTGAGGGAGGAGCAAGAACAATCAGGGCTCCCCATACATCGACTGAAACAAGATGTCAGCACCCGGTGGAACTATACCCTGGAAATGCTGGAACGCATTTTGGAGCAAAAGACAGCCATCCACAATCTATCATCCCGCCACAGCATTGGGATTGATTCCACACTGGGACGTGATGACTGGTGTATAATTGGGCAGCTCGTTTCTGTCTTAAAACCCTTTCGGAATGTGACGGAAAACTTGAGTCAGAGCAATGCCAGCCTAGGACAGGTCATACCCTTGTTTACCTATCTCATAGATAAGATGGGATCGTTCCTAGAAAACAGTGAGCCTCTTTGTGGCAGCCCACTTCATGCCGATGTAGCGTCTTTCATCAGAAAACTACAAGCCAACTTAAAAGATCGGCTAAATGATCGTGTCCGCAAAAGCCCTGAACTCATGCTGGCTTCCCTATGTGATCCCAGGATCAAAGGTAAACTGGCACTCAGAGACAACAGCCTCTCCTACTGGAAAGAAAAATTGATTGAAAGGGTCCGTAATTTGCAGCAACAGAGATGTATGCCGGATGAGGCCAGTTTGGAAGATTCACCTGCCATGTCTGCTATTCCAAGACCTGGCACCATCACTCAAAAACAACCAAGTGGAGCATCTGCATGTTGGGTAGAGGCACTTGACAATCTGGTGGATGCAGGTCAAGCAGCAGGTAATCGAGAAGAGAGCAGTGCCTCTGAAATGGTCAGGGCCTACCTATATGAAGCACCTTTGCTTCCTTCAGAGGACCCTTTAACCTATTGGGATAGTAAGAAAAGTTTGTGGCCTGGTCTTTGTCTGGTTGCCCAGCAACTACTATCCTGTCCTCCAACCACTGTGCAAAGTGAGAGAGTTTTCTCTATTACTGGGAACATCCTTAATCCACACCGTGCACAACTGACACCCCATTTGATGGAACAAATAACTTTCCTGAAATTTAACCTCCCCAAGCTTGGTTACCCTACCCTTAACTTGTGAGACCTGAATCATTATCACCATGTGAAGATAGATGGGACTCAGAGGAACCATCCAAATGTTGAGGAAAATGCATTTTTTTTTCTTACCACTTGACAATAGCAGTTGTCTTTAGTGTGACCCCAAGATTTAAATAGAATTATATTGTTTTAAGCAATCCAAATTTTTCCCTTTATTCCTTCCATCACCCTTTTTTGTAATGAGTGTTGTGTAGAGTGACTAGAGCGTGCGTGATTGTATGAATGAATGTTGTGTGAATGGACAGTAGCAAGGGTTGAAGCCTTGACGTGGCGCTACTGCTCACGTGTTGCTGTCTTAGTAAATACAAATAGCAACGTGTGCTAATTTAACCATTTTTGTATGATGGTCTGGAAATAAGAGACAATGATTAAATGACCGCAACAGCATGACAGTTCCTCTTGATGGAGAGACTGTCAACTCAAGGATCAACACAACATAGAACAAAGAAGCATACAGCTGGAAACGTGACTCTATGCAAGATAGACTAGTTGGTCACTGCTCAACTGCATCCATATGCCCAGGACCCCTCCCATTTGCCATCTCTGACCCTGGGGACACCAGGGCCCTCTCTGATCCTCCACCTGTTTCATGACCATCTGCAATTGTCCGAAGTCACCAGTGTGAGTAATCTACCCTGCTGCCATGTTACTCAAGCCCTGGAAATGATGACTGCCCTTTGAACTGTTGCCCCTTGTGATTGCACTCGCCTGGGAACCTCTGTCCGGTTAACTGTTGCCCTCATGATTGCAAGCCTGCAACCTATGCCCTGTGAACTGTTGAGGACTGTATGGTTAACCCCTGCTGTTACTATCTGCTGTGTATTCTGAAGGGATGAGGTTCGTGTTCGAGTCGAACATACGTTTGACTCGAACATCGGCTGTTCGATCGTTCGCCGAAGATAGAACGTTTTGGGCCGTTCACGACAAATTCGAGTGACGCGAACGGCCCACAATACACTGCACCATCGCAGTGCAATCCCGGCGCTGTGATTGGCCAAGCATGCACTGTGACCCCGCATGCTTGGCCAATCACAGCGCCGGCAGTGAGGAGAGGCATAATTGGCCACAGGCAGGATGCCTGTGCCCAATTATAGCTCAGGGGGGTTTAGTACACGCCCCACACTATAAAAGCCCGCCAGCGCGGCGGCCTTGTGTAGTGTGTTGGCGTGCAGGGAGAGAGAAGGATAGGCAGGGACAGTGTCAGTGATATTCTTTGCTAAACCTTGTGCATTTACAGTGTGTTGGTACAGGGACAGAGGATAGGCAGGGACAGTGTCAGTGATATTCTTTGCTAAACCTTGTGCATTTACAGTGTGTTGGTACAGGGACAGAGAAGGATAGGCAGGGGACAGTGTCAGTGTCATTTTTGCTGAGCCTTCTGCACAGTATACACCTGTATATCCGTCATTGCTGTTCTCAAATACAGGCATCTGCAGGAGTTAGTGGCACAGTATACACCTGTATATACCCGTCATTGCTGTTCTATAATATTACTGTTCAAAATTACAAACAGATTCTACTTGTTCAGAGTATATAGGGCCTTTTTTATTTTGTGTGCGGGGTTCCCCTTAATATCCATACAAGACCCAAAGGGGCTGGTAATGGGCTGGGGTAGGGGGGGGGGGGTGATGGGGTAGCCATGCCATTTTTCTTAAAGATTTTCATCCATATTACCGTGACCAGACATTACATTAAAGCCGCAAGCAGTTTTAAATGGATTTTTTTCCTTTACAAATGTCATTTTGTGCAGGGACAGTTCTAAACACGGGAAACACATGCCACTTCACAGGCATACTTTAGACACCCCCCAGGTACGATATATAAAGGAATATTTGACTTTTTTAGTCTCACTTTATGCATCATTAAAATGACTGCTCCCGAAAAACGTCCGTTTTTAAAACTTCGTTTTCCATTGATACATGTCCCCTGGGGGAGAACCCGGGTTCCCAACCCCTTTTTAGGACAATAACATGCATATTAGTCATTATAATTAGCACTTTAGATTTAGAACATTCGCATCCATTGTATTTAATAGGGTTCTAACGTTCGTGCGAACTTTCGGTCCGTTCGCGGGTTCTGGTGCGAACCGAACCGGGGGGTGTTCGGCTCATCCCTAGTATTCTGGTGGGGGGAAAGCTGAACGGCGTGACTGGACACAAGATGAATGGAATTACCCTTTGCACATTGAAATAGTGTAGAAAGAAATCTCTTAAATTTTCTAAGTTCAGCCTGATGGTTAAATGTAGAAAAGACAATTATAAGGCCTCTAGTAAGTTAGTAACAATAAATGGACTAGTTCATTTAGATAAACATCACATAATGATTAATGAACCTAACAAGGAAAGCAAGATTCAAGAAAACAATTAGTTCTGAACAAAAACATTTTTATTTTTAACATAAAAAAAAATAAAAAAATAAAAATTAGGAAAAAAGATTCTCCCCCAACCTGGTGACCAGTCGCTGTAGGGACATATTTATGCCAGCCATTTGTTCACCGAGGTACCTAGTAGCCTCCAGTTGGCTCCTAAGGCTGCGTTGGTACCTCTCCAGAGCCACATAGTGACGAAGCTGCCGGCGATTGTGGAGGGCCAAAGAGTGACATAGCCTCCTGGTTTCGGCATATTGTCTCTCTTGGACCTCCACAATGCGTCGCAGATACGCATTCACATGTGGCTCTGGAGGGGAGATGTGTACTGTAGCGGCTGGAGAATCCTCACCAGGACGCACTGGGGAGGAGGCAGTAATGGGTGTGTCCAGGTGGGGGGATAGTGAAGGGTGGAGGATAACATGCGCCGTAGAAACCGCTGGGGAGGAAGGACAATCACCAGACGCGGGCAGGTACAGGCCTTCGTCCACCGGGTGGAGGTGAAGGATGAAGACTTCACCTGTGAAGAAAAGAAAATACATTAGATAGATAATACAATACACATGACTTCTTCACCCTAACATTATATAAAGACAATTATCTCAAAACGCTTGTAGACAATCATGTAACATCTTGAGATGTTTTCACTTCTACATACCAGTTTTCCATTTTTGATATTCAGTGAGATGCACCTAATCAATTTGTGTGTAGGAGATAGTGGTGTCTGTGTCAATTTGCTGCGTCATCCCAGGTTTGCTGAGCTGTGCAGGAAGGTGTAGTACTTTACTGTACTCTGACCGGGGCGGAGCTGAGTGTCCTCCCCGGCCAGAGTAAAAAAGGGATTCCCCTCTACACATCGAGCAGTGTAAAGGAGAATCTCCCAAAGATTTTATCCGCTTGGTCGCACGGCCGGCTTGAGAAAATCTTAAGGTGTAATGGATGCCTAAGTGCTGACTGTGACAGAACCCACTGTCACTGTGTGTTTTGGAAGGGACTGAGGGCTGGCCTCTTACCCACAGATTATGGCCCAGAAGACACTGAGAGACTTGGGGAAATCTGGTATTGAGAAAATGTAATGTAATGCTACATCCCTTCCCCCCCCCCCCCCGATTCCCCCCTCTTGTTGCTGTGCTTAATTGTGTTGGTTCATGGCACATAGACAATGGTCTGGACTGCAGACATCTCTCCGCAGGGGATGTGTATTGAAGGGCTGCCTGCTTACCATAATCCCTTTATGTTTAACTGTAGTCTCTGTTTCAATGTTCAGTTACCATTGGTTCTTCCTTGTCCCCTACCCCCCCTCTATGACAAGGTTAAGGGGAGTGTCCATAACTGTGTGTAAAAGTGTATGTTTTGGATTTAATAAACTGTTGATGCTCTGCATGTTTAACCCTCAACACCTGTGTGGATTGTCTCGTGATTGAGGGGTTAAGGGCTGGTTATGGTGAATCTGCAGGCTGCATGTGCATTTGGAGGACAGGAGACACAGGTCTGGCGGATGTTCCCACCTGGGGTATCTGAGATCCGTCACACTGACCACTAACTACTCTACCTCATCCAGACTGATTGACTGTCGCAAATATGGAAGATCAGTTGCACTTGCAGAAAAACATATCAGCTATACCAGCTATTAACATTACACTCACCAAAGAGAAGCCATTCAAGCCATTGCATTAGGGATGACCTAACAAAAAGTTGTTTAATAAAATATAGCAGGCTACTTTTTAAAGTTGATAATTTTATATAGCCACTGATTGAATAAGCCCCACTTCTGTTCTAGGCTAGGTAGGTTACTCACTCCTGGTCTAGGCTAGGAGGTATAACAGAGAATTTACAATTACTGAACCTTCGATATCCGGTGCTTCATCTGCTCCCCTCTGCTACTGCAGTGGTCTGGTCTCTCCCTGAGCCTTCAAGACCTATGCAAGACTCAACTTCTTATAGATATTTGCCTGCACAAAGATCTACGAGGTCATTTACAATTTTTTGCTTTATATCAGGGGTCTCCAAACTTTTCAAAAAAAGGGCCAGTTTATTTTCCTTCAGACTCTAGGGGGGCCGGATTGTGGCCAACAGGGGCAGAAAATGTCATGGGCCCATCATCAGTGAGAATAAATATGGCCTCAGGGTTGGTGGTCAATAGGAGTGGTGCCCCTATTAGTAGGAGGAATAGTATCCCATCATTAGTATACATAGAAGAAAAAAATGCCCCATTGTTGGTGTGAGTGGGAGAATTAGTGCCCCAAGGGCTGGATAAAAGCTACCAAAGGGCCACATCTGGCCCTCGGGCCGCAGTTTGGAGACCCCTGCTTTAGATGATGCCAAAGAGGAGGCACCAGACATCATGAGGAAAGTGTTAATGCATGAATTAGGGGCATGCCGGAGATTGACCATGTCCAGGGACTGCCAGCCAATAGCTGGAGATTCTTGTCTGACACACCCCTTCCAGCCTGCTGTGTTATTCACGATGATTAACAGTGATTGGCTCAGACTGGGAACCTGAACTGCAGCAAGAAGCTGGCGTGATCAGGGAAGTGACATTGAGGAAATAGCAAGCACAGGTCACGCTAATGGGAAGACTGGAATCAGCTGCAAAGGGGGACTAATAATTAATAATTCCAGCTAAACCGAAGCCTTGGAGAATAAATCACAACCATTTCTAGACAAGGTTTGCCATCAGCATTTCATATTTAAAATACTATATTTGCCTGGCAAATACAAAAAAAGTTATACTTACTCCCTGGATCTGCCGCGTCTGGCTGTTCACCAGCTTCCGCATCCCCAGCAGCCTCTACAGTGCAGGTCTCCTCCACCTCCTGCTCAGCCTCAGCAGCTGTTGATTATGATTAATATAGAAAAGAACATTACAATCTGCAGTGTACAACAATCTCACACATTAGTACAAGAACATTGAAACATGTATGATCACTCAGCAGACACCAGCAAGATTATACTAACTTACATGTGGGCGTTGCCGCCTCAGCCTCCTCCTCCTGAGTCTCCCACTCTGATTGGATGACACCTATTTAATAGAAAGGAGAAATGATGAACGTTACAATGTTCAAGCTTCAAATTACTATAAATAAATACTGTATATAGATAAAATTAATTATCCATTAGCATGGCAATACAGGTCAGGTCACTAACGTTTATCTACAAGGCAGGGACATGCATTCAACCATTTAGAAAAAATCTCTCTAAAAAAAAAAAAAGAGGCACTTACCTGTCCTGGTTCCAGCGGCGAGTGCTAGGTGCACCGCCACTGATCAGGTGCCTCAGTTCAGAGCAGCGACGTTCTGTCAGATTGCGTAAGTTACGCAAGCGGTTGCGTTACCTGACAGAAGGTTGCAGAGGCTCTACCTGTCACTGCTTGAGCGAGAAGCAATGACACTGGAATCGACAATGGAAGGCTGGACAAATGGAAAAGGACCCACTGCATTAGTGTCACTACTACACTACTTACTGGGCGTTGATGACGTGGAGGACTCCTGCTCCTCCGCCCTCCTCCTCCGGCGGCGCTGGGACTGGATGCGATCTTTAAATAAAATCAAACACAATATGGTAAATGACGGATGCTTGACAAAAAAAATGTCCTGCACAATGCAATGCTGACACCAACCCTGATGAGCCAGGAGATGGGTGATCTCATCCTCCCCTATACCAGCTAACAGCTCTGCCTCATGGGTGAGGAGAGGCACCTGCTTCCCTCTGCGCCCCGTCTGCCTGCGTTTACGCGCTATGGAACTGCAAAACAAAAAGAGAAGAGAAACAGGTTCCATAATTAAACTACAATAGTAATCTGAAAATTACATCTACACATGAAACAAATGTAGAATGAACCCGTAGAATGAAACAATGCAAATGGAATTTTTGGATTAGGCGCATTTTTTCACGTAGCACAAGATTTGCACATTTTTTTTATTAACCAAATTTATTTTAAGAAAAACGTATGCTTTTTTTGGTGTGCAATAAAATATAAAAGAAAGGATTGGGATTGTGCTGATAAAATATAGATGTCCAGTCCACCTTTCTAATTATGCGCTTGTTTGAACTGTGTATGGTGTAAAATAGTACATTTTTAGAGCACTGATTGTTGTATAAATGACAATGGTCACAAAATGGCATCAAAAGTGTCCGATGTGTCCGCCATAATGTCGCAGTCACGATAAAAATCGCTGATCGCCGAGGGGGCGTGCAGGGAATCACGAGACCACTCTGGCCACAGAAACATGAAACTTCCGTCTCTACCCTCCCCCCTACTCTCCCTCCCTTCCCCTACATCTCAGAAATATATAGATTACATATTCCTACATTGTGACACTATCTGAACGCCATTCTGTACCTACGTTCACCTATGAAAGTTGCACAAGGGTATTCATCTGATCCGAAACCATCCCTCGAACTGTTAGGGAGAGATTACTGTACTATTGGCCCAGACACGACCTGACCCCTTGGGGTCTGACAAGAATCCCTGCCCGCGTACAGCAAGTACCCTGTTTGGGGTGCGCGGGCGGGAATGATCCCACTGATGAAAGGCCACCTAGCCACTTCAACCTGCCCTGAATATCCCCCTCAAATGGGAACTTGATCACCTCCCACAACCCTTAGAGTAGAGCATATATTGCTAGTAAAGTGAGGGGAGGGTTTCGGAAGACACCACCCTTCTCTGGTGTAACAGAGTTAATAACAAACATTGCCTGTATTAGTTTGATCAATGTTGTTGGTATATTCTACGAGTGAACTATGTACTTTATATCGCTGTACTTGACTTATCGTGGAATTCTTGTATACCTTACTGTACCTGTTATGTAACCTGTATATGTGACTATACAATAAAAAATTTCTGAAAAAAAAAAAAATAGCTTATCGCCGCCATTACTAGTAAAAAAAAAATAATAATAAAAATGCTATAAAACTATCCCTATTTTGTAGACGCTATAACTTTTGCGCAAACCAATCAATAAACGCTTATTGCAATTTTTGTTACCAAAAATATGTAGAAGAATACGTATCGGCCTAAACTGAGGAAATAATTTGTTTTTTTATATATTTTTTGGGGATATTTATTATAGCAAAAAGTAAAAAAAAATTGTGTTTTTTTTCACAATTGTCGCTCTTTTTTTGTTTATAGCGCAAAAAAAAAACGCAGAGATTATCAAATACCACCAAAAGAAATCTCTATTTGTGGGGAAAAAAAGAACGCAGTGCCGAATCGCAAAAAGTGGCCTGGTCATTTGGCAGCCAAATCCTCCGGGGCTGAAGTGGTTAAAATGTAAAAAAAATAATAATCAGACATGTTACTTACTGCTTAATGTCGCTGAATTTTTTCCGACAGGCAGTCGGGTCACGCCGATGGCGATACATCCCCTCAACTTTTTTGGAGATCTCCTCCCACTTCTCACGCTTCCACTCCTGAGTGGTATCCCTGGAGCGGGGGCCACACAGCTGTATCCAGTAAGGAAGCGTTTCCTTTACAAGGACCTGGGACTCAATGTGAGTCCACATAAGGTTACGCTTCCTGCTGGTTGCAGCTTGTGTCCCCAAGCGACGCTTTTTGGATGATGGGGAATGGGATGTTGCTGCTGCTTCCTCCATAGAAGGCCCAGGAACGTCCTCCATGTCGTCGAAATGGGTCGCCATATTATCCGACACTGACAGAACGTCGGAGCACGTGCACAAACGAATGTGAAAGTAGTTAGCTGACTGTTGGGATAGACCATCCATTCCACATGAACGACGAAGATTCGACGAAGATTCGACACAGCATCGAAAAAAATACAAACGTCGAATCTGTGGCTTATGGTGTCTGTCAAAAGTTCTAAGTTGATTCGATGGTGCAGTTAAACTCACTGTACGATGCTTCCTGCAATCGTACATTTCCGGTTAAATGCATCCGTTCATGGGCTATAGAAAAATTCTAATGTTGAATGACTAGTAGTAATAATTAATAAATATAATTATTACTAGTCATACAACATTAGAATTCTACTATAGCTAGCTTGTAGGCGGAACATTCGACCGAAAATGTACGATTGCTGCGTCGAATAGTTTAGCTGCTCCGTCGAATCTTCTTAGAACACACACACACCATATAAGCCTTCAATGACAGATTCGACCTTAATTATTTCGGATTTTCGGACGAATGCAATTTTTAACGAAAAACGAAATAAATAAAAACGATTTTCGGGAGTAACTAAATAAATTTATTTTTCAAACGAAAACGAAATTCCGAAACGAAATATTTCAGTGTGCACATGTCTATTATCTGGCGACAGGGAGAAGTCTTCAGGACTTGAAGTTCACCACAGGCATCTCCCCCCAGGCTCTGGGCCTCATAATCCCAGACACCTGTTCTGCCATTATACAAGTCCTGCAGGAGGACTATATTAGGGTAAGTTTTCTCCCTTAACATCACATTTTATGTATTACATGTATGCTAATGTATTGTATTTCTTTCATCCTTCCCTAATTACCATGGTTGTAATATGCTGAGAATGTCCCCTTTGTCCCCATGCATGCTGGAAGCTTTAGATTGCCCCTTTTTTCTCCTCCATAAATATTTCCCTTCACTAACTTTTCCAGCAGGGGCGCCTGTTGCTCCAAATGTTTGGGGGTTCAAACCCCAATTTAGGAAATAAACGTCCTCCTTTTTTGCTCTGGTGCCTATTAAACGCCCCCAGTTGTCCCCTCTAATGCAGCCATTTTGTTCCCTCCAATGCAGCCATTTAGTCCCCTCTAATGCAGCCAGTTTCCCCCCAGCCCCGCACTTACCTTCTTGTGGTCAGCGCCATCCTTCTTCTGTCCTTGATGTCTTCTCCTTCCCTTGATGTTGCATCAGCCAATCATGTTACCATTAAACAGACTTGGTGAACATGATTGGCAGAGCAGCCTGCCAGTGTTTCCCCAAGGAATGCCCCCCCCTGCATCCCCTATTTTACTTTTAGGAAGCCAATTACATCGCTCAGGTTGTAATGTGCAAGACTATTTTACTACCTGTTTCTGCTATGCAATTTGAACCCCCTAAATGCTGCAATTATTCATATGTCAGTCGCTTTACAAGAGGCCATTCACCTGAATAGTGGGCGGCATAGACAATACATAGGTTAATGCAACGCATGAACCTATGTATTGTTCTGAGTGATGGGCACAGGAGAGAGGGGGCAGTGCTCCAGCGCCCACTCTGGACGCACCGCCACTGCAATGCTATCCTGTGGCCAAACACATCCCCCCCCCCCAAAATAATTTAGTAATGGCCCATCAGAGGGGGTGATGAATATGATAAATGAGCCTTCCATTATACTTATTTTAAACACCTTAATAAACGTAGAATTTGATTGATGTTGGCCTCTAATGTTTTTTCAGAGAATTTCCTTGTAATGTATGATTTTTGTATTCTAATATTATTTCATCTTGTTTCACTCCACAGCTTCCTTCCATGCCACAGGAATGGCAGACTGTGGCATCGGAGTTTGCCACGCGGTGGGACTTCCCCAACTGCGGTGGTGCCATAGACGGGAAGCACGTCCGCATCGTGCCGCCACCCCGTTCTGGGTCCTACTACTACAATTACAAGGGGTTTCATAGCATTGTGCTGATGGCGGTGGTGTCAGCACGGTATGAATTCCTCTATGTTGATGTAGGGAAGAATGGCCGGATGTCCGATGGGGGATCCTTCATCCAGACGGAGTTTGCCCTCCGTCTCCAGAGTGACGACCTTGCATTGCCACCGGATGCAGGGAATATTGAAGGACTCCCATTTGTTTTTTTGGCTGATGAAGCCTTCGGACTCGGACGGCATCATATGAGGCCATTTCCACAGAGGACCCTGACCCCAGACAAGAGGGTGTTCAATTACCGGCTGGCCAGGGGCCGAAGAGTTGTCGAAAATGCCTTTGGCATAATGGCCAGCCGGTTCCGCCTTTTTATGACTTCAATACACTTGGCGGACTACAAAATAAACTATGTCGTATTATGTTGCTGTGTGCTACACAACTTTCTGAGCCAAAAATCTAATTCCTATATGGCCTCAGTTTTGCCAGAGGCTGGACTTTCCCCTGCAAATCCCCTGCCGGGCCTGGAATCTGCCCGTCCTGGCTTGCCCTCCCAAAATGCCCGTGAGGTTTGGGACAAATACATGGAGTATTTCACGGGTAGGGGGGCAATTCCTATGCCAGCCTATGTCTAAGGATCCAAATAAAAAGCTTGTTTAAAGCTTTAATTATTTGTTCTTTCCTGTCTCCTAGTTTGTCTTAGTGCATTTGTAGTGCCAAGTGTATTTTACTTTAGTAACTAACAACCATTTCACTATGTAACCTTATAAAATAACCAAATAAGCTTAGAGGGTATTATAAAAAGAAGCTACACGTTGTTTGTGGTCAAATATTTTACTCTGTGCACATTCTCACCATTTTTCTGTTTTTTTGGGTTGGCCTGGCCACAACCCGGCAATTTTTTGATTATGAAAATACAAAAATAACAGTTGCATTCTAAAAATTACAACATTGGATACCTCTGAGCAATCTGAGACATTCACTTACACAAACTATGTCTCTATGTGCCCGTCCTAATATGGGGTCCTGCCACCCCTTGCCCAGCCAAAAATTGAATATGCACACATTTGGGATTATTTTCATCTAGGAAGTTTACAATCCTGATCCCTATTGTCAACATGTGCTATCTGCCATCAGGGGTGATCAATGGACGTGTTTTGGGGGTGCAACCCCTTCCTCAGTTCACCGACTTTAGATACGAGGAAGGGGTTGCACCCCCAAAAGACGTACATGGATATCCCCTGATGGCAGATAGCACATGTTGACACACTGTGTGCAGATTACATTTTTGGCTGGTTTGATTGTCAAAAATATTCGAAAATGTGCAATAACAAACATGTAAAAACAAATGTGTTTGGATGGCTTATTGAATTCTCCCCAAAACATCGAGAATGTCTTTAAATGTTTGTTCCATCACATGGATTCTTTGTTTAATTAGGTCCAGTTCCGTGCTACATTCCATCACTTGCTGGATGAGGCGGAGGGCACTGTCAGCAGAGAACCGTGTACTATCCTTCACAACATTTATATCCCCTAAAAACAAAAAACAAAAGGTATTATAACTCTGCAGGCCTACATCTCTTACCTGAAGCTGTGGTGACAGATACTGACCTGTTGTGGTGACCAGATCCACAACGTCATCCACCTCTCCTTCCTGCACTTCTCCTTCCTCCACCTCAACTTCCTGCACATCTTTCGGTTGTGGGTCTTTGGGAGTTTGGGGTTGCTTGGAAGTTGTGGGGTGCATGTGCTCCCTGGAGTGTTCTCCTCCCAGTCTTCTCTCCCCTATGAGAATCAAACAAAAGGTCTATTTATCACACTGTAAATCTCAATGTTAAAATAAAAACAGGCTAAATTGCTTGGAAGTGTGGTACAAGTGTGTGTTTGGGCAGAATTTAAAGAAGAATGCATTATTTATGACCAAGAATATGTTTAGTATTCACCTTTGGATGTAATTTATTTGACATGGAGGCACCACAAAAATTCACTGATGCACCTGTGTGGGACACCCAAAAAAGGCGGGTCTGGTGGCCCACACTATAGTGCTCCAAAGTAGAGATGTGGAAGCAGCTGCTGAGTGTCCTCTCCTTTACACTGATAAAAGTTTGCATTTCATTCTCTTTACAAACACATCATCTAGCCTAAAAATTTTGCCACAATATTTGAGCAAAAATGGCAGATGTCTAATTACTTTGGTGACTCTAAAATAAGCCAAAACCGCGGATAGTGGCCCGAACGAAGTGTCGGTAACGTAACGAACGATTACTGTGCCCAACCAAGTTCAAAATATTACATTTTGGAAGGGAGTCCCATATGAGAAACCAAAATAAAGAGCAACATGTAAGTTTAGAAAAAGATTAATAGCAGAAAAGTCTACATTTTACTTACTTTTAGCGAGCATTCTCTTTATGCTCCTCAACTGCTCTGGCTCCCTCAGTTTGAGGTCTGACCACCTCTTTCTGAGCTGCTCATTTGAGCGTTTCACCCCGAAATTCGCCTTCAGACTCTTCACGACTTTAGTGAGGATTTTGGCCTTCCTTCTATTTGGTTTGCTATACGGCCCATGCTTTGCATCATAATCAGACTTGAGCAAGATGTCCACCATCTCCGCCATCTCCGCCAAAGACATATTCGATGCCTTGAATCTCCTCCTTGATCGTGACGTTTCCTCGGTCTCCGGGCTTGTCTCCTCCTCGTTAGTTGCGGAATTATCAGACACCTGCTGTAACTCCGCCATATCTGTCTGCGCGCCGAAAGAGAAGGGGCGGGGAAAAGATGTTAGTTAGAACGTCATGGGCGGGCGACGTGTGCGGAGCGACGTGTTCGTATTTTGACGCATGCGTGGTGTGTATATAGCAAACACACATGTGACTATAGTACATTCGGTGTGCGGAGAGAGGAGTTCAAGTGACGGACGTGCGAACGAAGGTATGTGATTTTGTGACTTGTACAAATTGTTGGCCTATACTGTCTTGAGAATGTTGGAGGATATATATGGTGACTAGGATGTTAAGGAGGTTAGACTGTTTGCCTCATATTAGTTATATATAATTTATTTAACTTGCAGATACAATATGAATGTCTTTATAAGCGACAAGGATTTCCTGGCGGAATTTATTGACCGGGTAAGGGAGCTGCCGGCTCTGTGGGAGACGAAAAACCCCATCCATAAAAAAAGAGGGGTGAGAAAAGCAGCGCTGGAGAAGCTGCTCCCATTTGTGCATACCAAGGTGCCCACAGCCACAGCAAAACAAGTGGACACTAAAATTGGGAGCTTGAGAGGTACCTACAGGACTGAACGCTCTAAGGTGCTGGCTTCTCAGAGGTCAGGAGCAGCAGCAGGTGATGTTTATGTCCCGATTTTGTGGTACTACAACAGGATGTCCTTCCTGGATGACCACATTGAGACAAGGCCATCACTCTCCACTCTTCCCCCCAGACTTCCCTGCAGCCAACCTGAGCCTTCTCTGGAGCAAGAGGAGGCATCCATCCTGGATGATCCTGATTTGGCCATCTGGAGCCAGGTATAGTATTAAGTGAAAATGTATTGGGATAAACTTAATGTTTGACAAATATGTCAAGATGACAAACATAAAATATTTTGGATTCCACAAGTGAAATCAAGATCTGTAGACATTAGTCTGCACTTAATTGGGTGCTAAATAGTCAATCTGATGTAGTGGTAAATTTAAAGCAAGAATTTATGGATTTACATTCTAATTGCTTCAATCAGGATTACAAAGTTTGATGCAAAGATTAAACCAACATATTAAACTATGTCCCTTTTTCATACACAGGATGAAATCAGCCAGGAGGAGGGTCTGGAAACTGTCAGGCAGGAGTAGGAAGGGCCCAGTGGCAGCCAGGAGGTGGCAGGGCCCAGTGGCAGCCAGGAGGTGGCAGGGCCCAGTGGCAGACAGGAGGTGGCAGGGCCCAGTGGCAGACAGGAGGTGGCAGGGCCTAGTGGCAGACAGGAGGTGGCAGGGCCCAGTGGCAGACAGGAGGTGGCAGGGCAAAGGAGAAGCACCAGATCCCAGGTGCCTCCCATCCGGCTTCCCAAAAGAGGCAGGAGGGACAGGAGCACGAGTGAGGCAGCAATGGCCCTTATTCGTGAGGCCCATGCCACCCTCCAGGAGCCCACATCCCCTGAAGAGGCCATTGTCGGCCTAGTGGAGGCTAAGTTCAAGGTGATGAGCATGGAGCAACGCCTCCTATTCGAGCCCCTGCTCATCACCTTGCTCAACAAGGGGGTGATGGAGAAAATTACCCCCAATACCGCCATATGTGAGGTGGCACAACTGACCCAACCTCAACCTCCACCTCCCACTTCTTCTTCTGCCCCACCCCCTTCTGCTACACCTCCACCTTCTTCTTCTGCCCCACCCCCTTCTGCTACACCTCCACCTTCTTCTTCTGCCCCACCCCCTTCTGCTACACCTCCACCTTCTTCTGCCCCACCCCCTTCTGCTACACCTCCCCCTTCTTCTTCTGCCCCACCCCCTTCTGCTACACCTCCCCCTTCTTCTTCTGCCCCACCCCCTTCTGCTACACCTCCACCTTCTTCTTCTGCCCCACCCCCTTCTGCTACACCTCCACCTTCTTCTTCTGCCCCACCCCCTTCTGCTACATCTCCTCCTCCTCCTCCTGACAGGAGTACCCCTCCAGTGGCCCAGCCTCCAGCCAAACGAAGAAGGAAGGCTGCAGGGAAGGCTTCAGGGAAGGTTGCAGGGAAGGTTGCCAGGAAGAAGAGGAAGTGATGGCCTTGCTTCATTGTGGTCGGACAGAAGGCAGCCTGTTGTAGTACCACACACTTGGGACATATATATCACCTGCTGCTGTTCCTGACCTCTGTGAGGCCAGCATCAGATTGTGTTCAGAAATGTTGGCCTTCTCAAGCTCCCAATTTTAGGGTCCACACAGGGTTGCTGTGTGCTCTGGGGTCCCTGGGATGCACAAATGGCAGCAGGTTCTCCAGTGCTGCCTTCTCTTTATTTTATTTCGAAACATGAATAAATGTGATTTTTGTTTAAGTTCATACTTGACTATGTGTATTTGTAAAAATTAAAAATCTAGCTTTGGAGTAAGCAGATACATTTGACTGACAAAAAAAGGGACAGATATCAACCCCCCAAAAGAATAACTAAATCTGATTTGCAAAAAAACATGGTGGAAAATTTAACTAATATAGATTCCAAAATTAAATGGGAGATCACTATCAAAACATTGCGAAATTATAATTAACATCATTTTGAAAAATATAACCATTTAAATTATTCCTAAAAACTTGCACGATATAATACACATAAATCTTCTTAAGAGCAGCATGAAAAAGGTTAAAAAATAAGGCAGAACTCTGTGTGAATATCAGCAGCAAAAGAAGGTCACTTGTTTTGATTAATGTAACATTCTAACGAAGATTTCAATGCAGAACATTTAAACGATGCAATAATTTTGAGCGTGATGAATGTGCTCTCTCCATTACGAAGGCTTGTTTTACCAGAAGATGCGCTCCCGTCTCATAGTTGCTTGTGAGCATGTGCGCTTTTGGAAGAGTCGTAAAAGCATACACACGAACCATTTTCTCGTCACAAAACAGGCCTGTTTTGTGACGAGAAACACGACGAGGAAATCTGGAATCCTGACGAGAAAATAGAGAGCAGGTTCTCTATTTTCTCGTCGAGATTCTCGGCAATTTTCTCGTCGTAAAACCATACACACGAACGTTTTTCTCGACAAAAAAGCTCTCGCGGCACTTTTCTTGACGGTTTTGGACGAGAAAATCGGTCGTGTGTACGAGGCCTAACTGTTCAATTTTCGAACGTTCACTCATTTCCTTATGTTTAAATGTTTCTCCCACACCATGCACCCCCTCTCTGTCTTGACTGTGCTGTACAGTAAGTACCCATAAAGGGGTCCTGAACATAAAACAGTGACTCATTCTTAATTACACCATAAAAGCCTCTTATTGCATAACGGCTCAGGGAAAAATAAGAAATACTCAGCAGTGAAAATCTATAGATTCTTTGCTTCTGTTCGAGAATATAATTTTTTTTTTTCATTTTGAATACGTCTGTGATTTGCAGCACGCTTGATTAAAGGACAGTAATGAAAAGCCAAGCTGCGGTCTTGACGGCATAACCTATTCCCATACTGGAGTCATGGAAGATAATCCAGTGTCTCTATAGAGGCAGCTGGGAAGAAGAGTAATTTACCTTTTGCATACGGGATTGGATTGTGCTGATGTGAGCGTTTCCCTGTGAACTCCAATAAAATATCTATTCCGAGGTCCCCGTGTGTTGTGCTGTGACATTTTCTAATCTGTATTTAACCCTTATGCTTGCTGCTTTTCGTAAAGCTAATGCATTTTGTATGAAGGCTGGTTTCCTTTGGCTTCACTGTAATATTTAGCTGTTATTTTATATTTTTTGTAGCCCAACCATTGGCAAAGTTATTTGGTTTTGAATAGAGTGGGGAAGGGTTAGAACTGTCAGGTTTTCATTGCTGTCTGTGTCTGTATTGCGAAGATTTCCCTTAATTTTCTGTCCCACTCATGGATGTCACAGGGAGGGATAAAAAGAGAAAATTCCCCAATGAGCACTCAAAAATTAATAAAACTATATTTTTTTTAATCCTTTCTGTGGCCCTTTAAGTGCGTCTTAAAGAATATGTAAACCCAACATTTCATATTCCTGATATGTTACTGCTTTACCATGTACTTGTATGAAAAAGTCCCCTATTCTCTTTGTATTGCTTCCTTTGTGTGAAATCCCTGGTGTTCCTGCCAGTCCCTCTGCTTTCCCATTAAAAACTGACCACACTAAGCAAGAGAGCACATCATGTTCAGTTCTCTAGCTATGCTGGGAACTCAGCATACTCTCCTCCAATGATCAGACTTGTCCTGACACCCTCCCAGGCACAGCCATTCACTGGGAAGATCAATGTGCTGTTGTCTTGTCTATATTCCAATCAAACATAATCCTGGATCACAGGCTCACCTGTAGTGGGTGCTGTAGCGATTACCAGCTGGACACTGGATATATCACAGATCAATACACATACTCGTCAGCACACCATGCAGTCCAAAACATTTATTGCAGAGATATCACATCACAAAAGAACAAGTGCAACATTTCGGAGCCGCGCAGGACCTCTTTGTCATCTCATGCCTGACGAAAGGGTCCTGCTCAGTGTGATGCCGTTTTCCCTTCCCCAGCTCTTATGCAGCTGAGAAAAGAGGGAATGGGATCACTAATAAAAAAGGGAAATAAGTTCTTTATAATATTTTTTTATATCTATACACAAATGTTTTTGCCTTTCATTTCTATTTTAAACCGAATGGGTTGTTTTACAAGGTGATTGTTTACAATCACTTTAAAAGCAGGAGACAAAGGCAGGTGTTATGATTACTGGATTACTGTGATTGTCACAATGGTCACATGATCATGAGACCGTTTCCACTGGCTCACAATCACGAACAGAGACTGATTGGTAAGTGTGCTGGGAATGTGCAAAGAGAGCGCTCTCAGCATTTAACCTCAGACTCCCAAAGGCGCATAAGTACGGTGGCTGGGTGTTAAAGCAAACCTAAACCGATTGATTTCAATCTTTCCCCAGTTACATTCAAGGCATGCCATGAATGATAACTGTCGTAGTTGCTTGTGCTCTCAACTATCAAGCCAATAATTGGCTGCTGTCATAACTAATCACATGTAAAGCACTATGGCAACTGCAGATCAAACAGAGGCTAAGATGGCAGTTTCCTTGGTTGTAGAAGGGAGTAGATATTTAGTAAGGCCCACCTATCCTGCTACCGCATCCCATATAGCAAGGATAACTTACCACACATTTGTGGCAGTGTTGAATTGTAAGTTTGTTAACTTGCTGCACATTTTCACTGGTAAGTTGTACACTTGAAGAGCACTTGAAGCACAAGTTCTAGTTGACACTTTTCCAATTTGTAGCAAATTTGCATGGCAAGTTTTTAACAAGAGCAAAGTTGCAGTGGGAAGTCTACAGCAAGAGCTCTGCAAGTCTACAGCATGAAAATTCAGCCACAGTGACCCCTGTGGTGGGAGGACTATTGCACAACAAAACTGAACCAGAACTTGCAGCAGACTTACAGAATGTTTGCAAAGAAAGTTGATCTGGAGTTATGCAATGCGGACTTGCTGCAATTCTGCAACAAACTTGTGAAGCCTGGCAAGTCTAGCAATAGCTTAGCAAGTCATTTCAAGCTTGCAGCACAATTGCTTGCTTTCTGGGATATATAGTATGCCTTATGGCATCAAGAAGTGATTACCCGGGGGCGCATGCGTGGCTCTTGGACATGGCGGATGTGTAGAGGCTGAGCTCCGGATCCCGCCCGCACTCCTGACCCCTGTAAAGCTTCCACGAAACAACGATCGCCACGGGGGTAAGCGCATTTCCATCCGGTAAGCTTATAGCACCCCATGGGTAAAATCGGGCAGCAAAAACAGTTTTACAAACCGCAAACAGACCCACGCACGCTGACCGCGATGGACAGATTCGTCACTAGGCCGCAATCCCCGGCCTTGCCTGCACTAGCGGAACCGCTCGCAGCCACGGATCCCTCGCGGGGGATAGAGGACATGGAGAGTCATGCTGCACAAAGCTCACAGGCTGGGGGCACTCGGACACCCCCCGTAGTGTCTTCCCATACTGTTCAGAACATTCTAACCCCAGAACTCATGGATGAAAAGCTCCAGTATCTCCTCATGCAGATGACACGCAATATGGCTGCTGAAATGGGAAAACTCTCACAGGAGTTAAGGAGTGAAATAGCTCAAATTGGGGACAGAACTGACGCTCTTGAGTATAAATTTGACGACTTGGTCAATTATGTGCAGGAATTGGAGGAGGAAACTTCCACATTGAAAAACTCTTTCTCACAACTCCAACTGCAACAGGAGGACCAGGAGAATAGGGAGAGGAGACAGAACCTGAGATTCCGAGGAATACTGGAGTCAGTGGGAGACAACAATCTTCGCCAGTACTTGCTGGGGTTGTTTAACACCTTAGCCCCCAGAATTGCAGATATTGATTGGCGCATGGACCGAGCACATCGATCCCTGGGTCCCAAACCGCCCGTTGGTAACAGGCCAAGGGATGTCATAGTACGTTTTCATTACTATGAGAGCAAGGAGGCACTGACCCTTGCTACACGTAACAAATCAGCAACTGAATATAATGGGGCTAAAATACAGATCTACAACGATCTGTCTCCAGTGACCCTGGCGAAACGTAGGAACCTGCGCCCCATCACATCCCATCTGCAAAACCTGCGCGTCCCATACTTCTGGGGTTTCCCCTTTCGTTTGATTGTACCCCGAGATGGAAATCAACACTGTCTCCGTGATATGCATGAGGGTGAAGCATTCATTAAAAGTCTAGGCCTACCTCCCTTGCCTGAAGAGCTGATGCCGATTCCAGCAACCCAGCAAAATCGAATTGCACCAAATACGCCTTCCAGAGAATGGACCCCAGTCCGCAGAAAGCAGATGAAATCCTTCTCCACTCCACATCGTGGCTCCAGACGCCCCCCTTGAAAGGTCAAGAAGTCAAGGCTGGCTCTAATCTTTTTGTGGCTGAAATAGCCTATACCCTGGTGTCAGATAATTGACCTGTGTTCTATTTGCTGTTTTTTTTTTTTTTTTTTGTGTTGCAGCCACCAATCTGAACAACCAGTGGTCAAGATACCCGACATTTGGAGTTCCAACTCTGCTCACCCATGGGGTAAAGTTTTTTTTCTTTTTTGGAAGTTTTTGAAAGTCTCTTTCTATCTTTATTGAGATGACACTAGTGGGTTTGATAGCCCTATTAATCTTACTTTCATGAGAGTTTCCTTTTTGTTTTCTTTTTGCTGGAGAGCGGGGGGGATCCCCCTCTTCACGTCTCCATGTGATGGGAGTTGCCAAGTGGCCCCAATTGGTCCCAGGCTTCGGTATGGGATTCCTGAGTGTTTTCTACTACTCAGGTGTAACAACTTTGACTCTTATGGTTTTTTTTTGTTCAGAACCCCCCCTGGGTTCATTCGTTAATATTTTTATTTTGCTTTCTTCCAATACATCTCTACTACTACATACCAGTGCTGATTGCTTGTTAAGGTATAGGGCAACTTTATGTTCAAGAGTTATACAGGTGATATGTTTTCAAGGTTTACAATGCAGTAGTTTTAATGATTCATTATGGCTTTGAAGATAGTATCTCACAACGTTAAGGGACTGAACTCAATTTCAAAACGTTGGATTGCTCTTAAAGATTTTCGACGGTCAGGGGCGGACATAATACTAGTTCAGGAAACTCACTTCCGTACTGGGGGTTCGATGAAATTTGCATCTAAATTCTATCCCACATCCTATGCTGCATCTGCTCCTTCTGGCTAAGCTGGAGTGGCTATTTTGATAAAAAAATCATGCCCGGTAAAGGTCAGAGAAAAATACATCGACCCCCAGGGGAGGTTTGTCATCCTGATTTGTGAATACATGTCGTCTACATTTACTTTGGTCAATGTATATGCGCCCAATTCGGGCCAAATGGTATTTCTGAACGATTTTTTTGATAGGCTTCAAAGGTACTCTAATCCATTCATGATATTAGGGGGAGATTTCAATCTGATTATGTCCCACAGGCGCGATCGTCATACGCTCTTTGGGGACACCCCTTCCCAACGGGTGATATCTCAATCCGCCTCCTTTAGGAAACTGGTCAGAGCACACAGACTGCTGGATTCATGGAGAATCAGACATCCGATCCAAAGACAGTACACCTTCTATTCTATGGCGCATAAGATGTACTCAAGACTGGATCATTTCTTTATTACGTCCCCTTTACTCCCTCTCCTAGTAGACTCTAACATTTCTCCTATTACATGGTCGGACCATGCTCCTATTTCACTAGAACTACTATTGCATGACTCGCCCTCTAGGACTTGCCACTGGAGACTTAATGAACACTTACTCAGTTCACCCCCCATTAGGGATAGACTGACCAAAAGCTTGAATGAATATTTTGAACTAAATGTGGGTTCCGTACATAAGGTTTCTACCCTTTGGGAGGCTCACAAGGCTTGTTTCCGTGGTACATGTATTGCCGAGGGCTCTCGTCTGAAGAAGGATGGCGAGAGTCGTCGGATCTCCCTATTAGCTGACTTGACGCGGGCGGAGCGGGTTCTGCTGGGATCCCCAACAGTTGGGGCTCTCCGTAGGGTTGTAGCTCTTCACAACCAACTGAAAACGTTAGAGTATAGTAAGGCAACAAAATCTCTTATGTGGGTGAAACAAAAATTCTACGAGTATTCGAACAAGCCACATAGGATGCTAGTGAACAAACTTAGACCACGTCCATTCCATTCCTTCCCTGAATTGTTGATCCAAAGAGATGGCACCCCCACTCATTGTCCCCAAACTATGACCAAAGTTTTTGGTAACTTTTACAAAGAATTATACAATTGTCTTACCCCCGAAAATAATTTTCATTTTACTCAGGATAGGTTTGACCAGTTCGTTCAGACTCTCCCCTTGCCGAAGTTGTCCTCCTCAGATCTGGAAAAGCTTAATGCCCCCATCACCCCTGAGGAGCTTACAAAAATTATCAAAGACCTACCCACGCTTAAATCTCCGGGACCCGACGGCCTCACCTACCTATACTACAAGACCTTTTTACCTACCCTATTGCCACATATGATAAATTTGTATACATCACTTTTACGAGGAGAAATTCCACATAGCCAGTTTACACATTCATATATTTCAGTGATTCCAAAGCCGGGGAAGGATCCTTCCTTACCGGACAACTATAGGCCTATAGCCCTATTAAATTCGGACTATAAAATTTTCACGAAACTTCTCTCATCTAGATTGTCCCAGTTCATTCCCAAATTAATTAACAAAGATCAAGTAGGATTTGTTCCTTCCCGACACGCTGGAGACAACACAAGACGTACTGTGGACTTGATTGACCTGATAAACAAATTTCCCCACCCAACGCTTATACTGAGCTTGGATGCACAAAAGGCGTTCGATCGCTTAAGCTGGCCCTATATGTTTTCTGTACTGCGGAGATTTGGGTTTGACGGTCCTTTCTTTAAAGCTATACAGGCCTTGTACACAGGCACGTCTGCTCAGGTACAAATGGCCTCTTTTCTGTCCCCATATATACCTATGTCCAATGGTACTAAACAGGGGTGCCCGTTGTCCCCCCTCCTTTTTATTATTTGTTTGGAGCCATTGGCAGAGGCTATTAGATGTCACCTAGATATTAAGGGGGTACTGATGAGACATAGAGAATATAAATTATCCCCTTTTGCGGACGACATCCTCTTGACAATAACGAGCCCTATTACGTCACTCCCCTCTCTACATGCACTCCTTCAGAATTTTGGGTCTATATCAGGCTACAAAATAAACACGACTAAAACGGAAGTACTCCCCATACATGTCCCGCCAGATCTGTTGTTACAATTACAAAACATATACCCTTATAGGTGGTGTTCTCATGCCTTGACATATTTGGGCGTGAAGATTACCCCCTCGTACAGTACAATATACGCTGCAAATTTTCCCCCTCTGTTCCAGGACATCTATTAAAATTTACGTCAGTGGGCTGCATACCCTATTACTATGCTGGGCAGAATTAATGTACTAAATATGTCTGTATTGCCTAGACTTCTCTATCTTTTTGATACGCTCCCTGTAGCCATTCCTACCAGTCAGTTTAAAGCTCTTCAGAGAGGGTTTTTGAAGTTCATATGGAATAATAGCACACATCGGATAGCCAGCACGGTGGTATTTTCCTTGCGGTCACAGGGGGGAATGGGAGCACCTGACATCATTAGATATTACCTAGCCACTCATTTAAGGGCGGTTGTATCCTGGTCATGTCAGAGCAGCCCTAATAGGTGGTCGGAGATAGAGAAAGGTGCCATCTATCCGGTACATTTGTGCTCTTTAGTGTGGTCTAGACCCTTACACGGCGACCCCATACTGAAGAGAATGTGTCTTGCACCTATGCTATTCACCATTTCCATTTGGAATAAATGCAAATCAAAATTTCCGCTTGCATCATTGTGCCCTCCTCTTACTAACGTACTACTGAATCCAGTATTGCCTGATAGTTTGGTCTATGGCCGTCTGTTACCATGGATGCAGTCTCCATTGTTTCAGTTGCGAAATTTGGTTAACCCGGTCACTCGCAAATTTCTTGATTTCGCAACCCTTCAAAACAAATACTATATCCCCCAAAAGTTATTTTATTTCTATCTTCAGGTTAGGCACTTTTTTCAGTCCCTGTCCCCTAATCTTACCCTAGAAAGGCCGACTCCTTTTGAACGTGTGTGTGCGGAAGGCCCTCATCAATTACATCTTATATCATCCATATATCACATTTTACACAAATCTAAAGATTTAACGGCTGACATGCACCTATACATGCGCAAATGGAATCTGCTAATGGAGCGCCCTATCCCTTTGCAAATGTGGACCGCAATATGGTCTTCAACTTTTAAATCCTCTAAATGTGTAACTCAGAGGGAAACAGCAGTGAAGGTTCTGATGTTTTGGTATAAAACCCCTGATAGACTTCATCGAGTTAACCCTACCCTCCCCCCTACATGCTGGAGATGCAAAATTGAGATAGGTTCACACTTTCACATATTTTGGTCCTGTACACTTATACGGTCATTCTGGACAGAGGTTATGCAAACTCTTCAGTCTGTAACAAGTCTATCTCTCCCTCTAGACCCTATTCACTATTTGCTTGGACTTCCCTTTCCGGGGGTCCCAAAATCTGTTAAACGTTTAATCTCATATATACTTTTGGCTGCTAAAAGGGCTATACCGATGTGTTGGTTGTCCACCACCCCCCCCCCCCCTCTCACCTGCAGTTTCTGCAATTAATTGCAGAGATTCGGAGAATGGAATCTAGAGTACATGACACAGTGATTCAATTTGACAGGGTTTGGGAACTTTGGGACTCCTCGAGTTATGGGGAACAGGAGATTTAAGATTAGACTTTCTGTACGGATCCCTTCGTTGCGAGTTGCCTTACACTGTCTCTGTAACCTGTAATCATTCATAATGTCCTCTGCAATTTCTATTTGTTAATGACATGTATGCAATTCGTACTGGTATGGTTTTTATATTATCTTGAGTGTACTCTTAAATATGTACCAACTGCCTTTCAAATGTACTAATGTCTCTCAGATAATTGCCTTGAGATGTTTATGTTTATTACGTACTGTAACTTTTTTTCTTTTGAACTAATAAAAATTACAATTATAAAAAAAAAAAAGAAGTGATTACCCAGATAGCAAGCAATTGTGCTTTGAGTTTGAAAATGACTTGCTAAGCTATTGCTAGACTTGCCAGACTTTACAAGTTTGTTGCAGAATTGCAGCAAGTCCACATTGCGTGACTCCAGATCAACTTTCTTTGCAAACATTCTACAAGTCTGCTGCAAGTTCTGTTTCAGTTATGTTGTGCAATAGACACACTACGCTGTGAAGGACTGACATCCTGCAGTGTCCCCCTGCTCAGGAAAGCACATGTACAGGCCCATCTGAAGTTATGAACATCTGAATGATTCAGAGGAGAACTGGGTGAAAGTGTTGTGATCAGATGAGACCACAATTTAGCTCTTTGGCATCAACTCAACTCGCCGTGTTTGGAGGAGGAGGAATGCTGCCAATGACCCCAAGAACACCATCCCCACCATCATACATGGAAGTGGAAACATTATGCTTTGGGGGTGTTTTTCTGTTAAAGGGACAGGAAAACTTCACTGCATCAAAGGGACGAAGAACTGGGCCATGTACTGTCAAATCTTGGGTAAGAACCTCCTTCCCTCGGCCAGGGCATTTAAAATGGGTAATGAATGGGTATTCCAGCATGGCAATGTCCCAAAACACACAAGGTTCGAGTTACCAAATATCAGCCTGGAAACCTTAAAGAGGAGCTCCACCCTTTTTTATGTTTATTAAAAGTCAGCAGCTTTCGGCTTCACAGCCGGGCACTCACTGCGCATGCGCGAATGGCGCAGCGCTCTCTGAATGGACAGGCGATCGCCTGGGACCTGTCACGTCCCAGGTGATCGCCTACAAGGAGGGGCCGCCACAAGGCGATATGATGTATCGCCTAGGCGAGCCCAGGGTGGAAGGAGGAAGTGGGACAGAAAGTCCCACTCCTACTGAAGCCCCCCCCCAAAAAAAAAATTATGGCATGAAAGGGGGTAAGGAGTGGATAAAGCGGAAGTTCCAAATTTGGGTGGAACTCCGCTTTAATGACTTGGTAAGGATCTACAAACAGGAGTGGGACAAAATCCCTCCTGAGATGTGTGCAAACCTGGTGACCAACTACAAGAAACATCTGACTTCTGTGATTGCCAACAGAGGGTTTTACCACCAAGTACTAAGTATGTTTTGCAAAGGGGTCAAATACTTATTTTACTCATTAAAATGCAAATCAATTTATATCTTTTTTGAAATGCGTTTTTCTGGATATTTTTGTTGTTATTTTGTCTCTCACTGTTAAAATAAACCTACCACTAAAATTATAGACTGATCATTTCTTTGTCAGTGGCAAATTCACAAAATCAGCAGGGGATCAAATACTTTTTTCCCCTCACTGTATCTCATATTTACTTGCTTTAAACTTTTTTTTTTATTCAGTTACTTCCTGGTTTCTGGCCTAGGCAAATGATGCCATACATCCCAGAAGTCTTCTAGAGGGGAGAAGGGGTTTCAACTAAGCCCACCCTCCTGCCTGCATACCTGAGCTAAGGACAGATGGATTCCAGGAAGTAAATACTAAATGAATCATCTGCCCTTGCTCAAAATGGCCACAGCCAGAAATGGTATGGGATGTGTTTAGCAAAGTGATTTCTCAGTAAAAAAAAAAAAAAAGCATGGAGATATGGATGGATGGGGTTACTTTGAATATTAAAAATGAATTAAATAGTGTTTTTGGTTTGCGGTGTTTGGACGCAGTTTAGTTCTACTTTAACCTTTATCTTTAACTTTAATTTTGAAAAAAATGCAATATTTTTTACTTTTCGCTATAATAAATATCCCCCAAAAATATATGTAGCGGGGCTCACCCCTCTCTCTATCTTTATCGGTTATATGGCTGTTGTCTAGGGGTACCTGGGAGAGAGAGATGAGATACACTACGGCCCATGTCCTCCATAGCTGAGAGGTGAAGGCCAGCAAATTGGGTCTTGTGTAGGTGTCCTAGAGTCAAGTCCAGTACTTCGTCCCTGACTCCTTTGCTCCTAGTAACCCAAGTTCCACACAGTGAATAGGTCCAACTCAGTTTTATTCTTCTTGCCAAACAATAAAAAACAGTTTCTTTACTTTGGAAAATGGGGACAGATCGAGGCACAATCCTTTCCCTTCTGCTGCTGACCACTGTGATATCACCAGTGGTGAATAGTCACTGCCACTGACTAGGTGATATAGAATGTGAATTACCTTCGCTCACTTTGCCCCTGTCAGGGGAAGAAATCCGTCCAAGGGAGAAGTGGAGGCCTCTCCGTCACCAGCGATGCTGCGCCGGACTCTTCAGAGAAGTTACTGCGCACCAGTCCTCACGAACTCAGACACAAAGGTACTGAGCCCCAGGCCTCCGCCATAGTACCTCACCCCAGGCTAAAGGTGCCTGGGATGGACTCCATCTCCGCTTCGGCCAGGTCAAGGGCACCTAGGCCTGGAACACCGGAACGCGCGTCCACAATGTTGCTTCCTTAAAGGGGACGTATATATACGTCCTTCTGTCGACGTATAAATGCGTGCGGCGGTCAGCAAGTGGTTAAACAGCTTAGATGAGATTTTAGTGATTGGGTTTACACATACTTTAATTCTATTAAGGTAGTGTAATTATGAATGGTTCCTATGGCAATGTTGACAGCTCAATGCCTAGTGTTGATTCTAAATCTAAAGTCTTGATGTAGTAAAGCTGAGATCCCTTTGCGGGATTCAATCAAGCATCTTTTATTAGACTCTTAAAGCTGCAGAATGTGTGTATGTATGCACTGCAACCGTTAATTGTTTCCATCACATTCCAGTATGTGCAAGCAAAAAGGAAAATGAGAGAGACAGTCACGGTTCCTGAGCCGCAACACCTACTGTAATAGTATTTTGTAGAAACATGGACTGGGCTCTGTGGTCAGAAAACCACTTGTATTTTCCGAACCCTCCTGTAGCGGAAAATGGTTAACCACGGCCATCCTTTGATTTTCCTGTGTTTGATCTGGTTTACAGGAGCATACAACCTCAGACCGCCATAGACACATATGTATGGTGTCTGAACATTAAAGTGAAACCTAACCCATTCATTTAAATGCTTCCTATAACAGTTACATTCACGGCTGAGCTGTCAAGCCATTTAGTACCTGCTTTAAGGCCCCTGATGACATCCTATCTGGCAAAACGCATAGGGCGGAGCCACGCACACATTTTACTATGCATACGCAGCCGAGTGTCAACCATCTTTGTTACTGGAAGAAGATCTGTTTTCGATTCATGGCGTCTTTTACCTGCTGATCTACCTTTTTTTTTTTAAACCATGGGTGTTTACAATATTACACTATGTGGAGCCTTTTACTTTGCATATTCCACAATCTACCGTGAGCTTGTCAGATTTATCTGCCCGCTTGACGAGTCCTTAAACTGTATATTGGGAAAAGTGATCTGTGTTGATGTTTCATCTCCTGCCACGGAGTCCATCTCTACTGCTTAGTTAAGTGCATAATGACCACCCTGGATAGGGGGGGTCGCTGGCTTTCGGGTACACACGACCGATTTTAATGTCATTGAAAAAACTAAGTTTTTCTCGATGTGATTCTTCTCAAGCCTTGCCTACACACTATCGTGAAAAAAAATGCTCGAGCAAAGCGCGGTGACGTACAACACGTACGACGGCACTATAAAGGGGAAGTTCCATTCGGATGGCGCCACCCTTTGGGCTGCTTTTGCTGATCTCGTGTTAGTAAAGTTTGGTGAGAGACGATTTGCGCTTTTCAGCCTTGTGCTCTTCAGTCCGTTACAGCGTGACGAATGTGCTATCTCCATTATGAGCGCTAGTTTTACAGAACGAGCGCTCCCGTCTCATCACTTGCTTCTGAGCATGCGCGTTTTTTTCACGTCGTTAAAGCCTACACACGGCCGCTTTTCATGACGAGAAAAACGACAAGCAGGTTCTAAATTTTTAATGCCCATTTTTCACGTCGCGAAAAATGCTCTGGAGCCCACACACGATCGTTTTTAATGACCAAATAAAAAAAATTGCATTTTTCTCGTCATGAAAAACGGTCGTGTGTACGCGGCATAAGTCTCTGGTGAGGGTATTTTTGGTGTCACCTCAGCTATCCCTGGATTCCTTTCCAAATCTCATCACTGAGTTTTTGAGACTTTCACTTCTCTTTCAAAAGGGAGGTTCAAAATAAGAATTTTTTTTGCCTTTTTATGTCTATTTATGGACACTACTTAATGTGTATTCATCACTACTTTGCACTATTATCTTGTCACAATTTATTTCATTTGTTTTATGTACTATTTAAAGGCACATTTAAAGTGGTTGTAAAGGCATATTTTTTTTTTTATCTTAATGCATTCTATGCATTAAGATAAATAGTCTTCTGTGTGCAGCAGCCCCCCTTAACCACTTGCCGACCGGCTCACGCCGATATACGGCGGCAAAGTGCTTTGTTCCTGCGAATCGCCGCATGGGTACGTCTATACATTTAAGGGGTGATGACAGGCGCACGTGCGCCCGCTGCACAGCGGGGAACCCGATGCGCGTGGCCGGCAGGCGGGATCGCCACCGGCCACACGTGATCGCGTGCATGAGAGCAGGAACAGGGATTTGTGTGATTTGAGAAAGTTCTGGATTACCCCATATACTCGAGTATAAGCCGACCCGAGTATAAGCCGAGGTACTTAATGTTACCACAAAAACCGGAGAAAACTTACTAACTCGAGTATAAGCCGAGGGTCAACAATGCCCATTTGCATGCCTCACTGTGCCCATTGCAACTTCACTAAGCCCATTGCCACCTCACTGTTCCCATCCTCACTGTTCCCATCCTCACATGTGCCCATCCTCACATGTGCCCATCCTCACTGTGCCCATCCTCACTGTGCCCCTAGAATTAAAATTAAACATTGTAAATTGTACCTGAAGGCTGCGGCGTCCATCGTTAAAAACTCGCGGTCTCTTCCTGGTCTCTTCCGTGATAGGCGGAACTGTGTCTACTGAGAATTGCCTATCACGAACGTTCTCTCATCCTCACCCATCCCAGCAGACACGGTGTTCAGTTTCCGCCAATCACGGACGTCTGCTGGGAAACTGAGGATGAGAGAACGTTCGTGATAGGCGATTCTCAGCAGACACAGTTCCGCCTATCACGGAAGGGACCAGGAAGAGACCGCGAGTTTTAAACGATGGACGCCGCAGCCTTCAGGTACAATTTACAATGTTCAATTTCGCTGACTCGAGTATAAGCCGAAGGGGGGACTTTCAGCCCCAAAAAAAGGGCTGAAAATCTCGGCTTATACTCGAGTATATACGGTAACTTCTGCTTTTATTAAAAGATTTGATTGTTCTGTGCTATGCTAATACCCTATTCCTGTTGATTGAATTGTATCTGTAAAACAATGGGCTACCCAGCGACATTTCACAAATAGAAAATTTAAATTCCACCGTGCCACTGGTACTTTTCCGCAAGCTGCAGAGCCTGTGCCGGCTTCCTTCTTGTCCTCGGCATAGCGGACCCCACACAATGAGATAAGACATTAAATTCCAGGATCCCCTTTCGGTGGCTCTGGCAGTTCAGGCTGTGACAAAACATTCATTTACCCTGCAGCCTGGCAGAGACATTTAAATCTTTGCACTCCAGAGATGAACTAGAAAATGGGATCTGCAGAGAGAAGCTGATTGCATTTTGTTGCATACGGAGACACTGAGAGAAGGGAGCAGAGCTAAGAGAAAAATATGTAGCTGGGCTTCCTAATACCGTATTTGACTCTATAAAATATTACAGGTATCCCAGGGGAAGCATGATGTATAAACCAATGAATCGCCAAATGAAATAGATACTTACAGTACTGTATGTGGCATTACCTCCCGCACTGTAAATGTATAGAGAATACCTTTCTACGGCAGTCACCTAATCATATAAAATCATTGGTGTGCGCAGCCTATTGCATTAGGGTGTGCACTCCAGGGCACAAACACACATGTGTGTATATCAGCAGAGTGGTGTCAGTGTTCTGCCCACCGGGCCTTGATTCAGTCACTTGTCTTCATGTGATTAAATAACATGTTGGTTTTTTCTTGATGTATACCAAGATAGTTATATGCAGAGTGCAGACGCCACCTACTGTTCCTTTTTTGGTATAGTTTTAGCTGTTTGTATTAGTTACATAATGTAATTTCCTAGACAGTGTTAATAAAGTTGTTAGGAACCAGTGTATTCTGGGAGACTTCTCTAGAGGAAGAGAGTCAGCCACCAATTTAAGAATCTTCAGCAAGGCATCTTTTTCAGTCTCTCACCATCACCTCTTAGCGAGCTTAAAAAGTAAACTTTTGTTATCCCATTCTGTGTTATAGAGCATTGTTTCTTTATTGTATGCAATATTGTACTGATTGATGTTTGCATACCTCCCAACTTTTCTAATGTCCACTGCGGGACGTTCATTCATATTTTTTTCCCCTCCCGTTAAAGTTGTTGAGAGGGGGGGTCGCCGTGCCGAGGGGACCGCAAACATAACATAACTGACGAATAAGCCCCCTCCCGCCCGGCCGGCCCGACATACCTGGTGATCGCAGCCGCTCTGGGTTCCGCCTCACCTCCCTGCCTGTCGCGCTGGCACGCTCAATCTTACCTCCTCCTCCCTCCTCCTCCCTCCTCTGGCTCTGTGCGGGAATACCGTGTCGATGGTGTCCCTGCAGGAGAAACCCGCAGAATCCGTGCGGGTTGGGAGGTATGGATGTTTGTTTTATCAATTTGTAGATTCCTGGATTCCTGCCAGGCAGGGAGGGAGAGGGGGCAAGAAGACAGCACATTAAATGGCAAGCCCTACCCTGAAAATAAGCCCTACTGTGTTTTTGATTGCCAAAATTAATATAAGACCCGGGCTTATTTTCGGGGAAACACGGTAGGATCAAAGAAATATGGTATCTGAAGTCTATGGAGAAATAAGGTTTAGCTCTCTGTCCTAGAGACAGAACAGTCAGTAGAGCAGCGATTGGTGTCAGTAGGGCAGTGGACGTTGTCAGTAGTTTTTAGTTTTATTTATTTATTTCATTCTTATTCTTTTTTACAATATTACTTTTTATTATCTTTTTTTTATTTTTTTTAGGACCCCTGTTGGGGGGCTGGTCTAAACAGAGAGAAAGGGACTGAGGACAGAGCTTCCACAGTCCCTTTCTCTGGAGCTTCAGCTGCACTGGACAGTGAGCGAATAGGAAGTGCTCTTTGCTGAGCGGCTTCCTGTTCATTCAAAAACTGAAAATAGTACATACAGTACGTATAGTATGCGATCGGAACAGATCACTCATTGTGTTCATTCATTCATCCATCTAGAAACATCCTCCGCAGCAGCCAGCTGGAGAGGAGAGGAAGGGAAACTGGCGGCACTGCAGGGGAGAGACAAGGGACGCCAGGAATTGGCACTGCACAGGGTAATTAGGGTGTGCCCAGGCACACCCAGCACACCATGTGCGCACGCCTATGATATCAATATTAAAGCAGTAAAGTGGTGATCGTTGTTGCGGCGTGTCAGTCTGACACACCGCAAGTCCGATCTAGGTAGAAAGTTTCTGACGGAGACTCTTTACCACGTAATCGGCTGTGCCCAATCACAGCTGATCACGATGTAAACAGGAAGAGATGGGTATCGCTTTTTCATCACTCGCGTCTGACAGATGCGAGTAGAAGAGAGCCGATCGGCTGCTCTCCTGACATAGGGGCTGACAGGGGGGTCTGTACTGATTGATTATCAGCACAGTCCCCCTGAGGATGCCCTCCCAGGACCACCAGGGATGCTACCAGGACCACCAGGGATGGCCACCACTGATGACCACCAGGTATGCCACCCATGGCCACCAGGGATGTCAATCTGTGCCCACAAATGGTGCCAATCAGTGCCCACAAATGGTGCCAATCAGTGCCCATCACTAATGCCTGCCAGTGCCTCCTTATCAGTGATGCCCATCAGTGCCATCTATCAGTGTCCATCAGTGCCACCCATCAGTGTCCATCAGTGCCACCTATCAGTGCCCATCCATGCCTATCAATGCCCATCAGTGCCACCTATCAGTGCTCATCAGTGCCACCCATAAGTACCCATCAGTGCAGCCTTTCAGTGCCCATCAGCACCAACTTCGAGTGCCTATCAGTGCTGCATATTAGTGCCGCCTATCAGTGCCCATCAGTGTCGCATATCAGTGCCACCTCATTGGTGGCACCTCATCAGTTCCCATCAGTACCACCTTATCAGTGCCCGTCAGTGCAGCCTCATTAGTGCCCATCAGTGAAGGAGAAAACTTACTTATTTAAGAAAAAGGTTATAACGGAAATGAAGAAAAACTTTTTTTTCTGTCTTTTTTTATTTGTTTAGCAAAAAATAAAAAACCCAGAGGAGATCAAATACCACCAAAAGAAAGCTCTACTTGTGGGAACAAAATGATAACAATTATGTTTGAGTACAGTGTAGCATGACCGCGCAATTGTCATTCAAAGTGCGACAACGCTGAAAGCTGAAAATTGGCTTGGGCAGGAAGGGGGCAAAGTGTCCGGTATTGAAATGCTTAATAACCACTGAGTAGATTAAAGTGGTTGTAAACCCTCACATACACCCCACGCGATGCAATATGCAAAGCTCTAGGTGGAATGCACGCCAATACACATGAGCGGTTTTATAGATATTCTATGTGCTGTTACGAATGCCTGCACAGGAGGTGTTTTGCAAAGTATATATCTGGATGGTGAACATGCCTGAAAGTTTTTGATAAAGAGTCAAGACTTTTTCAAGCTATGTGGAGCCCGCTTTCTGTTTTTTCTGATTGCCACGAGACTCATTTTTGGAGTTACGGTATGCAGTAAGGAGGGATCGATTGGAGTCGGTCGGTGGATTTCCTAATCTTACTGTGCCTGTATAACTAAAAGAAGTTGTTAGATTGTAAGCTGAACGTGTGCCTGCATAACTTTGAAAGAAACTGTGGGCCTGAATGCAGCTTTGGATCTCCGCTCAGTCTTCCCTAATCCTGTTCGGTGGATTCCGCTGAAGGGTGCAGGCTGGAAATGAGTCCGTCCTGACTCAGAGCACACTGAGAGAGCATAGAAAACATTCCAGTAACTGCACACCATACCAAGCCATGTAATAGGGATAGTAGCAGCCTCAGCTCATTCCATGTAGACAACAGCGCCAACGCGTTTCACCCTGCCCCTGCACAATAAACTGTTACACTGTAAGCTGGGTATGTGCCTATATACGTTTGGACGAAATTGTTACATTGCAAGCTGTTATTATATGCCTATGTAGCTTTAGAATAGATTGGTAAATTGTAAGCTGAGTGTGTGCCTGTATATCTTTGGAAGAGATTGTTACATTGTAAGCTCCTCTGGGGCTGGGACTATCATACTCATCCACCACAGTGTAATTTGTAAACTCTAGACAAAACTAATAACTAGACATGTGCATTCGTTTTCGTCCGAATGCATTTTCGTCCGAATTTCAGCTATTTTCGTTATCGTTTTAACAAACGAAAACGAAAGCACAGAATCCAAAAACCGAAAGATCCGACATAAACAAATGCTTTATTTTCGTTTTCGTTGCTACAACAGTTCGATATAGATAGGAGATTCGACGTGACGCTGACAATAACAATCTGTGTCTATCGAACCTGTGGTCGAATGTGCCTAACCTTAACTCTATTAGTCCAAGATTATTCTACATAGGAGAGAAAAGATTTGACATTATAGAGAGAAAAGATTCGACATAGGAGAGGAAAGATTCGACATAGGAGAGGAAAGATTCGACATAGGAGAGGAAAGATTCGACATAGGAGAGAAAAGATTCGACATAGGAGAGAAAAGATTCGACATAGGAGAGGAAAGATTCGACATAGGAGAGAAAAGATTCGACATAGGAGAGGAAAGATTCGACATAGGAGAGGAAAGATTCGACATAGGAGAGAAAAGATTTGACATTATAGAGAGAAAAGATTCGACATAGGAGAGAAAAGATTTGACATTATAGAGAGAAAAGATTCGACATAGGAGAGGAAAGATTCGACATAGGAGAGAAAAGATTTGACATTATAGAGAGAAAAGATTCGACATAGGAGAGGAAAGATTCGACATAGGAGAGGAAAGATTCGACATAGGAGAGGAAAGATTCGACATAGGAGAGAAAAGATTCGACATAGGAGAGAAAAGATTTGACATAGGAGAGGAAAGATTCGACATAGGAGAGAAAAGATTCGACATAGGAGAGGAAAGATTCGACATAGGAGAGGAAAGATTCGACATAGGAGAGAAAAGATTCGACATAGGAGAGGAAAGATTCGACATAGGAGAGAAAAGATTCGACATAGGAGAGAAAAGATTTGACATTATAGAGAGAAAAGATTCGACATAGGAGAGAAAAGATTTGACATTATAGAGAGAAAAGATTTGACATTATAGAGAGAAAAGATTTGACATAGGAGAGAAAAGATTCGACATTATAGAGAGAAAAGATTCGACATAGGAGAGAAAAGATTCGACATTATAGAGAGAAAAGATTCGACATAGAGAGAAAAGATCACTGCTTGTAGGCGGAACATTCGACCGGAAATGTATGATTGCAGAGTCGTACAGTTTCACTGCTCCGTCGAATCTTCTTTGAACATTCGACAGACACCATAAGCCTTCAATGACAGATTCGACCTTAATTAATTCAGATTTTCGGACGAATGCAATTTTTAACGAAAAACGAAATAAATAAAAACGAATTTCGGGAGTAACTAAATAAATTTATTTTTTGGACGAAAACGAAATTCCGAAACGAAATATTTCAGTGTGCACATGTCTACTAATAACCCGATATTTCTTTGCTGTCAATAAAAATCAGACCAATTTCTGCTTGAGTGTCGGCATATTTTCCAACATATTATTACGATAACCATTTAGGACAGACACACCAAACATTAAAAGCTGCATCTGATGTGTTCTTGATCTCAACCTTAATGGCTTTCTCAAATAGAGTTAACGGAAAGCACACCGCTTCTGATTATGCATGTATAACCCTACAGGAAATTGTCCGGAAAAAAAATCAGTACCTAATCCAACAGAGATGAACAAATATGTCATTTTTGACAATGACATTAAATATTTATAAGGAACCCGTGACAAACAAGACACTCAATATGCATCAGAGCTGAGGTATGGATATTTCGGAATTGCATTAGCATTATATTTGTGCTGTGTTTGCCCACAGATCGAAAGCTGTACATGAACATGTGTCTGTTGTTCTGACCTCATCATGGTGCTATCATCTTGACCAAGGGAGTTGCTAAATGGAATGTGAACTAAACACACCGGAATCTTGACTGGTGTATAGCTGATGTGCCGTCTGCCCACCTGCAAACCATAACCCAACCTTTTTCCTTAACTGCTTGCCAACCGCCGCATGCAGATATACGTCTGCAGCATGGCACGGACAGGCAAAAGGGCGTATATATACGTCCACTTTAAGAAGCAGCATTGTGGACGCGCGCGCGCCCGCTGCAAACTCTGTGGCTCCGTCCACGGGTCCCACGGTTGGGATAACTGCGATCATGTCACTGTGAGGAAGAAGGTGTAAACAAGCATTTCCCCAGTCTTCCTAGTGACAGGACAGTGACCACAGATTCCTGTAATCGGAAGCGGTGATCACTGTCGTGTCACACACAGCCCACCCCCCCCTACAGTTAGAAGCACTCCCTAGGGCACACTTAATCCCTTCAGTGCCACCTAGTGGTTAACCCCTTCACTGCCAGTGTCATTTTCACAGTAATCAGTGCATTTTTATAGCACTGATCGCTGTAAATATGACAATGGTCCCAAAAATGTGTCAAAAGTGTCCGATGTGTCTTCGCCATAATGTCGCAGTCACGATAAAAATCGCTGATCGCCGCCATTACTAGTAAAAAATAAATAAAAAAATAAATGGCATAATTCTATCCCCTATTTTGTAGACGCTATAACTTTTGCGCAAACCAATCAATATACGCTTATTGTGATTTTTTTACCAAAAATATGTAGAAGAATACGTATCGGCCTAAACTGAGGGAAAAAAATGTTTTTTTTTATATATATATTTTTTGGGGATATGTATTATAGCAAAACGTTAAAAATATTGCATTTTTTTTTTAAATTGTCGCTCTATTTTTGTTTATAGCGCAAAAAATGAAAACCGCAGAGGTGATCAAATACCACCAAAAGAAAGCTCTATTTGTGGGAAAAAAAGGTCGTCAATTTTGTTTGGGAGCCACGTCGCACGATCGTGCAATTGTCAGTTAAAGCAACGCAAAAAGTGGCCTGGTCTTTGTCCAGCAAAATGGTCCGGGGCTTAAGTGGTTAACTTACCTAAATAAATAAATACACCACACCTTCTGGATTAAATGGCTGTCTGGCCCCTTTATTAACATTTAACAAATTACTATAAAAATAAACTCCATTTTAAATATAAATATATATATATATATATATATATATATATATATATAACCCAACTTTTTTAAACTGACTACGTCTGAGGTTCATGAAGGAAGGTAGTCTATCGCATCGGCTGCACCACCACCACCTCGGCATCCTGGCCCCTAGCCGTGATCCTACCAGCTCAGGGACAAACTATTGCCACCTTCTTACCAATGCAGCCCGATGACCGATAGCCCATTATTTGCATATAGGGAGGGTACCCATACCGAGATAGGTCCAACCCATCCCCACACCATATATTGTCTACCTTCCACCATTTCACGAACCAGAGACCCCTGATACCATCAACCTCAAACGATAAACACAACATTATACATATCATACAGCTGAAATACAGGGAGGGTGGGAGGGAAAAACAATACCTCTGTGCTGCCTCTTTTCCTGTTGCCCCCAGACTGAACTGACCCTGCCCCCCCATCTAGGGACTAAATAAACCCTACCCACTGACCATAAGCCCACACCCCTTGACCTGTACCATTCCTACTACAGGAATTAACCTGTGCTACCTCCACAGCTGTCCCCCCAGTCACGAGGGCCCTTCTGCCAGGTTCCCTTTTTGCTCTGGGCCTGTTCTTTAACAAATATTTCCACTTTCTTTAAAAGGAGAATTCCAGCCAAAACTATTTTTTTTTCAGCAGAGTGGATAAGTGAATAGTTTTCATTAGCTGTCTGTGTTCCCATTGAGGGGGATTTCCTCCATTGTCCTAGGAACACGACAAAAATTAAAATTGATGCACCATACCACTGCTAGGAGGTCCGAATATAACTTTATTCCAAAGAAAGTCAGGGGGGCAATCTAAAAAGTAGCCAACTGGCATTTTGGGTTGTCCCCCTAGCTTTGATTGGAATAAAGTTGCATCTGGACCTCTTAGCAGTGGCGTGGTGCTTTAACCACTTCAGCCCTGGAAAATTTGGCTGCTCAATGACCAGGCCATTTTTTGCGATATGGCACTGCGTCGCTTTAACTGACAATTGCGTGGTCGGGCGACACTATACCCAAACAATATTGACGTCCTTTTTTCCCCACAAATAGAGCTTCTTTTGGATCCCGATCCTGGTTCTCGCTCTGTCACGAGCGATCGCGGGCACTTGCTTCGGCTGCGGGTACACGCTGCGGGCGCGCGCGCACGCCCCTAGTGGCCAAAAGAAAAAGCGACGTAAGGTAACGATTTGCCCAGCCGAGTCAACCTGCCACAGTAATACTGCAGCGGCTGGTCGGCAAGTGGTTAATTTCCATTTTTTGTTACATTACACTCAGTGCCGATCCTGACCTCCCTGGGGCCCTAAGCAAAATTCTGCAAAGGGGCCCTCTACCTGACCCCTGAATAATGGGCATTGTTTAAGCGTAATATTGAACGTGGCTTAAAGGGGCATGACTCAAAGGGGTGTGGTTAGAGTCTGAGATGAACGAGGGATGGAGGGAAAAACAAAGGAAGAAAGAGAGAGAGAGAGAGGAAGTAAAAAAAGAGGGATGGAGGGACAGCAGGCCCAGATCCTACACCACAATAGAAATATGAGTATTCCAGAAAGTTTAACAATCAGCAGATTAAGATTCTCCAAACACCTGTTGGCGCTTCAATCATCCCGGCACCATGGTTGTTATGGTGTCAGGGTGATTAAAGCGTATTATTTCTATTATTACATTGTAATATAAAATAAAATCATTCAACTCACCATAATGCAGAATCAGTGAGAGCCCTGATGTCACTGTCCCCACCCAGCGGAGTGCCTCCTTACATTTCAGGTGTCCCCAGCCAGTGGAGTGCCTCCTTACATCTCAGCAGTCCCCAGCGGAGTGCCTCCTTACATCTCAGCAGTCCCCAGCGGAGTGCCGCCTTACATCTCAGGTGTCCCCAGCGGAGTGCCTCCTTACATCTCAGGTGTCCCCAGCGGAGTGCCTCCTTACATCTCAGGTGTCCCCAGCGGAGTGCCTCCTTACATTTCAGGTGTCCCCAGCGGAGTGCCTCCTTACATTTCAGGTGTCCCCAGCGGAGTGCCTCCTTACATCTCAGGTGTCCCCAGCCAGCAGAGTGCTTCCTTACATCTCAGGTGTCTCCAGCCAGCGGAGTGCTTCCTTACATCTCAGGTGTCCCCAGCGGAGTGCCTCCTTACATCTCAGGTGTCCCCAGCGGAGTGCCTCCTTACAATTCAGGTGTCCCCAGCGGAGTGCCTCCTTACATTTCAGGTGTCCCCAGCGGAGTGCCTCCTTACATTTCAGGTGTCCCCAGCGGAGTGCCTCCTTACATTTCAGGTGTCTACAGCGGAGTGCCTTCTTACATCTCAGGTGTCCCCAGCCAGCGGAGTGCTTCCTTACATCTCAGGTGTCCCCAGCCAGCGGAGTGCTTCCTTACATCTCAGGTGTCCCCAGCCAGCGGAGTGCCTCCTTACATCTCAGGTGTCCCCAGCCAGCGGAGTGCTTCCTTACATTTCAGGGGTCCCCCCCCAGTGCCGGCCTAAGACATTGTGCTGCCGCCTGGTACCAAGAATTAAATGCTGCCCCCCCAAAAAAAAATTACGCCCACCAAAAGGATATAATTTTATATCATGATAACTTAAGAGGACTTGTCATGGCTCTATTCATGTATGTAGGAAAATAAAGAGGACCTGTCATGGCTTTATTCATGTATAGGAGTATAACGGTCATGGCACTATACGTATATATATATATATATATTGTGACAGCAGGAAGGTAAAGTCACCTGGTTGCATCCAGGGGGGTAGATATATTTCGCCCAGATTCAGGCTTTACGCCGACTTATACAACTAGGTGGAGAGTTGTATAAGGCTAGTGGGCTCATGGATGACTCATACCTCTAGGGAGAGTGTGGGGCGTCGTGCAGACAGAGATGAGGAGACCAGCTGAACCTTGTCAGCTCATTTAGGCCTCTATAAGAACTCCCAGCTTCATTAGATGTTAGCTCATGCCTGGAACCAGACCTGTGTGGACTGTCTAGGGAGAGTGAACCCCTGTGCGGTGAGGCAAAGCCTGTGTGGCTATTTGTTTGGACTTTTACTAAACCAGGGACTTAGGGACTAGGACAGCACTAGGCTGATCCCAGTTGTTAGTTAGGAAACCTGTATGTTTAGTCAGAGGTCAACTTGACCAGGATTTATTTTGGTTATGTTTCTTTTGCTTTGCTGTGTTTTGTCACTGTAAATAGAAAATAAACCGCACCTTTTTTTGATTTTGAAAACCACAACCTCCGTTTGCTGGGCCTGTTTTGTGTGGGGAGCTCATCCCGGGGGTCACACACACCCGCTGCCGAGCTAACCCCCTCACATTTGGTGGAGAACCAGTGGCAGTTTTTTTTAAGCCAGCATGGAGGAGATACTGAAGCAGCTGGCTCTAGCAAATGCCAATCAACAGCAGACAAATGCAAGTTTGCAAAGGAGCCTTGCAGCCCAGCAGCAGACAAACGCAACTTTGCAACAGAGTCTGGAGGCTCAGCAACGAGCCCAGCAGCAATCTGAGGCCCGCTTCATAGACCTGTTGCAGAAGCAAGAGCAGAGACTACAACAACAGATGGAAGCAGTAATGCAGCAACGTCCGCAGACCAGTGAGGAAAGCCGTCCCACTAATACCGTGTCCTTTGGGGTGAGTCGTTTATTGACAAAAATTACTGGAGAGGATGATCCAGAGGTATTTTTGACCACATTTGAAAGGACCGCTGAAAGAGAAAAGTGGCCTGAGGAGCAGTGGGCTGGACTGGTGGCTCCTCTGTTAACTGGTGAATCGCAGAAAGCTTACTATGACCTAGAGCCTAACCAAGCAAAAGACTATGTGATGCTAAAAGCTGAAATATTGGCAAGGCTGGGTGTCACCCAGGCTGTCCGGGCTCAGCGTGTGCATAACTGGACTTTCCAGCTTGGAAAACCCCCCAGGTCTCAAATGTATGATCTCATTCACCTGAGCAGAAAGTGGCTACAGCCAGAGACTTTGTCCGCACCAAAGATTGTGGAACGTGTTGTAATGGATCGGTTTTTGAGAGCTCTTCCTACTGCCATCCAAAAGTGGGTAAGCCATGGAGACCCAGAGACGGCCGATGGTCTTGTGGATCGCGTGGAGAAATACTTGGCTACAGAGAACCTGACGGCCTCTTCCAGAGACACTCGGACTTTCCACCCTAAGACCAGACCATCCCCAGGGGCGGATAAGAGGATTCCAAGGGGTGAGGGTGGAGAGAGTGAGAGGGTGGGAGCTCTACCCCAAGTTTGGCGAGAACAGCCGGGGAAATCAGCGGCTCAAGAGGCGGCAAGAAGGATCGTTTGCTACCGCTGCCGGCAAGCGGGACATATTGCCCGGTTGTGGAGGAACCCATGCAGTGTGACTTTCTGACGGGCAGACGTCAGTCGCTGTGTGCGACAGTCGCATGCACTGCCATTCGAGGAACTGAGAAACATTTATGCAAAATGTGTGTTAATGGTAGAAATGTTGTGGTATTGCTGGATTCAGGTAGCCTTGTGACCCTGATAAAGGCTGAGTTAGTTAAAACAGAGGTCTCTGGGAATAGCAAGGTAGCTGTTATTTGTGTGCATGGGGACACCCGAGAGTATCCAGTGACTACAGTGTGTTTCGAGACCCCCAAAGGTACCCTCTCTCATCCAGTGGGCTTAGTATCTCAGTTACCGCATGACGCCATTGTGGGAAGGGATTTTCCGAAGTTCTGGGAACTGTGGGATGATCCTGAGCCCCTCACTGGTGCCCCTATGTACCAGGAATGTGATAGCCAGAACTCCCCTGAGAGTGGTGAGGACTCTCCGGAATTTCCCTTATCAGTATTGGCAGGGGAGACTCAAGAAACTGGAGAGGAGCCCACCTCCTCAGACGAAAACCTACCGTCTGTGGAGTTTTCTGATCTTGAGGTTCACAGGGAAAACTTTGCCACAGAACAGTTGAAAGACCCCGCCCTAATAAAGGCACGGGAAAACGTAGTGAAAATAGATGGTGAGTTAGTGAACCCAGATAATACCTGCACTTACCCATACTTCAGCGTAGAGAAGGACCTACTGTATCGGGTGGCAAAAAGGGCAGAAGAAACCGTTGAGCAGCTTGTGGTGCCCAAACCTTACAGGAAGTTGGTGTTGGAGTTGGCCCATGGGCACATTCTTGGAGGTCATCTGGGGACAGAGAAAACCCGAGAGAGGGTATTACAGAGATTCTATTGGCCGGGGGTGATGAAGGACGTAGAAAATTATTGTTCCTCCTGCCCTGTGTGTCAGAGGTTGGCCCCGATGCCACATTTCCGTAGCCCGCTGGTCCCTCTACCCATCATTGAGGTCCCGTTTGAGAGGATCGCCATGGATTTGGTAGGTCCTATAATCAAGTCCGCTAGGGGGCACCAGTACATATTAGTTATAATGGACTATGCCACCCGTTATCCAGAAGCGATCCCTCTCCGAAATACCTCGGCCAAAACCATAGCCAAAGAGCTATCTCTTGTTTTTAGCCGGGTGGGTATTTGTAAAGAACTGCTTACGGACCAAGGTACACCCTTTATGTCCCGGGTTATGAAAGAGCTGTGTAAATTGTTCAAAGTGACGCAATTGCGTACGTCTGTGTATCACCCCCAAACCGATGGGCTGGTTGAAAGATTCAACAAAACCCTAAAACAAATGTTGAAGAAAGTGGTGGATAGAGATGGAAAGGATTGGGACTGTTTACTTCCTTATTTGATGTTTGCTATTAGGGAGGTGCCCCAATCCTCTACGGGATTCTCCCCCTTTGAGTTACTGTATGGGAGACACCCAAGAGGGCTGTTGGATATTGCCAAGGAAACTTGGGAAAGTGAGAGTTCTCCCCACAGGAGTGTGATTGAGCATGTCGCCCTGATGCAAGATCGAATTGCACAGGTAATGCCCATCGTGAAGGAACATTTGGCCCAAGCGCAGTTGGCACAGCAGAGAGTGTACAACCGTGGAGCCAAGACCCGTACCTTTTCCCCGGGGGATAGGATATTGGTACTTGTCCCTACGGTTGAAAGTAAATTCCTTGCCAAATGGCAAGGCCCCTACGAGATAATGGAAAAAGTGAGCGAAGTGAATTACAAGGTCAGACAACCAGGAAGGCGAAAGCCCGAACAGATCTATCACGTTAATCTGTTGAAAGCCTGGAGGGATAGAGAGTCCCTAGTCGCAGACACTTGGTCACCAGCTCAAACTGGTTGCGTGATTCCTGAGGTTGGAATAGCAGCCACCTTGTCACAACCCCAACAACAGGAGGTTAAGGAGTTTGTGCTTCGCAACAAGGAGGTATTCTCTGAGCTGCCGGGACAAACATCTGGGGTAGAGCATGACATCATTACCCCGCCCGGTGAAAGGGTGAAGTTAAAACCCTATCGGATCCCAGAGGCTCGACGGGAGGCAATACGGGAGGAAGTACAGAAAATGCTGAACTTAGGGGTGATAGAGGAGTCCCAAAGTGATTGGTCTAGTCCCATCGTGTTGGTGCCTAAACCGGATGGGAGCTGGCGATTTTGTAACGATTTTCGTCAGTTGAACAAAGTTACAAAATTTGACACCTACCCCATGCCACGTATAGATGAGTTGATCGACCGGCTGGGAACAGCCCGATACATGACGACTCTTGACCTCACAAAAGGGTATTGGCAAATCCCCCTGGCCAAGTCGGCCAAAGAGAAAACCGCATTTGTAACCCCAGATGGGGCGTTCCAATATAAAAGAATGCCGTTCGGGTTACAGAATGCGCCGGCCACATTCCAGCGGAAAATGGACCAGATGCTGAGGCCCCATCGGAAGTATGCTGCGGCTTACCTGGATGACGTAATTGTCCATAGCACAGATTGGGCCTCACATCTGCCAAAAGTGCAAGCAGTCCTGGACTCTGTTCGGGAAGCGGGGTTTACGGCTAACCCCAAGAAGTGTACCATTGGGCAGGAGGAGGCCAAATATCTTGGGTACACCATTGGGAGGGGAGTAATAAAACCCCAACTCAACAAAGTCGAGGCCATCCAGAGTTGGCCACGTCCCAACAGCAAGAAGCAGGTACGAGCCTTTCTGGGAATCGCTGGGTATTATCGGCGATTCATTCCCCACTTTGCTTCTAAGGCTGTGCCCCTAACCAACCTGACGAAGGGGAAAGGGTCGGTCATGATTAAATGGACCCCCGAGGCTGAGGCAGCATTCCAATTCTTGAAACAAGCCTTATGTAGCCAGCCAGTGTTGTACTCACCCGACTTCTCTAAAGACTTTGTCGTACAAAGTGATGCGTCAGATGTGGGGTTAGGAGCAGTATTGTCCCAGGTCTGGAACGGGGAAGAGCACCCAGTCATTTACCTCAGCAGGAAGTTGAAGTCCCATGAGGTAAATTACGCCACCGTTGAAAAGGAGTGTTTAGCGGTGAAGTGGGCTCTAGATTCCCTTCGGTACTATCTGCTAGGTAGGCACTTTGACATGGTTACGGATCACGCTCCGTTAAAGTGGATGGCTCAAAACAAGGAAACAAATAGAAGAGTGAATAGGTGGTTCCTGGCCCTCCAGGAATTCAACTTCACAGTAAAGCATCGCCCTGGCGTTCAAATGGGGAATGTGGATGCTTTGTCTCGAGTACATGAATGCCTGATTGCTGGTGTTCCAACCCCGAGGTTAAAACAAGAGGGGGGGTATGTGACAGCAGGAAGGTAAAGTCACCTGGTTGCATCCAGGGGGGTAGATATATTTCGCCCAGATTCAGGCTTTACGCCGACTTATACAACTAGGTGGAGAGTTGTATAAGGCTAGTGGGCTCATGGATGACTCATACCTCTAGGGAGAGTGTGGGGCGTCGTGCAGACAGAGATGAGGAGACCAGCTGAACCTTGTCAGCTCATTTAGGCCTCTATAAGAACTCCCAGCTTCATTAGATGTTAGCTCATGCCTGGAACCAGACCTGTGTGGACTGTCTAGGGAGAGTGAACCCCTGTGCGGTGAGGCAAAGCCTGTGTGGCTATTTGTTTGGACTTTTACTAAACCAGGGACTTAGGGACTAGGACAGCACTAGGCTGATCCCAGTTGTTAGTTAGGAAACCTGTATGTTTAGTCAGAGGTCAACTTGACCAGGATTTATTTTGGTTATGTTTCTTTTGCTTTGCTGTGTTTTGTCACTGTAAATAGAAAATAAACCGCACCTTTTTTTGATTTTGAAAACCACAACCTCCGTTTGCTGGGCCTGTTTTGTGTGGGGAGCTCATCCCGGGGGTCACACACACCCGCTGCCGAGCTAACCCCCTCACAATATATATATATATATATATATATATATATATATATATATATATAAAATATATATATATATATATATATATATATATATATATATAAGTATAAAGAGGACTTGTCCTGGCTCTATACATGTATGTAGAAGTATAAAGAGGACCTGTCATGGCTCCATACATGTATATAGGAGTATAAAAGGACCTGTGTGTGGCCGCGATGTCAGCCGGCCACCCACGATCGCTCCACAGAGAGCCAGAACGGGGATCTGTCAATGTAAACAGATCCCCATTCTGACAGGGGAGGAGAGACAGATCTGCTGTTTCTAGTGATTAGGAACAGAGATCTCTCTCCTCCTTCAGTCAGTCCCATCCCCCCAGTTAGAAACACCTCCCAGGGAACACATTTAACCCCTTTCCTGTCAGTGACATTTACACAGTAATCAGTGCATTTTTATAGCATAAATCGCTGTATAAATGTCACTGGTCCCAAAAATGTGTCAAAAGTGTTCGATCTGTTCACCGCAATGTCACAGTCTCACTGAAAATCGCAGATCACCGCCATTACTAGTAAAAAAAAAATATTAATAGAAATGCCACAAGTCTATCCCCTATTTTGTAGACGCTATAACCTTTGTGCAAACTAATCAATATACACTTATTGCATTTTTTTTACCAAACATATGTAGAAGAATACATATTGGCCTAAACTGATATAGAAATACCACCAACAGAAAGCTCTATTTGTGGGGAAAAAAGGACGTAAATTTTGTTTGGGTACACCGTCGCACGACCGCACAATTGTCAGTTAAGTCGATGCAGTGCCGTATCGCAAAACAAAATTAGTGAAGTGCATCATTTCTATTATTACATTGTTATATAATATATAAAATAGTTCAACTCACCATAATGCCGAATCAGTGGGAGCCTGAGCGTGTCTCTTGCCAACGTCACCTGCCACCAGATGAGGATTGTCACCTGCCACATGTAGCGGATTGTCACTTGCCACAATGCCACCTGCCACACATTGCGGGCTGTCACTTGCCACACGTTGCGGATTGTCACTTGCCACAATGTTACACATTGCGTTTTGTCACTTGCCACAACGTCACTTGCCACACATTGCGGATTGTCACTTGCCACAACGCTACCTGCCACACATTGCAGATTGTCACTTGCCACAACGTCACTTGCCACACATTGCGGATTGTCACTTGCCACAACGCTACCTGCCACACATTGCAGATTGTCACTTGCCACAACGTCACTTGCCACACATTGCGGATTGTCACTTGCCACAACGCTACCTGCCACACATTGCAGATTGTCACTTGCCACTTCACCTGCCACATGTAGCGGATTGTCACTTGCCACGACGCCACCTGCCACACATTGCGGGTTGTCACTTGCCACAACCTCACTTGCCACACATTGCGGATTGTCACTTGCCACAACGCTACCTGCCACACATTGCAGATTGTCACTTGCCACTTCACCTGCCACATGTAGCGGATTGTCACTTGCCACGACGCCACCTGCCACACATTGCGGGTTGTCACTTGCCACACGTTGCGGATTGTCACTTGCCACGACGTCACACATTGCGTTTTGTCACTTGCCACACGTTGCGGATTGTCACTTGCCACGACGTCACACATTGCGTTTTGTCACTTGCCACACGTTGCAGATTGTCACTTGCCACTTCACCTGCCACATGTAGCAGAGTGCCATTTGCTGTGTCCCAGAGTGAAGGCAGGGGAGGGGGGGCAGCTGACATTGAGGGGGGGGCAACTAACATTGAGGAGGGGGGGTAACTGACATTGAGGAGGGGGGGCAACTGACATTGAGGAGGGGGGGCAACTGACATTGAGGAGGGGGGGCGGCTGACATTGAGGAGGGGGGGGGCGGCAACTGACATTGAGGAGGGGGGGCGGCTGACATTGAGGAGGGGGGGGCGGCTGACATTGAGGAAGGGGGGGGCGGCTGACATTGAGGAGAAGGGGAGGCGGCTGACATTGAGGAGGGGGGGCGGCTGACATTGAGGAGGGGGGGCAGCTGACATTGAGGAGGGGGGGCGGCTGACATTGAGGAGGAGGGGGGGGCGCTGACATTGAGGAGGAGGGGGGGGCGGCTGACATTGAGGAGGAAGGGGGGGGGGGTGGCTGACATTGAGGAGGAGGGGGGGCGGCTGACGTTGAGGAGGGGGGTGGCTGACATTGAGAAGGGGGGGCGGCTGACATTGAGGAGGGGGGGCTGCTGACATTGAGGAGGAGGGGGGCGGCTGACATTGAGGAGGAGGGGGGGCGGCTGACATTGAGGAGGAAGGGGGGGTGGCTGACATTGAGGAGGAGGGGGGGCGGCTGACGTTGAGGAGGGGGGGTGGCTGACATTGAGAAGGGGGGGCGGCTGACATTGAGGAGGGGGGGCTGCTGACATTGAGGAGGAGGGGGGGCGGCTGACATTGAGGAGGGGGGGGCGGCTGACAGAGGATGAGAGAGACGGACCTCAGGAGATGGGGTGACACTCGGCGAGTTAGGAGCACGCCCCCCCTCCCCTTCCTTTGAGCCCTTCTATAGCTCAGCAGCGGCGAGGGGGAACAAATCAGAGGCGGAGCCGGCCGGCTGCAGTGAGCTGCGGCACCGCCCACCCCTTTTCCCCACAGGTCACAGTCTCAGATGACAGACAGACCGGGGGCGGGGGTGGACGGCGCCGCAGCGCTATTTCTGCAGGATCCCTCCCTTTCCCCGGTCTTCGGGAAAATGGCGGCCGGTGGAGACATTATCTCCGCCGGCCGCGGACCTCTAGCGGCAGCGGCAGCAGCGGCGGCGGGGCCCCGAGTATTACTCGGGGCCCTACGCAGCTTGCGTAGTCCGCGTATAGGGCGGATCGGCCCTGATTACACTACAAGCCAAGAAGACCGTGGAGATCTTCTGGGGTGTAGAAGCCACCAGCCTGGCAGCCATATTGTTTACATTAACATCAGTACTTTAGGATAGTGTGACATTGGGGGTTGTCTAGCTCAGTGATAGATGCATTTTAAGTGAGTTCACAGCCAACAGGAACTAAGGTTTAAGGGCATGGTAGCCCACTTTTATTGAAAGTAACAAAAAAGATGAAAGTTCACACATGAATTTGGTTTCTTCTCCCAAAAACAACAACTGAAAAATGCCAATCCACCTGGCTCTTAAGGCTCGCTCAGCCTTGGGCGCAGTTCCTTGCTGCACAGGCCCACTCTTTGCCTCTAGGGAGGGCTCTCCTGACACTCCAGGCTTCCACACTCCTCCAAGAATCACGGTTCCCTCTGGTCCCCAAGACTCTCTCTTCCCGTTGTCTCAGCTATAGTCTCCCCGACTCTCTCAGCTGGCCCAACTCTCTCAGTCCACTGACCTGGAACCTCTCCCACATGGAGAACAGTCTCAAGGATGTTGCCTGAGTTCTTACACAGTAGCACACTTCCCTCCAGCAACTGCTGTCACACCAACTCCTTTCCCACACACACTGAGCTATGTTCAGCTCTGCCTTATAACGGGTGTGTGCACCTGGACAGACACACACACAACCTGCAGAGCTTCTGGAAAACCCGGACACATGACTGAAGACTCCATCCCTCCCAATGCTCTTTGAAGTCTTCAAGTTTCCAGCCCCAATCCAGACTTAGGCCCCTTTCACACTGAGGGGCTTTGTAGGCGCTATTGCGCTAAAAATAGCGCCTGCAATGTGTCCCAAAAAAGCCGCTCAATTGTATCCAATGTGAAAGCCCGAGGGCTTTCACACTGGAGCGTTGCGCTTGCAGGAGGGTCAAAAAACTCCTGCAAGCCGCATCTTTGAGGCGCAATAGGAGCGGTAAAAATACAGCTTCTATAGTGCCCCTGCCCATTGAAATCAATGGGGTAGCGCCTCGAAAACGCCAGCAAAACGCTGCAAAGAGGCGTTATTGCGGGTGTTTTTAACCCATTTTCAGCCGCTAGCGGGGGTTAAAATTCCCCCGCTAGCGCCCGCAAATCACGGGAAAAAATACGGTATAGCGGCACTAAAAATAGCGCCGCTATACCGCCAGCACATCCAGCGCCTCAGTGTGAAAGTAGCCTTACAAAATCCAGAGAAAACTTAAAGCATAGTTTTCTCTGCTCACCAATCTTTTGCTGGAACTTCTCAAATTGCTTCTTTAAAAGTCCTGTGTCCATTTTAAACACATTTCCACTAAGACAAGGGCTCTCACTCTTACAATAGCAATACCAATAAAATAACCTTATGGGTCCAGTGCTATTTTTCTACTTTCCTGAACTGGAGGCACAACAGGCAGCAAGAAAGTAATCTACTGAAAATGAGGGGAAATCCTTTGAAACTGGCAAATGTTATGTGGGTACAGTGTTGCATGAGTAATTGTCATTCAAAAGGTGACAGCGCTGAAAATAAGCCTGGGCAGGAAGGGGGTGAAAGTGCCCGACCTTGAAGTGGTTAAATAATATTTTTGGTTTGTAGTGCCTAGATGCATCATAGTGATGCTTTAGGGGCTCATCAGATTTCTGGCAGCATCAACAGCCATTTTTTTTGTATTTGCAGGGTTTTTAAGAGACAAAACATGGATGAATGTGCATGCAAGCCTATAGAATCAAGAGAGACATTATCATAAACATTTTTTTAACCATTTCAGCCCCGGAAGAATTGGCTGCCCAATGACCGGGCCATTTTTTGCGATTCGGCACTGCGTCGCTTTAACTGACAATTGCGGGGTGGTGCGACGTTGCACCCAAACAAAATTGAAGTCCTTTTTTTCCCACAAATATAACTTTCTTTTGGTGGTATTTGATCACCTCTGCGGTTTTAATTTTTTCCGCTATAAACAAAAAAATGCAACAATTTAAAAAAAAAGTAATATTTTTTACTTTTTGCTATAATAAATATCCCAAAAAAATATATAAAAATACATATTTTTACCTCAGTTTAGGCCGATATGTATTCTTCTACATATTTTTGGTAAAAAAATGCAATAAGCGTATATTGATTGGTTTACGCAAAAATTATAGCGTCAACAAAATAGGGGATAGTTTTATGGCATTTTTATTATTTCTTTTTATTTTACTAGTAATGGCGGCGGTCAGCGATTTTTATAGTGACTGCGAACACATCAGACACTTTTGATGCTATTTTGGGACCATTTTCATTTATACAGCGATCAGTGCTATAAAAATGCACTGATTACTGTGTAAATGACACTGGCAGGGAAGGGGTTAACCGCTAGGGGGATAGGAAGGGGTTAGGTGTGTCCTAGGGAGTGATTCTAACTGTAGGGGGGATGGGCTACAAGTGACATGACACTGATCACTGCTTCCGATGACAGGGAGCAGTAGATTACTGTCCTGTCACTAGGCAGAACAGGCAAATGCCTTGTTTGCATAAGCATCTCCCCGTTCTGCCGCTCCGTGACACGATCACGGGACACCGCAGGGGCATGGTCACGGAGCTTGCGTCAAGCAGGCAGGCGCGTGCGTGCACCGACGTCGGCGCGTGCGTGCGCCGATGTCGGCGCGCGCCCAGCAGGCGGCAGTTGCCTGCCCGTGCCATTCTGCCAAAGGAAATGTACGTTAGGCAGTTGGCAAGTGGTTAAATAAGTTTGGAATAATGTGTTAATTTATTCACATTACAAATAGTTGTTTTATATAATGTAGATAGGTGTTGGCTCACATCTTTGGAGTCCAAGCTTCATGCTGTCCATGCTTTACGCCTGGTGACTGGTCCTCTTCACTTATTATCTCTGAAGCCAAGAGGAGCTTGTTTTTTCTTTTCTATTCCTTTTATTATTCCATCACTTGCTCTGTGAACTTGAAGCAGGCTTACCGTGCTTGGTAAATATGAAGACAGTACACTCAGAGATTTCTGAAAGAGCTATGGAAGAAATGAAAATTTATATTTTGCAGAATTCCTAAGGCCTCTAGTCTAGTCCATTGTACATCCTGAAAGTTTGACACAGCTGTAGAATCCTAAAATTATCATTCCGTGCCATATGAAACTGAGAGCAAAATCTGGTGCAGCTCTTCATAGAAACCAATCAGCTTCCAGTTGTTTTTTGTCAAAGCTTAATTGAACAAGTTGAAGTTAGAAGCTGATTGGCTACCATGCATAGCTGCACCAGATTGTGCACTCTCCAGTTTTAGTAAATCAACCCCACTGAGAAGTAGCTATTTAAACCAATGCCTACTATATAATGTATTCAGTAATCCCTTTATATGTACATATACTTCAATGAAGATGAGGGTGCACATGCCCACGCACCAAAGCCACAAGGAGAACAAATGACCTAATGCGCATTAGGATTTCTATAAATGGTAGGACTTGTGTGGTTGTTTTAATTCTTTTAGGATGAAAGACCCTTTATGCTCCATAAGCCACCAGTGTGGAATGGGAGACTGGAATATATGATAGGGTGACCAGACATCCCCGGTTTCAGGGGACAGTCCCCAGATTGAGGACACTGTCCCCGGTTTTGTCCCCGGATTGGATTTGAACAGGGGCTGGGGCAATTTCAAAGACAGTGCAGAATAAAAAAAAATAAAAAAATTATGAATTACACACCCCCCGCTCCGCCGCGCCTACTAGCTTAGGGGGTGTATTTTTTTCCATTATCTGTGCCCCTTTCTGATGATTATGTGCTGGTTCGGGTGCATGCCCATTCAGCTCCGCTCGCATGTTCTTCTGCCCCAGCTCAAGTCCCGGCCAGCCGCCTGCCTGGTTATCTCCTTGCCTTCCCTGGTGGAGTGATCTTCCTCCGCTCCCCACCCAGTAGTAGCCAGGGCCCAGAGAGTAAGGCCCCTTTCACACTGGGGCGTTTTTCATGCGGTTTAGCGCTAATAATAGCGCTGTTATACCGCATGAAAAAATCCTGCCCTGTGCCTTCAATGTGAAAGCCCGAAGGCTTTCACACTGAAGCGGTGCGCTAGCAGGACCGCTCCAAAAGTCCTGCTAGCCGCTTCTTTACAGCGGTAAAGGAGCGGTGTGTTCACCGCTCCTTTACCGCGGTCTCCCATTGAAATCAATTGGACAGCGCGGTAATACCGCCCGCAAACCGCGGCAATAGCCGCGGTTTGCGGGCGGTATTAACCCTTTTTCGGCCACTAGCGGGGGTTAAATTAACCCCCCTAGCGACCGCATACCGCGGTAAGAACGACAGTATAGCAGCGCTGAAAATCGCGCTGCTATACCGCCACCGCTCCTGCCCGCCCCAGTGTGAAAGGGGTCTAAGACTTGACAGGCTGTGAGGCGGCGATGGGCAGAGAGTCGCTGATTGCCGCCATTACTAGTAAAAAAAAAAATATGTCCCCGGATTTCATTTGAAAAATCTGGTCAACTTAATATATGATTGCCTCCCAATCTCCCCCATCCTCAACTGTGGCACTAAAAAAATGTGAAGGTTCGTCAGAAAATGGCATCAAAATCAAAAATTGTTTCCACACAAATCAAAGGAAAGGGCAACAATGAATGTACCTCCTGGCTAACATATCCGTATAATAATCACCCAGCAGTTTCCACTTTGAATTATGCTCACCACTCAGTGGCGATAATCATGCCTATTGTATCACTATTTGACTAGACCTCAAAATAAACCAGAGCAAATTTAGCACTCTAGATGATACAGTGGAACCTCGGATTGCGAGTAACACGGTTAACAAGCGTTTCGCAATACGAGCACTGTATTTTTAAAAATCATAACTCGGTTTGCGAGTGTTGTCTCGTAAAATGAGCACGATTCAGGCCAAAGCGTTTGTCTGAGGTTGGGGGGCGCCAGAGCCGAGCAGAGACGAACGTCGCTGATCGGCGCCGTTCAGAAATGCACGGAAAGGCCCGAGGACAGCACGGCTGACCTTGGCAAATCTTGGGAACGAAGCCTTTCCAAGGTTTGCCGAGGTCAGCCGAGGTGTCCTCTGGCCTTTTCGGACGTTTCCGAGGCTCTCCGGCGCCCCCCTCCTCTGGCCGCATGCGGTATTACATGCCATTGAAGTTGATGTGGAACAAATTATTTAATGACTTCAATGGGGAAACTCGCTTTGATATGCGAGTATTTTGGATTACAAGCATTCTGCTGGAACGGATTATGCTCGTAATCCGAGGTTCCACTGTATATCCAAAAAGGTAATGAGATATGAGAGCTGTTGGGGTGTCCCCATGAGCTCTCACTTCCACCGTTCCCACTCAAAAAAAGAGGAGGACACCCTATAATCAGAGAGGTCAAAACTAGCCAAAATGCTCTCAAAAACTCTTTGTCTCTCTATAAATACTGTGTTGGAGTAAGGTGAATCAAAACAATACCAACATGGAGCATTGGGTCATCATCCTACAAAATCCATGTAAACCCCCAAAAAAGGAACTAACTCAACATGTTTCGCCCTTTACAGGGCTTCATCAGGAGTAGTGATCAAATCAGAAGTCTTAACTGTGCACCAAACAAAGTATTCCCCACATGGAAAAAACAGCTGTACCAGATTTTTCACTCTCCAGTTTTAGAAACTCAACACCACTGAAAAGTACATTTAAAAAGCTGTGGTATGGCCCCACTGCTGTTTTTTAACCACTTATGGCAGTGGTTCTCAACTCCTGTCCTCAGGGCCCACCAACAGGCCAGGTTTGCAAGATAACTGAAATACATCACAGGTGATATAATTTGCTGCTCAGTGATTGCAGTATTCTAGTCTGCATCTCCCCAAGGTAATACTTAAAATCTGGCCTGTTAGTGGGTCCCGAGGACTGGAGTTGAGAACCACTGACTTATGGGATGCTTACATTCCTTGTAATAGGAATAAAAGTGACACCATTTAAAAAAAAAAAAGAACAGTATAAAAAAAGAAAAAAATAAGAGTAAAATAAATAAGATTTTTTTTTTTTTAATGTACCCCGTTCCGCCGAGCTCGCATTCAGAAGCGAACACATACGTGAGTAGCGCCCGCATATGAAAACGCTTTTCAAACCACACATGTGAGGTATCACCGCGATCCTTAGAGTGAGAGAAATAATTCTAGCCCTGGACCTCCTCTGTAACTCAAAACATACAACCTGTAGGATTTTATAAACGTGGCATATGGGTAGATAAATATGTAGGCTGTCTTTGGGTAGGTAGGTAGGCTGGTATAGTGCAATAAAACTGAATGGCAGTTGTAAATAGAAAAAAAAAAGTTGCAAAAGGTGAGACCCATGATGTGATCTGTTAAAATCACATGACTGGCTGTCCTCCAATAATGCAGTTCTCTCTGCTGTATTAAACAGCAAGAACCCTGAAATGTACTGTAGGCTCAACATTTTATGAATAGGCTTTAAATACTATGGCCACAGAGCCTTTCCTGTCCATAGCATGAAATATTGAACAGCATTCATTTCCAGTGCAGTTTAGAAAAGAAATACAAAATCCAAATGGTTGCTATTAGTGGGGGGGGGGGGGGGGAGATTTTGATAGATGAGCTCCATAGTATGAATTTTTAACCCAAGAAAACACATGAATCTTAATAAATCTCCAATTCCATTTCGTGAAGAAAGGATGAAAATTCTGGAAATGGGATTAGCGCTGGTTTATCTTACATTTAATGGTTAACTTGGCATTACAGCTGGACCTCATTTAAGTCAACTCCGTGTAACAGCAAGCCTTCCCAAAATAGAAGAGGAAAAGGCGGTTATCTTAATTTATACCACCAGTCCACCACTTAGCCACGTGATGGCCATTTTAATGAGCTCACTAAGAAAAGGCCATTCCGGTGCCAAATCTTCATAAATCAGATTCCAAACCTATTAAATTTATTAGTGTTTGGGAAAACACAGGGCTCTTGTTTCAGGCCCTGCCGCAGATGTCTGTCACCTCTCAGAGTGAAGTTTTTACAATGTGTAATTTGAGGGAGCCCTGTGAGGGAGTCAGTGATCGACATTAAAAAAAAAAAAACAGAGTCCAGGTGGAACGTGTACAGAGAGAGGAAATGTCAAGGTTCCCATTTCTTGTGACCTATACCAACCCATTAAGGATAATTTGATCTGGGTCAAGCAAGTGGAAAAGAAAACAAATTTGAAGCTGGAGGTTAAATGTGGCCCCGGTATGTTCCTTCTGGCCTGTGGTGATAAGCAACATATTTACTGTACCCTGAGTGGAAATCATAATGAATTTAGGAGGAGTGCAATTGCTCACCAAAATTTAATGCAGATAGTTTTCCTTTCATTTTAATGCAAAACATCACCTTTCCTGTGACATGTTCTAATCCGCCGCTCTGAAAGGAGAGAAAAAATCCTCAGCGTCATTGGACACCATATTTGTATTAGAATTTGGATAAAGCTGCAAGTGAATTAGCTCAATCCTAATGGGTTTCCGCGGTAAATAAAAAAAAATATTATTATAATACAGGATTTATATAGCGCCAACAGTTTGCCTAGCGCTTAAAAAAGGAGACAAAACAGCAACAATACAATTCAATACAAGAGGGTTAGGAGAGTCCTGCTCCTGGGAACCTACAATCTAATAGGGATTAGCAAGTGAGACAAGAGTTAACAACATAAGTGTGTGCAGGGGGTGTGCCAGGTGTGCCTGGGCACACCCTAATCCTTACGTGCAGACTTTTAGCACCTAAGAATGGGGGCCCAGGGACTGCTCTGCTGCTGCTTGCGTGCTGTGGCTCTCAAAACGCTAAGGGTTCCTCCGCTCACAGCCTGAGCCTCTGATTGGCTGCCTGCAGCCTTTTATTATTGGTTAGATCTGAGATATGTTTTTGACTACAGTAGTCAAAGAGATATCTTCTCATTATCAACCAATAATAAAAGGCTGTGGATAGCCAATCAGATGCTCAGGTTGTAAATAACAAGGAGCACTTATAAACAGCAGAGCAGGCAGCCAATAATAACATCGACTTAAGGGTTGTGCGTAATATTTAGTGCTAAACATACTACAGGAGACAGTCAGAGACTGCAGACATACTACAGGCGATGGTCAGAGACTGCAGACATACTACAGGAGATGGTGAGAGACTGCAGACATACTATAGACAGTGTTATTTTTCTCAGATAATAGGTGCAGGAACTTAACCATGCCACCACCGCCTAACAGTGGGAGAGTCCTAATGGGGCATTGTTAAATACCATTGCAGTGCAGAGTTCAGGAGTTTGCTACATACGGAATGCAAAGATCAAGATTGTACTATGTAAGTTAATGGAGCATTGGTGCTAAATAGGGAGGGGGGGCGATGTGCTAATTTCTAACTTCGGGGAAAGTTGGAACATTGTTGCTAAGTGGGGGGAAATGAGGGACATTTGGGATAAGTGGGAGAAGCGGGACATTGGGGATAAGTAGAAGAAAAAGGGTGACATTGGGGATAAGTGGGGGATATATGAGAGCAGAGGAGGGGACATTTGGGATAAGTGGTGGGACTAGAGGGGTATCAGGGATAAGTGGGGGAGAGGAGGAACATTTCGGATAAGTGGGGGGAGAGGGGGACATTGGGGATAAGTGGGAGGAGTGGGGTGGCATTTGGAATAAGTGGGGGGAAAGGATGAACATTTGGGATAAGTGGGAGGAGAGAAGGAATATTGGGGATAAGTGGGGGGAGAGAAGGGATATTGGGGATAAGTGGGGTGGGAGAAGGGATATTGGGGATAGTGAGTGGAGAGAAGGGATATTGGAAATAAGGGGGAGAGAGAAGGGATATTGGAAATAAGGGGGGGGAAGGGATATTGGGGATAAGTGGGGGGAGAGGAGGGATATTGGAAATAAGGGGGGGAAGGGATATTGGGGATAAGTGAGGGGAGAGAAGGGACATTGGTGATAAGTTGGGGGGGAGGGACATTGGGGATAAGTGGGAGGAGAGGGGGGACATTTGGGATAAGTGGGGGGAGAGGAGGGACATTGGGGATACGTGGGAGGAGAGGGGGGATTTTTGGGATAAGTGGGAGGGGGGGATATTTTGGATAAGTGGGAGGGGGGGACATTTGGGATAAGTGGGAGGAGGGGGGACATTTGGGATAAGTGGGGAAGATGGTGATGCTCTGTGTATGTGTGTAGTGAAGACTGTGTGAGTGTAGTTTGCCCTATGTGACTGTGTTATACATGCTGAGTGTCACATACCACATTGAGTTACCCCAAAATGTCCATTTCATTACATGTTGGGTACAGCATCACCCATGTCAATGGAATAGCAGGGGAGCAGTATGCTGCATGGACTCATTGGTCTGGAAGCAACTCAGTGCCCCGAGTCTCACAGCCAATAAGAAGCCAGGAAAGTATGTATGCACTTCTTGTGAGGAGAGAGGCAAAACTCACAGTGCTGGCTTTGCCTGGCAGAGGATGACTAGTTGCAGTAGCAGTTGCAGTATGACCTAGGTATCATGTAAACTAATAGGTACTAGGGATGAGCCGAACCCCCCTCCCCCCCGGTTCGGTTTGCATCCAGAACATGCAAACACCGTTAAAGTCTATGGGACACGAACATGAAAAATTAAAAGTGCTAATTTTAAAGGTTAATATGCCAGTCATTGTCATAAAAAGTGTTTGGGGACCCAGGTCCTGTCCCAGGGGACATGTATAAATGCAAAAAAAAGTTTTAAAAACGTCTGTTTTTTCGGGAGCAGTGATTTTAATAATGCTTAAAGTGAAACAATAAAAGTGAAATATTCCATTAAATTTCGTACCTGGGGGGTGTCTGTAGTATGCCTGTAAAGTAGCGCATGCTTCCCGTGTTTATAACAGTCTCTGCACAAAATGACATTTCTAAAGGAAAAAAGTAATTTAAAACTACTCGCGGCTGTAATGAATTGTCGGGTCCCGGCAATACAGATAAAAGTCATTGAAAGTCATTGAAAAAAAAATGCGTGGGGGTGCCCCAAAATTCCATTACCAGGCTCTTCAGGTCTACTATGGATATTAAAGGGAACCCCACGCCAAATGTAAAAAATAAATGGCTTGGGGTTCCCCCCAAAAATCCATACCAGACCCTTCAGGTCTGGTATGGATTTTAAGGTGAACTCCCCACCAAAATAAAAAAAAATGGCGTGGGGTTCCCCCCAAAAATCCATACCAGACCCTTATCCGAGCACACAACCTGGCAGGTCGCAGGAAAAGAGGGGGGATGAGAGAGCGCCCCCCCTTTCTGAACCTTACCAGGCCACATGCCCTCAACATGGGGAGGATGTCCCCATGTTAATGGGGACAAGGGCCTCATCCCCACAACCCTTGCCTGGTGGTTGTGGGGGTCTGCTGGTGGGGGCTTATCGGAATCTGGAAGCACCCTTTAACAAAGGGGACCCCCAGATCCCGCCCCCCTATGTGAATTGGTAAGGAGTACATTGTACCCCTACCATTCCCCCCAAAAAGTGTCAAAATGTTAAAAACCACAGGAGACGGCTTGGGACAAGTCCTTTATTAAAAATAAAAGAATAAAAAATAAAAAAGAGATTCCAGCGATGTAATCCAATAAATCCATCCTCGATCTCCAGCAATGTAATCCAATTCTCGTTCTCCAGCGATGGATGATCTCCAGCGAGGAACACGCACACGATCCTACCTCCACCGGAGGCACCCGGCCAATGACTTGGCGCCAGCCTGACAGCTCTTATGTAGAGGTAGGTTCGTGTGCGTGTTTTTCGCTGGAGTCGCTGGAGATCATCCATTGCTGGAGAACGAGAATTGGATTACATTGCTGGAGATCGAGAATGGATTTATTGGATTACATCGCTGGAATCTCTTTTTTATTTTTATTTTTTATTTTTTTAATAAAGGACTTAAAGCCTTCTCCTGTGGTTTTTTAACATTTTAAACAGATCCAGTGGTCGGAAGGAGAGAAGGAGAAGAAGATGGCGGAGGCAGGACTTCAGGAGCATAAAGGACAGGCCAGCCCCGCCGCCTCACATGACCCCATTCGCTTAATCACAGGGCGCCAGCCGCCCAGCTGACATTAAACATGGCTGCTGCATCACAGGGGACACATGAAATAGGAATTAGGACTACTAACACATTGGCATGGGATTTCGCTCCTCCAAATATTGCGCCCGTGGCCACAGCCCCCTTCTCAGCCCCCACGCTATACCACTGGGTGCAGGGGTGCCGCCCCCCTAATCCATGCACCCGGCCCCTAATCTCCATGTAGGGTGCCAGACACATGGATTTCAATGGTTTTTTTGTTTGTTTTTAAGCACATTGTTAGAGCCTGAAGCCTCGTACACACGGCCGAAAATCTCGTCAAGAAAAAACACGTCGTTTTTCTTGACGAGATTCTTGGACAAGAAACTTGTCCCGGCCGAGTGTACAGACGCTCAATTCAAAGAACCCGCGGTTCTTTGAATGGAGCGAACGCGGTGACGTCATCGACTACGACGAGCGTGCGCTCGTCACATTCGATGCCGTCGCCGCCATCTTGCTACACCCTATCTATGCCTAGGAAGCTACCGCGCATGCGTCAAAGTCATTTTGAGCATGCGCGGGCTTCCCGGAGGACAGGTAAGTGTACACACACACAATTTTCTCGTCGAGAAACAGGCTGACGAGAATCTCGACGAGAAAATAGAGAGCAGGTTCTCTATATTTCTCGTTGAGATTCTTGTCAGTTTTCTTGACGAGAAACCATACACACAAACGATTTTCTCGGCAAGAAATCTCTCTCGGCAGTTTTCTTGTCGTTTCTTGCCGAGAAACTCGTTCGTGTGTACAAGGCTTGAGGCTCTAATTGGCTTCAAAAAGGGTGAACTCGTGTGACATTAGCGAATTAATAATCGCTAATATCTTCCTGCTTCTTCCCCGGCCATTCAGGAAGCACGTCTTGAGACCCGATTGGCCGGGAGTTCTAAGACTCGATTGGCTGGGAGGAGAAGTGACCACCTGGACTCGGGTGGAGATGTAGGGGGGGAAGCCGCAGAAGCCACAACCTGGATGGGATAAGTGCGGGGCTGGCAGGCGGCCTGTCGGACAATAGGTGAGCAAAGCGGCGATCGAGCGAGCAAACGATCAACCGGTGGGGGGGTTGGTTGCCGCCCCCCAAAAAAATTGAGCACCAGCCGCCACTGGATGATGCCATTGACCCTAACCCATCAACTGGCTCTAAAGGAGCATTTATGGTCAGATTGAGGACATTGACATGTCTGTAGATCCTCCCCGCCTGAACTTTCTTAGGAAATGGGTCAGTCATATGGTTTTGATTTTTGCAGGGCAATAACTGTTGTTTTCCTCTGAGAAAGACATTTGCTGAGGATGTCTGCACAAGGCTTGAAAGCTAGCTTGCCTCTGTAAGTGCAAGCATGCAAGTTTTCCCTTTGCAAATGCCCTTGTTTGTGCGTTAGTCTTTTGCTAGCAAAATGGTTCACAACTAGGTCATACATGAACCATAAACCAGTTTGGGAATATCACTAGACACGTAAGCTCCAGTTTACCCTTCCTTAAATGTCCGCCAAAGTAAAGCACCCATAGACATAGACCCTTTTACTTTCCCTTGATTAATCTACTTTTTATTTTTTTTGCTATATTAGATGGAATGCCATGTTATAATCGAACTAACATAAAAATGGTGCCACTTTTCCTAGTTTGTCCTGCTCTAGATAACAGGTCAACGCTCCCCAATGCAACTCAGTTGCCACCACCAAGGCCATCTTTTCACATGGGCACACTGGGAAGTTGCCCGGGGGCCCCACTTGCCCAGCGACCCCAGCCAAGCATCATTTAGATCAGGGGCGGATCCTGGGGGTCAACGGGGCAATTGCCACCCCCGAGAAATTTGTTGCAGGCCAGGCGAGTTGAGAGAGCGGACGGCTCCGCGGGAGGGTGAGAGAGCGGGCGGCTCCGCGGGTGGACCTGGCGGCTCGGTTTGTGGGTGGGAGTGTGGCTCAGTGTGTGGGCTGGTGAGAGCAGGCTAGGTGTGATCTCTCACCGCCCCCGAATCCCTGCAGTAACTTCCGCCCTCACTGTGCAGGCAGTGTTGGCAGCAGAGAGATTACATTATCTCTCTGCTGCCTGATTTTGGGACAAAGAAGCAAGAGACAAGCAAAACACCACCTTACTGTAGCAGGCACGTGACAATCCACAAGGTGTGGCAGGTGACGTGGCAAGTGACAATCCACAAGGTGTGGCAGGTGTCGTGGCAAGTGACAATCCGCATCTGGTGTCAGGTGACGTGGCAAGTGACAATCTGCAATGTGTGGCAGGTGACGTGCCAAGTGACAAACCACAATGTGTGGTAGGTGACGTGGCAAGTGGACAATCCGCAATGTGTGGCAGGTGACGTGGCAAGTGACAATCCGCAATGTGTGGCAGGTGACGTGGCAAGTGACAATCCGCATCTGGTGTCAGGTGACGTGGCAAGTGACAATCCGCAATGTGTGGCAGGTGACGTGGCAAGTGACAAACCACAATGTGTGGCAGGTGACGTGGCAAGTGGATAATCCGCAATGTGTGGCAGGTGACGTGGCAAGTGACAATCCGCAATGTGTGGCAGGTGACGTGGCAAGTGACAACCCGCAACATGTGGCAGGTGACAATCTGCATCTGGTGGCAGGCAAGTGACAATCCGCAATGTGTGGCAGGTGACAATCTGCATCTGGTGGCAGGCAAGTGACAATCCACAATGTGTGGCAGGCGACGGTGGCAAGTGACACACTCGGGGCTCCCACTGATTCTGCATTATGTACGAGTTGAACCATTTAATTTTATGTTACAATGTAATAATAGAAAAAATGCGCTTCAATCATCCTGACACCATAACAACCCCGGTGCCGGTATGATTGAAGCGCCAACACCAGCCATTTGTTGGAAGTACCAATAAATATAGCCTTTTTGATCTTTTGCATTTTTATTCTCGTGCGTGATTGTGTAGACAGGACCCCAGTGCACTGTATTGCCCGGGGGGCCTATAATGCTCTTAAGATGGCACTGGCCACCACTGCCATTTTCCTGGACTAAATTCTTCGGCCATTGTTGATGTACCTGTACATACCGAGAAGGTTTGCTGCTCTGTTCATGCACCACAAGCAGTGTACACACAAAAAATGCTAGAATAATTAGTATTTTTGGGCAGAATAGACATGAAAAGTCTTCTCGACCAGAAATTCAACCTTTTTCCAACTTTAATTCTGCTTTAGCTAAGTGGGAAACATTTGCTTTGTCACTGAATCTTCCACCTCATAATAGCAATAGGAAATATACTGCTAATTTATATTGTGTTACTGGATAACATTACCACATAATGTTAAATTATTTTCCTTACATTAGAAGAACACGAGTAAACTCCAAATCAAAATTCCTTTGGTTCTAGTCAAATGAGCAAATGCCAGATCCTTAGTTACATTTATTTATGTGGGGTACTTATAAAGCACCAACTATTTATACAGTGTTTTACATATACGCTCATTGGCCACTTTACTACGTACACCTGTTCAACGTTAACACAAATTGCTAATCGGCAAATCACATGGCAGCAACTCAGTGCATATAGGCATCTAGATGTGGTGAAGACGACATGGTAAAGTTCAAACCGAGCATCAAAATGGGTAAGAAATGGGATTCAGGTGACTTTGAACGTGGCATGGTTGTTGGTGCCAAATGGGCTGGTCTGAGTATTTTAAAAACTGCTGATCTACTGGGATTTTCAAACACAACCATCTCTAAAATGCCGCGTACACACGATCGTTTTTAATGTCATTTTCAAAAACGACGTTTTTCTCGACGTGCATTTTTCTTGTTTCCTCTCAAGCCTGTCTTGCGTACACACGTTCATTAAAAAAAATGCTCGAGCAAAGCGCGGTGACGTACAACACGTACGACGGTACTATAAAGGGGAAGTTCCGTTCGAATGGCGCCACCCTTCATATTAGTAAAGTTTGTTGAGCAACGATTCGCGCTTTTCAGCCTCGTGCTTTTCAGTCCGTTACAGCGTGACGAATGTGCTATCTCCATTACGAACGCTAGTTTTACCAGAACGAGCGCTCCCGTCTCATACTTGATTCTGAGCATGCACGTTTTTTTTTCCCCGCGTAAAAGCATACACACTACTGTTTTTCACGTCGTTAAAAAAAAACGACGTGAAAAACAATGTGAAAAAATAGAGCAGGTTCTCATTTTTTTAGGCCATTTTTCACGTCGTTAAAAATGCTCTGGAGCCTACACACGATCGTTTTTAATGCCCAATTTAAAAAATTGCATTTTTAACGACGTGAATAACGATCGTGTGTACGCGGCATAAGGTTTACACATAAAGACCCAAAAAATAGAAAATATCCAGTGAGCGGCAGTTGTGTCGATGAAAATGCCTTGTTGGTGTCAGAGGTCAGAGGAGAATGGGCAGACTGGTTCAAGATGATAGAAAGGCAACAGTAACTCAAATAAGCCCTCGTTACATCCGAGGTATGCAGAATACCATCTCTGAACGCACAACACATTGAACCTTGAAGCAGAAGTTCACACCGGGTGCTACTTCTGTCAGCTAAGAACAGGAAACTGAGGCTACAATTCGCACAAGCTCACCAAAATTTAACAATAGAAGATTGGAAAAACGTTGCCTGGGCTGATGAGTCTCGATTTCAGCTGTAACATTCAGATGGTCGGGTCAGAATTTGCTGTAAACAGCATGAAAGCATGAATCCATCCTGCCTTGTATCAACGGTTCAGGCTGCTGGTGGTGTAATGATGTGGGGGATATTTTCTTGGAACACTTTGGGCCCCTTAGTACCAAGTGAGCATCGTTTAAACGCCACGGCCTACCTGAGTATTGTTGCTGACCATGTCCATCCCTTTATGACTACAGTGTACCCGTCTTCTGATGGCTCCTTCCAGCAGGATAATGCTCCATGTTACAAAGCTCAAATCATCTCACCACTGGTTTCTTGAACATGACAATGAGGTCACTGTACTCCTAATGCCTCCACAATCACCAGATCTCAATCCGATAGAGCACCTTTGGAATGTGGTGGAATGGGAGATTTGCATCATGGATGTGCAGCCGACAAATCAGCAGCAAATCCTATCATGTCAATATGGACCAAAATCTTTGAGGAATGTTTCCAACACCATGGAGAATCTATGCCACAAAGAATGAAGGCAGTTCTGAAGGCAAAAGGAGGTCCAACCCGGTACTCGCAAGGTGTACCTAATAAAGTGGTCGGTGAGTGTATATTGTACATTCACATCAGTGCCTGTCCTCAAGGAGCTTACAATTTAAGGCCCCTAACTTGCACATACTAGGGCCAATTTAAACAGAACCCACCAGCATGTCTATGGAGTGTAAAGCCCTGTACACACGATTGGTTTTACCGATAAAAACAGTCCAATGGATTGTTTTCATCGGACAAACCGATCGTGCATGGGACCCATCGGTCTTTTTTCCATCGGTTTTAAAAAATAGAACATGTTTTAAATTTTTCCGATGGATCAAAAACCGATAGCAAATTCCTATCATCTATGGGCAAGTCCATCGGATAAAAAACCCACGCATGCTCTGAATCAAGTCGACGCATGCTCAGAAGCATTAAACTTAATTTTTCTCTTCTCATCAGAGTGTTTTACGTCACTGCGTTTGGAATGGTCGGTTTTTTGACTGATGGTGTGTGGGCAAGACTGATGGAAGTCAGCTTCATCGGATTTCCGATGGACAAAACCATCGGATTAGAATCCATAGGATATCCGATCGTGTGTACGAGGCTTGAGAAGAAACCCACACAGGCACAGGGAGAGCGTGCAAACTCTGGCAGGTAGCATTGTGGTTGGCATTCAAACTGCCAATTCTAGTGCTGCCAGGGAGACGTCCAAATTTCTAAGCCACTGTGCCGTCATGTCACAAGGTCTTTGCTGGAAGGGTCCGTGTTTAGCCAATTGGAAGTTCCATCTAAATGCCATTTCCCTAAATATTTTTCCCAGATATCACCAATAACCTGGGATTTATCCACATGACCAGCAGTGGATGGGCTTTTCAAAGTTGATTTCTGGAATCCAGACATCCCCATCCTTCATTTCCCCAGATAATCACCATCTTAGTTTAAGAAAAATATTCTAAATCTAAAATTGAAAAGCGCCTTTTATTTACCTGAAGCAAGTCATGTAACGCACAGGAACTCCATGTCTTCTCTCTTCCTTACTGTAAACTTGGATGGTCTTTCTTTGGGGGCCCACATCACTTCCTGGGTGTTGGGGAATCCTCTTGTTGGCTGTCCAATGACAGGGTTCATTGGGGCTCCAGAAGACTTCATGGCGTGATGACGTCACCACAAGGGAGACGATTGAAATGGGTTTTTAATTAAAGGTAGCAAAGAGGTGGTAGGGGTGTAGGCAGATAGTCTCCTGGAGACGGGCTTTAAATGGAAGAATAATATACAGTGGAACCTTGGATTACGAGCATATTCCGTTCCAGGAGAATGCTTGCAATCCAAAGCACTCGCATATCAAAGCGAGTTTCCCCATAGAAGTCAATGGAAACAAAGATAATTTGCTCCGCTTTAACTTCTACTGCATGCAATACCGCCAGTGGCCAGAGGTGGGAGGGGAGCCGGAGAAACTCGAAAATCCTCAGAAAGGCACAGAAACACTCAGGAACGGAGTATTTCCAAGTATTTCCGAGTGATTCCGAGGTCAGCCGAGCTGTCCCCGAGTATTTCCGAGGCTCTCCGGCTCCCCCCACCTCTGGCCACTGGCGGTATTGCATGCCATAGAAGTCAATGCGGAACAAATTATCTTTGTTTCCATTGACTTCTATGGGGAAACTCGCTTTGATATGCGAGTGCTTTGGAACCGTTCCGAGTGTCACCGGCGCCCCCGCACCTCTGGCCAAATGCGGTACTGCACACCCCATTGACTTGAATCCTGCTCGTTTTGCGAGACAACACTCGCAAACCGAGTCAGGATTAAAAAAAAAAAAAGTTGCTCGTCTTTTAAAATGTTTGTTAACCGCGTTACTCGTTAAACAAGGTTCCACTGTACTTTATTTTTTTTTAAATTTTATAATTTTTCGATTACCCTGGGGTTGATGGAGTATGCGCATTAAAATATTATTTTGATGTGACGATACAGGTCCTCTTTACCGTACTCTGTTACAAAACTATTATCGGTGTTGTCTGCAACCAATAACGGATTTTACACACACAAAGTGGCCAAGTAATTTGACTGTTTATTTTATGGGTGCTATTTACGGTATGTCCTTACTTAACTACCAGCTTCCATTTGTGTTTTACTTTAGCTCTATTATATCTTGATATCTGTCAAAATAGAAACACTTGTGAAGACTAAAAGGATTTTTTTTCCCCATAAAATCTTTTTTTTTTCATGAATGCAACTTAAGAATAATAGTCAGTAAATTCTGCCTGACCACAACAAAGCGTGCGGCATCTGATGGATTTATCGTCTACATTGTGTTTAACAGTTGTTTAAAATGATCGGCTTTCATCATTATGATGTAATTAAAGATTTCACAGCTTCGTAAATCTTTTCAGTGGAAATTCCTGGCCATTGATTGACAAAAGAAGAGAATTCACTGGGGAACAGATGAAGTGAAGATAAAGCAAATATCATTATATAAGAGACTAATAGCATTCAAGGTATGTCAAGTACATTCAAACGGGTGGTTCATACATGGGGTGCTTACTTAATGGGGCACTGTAGTTATTTTTATTAATTTAAATTGGATGTGTACTTTACCCATGCGGGTCAACAGGTTCACCTAAAGAAGACCTGTACCTTGAAAGCTGTGTCCAAAAAAAGTCAAGTATAGGGCAAAGGACTAGCCACCTATAGGCCTCATGGACATTGGGCATTAAAAGCACGGCTGTTAGATGCATTTGTCATTTTGTTTCTGCCTCTAAATGCCCCTCTTTGTAAGCCTATATGTGTCCTTGCACACATAGGCATATACAGCGGTGTAAATTTTGGTGTCAAATTGTGATTTAGTTTTAGTCATAGTCTTTTAACTAAATCGCCATTTCAATTTTATTTGCATTTTAGTCATCTGGCAATTGTTTTACTTTTTGTCGCATTTAGTCAACTAAAATCTCAAGTACATTTTAGTCGAATTAAAATAGAACGGGTTTAGTTAAATTATAATGCATTATTTAAGCATTCTTCTAGAATTTCCAAACTCATTATATACTCCTTGAGTAAACAAACAAAAAAAAACTAATATCATGTTTAATGTTATTAAAGCGGAGGTCCACCCCAAAAAAATACAAAAAAAATACACAAAAATTCCTAAAAAAAAAAGAGAAAAAAATTAATAGAAAAAAAAAGATTTTTTTTACTAACCCGAAATGCCCGTTGCTATGCAGAAGTCCCCTAATCTGCCTCTTCCTTTGCCTCGGATTATGTCCTTCCGCTTCCTCTTCTTGTGAATGGGGCGCGCTGCCTTCTGGGAACTGTGTGTATCCCAGGAGGCAAGCCACCCATTCACAAAGCGCCGTGCGAGTGGCGCATGCGCAGTAGGAAACGGGCAGTGAAGCCGTAAGGCTTCACTGCCTATTTCCCTTAGTCAGGATGGAGGAGTCGGGACCTGCCAGCAGCGATCAATCGCCGTCGGGGGACCGACATCGTGGGCGAGTAGGAAAGGTAAGTGTCCGTATTAAAAGTCAGCAGCTACACTGTTAGTAGCTGCTGACTTTTAAAAAAAAAAATCACGGGTGGAATCCCGCTTTAAGGTTTGAACAAACTACACAGACACTGTAGATCAGGGGTTCTCAACCTGGGGTCGGGACACCCTCGGGTGTCGAATGACAATTTGCCAGGGGTCACCGAATCCTGGGCTGTTCCTGAATCCTGCACCGCTCTCCCAGCCTTTTAATGGCTGCCAATCTGGGCTATTCCTGGAGCCCGCGGCTGCCCACTCAGCCTCTTCCCAGCCACCCATTCAGTTCACGGCATGGCTGGGGGGCAGAGACTAGAGGTCAGCTGACTGGTGAGGAATGTGAATTGGGAGAGGCTGGAGGAGACCCTATCTCCTGATTTCAGCATAGGTGTCACTGCTGCGAGACACCACAAAGTCAGAGACACAGTAAAGCCGGAGACACAATGAGTAACACAACCTGTGATTATAGTTACCATTAAAAGTCCCCACTACAGTTCTCAGATCAGCATATGACCTTGATCAAGAGCACCTAATTTGGCTGATCAGAACTCCCCCCAGCACTGCCACTGATCCCACCCCCCACCCCACCCAAGGAGTAAGAGAAGGAGTAAAAATAGAGAGTACATCCTTCTGTTAAAAAAATAATAATAATACAGAATACATGGGAGAGGAAAAAAGGGGGAGGAACAAATAAAAAGGAAGAGAAAGAATAGAAGAAAGAACAAGAAAGACTGCTAGAGAGAGGGATGGGGGAAAAAAAACAAGAAATTAGGATAGAGAGAGAGATAAAAAGGGAAAGAAAGGATAACAAAGAGAAAGAGTGGCATATACGAAAATGTACCATAAGGGGTTTTAATACTGTACGAGTATAAGGGAGCGCTAAATATCCGTGGGTTAGGGGTGCAAATTACTTGTCTTACCTTGGGTACTAACAACCCACACTACAAAAATAATTTTACTGTTAGGGGTCCCCACAACTTGGGAAATTTTATCAAGGGGTCACGGTACTAGAAGGTTGAGAACCATAGATGTTAGTCTGAGGAAGTCTGTAATGCACAATGCTCTGGACAGTGGTCTGAGGAGACCTGAAATGCTGCACAGTGCTCTGAATGATCCGAGGAGTCCTGTAATGCTGCACAGTGCTCTAGACAGTGGTCTGAGAAGACCCGCAAAGCACAGAGCTTTGGACAGTGGTCTAAGGAGGCCTGTAATGCATTGCCCAGTGCTCTGAGCAGTGGTTTGAGGAGGCCTGTAATGCACAATGCTCTGGGTGGTGGTCTGAGGAGGCTTGTAATGCACAATGCTCTGGACAGTGGTCTGAGGAGTCCTGAAATGCTGCACAGTGCTCTGAATGATCCGAGGAATCCTGTAATGCTGCACAGTGCTCTGAATGATCCGAGGAGTCCTGTAATGCTGCACAGTGCTCTGAATGTTCAGAGGAGGCCTGTAATGCTGCACAGTGCTCTGAATAGTCTGAGGAGGCCTGTAATGCTGCACAGTGCTCTGAATGGTCTGAGGAGGCCTGTAATGCTGCACAATGCCCTACACGGTGGTCTGAGAAGGCCTGTAATGCATTGCCCAGTGCTCTGTATAGTGGTCTGAAGAGGCTTGTAAGGCACACAGTGCTCTGAACGGTGGTCTGAGGAGGCTTATAATGAACACAGTGCTCTGGATGGTGAGAAGACCTGTAAATGCTGCACAGTTCTCTGGATGGTCATCTGTCTGAGGAGGACTGTAATGCACAGTACTCTGGACGGTCATCTGTGAAGGCTTGTAATGATGCACAGTGCTAAGCACACCACACCACTAAGCACGCTATGGTCGCTACCTTGCTTGCTGGGAGAGGAAATGCTCATGGGCTTTATAGGCCGAGCTCAGAGGAAACCAGAAGTTCATGTGGGTAAATATCCCTCCGTCACATTTTCCTTCTGTTTTCGCTCATTGCCAAAAATGGAATTTGTTTTCATCATAGTTTTTGTTCATTGACGAAAATGTGGGGTCATTTTTATTTAGTTTTTGTCACTGGAAACATGCTGCTGAAAATTATGACAAAATTTTTTTCATTGACAACATTAGCACTGGTATACAGGCATTTAGAGGGAGGAGCTTTTTAAGGCAGAACAAAAAAAAAAAAACATCACTTGCACATTCTGGAGAGAAGCATTTGGTCATAAAAAAAACTCCCAACGTGCCTAAATGCGTGTAAACATGCATAAACGCTAGGTGTGCTTAAGCGTTCATTTGTTTTATTGGCCAATGAAATGAATGATAAGCAAAAGGCTTGGTACACCTGAACGTGTCTAAATGCAATTACAAAATGCTGCTTTAGGCGCGTTTTTCTCATTGCTCTTCTCCTGCCAGAAGAAATGCATTCAGAAGATCTGGGCAAACACCCAGTGTGCATGAAGCCATATTGTCAATGGCCTTCCTGAAGTATATCTCTCTCTACAAAAGTGGTCAAAAGTTTTAAAACCGCCCACTTTTTCCAGTTTTTAATAAAAAATTACTCAGTTTATTGTCTCAACGTACTCTGATTACTTTGCTTTCACCCTTCTGTCCAGTTCATCCCAAACCAGCTCGATGGGGTTTAGGTCTGAAGACTGTGTTGGCTTGTCCATGATTTGAAGATTTGCCTCTTGGAGGTATGTTTGGGTCATTATCTTGCTCTAAGATGAACCCCTGACCAACAAGCCATACTCTAGGACAGGGGTGTCAAACTCAATTTAATCGTGGGCCTCATCAGCATTATGATTGCCCTCAAAAGGGCCGGTTGCATCTGTAAGATTAGATGTCCAGCGCATCCCCTTCCCTTACATTAGATGTCAAGAGCCACCCCACCAACAGAAGTTGAGTCCCCCACTCTCGCTTACATCACAGTGCACCCCCCTTACTTTATACTGCTGCTGGGAAGAAGCTGGATGCATTGCTTGAAAGCAGAAAGTAAGGGTCTGGAGTAGGACCATAGGAGGGATGGAGCTCTCTTGCAGCTGCAGGAGAGGTGCGAGGGCCACATGAAATGGCCTGGAGGGCTGTATTCGGCCCGCGGGCCTTGTGTTTGACACCTGTGCTCTAGAGGGTATTGCATGGTGCTGCAAAATGCTGAGTAGAACTTTGAACAAAAAAATCTTAGGAAAAGAATGTTCTCATAAAGTTTGTTAATTTTTCTGATCATTAGTGGGGTCAAATCGATATTTGTTTGAGACTCCAGTGATGAGGAAATTCTAAGGAACAGGATGGAAACATTTTCTGGATGGAACAAATTCATAACAGTGTATGTGGTTTTTATTTGGTAAAGTCCATTTATTCCAAATTCATTTATTCCAAATCAAAAAATCGTTTGAACAACATTCAAATGTTCTGAGAATTTTCTCACGCATATTCCTAAGACTTTTCCCAATAAATTTTGGCTCTAGGCCCTGTTCACATAAGGCAATTCCAAATTGCGGCAGAACGCGTGACGCGCATTTGGGTGCCATTATTCTTAATGGCACCCCATACGCGGTTAAAAAATTGTGCTAAGCTTGTTGCCCAAAAAAGGAACAGGAGCTTATTTTGGGTGACACATGTTCATGGGGCAACCCATTGAAGTGAATGGGCTTCCCTATGCGTGAAATGCATTTCCCACGAGGACTGAACAAGGCCTTATGCCGCGTACACACGACTGTTTTTCATGACGAGAAAAATGCCATTTTTCTATTTGGTCATTAAAAACGATCGTGTGTAGGCTCCAGAGCATTTTTCGCTACGTGAAAAATGGCCATTAAAAATTTAGAACCTGCTTTATTTTTTCTCAGAGTTTTTCACGTCGACGTTTTTCTCGTCGTGAAAAACGGCCGTGTGTAGGCTTTAACGACGTGAAAAAAACGTGCATGCTCAGAAGCAAGTGATGAGACGGGAGCGCTCGTTCTGGTAAAACTAGCGTTCATAATGGAGATAGGACATTCGTCACGCTGTAACGGACTGAAGAGCACGAGGCTGAAAAGCGCAAATCGTCTCTCACCAAACTTTACTAACACGAGGATCAGCAAAAGCAGCCCAAAGGGTGGCGCCATCCAAATAGAACTTCCCCTTTATAGTGCCGTTGTACGTGTTGGACGTCACCGCGCTTTGCTCAAGCATTTTTTTCCCACGATAGTGTGTAGGCAAGGCAGGCTTGAGAAGAATCACGTCGAGAAAAACTTTTTTTTCAATGACATTAAAAACGGTCGTGTGTACGCGGCATTAGCATTTTGTTAAAGCTGCAATAAAAATGATATATCTTTGGTATTTAGCAGCCGTTCAAGAGCTTACAAATTTGGGGGACATAGGATTTTGAATCAAATCCATGAGACTGAAGGTTTACGCTACCCTCTCATCACTATACAGGAAAAAAGAAAAGAGACCTTTTTAAGGTGAGTCATAGCATGAAAACCTTTGTTTTGCAAGATTAGGCACAGTTCAAAGCTGTACTCCTGGCTTATTTAAAAAATATATATATATATGCAGTTTTGTATTCATTAATACATCATTATATGTATTTTTAAATGCAAGCACCTGAGTTGGACCTGGCATCAGCCTTTTGCAGGTCCTGTACAGCAGCGCTCAGACTGGCAGAAGAAGAAGAAGCACAAGAAGCTAATTCATTTAGGTGCTAATACCGTGTTTACCCCGAAAATAAAGCCCGGGTCTTATATTAATTTTGGCAACAAAAGACACATTAGGGCTTATTTTCTGGGTAGGTCTTACTATGTAATGTGCTGTCTTCTCTCTCCCTCTCCCTCCCTGCCTGACAGGAATCCCCAGTGTGAACTGAGTTAAAATGCTTGTAAAATCCTATAATCCACTCTATTACAGTGTTATATATAAAGTACAATGTGTGTGTTTCTGTAATATAATTGTGCTAAATACCTTCATTATAGCGCTGCTCTGCATTTCTGTGACCCGCCAGGGCTCTCTTCCCCTCAATTATATTACAGAAACACACATATTGTACATTATATACCACTGTAATAGAGTGGATTATAGGATTTTACAAGCATTTTAAACTAGGGCTTATTTTTGGGGTAGGGCTTATATTACAGCCCTCCTGGAAAATAACGCTAGGTCTTATCTTCAGGGAAACATGGTAAGGGGCTTATTAATAGTATTACCATTCTACTACTTCTCCTTCACATATCCAGAATGTTTATACATTTATTTTTTGTGTTTATTATTAATAATTGTTTATATATATATATATATATATATATATATATATATATATATATATATATATAATCTTGTATACTTCTTTTTATATTCATAACCTTTTACTTGGCTTTATTCTTCAATGAAGCAATGTTGTCATGAAACTACCTTGCACTTTGGATATTTGTTTGGCGCTTACATTGGATTATATGTAGAGGGGGTGGATACATGACAGCCTGGGTTCAGAGGAAGTTTGTAGAATGATGCTGGCTGTCATTCGACCCAGGAGACTGTAGACATCTAGTGGCTGAAAATAAATACTACAGGGGACAGCTTCAGGATTGAGGGCAAGTATATTGTTTTATTTTATCTTTTAACAGACTTATATTTATTATTGTTATTTGTAACTAAAAGTTTTGCTTTCATTTTTAACTTAAGCGTGAGAAATGTGTTACTGAAATTCGGGGTTACTTTTTTTTTCTGTTTCTTTAGCATAGGTGTAATTTTAACATCACTTATAATTTAAACTTGACAGGCTTTTTCATCGTAGGCAGGAAACATCTTATGTGTGAAATATTTAGATTCTTAAATAGTCAAAATTTTAAATAATAATATGTTCTGTTATGACAATTACTCTTGTCTTCATGTTCACTTTCATTATTTATACTGGTTAAACAGCTTTCCACTCAATTAGCCCTCATTAACATTAATTTGTATGTGACAAGTATGTTATTATCTTTACCGCTTAGTGGTGGAATGGGACATGGTGTGACTCATATGTTTGCCTACAACATAGGCATAGTCACGTTAATAGAGCCTTTGCACTTTACATGGCGATTAATATGATCACCTTTGAACCTTCAAAAGTTAATATATTGCAGCTTACCAATCATTATATGTGATGGCTGCATTCGTTTCCTTTTTTTAGACTTTTTCCCTATGTTTTCACCTGGTGATCTGGCCGGTAACAAATCTCCTGTATTGTAGTGCCCTAATTCTGGATGAAGGAACAAAAGGAGCACATTTGGACAACAGCATTGTCAGTCTGGGGGTAGCTGTGTGTTAGATGTTCTAGCAGATTTAAATATACTACAAAATACAAATTGAAGCCAAACTTTAAATAACACTTTATAAACAGTTACAGGAAATAGTTTTTTTCCTTTTAGGATAAAGGTTTTACATAAATAAATAAAATCTGACCCCTGTTCAATGGTAAATGGCTTGTCTCGTCCCTCTAACTGCAGGAGAGCATGTTCTTTTGAAAAACAATAAACGTACTGTCCAGATCACCAGATGAGCGTAAAGAAACAGACTAAAATATACAACTAATGCAGTCATAACCTCTAAGAATTGGTAAGCTGCAATATAATAAATGTTTGCTTTTGAGTTTAATACTGCTTTAATTAAGTCCTTTCTATTGCTCTCAGCCTCCTCCAAAAATCTCTCAAATTCCTTTTTTTTTGCTGTGATCTGACTTCCTGTTAGCAGGGCCGGCACTCCCGCTAGGCAAATTGGCAGCCGCTGGGTCCCCTCCAGAGGATCGCTTCCCCCCTGGTGGGTGGTGGCTGCTGCAGTGGGGAGTGTAGGTGGCTTTCATGGCTCCATCTGGCTGGCTGATGGTGCAGTCGCTGGGCGCTCAACTATGTTCCCAGCGTAAGTATGAAACTTTTCAGTCCCAGGGAGTGTAACAGGACACAGGGCCATATGATGAGACTGGAAGAGAAGCGATTTAACCTTAAAGTAATTGTCTTGTGTTTTTTTTTTTTTAAATAACAAAAATATTATATATACCTCCTCTGTGCAGTTGTTTTTCACAGAGCCTTCTCTTCTGGGGTTTCTCCTCGGCTCTCCTGGCCCCTCCCTCCTGTTGGGTGCCCCCACAGCAAGCAGCTTGCTATGGGGGCACCCGAGCCGAGTCACAGCTCCGTGTGCTCATTCAGACATGGATCGCCGACCCGGCCATGCCCACTCTCTCTTCTGATTGGCTAACTGACTTTGATTGACAGCCAATAGCGCTACAGCTGTGTCTCAGCCAATCAGGAGGAGAGTCACGGACAGCTAAGACACTCGTGGACATTGCTGGAGGGAGATGGGGCTCAGGTAAATATTAGGAGGTGCTGGGGAGGCTGCTACACACAGAAGGTTTTTTATCCTAATGCATAGAATGCATTAAGATAAAAAACCTTCTGCCTTTACAACTCCTTTAAGCTGTGTAGGGGGGTTTTCACTGTCAGGGCGGTAAGAATGTGGAACTCTCTTCCACAATCGGTGGTGTCGGCAGGAAGTATGAATAGTTTTAAAAGACTTTAGGATGGCCATATTCATGAAAACAATATACAGGGATTTGGGAAATTATTTTTCTACACACACACCTACACAGGTTGGACTGGTTGACTGTCAACCTTACCAACTATGAAACTATGTAACAGTGGTCCTAGCAGGTAATTCTGGCAACAGAATTTTTTTCCCAACAGAAACATCCAGACCATGATTAAATAAATATGATCAAATAGGCATCATGCTAAATATAGATTGCAGCAACCAGCTCTTAGCTAGCTGCCATAATCCCAGTATTTTTTTAAACGGCGGATTGTCCTCTTTAAGATAAAAGTGGTCTAAGCAGCGGATTGGCCGCAAGATCACTTTTATAGGTGGTGGGAGAGGCCCCTCCCCCTCCTGGCATGCTCCCGTCGTCTCCGCCGCTTACCGGAGCCGTCGGTAGCCGTGGAGCCGATTGGTTCCTCTCCCCTCACTGCCTGGATGCCGTGTGAGGGGAAGATGACCCCCGCTCGGCTCCATAGCGTTGGAAGGCAGAAGCGATGTCAAACATTGCTTCCGCCCAATGCTCTTAAAGGGGACTTTTAAAAAAAAATATATAGATATGTTTACTACTATAAAAATAACTAGACCCTTATCCTACACATACTTCATTTAAAGTCCCACACTTTTTGCTCTCTTCTTCTTAAAGCGGAGGTTCACCCAAAAAATCATCTATATGCCAACACAATCGTTCCACTATATACTTCATTAAAAGCCATATAAATTTTTCAAATCATATATAATTACCGTATATTAGCATGACTTCCGGGATTCGGCTCCCGCGGGAGTAGGCGTTTCTAAGCCTTTCCCCGGCGCCACAATGCAGCGTGGGTCTTTGCTGCAATGTGTTCTGGGATGTGTTCTGTGTTCTATGTGTTTCTGCATACCATCACAACGGGGTGTGTTATTTCTATGACGCCGCCCGTTGTGATGGCAACCAATATGTTTACGGCGCTACTCGCTGTGAACAATGCTCGCTTCCAGGAAGTGATTGCTTGTGGGCTTCACAATGCCCACAAGCAAAATGGAAACGGCAAGTAAAGCAGAATATAAGTTGTTCTATATTACGAAAACCAAGAGGGTTTATATGAAGACACCAAAAATGTGAGTAAACATTAGTATGCTAAAACCACATTGAATGCTAAAAAAAAATAAAAAAAAATTGCAGCGGAACCTCCACTTTAATGTAGCAGAATACATATTGACCTATTGAGAGAAAGGCCTTTATCAGGTGTCACACTTTTTACAATCAGGATCCTGGCTGACCATTAACGCATTGATGAAACCAGGGGGGCTCTTTAAATTAAAATTCTGGCAGGCGCTTCAAGTAAGCCACTTCTTGAGATCTTTGGGGCCACCAATAGAATTCCAACGGCAATTGACAGTATTTAAAGTATATTGTAATGAGGAGGAACAACTCTCGCGAATGGTTTCCAAGATGTATGAGTTGCTGAATACACCCTCGGAAGACTTTGTGATGTCAGGCATTAGCAAATAGGAAAAGGACCTGGATAGGATCTTTACTCCAATTCAACGTAAACAAATTATCTTTTTGGCATTGAATTCCTCGGTCTGTACACGGACCCAGGAATCCAATTACAAACTCCCCACACAATGGTATTACACGCCAGTAAGGCTCCATTAATTTGCTATGGAAACCTCGGAATGTTGCTGGAGATGTGGGGTGGAGCGAGGAACTTTGCTGCACATATTTTGGTCCTGTGGAAAAATGAAACAATCCTGGCCGGAGGTTCGGAGAATATCTCAAAAATGTACAGAATTTCCGATACCAGATGACCCTTCCTTCTTCTTGCTTCATTGCTAACAGATCCCGGTCCAGACCTATAAAAAATCGGTGCTGTGTCACCTGATTAATGCGGCAAAAGCCGGGGACTCTAGATCTCCCTCCACCACAGGATGGCTTAATAGGGTTCGAGAGATAGGAGCAATGGAGGACTTGGTCCTCTCGGCCCAAAATAAGAGAGAACAATATAATAAAACTTGGACAGAATGGAATTTATTTGTTTGCTCGGAGGAGGGGAAGAGAATTCTAGAGGAGCTATAAGAGGAGGAATGTAAGCCCATTGGAGATGCGTACCTGCACATGGGATCATATAGAATCGTGATCCCTACAGTTCGGGGGGGGGGGATTTTGGGGAATTGGGTTTGTTAAAGAAGAGGGGAAATGGGGAGGAAGAAGGGGGAAGCTTTTGATTAAGGCCCAAGAGTTCTATGGCAAGGGAGAAAGAAGGATATAAATGGAATTTTAGGGGAGCATAAAGGTATAAATATGGGGATTGATTATGCTGACCTTACTGTCCTATTTTGGGGAACAGGTATAATTGTAGATACATGTATACATTTGTAGTTGATGGACTGTGAATATTTTTATTATGTATTCCTCCTTTTTGATAAAATAAAAGATATGAAAAAAAAAAGAATACATATTGACCTAAATTTATGAATAAATTTGATTTTTTTAATGGAAATGTTTTAACACAAATAGTAAAAAATATATATATTTTTTTCAAAATTGTCGATCTTCTTTTGTTTATAGCGCAAAAAATAAAAACCGAAGAGGTGATCAAATACCACCAAAAGAAAGCTCTATTTGTGGGGGAAAAATAACATACATTTTATTTTGGTAGTGTCAGGTACAGTTGTCAGTTAACCGCGCAATTGTCAGTTAAAATAACCCAGTGCCGTATCGCAAAAAAAGGCCTGGTCAGGAAGGAGGGTAAATCTGACGGAGGTCAAGTAGTTAATGTTTATTTTAAAGTGCACCTGTAGTATGCAATAAGAGGCTAATACAGGAGTCTTCACATATCATAATCACATTCACAGTCATTATGTAATAATATACTTTACCGTATCAGGATGAATACTGTATCCGTGTTTTGTTTAGTCTGAGGAACGCATTACCATTTCAAATTAGAGGGTTTCAAAGAAAACGAGTCACGAGAGAGTAGGGTCCTTCAAGGTCTCAACTGAATATTTAGGTTTAGAGGGAGATCTAATTTTCTATATGCTCTTTTGTACATGAAAATGAAATTTGAGCATCTTCTCCAATATACAGTAGTGTCATGCACCTGGTACAATGATAAATGTATACATTTCACGGAGAGTACAAATGGACCTTCTCAATAATGAGTGAGCCTTGTGTCAGTCTGTTTGTAAACAGAGAAGCCAAAATGCAAACTCAATAGAACCTGATAGGATCTTGATGTTCCATATGATGTATGGTGCTGTCACTGCCATGTCTTACAAATGTGTAATGGAAGCAAATTTTCCTGAAGGCTCTTTTAACTCCTTGTCCGGTCACTGAGCCGACACTGCATTTACCTTCATTTATCAAAGGATGATTATTCTTTGTGAAAATCCATCTTCTCATAAATACATAAGTCCTGTTACTATATTATTGGGTTGTTTTTATATATATATTTTTTTTTTATATCAAATTATTAAATTCAAAACACCATCTTGTTTTAAAAACTTGTGATCTATAATATAATCAATGTAGGATTCAAATACATTATTAAAGTGGTTGTAAACCCGATTCATGAAATTTGAGCTGGGCACATATATCTGCAGTATTTTGTTATCTCTCTTCAATGAGCTAAGTCCTTTAGCTCTCTCCTGAACTGTTCCTCTGTTATCAGCCTGATAACTCCTGACAAATTCTCTGATTTTTAGAAAAAAGCAGCCTGAATCTTTTGTCCTGGGAGGTTGATAAAATAGATTAGCAGAGAGCAGGTCCTATTACAAAACACCTCTGAGAGTCTCTGCCTATGATAAGAGGGGGTGTGTGCCTTTCCTCCAATCAGCAATTTTTAGCAATATTGGCTGTATGCCCAGACATCACACTCTGTGTTAACCAGGAAGAGAAAATCTCCTAAAGCCTCATACACACGATCGGATATCCTATGGATTCTAATCTGATGGTTTTGTCCATCGGAAATCCGATGAAGCTGACTTCCATCAGTCTTGCCTACACACCATCAGTCAAAAAACCGACCGTCCCAAACGCGGTGACGTAAAACACTCCGATGAGCCGAGAAAAATGGAGTTCAATGCTTCTGAGCATGCGTCGACTTGATTCTGAGCATGCGTGGGTTTTTTATCCGATGGAAGATCTGAGTTTTCGATCGGTTTTTTATCCATCAGAAAAATTTAAAACATGTTCTATTTTTTAAAACCGATGGAAAAAATACCGATGGGTCCCATACACGATCGGTTTGTCTGATGAAAACAATCCATCGGACGGTTTTCATCGGTTAAACCGATCGTGTGTACAGGGCTTTACACGATCTGAACTTTCTAAACAGTATATAAATGTGAAGACAGCAGATCTACATGTAAAACTTATGTAGGGAGATTTGGTTCATCCCTGTGTATCATCTGAGGCTGTTCACTTCACTGGGTGTATGGAGGGTTTACATCCACTTTAATAAAAAAGTAAAAGAGGAATTAAAAACATCCAGGAACCAGAAATGGGTATAAAACATACCTCTGTTGTTCCTTTTAATGGACTTATGTGTTTCTAGGAATGAGCAAACTGGTACAGTATGTGCAATGAAGGCTTGAACCAACGTTTTTTTTTTTTTTTTAACTTGTTTTATTGTGAATGGACAATACAAAAATAGCCAATCACAAAGTAGTATTCCATACATTGCATATAGCAATTTACACAAAGAAGGCTGGTCCACAGTGATTGAATAAGCAAAGTATGCATGGTAAGTGTTCTAAAATTGGATATGAGTACGCAGCCTAAAATACTCAGTGGAGTGCTACAAAAAAATAGTCATAAAGAGAAACAGCACAAAAAAAAGATTTAACAATGGACGATTAAGAAACCATTGTCTCCATGTGTACTTTTACCAGTTATACACAGTTCAGAAGTAATCAAACTAATCATCTGTTATGTGGTTTTATCACATCTCAAAAATTGTGGCATAATAGGATGTAGAGGCCATTTAAAGAGTAGGATCAGTAATCAGTGACAGAAGAGAGTCAATGATGTCCTGACTATCCAGCCAGGCACCCCAAATCTTATGGAATTTCAACCTCTAGCCTCGTAAGTCAATTTATATAAAGGTAGGTAGGTATTTTGTTTTTTTCCATAAACGGATGTGAAGGAGTTCCCTATGTAACCACTGAAGTGCCACCGTTTTTTTGGTGTAGTACAGAAGGACCCATAAAAAGTGTCAAATATCTAGATCTTCAAAAATACCCAACAGGCACCATTTGGAATTACAAATGGTATGGAGTTCAAAGTTAGTAGAAATAAATGCCGTAACTTGAGAAGGGCCTAACTCAATCACAGTTAAATATTATGTGGAGGAAGTCTCCAGGGAACTAACATAAGTTTACGGTACTAAACAGTATATTGTCCCAAGGACAACTTGTCCGTTCATATTTTAAAGCAGATTGGCAATGTAACCTACAAACAAACTACCACCCGGAATAATCTCTACAATCAGTGGCGATGCAGCTTTTAACATGACAGGAGGTTACAGGGCGATAATCTCCACCCCCTGGGATATCTTTAGCCTTATAAGTCGGTAGTATAATTCCTAATTAGATTCTATTCTAGTAAAAAAAAAAGTATACAGTTATCAAAAACCTGGCGGAGACTGAGAAGATGAGGAGGCTCCTCTTGTGCCTCCTGCCTAACATTTCTGAAGGTGGTGACAGAGAGTGTGAGGTCACAGAGTGGCATGAGTGTCAGAGTTTGCATGCCAAGCCAGATTTGTGTAGCAGCCCGATGTGTAGAACTGGGAGCTGAGGATCTCAGGGCAGGAAACAGGATTTGGAACAATATGTTACCTGATCAGGAGACGAAGACAGAGTCAAGGGAACAAGCTGAGGTCAGTAACAGTCAGGCAGCGTGGCACCAAATCAGGAGGCAAAGACAGATTCCAGAAAATAAGCCAAGGTTAGTAACAGCTGGGCAAACAAGGTACAAGGCAGGAGGAAGGCTGTCGGGAACCAGTGTAACCAGAAATGTGTGGACTGCCACAGACAATATCAGGCACAATTACAGTGTAAAAGAATATAATTTATCTAAAAATAAGTAAACAACATAAATGTAAATGCACCTCCAATATACCAAACTGTGTAAAACAACCAGATAACCAAAAATAGTGACAAACGATGAACAACTGCCCAAATCAAGTATATATACAGCAAGCAGAGAATGCAGAGCCAGGGTCATACACAGGAGATCAAGCAGAGGGAGCTGGGAGAAAGACAGGACAGGGAAAGGGAACCAGGAGATGGAGAGAGCAGGTGGGAAGGGATCAGGCGGCAGGGTCAGGGTCCAGGAACAGGAAACAGGATGCAGGAACACAGGAACGCAGGTCAGGGGCACATAGAGACAGAACACGAAGGCAGGAATGAAGAGCATAGGCAGGGCTTAAAGCAGACCATCAGTAATTTTTTCAACTGTCCATCTATTAAATCTTCTGCCCTTGTTGTTTTAACTTTGGATAGTAAAACATTTTTTTTTCTGCCAGAAAATACCTTATACAGCCCACTTCCTGTTTCATGTCTGGTAAAAAGCCTAGGCTTATGACATTGTGCACAGCTCTCTCTCACTCTTGTGAGAGTTTGACAGGAAGGAAAGGGGGAATGAGTCATACGAGGGCCAATGAGAGCTGCAGAACTGCAGAGCTGGAGGTGTGCCTCTGTGTGTCTGTGTAAATCCAGGAAGTGAACAGGCAGCAGATTTAGCTGTCCACAGTTAAAATGGTTGCAGCCAGACTCAGTGAAGGGAGATTTCTGCAGCATATTTTAAAAGTACACAATCACAGTAGATATAAAATAATATGCAAAGGGGTGGGAGGGAAGCTTCAGAATTGCAAAGATGTTTGTATTACAAATTATGTAAGCAGACTGCAGTTCCTCTTTAAATACACATCCTGCAACAAGCAACAGGTGATGACTGATTACATGAGATAATCTTCTGGCTGCAGAGAGACACCCGCTGGTGGACACTGGAACTGCAGCCTATGAAACTGGAAGCCACAGTGTCACCAGCAAATGTGCCCTTTTCTGACAGTACCCCCCCCCCCCCCCCCTCTAAGAAGCGGCCTCTGGATGCTCCAAACAGCCATAGCTGAACGAGTCCATAAAAGGTAGATATCTGTTACACAAGTCCAGAGAAAAAGTTCCTCGTAGGCTGAAAAAGTACCATGTTCTAAGCGAGATGCCCTACTGCCAAGATCTAACAATAGGCAAAGTGTCCCACCACCCGGGTCAGGTGACTGACTGGATACCCCACCGTTGGGGTCAGGCAACTGGCTGGGTGTCCTACTGGCCAGATTCTCTGAGATGTACAGCATTAGATACTCCAAGTCCCTCAAAACAGCAGGTACCCCAACGCTGGGGTGCCACGGGTTATCTGCAAACTTAGCCCTGGGGTTATGTGACAAATATAGTGTAAAAGAATGTAATTTATTTAAAAATAAGTGAACAACATAAATGTAAATGCACCTCCGGTATACCAAACTGGGTAAAACAACCAGATAACAAAAAATAGTGACACATGATGAACAACTGCCCAAATCAAGTATAGACAGCAACCAGAGAATGCAAAGCACAGTCGTGACAGAGCTAGGGTCATACATGGGTGATCAAACAGAGGGAGCTAGGAGCAAGACAGGACAAGGAGAGAAAACAGGAGATGGATAGAGCAGGTGGGAAGGAATCAGGCTGCAGGGTCAGGGTCCAGGAACAGGAAACAGGATGCAGGAACACAGGAACGCAGGTCAGGGGCACATGGAGAAAGAACACCAGGGCAGGACTGAAGAGCATAGGCAGGGCGATGACTGATTACATGATGATCTTCTGGCTGCTAAGAGACACCTGATGGTGGACACCTGAACTGCAGCCTATGGATCTGGGAGCCACAGTGCCACCAGCAGGCGAGCCCTTTCCTGGCAAAGGCTGAGGTCGCAACACATAGGTAAAAGTCCGGAGGCAGATTAAGAGCCAAGCCTGGACATACACAATTAGGCCAAATCAGTAGGTCGGGTCTCAGGTAAACAAGGACTAGCTGAAGACCACTCAGAAACTTCCTTCTGCTGTTCTTCAGTTTATATAGGCCACTGGTCACCAGCATAGTGCCGAGCATGCTCGCTAATTTCTGCACAAGCACACACCTACTTAATAATGTGCATCCGGCCTTTGCCTTATGTACAGAGGTATAGGTAGTGTAATGTGCAGACACATATGCCATCACTGGTTTCCTTCTGCTGATGAGATTCCAACCTTCCCTAAAATAGTACTATGATTTAACAAGGGTTGGAAATTCTCACCTTTTAACTGTTTTATGGAAAGTCATCCCATTCTCTCTTTGTGCTTGGGCTTCCTCTATGAGGATGGCTATTGCCACTCTGCTACCTGCCTTTTAAATTGGTATTTTATTGGTTAAATATGAAGTAGAGATAGGGATACACTGAACAGACACCAGTAAGCAGTACTTCAGTAAATAAAGGAAAATGATCTGAAAGAAGAAAGTCACCACTTCTAAGGACTGTCCAACTGCAATGCATTACATTTTTGTTCTCAGTTTTAGATACATTTTAAGAAAATGTGAGTATATTTTCCATCTTTAGCACAGTTGTAATGTCTTTTGACATCTCTAGTAGCTCTCTGATTGACTTTGGCTTGGAATTGCCTTTTAAATGTAATGTATACATTTATACATGCATACATGCCTATGCAATTGACAACTCTATTAATATCCTTTGTTGTCTTTTATTTGAAACCCACAGACAATACATTAACAGGACCATCTTTTAATGATACAATAAAATCTAAAACTCTGCTCCTTTTCAGTCAAGAAGCATAAAACCTGAGCACGGAGAAGACTTGAAGTTACTCATTTACTCATTAGCAGAGGACAGCTCCATGAGTCATGTGTGTGTTATTTCATTTACATGCATCAGTGTCACTCCCTCGTAATGGATTTCTTCAAGTGATATCATTAAATTGTCAAACATAACAACACAACTAAGTACGAGCCAGTCCAGAGCCCTCAGCGACAAAATGAAAAGTTCACTTTGAATTACACCAGATAAACAGCCTTGTTACACACACAAAAAAAAAGTAAACATTAATATCATAATTTAAAATTAATGGGTTGATCCACAAAAAAAAAAAAATGGTATCTTGTATGTCTTAGAAAACAGTCTGGGTGAGAACTCGTTGAATGAGTTCCAAGATCTGCACACGTGTGCAACATTAGAAGGCTATCTTTGTTCAATGTTGGGTTATTTGTTTATTTTATATTATCAAGGATGGAACTGAAGTAAAGGGAACATTATCCCTAAATCAGGGGTCTCAGACTGTCGACCCTCCAGCTGTTGCAAAACTACAAGTCCCATCATGCCTCTGCCTGTGGGAGTCATGATTGTAACTGTCAGCCTTGCAATGCCTCATGGGACTTGTAGTTTCGCAACAGCTGGAGGGCCACCAGTTTGAGACCCCTGCCCTAAATGGACAGGAACACTCAAATATCTTCAGACCTCAAGGATGGGAGGAACATATCCATGAGTTTTGAGCAAGAGATACCACTTGTGGAGACCCCAAGAAAAATAATAAGCCCCCAGGTTATACAGCCCACTAGATTTCATGCATAATTTAAATATCACTTTTGGTTGGACTGGCTCTCTAATAAACATTTTGTTTATAGGTAAATTGATGGCGTTCAAGGCAATGAAAGTCAAGATTTAACAGAAGTTTTATTATAAAAAAGATGGTGGATACAATCTGGTAACATAGTTACATAGTTAGTCAGGTTGAAAAAAGACACAAGTCCATCCAGTTCAACCATAAAAAAAATAAAAATAAAATAAATAAAAATATATCGTACAATCCCATATACCCAATTCTATACCCACAGTTGATCCAGAGGAAGGCAAAAAAACCCAGAAGAGCAAGATCCAATTTGCTACAGCAGGGGAAAAAATTCCTTCCTGATCCCCCGAGAGGCAATCGGATATTCCCCGGATCAACTTTACCTATAACTGTTAGTACCCAGTTATATTATGTACATTTAAGAAAGAATCTAGGCCCTTCTTAAAGCAATCTACTGAGCTGGCCAGAACCACCTCTGCAGGGAGTCTATTCCACATTTTCACAGCTCTTACTGTGAAAAAACCTTTCCGTATTTGGAGGTGAAATCTCTTTTCCTCTAGACGCAAAGAGTGCCCCCTTGTCCTTTGTGTTGACCGTAAAGTGAATAACTGAACACCAAGTTCACTATATGGACCCCTTATATATTTGTACATGTTGATCATATCCCCCCTTAATCTCCTCTTCTCAAGAGAGAATAAATTCAGTTCCTCTAATCTCTCCTCATAGCTGAGCTGGTAACTATGGCTTGATTAGTTCTTACCTTCCTAAGTCATTGCATGTCTACAAAACTTGTAAAATGGACCCACTGCAATGAGCTCTTGACGATGACCCCTGGGGTACCCCGTACTTACCCTAATCTTCTCCCTCTCTTGTTGTTCCTCCTCCAGTATCCCCCCCATCTCTCCTCCACCATGTCCTGCCATTCCTCTCTTTTCCCTTTCTCTCTTGGCCCTCTCTTTTCAGTTCTCTCTTTATCTTTTCTTCTCACTAGTTTTCCAGTTTTCCTATTATGGCTAATAGCGTGTGTCACTGTCTTCCCTTTTTTGGGGCCGAAATGAGAGCTCAGAGTCCAGGACTACACCTAGCACCCTGGCATGAAGGGAAGGGTTAATGGTTGTGCCACTGATCTTGACAGAGAAATCAGGGGAGGGGGCACGTGGGGGAGGAAATATTATGTGCTCAGTTTTGGATAGGTTGAGTTTGAGGAAGTGGTATGACATCCAGACTGATATGTCGCTCAGTAAATTAGTGATGTGTGAGGAGATTGATGTTGGGAGCTGAGGGGTAGAGATATAGATTTGAGTGTTGTCAGCGTAGAAATTATATTGAAAGCCATGGGAGGCTATCAGCTGACCCAGGGAGGAGGGATAGATGGAGAATAGGAGAGGTCCAAGAACAGAAGCTTGGGGGACCCGACTGAGAATTTAAGAGGAGAGGAGGAAGTGCAATTGTAAGTGACACTTAAGGTGCGGTGGGATAGGCATGATGAGGGCCAACAAAGAGTACAATCATGGGGTCCAATTGATGAAGCTCTTTCGTACAAGCCCCACCTCTTGTGTCATGTGATTATTTTAGTAAAAATTAATTCTAGAATGAACTATTTGATGTAGCACACAGTCTGTTAGAAAATGCTAGACTTACAAGAGAGAAAAGAACATTTATTACAATTTGGAAATTTTGGGTTTTGGTGGCTGCCCCTAAGAGCACATGTTTTAAAGAGGTCAGTGTATTTTTTTGAACCATGCAGAAACACGTTAAGGATGAGTCTTTTGGACACCCAACCATCCCACCTCTTTGAGCTTGTTGGATAACCCATTCCAAAACCATGGGGCTTACTTTGGAGTTTTCTCTTTTGTGGCTCCAACAGCCTCACTCATCTGGGAAGGCTTTCCACAATATTTTTGGAATGTCTCTGTGGGAATTTATGGCTATTCAGGAAAGAAAGCAATTGTGAGGTCAAGTACTGATTTTGGGTGAGAAAACCTGGCTTACAACCCTCATTCCTATTTATCCCAAAGGTCTCCAAGAGGGTTGAGGTCAGGAATCTGTGCATATTGAGTTCAGACTCATTAAACCATGACTTTATGGAGCTGATTTTTGGCAAAAGGAACAGTCATGCTGGAACAGAAATAGGCCTTTCCCGAAGAGCACAAAATGTGCCTTTGTATGCTGTGACATTAAATTGATATTAAACTATTTGTTTTTGTAAGCACTTTCAGCAGCTGATTTAATCACTTACCAAGTATGCAGTTTCGATATCTTTTATTTCTTGCCTATGTTCCAGTTTAACCTCTTGCCAAATGCGCACTGTAGCTTTATTGCTTCAGTGAGGGCCAGCTGTGCAGGATCACGTATATATATATAAATGTGATTACTAGTGGTGCATCCATTAGGGGCGCATGGGTGCCCCCCCTTTCACGCCAGCCCCTATATGAATAATGGATAGAATCATGCATTGCAGGAATCTATCCATGGATGCCGCTGCCACCTCCTACTCCCAATCGGTTTAGACATTAATGGCTGTGTGTTGAGTTATTTTAAGGGGACAGCAAATTTACACTGTTATACAAGCTATACACTCACTACTTTACATTGTAGCAAAGTGTAATTTCTTCAGTGTTGTCACATGAAAAGATATAATAAAATATTTACAAAAATGTGAGGGGTGTATTTACTTTTGTGAGATACTGTTCTTAAACTTGTGACCATATAGTAGGTGTGATGGTCAGTGTCCTCAAACTTGTGGTCATATAGTAGGTGTGATGGTTCCGGAGTCCTCAAACTTGTGGCCATATAGTAGGTGTGATGGTCAGTGTCCTTACACTTGTGGCCATATAGTAGGTGTGATCAGGGCCGGACTGGCCTACACGGTAGGCTGCCTGCCCTGGGGCTTCTTTGAGCTGAGCTGTGGCTGCAGTGCTCCCCTCCCCTCATCTTGTCTATGTGTCACACACACAGCAGGAGATCACTGTGTCACGGAGCTCTGAAATGTTCGGCCGCATTGTGACAAAAGTCATGCCCTCCTCCTAGACCAGCTCGTGTGATAGACACAGTTTTCTGTCTATCACACAAGCTGGTCTAGGAGTTGGGCGGTACTTTTTTCACAGCGCGGCCGAACATTTCAGACTGAGCTCTGTGACACAGCGGGAGATGCCCGCTGTGCATAATCCAGACACTGACTGGTGAGGCTGCATGGACGGGCACAGTCTGTGTAGTGAGACTACAATGATGGGCACAATGAGGCTGCATTGATGGGCACAGTAAGGCTGCAATGATGGGCACAATGAGGCTGCAATGATGGGCACGGTGAGGCTGCAATTATGGGCACAGTAAGGCTGCAATGATGGGCACGGTGATGGACGTTGCCAAAATGGGGGTCATGGGAGAAGTCAGACGTGTGTGGACTGTGGAGAGAAGACTATAGGAAAACCAGAGCCACCAAGCTGGAGACAACTGACTGAGACCTGCAAGGTGCACCTGAGAGGAGGTCAGTGACAGTGCTGCAAGGCCAGTCTGAGGGGGGGGGGGGGGGGTCACTGATGTAAGGGAAAAGTGAATACAATAATGTAAGGGGGCACTGATATAAAGGTTTCCATCTTATATCAGTAACCCACCCCCCCTTACCTTAGTGTATTATTTCTGCGGAAGGTGCTCTCTGGTATCCCGAGTCCCCCCCCCAGCCACATTCCCAGAGTCCCAGGTGTCACCCTTGATGATTGCTCTACTTTTACCACTTTTAACTGGAATTTGCTGTGTTTTTTAGGGCTAGGGATATATCTATATATATATATATATATAGATATATCCCTAGCCCTATGTGCTTTCATATATGTCTTATCTATTTATAATACACTCTTCAAATGTACTTTAAAATGCATGGTTTTCCCTTTTATGAACAAGAAAATTATGACGTTATGCTGTTGGGATGGTATGCTATGCGGCTGGTATGGAATTATTTCCAGGGCTGGTTTTTATTCCCAGTACGGCCCTGGATGTGATGATCAGGTGTCCTCCAAATTGTGGCCATATAGTAGGTGTGATGGCCAAGTGTTAGCCCCCACATCAGGCTTCTTTTTCTGGTTTACAGTCATGCAGAGATATTTTTCTATGAGTGAATATTCCTATAAAAGAGAAAAGAGACAGAAATCAAAACAGATTCTTCTTTAAAGCACAGGTCATGTATTCCATTTGTGCTCCATACACAATGCAAATCTGCAGCCACCGGCCCTATTATATATATGTTTCAGCCGCTGTCAGAAACACTCAACAAGGCAATATGCAGCTCTAGCCTATAAAATTGGTGGATACACCCTGCTGAGCATGAAAATTAAAAAAGCATAGAGAGGAATATTTGCTTTCTCACATCCGGAGAGGCTTTTATTTTAAATTGTGAGTAATTGTTGATTACAGAGAAAAGAGAAACATGTTGAACAAGAAATATATTTTGCCCATTTTCGCTATCATTTGTTCAGTGAAACAGCACCGAGCGACGCGCACGGCTAACAATAAATACATATGTCTCGGAAAAAAAACAGCTGCTCGCTCACTTCTTATACGACTATCCATTGGTAGAGGCATTTTCGGAAATTTATGAGGCTTTTAGCCCTAAATATAGTACCATGGCAGGAGCTAGAGAATAAAACTTGGTCTCTGGGGAGCTTTCATTTATCAGCCTCCGGTTATTCAAGCAATGGACTACCGCGCTGGAATGGAGATAGATCAAAGTAGAATGTCTTTAAAACCTTGCACTAGTAATCTGTCGATTGGTATGTAAATCGATAGGCCAAAAAAATGCTATTGGCAGCCGAGAGGAATGAGGCCGAGATGGGAGCGTCTATACTTGTCATTCATTCGGGCCGGCTGAGCGGCAAGCTCTCGATGCAATATTTTTTTTATCGATCTTCTGATGTCGGAATGAAAAATTCTTTTTCACCAGCCGTAGTAATGGTTAGAGAGTGCCTAATAGCCTTGTAATAGTGCAGAGGACTGCTTCGAGCCTCCCCTTCTATAATTAATAACAACAGGCCATTTGTCAGTTGGGACAGGAAATGTTTGTACAAAGGGTGCAACATACACAGCCTAATGCCAAGGCTCTTATGAATTGGTCTATGTTCTTTTAATGGATTGTTCTACTCAAAGCTGATATTAGAGACAAAGTCTCACTAGTCTTCTATATGTTTACTTACTCCATTGATGAGATTTTCCACCAGTCTTTATTCTGCTGCTGCTTTTCTTTATTGCAATAAAAATAGGTTGTTGCAGGAGAAGCTAGGAACACAAGAGTGGAGCTTTCACTACCGGAGTCCTAGAGAGACAGGGAGCCAGTGGATGATCAATGCCATCTGTATCTACCATGATCTGTCCTGAATTAAAGTGTTAAGCCGTGTACACACGGTCAGTTTTACGGATGAAAACAGTCCGATGGCTTTTTCTCGGCTCATCGGAGTGTTTTACGTCACCGCGTTTGAAACGGTCCGTTTTTTGACTGATGGTGTGTGGGCAAGACTGATGGAAGACAGATTCATCGGATTTCCAATGGAAAAAACCATCGGATTAGAATCCATAGGATATCCGATCGCGTGTACAGGGCTTTACTAACCCCACAACAGTAAAATCAGTCTGTATATGCAGTAAAGCATGCTTGTTATACTCACTGAGGTCCTCTGCATTGTATAACAAGGTTGTTTGATCCTGTCTCCTTGATCCTGTCTCCTCCCCTCCTTTCACAGTCCCCAATCCATCTCCTGATAAGACAAAGCCAGCCTTTGGAGTAACTCTGCACATTCTCAGTTTGGTGTGTATTGCTAGAAAGTTTTTTTCTTTTTTTCTTGGCAGGGTGCATGTGATCAGCACAGGGCCAATCATCACTGTCCAGACAGAGAGCCAGGGGTAGTGCAGCCTCATAGGTCAGTCAGAGAAGAATGAAAACTCCTCCTACAAGCTTTAAACTAGACACTGATAGAAGTCACAAGACTGCTATATACTGCTGAGGAGAAAAGGTATTTAGCAGTTTATATTTACTAAAACCCGGGCTTTTTTTTCTCAAACAATAGATGCTGAAACTCAACCACAACCCACCAAAACCCCTCCACCCACACACACCCTCCAAATCACATCAAATAGTGAGTGTGGTCAGTCAAATTTCATGAACAGTAGGAAGGTCTTAAAGGGGCATTAAATACCAGGATTGTATTACATACAGTGTGCAGATCTGTCATTTGTAAACACAGAAACCGGACTTCCGTGTTTACAAGTGATTCTGGTAAGCAGGCCCCCCCAAGGGTCTGAGCCAGAGGTGGTGGAACTGAGTTCCACCAAGTTCCCCCTGAAAAAAAGCCCTGACTAAAACAATTGCACTTCCATGTTCTGTGTACTGTGGGAGACCAGATATAGTAAATGCAGGGTCCTGGGTTTAGTATCACTTTAATGTAGATCTAAACTAAATCACTAAAAAGAGCTTTAAAATGGTTATTTAAAATGTATGTAAACCCTCACCTTGTAAAAGGACACATTCAGTTTAACCACTTGCCGACCTGCTCATGCAGATATACTGCGGCAGGTCGGCTCTCCTGCCGCAAACCGAGGTATCTGTACGTCAGTCCGTAAAAGCAGGATAGCGGTCCCGAAAAGTCTATTGACACAGACAGCAGGACTCGGCCCTGCCCCATCGGGGCCCATGTAATTGGATTTGATTGACAGCAGCGGGAGCCAATGGCTGCGCTGCTATTAATCTATCCAATCAGGATACGAGACATCGGCCCGAGCTGGCGTGCTCGTTCCAGTCACAGGAACTACAGGGCTCAGGTAAGTAAAAGGGGGGCTCTGGGGGGCTGCTGCATGACAGGAGGTTTTTCACCTTAATGCATAGAATGCATTAAGGTGAAAAACCTTGAGGGTTTACAACCCCTTTAATTATTCAGAATGTTTAAACAACTTAGTTACAAATTTCGAATTGCACTCTTGCCCGTGTAGCTATGCACAGAGGCCAACAAATTTTTTCAGAAACACTCCCAGTTTGCACAGTAGTGTTAAAGCATTTGAACCAGTTATAGTTACTTAACAAGAAATTATTGCGTTGTCAGTGTTGCAAGCAGAGAAAAACATAAGGGTTAAACTGTAATTAAAAATCTTAAAATTATTAATTTTATCAGACACTTATTTAGGGAGAAATAAATACGTGTGTAGCGGGTATTTGAATTTAGGGGAAGCATCTGGGTGGTAGGGTAACCCAGATGCACTGATTGCTAGGGAATCCGAGACCCTTTTATGGTTCTTGGAGGACTCTGGTGGTGTGAGGTTCCCTGCGGCCTGCAGGTGGCATTGTCACCCTGACCGGAGTTGAACTCACACCGCAAGACTGCTTCCATTTTGTCCTTTCCTGGCGCTGGTACAGCGGGGCAGGGAACCTGCTGTGACGCAACAGGCGAGGGGATAAAAGGGGCGGACGCCCTGACCTTGGGGTTCAGAGTCGGAGCTGCACCCAGGCACCTTCAGCTTGGGTGCTGGCATTCTGGGCCCAGGTTCCCTTGACCTGGCCGGAGCGAGAGATGGAGTCCATCTCAGGCACCTTTAGCCTGGGGTGAGGTACTATGGTGGATGCCTGGGGCTCAGTACCATTGACTGAGTTCTGCGAGGGTGGAGGAATCCGAGGGGGCCCTAACTCCTTGGGTGCCCGTGTCTGAGGTTGAGGAGACTGGTGAGCGGAACTTCTCTGGAGAGTCCGGCGCAGCATTTGCTGGTGACAGAGAGGCCTACGGTGACTCCCTTGGACGGATATTCTTCCCCTGACAGGGGCTGTGCTAGCGAAGGTAATTCATGCTCTACCTCATATAGTCAGTAGCAGTGACTATTCGCCACTGGTGACACCACAGTGGTTAGCTATACTTTAAAGGATTGTGCCTCGACCTACTTCCATTAATACTGAACTGTTGCAAAGGTCCCAACTTGACTGTGCTGTGTGTTTATTCGCTGAGAATAATAAAACTGTGTTGGACCTATTCAGTGTGGAACTCTGGTTACTAGGAGCAAAGGGGAGTGGATCCGAGGAAAGGATTTGACTCTAGGACACCTACACAAAGCCCGATCTTTCTGGCCTTCACCTCTTCACTATGGAGGACATGGGCCGTGGTGTATCTCATCCCTCCCCCCGGTACTGACACCCCTAGACAGAGACAGACATGCCGAGAGTGAGAAGGGGTGAGAGGGGTGAGAGGGGTGAGGTCGCTAAACTTGCACTAACATGCATTTAAGAAACACATTTGCACAATGTTTACACTGTTAAAGATATGTTTTGTGAGTATTAAAAAAAAACATATTCATTTTGAGGCCAAATTTTTTTTTATGGATTTTGTGGATTATGAGTTATACTACTACTACTACTAATAATAATAATAATAATATTCCGTTTTTAAGATAATCCATGTGTTACTTATTATTTTATTACCAATACAGAAAGTGAATTCAGCTAACACAATTGATTCTGCTTTCAGTGAATTCTTACCAAAGCAGAAACTCCTCATTTTGCTCACTAAGCTGATTACATGAAATTTGCATGAAAAAAATCTACTCTTTCTTTTGTCTATTTGAGGTGTGGAGTTTATGTTTATGTTTTCGTTTTCTTTTTTGGTGTGTATTTGCTCATTGTTTGTTTAATGTAACTTTAAAGCCGGACATTGATGGATCGATATACGGCCGATTCAGCAGGAACCAGCCAAGTTTCGATCCATGTATGGGCAGCTGGTTGTACTGAAGTTGATCCATCAATTGTCTTCAGTACAACCAGCCTGTCTAATTTTGTCCATGAGATTACTGCCCACGGCTACAGCCGCAAGCTGTGATGAGTGTATTCTGACGACTGGGAAACCTCCTGCTGTCAGAATACAATATCTCCGTGGGAGAGATTCCCCCATCAAATGAATGTGTTGATGGGGTAATCAAGCAATTTTCTTTCCTTCAACCACGGGTTAAAGGAAAGAAAATTGCCTAAAGGGTAACTCCACTTTTGTGGGGAAAAAAAATAGCAAATAAAGAAAAAATAATATAGCGCATATAATTGCAACACAAGTCATATTATAATTGAATGTTATTTAAAATTACCTTTCCTTTTCAATCTGCAGCCAGTGTAATTTTCTGAGAATTCATTGCAATATGGCTACCTGGAGGTGTTTTGCACACAGAATGTGTACTGACCACTCCCCAGAAACATAATTTCCTGCTTGTGTGATTGGCTCACCAATTATCCACAAGTCTGCCTAAGATACAAGTCAGATTTCAGGCATCCCCTGCAACAAAAATTTCATTTTTAGAGAGATACTTTCAATAGGAACATGTGTAAAGGGATGCAGACCCAGCAGATTTCCTCAGTAGTGCCTTGCAGCTGCACACCTGACAGTTAATTATGAAAACACTCCCATTAGACCCACTCAGTACAGAAACACACACAAACACACATGGATTACTTCAGAATAACAAAAGGTAGGAATCTGCAACAAAAGTTGTTATAATCCTTGTAATGTACATAGATCACCCAGAGGGGAATGTTTTTTTCTCAACAAAAGTGGAGTTACACTTTAATGTATGGCCTGCTTTAAAACACATCTAAACCTATAAACAAATTATTGTTATATATTAAAGATTTTTTTGCTTTTAAATGGGGTGGCTGCATTCGTTTACCAACCTGGCAATACAGCTGGTAACATACTTTCTGTTATAGGGTGACAATGTATTAGCATTTGAAAACTGTATGCCTATAATTTATATAATTACTTTGGGCAAGTGTTAGCATGGTGGTATTGCTTTCATGTGTGAGTTAGCGCCTCTCACGGCTGTCCCTCCCCTACACAGAAGCCGGCGTTTGGACCCATTCATGTGACCGCACCAGAGCAACTTCAGAATAGGAAGGTATAGGCATCTTTCCTTTCACAGGATAGATTGAATAGGCCTTGAATGGGGGCTTAGTTAGGGTTTGACTTGCCTTCCACTTTAAAGCCTAACCTGGTAACCTGATTCTCTGGGTCGGCTTCTGCTCTTCAGTGGTGAAATTGACATGAGTACAACTCTCAACATCATTCAACTGTAAGTGTAGGGCATAGTACTGAGGCTCCCTTGATGTGTCAGATGACATGGGTGTAACATTTATCCATATATAGATCTAAAAAATAAATATATATACTGTATATATAAATTTTAAAAAAATAGAGCAGACTCAATGGACTTACTGGACCACTTATTCTTTTTTCTGCCATTGCTTTTCTATGTTTCTATGGACCTCCATTTTATGTGTTGATTCTACAAACACAACTGGAAAATCTCACTAGATGTACCTAGCTTGTGTATTTGCATTCTGTATTAACAAATGAAAATAAAATAGCATCTGTATGATTTTCTTTGAGCTGTTCTTTCCCTACCTATCTACCGTATATACTCGAGTATAAGCCGAGTTTTTCAGCACATTTTTTTGTGCTGAAAATGCCCCCCTCAGCTTATACTCGAGTCACCTTTTTGCGCCTGATCTCCCGAACTTTGGGGACCCAGTACCGGCCAAACCATGTGTGCCAACCTTGGCACACATGTAGCCCCACTCTTCATCTAGAAGTGTGCAAGGGAGCACCGATTTTTCAAAGCGGGGCATCCCTTCCATAGACTCCCATGTTAAACGGTAATTTCTCCGGTGAATTTGGGGGCCCGGTACTGGCCGGTCGTAGGCTGGACCAAAAACTTGGCACACATGTAGCCCCACTTCTCCTCTACAAGTGTGCAAAGTTTTTTGTCTGGAGGACCTATGGCCGGGGAGCACCGATTTTTCAAACCATAGACTCCCATGTTAAACGTCAGTCTAGTCATGGACACAGTGAGGCATGGGCACAGTGAGGCATGGGCACAGTGAGGCATGCAGATGGACACAGTGAGGCAAAGTGAGGCACAGTGAGGCATGCAGATGGACACCCTAGGCTTATACTCGAGTCAATACGTTTTCCCAATTTTTTGTGGTAAAATTAGGTGCCTCGGCTTATTATCGGGTCAGTTTATACTCAAGTATATACGGTATATGTAAAGAAAAACAAGGTATTGAAATCTTTCCAAGTCATACTGGTACCTAATAGGACTGATGATGATGGCTCAGACCGGTGAAGGGGTATGGAGACATATTGGCTAATACATTGATGGTCTGTAATCATACCCTGATTCATGAAAGACCTGATTGGTCATAGTTTCAAATATTTTGGGTTCAAAATAAATGGACTTTTACTTTTATTTTTCCTCTAATGCATTCTAAAGGGGGAAAAAAAAGATCAGGTTTCAGCTGGAGACAAACTATTTAGAAAGGCTCTGGTAATTATTGCACTAATTATATGAGTCGTCCCATAAATGACAATATAATTATACCAAAGTAGGATGAAATGTCTCAATTACTCAATAGAAGATGGATGTGTTTTTTTTTTTTTTTTGCTTTTTCTCTTGGTTTCTGTGTTGTATGTTAAAGACATGCCACTCTATGCTTGGAGACAATTCTGTAAAAAATCTATTGTCTTCTTCGGGTGCTAGAAAAAGTTATTTTTGTGCTCTAAAAGTGAATGTACATCTGTTAGGTTGTTTTGCTACATCGTGTACTGTTGTCGGAACTCTGAAAATGTCATGACAACTTTCCAATATTTGCTTCTAACTTTGATTAAATAAAACTTTGAATCTTAGTGTCAGAATTGTACCACTCTGAACACTTTTTAGATTCTAAACTCTTTATTTTTATCAAGTTAAATTGAAGCAATATTGGTTTGGGTACGTTTTATTAGATTTTTTTAAAGTTTTTAAAGTAAACCTTGCCGATACACATTAACAGTATTATTTTCTAAAAATCTCTACCATTTATCATTAAAAAGTCAACCCTGATCTCTCCAGTCGTGTTCCCTGTGGCTCCTTTGCTGCATTCACTAACACTGGCATAACCTGCCCTCTTGAAAGCAGCACATCATGGTGCACTTTTGGCATCTGCTCACCTGAGTTCATTAACCACATGCCGACCAGCGCACAACGATATATGTTTACACAATGGCATGGCTGGGCATATGGGCGTACAGGTACGTCCCCTTTAAGATGCGGCATTGTGGGCGTGCCGCGAGCCCTGTGAGTTCGACCGCGGGTCCCGCCGACTTGATGTCCGCGGGGATACCCGCAATCGTCTCGCGGAGAGGAAGAACGGGGAAATGCTGATGTAAACAAGCATTTCCCCATTCTTCCTAGTGACAGGACACAGTTAGAACACCTCCCGAGGACACACTTAACCCCTTCAGCGCCCCCTCCTGGTTAACCCCTTCACTGCCAGTCACATTTACACCGTAATCAGTGCATATTTATAGCACTGATCGCTGTGTAAATGTGAATAGTCCCAAAATAGCACCAAAAGTGTCCGATGCGTCCGCCATAATGTCGCAGTCACGATAAAAATTGCTGACCGCCGCCATTACTAGTAAAAAAAAAAATATTATTAATAAAAATGCCATAAAACTATCCCCTATTTTGTAGACGCTATAACTTTTGCGCAAACCAATCAATAAACACTTATTGCGATTTTTTTCACCAAAAATATGTAGAAGAATACGTATCGGCCTAAACTGAGGGAAAAAAATAAATTATATATTTTTTGGGGATATTTATTATAGCAAAAAGTAAAAAATATTGCTTTTTTTTCAAAATTGTCGCTCTATTTTTGTTTAAAGCACAAAAAAATTTAACCGCAGAGGTGATCAAATACCACCAAAAGAAAGCTCTATTTGTGGGAAAAAAAGGACGTCAATTTTGTTTGGGAGCCACGTCGCACAACCGCACAATTGTCAGTTAAAGCGACACAGTGCCGAATCGCAAAAAGTGCTCTGGACTTTGGCCAGCCAAATGGTCCGGGGCTTAAGTGGTTTTCCCTTTCTTCTTGAAGGTAGTCCTGTTTTGTGGAGTGCTGCCAAATAGAAACCAGGGTACCCAGTGACAATTTTTCATCAATAAGTTTTTATTGTTTTACAATAGAAACAGAAGAAAACAATGTATACATTGTACGTTAGATTACAAGGTGTCGTAAACAGTTCAATACTTATATATATGCATTATGTTTAAACTAAGGTCCCTTTCACACTGGGGTGGTGGGTGCGGTGGCGGTATAGCGCCGCTATTTTTAGCGGCGCTATACCGTCGTAATTGCCGCGGAATTGCGGTGGTATTCGGCTGCTAGCGGTGCGGTTTGAACCCCCGCTAGCGGGCGAAAAACGGTTAATACCGCCCGCAATGCACCTCTGCAGAGGCGCATTGTCGGCGGTATTACCGCGGTTTCCCATTACTGTCAATGGGAAGGAGCGGTGAAGGAGCAGTAAACACACCGCTCCTCTCACCTCTCCAAAGATGCTGCTAGCAGGACTTTTGGAGCGGTCCTGCTAGCGCACCGCCTCAGTGTGAAAGCCCTCGGGCTTTCACATTGAGACTGCAGGGGCAGGAGTTTTCAGGCGGTATTTAGACGCTAAACCACCTGAAAAACTCCTCAGTGTGTCTAACAGAAATTTCTGAGGTAAAGCTAATACTTTATATACAAATATATGTTAATCATGTAATTGCGGTTCCCACTCACCCAAGAACCCCCCAATGGGACCTTTTTTGTTGCCTGGGGGGGGGGGGCTTTATCTGTGTCTTTTGCATAACATACACTTTAGACATTACGATAATTATTAAACATGACCTATTGCTGAATCATGTCCAAGCTTAAGGGTAAGTCATACTATGTTATAGGAACTTCGCAACTCCAGACCACTGTTCCCACGGTAACCACGCTCTTTTTTCTCTAGCTTGAAGACCTCCGCTGGGGGCCATTGTTATTTCATAACTGTTATGGAGGTTTACCAAGTCAAGTGTGTGTTTAACGGAAGGTGTCCTGTCTGTTTTCCACAGTCTTGTTATGCTCAGTCAGCAGCTAACAGAATGTATGTTGTAACATGACGGAAGGGCTGTGGTATGGAATCTATGTTGAGATTTAAGATCGCCAATTCAGGTGCAGGGGTTATAAATTGTTTTGCGATGTCCGGTAGGACTTAGAAAATGGTTTTCCAGTAGTTTTGGATACGGTTGCACTTCCAAAAGATGTGTATCATATCTCCTTTGGCTGAGTTGCATCTCCAGCACGTGTCTGGGGTGTTTGAGCTAAACAATGCTAGTTTTGAAGGGGTTAGATGCCACCTGAGGGTCAATATAAGGGTGAGTTCCCATAAAGCAGAGCATTTAGTTGCTTTGTAGCTTGTTTGTAAGGCTCGTTGCCATTGGCGTTCTGTGTATGTTTGTCCTACCAGTGACAATTTTTGACCTTTAGAAAATCTGAATCCACCACCATGTTTGTTCTTGTATGTGACCTTGTTTAGAATTCTAATGGAAAAGAGAAAAGTCCTGGAAGTCCCATATCGTTGCAAAACCCCGTAAGAATGTCTATGGCAGACTCAGTCTGGGCTCCACTTAGGCCATGCCTCCAAAGCGTTTTACTTTGCCCACATAGCTTAGTCATGGGGAACCTTGTTTAGGTTGAGATGATGACAGAAAGCATTTACATAGTCTTACCTCCCCAATGTACATTACAACTAGATGGCAAATTTCAAGGCGAGATTCTGCTGTAGGGGCTCATCTGTATCAGACATTTTTGAACGTAGCCAATGATTGCACAGGAACCAGGATATACATGATTGTGTAATTTCTGAGCCAGCATCTCGTTCCAGGAAGTTGTTGCTGATACTGGATGGTGCCTGAACAAAGATGGTATGTATGGTCCTGCTTGAGAGATAAACAGATAAAGCTACTGCCAGGAGATGAATTGCTATTCATCAAAAAGGTAATAAATACCTGTACATGTTACACTTACACATTACGTAACATACATGCAAGATTTTGGTTGGTTTTTATTGCGGTCTCTGTTCCCGTTAGGGAGACCCACTCTCTATAATTGTACTGGTCACTTGAAAGTGGAGGTAAATTCAAAATTTTAAGTTGTCATTAGAACAGGAATAGATGTTAAATACAGTTGTTACATGGTCCATTTGTGACCAAACACTAACTATTATTTGTGCTATCGTGAAAAGAGAACAAAGATTTATTTGCACGCAAGTCATTGTTACTAACTGGCTACATTGCAAAGAAAGTATACTGTAGCGAGTAGCAGTAATTTTCTACTACATGGTGGTATATTTGGCGGAGCTTACGCTTGTGATGTCACCATGCACGCCTGAATCAGGATACTGACAGATTCGATCCCAGGGCCAGTATTTTCTATTTCAAGCACTTGTTTATCATTTTTATGTGCCCCCACTCCGCGGTTTTTGTTTTCTTATATGTTATGATGGAGTATCCTATGTGGTTGTTTGGGAGACTGAAGTAACTATTGATAATGAGGAGGAGAGATCGGTTCCCATTACGGATGACATACTAGTTGATACAGCCTATTTGACTCTTTGTAATTAAAGGATCCACATGCTCTGGTGAGAGTCCATTTTACTTTATAGCGGCGGTACACCTGGGTAATCCGAATTCTGGATTAGAATTTAGACTATATATTTGATTTCTTCGCCATCCTGGATGAAATTGGGACTTTGACACTTTCTTTATTTGGATTTTTCCCATATCAGACTTTGTTTACTTCATATTGGACTCATTTTGTGACTTATCGCAAGTTCATTTTGGTTCACGTTTCTTATTTTCTACACGACGATGATATATTGTGTCACTTTTTTGTGCGGCAAAGATTAGTGCATGCATTGGTATATCTGCCCATCTATGACCAGTTTTTTTTCTAATAACTAAAAAGATCACTAAGCAAAGCCCAAACAAACAGTGTCATTCACAAATATTTAAAGATATTTTAAGATATTGCCATGCTTGTCATGTCAAAACATAAGCAGGAATATGTGTTCCAGTATGTTGCTATTCTTCTTACTTAGGCCCCTTGCACACTGGGCCATTGAGTTGCAGGGAATCCCTTTCAAGCAAATTAGTACGACTGGAAGTGTATGGTGGGCTGCAGCTGGACAGGGCCGTACGCTGTACCTAGTGATACCTGCATTTGGGGCCCTGTCTGTTCAGAGACGAAGTTCCGGGATGCCATTTTTTTTTTGCAGGATCAGCAGGTATTTTTCTATGCTTGCAGCATTTTAACCACTTCAGCCCCGGACCATTTGGGTGGCCAAAGACCAGGCCACTTTTTGCGATTCGGTACTGCGTCAATTTAACTGACAATTGCGCGGTCCTGCGACGTGGCTCCCAAACAAAATTGACGTCCTTTTTTTCCCACAAATAGAGCTTTCTTTTGGTGGTATTTGATCACCTCTGCAGTTTTTATTTTTTGCGCTATAAACAAAATTATAGCGACAATTTTGAAAAAAATGCAATATTTTTTACTTTTTGCTATAATAAATATCCCCCAAAAATATATAAAAAAACGTTTTTTTTCCTCATTTTAGGCCGATACGTATTCTTCTACATATTTTTTGTAAAACAATTACAATAAGCGTATATTGATTGGTTTGTGCAAAAGTTATAGCATCTACAAAATAGGGGATAGTTTTATGGCATTTTTATTAATATTTTTTTTTTTTACTAGTAATGGCGGCGATCAGCGATTTTTATCACAGCGATCAGTGCTATAAAAATGACACTAGCAGTGAAGGGGTTAACCTGTATGGGGCGCTGAAGAGTTTAAGTGTGACATAGGGAGTGATTCTAACTGTTAGGGGGCGTGGCTTGCCGTGACACGTCACTGATCGCTATTCCCGATGACAGGGAACAGACGATCAGTGACATGTCACTAGGAAGAATGGGGAGATGTTGTGTTTACACTAACATCTCCCCGTTCTTCAGGTCCGTGACACCATAGCGGGACACCGGTGGCGCGTGCGCAACCACATGGCAGAAATTTAAAGGGGACGTATATATATACGCTCATTTGCGCAGCTGTGCCATTCTGTCAAAGTAAAAAGTCGTGCGGCGGTTGGCAAGCGGTTAAAGGGACAAAACATGCAGAAATATGTATGTATTGCAGAGATGTATTAAATTTATTTTTTATTTTTCTTAATTTACCGTAGATTTACACTAGCAATTTTTTAATGTATTGCATCAGTTTCAAAATCCAACCAACCAAGAGTATTGTTTGAGGTGCCATCAGCACCTTCGCTAATCACATTCTGCAAAGCAGGTTTGCAAAATCTTTCTTGATTCATGCACGGTGTGTTGTTCAGGTCATTTTTCATTCAAAATCATACAAATGAGATATGCCTGCTGGTTCCATGACATCGGTTTGCTGCAGTTTTTCAGTTTCTGAGAAAGGCAATTAGTTTACATAAGGATCCAGCAAAGGGGCATCTACAGCTGATTCCTGCTAAACGGAGCAATGCCTCGGCTTTGTCATTTGTTGTCATTACGAAAGGTCAAGTCTCACTCAGTATTATTGTACCCATTTACCAGCTTAATAGATTCGAGTAGCATAAATACCACATGTTTTATTGTTCAACCTGTCACTCTTCATGTAGCCAATTTTCCGATGTAAATAATTGTATCCGGACATTAAAATAAACGTACGTTTTTCAAATCACTAGGTGTTTTGCCTGTTTCAGCTTTTCTGATTTTATTAGGAATCATCAAATGAGATACCTTTATATTTAGTAGTAAATGAAAAGATCTTTTCAAATGTACAGTAATTTGAGACCTGGACATATGTAAGCCTTGACTGTCAGCGTGGCAATTTTGGCAAGTTATTTGAAAGCAGCTGAAGTCTCCCTATTTAAAAATAATAATATTGGTTTTAATAGTAATACATAATATTAATAAATAGTAATAAATATACTCTTTTTTTGTGTATTCTCTACATACTAAGTGCAACAGCAAGGGTTAAAATGCCCTGTGCTACCAGTGCGCTGGAGAGCTGGACTACTACTCTCACAAAGAACAGCAACCAGAAATTTGACACACCTCCCCTACAAGCTGTTCCAATCAAGAGCATTGCTCAGGGAGGTAGAGTGCTGTTGATTGGAGCAATGTGCAGGGGGGAGTGTCAGAAGACAGGAAACTTGGGCCTTTGCTTTTGTATGAGCAGTGGTCCAACTTTCCAGCATGCTGTTACCAGAAAGTATTTTAAACCTTGCACCTATTATGTAATAGTGAACAGAAAGGAGAACATATTTAATACTGTATATTCAGACTTAATGTATTACAGTAAAAAAAAATAGGGATACTTCAATTGGGCTTTATGTTTTTTTTGTTTTTATTTTTTTAGCTGTGATAACTTCTCTGCTCTGGCCATCTTGGGCGTCCTAAAATGGAATCAGCCACCTGTGCCCCATTAGGGCAGCTATTAATAGCATAGGGATAAATGTCCCTTCTGGGCTCCTGAACCTGAATCCCCTTGAGTGATTTATGTGTATACAGACTCTTGGTGTAAGGTATAAGTATAATGCCCTGTACACACGATCGGATTTCCGATGGAATAAAATCCGATGGATTTTTCCATCGGAAATCCGATGAAGCTGACTTCCATCAGTCTTGCCTACACACCATCAGTCAAAAATCCGACTGTCCCAAACGCTGTGACGTAAAACACTCAGACGAGTCCAGAAAAATTAAGTTTAATGCTTCTGAGCATGCGTCGACTTAATTCTGAGCATGCGTCGTTTTTTTTCTCTGATGGAATTCCCCACAGACGATCGGAATTTGCTATCGGTTTTTTTTTCCATCTGTAAAATTTAAAACATGTTCTATTTTTTTATACCGATGGAAAAAAGACCGATGGGGCCCACACACGATCCCTGTAATGGGGATCCGTCTGATCTGGTAAGCAGTTTGTACATCCATTTTCTACCTGAGCAAGTTGGGAAGTGTTGAGTTTTTACCTGCACCCATCTTCAATGTGGGGAATATAGGATAATATTCCAAGTGGCCATCCCTTCTATGAACTTTGTTGTGCTTTTTATGAAAAGTTTTTGTTGTTGTTTTACATACACTAAATTGCAGCACTATGTCAGCTGCAAATTTATAGTATAGTATTTGTCACTAAGAGGTTGCGCATTTGTTCTTTATTTCTGATATATTTGTAATTGCATATTCCAGTTATTTATTTGCAGCACCTAAAGCCAAATAGAAAATATATATATATATATTTTTTTTTCTCATGTATATCTAATCATATACATGATACCCTTCACGTTTTTTTTTTCCACTTACTCTTTTTACCTTATATGGTTTTAGAGTATCCACAGAAGATCAGAGTTAGCGCGGATGCACCCCCCCCCTTTCTTAAATAAGATCTTATTGCCAAAAGAAAGCCTAGCTTGTCCCCCCCCCCCCCCCCGAAAATATGTCAATTTTATTTTGTTGTCTTAAAGCGGTAGCAAACCGCCGTTTTTTTTTTAAGCCTGCTAGGCAAAGTTTTAATGTGCTAGTATGCATCACATACTAGCACATTATGTGAAACTTACCTTAAAACAAAGCCCTCCAGAGGCTTCCATCTTCAGCCGGTCTTCCTTTCGGGCTGATGTGCTTTTGGTCCTTTGATTGGACGAGCTGCGATGACGTCACTCCCGCACATGTGCTGTTTACCACACAGGGCTTTGAAGGAACGGCGCGGCATGCCGTTCCTGCAGAGCACATACGTCAGTGACATCACTGGCGGCTTTACGATGCACATTTAGGAGGTATTTACTGTACTTATAGGTAAGCCTTACTATAGGCTTACCTATAGATGAAAATCGTCCATGAGAGTTTACTCCCACTTTAAGCACTGACAATGTTATCACAGAATAAACATGCAAATAGTGGAAATATGAAATGGCTTTAGTCCATAAGGGGTATAAAGGTACTAGAGCTGAAGTGCTCACCTTACTCTATGAGGGGTTAAGTAAGAGTCTCTATAAGGCATAAGGTATCCAAAAATATAAAGTTTTGAAAGTTCAATGCCTTCTTATTCTTATTCTTGGTCTTTAGACTAATGTTTTCAAGCATAAATTCTCCCCACCCACCCTTTGTTTAAAGGATTTGTTGTGGGTGTTCACTTATTTTTACAGTGGGAAACATTTCAGTGGGATATGGTCATATTGAGATGAATTTGCAAAAAGTCAAACTCACAGCCTGATATATGTGGGACCAAGACAGTATTTTAGGAGGAAAACCACACAACACCCTTGGACAATTTGTATTAACATGCCAGGCATGTTAATGACAATTACGTTGTCAAGAATATACACTGCATGCACTATTTATTTATTTTGATGCATACTTTTTGTTCTATTTATTTGAATGATGCCCTTCAAATGTGCAAAAATGCACGTAAACATATAAAAAAGTAACATGTATATTTATGCATTAACACCAGCATTTTCCAACTAAATCTATATTAACCTCCCTAGCGGTAATCCCGAGTGTGGCTCGGGGTTAAATTTCAGTACCATTAGCGGTAACCCAGAGCCACACTCGGGATTGCATCTCAGGATCCTGGTCCAGGTTACTTACCTTGTCCCCAGGTCTCTGCGGTGTCCCCCCCACTGTGTCTGCGGGCTGTGTCCTCCACCCCATGCTCTGTGTGCCAGGCTCCGTCCCCTGCAAGCGTCGCGCCGCATGGGGGCGGAGCACGGCAACAAATTCAAAAAGTACACAAAACATAACACATACAGTACACTGTAATCTGAAAGATTACATTACTTTATCAAATCATTTCACATCCCTTTTGTCCAGTGCCCTGCATGCAGTTTTATATCATATATACTGTTCTTTCTGCCTGGAAACTTGAGATTGTCCATAGCAACCAAAAAGTGTTCCTTTACGTTAAAAGTGGTTTTAGACCAGCTAGAAAACAGTATAGTAAATTAGAACACTTGCAGAATTGAGCGATAGTGAATCGTGAGTAGATTAATTGTATTATTATTATTTTTTATAATTATTTATAGTTATTTATTATCTTATAATTTATGATTTCATGCTTCAAACTTTATCATACCCGGGATGTCTACTAGACTCTTGTTTGGACAGATTTAAGTGAGTTATTCCTATGAATTACAGGCCTACAATATAAAACGCCAAATTTCTATGCAAAACAATGTACCGCTTTGAGACACAAAAATCTGACATAATCATACCGCCAGGGTGGTTAATGAGACACTTGTAACTGTCTAGCCCAGTGGTTCTCAACCTTGCTAGTGCTGTGACACTTGATAAAATTTCTCAAGTTGTGGGGACTCCTAACCGCAAAATTATTTTCATAGCATGGGTTGTCAAGTAATTTGCTCCCCTAACCCACAGGCATTTAGCACTCCTTGAGTCCCTTCCACTCATACAGTATTAAAACCCCTTATGGTAAATTTTAGGATGTACCACTCTTTGTTCTCTTGTCTATCCTAATTTCTTGTTTTTTTCCCCCATCCCTCTAGTCGTCTTTCTTGTTCTTTCTCTTATTATTTCTCTCCCTTTTTCTTTGTTCCTCCCCCTCTTTTCCTCTCCCTTCCGTGTATTCTCTATTTTTATTCCTTCTCTTACTCCTTGGTGGGGTGATCGGATGAATGGCAGTGCTGATGGGGGGGAATGGGATGAGTAGCAATACTGGTGCGGGGTGGGATCAGTGGTAATGCTGGGGGGAGTTCTGATCAGCGAAATTAGTGCTATAGATCAAGGTCATCTTCTGATCTGAGAACTGTAGTGGGGACTTTTAACCACTTGTCAACCGCCTCACCACGATATACATTGGCAGAATGGCACTATAATCACAGGCAGTGTTACTCATTGTGTCTTTGGCTTCACTGTGTCTCTGACTTTGCGGTATCCCATAGCAGTGACACCAATGCTGAAATCAGGAGATAGGGTCTCCTCCAGCCCCTCCCACTTCATATTCCTCACCAGTCAGCTGACCTCTAGTCTCTGCACCCAACCATGCCGTGAATAGAATGGGCGGCTGCGAAGAGGCTGAGTGGGTGGCCGTGGGCTCCAGGAACAGCCCTGCTGGGCGGCTGCAAAAAGTCTGGTAGAGGGGTGCAGGCTTCAGGAACAGCCCAGGATTCGGTGACCCCTGGCAAATCCTCATTCGACCACCGAGGGGGCCCCGACCCCAGGTTGAGAACCACTGGTCTAGCCTATGCACAGGTATGACCAAAACATTTGGAACCCACTGTGAACTTTTAGGCAGATAATGAAAGGGTAATGAAATGCCCCCACTGAACTTTATTTTTAGATGTACTGTATAATATCTGAGAGGTTATTGACTGGTTGGTTGACATTTTTGCCCCCCCTTAAGAGCTCTGGTTTTGTCAGGTCTAAAGCTGACCATAGATGGTAAACCTCTCATTGATAACAGAGGAAGATAAGAGCCCTTGCTCATAATTCATTTGGTTGCCATTGACAGAGGCAAGACTTATTTTTTTTCTTTGGAAATACATTGGAGCAGTTTTTGAAGGTTCTCTCGTCCTTTTTTGTAATCTCTTTGAACCTAGATGACAGCAGAGCAGGCTTCTCACCCATCCTATTCATCTGCTTCTTGGGATTTCCTTTTCAATCTTCAGCTGTACTGAGGGTTGCATACCAACAGCAACTGAGTGCACGTTTGAATTTTGAAAATTGAGTTGGGGAAGTAGCCACTGTTCCAATAAACTTCATTGTCTGTAATGTCTAAAAACCAAAGAAGCAAGATGTTGTGCTCACTCAAAACCATATAATAAAACCCCACGTTTTTCTTTTCACTCATCATCTAGCCTACGGACTAAAATGTTTATCACCAGCTTGTATTTTATTTGATATATACAGAGTCATGTTAGGAAAAGTAATTTTTGCAAGTTACACTCCATAACTCTACAGGCTAATATCTTCGCACTATATGTTATAGAAAGATTAAAACCATCATAAAAGAACCTGTCACCTTTCTCTCCTGTAATGCTTGGTATAATAATCTTGAGAAGGATTATTCGATACAATTGAGCATTTCTGACATTTTAAAACATGTCCGTAGGTGTAGAATGGATTGGGTAGCACAATTATGTCTGGTTCAATTGAACAGAAGTAATGTTAATAATAGTCTGAGATCGGGGCAGGTTATCTTGTGCACTCAAGCAGAGGCAATGATGATTTTCAAAGGTTTTCATCTACCAGTAGATGCATTGCTTACTGTAGCACAATTCAAGAGGACTGAGCATAAAGCATACCTTTGGCAAAACCTTTTTTTCCCCCAGTTTTGGTAGTGGGGACAACGCTGTATCCTGGCCTAGGCCAACAAGGCCCAGGCCTAGGGCAGCACTTTGCAGGCAGGCAGCACGGAAAGAGTCCCCATCGGCTTGTGCTACACTGTTAATGTAGCGCCAGTCCTATGGGGCAGACTGGGCTGAGAGGCAAATTAGTCTAGCGCCCCCATAAAGCACTACTTCCGGTATGCGGGCAGCCGGCATTCCGCAACAGTGGGGGGGCGCTTCTAATTTTGACTGTCCTATCATCCTGGACCACAAACCTTCCTCACCGTGCTATATATATTCTGCTGCACCACTGGCATGGTTATATCTTCTTAGTCCTCTTCATAAAATTTTCAGAAATTTGTGCTTAAAGTAGAACTATAGACAATACTTTTTTTTTCATTTTGGATAAATTAAGGGAGGGTTATAGCCCCTGTCAGTTTATTTTTTACCATCCCTGCCCAATTGCAGAGATTTCCCTTCACTTCCTGCCCCATAGTCAAACAGGAAGTGAGAGGGAATCTATGCAAATAAAGGGAATCCATTGCCCCCCCCCACCCCAGGCCCTCAGAACTAGTGTCACCCCCTTCAAAAATTTCAGAGCGGGTCTTAAACTGCCGTTTAACACCCGCCCTGAAATTTTCGAGCGGGGACACTAGGGGTGTGGCCTTGACAGGAAGGGGTGGGTTATATTTAATTTAGGGGGTGCACGAGTTTAGTCAGGCCTAGGGCAGCACAAAACCTATATACACTACTGAGTATGGAATGCTTGGAACCTCTCTCAGGTTCTTATTTTATATAGTGAGAGTAAGTCTTCCCAAATGTGAAGGAATCCCCTCCACCATTGGGAGATTTACTCCATTTATTGGTTCACCGGTTTATATAATGGTTTTGTCTGCCTTTTTGTATTCCTTTATTGTCACTGTTGCCTTGATGAAGAGGGTCCCATTGATGCCTAAAACCTGTGATGGTTTGGTGACATTCCCCACTCAGCACTGCTCATTTACTATGCCACCATCTGTTGTTGTTGCTTCAGCACCCACCACATTTGCTCTATACCCTGTAAGGAGTGCAATGAATTTCAATATTTTTTATTATTGGGAGTCTTTCCTCTCGCTTCCAGTCCCAGGGACAAATCACAAAAAGAAGGGAAGTCTTCCCAAAAACAAGAAGAAATCCCCTTCCACCATTGGGAAATCTAATCATGTACTAATGACAATGATAATGTATTAGATTTCTCCTCATCTGCTCTGGTGACTGTTGCTGTGAACAAGCATTTCCACTTCAAAGGTTGGCATCAGTAAAACATGTTTCTATTGTTCCAAAAATAAAAGGCTGGCTTCTTAAATCTTCCAGAAATATCCCTATGAAGGTTCCAAGTTCTACCCAAAAGCCTTACAAAGTAAGGTTCTCAAAGACCTCAAACGGCAATTGGGCGCATTGTCACAGTCATTTTATGTGTGTCCATTTATGCATAATCATATACTGTATGTGATACGTTAACAACCCCTACAATATCTTTTCTACCTTAGAAAATACACTTACCAGTCTATAGTATATTATATTAGGACCTTTTATCCTTTTTTAATAATAGTAACACATTTGCTTTTTGCCAATCTATTGATACTATGCCAGTTGATAGAGTCTCTAAAATTTTGAAATATTGGCTTAGAAATAACTAACCTCAGCTCTTTGAGGACTCATGGATGTAAACCGTTTGGTCCATACTCTTTAGCTACATCTATACTGAATGTATGTGAGCAGTTTAAACATTTAATAATGGCACTGAAACTGAACTAAAAATCCCACCCCAAAATAATGTATTGAGTGCTCATGCCCTGACTATTACATTATTATTTAAACCAGCTATGACAAGTACGGTATATGTTTTTTCAGCCTGTGAACAAGTACTCAAAGTATTTCTAAAGGCAAAACTTTTTTTCATTTTGGATAGAGTAGGGAAGTGTTAGAACCCCTGTCCCTTTTTTGATTTTTTTTTGCCATCTTCCAAATAAGAGGATATCTCTTCAATGTGAGACAAATACGTTCTAATGCCGCGTACACACGATCGGAAATTCCGACAAGAAAAGTCCGATGTGAGCTTTTGGTGGGAAATTCCGACCGTGTGTAGGCTCCATCTGACTTTTGCTGTCGGAATTTCGTCCAACAAAAGGAAAAAGTTTCTATCGGAAATTCCGATCATCTGTATGCAATTCCGACGCACAAAAAAACACGCATGATCAAAATCAAGCAGAAGAGCCGAACTGCCTATTGAACTTCATTGATCTCGGCTCGTCGTACGTGTTGTACGTCACCGCGTTCTTGACGGTCGGAATTTCCGACAAGATTTGTGTGACCGTGTGTATGCAACACAAGTTTAAGCCAACATTCCGTCTGAAAAAAGCCACGGTTTTCTTGTCAGAATTTCCGATCGTGTGTACGCTGCATTAGACAGTTGTAACAGGAGCAAGTGTTCCTGTACATTTATACTTGTCTTGTGGATAAATATTCTCAATGTTTGCTGATTTGGTACTGTGCATCGTTTGATTTATCTTCCGCTTCCAACTTTGCCCCTGTGTCCTGTCTCATATTTGTTATTGATGTGGTATTATGTCTTACCTGAAATATGTTTTACCTGAACCCTGGTTGCATTAGCTTTCCACAAAACAAGCTATAACAGTAGTGAAAGACATCTGGGGGTCATGACTTGGGAGTGTTTTCCAGGCCAAGTCTAAAGCCCTGTACACACGATCGGTTTTAGAGATGAAAACAGTCCGATGGACTTTTTTCATCGGACAAACCGATCGTGTATGAGCCCCATCGGTCTTTTTTCCATCGGTGTTAAAAAATAGAACATGTTTTAAATTTATCCGATGGAAAAAAAAAACGATAGCAAATTACTATCGTCTGTGGGGAACTGCATCGGATAAAAAACCCATGCATGCTCAGAATCAAGTTGACGCATGCTCAGAAGCATAGAACTTCATTTTTCTTGGCTCGTCAGAGTTTTTTATGTCACGGCGTTTGGGACGATTGGTTTTTTGACTGATGGTGTGTAGGCAAGACTGATGGAAGTCAGCTTCATCGGATTTCCAATGGAAAAATCCATCGGTTTAAAATCCATAGGAAATCCGATCGTGTGTACAGGGCTTTAGCTTCCTAGCAGGGGTCCCTGGTGGAAAACAAATAATCCATGGCCAATAGAAGTCAGGTTTCCTTCGGACATAATATTACATACGCTACAAGGATAACATGTCAACTTTGGAGTAGTGTTTTAATGCTCATGGTTTAGATGCTTCTCCTTGGGCACCACTCTGAATAGTTGAGTTCATATGAGTTTCTTGGCTCGTCGGAGTGTTTTATGTCACGGCGTTTGGGACGATCGGTTTTTTGACTGATGGTGTGTAGGCAAGACTGATGGAAGTCAGCTTCATCGGATTTCCGATGGAAAAATCCATCGGTTTAAAATCCATAGGAAATCCGATCGTGTGTACAGGGCTTTAGCTTCCTAGCAGGGGTCCCTGGTGGAAAACAAATAATCCATGGCCAATAGAAGTCAGGTTTCCTTCGGACATAATATTACATACGCTACAAGGATAAAATGTCAACTTTGGAGTAGTGTTTTAATGCTCAAGGTTTAGATGCTTCTCCTTGGGCACCACTCTGAATAGTTGAGTTCATATGAGAATGATTAAAGTCCTTCTTTAACTTACTTTAGAAATTTCCTTTAAAACATCTTTGCAACCTCGACCCAAATTACTGTCTAATCTGCTCTAAAGAATAGGTTGAATCTAATTTGCTTGCAACAGGCTTGTTACAGCCAAGAAAATAATTCCAGTAAAATAAGAAAAAACGGCTATGGGATTTACTTGGACAAGGTCATTTGCTACAAAAAAATGAGATGCAAGTTTCATTATGGGTTTTCATTACTTCTTTGAGTTCCATCCAAAAAGTCTATACATTTTCACTTAAATATTTGTTACAAATATCACTTCTCTATGTAAACGTCATATACCGCATATTTTATAACTTACTATAATCTAATTTTCATTTTAGAATAAAAAATAAAATGAGTCTTGGGAAAATTCTTCTGCTTTCCCCCATTTTGGTACTAATCCAGGTTGCAAGTGATATAATTGATCTTGACTAACCTTATGTGGGCAGTGTTGCTTGAAGTGTATCTGCCAGGTAGAGTTAGACCTTGGCCTGCCTATAAGGATAATCATAGTGCAGGGCTTTGGTAATGAATGAGGATGCTGAGGGAAACTGACATATGGAAATCGATAATGTAAAACCTGTCTGCTTCAGGATTTTAGTTCTAAATTCCCATATCCAATAACTAGCCTGTAGGAATATTCTTGGTATGTTTAACCTCCCTTATCTTCAGACTGATATATACATTGATTTTTATCAAATTTTAATAAATTATATATGATTCTGATGTGTATAAAGGGCTTACGATATACCACATATTATGTTTTTTCTTCTGGTTCTATAGCAAGCCAAGGAGTCTCTACCTGAATAGGGCAAGACTTAGTTTTGCTTGGCCAAAGATTCAAGCTCCCCTCAAGGTTTCCATGGGCAATTTTCTGATTTAATGCTTCCAATGTGTGTTGGATCTTTCCCCAGTCCTTTTCCCAGTAAAGCCTCGTACACACGGTCGGACTTCGAACAAACTTTTCCATGGATTTTTGTCCGAAGGGAGTTGGCCGGGCACACCCATAGCATACACACGGCAGGACTTTTCTGCAAACTTTCCCAAAACTTTCCCAACATCACGTGGTTTTTCTGCTCGTTTCTGCTTTTTACCGCCACCCTTTGGTCAACTTCTTCTATTGTTGGTTGATTTTAACATTGGTTCTGGGCATGCGTTTTTGTACTTCGGACAAAAGTCCGATGGATTTCTGTACACACGGTCGGACTTTGCACCATCGGACTTTTGTTGCCGAAAAGTTTGTCCGTTTGCAGAGCAAACTTTTGTCCGATGAAAACCAAAAAAGTTTGTCCGATGGAGCGTACACACGGTCAGATTTTTTGTAAAACTTGCTAAAGGGGTCTTCCAGATTCCGATAAGCCCCCCGCAGACCCCCACAACCACTGGGCAAGGGTTGTGGGGATGAGGCCCTTGTCCCCATCAACATGGGGACATCCTCCCCATGTTGAGGGCATGTGGCCTGGTACGGTTCAGGAGGGGGGCGCTCTCTCGTCCCCCCCTCTTTTCCTGTGGCCTGCCAGGTTGCGTGCTCGGATAAGGGTCTGGTATGGATTTTTGGGGGGACTCCACGCCATTTTTTTTTTAATTTGGGGTGGAGTTCCCCTTAAAATCCATGCCAGATCTGAAGGGCCTGGTATGGATATTTGGGGGAACCGCACGCATTTTTTTTTTTTAATTTGCGGCGGGGTTCCCCTTAATATCTATACCAGACCTGAAGGGCCTGGTAATTGAATTCTGGGGGACCCTCACGCTTTTATTTTTATTTTATCAATGACTTTTGTATGTTGCCGGGAGCCGACAATTCATTAATAGCCGCGAGTGTTTTTTAAATGACTTTTTTTCCTTCAAAAATGACATTTTATGCAGGGACATTTCTAAGCACGGGAAACATGTGCCACTTTACATGCATATCATGCACACCCCCTAGGTACGAAATTTTAAGGAATATTTCACTTTTATTGTTTCACTTTAAGCATTATTAAAATCACTGCTCCCGGAAAAACGGACGTTTTTAAAACTTTTTTTTGCATTGATACATGTCCCCTGGGGCAGGACCCGGGTCCCCAAACACTTTTTAGGACAATAACTTGCATATAAGCCTTTATAATTAGCACTTTGGATTTCTCCCATAGACTTTTCGAATTTGCCGCAAACACCCCAATTTGTTCGCTGTTCGGCGAACAGGCGAACAGGCAATGTTCGAGTCGAACATGAGTTTGACTCAAAGCTCATCCCTAGTGTGCACATTAAAAGGGTATAAAAGTCAATAATGCAATAACACATCAATCCCACTGCTGTAATCCTCCCTCGTGAGCAATAAAAATGGCGCCCAGCAAAGTTCTAAACTACCCATTCAGGCCTGACTATAACTTAGGGTATAATTCGCTGGAGAATCTTCGCTAGCAACTGTCGGTGGTGCACATGGAGAAACCAATTTGTAATCCAGTAAAAGGGGTAACAGATGTTAGCCAACCAGGCAAAGATGGAGAGACCGACAAACTCAGTTCAGCACAAACAGTCTCTCCAAAGTATAACTGTGTTCAAAGAGGGGGGCCTAAGCAAAGTCAATAAGCACAAAGTTATTCTTATAAGGTTCTGAGCTGGCGCTCTCTCACCCAGACCGGACCGATTCCTGTCCGGTTCCTCCGCTACTGTGAGTGGCGTCACCGTGTCCACGATGCATCGAGTCCTCGGTTCTTCAGAAGATGATGGCACCTCAGGTGGAACGGATGCCTCACCAACTCCCCAGCGAAACGGAAGGCTCTCTGGAACAAAAAAACGCGATTCCCAGGCTGCAGGCCTAGCGCGCGTAGCAGGTGAGTGCAGGGGATCCTCTTGCAAGGAGGGCGGTGTTCCAAGAGGCCGAGCCAGCCCCGCCTCTCCCCTTTTAAAGTCCACCCCAGCAGTCCTTGCGCGGGGAATGGCACCCTGGGTGCTGCAAAGCGTGCTGGGAAATGTAGTCTTGTGGGTAAAATGATACCCCGCTACACACTCCCCCCACTTGAAATCTTTGGTCCCTCAAAGACAACATCAACAGTAGCAAAACACAAACTCATTAAGGGCAGCTAGAGAGGTCGGCAGAGGAAACTCCCACCAGAACGGGGAAGGGGGGTTGTCCTGCCCACTGGTTACATCAAAGGGGCTGACCTGTCTAACTGTGTCAGAGAGTGAGCTGGGGTTGCCTTCCACTAAGTGCACAGCAGAAGGATCAGTTATTGGCAATGTTCTACGAGCAGTGGTCACTGTATCCTCAGAACTTTTCCCCATCTGGGTATAGGTTAACTTCCGAGGAGGACGAATGATTCTCTTGGCTCTTTTTTCTCTTGGGGTGGCCGTTTCTCCCGTCACTGTATCTTCTTCTAAAGTGGGGGTATTGGGCTCCAAAGCTTCTGGTACATCCAGATCAGACGTAAGAAGATGTAGGGAGTAATCATGATGCCTAGCAGAAGGTGACCATGTGGCATCTTCCCATTCTTCAACCAGAGGACTAGACGGAACAAACTCAGTGGCTTCCACATTCAGTGTACTATCCACAGTACCTTCAGATGGTGGAAGATCTATAGACGGGGGTTCTGGGATCTGAGAAGGCCACAACCATCCAAGCTCTTCTTCTTCCAAACTCTGCTCCGAGACACCCATTTCTCCAGACTGAGAGACCTGAGACCGAGTGTATGGCCTAGGTGTCTCCAAGCTTGAGGACGGTCCAGGGGAATCTTTCACAGGTGGTATCCGAACCGCTTCTGAAAGTGGGAGTAAATGGTTTCTGTGCCATGTCTTCAGTGGCCCTATCTTCCCTTCTGGTTTTAGCTGATACACCGGCAGATCTGGTAACTTCTTACAGATCACATATGGTTCAGGTCTCCATCTGTCCGCTAACTTATGCTTCCCTGGAACTTCTAGGTTGCGCAGCAGCACTCGGTCTCCTGGCTGGAGTTCCTGGATTTGAACCTTGAGGTCAAAGTTCCTCTTGTTCCGGGCTCCTCTTTGTTCTGAGGCCACTTGAGCCTGTTCAAAAGCCAACTTCAAACTCTTCCTCAGTCTGTCATCATAGCCCTTGTGTGAGGTGGCTGAAGTGCGATCCGTGGATATGCCGAATGCCAGATCCACAGGCAGTCTTGCTTCCCTGACAAACAGAAGGTGATATGGAGAGTACCCTGTGGCATCGCTAGTGGTACTGTTGTAGGCGTGCATGATGGCCGCTATATGCTTGCTCCAGTGCTGCTTCTGCTCACTACTTAGAGTCCCCAACATATTTAATAGAGTCCTGTTGAACCTCTCTGGCTGAGCGTCACCATGAGGGTGATAAGGGGTGGTGCGGGTCTTTTTGATACCCAAAGAGTCCAACAGTTTCTTGATCAATCGACTCTCAAAGTCTCTCCCTTGGTCTAAGTGCAAGCGTTGTGGCAGTCCATAGTGCACAAAGTACTTCTCTACTAAGATTTTAGCTACAGTGGAGGCCTTCTGGTCTTTGGCTGGAAAAGCTTGGGCATAACGGGTGAAATGGTCGGTTATCACCAGAACATTTCCTTGTCCACTTAAGTCAGGTTTGAGACAGAGAAAGTCAATGCACACCAAGTTCAAGGGTCCTTGACTCTGCAGATGGCCCATTGGGGCAGCTTGACGTGGCAATGTCTTCCTCTGGATACAGCGTGCACAGAAGTGGCAGTATTCTTCCACTTCAGCCCGCATACAAGGCCAATAGAACCTATCCCTTACAAGTTGGAATGTTCGTTCAGCCCCCAAGTGGCCATGATCATCATGTAAGGCAGTTAAAACGGTTCTTCTGTACTTCTCCGGCAGAAATAACTGCCACTTATCTTCCAGGTCATCAGAGGGGCCCCTTCGGTAGTCCACCCCTTGGTGCACCTGCAACCTGTCCCATTCCTTGTGGACCAACGGGGCCTCCTTTGAGGGGTCCTTCAAAAGTCTGTTTGGATCCTGGCCTTCCAATGTCTCCAGTGCTAATCTTCCCCAAGGATCTTCCAGCTGGTCTCTCCTTAAGTCCTTCTTGGACAATTTGAGTAGGTCATCCTCTCCGACTTGGGTCACATTGCAGTAACACTTAGGCACCCCACGGCAGAAACGCTGATCTTTTCAGCCCTCGACCCACCACTTGCTTAAAGCTGTATGCCTTGACACAGGGCCCGTACCCCATCTGGGGTTACCTGGGTCCAATCTTCTGGATGGTGGGTGGGTGCATGGCCTCTTCTGGACAGTGCGTCCGCATCATGGTTTCCAGCTCCTATACTTCAGGCTGAAGTTGAACCCGGCTAGGGCGTCCAACCAACGGTGACCAGTGGCATCCAGCTTGGCCGTGGTGAAGAGATAGGTGAGTGGATTATTGTCAGTCTTTACTGTGAAGTCAGCTCCGTACAGGTAATCTCTGAGTTTATCCAGGACTGCCCATTTTAGGGCCAGGAACTCCAACTTGTGGGTGGGGTAGTTCTTTTCAGCGGGTGACAAACTTCTGCTAACGTAGGCAACTGGGCGCAACTGCCCTTCATACTCTTGGTATAGCACCCCTCCTAGGCCATCATGGCTGGCATCTACATGCAGTTCATAAGGCTTCTTTGGATCAGCATAGGCCAAGACTGGTGCAGTGGTAAGACTCTTCTTTAACATCTGGAAGGCCTCCTCGCACTCCCCTGTCCACTGGTCTTCCACAGACTCTCCAGGCTTCCTGGGACCAGTATCATCCTCCTCTCCTTTCGTCTTCAGTAACTCATTTAGGGGTCTGGCAATTTTTGCAAATCCTTCCACAAATCTACGGTAGTAGGAACAGAAGCCTAAGAAGGACCTGAGCTCAGTCACTGTAGTTGGTCGGGGCCAGAAGGTGACTGCCTACAGTTTATCCGCTTCTGTAGACACTCCTTCAGCAGATAATATGTGCCCCAAATAGTGGACTGAGGATTGATAAAACTGGCATTTTTCTCTGGAAAGTTTCAGTCCCTCCTCACTGAGTCGTTTCAGGACCTTCTCCAATCTTTCTTCATGCTCTTCCAGAGTCTTCCCAAAGACAATGATGTCGTCTAGGTACACCAGGACTTCGATCAGATTCATGTCCCCAATGGTCTTCTCCATTAACCTCTGGAAGGTAGCAGGGGCTCCTGACAGGCCTTGGGGCATCCTATTAAATTCATAGAATCCCACAGGGGTGATGAAGGCCGTCTTCTCCTTATCTTCAGGGTGCATGGGATTTGATAATACCTACTCTTCAGGTCCATGACGCTGAACCACTTGGCCCCAGACAGACTCTGCAGAGCATCTTCTATCCTGGGGGTAGTATACTGGTCAGGAATGGTCCTCCGGTTAAGAGTCCTATAGTCTATGCAGAGTCTCAGCGAACCATTTTTATTCCTTACCACCACAATGGGGGAGGCATATGGACTTCTGGACTCTTTATTGACCCCTGTCCTCTTTAGCTCTGCCAACTGTTCCCACAAATCTTCCAGAGCAGCCAGGGGAACTCTTCGGACCCTCTCCCGAAAGGGCTTGTCTTCTTGAAGACGGATTTTATGGGTGGCACTTCTCGCACACCCTACATCAAACTCATCTTCAGAGAATATTCTCTTTCACCGAGTCAGCTGAGCCTTGTCTCTCTCCTTCCATTTCTGTGGCAAGGCTGTATCTTCAAGGCAGAGCTCTTCCAAGGTGGCTTCTCCATCTTTTGACTTCAATTCATTCAGGGTCACTGGGGTAGCAGGGTTCACCTTGCCCAGTAGCACCCGGGCTGGGATCTTCACAGGAGAATTTGTGACATTTCTAACACTCACTGGAATCCGTCCCTTGGCTTTCTTCAGTGCCCTCAACGGGACCACTTCAGGGAGTACTTCCAATCCTTGGTGGGTGTTGAAGGGGTCTGGTTCCATGACCACAAAGGGACCCGGCTGCTCCCAGGAGAGTTTTACTGTAGCCTGAAGACAGATCACCTCACCAGGTTGTAGTATCTTCTCTCTTCTAGACAGTCTCCAGACTCTTCCCACCCCCTCTTCCGGGGCTTTTTGCTCCAAGATCATCTTCTGGTAGACCTGTTTCAGCATGGGGTGAATCTTCTGTCTGGGAGAACTCCGTTCTTGCACCAACGGGGTCAGCAGTCTCTGGACCAAATCAGTGTTGGTCCCTATCAGCATGGACATCGTATTGGCTCCTGGTGGGCGAGGGCCCACCTCCGCCAAAGTGTCAAAAGCTTTGGCCTTCCCGGTCACCGAGGGGTCAAAGGCCAACCTGATCGAAACATAGCCATCGTAGGGGAAACTGCGAGTGCCAATTCCCCCTATTTTCAGGTCTTCCAGCTTCTGCAAAGGTACGTGACTTAAATGCTTCTGATAAAAGTCTCTGTATAAGAGATTCACTTGGGCTCCTGTGTCTAAGAGTGCCTTTGCGTAGATTCCTTCCACTTGAACGGAGACTAGAGGGGAGGGCCCAAATAATTTATCCGGGAACCTCTTAGGAGATATTTTCTCCCTGGGACTCGATTTTTCCAATGTTTTTTTTTTTTTTTCCATTTCTCTCTAGACCTCAACCCTTTTTGAACCTGGTATGCATTGATCTTTTTCTGGTTGTCAAATTGCAACTCCCGACAGACAGTATGGGAGTTTTTAGGAGGGGCCCTTCTTTTTTTCCTCTGCTTGTCTCTGGATTTTCTTGGAGCTTTCTGTAGGTAGCGGGCGCCCGGCTGACTCCTTCACCGGGGCCCTCTGAAGTTTTCCGCCGGCTGGTATTGAGTGCCTCGGTTCTTCCTTGGGCTGGTACACACTCTTTCAGGGTGACCAATTCCTCCACAATTGAAGCAAATGATTTCCTTCCTGATCTTTGGGGATGCTGGAATAGGGACATTCCGGTCCGGTTCCTTCCGGATCTCTTCTTTCTCCTTGACTCCAGGGTCTTGGCCAATAAATAGGTCAATAAGTCCAGTACTTGGGCCATTTGAGACTTCAGGGTTTCTACTTCTGGGTCACGCTCTGTGACCACTGTCGCTCTGACTCCCACCGAAACAGGCGGGGCGGTTCTCTCAAACCCCTCTTGATCCTTCATCAGGGCCTCCTCGTCCCTTATGATCCGCACATCTATGACCTGTGGTTGCATCCCTTTTCTCAGTATAATCTGGCACAGCATTCTATTCAGTCTCCGGACATACTCGGACAACTTCTCCTTTGGCTGTTGGAAGGTATGTTCAAATTTATACACCAAGTCTGACACCTTCTCCAGCTGGCCAACCTCTTCCTGCAACATAGACAAGTAATCCATTGCTGTACACACAGTATTGCTGCACCTAAGGTTTTTCACCGCCTCAGCAGCAGGGCCTTTCAAGCTCTCACTGATGCGCTACTTCTTCTGCACTTCTGGAACTTCCCAACCTTCTTCTGCCTGCATTGCCTGCTCGATCCAAGTATCGAAATCTTCCTTCCCGGGTGGCACAGGTTGTGTTCCTGAAAACACCCGAAGTTTCCGGTACCCAGCTTCCACATGCACCATGTTATTATTTTGGCATTTAACGACAAAGTCCCCCAAAGCAGTAAACAGTTCGGGACCTATGGCAGTCAGGGGTGACTTTGGTGCTTTCGTTTCGCTACTGCCGCCCATTTTGAAGAGGAGTGACGGAGATTACGGTGGGGAGGTCCGTGGGGACTCTTTCTTCACAGCCCCAGTATGCACTAAGCGATACGTTCTGTCATCTAAGTCTTTTATACTTTGCCCTTTGAACTCCTCTGGGACTCCTCTTGTCCACTCTATTAGTGTATAGGTCCCCGCGGCATTTGTCTTCACATCTACCGGCCATGCTTTCCATTTTGGGGAGATTTACATTATTAGTTGTTTTATCTCTTTTTTCTCCCGGATCTCTCCCGGGAGTTCAACAACTACCGCCCGGAGAGGATCCACGCCCTCCTCTGCACACCATTCTATTACTTCCTGCGAGTCCATGCTGGTATTTCAGCCCGCCTTGATCGCAGCGTGCAATATACACGGGTCCCGGACCGAGCCCCCACGTGTAGCGATACCCCCAGATTAAGAGGGCTGCTTGTTTGTTTGGGCCCTGTAATGCACTGCTACCAACCCCTGGCAATCAGCTCTGACTTCTCTTTGACACAGTTAGGAAAGGGGAGGATGGTACAATTGTATTATCTCGATACACTAATTTACAGTACAACCCCCTTTGTATACTAGCGAGTAATTGACACTCACCACCAAATTACTTAACTATAATTCTTTACTGGAAGTAGGAAGATAACAGAGTAATTTGTATAAAATGTTCTATGCAGATCCCTGCAGTATAGGTGTGCACATTAAAAGGGTATAACAGTCAATAATGCAATAACACATCAATCCCACTGCTGCAATCCTCCCTCGTGAGCAATAAAAATGGCGCCCAGCGAAGTTCTAAACTACCCATTCAGGCCTAACTATAACTTAGGGTATAATTCGCTGGAGATTCTTCGCTAGCAACTGTCGGTGGTGCACATGCAGAAACCAATTTGTAATCCAGTAAAAGGGGTAACAGATGTTAGCCAACCAGGCAAAGATGGAGAGACCGACAAACTCAGTTCAGCACAAACAGTCTCTCCAAAGTATAACTGTGTTCAAAGAGGGGGGCCTAAGCAAAGTCAATAAGCACAAAGTTATTCTTATAAGGTTCTGAGCTGGCGCTCTCTCACCCAGACCGGACCGATTCCTGTCCGGTTCCTCCGCTACTGTGAGTGGCGTCACCGTGTCCACGATGCATCGAGTCCTCGGTTCTTCAGAAGATGATGGCACCTCAGGTGGAACGGATGCCTCACCAACTCCCCAGCGAAACGGAAGGCTCTCTGGAACAAAAAAATGCGATTCCCAGGCTGCAGGCCTAGCGCGCGTAGCAGGTGAGTGCAGGGGATCCTCTTGCAAGGAGGGTGGTGTTCCAAGAGGCCGAGCGAGCCCCGCCTCTCCCCTTTTAAAGTCCACCCCAGCAGTCCTTGCGCGGGGAATGGCACCCTGGGTGCCGCAAAGCGTGCTGGGAAATGTAGTCTTGCGGGTAAAACGATATCCCGCTACAAAAGTTTGAAGGAACTTTTATTGACTGAATTTACATCTACTTTTATTCTCTACGGAAGAGTTGTATTGTATAATTACAATGAGGATATGTTATGTAGAGATTTTAGGTGCTAAGATAAGATCTCAAAATTCTACATATACAAGTGTAAATTGCTGGTGACAGCCAAGGCTTAAATAAAACATTTCAAAAATAATTTATGGAAGAGAGTTTATCGCAGTCATTATCCATCTATACAGTTGTACAATTGTTTATTTAAACCATCTCCTTTTTTAAGTCGTCTTTATTTTCGGAATGACTTCAGTTGTTTACACACTATTCTGGCATTTTAGAATTCTCAATCAAACTCGGAATAATGACATTCATTTAAGATAGCATACAAAGAAGTTTATTAAAGATAATGCAATCTGTCAGGTCATTAGACCAAGATGGCTTGTAATCAAAGAAAACAAATATTATGTTGATATTTTCATCCTTTGGCCAAAGGGCATGTGCTGCATTCTACTGTGTAGTACTCAGAGAGCCCATGTCACTTAAGGCTTCATTGCTTTCCACGTGAGCAAGCCCAGATTGCTTGCAAAAATGACACATGGTAATTATCTTCATCACAGTTTGGAGATGACATTGAGCTTGTTTAGAAATGTAATGCATAAGGCATGTAGTAACCCATGGTAGCAGATCAGTAATCATGTGAGCAGCTGAGAAGACACAGGTGGTTTCTGATTGGTTGGATAGTAGTATATGTACAGTATATAGATGCACAATCAAATGATTGGTTGTTACATATATATATATATATATATATATATATATATATATACATATATATATATATATATTAAGTACACCCCTCACATTTTTGTAAATATTTTATAATATCCTATAATGTGACAACACTTAAGAAATGTATCTTTGCTACAAAGTAAAGTAGTGAGTGTGCAGCTTGTATAACAGTGTAAATTTGCTGTCCCCTCAAAATAACTCAACACACAGCCATTATTGTCTAAACCGCTGGTAACAAAAGTGAGTACACCCCTAAGTGAAAATGTCCAAATTGGGCCCAAAGTGTCAATATTTTGTGTGGCCACCATTATTTTCCAGCACTGCCTTAACCCTCTTGGTCATGAAGTTCACCAGAGCTTCACAGGTTGCCACTGGAGTCCTCTTCCACTCCTCCATGACGACATCACAGAGCTGGTGGATGTTAGAGACCTTGCGCTCCTCCACCTTCCGTTTGAGGATGCCCCACAGATGCTCAATTGGGGTTAGGTCTGGAGACATGCTTGGCCAGTCCATCACCTTTACCCTCAGATTCTTTAGCAAGGCAGTAGTCGTCTTGGAGGTGTGTTTGGGGTCATTATCATGTTGGAATACTGCCCTGCGGCCCAGTCTCCGGAGGAAGGGGATCATGCTCTGCTTCAGTATGTCACAGTACATGTTGGCATTCATGGTTCCCTCAATGAACTGTAGCTCCCCAGTGTTGGCAGCACTCATGCAGCCCCAGACCATGACACTCCCACCACCATGCTTGACTGTAGGTAAAACACACTTGTCTTTGTACTCCTCACCTGGTCGCCACCACACACGTGTAGCGCCCTCTACTATAGGTAGGTGTTAGAGGTGAGGTTTTGGGTAATAGCTGCCAGGCAGGTAAATTTAGGCAGGCCTATGCTGCATGCTAGGCCTGCTTGTTTTGATCTGGGGGCAGGGAGGGGTTAGTGTAGCAGTGGGTGTGACCACCTGTCTTTCAGTTCTTGGGCGCCTCCCCTGCTTCCAGGCAGAATGTTCTGGAAGAGCGACAGGGCTGGGAATTGGAGTGACAGGGAGTTCACGTGAAGTGCCCTGACCAATCCCCAATTGGAATTGGCAGGGGGCAGGCCTCCTACATAAACTCAGGTCCAGCCCACTGGAGGGGAGTTGTCGGCTGGGTGAAGTGAAGAATGAAGTGTTAGACTGCAGCAGGAGGCCCATCCCCACCTGGGGGGGGGGTGTGCAGGCCTTGGCGGAGAAGCTTGGGAGCCTCTCCTTACACGGTCATGGAGGAGGTGTCCTGGAACAGAGGAGCTGGAGAAGCAGTCAGTATGCATGTCCGGGTAAATTCTTCATCAAGGACTCAGGGCAGGAGAAGTTCAGTGAGTGAGGCACAGTGGATATCTAAAGGAGGCATGCCAGGGGAGCTGGGTGCAAGGCCAGAAGAGAAACTGTGGGATTTTGTGTCAAATCGCTGTGGCCTGAGGGCACAGGGTTTGCAAGAAGGACTGGCTGGGATCAGTAGTCCACAAACCAGTTTGTGCTGCTAAATAACGGGGCCATCAAGAAGGGGCACTTCAGGCCCCTGGCCTATCAGAATACAGCAAAGTTCAGCAACCACCAGGGATTATTCAAAGTGATCCCTGGTGCAGTGTGAAGATGATGGGGCGGAAAGACTAATGCTGTGGCAGTGAAGTTTGTGCAGGAGGAGAAGAGTCCTGGGAGTAACAGTCTGCAGGAATTGTGCAGAGGAAGAGTAATAGTCTGCAGGGGTTCTGCAGAGGAGGAAGTAAAGTTGAGACTGCCAAGGTTAGAGTCCATCATTTTTCTAAGCACAACTGATTCAACAATTCTTCAATAAATATGGCAAGTGTGATCCGTTCTCTGGGCATCATATACCCTTTCCCCCAACCAAGTTATATCCCCCAAATAAACAAAAACAAAACAAAAGCAAATGACTGTTCATTGTCTATTGGGGAGAGATGTTTGAAGGTCTGGCAGCAGGGTGAATATGGTGGATGATAGTAACTAGTAGCAACCATCCGCTACATACGCTTGACACCATCTGAACCAAATACGTTTTATCTTGGTCTCATCAGACCACAGGACATGGTTCCAGTAATCCAATTTGATGCAGCGTGTGGCGTATGGTCTGAGCACTGACAGGCTGACCCCCCACCCACTTGTTCTATTGACAAATCAAAAATTTTGGATTTACCCTTGCTTTCCTTCTCTGCGACAATGGTCACCAGTACAAATAGAGGGTGAATCTTCCCAACGGCACTGAAAACTTCACAGTCTAACCTTTCCGCTGGTAGTTCTGAAACTGGTGTCAGTAGTTTTTTATTTTTGTTATTTTATATTTTTATTATTCTTTACCATTTTATTTTATTTTTTTATTTTTTAACAATTTTATTTTTCATTATTTTTACAAATGTGTTTTTTATCATTTTTAAAACATTTTTTAGGAGCCCTGTAGGGAGGCTTTGGTGAGATATCTGTTCAGGCCTCTGATGTTCCACCTTTGAGACAGAGAAAGGAGATTGAGGACACAACCCTCCATCTCCATCTCTGCAGCCTCAACTGCACAGAATGAATGGACAGGAATAGTTCTGTGCTGAGCTTCCCAATCTTTCACAAACTCAAGCATAGTAAACACCATTTACTATACCTCAGATATGAATGAACATAGTGAGTGATCAGTACCGATCATTGATTCTGTCTAGAAAAGGAAGGGGCCAGTAAATGACATTTTTACCAGCCCCTTCCCCTGCTCTCCATCCTGACACGGCCCTCTCCTAAGGTGATGGGAGAGGGAAGATGGGAAACCGGCAGCACAGCCTGAGAAGGGGGGCGAAGGGGGCCTTGTCAGGATGGAGAGATCCTGACACGGCCCCCGCCTAAGGTAAAGGGAGAGGGAAGGAGGGAAACTGGCAGCCATGCCTGAGAAGGGGGGCGAAGGGGGCCAGGCGAGCACACAGGGGTCCAGGGGCAGCAGGATCTAGATACGTGGGGCAGGAGGGGGCAGCAGAAGAACTGATCCTCTCAATTTTCCTCCTGCAGCTGCTGAATGTCTGCAGGAGGGAGAGGAGGATAAGTGGGCTTTCAGCGGCTGCAGGAGAAAAATGGAAAGGGATCGGTTCCTCTATATGCCGCTGTCCCTCCTATTCAGGTGTACAGGGGAACAGCACGGGCCCCCTGGAGCATGGGGCTGGATAGCAATTGCGACCTTTGCAACCTCTTTAGGTATGCCCCTTCTAATGTCTCTTTAAGGGCTCATCCAGACAAGTGCTTGACAGAAGCTGAGGAGACATTTTATCCCTGTTTTAACCTCTAAAAAAACACCTCCCCTTGTGAGTTGCGGCGCAACTCCATTCAGTTAGATGGGTCATGTCATGTTCAGCATGTGGTACTGGCTGCCGAATGCAACAGAGGGGATAATTTTTGTCTTTGCAGCTTAAAGTTGGAGCAGTTGGGGGTGTGTGATATGAACATGGTTCAAGAAAAAATATTAAATGAACTAAGAAATGGACCTTAGGCGGCACATGAATGGATAATGTAAAAAACTAGGGGTATTTATTATAGGAAAATAGTAAAAAAGTACATATAAACATTCAGAATTAACAATCTATTGGTTCTTAATACACAACTCAGGCTAATGCTCTAATAACGCTTCAAAAATTGTACAAAAACATAAATGCACTCAAAGTGAATGAGATACATATCCAGCAAACAGAGGCTAGTAAAACAGTATACATATGAAGCAGGTGGCGTTAGCCATGGGTCCAGTGTATCAGATGTAGTCTTGAATTGCTCTACTAGTTTCGCGAATTAACGCTTCTTCAGGAGCATAATAATCTGTTGGACATACGATTATTATGCTCCTGACGAAGCGTTAATTCGCGAAACTGGTAGAGCAATTCAAGACTACATCTGATACACTGGACCCATGGCTAACGCCACCTGCTTCATATGTATACTGTTTTACTAGCCTCTGTTTGCTGGATATGTATCTCATTTACTTTGAGTGCATTTATGTTTTTGTACAATTTTTGAAGCGTTTTTACAGCATTAGCCTGAGTCGTGTATTAAGAACCAATAGATTGTTAATTCTGAATGTTTATATGTACTTTTTTACTATTTTCCTATAATAAATACCCCTAGTTTTTTACATTATCCATTCATGTGCCGCCTAAAGTCCATTTCTTAGTTCATTTAATATTTGTCCTGCTATACCGGGACGTTGGCACATTTGTACCAGTGCATCCACAGCTTCACCCTGTGAGGATGCACATTTAACCACTTAAGCCCCGGACCATTTCGGGCCATTAGGACCAAGCCTGTTTTTGGGATTCGGCACTGCGCTGCTTTAACTGTAAATTGTGCGGACATGCAATGTTGTACCCAAATGAAATTTGCGTCCTTTTCTTCCCACAAATAGAGCTTTCTTTTAATGGTATTTGATTGCCTCTGCGATTTTTATTTTTTGCGATATAAATGGAAAAAGAACGAAAATTTTGAAAAAAAAAGATATTTTCTACTTTTTGTTATAAGAAAAATCAAATAAACTCAATTTTAGTCATACATTTAGGCCAACATGTATTCAGCCACATGTCTTTAGTAAAAAAAATGTCAATAAGCGTATATTTATTGGTTTGCGCAAAAGTTATAGCGTTTACAAACTAGGGTACATTTTCTGAAATTTACACAGCTTTAAATTTATGACTGCCTATCTCATTTCTTGAGGTGCTAAAATGGCAGGGCAGTACAAAACCCCCCAAATGACCCCATTTTGGAAAGTAGACACCCCAAGGAAATTGCTGAGAGGCATGTTGAGCCCATTGAATATTTTTTTTTTTTTGTCCCAAGTGATTGAATAATGACAAAAAAAAAAAAAAAAAAATTACAAAAAGTTGTCACTAAATGATATATTGCTCACACATGCCATGGTTATATGTGGAATTGCACCCCAAAATACATTCTGCTGCTTCTCCTGAGTACGGGGATACGACATGTGTGGGACTTTTTAGGAGCCTAGCCACGTACGGGACCCCGGAAACCAAGCACCGCCTTCAGGATTTCTAAGGGCGCAAATTTTTGATTTCACTCCTCACTACCTATCACAGTTTCGAAGGCCATAAAATGCCAAAATAGCACAAAACCCCCCCAAATGACCCCATTTTGGAAAGTAGACACCCAAAGCTATTTACTGAGAGGCATGTTCAGTCCATGGAATATTTTATATTTTGCCACAAGTTGCGGAAATATGACAAACTTTTTTTTTTTTGCACAAAGTTGTCACTAAATGATATATTGCTCACACATGCCATAGGCATATGTGAAATTACACCCCAAAATACATTCTGCTGCTTCTCCTGAGTACGGGGATACCACATGTGTGGGACTTTTTAGGAGCCTAGCCACGTACGGGACCCCGGAAACCAAGCACCGCCTTCAGGATTTCTAAGGGCGCAAATTTTTGATTTCACTCCTCACTACCTATCACAGTTTTGAAGGCCATAAAATGCCAAGATGGCACAAAACCCCCCCAAATGACCCCATTTTGGAAAGTAGACACCCCAAGCTATTTGCTGAGAGGCATGTTGACCCCATTGAATATTTTTTTTTTTTGTCCCAAATGATTGAATAATGACAAAAAGAAAAAAAAATGTACAAAAAGTTGTCGCTAAATGATATATTGCTCACACATGCCATGGTTATATGTGGAATTGCACCCCAAAATACATTCTGCTGCTTTTCCTGAGTATGGGGATACCACATGTGTGGGACTTTTTGGGAGCCTAGCCGCGTACAGGGCCCCAAAAACCAAGCACTGCGAACGCTGCAGTTATGTGTATTGTGTTTGGTAAGTGACAGTGATCGATCGATACTGCACTTGGGTGGGCTGGGCTGGGCTGGGCGGAGGGGCTAAACGCAGGCGCTAGCAGGTATCTGGGCTGATCCCGCTAACACTGCGTTTTTGGGAACCCTAAACCGCTGGGGATGCTAGTATAGATCTGATCAGATCTGATCAGATACTATACCACTAAGGGGGGTGTATGCTTTGCGCGTGGGTGTTAGCGTTACTGTCACTAACCTAACACTGCCTGGGGCGACGCAGACCCTCTCTGGCGCTAAAACCTAATTGATCTCACCCGCCGGGCGATCAGGGGGGTTAAACCTTTATTGGGTTATATACGGCGGGTGCCCTGATGCTATAAAAAGCAAACTAATCAACCAGCGTCACCCGTAACCTTTATATGGTGATCACTGGTGAAAGGGTTAACTAGGGGCAATCAGGGGGTTAAAACCTTTATTAGGTTAAATATGGGGGTACCTGACACTATATAAAAACCTGACGGGTAACCTAAATAACTAAATAACTTACTGGCTAACCAGTGACACCAGTGACGCTTATACGGCGATCACTGGTGAAAGGGTTAACTCTAGGGGCAATCAGGGGGTTAAAATAATATATGGGGGTACCTGACACTAATAAAAACCTGCGGCGAACCTAAAAAAAAATAACTGCCTATCTAAAACACCAGCGACACGAATACAGCGATCGGAAAAACAATCGCTTAGTGACGCTGAAGTTAGGGGGTGAAAGGGTTACCTGGGGGGTGATCAAGGGGTTAAACCTTTATTAGGGGGGGTAAGGGGGCTACCCTGGACCTAAAGGGGCCTAATCCTAACTGCCCTGCAACTTTTTACAATCACAGATGACACTAAATGCAGTGATCAGTAAAATAAATGATCACTGCAATCAGTGACACTGTGATTGGGGGCTTTGGGGTGACCTGGGGGGTGATCTGGGGGTGACTGGGGGGTGATTTGTGTGCCTATGTGTACCTACGTGTCAGTGGACTGTTGGTGCACTAACCTGCTTCTTCTCTGCTCGGCGCCGGGAACGGAAAGACCGCGGCGAGGGAGATGACATCACTTCCTCCAGCCTTGTTTACATCACATGGCGGAGGAAGCATTTTCATTGGCCGGGAGCGATCGCGAGGGGGGGGGGGGCGGAATCGAGCGGCCGCCCCCTCATGCCTGATCGCTCCCGAACACTTAACGGCCGCTCACTGCAGTAAAGGGGGGTCCGGATGGACCCCCCAACTGCACAAAGGCGATCACGTAGATCTACGTGATTCTGCCTGTCCGTGCCATTCTGCCGACGTAAATCGGCGGTGGGCGGTCGTTAAGTGGTTAAGCAATTTTTTAAAAAATAAACATGGTTCAACCACATGTTTTTACTGACCCCCCCTTCCCAACCACAAGTGTAAACCTAGCCATAACACCTTTTATACTGCCTTTTTCCCTCTGCAAAATCTGCACCTGTTTCTAGGGTAGCTCTGTAACACATTTCAGTCAATGACGTTCTATGCGCTGTTCAACAAATGTCTGCCCAAATTCTGTAATTCAATCCTGCGATTACAGATGAGTTGATCCCTGTGAAAATTAATGTTCTAGGCATTCATTTTTTATACACCTTTTTATTTATTAAAGAATCAAAATAAAGACATTTATACAACACAACATTTGTGCTGCGTCCTGACTCTGATACAACTTCATCAATCATGAAAAAGCTAAAAGGTTTATGATTAAAAAATACTCATAAGGAACAAAAAAAAAATCCCAACTCCAGCCACAATATTTTGTTTAACCCCTTACATGCCAGGTTTACCTATATGCACTGAAAGCATTGATGCCAAATCCAGGGAGCCTTGCTCTAGTTTTAACACAACAAATTGCGCTCTGGTGCTAAGCCATCTGCTCCGACCCTTGAGCGTATCTAAGCCCAAGAACAAAAATGTAGTAAATTGACACCTTTCTCCTTTATTTTCACTTGCTGATCCTGCCAGCAACGCATTTCCTATCCTAGCGTGACAACTAGGGTTGCCACCCTTTCTTGAAGTCAAACCCAAACACTTTAGCGGCGCACTGCAATTCTTTTTTCAAGTATAAACTATAAATATATTTTGCAATTAAATAACATTTCTAATCATATGAAGTTAATCACAAGAGTCCCCCTTTACATCACAGTCCACAGAGTTCCCCTTTTACATCTGAATCCACAGAGTTCCCTTTCACTGTAAGGGGGGACTCTGCAGACCCTGATGTAAGGGAGAACTTTGGGGACTCTGACATAAGGGATGCTCTGGGAACCAGTTAAGGGGGAACACTGAGAACTCTAATGTATGGAGAGGACTCTGATGTAAGGGGGGAAACAGTGTGGCCTCTGGTGTAAAGGGGAACTCTGATGTAAGGGGTGCTATGAGAACCCTGATTTACCTTAGTGTACTTACTCAGAGGCAGGAGAGAGAACGGGGGAGGGGGGAGACTTCAGTCACAGACAGGGTCGGATGGTGAGCGCACTCACCCCTTGGCAGTCAGCACCTCTCATCCAAGTGTATCTGAGGCTGCTGAACTTCAAATTTCCAGCCCACACTTTCCTTTCCTGAGGCACAGTGCTGAGGATTGGAGTGTGGGATGGCACAGAGGGGCAGGGGCGGAAGGAAGAAGAGCAGATCAAGCCCTCTCTCCTCTCCCGTGTGTGTGTGGGGGGGGGGGTAGGGCGGATTGTTAGTGCTGGCTTTGGGAAGTGTGAGAGAGTGTAACAGACACTCTCAGCTTAGACAACTACAGCCAGCAACCCTGCTGGGAAGCCATAGTCCAGTCTGAATAATGTGTCCGGGTTTCAGGCAGTTTGAAACCCGGACACATGATTCCAAACCCAAACTGTCCGGGTGAAACCCAGGCAGGTGGCAACCCTAGTTACAACACTCACTCACTTTGCTGTATCTATGGAGGAACAGTGTTGTCATCCTAGGACAAGAGGGGGGTTGGGCCTACAGTATGGAACACCTCCCCTTCTCTTCTCAATAGCATCCCGGATAGCAAGCAATTGTGCTGCAAGTTTGAAAATGACTTGCTAAGCTATTGCTAGACTTGCCAGGCTTCATAAGTTTGTTTCACAATTGCAGCAAGTCTGCATTGCATGGCTCCAGATCAACTTTCTTTGCAAACATTCTGCAAGTCTGCTGCAAGTTCTGGTTCATGTTGTGCAATAGTCCTCCCACCACAGGGGTCACTGTGACTTGCAGAGCTCTTGCTGTAGACTCACCACTGCAACTTTGCTCCTGCTAGAGACTTGCCACACAAGTGAAGACTAGAACTTGTGTTTCATGTGCTCTGCAATTGTACAACTTGCCAGTGAAAATGTGCAGCAATTAACAAGACTTACAATTCAACACTGCCACAAATTTATGGCAAGTTATCCTTACTATCTGGGATTGCTCCTCTGAGATAAAACAGTTCCAGATGCGTGCGCTCAGTGCTTTTACTAAGCCAAAACGACCCTGCGTGCTTATGTTCCAATATTTCAATAGAACAAGTATGCAGTTGGATCTTCCAACCTCCATCTCTTGTCCATGTACAGTTTGAGCCTTCCCAGATTGGATAACTCATCTCCATTTTTGTGACTTTCTGTTGCTTAAATAATATTTTGTTGCAATCCATTTCTCAGTGAGTGGTAATTTTAACAAATAGATTGCATTTTTAATAAGCCAGCTGTACAGTGCAGTCAATGGTGCAATTAGAAACTCAATATTGCTTTTCTCCCGTCGCTCTATCATAGGTGGCCAGGTGCATGGTAAGTACTCGGATCAATTAATCGTCTTATGAATTGCAGAATAGACCCTCCAGCATTGAAAGGATTAACGTGAAATATATATTAATATATTTCTCTGTATAGCTTTTCAAAGCTTTTTGTAGCAATGTTGCCTGCTGTATCTGTAATGCAGATCTCTAGATGATACTTAGGAATAATCAGCTACTGTAAATTGTATAAGAACGTGAGCGCGCATTAATCGTCTGTTGCATGATACCTCTGAGGTCAGCAACCGGAAACAGCCAGGGTTATATGTACCTTTGAGATCTTTCTCATGGGCGGTAGTGATCTGAGGCAGACAGTGGCAGCTGGTGCTCAAAATTTTTTGGGGGGGGGGGGCGCAAACAAACTGAAAAAAAAAAATCATCAATTGCCGCCACTGTGCCCATTAAACGCAGCCACTGTGCCCAAACGCCACCAGTTTGCCCCCTCAAATGCAGCCAGTTTCCCCCCAAATACAGCAAGTTTGTACACAAATGCAGCCAGTTCCCCCCCCAAATGCAGCCAGTTTCCCCCCAAATACAGCCAGTTTGTACCCAAATGCAGCCAGTTTCCCCCCCCCCCCCCAAATGCAACGCAGCCAGTTTCCCCCCCAAATACAGTCAGTTTCCCCCCAAATGCAGCCAGTTTCCCCCAAATACAGCAAGTTTGTACACAAATGCAGCCAGTCCCCCCCCCCAAATGCAGCCAGTTTCCCCCCAAATACAGTCAGTTTCCCCCCAAATGCAGCCAGTTTCCCCCCAAATACAGCAAGTTTGTACACAAATGCAGCCAGTCCCCCCCCCCAAATGCAGCCAGTTTCCCCCCCAAATACAGTCAGTTTCCCCCCAAATGCAGCCAGTTTCCCCCCAAATGCAGCCAGTTTCCCCCCAAATACAGTCAGTTTCCCCTCCAAATACAGCCAGTTCCCCCCAAATGCAGCCAGTTTCCCCCCAAATACAGTCAGTTTCCCACCAAATACAGTCAGTTTCCCCCCAAATGCAGCCAGTTTGTCCCAAAATGCAGCCAGTTTGTCCCCAAATGCAGCCAGTTTCCCCCCAAATACAGTCAGTTTCCCCCCAAATGCAGCCAGTTTACCCCCAAATGCAGCCAGTTTCCCCCCAAATACAGTCAGTTTCCCCCCAAATGCAGTCAGTTTCCCCCCAAATGCAGCCAGTTTGTCCCCAAATGCAGCCAGTTTGTCCCCAAATGTAGCCAGTTTCCCCCAAATACAGCCAGTTTGTTCCCAAATGCAGCCAGTTTGTCCCCAAATACAGCCAGTTTGTCCCCAAATGCAGCCAGTTTGACCTCAAATACAGCCAGTTTGTCCCCAAATGCAGCCAGTTTGACCCCAAATACAGCCAGTTTCCCCTCAAATGCAGCCAGTTTCCCCTCAAATGCAGCCAGTTTGTCCCCAAATGCAGCCAGTTTGACCCCAAATACAGTCAGTTTCCCCCCAAATGCAGCCAGTTTCCCCCCAAATACAGTCAGTTTCCCCCCAAATGCAGTCAGTTTGTCCCCAAATGCAGCCAGTTTGTCCCCAAATGCAGCCAGTTTCCCCCAAATACAGCCAGTTTGTTCCCAAATGCAGCCAGTTTGACCTCAAATACAGCCAGTTTGTCCCCAAATACAGCCAGTTTGTCCTCAAATGCAGCCAGTTTGTCCCCAAATGCAGCCAGTTTGACCCCAAATACAGCCAGTTCGTCCTCAAATGCAGCCAGTTTCCCCCCAAATGCAGCCAGTTTGTCCCCAAATGCAGCCAGTTTGACCCCAAATACAGCCAGTTTGTCCCTAAATACAGCCAGTTTGTCCCCAAATACAGCCAGTTTCCCCCCAAATGCAGCCAGTTCGTCCCCAAATACAGCCAGTTTGTCCCCAACTGCAGCCAGTTTGTCCCCAAATGCAGCCAGTTTCCCCCAAATACAGCTAGTTTCCCCCAAATACAGCCAGTTTGTCTCCAAATGCAGCCAGTTTGTCCCCAAATACAGCCAGTTTGTCCCCAAATGCAGCCAGTTTGACCTCAAATACAGCCAGTTTGTCCCCAAATGCAGCCAGTTTGACCCCAAATACAGCCAGTTTGTCCTCAAATGCAGCCAGTTTCCCCCAGCCCTGTACTTACCTTCCTCGGGTCAGCGCCGTCCTTCTTCCATCCTCGATGTCTTCTCCCGCCCTCGATGTCACTTCAGCCAATCAGGTTACCGGTAACCAGACCCGGTGAACATGATTGGCTGAGACGCCTGTCAGTGTTAACCAAGGAACGCACCCCCCCCCGTGCTTCCTCTGGTTAGCTATTTGGCTCAGGCTGTAATCGGGAACCCTATCAGCGCAGCTGGCTCTGATAGGCACTTCCAAAAACCAACCAGCCGCTGTTATTCAGATGGCCGGCGCTCAACAGGGGTCCGGCCATCTAAATAGTGGGCGGCAGCGGCGGCGGCGACAATACATAGGTTCATGCAATGCATGAACCTATGTATTGTTGTTTTGAGTGACGGGCGCAAGGAGAGAGAGGGGGCGGTGCTCCTGCGCCCACTATGGACGCACCGCCACTGGAGGTAGATCACTTTTTAGAAGGCAGTAGAGTAGTGGATTTCAGGCATTCAGGAGCAATCATCTCACCTCCTAAATGTCTCCTTTTTTTCCTTTTTAAAATCCCAATGAAAATGTTGTGATAAAATACCGTGCTGGATTCATAAGCCAATCGTTTGGCTTGTGGAGCTCTTCCAGTGACCTTATTGGTTGCATTTGACAGGCAGTGGCACCTGATAAACTCTACAAGTCAAGTTAAAATTGCCTCAGTGTGTGTACTTTCCCATCCAGTTGCAATAGTATAATTTAGATGGGCGATCAGGAGTGGGTGTCTCAACCCCATGTTTTTACCACCCTCTGGCCAGCCATGTGAAAGAGTCATTGGACCTTGTAGCCAGACAATAGACATTTCAGTAGTTCCACCCAAAAATAGAACTTCCGCTTTTTGGAATCCCCCTCTGGTGTCACATTTGGCACCTTTTCAGGGGGGAGGAGGGAGCAGATACCTGTGTAATTCAGGCATTTGCTCCCACTTCCGGGCATAGATCACCGCAGTGACCGCAGTGACCGCGGTGACCTACAACATGTCCAGTGCCTGCCCCGCGCCCCCCTGCTGTCTTCTGGGAGACACACAGGTCCCAGAAGACAGCAAGGACCAGTGGGATCACGCAGCGCGACTTGCGCATGCGCAGTAGGGAACCAGGAAGTGAAGCCGCAAGGCTTCACTTCCTGATTCCCTTAACAAAGATGACGGCGGCAGCACCCGAGAGCCGAGGGACAAAATCAGCTTCGGTACCCCACATCGCGGGCGCCCTGGAGAGGTAAGTGTCCATATATTAAAATTCAGCAGCTGCAGTATTTGTAGCTGCTGACTTTTAATATTTTTTTTTACGACGGAACTCCGCTTTAAGTAGCAGAAAAATAGCTGCAAAATAAGCCCACACTCACCTCTATATCTACAAACAGTGTAGAACAGGGGTGTCAAACTCAATTTCATTGTGGGCAACATCATCGTTATGGTTGCTCTCCAAGGGCTGGTTGTATCTGTAAGACTAGATATCAAGAGCACCCCCCCCTTACATCAGATGTCAAGAGCCCCCCACCCTCCCTTACATCACAGCGCACCCCCCTACCTTGTGCTGCTACTTGGGTGGAGTTGGGGAGCAGAAAGTGCAGGGTCTGGAGGAGGACCGGAGGAGTACTGGGGTCAGCTGCTGGAGTATGCTGAAGGCTGAGACCAGGGAAGGTGATAACAAGGGGCTGTAGCTGCACAAAGAAGTGCAGGATCTGGGGGAGGAGTTCTGTCCTGCGCTCTGCTGCCGATGGAGATGAGGGGGGTGCCACAGCAGCAGGAGAGGTGTGAGGGCGACATTAAATAGCCTGGCGGGCCTTGTGTTTGACACATTTGAACAATTCATCCCCAACCTACACAAGAGAAGTACTGAAGTAAGTGACAGATTGAATGTAGGCACAATAGGAGGATGCTTGAACTTCCAGATTTCAGAAGGGTCCATAAGATTGCTCAAAAGTTCTGCACTTCACTGATATTAACAAAAAAATGAAATTGAGGTAGGCCTACCCTCACAAACAAAAACAAGCGCTCCTGGAATACTAGTATACAGAGAGGATTAATGTTATATAGTGGATAAATAGCTGCTATCTTAATTAAAACTGAATAGTGAAAAATAGAGGTGGATCCAATAAATATATTAAAATATAAATAAACATCAACCCAGACAGCGTTTAGTGCATGGATGCCACATGTACACCCACAATCATTATTGCAGTCCACTTTAGTGAGTTCATAGTAATAATAATAGGATGAAAGTGATCAAACAAAGGAAACCAAAAAAACGTCCAGTTGTCCTATTAGCAAACCTCCCAACACGCACGGAATGTGCGGGAACTTCCCGCACCGACACTGATTTCCCGCACACCCGCGAGAGGATTGAATTTCCTGCAATCGAAGGAGGGACGGGCAGGTAGCGGTAAGTCCACACTTCTCCCCTGATGTAACTTTCGTCCTGCACCTGCGGCCGCCCCCCCCTCTCAACAACTGCAGTGTCAGCGATGTCTGACACCCGCCCCCCCCCCCCCCCCCATCAAATTTCAGTGAAGTCCGACCCGCGGCACCAACCCCCCGCTCAACAACTTACACTCACTGTCCTTGAAAAAAAAAACTCTGTCCCGCGGCGCCCCCCCACCCTCAACATCTTTAAGTCGGAGCGGAAAAAAGTGTTCTAGAATGCCCCGCAGTGGACATTTCAAAAGTTGGGAGGTATGTATTAGAAGGAGGAATGCGGCTGTCACCAGAAGAAATTGAGGGAGGAAAACACCTTCACTTGCGTGCTGCAAACAAACAGAGGGGGGTGTGTGTAAAGAACCCCCTCCTAGATGGACTCTTACCGCAAAGCGATCAAGTAACAGCCTGTATACAATATAAGGTGTTCCCACCAGAGGATCTCACACTTCTGGTCAATGGTTGCAGTACTCGTCAATCACCATAAGGAAAAAACAAATGAAGCGGAAATAGCATAACACCGTTTTGGATCCTTTATTCAAATTTTATATTCCCATATAGATGTACACTCACATAGAAAAATATAAGTCAGGCATTTGTTCACATTTGTAAAGCGCCAGAACCAAGCTCTATAGGTGCACCCAGGGCAGCCATCAGGAATTTTGGGGCCCCTTACACAGCTTCAGGCATGGACCCCCTGGAGCCGAGGAGAACCGGGGGGGGGGGGTGCTGGGGTGCTGCCGCCGCGAATTGAGAAGCGGGGAGGGGGGGCTGCCACAAATTCAGAAGCAGGGGGGGGGTGCCACGAATTGAGAAGCAGGGGGTTTGGGTGCTGACGAACACAAAAAAAAAACAGAAGAACAAAAAACAAAAAAAAGGGGGGTTGCCATCCAGGGCCCTGGGGACCTCTGGGCCCCTTACGAAAAAAAAAAAATTATAGAAAAAAAAAAATTATAAAAAAAAAAAGGAGGTTTCCACCTGGGGCCCTGGGGACCTCCTGGCCTCTGGGGACCTCTGGGCCCCTTACAAAAAACAAAAAACAAAAAATAAATAAATAAATAAAAAAATAAATAAAATAATAATAATAAAAAAAAACTATAAAAAAAAAAAAAGGGAGGTTTCCATCCGGGGCCCCGGGGACCTCCGGGCCCCTGGGGACCTCTGCGCCCCTTACAAAAAATAAATAAATAAATAAAAATAAATAAATAAATAAATAAATAAATAAAAAAATTAAATAAAAAAATTAATAATAAACAAAAATTATAAAAAATAAATTAAAAAAGGGAGGTTTCCATCCGGGGCCCTGGGGACCTCCGGGCCTCTGGGGACCTCTGGGCCCCTTACAAAAAAAATAATTAATTAATTAATTAAATTAAATAAATAAATTAAAAAAACAAATTAAATAAAAAAATGAATAATAAAAAAATATATAAAAAAATAAAATAAAAAGGGGGGTTGACATTTGGGGCCCTGGGGAACTCCGTGCCCCTGGGGACCTCTGGGCCCCTTACAAAAAAAAAAAAATTATAAAAAAAAAAAAGGGGGGGGGCCATCCGGGCCCCTTACAGGTGTACTGCCTGTACCCCCCTGATGGCGGCCCTGGGTGCACCTGTATATCCTACCACACTCGCCGTGTCCGTGCTGCGGGGATGGATGTATAAGGTCCCAGAGCTGTTTGGCGTCACCTCCTCCTTTCCACCCTCTTCACTGATATTCATGGTAAGTCAATTTCAGTTTTGGAAGTCATCAGACTTCCCCGTTGACTTTCCAACAACTGGTTTACCAACAGAACTTTAAGGCTATGTAAGAAAATTTGAAAAACGGCACAATGGCACTGCATCAATTGCCCGTCTGTACATGGCTTTAGGCTACACAGTCTGTAGGCTGCTTGCAGATTCTAAGGAGTTGATTTACTAAAACTGGAGCGTCCAAAATCTGGTGCAACTGTGCGTGTTAGCCAATCAGCTTCTAACTTCATCTTGTTCAATCAAGCTTTGACAATAAACCTGGAAGCTGATTGGTTTCTATGCAGAGCTGCACCAGACTTTGCACTGTTCAGTTTTAGTAAATCATTTAGATGGCAATTAGTCAGGCAGCCTCAGGCAGGCCTTCCCAGGCAGGCTCAGCCAATGAACACTGAGAAAAGCAAACATTTACACAAATAGCTCGACTGGGCAAAGGATCTGTAGGTACCCTATGGCCACATGACCCAACCCTACCCAATGGTGCTTAGTAACCAATGTAAACTCTACTATGTGTAGGAGAACGGACTCCCAGCTATACTGAAGATACTACCAGGGCTGTAATTTCTCCTGTGATTTCAAAAGTATTGTAACTTTGATCCCATTAAAACAAATGACCTCTTCTCAGCTCATCATAGCTTACAATATCTGAATAGGGAAACATGTTGATTCCCCTAATGCATTAGTAGCAATATGTAATAGGTTTAACTTGTTCTAGTTAGTGATTTCAACAACGCATCCTTTTTAAAACAATATTCAGCTTTTCCATTAGCCCCAGGGTCTTCCTCACTTCAGCTACAGCTTTGATCCTTTTTCATCCTGAAATGGCCTTAGAAAATAGTTATAAGTCCCTGAAATTCTTCCCTCATTAGATGCCCAGATGTGGGCTTTAATATGAGAGTTGCAGAAATTTGGATACTTGCCACCGATAATACGTATACTGCCAAGGCTGGCTCGTAATAGCATAGAATACCACCTGCAATTATTTTTATTACAAGATCACAGCTTAGCAACCATGAAGAAATTCTATTACATATAGCAAGCATTACAGTAATAAAAAAACAAAAAGCAGAACAGTCTAAATAATTGTCTCTGATATCAAATAATGGTAGACTGATGTCTGCAATATACACTATATTGTCAAAAGTATTTGAATGCCTGCCTTTACACGCACATTAAATTTATACTAGTCTTAGTCCGTAGGGTTCAATATTGAGTTGAGGGTGGACCAACTCAATATTGGACCCTACGGACTAAGACTGGGATGCCATTAAAGTTCATAGGTGTGTAAAGGCAGGTGTCCCAATACTTTTGGTCATATAGTGTCTATTAGATAATCTATCACTTAGTGTCTGTTCACACCAATGCACCATAAAGAATACCGCGTGCGTTGGTGCTCTTTGACAAATAAATTAATGTACAAAACACCCCAGTGCTCAGAAGAAGCATGGACATCTGGATGGTCCCATCTACATGTCAAATAGTACTCTTCAATTGGAATGCTCTACTGATGCAGTCCTCAGACAGGGGAATCTCAACAGAAAACTGTGAAAACTAACAGGAGGGCGTAATGCTTAGTGCATTGCTGAAAACGTTTATTGAGACCAAATGCCAAAAACATATTCACAAATAGAATGCAAGCAACTGATGCCACAGTATTCAGATCCAGCTGTAGGGCAGAGCTCTGAAGAAGGGGGTACATCCACCGAAACATGTAAGCCTGCCAATTCGGGAGACAGTTTGGGCCAGTTAGCTCCACCCTATGGCTGGATCGGAGTACAGCTGTATAATTTACTTGCATTCTATTATATTTTTGTGTATGTTTTTGACGTTTGGCCTCAATAAAGTTTTAAGTAATACACTAGGCATTTGCCCCATCCTGTTTGTTTTTACAGTTGGTGCTCTTTGGTACCATTCATTTTGAATGGCGTCCCAATATACCTCCACAACACACATGGGCTGCAATGTACTACTGTCCACTATTATGCACAGTCACCTGCATAGGTGTGCACAGCCTATGGCATTATGGTGTGCACCCCAAAGCTCAAACACATATGCGTGTATATATACTGACAGTGTCAGTAGGGCAGTGGATGGTGTGAGTAGTTTTTATTTTTATCATTTTATTTTTTACAATTTATTTTTATTTTTTATTGTTTTTACAATTTAGGAGCCCTGTTAGGGGGCTTTCGTGAAATATCAGGGGTCTAAGCAGGTGGAATCTGCGCCACACGGGGTAATTAGGATGTGCCCAAGCACACCTGGCACACCCTGTGCACATGCCTATGGTGACCTGTATGGCACAGAGCACTGCAAAATAATGCATCCTGCACTATTTTTTGTGTGTTTAGATGCATTGCAGCCCATCCTTTTCAAACGGCGCCCCAATGCACTTCCAAAGCTTACATGTACTGCAATGTGCTGTGGTCCACTACAATGCAGTGCACCGCAACGTGCCCCAATGCATGAAAATGTGTGTGTTTCAGTGTTTCATGGCAGTGTGGTGAGGTATAAATGGGCCCAAATCCAAAGATGAGCTTTTTCAACATTCATTGAATTAATATTAAAATGAAAGCGCCATTTAACCACTTAAGCCCCGGACCATTTTGTAACTAAAGGACCAGGCCACTTTTTGCGATTCGGCACTGCGTCGCTTTAACTGACAATTGCGCGGTCGTGCGACGTGGCTCCCAAACAAAAGTGACGTCCTTTTTTTCCCACAAATAGAGCTTTCTTTTGGTGGTATTTGATCACCTCTGCGGTTTTTATTTTTTGCGCTATAAACAAAAATAGAGCGTCAATTTTGAAAAAAATGCAATATTTTTTACTTTTTGCTATAATAAATATCCCCAAAAAATATATAAAAAAACATATTTTTTCCTCAGTTTAGGCTGATACGTATTCTTCTACATATTTTTGGTAAAAAAAATCGCAATAAGCTTTTATTGATTGGTTTGCGCAAAAGTTATAGCGTCTACAAAATAGGGGATAGTTTTATGGCATTTTTATTATTTTCTTTTTTTACTAGTAATGGCGGCGATCAGCGATTTTTATCGTGACTGCGACATTATGGCGGACATATCGGACACTTTTGACACTATTTTGGGACCATTGTCATTTTTACAGCGATCAGTGCTATAAAAATGGACTGATTACTGTGAAAATGACACTGGCAGTGAAGGGGTTACCTGTAGGGGGCGCTGAAGGGGTTAAGTGTGACCTAATGTGTGATTTTTACTGTGTGGGGGCGTGGCTTGGCGTATGATGTCACTGATCGTCATGCCCTATGACAGGGAACAGACGATCAGTGACAGGCTCACTAGGAAGCACGGGGAGAGGTTTGTTTACACTTACCTCTCCCCGTTCTTCAGCTCTGTGACCCGATCGCGGGACACCTGCGGCGATCGGGTCCGCGGGTGCCGCGGGTGCGGTCACGGAGCTCAGGACCGGGCCGCAAGTGCGCCGTCGGCGGCGCGCACGCGACCCATGGCTGGGCATCTTAAAGAGGACGTACCTGTAAGTGCTTGTGCCCAGCCGTGCCATTCTGCCGATGTATATCGGCGTGAGGCGGTCCTTAAGTGGTTAAGTGCCATTTTCTGACATGAGCAACGTGATACATATGGGGTTGATTTACTAAAGGCAAATAGACTGTGCACTTTGCAAAGCGCAGTTGCACTCTGCAAGTGCAATTGCTCCAGAGCTTAATAAATGGGGTAAAGCTTGACTTTGTAAAGAGTGCCCAATCACATGCAACGAAAATGAAAAAAAAAAACAGCATTTTTGCTTGCACATGATTGGATGATAGAAGTCAGCAGAGCTTCTGCTCATTTACTAAGCTCTGGAGCAACTGCACTTGTAGAGTGCAAAGGGCACAGTCTATTTGCCTTTAGTAAATCAACCCTATAGCGTAACAAGCATTTTACTCTGTTCACGACGTGCTCAGTTTCCATATTTAACCTAAACAGTCAAACAATTACAATAACGAGCAGCTAATCCATAAAATAAGAGAAAAAGAAGACAGCTGCTTGAATTACCAGCAGGAAAACACTTGCTTGACTCAGAAATGAGGCTGTTTAACCCTCCCGATCTATCAATGTGGGTAGAAGACTTCCCTGCTAAAGCCTCCATACGTCGCAATATGATCTGAGGTTCACTGAACATTTCTTTGTTACACGTCTCAAATGTCAATTTTCCAACATTTCTTTCCAGTCAAGTGTGTACAGCCGTAAAGAAACACAGGCAAATGCATTTAATTGGAGTGCCTCCAGGGTAAATCCCATTTAGAGAGCTGTAGGGGCCACGATGTAGGAAACGTTTTTTTGTGAAGCAGTAAAAGAAAGGTAAAAAAATTATTATTATTATTTTTTTGCCTAGGAACATGTTCTGCTTTATTATTTTTTTATTTTATGCTTTATCCTGCTCAATAATAACATTTTACATATAGGTTGATCTTGGAGTAATGAGTCACCCCATGACTTAAAGTGGTTGTAAACCCACATAACTTTTTTTTTCTTTCTAGCCCACCTGCAAGACAAAGCTATAATGAGCTAGTATGGCTAGCAAACTAGCTCATTATGTACCACTTACCTTAGATCGGGGCCCCCGAAGCCGTCCGTGTCCCTCTCTCCAGCCGCAGCCATCGCTGCGGCGATAGCTGGAATGTTACTTCCGGGTATCGCGGCTCCAGCCAATCACAGCGCCGCTCCGGCGCTGTGATTGGCGGGAGCGGCGAAGACGTCACTCCAAGCATGCGCGCAGGAGCCGTCAAATTCGGCTAAGCCCCAGCATTGCTGGGACTTAGCCGAATTTGTGAATGGGATTAACCCCATGAATGCGCCGTTGTCTATGGCGCGCATGCGCCGTAGACATGGAGCAATGTCATTTTTAGCAAATATCTCCTAAACCGTGTAGGTTTAGGAGATATTTCTTGCACCTACAGGTAAGCCTTAATCTAGCCTTACCTGTAGGTGCAAGTTGCAAAAGTGGGTTTACAACCAGTTTAAAGCAGGGGTAGGCAACCTCGTCTCTCCAGCTGTTTCGAAACTGCAAGTCCCATAAGACATTGCAAGACCCTAACAATCACAGGCTTGACTCCTAGAGGCAGAGGCATGATGAGATTTGTAGTTTCACCACAGCTGGAGGGCCGAGGTAGCCTAACCCTGACTTAAAGTGGCTGTAAACTCTTTACAACCACTTTATGCTACGGGTAAGCCTATCTGTAGCTACCCAGGATATCTCCTAAACCTGCACGGTTTAGGAGATATCCCCCTGTCCCCTGCATGTGCCGATGTCATCAGCACATGCGCACTGGGGCAAACTGAAGCAATGGCACCTATGTGCCGTTACCGGTGGCTCCTGCGCGCATGCTGCTCCTGCCAATCACAGCGCAGGAGCCTGGAGAGATGTCACCGCCAGAGGGGGGACAAGGACCGCTGCGGGGGCTTCGATCTCAGGTAAGTAATTCATAATGAGCTAGTATGCTATGCATACTAGCTCATTATGCCTTTGTCTTGCAGGGTTTTTTTTTTTATATTGGGTTTACAACCACTTTAAAGCATAACTAAAGGTAAAGATTTTTTTTAGCTTTAGATAGAGTGCCAAGGGATTAGAATGTCTGTCTGTCAATTTTTCATTGCTGTCTGTGCCCACCGTTCCATCGGAAAAAACGATCGTGTGTGGGCCCCATCTGACTTTTTCCATCGGTGTAAAAAAATAGAACATGTTTTAAATTTTTCCGATGGAAAAAAAAAACGATAGCAAATTCTGGTCGTCTGTGGGGAACTCCAACGGAGAAAAAACCCACGCATGCTCAGAATCAAGTCGACGCATGCTCAGAAGCATTGAACTTCATTTTTCTCGGCTTGCCAGAGTGTTTTACGTCACTGCGTTTTGGATGGTCGGAATTTTGTCTGATGGTGTGTAGGCAAGACTGATGGAAGTCAGCTTCGTCGGAATTCCGACGGAAAATTACATCGGATTTTATTCCATCGGAAATCCGATCGTGTGTACAGGGCATAAGGGAGACTCACCCTCTCTATTTGTCCTGCTTACCATTATCATTGAGAGTGAAAGTAAACGAAAATTCCATGTTTTGGGTTGTCCCCAGAAAAGTAATAGAGGAGAAATATTCCAATGGGGACACTGGTGATCTGGGGGTACCCAAGGAATTCCCTTAATTTGCAGGCATCTCCTATCACCTCTATTTGGCTATGGGACAGGTAGTGAAGGGAAATCTTCGCAAAGGATGGTAGAAAAAAAAATCTCACAGGAGATAACCCTCCCTTGTTGTATCCAAAATGAAAAAAATAAAATAAAAGGTTTGCATATAGTTCTACTTTAAATCCTCGGAGGACTAAGGAGTTGATTTACTAACTGTGCACTTTGCACTCTGCAAGTGCAGTTGCTTCAAATCTTAGTAAATGAGGGGAAGCTCCACTGACTTCCATCATCCAATCATGTGCAAGCAAAAAAGCTGTTTTTTTATTTTCCTTGCACGTGATTGGGTATTCTTTGTAAAGTGAAGCTTTACCTCATTTACTAAGCTCCAGAGCATCTGCACTTGCAGAGTGCAAACTGCACAGTCTATTTGCCTTTAGTAAATCAACGCCATAGTGACATAGAGATTCCCCATGATGCCAGCTTAGCGGTCCATACACCACAATATATAGACCCAAAGTAAGTATTCGTCAGAATGCTTGAAATTATGAGACACTCTTCTTACTGAAAAAAGAAGCCTCAGATGTGCTTCTCATTGATCAGGATGGTCACATGGCTACTCCGACCAATGAGTGCTTGTCATTACAGGCATTATGATAGATACTCACCTCATGGCTTTGGATTGCAGTCTACAGTGTATGGATGGCTACACCAGCACCATGGGGCATCAGAGCCGCTATGTGCAGTGGAATCCAGAGAGGTGTCCATCATATTTGGAGTTAGATCTACTTTTCATTTTATTTTAAAAGGTGAACTTACCCTTTAAATGTTCAGTTGGTAGATATGGGCCCTTCACAATGGCTGTGGCCAGAGTTCATACCTGGGAATAACAGAGCAGAAATGTGAGGGGCTATAACTCTATATCAGGGATATGCAATTAGCGGACCTCCAGCTGTTGCCAAACTACAAGTCCCATGAGGCATAGCGAGACTCTGACAGCAGCAAGCATGACACCCAGAGGCAGAGGCATGATGGGACTTGTAGTTTTGCAACAGCTGGAGGTCCGCTAATTGCATATCCCTGCTCTATATCATCTTCCAAAAACTACTCTTAAGCCTCGTACACACGATCGGACTTCAAACAAACTTTTCCGTGGATTTTTGTCTGAAGGGAGTTGGCCGGGCACACCCATAGCATACACACGGCAGGACTTTTCTGCAATCTTTCCCAAAATTTTCCCAACATCACGTGGTTTTTCTGCTATTTTCTGCTCTTTACCGCCACCCTTTGGTCAACTTCTGCTATTGTTGGTTGATTTTGACATTGGTTCTGGGCATGCTTATTTGTCCTTCGGACAAAAGTCAGATGGATTTCTGTACACACGGTCGGACTTTGCTCCATCGGACTTTTGTTGGCGAAAAGTTTGTCCGTTTGCAGACCGAACATTTGTCCGATGAAAAACAAAAAATTTTGTCCGATGGAGCGTACACACGGTCAGATTTTTTGTCAAACATGCTCAAAATGAAGTTTGTTGGCAAAAAGTCTGACCGGCTTTAGGCAGCAAAATGATATCACACAAACACAACAGATGACATAGCCTCTTTTTTTTATTTTATTATTATGGATAATATTTGCAGAGTAGCCATCACTAAAGAAAATAGAATATTTCTAGTCTGTCTTTATTGGGGTGGATTTGGCCTAATCCAGTCTGGGGAATGTTCTTGGATTTATTTAAACATTTATAAATACTCTGAGTGTTTAATCAGCACAATGAAGATGGTCAACAGTGCCAAGAAAATATTTTCTCATGGTGACCTAAAAGTCACAGATATATTTGCATAGAATAGAGTGCTTTTACGTTCTAGGATTTTGCTGGGCCCTCTGGGGCCAAAAATGAAAAGCGTGGGCTGTCTAAAAAGCTTGTTATTATCCCATAGGATTTTACCACTGGGAAATGTTTGTATAAGCAAAGCCTTAAGTCATAATTAGGAAAAAAGTCATAATGAAGAATTTTCGTTTGAATTTTGCACCATTAGTGGACCGCAACAGCGGCCATCGAATTTAAGTGATCGGGCATGTTGGAAATTTTTTGAAAAACAAATGAATTTCTAATCAATGATGGGAGAAACGTCTACAAACAGGTATAGAGGGGAAATCTTCTGATATTCCCTCACTTTGGAGGGATTTCCTCTCACTTCTTCTTTTGGCTTTGGGACAGGAAGTGAAAGTAAATTTCCACAATGGAATACAAATGGCAAGAAAAAAAAGACAGGGATTGTAACCCTCCCAAATTCTATCCAAATGGGAAAAAAAAGTTTTTTTTCTTTAGCTCTACTTTAATATTTCTGTAAACAGGGATATTGTCTCCTGACTTTTACCCTTGATTATTATTCCTAATAGTCCCTAAAACTGAACATGCCTAAAACTGACCATGCGTATGAATGAAAAACAGATTCCTCTGTCCACACTATACAACACAGATTGACTAAACTCAATCTACCATAATACCCAAACAGTGGCTATTCTATGATTATATAATAAATTGTCTTGTAAGTGCAGATTTTATTAGAGTGGAAAACTGGGCTAAACCTATCTAATAAAACTGGTCCAAAAAGATCCGTACCCCCACTCTTCAAGTGCCACCACTGCGCCAAAAGTAACCTAAATGTGCAACAGCTGCTACTTTAAATTAAATAAATATAAATAAGCATTTACAGTGTAAAATAAAGTAAATACTAGCGCTAAACCGTATAAATAAATAAACCCAGTGACAGGTGATAGTAAACAACACTAATACATAAAAAAACAACTAATAATAAAGTTTGTGCAAAAATAGTCCATAAATGACACTGGATTGTCTCAAACAAGGAAAGCTGAATATATCCTAATGTGAGATCTTCAAAACTTTCACCACACCGCGTGCACTCAATGTTTCCACTCCCCTTTGGTTAACAACTCACCAAATGACGATGCCTTGCACTCTCATGCTCGGCAAAACAGCATCAACTCTTACAGGGTTAGATATCCATCAATATTCATACGTGACCCCCGATATCATGGGCACTCTATATATAATGAAACAAAGTGCTCCAATTGTGCAGTATCATTGTAAAAAGTTTATTCTATTAAAACAGCTTCAAACATTGGACTCACATAAGCTCAAATCAATGAAGCCTAGAGACATCCACTTGCAGCAGCAAATACTGGTGTAATGTGGTCTCAGCGGACACGGCATAGGTGAACTGAATCTCACCAGCGAAAGATCGTGATCCTCTGAGCGTCACTTCCAGTATAGCATCAAGCGTGAAAAACTGGTTGCCGTACAGCCACATGGCTGTACGACTGCTGCAAGTGGATGCCTCTAGGCTTCATTGATTTGAGCTTATGTGAGTCCAATGTTTGAAGCTGTTTTAATAGAATAAACTTTTTGCAATGATACTGTACTATTGGAGCACTTTGTTTCATTATATATGGAGAGTCTATGATATCGGATGTCACGTCTGCATATTAGTGGATATCTAACCCTGTAAGGGTTGATGCTGTTTTGCCGATCATGAGAGTGCAAGGCATCATCATTTGGTGAGTTTTTAACCAAAGGGGAGTGGAAACACTGAGTGCACGCGGTGTGGTGAAAGTTTTGAAGATCTCACATCAAGATATATTCAGCTTTCCTTGTTTGAGACAATCCAGTCTCATTTATGGACTATTTTTGCACAAACTTTATTATTAGTTGTTTATTTATGTATTAGTGTTGATCACTATCACCAGGTTTATTTATACTGTTTAGCGCTACTATTTACTTTAGTTTACACTGTAAATGTTTATTTATAAACCTATCTAATGTTAAACCTGATCTCTCCCCCATTCTAAGTCTTATACTAACGAATTTGTAAAGGAAAGATGTCTTTACTTATCTATTCTAATGGCACTCTGGTGTGGTCACATGATCGGTTCCCAATGCCAGCTTCAGGGGAGAGGAGAGAGAAGCGACAATGGCTGCTGAGCCTTTGCAGTGACGTCACCCACACACTTACTATGGGGCATCCGTTGTCAGGTGTCCCTTCTCTACCTTGAAGCTGGTGCTGGGAGCCGATTACATGACCGGAGCGCCCTTAGAATAGGTAAGTATAGACAAGCTGTTAACTGCATAGGTTAACTGCTCATTTTGTCTAGGGGCGCAAGGGAAAGCTGTACTTACCGAGTCCTTCGGTCCTCCGAAAAAACGCACTGCCCCATGTTCAGCGGTGGACTATTCCTGCCATCCTCACGTCCAGAGCCGGTCTATGGGCGTGATGATGTCAGGAACAGTCCATTCCCAAGAACGCTAGCGTGCGGGGGCAGGATCGGTGGGGACTGGTTTTGAGGTCGGCGGATAAGGTAAGCATATCTTTGCTCCACAATCCCCTAGACCACGGGTCTCCAAGCTATGACCCTCCAGTTGTTCAGAAACTACAATTCCCATCATGCCTAGTCATGTCTGTGAATGTCAGAGTTTTACAATGCCTCATGGGACGTGTAGTTCCGCAACAGCTGGAGTACCATAGTTTGGAGATCCTTGCCCTAGACGAAAACAAGCATTTAACCCATGCATGGGAAAATAACAGTCTTCCCTGAAGTTCTTCTTTAAGATTAGGTAGGTTAAGCCACTTTATTCTAGACATGGCAGTATAATAGTGTTCCTTTAAATTCCAATTGCTTTTGCATTCTATACCCAATGCGCTAGGTATATTTCTCTTTTAAAAGGCAGCCATCCACAAACTAAGCAACTTCTTTCAGCCTGGAAAAGGAAAACTTCATTTAATACAGATAACATTCGATGTGAAATAAGATTATAGCTACAATGCTACTTCATTACATCGTATTGCAGACACAGCAGAATCAGGAGCCCTGAAGGAAGACACAGAGGGTAGAAGCCTTACGAAGATGAATCTCTGCTGCAACAGCAGACTTGACACCGGCAACAAACGAGCAAGCGTACAATGCAAATCCCCATTCTTAAATATCTATCTACTAGACTGTACGTCACTTTGGTTTCCATTTGGATCTTTCCAGTCGTTGACATTTAACCGGATGGATTTTCAATTAACTAGGTCAGAGCAACTGTTTGAGTTTGGCTACAACTGGACCCGAAAGCATCTCTGCGGAGATCTGCATAATTAGGCCATGGAAGAATATCTTTCTTGAAAAAATCTAATTTTCAGAAGCCGTTTGCATGCCAAAAAAGAGACCAAGCTGCTGTGTTTCCCTGCAGACACACTAGCTCAGTGTGACAAGAATGTGTGTGTTCTGTGTGCATTCAAATAGAGCAGCAGGTATGCACGTTTCTGGTGTGTGAGATAGCTGCAGGTTGAGAGTTCAATGCTGGCCTTTTGTCACCATACATAAACATGGCACATACTCAAATAATTACATTTTTTTTATTTGACATTCAGATTTAAAACGCTCAATTGAACACAATTTATCCACACAATCTGCAATATATATTTTTTTCAGGACTGATAATTTTTCGCACTGGGGTGTTGGTCTTGAAAACACATTTAAGGGCATCTAAATGGATTAGGTCAATGTTATTTTTAAAAAATATATATATTTTTAAACTGTTATTTTATTTACATTTTTTACTTTCTATACACAATTCTTGTTTTACAAATAAACATATAAAATATGACAAAGGATTCCCAGAGCAATATTTATTTATTTATTTATTTGTAAAACAAGGATTGTATAGATATACACATATGCCGCGTACACACAACCGTTTTTCACGACCATTTTTAAAAATGGCATTTTTCAGTATATATACTGTGTGTGTATATATATATATATATATATATATATACACATACATACACACACACACACATTTTTTGGTGCATCTCCAAAAATTTGAATATCATTAAAAAGTCAATTTATTTCAGGAATTCAATTAAAAAGTGAAACTCATATATTTTATATAGATGTGTTACATTTCAAACATGTCCTTCTTTTAATTTTGACGATTATGGCTTACAGCTAGTGAAAAAAATGTGAATATTACATAAGATCAGTAAAAAAAATAAAAAAAATAATACAGAAATGCTGGCTTTCTGAAAAGTATGTCCATTTACGGTATAGTTTTCACTCGATACTTGGTCGGGTCTCCTTTTGCATGAATTACTGCATCAATGTGGCTTGGCATGAAAGCGATCAGCCTGTGACCACAGTCAGTGATGATTTGGGGAGCCATGCCATCTGCTGGTGTTGGTCCACTGTGTTTTATCAAGTCCAAAGTCAATGCAGCCCTCTACCAGGAAATTCTAGAGCACTTCATGCTTTCTTCTGCTGACCAGCTTTATGGAGATGCTGATTTCATTTTCCAGCAGGACTTGGCACCTGCCCACACTGCCAAAAGTACCAATACCTGGTTTAATGATCATGGTATCAATGTGCTTGATTGGCCAGCAAACTCGCCTGACCTAAACCACATAGAAAATCTGTGGGGTATTGTCAAGAGGAAGATGAGAGACACCAGACCCAACAATGCAAATGGGCTGAAGGCCGCTATTAAAGCGACCTGGGCTTCCATAACACCTCAGCAGTGCCACAGGCTGACCGCCTCCATGCCATACCGTATTGATGCAGTAATTAATTCATGCAAAAGGAGCCCCAACCAAGTACTAAGTGCATACTATACTTTACATGGACATACTTTTTAGTAAGCCAACATTTCTGTATTAAAAAAAAAAAATTTAATTGGTCTCATGTAATATTCTAATTTTCTGGGATACTGAACTTTGGGTCTTTACTAGCTGTAAGCCATAATCATCAAAATTAAAAAGAAAGAAATGCTTGAAATATATCACTCTGTGTGTAACGCATCTATATAATATATACGTTTCACTTTTTGAATTGAATTACTAAAATAAATTTACTTTTTGATGATATTTAAATTTTATGAGATGCACCTGTATATATGTATATACAGTATATGTATATATATATATAGATATATATATACATGGCATGAATTACTGCCCTGATGACTCCTTAACCTCTTGATGCTTTAAGGGGTTTAGGATTCCGGGAGGCAGGGCAGGCTTTATGATCATGTGGCCGCTGTGATTGGCTGTCACGGCGTTCACATGATCGGAAAGCTCCTGATTGCAAGTAGTGATCGGGGGCTTTCCATTAGCTGCGGGTAACTGTGCTTTCAGCACAGCTGTATTTACACTAATTCACACAAATATGCGGCTGCTCGCCTCCAAGGCCAACCCGCTGAGAGGCCGCATATTTGCATGCGGACGGTGCCAAAGGGTTAAAGTGGAGTTCCACTCAAAAATGGAACTTCCGCTTTAAGTGCTGGTGACCCCCTGACATGCCACATTTGGCATGTAATTTTTTTTTGGGGGGGGAGCGTGTACCCAGTTTTTACAGGCACCTAGCTTCCACTTCCTTCCCTGGCCTGACGACGCCGGAAGGAAGTTCACCTCTCCCTGCAATCTTCTGGGACACGTCCCAGCGTGGCGCGTGCATTTGCAGTGCGCGCCCGGCTGTGAAGTCACAGCCAAGAGCCCACAGTTAGAATGCTGGCGCCGTGGAGAGGAGGGGACAGGAGCGAGGCTTCATGCGCCCGCATCACAGGTGAGTGTCTGATTATTGAAAGTCAGTAGCTACACTTTTTGTAAATGCTGACTTCAAAATGGGTGGAACTCCGCTTTAAAGAAGTTGTAAAGGCTTTGTAAAATAATAAAACTATTATATTTACCTGCTCTGTGTTACCTGCTCTGTGCAATGGTATTGTCTATTGTCTATTCAACTCTATTCAAAAGTAAAAAAAAAGAAAGGTTGACTTGAATTCTACTTTCCCTGGCCTTTCTGAGGAGAATCGCCATCTGCTGGACAAAGCATATAAAAAGGGGAACTGCATCTAGGTGAGAGGTGATCACCCCTCTCTGTATGGAAAGAGAAGTAGAGAGCTGCAGAGAATGTACACTCCACTTTGCCACTTTACCACTCCTTGTGGGAGCCCAGTCGGGATTCCAGGGGGTATGGACATCATGGACTTATGCTACCATTATGAATTTTCTGCCAATCATGGACTTTTGCCTTGCTAAGGACTTATTCAACTAACTCAGGCATGACTACATTATAGGGCACTTCAATATGGGCACTTAGCAGACTTTGTCAGGAATGTGTTGGAGATGTCTCAGATAACTACTTCCATACTACCTTCAACTACTTTAGTAAAATAACTTGTTGTTCAGTTTAACTGCCTGGTCTGATGTCTGATAAGTGGCATATCAAAAGAACTAAACTTATTCTAAGGGATGAAAGGAGTTAGGCAAAATACAGGACATGGGTCTAATGACCAAAGAAGCACTCCTAAGCTGTCTAGATTGTTGTTGCTAATGACTTTCATGTATGTGTCACATGCTAAAGCAGCCAACCTGCAAGGAAACAGATGACATGTCCGGGGTGATGGATACTCTGGTAGGCAAGGGGTGATATGCTTGGCCCCATCACTGGCAACCTGTTCCCCACATACTAGGACCGGTCTCATGGAATAGAGCACCTAGGGTCCAAGCCTGGAGTGAGATGTTGAGGGGACCCCGAGAGGAGAGCAATCATGGAGTTATGGAGAAGTGTGTTTCCTGTATTCAGTAAACATATGGACATTGCACTAGGAGTGAGGTGATGGAAGAAGTGTAAAAAGTATGGGCACAAATTACAAATGTGTAAACTGTGCAAGTTGTCTGGTGCACTTCTAAGTTTGGAGTGCTGTCTTAATGCTGAATTCATATGACCATGGTTCCCACCTGCTGTGCAAGCATTAGTAAGCGCTGTTTTACACTGTCCCCACTGGGCACGTTAAGCCCACAAAGACACCAAGAAAAAAAATATGTACAAATTTAGAGGTAACATGCAAATGTCATGCAGGCAATATCCCGAGGGAGAAGGTGAGCCTAGGATCTAAGTACTCCAAGCAACTATACTATCCACATAGGCACCATGCTACTCTTATATTCCTAAAAGCAGATGGAATATTATTAGGGCTTTGCTTTCTTCCCAAGGTTAAAGAGTATTTATGTAACAGCTACTTTATCCCATCTTTGTAGAATATCATGCGAAATGTCATTTTCATCTGTGCGGGACTGATGTTATGTTCCATTGTGGCTCCCCTGAGGCTTGCTTTGCACACTGTATATCTTCATGCAGAATGCACATCACTTATTTATGAGATTTTATAGCTTTTTGAAATCTTAATGCTTGGCCATATTAACTAAAAGTATGGGTCCTTATTAACTTGCATTTTGTTGTGCTTTAATGTATGTGAAACTAAGGGGCGGAAACACAATTTGCCTACTCTACAGTCTACCATGAAGAAGTTGTTTGATTAAAGTCTAAAAACTTGATAAATAAAAATGATTTGAATAAGCTTAAATTGCCAGTCCTTGCATACAGTTCAGATTTTTATTACATAAGCCTTGTGCTTCCTTAATAATTTTTCTAATTTTTTTTTAGTCCAGCATGTAAAAAAAATGAAAGAGAATGTAGGCAGGTGCAGTCTATTTTGCTTACTGCAGGTGGCGCTGGTCCGCAGCGGCAATCCAGATGGAGGAGGAATTCAAGGGGAACTTAGTTTCCTCGGTCACAGGGAGGCACCTATCAAATTGGATGCTGGTACCCCATGGGATTTTGGTGGGCATCTTGGGTCAGGCAGAGTTTATTTAAGACCCTTGGTTTGGGGCACATTTTTGCAAGTGGCAGTGTAGGGACAGGATACCCGGCTGTCAGGAACAGAGCTTAGCATCTGGGAAAGGTTCCAGAGGAGTAGGGGAAGTGCAGGCACATGCCAACCTGCCTGGAAGCCTCCCCATTCGGGCACATAGTGGCCAGACTGCATTCTGCTCCTCAAGACAAACACTGTTGGCACCTCTGAGTCATCAGTCTGCTGTTGCATTGCTGTTACAACTTGTGAGCGTTACCAGTCGGGTTGCCTTGCCGCTGGATCGGTTGTGTATTATTGGACTTTTGTTACAATATATTTCTGGTACTGCACTTGGACTCCATGTGTTTTCTGCCCACTGCATCACTCGGCACCTACCCCCAATACAATAATGGTAATGGGGATCCATTACCAGTAATGGGGATCCCAGGTTATGTCATTCACCAAATATGGTCCTGACCGTAATTGGTGAATGATGTCACACTAGTTCCACAATTTTTTCTTTACATTACAGAATTCTGGCAGGGTCTTTTTGAACCCAGGTCGGACCTGAACCCAGATCTCCTGCCTACTGATTGAATGTTCGGAACTCTGTTTAAGCACTTCTGATTGAGGCCAAGTGTGCAGTACTGAGTAGACATGTGCATTCGTTTTCGTCCGAATGCATTTTCGTCCGAATTTCAGGTATTTTTGTTTTAACAAACAAAAAGGAACGCGCAGAATCCGAAATCCGAAAGATCCGACATAAAAAAATGCTTTATTTTCGTTGCTACAACAGTTCGATATAGATAGGAGATTCGACATGACGCTGACAATAGCAATCTGTGTCTATCGAACCTGTGGTCGAATGTGCCTAACCTTAACTCTATTAGTCCAAGATTATTCTACATAGAGAGGAAAGATTCAACATAGAGAGAAAAGATTCGACATTATAGAGACAGTGTTGGGGTAGACCATTCAACATGAACGACGAAGATTCGACGAAGCAGCGAAAAACATACAAACTTTGAATCTGTCATTGAAGGCTTATAGAAGATTCGACAAGCAGCTAAACTGTACGACGCCACAATCGTACATTTCCGGTCAAATGCTCGGCCCATAGGCTATAGAAGAATTTGAATGTTGGTTGACTAGTAATAATAATTTATAAATATAATTACTACTAGTCATACAACATTAGAATTCTTCTATAGCTTGTAGGTGGAACATTCGACCGGAAATGTACAACTGCGGCGTCGTACAGTTTCGCTGCTCCGTCGAAGCTTCTTTGAACATTCGTCAGACACCATAAGCCTTCAATTGACAGATTCGACCTTAATTAATTTGGATTTTCGTACAAATGCATTTTTTAACGAAACAAAATAAATAAAAACGAATTTTGGGAGTAACTAAATACATTTATTTTTCGGACGAAAACGAAATTCCGAAACAAAATATTTCAGTATGCACATGTCTAGTACTGAGTATTATCCAGCAGATGTCTGAGGCTGCAGATTAAATATTTCAGGCAGATGACAATGCCCTCAATTTTCTTCTTGCGATGTCAAGCAATCAGCTATTTAATAAATGTCAGTTTTCCATTGCTTTGATTTCCTAATGACAAGTAGAGATGATGAGTATATATTTGTTTTTCTGTTCTGCTATAGGTAATTTGAAATCAAATTTCTTCAAACATTTGTAAATGCCAAATGAGTTTTTATTGGCACCTGAAGAGGACAAATGGTTACATGAACTATCAAGGTGGTTCAAAGTCTTGCAAGTGCACTTTTATTTACACATACTTGCCGTGCAGGTTGGACAAAACCTAATTTATCAGATGGGGTTTTCTTGCTCACGGGAACCACTGGTAATTTGGGCCTATTTCCCTCCACTCACAACATGCACAGCCAAGCGCACAGCATTTTGGGCATTTTTCCTTTGGCTGAAGAATTGATCTAGGGGTGTCTTTTAGGGTTTTTATTGGGAACAGGAACTTGGATAAGGTTGGGGAGCATGGGATACCCCAAATTGTAGAACTGTAAAACTTCTAGGACTGCTAGGCTTCTGGTTGCTCTGTACAAAAATTCAGGCTGTATTGCACTACCTTAGGTTGTACTGTACTTTCTCCTGGCTGATTGGTACAACTCCAGACTGTCTTGCACAGCTCCTGGCTGCACCGAGCACATGTTAGCAGTATAGCAATGCTCCTGCCTGTCCTACATAACTCCTAGCAACACTGCACTTGATTGTAAGATAAATCACCCCACAGTCACTTCTCCTCTGTACAGCAGGATCAAGTACTCACTCATTCCCCAGGGTGATTAAACTTCCTCACACTAACGCTCCTGGCTCTAGTCTAAGGTGACCAGATTTTTTAAATGAAATCCGGGGACATATATTTTTTTTGCTAGTAACGACGGCAATCAGCGACTCTCTGCCCATCGCCGCCGCCGCCGCCCATCACACAGCCTGTCAAGTCTCACTCTCCGGGCACCGGCTACTACTGGGTGGGGAGCGGAGGAAGATCACTCCGCCAGGGAAGGCAAGGAGATAGGCAGGCAGCTGGCCAGTACTTGAGCCAAGGCAGAAGAACATGCGAGCGGAGCTGAATGGGCATGCAGCCGAAACTGAATAAATATTCCCTCCGCTCCGACCAGCACATGATCATCAGAAAGGGGCACAGATAATGAAAAAAATACACCCACCCCCTAAGCTAGTAGGAGCGGCAGAGCGGGGGTGTGTAATTCAGACTTTTTTTATTCTGCACTGACTGTCTTTGAATTTGCCGCAGCCCCTGTTCAAATCCAATCCGGGGACAAAACCGGGGACAGACTTGGTTCAGGGACAGTGTCCTCAATCCGGGGATTGTCCCCTGAAACCGGGGATTTCTGGTCACCCTACTCTAGTCAGACTCTGATCCAGTCTCTCTCTCTTCCGTAGGCCCCCCAGCTAAGCCTAACTGGGATCTTGATGTCTTCAAAAAGGGCTCCTTTGCTTCCTCTCGCTCTATCTCTCTCTCTCTCTGCCCCAGGGGCATAGCCTGGACCAACTGTACCCATAGAACAAACAAAAGGGCGCGCACCAGCCTAGTGCATTATCCTCAAAAAACCTTTATTAGTATAGAAAATAATAAGTAATATACTCACAAACCAACAACAGTTCAAGCTTGTCAGACAAATTTCCAGCCTTAAAGGGGTCGTAAAGGTACACGTTTTTTCACCTTAATGCATTCTATGCATTAAGGTGAAAAAACATCTGAGGATTAGCGGCCCCCCAGCCCCCCCGTTTACTTACCTGACCCCTCGAAAGTCCCATTCATTGGCTCGCGCTGCTGTCAATCACATCCAATGACGCGACGCGCCGGGGCCGAGTGATACAGTGAGTGGCTATAGCCGCCTGCTGTATCACGGGAGTGTGCCCGCAAGAACTTACCACCATGCGAGCTCGCACGAAGGTGTTGAATTCTTGCGGGGAGGAGCCGAGACAGCCGCCGAGGGACCCCAGAAGACCAGGTTCGGGGCCACTCTGCAAAATGAGCTGCACAGTGGAGGTAAGTATAACATGTTTGTTATTTAAAAAAAAAAAAACTTTACAACCCCTTCAAACCTCCAATACATCAACTCACAGAGGGACAACATGGGTCCAAAAGGCTAACGTATTTCGAGGGACTTACCCTCTTCCTCAGAGCCAAAGGACCCATTCTTCAAAGAAGCACTTAATTGAGCACTTAATTTGGTCCTTTGGCTCTGAGGAAGAGGGTAAGTCCCTTGAAACACATTAGCCTTTTGGACCCATGTTGACCCTCTGTGATATGTAACGTATTGGAGGTTTGGGGCTGGACATTTTTCTACTGGCCAGCACAGGGGTCTCTTCCAGAAGGCAGGACCCTGCAACTCTTCTAACTGCTGCCATTCCTCAGAATATTTAGGGGCTTTTCCTCCACCTTCTGGGTACACCTCCCCACCCTGCCTGTCCTACTCTCCCTTCCTTTATATTTCCAGAAATCTCTAGAAGACAGGGGAAAGTAGCAGAACAGTAGCCTGTGAGACACTGAACAGCCCCAAGCAATCAACCCCTGCTCCACTAATTACAGAGGGGCTAACTAAATTTACCTAGCAGCCTTCTCTGAACTAGGAGAGTGCTACCCTAGAATCAGAATTCACAATCTAATTCTCACCATTAGGGAAGACACTTCCAAAACAATTCCATATAACTACTACTTGAACGTTCCCATGAATTTGCTTTACTGCTAAAAGCATTTCTGCATTCCTTTCTAACACCTAGTACATGACAAGCCAAGTGGTATTACAGTGTGTGCTATTTTGGTCCCAAATAGACCAGTAACAGTTATCTAAAAAAAAAAAAGACTGCACCTGAACTGAGTGACAATAGAAATTCTATTAACTTCTTCAGAAAGACGACATCAAAGGGTTATGATTTTCCTCCTCTCTGAAATACTGATGGGAAGTGGTCAGCGTCTTGTCTGAGAGCTATTCTTTATACAAACAGACTGACAGCAAGAAGTTGAAGAGGTTGTATTTGAAGAACCTTTTGTACATATTCTCTGTATAGACTCACCGCTGACTATTAGACTGCTCTCTTCCAAAGCAACTACCAAGCAGACAGGCTTTTATAATCACACTTCAAAACTGGGAACACTTTTTCCTCTTGTTGAATCAACCCACCTGATAATAACTTCTAAGACAGTCAAAACTTCCATGAACTTCCAACAACTGTGTGTTTGTGGCTGTTGAATGGCTGTTGAATGGAAAGATGGCAGCTTGAACAGAGAGTTCTAAGAAGACATCAAGAAGGTTTATAGTCACATACCTGGGAAGGTTAAAAACTGACACATCTATTGTGTTTAACTGTATTTTCAGTTGCGTTCAACCTAGTTTTCTGTTATGAGGGCCTATTGTTAGAAGAAGGTTCCATATACTGTCACATACAGGTATAAGGAAAAAAAGGGGAGAATATGGGTGGGACTTTAAATGAAGCATACATCTCAGGAGACACCCGACAAGAAATAACTATGGCAGTATACTGTTGCACTGGAACTTGAACCGTTAAATGGTTCCATACCTTGACCCAAAACCTTATATTTAGTTTTACCATTTTACTGTTTTAACATTTTAGACATTCATCTCATACTTGCTCCTTAAGAATGGTAATGGCCACGAAACGCGTCGAGCCAATAGATGCCCGCTCGCACATATATTGCTACCAGTCTACCAACTACATCAAACACCAATTGGACTCTACCTACCAATCGGTGTTACAGCTACTATGGAGACTCTACTCCAACGAATTTGGTTTTTCAACGTTCTACTATGTACCAATTATGTTGCTATACCATGTTATCTTGAGCCCATAGATGCTCATTTGCCCCCACTTTATCAGCATTTTCAATAATTTTCAATAATTTCTATATATCAATTGGACTGTACCAACGTGTCTAGGCCCTACCTACCTACCACGGAGACACCCCACGAACTGGCTCTGTTGCAATGTTTTTATTATGAACTGATCATGTTATTATACCATGCTACCATTATTGTTGTATTTTATGTACATCCTAACTTTTAACCAATATACTAGGTATGCTGTGTTATTTTTTGTTGTTGTCATATTTATTATCCAATTAAAATAATGACTGCCAATTGTTATGCAATGCTTTCATTTAACGGTTCAACTTCCAGTGCAACAGTATACTGCCATAGTTATTTCTTGTCGGGTGTCTCCTGAGATGTATGCTTCATTTAAAGTCCCACCCATATTCTCCCTTTTTTTCAAGTATCAGGGATGGAGGTGCATGGCTCTACATGCCCTGTGCCTCGCACAAAGTCCCAACTCCTTTTGTTATGCTCATTCATCCTAGTAAGTTGAATGCTTTATCATACAGGTATAAGGAGTTAATTGTTTCTGGTCAAAAATTTATTTTGCAGACCAGCACCACCCGAGTAGTCCCTTTTACCACCTCACCCCATACCTGCAAATTCCTGATCGGCTTTCAGGCAGGCAGGTGTAGGCATGTGCAGTCTTTATTCTCAACTGCTCGTTTGCATCGGAAATGCAGAAGGGAGAGGAATTTAGGAGAAGCTACTGTATGTTTCTCTGTGATTTCCTCGGTCGCTCGGGCAGTGATCCGCATGTGACCCTAGCGGCCATATTAGATCAGGCAGAGTCTATTTAAGACTCTGATCCCTGAGCTGACCCCTCAGCGGCCAGACCTCCTTCAGTTTGAGGTCTGAGAATCTGGTAAGCAGCTTCTGCTTGTTGGTGTTCACTAGTGGTGAAGAGTCTGTTCATTAATAGGACCATCTGGGCTGTCTTTTCTGACATATTCATATACTATTTTCTCCGGTTTTGGACTTTATAGCAGTTTACATGAGCTCTTTTGGGACATAGATCAAATTTATGATTATAATTATGATTATTATTATGATTATTATGATTTTTGCAGAGCAGATTTTTTTATGAACATTTATGAATTTGTTGATTCACATTTTATCTATTTATTGTTATTTTTGCTTATGGTAGCACAATGCATTTGAGATAAGTAGTCCTTTTTACCACCTCACCCCATACCTCCAAACTCCTGATTGGCTAGACAGAGTCTGCTTGTAGGCAATTGCAGTTTTTACTCTCCATTGCAGGTGGTGCTCATCCACAGCGGCAATGTGACGGCCTCCCGTGATCGCACCCGTCGCGCGCACACTGCGGAGCACGGGTGGCGCGCTCTGTGATCGCAGTGTCCGGAGGAAACTGCTGATCACAGATTGAGGTAAAGAGCCAATCAGCTGCTCCTTACCATGTGGTCAGCTGCCTCCAATCACAGCTGATCATGGATGTAAATAGAAGCTGGTTATTGGCACTTCTTTCCTCATGCTGATAGCATGAGGATCAAAGAAGAGAGCCGATAATTGGCTTCTCTAAAAGGGACATGATTATCAGTGCAGTAAAAAAAGTGCCCACCAGTGCTGCCAATTTGTGCCCACCAGTGCTGCCAATGTGTGCCTACCAGTGCTGCCAATGTGTGCCCACCAGTGCTGCCTATCGGTGCAGCCTCATCAGTGCCTACCAGTGTCGCCTCATCAGTGCCCACCAGTGCAGTCTATCAGTACCCATCAATGCCCATCAGAGCCACCTCATCAGTGCTGCCGCATCAGTGCTCATCGGTGCAGCCTATCAGTGACCATCAGTGCAGCCTAATCAGTGCTCATCAGTGACGGAGAAAAATTACATGTTTCCAAAATTTTAAAGCAAACTATGAAATAGTTTTTTTTTTTTTCTAATTTTTCGCTTTTTTTTTCCTGTTAATTTTGCAAAAAATAAAAACAATGGTGGTGGTTAAATACTACCAAAAGAAAGCTCTATTTGTGTAAAAATGCTAAACATTTTGTCTGGGTAGTGTTGTATGACCGCGCAATTGTCATTCAAAGTGCGTCAGCGCTGAAAGGTGAAAATTGGCCTTTGCAGGAAAGGGGTAAAAGTGCCCAGTAAGCAAATAGTTCAATGCAAAAATCACTTCTACTACACATCAGACTGGTCTGAGCTATAAGAGTTTTTTTTTTTTTTTCTATAAAAGTATCCTCTGGTATTGTTTAAAAATCTGTTACTGCGGCTCTTTCTGGAGAAATAATAAGAAAAAACCTGCATGTGTTTAACATATTGAGAATGATGTTAGTGTCAGGTTACTTTTTGGAATACATCATTCACTGCATTTTACACTAAATTACATATGCTTGTTCAATAAAATTAAGGCTTTCAATTTGAAATTCTAAACCAATAATTTGGGGGATTTTTAGAGACTTATTCAGAAGAAAGAGTATGTGTCTTTTTTTTTTCGGTAACACAATTATAGGGTGGGCGCTCAACTTGATTGAAGCCTTAGTATAAAGCACCCCCCTCTTTGTCACAACAGTCAGATCGGCTGTGCCAGTGGGGGACTCTTCTACAAAAAGAATCAACATGTAAAACCACTTGTGTCTTTGACCTTTGAATAGTGCTGACACTAATTCTGACATTCCACTCAGAGTTTGTAAGGCCAAAAAAAGAGTAATGTGATTGTCCTGTGCAAGGCTCGGGATGGCTGGAAATGATTAAAGAGGAGCGTGAATTATGTTGCAGCCTCCGGATAAAAAAACGCACAATGAAAGCTATATAAAAAAAAATCTGAAACTCTGCCTTATCAATGTCAAAAATAATTGCCCTACATTACAGTGTCTGGGCTCTTCCAGTAGGTGCCAGTGTGTTTAGGATCCCAAATTCAGCTAGAAGACACTCCAGCATAATGTAGAGGATTTGGGATCCTTTGCTTTCCCAGTGTAGACCCCTCTATTGTGCTACAATAGGTAGTGCTAGGTTTTTGTTGGTGTAGGTAAAATGCTTTGTCTTGGCTGGCAGCCAAGCCTGTGTTTAATCTGGGTCAGGTGAGTGAACCAGGGGGGGCTGGTGTGACTCAGCAGGAAGCATCTCTGGTACCTCCCCCTACTTCTGGAACTTGCTGGAAACTTCCAGAAGAAAGGGAGGAAGGTTAGGAGGAGCTGCCTGGAGAATTCATGAGGGGCCTGACCAATCCCCAGCAGATGGATTAGCAGAGGGCAGGCCCCCTCAAATACTTAGAGTCAGCCCAGCTGGGCAGTAGAGCTCAGGTGGAAATTGGCGATAGAGTGCTAGGAGGCTGTTGGTGGGCCCTTGAGGGTAACTCCCTAGTCTGGGGGGTGACCCCAGGCCTGGGAGCTTGGTGCAGGAGGGATCCTCTGATATCCCAAGAAGGAATCCTGTCCAGGGGCATGGGAGCAAGTGTGAGGATAGCAGGAGCCAGTGAGCATGTCCTTGAGGTCTCCAAGGAGAAGACAGCCAGGTCGGCTGGTGAGTGATACAGTCGAGGAGGACTTATTAGCTGCCTGAGAGGACTGGGTGAGAGCAGTCTGAGATGGACATAGAGTCAGTGTGGGAGAACTATGTGAGCTTAGCCAGGAGGGCTAGAGAAACGGGCAGGTGCAGCCAGGTGGGCTGGCAGTGCCCGAAGAGTTGGTATCAGTGGCCACAGAAGGACAGCTGGGCACTAGGACTTTGCTACACAACCAAGGGGCCCGCGGTCCCTAACTGTAAAAGGCATTTGCTAAAATCTGACTAAGCCCTATTGTCAGATCACCTAACTGTGTGCCAGCTGGTCCTGGGAATTTTGTGCTTCAAGCAAGTGTTGTGCTGGAGGAGCTGAGGAGTGTGTAAATATACTGTACATAAGAAGCTGTCCCTGAGAAGTTCAGGTGGGCATCCCATAATGCCCTTAACCCCACCCAAGTTTAATACCCATAAAAAAACAAGAAAAAAACAAAGCTGTGTCTTGACTGTGAAAATTCTGTGTGCCTGGCTGTGCAGGGTGAGGGATCCCTATTCACCAGTGGCTCCTTAGGGGGTGTGCTACACCAGGATCCCTCAATAGGGCCCAGTGATGTCCCCCATGCCTAGACAAATACACTAAAACCAATGTGTAAGGCAAGCCATAGATGGTTTGATATATTTCCTTCCACCACAGATGAAAGGAAAGAAAATTGCTTGTTTCCCTCATCATTATAGTCAGTGCTGATGGGGTGTGCCTGGCTGCCTCAAATACTAATGGAGAGAAGCGGGTACTAGCTTCCACACCGAAACAATAAACAACCTTACATGTGTATGTGATAATACATGAAATCAAAATCAAGTATGGGATAAAACACACTAAATGACCCATGGATATAGGAAAAAAAGTATAAGTATATAGTCCATACAACAATCACACTTAACATGGATGGATAATCATGAAGGAATAAGCCCTATGTATGAGTTGATATAAACAAAAAATTCTTCTGATTCGCCAATGTGAAATAATGAATTGTTGAAACTCATGTAGATGTGGGAGGTGGTCAACAAACACGACTCCCGGGGCAGTGACTCCAGCACCAGGAAGGGGGGAATGAATAGTCTTACCCCGTGTCATGGACACACACGCCAGCGGTAGTGGGTCAAGAAAGCAACGACAGATCCTCTCCGGCACGTAGGCTGGTTGGAACTCCTGTGAAGGGAAGCTTCCTGTGTCCACGTCTCACAAGGCGAAAGTTGAAAGCTGTAACGTCCCAAATCACGATACAATGGAACTTAAAAGTCCAAACATGGATAAGGACCATAGAAAAAAGACAGAAAAGGCTTATTTATTCCAATAAAATCAGATAAAAAGGTACAGGCGTCATAAAAATGCTTGTAGATAGTGATCACAAAAAAGTTCAATTAAGGCGTAGTGTATAGAGCCAAGAGCAGGCTATGTACCCGACATGTTTCGCACTAAAGTGCATCAACTGGGGCAGTAAATAAAGTGCACCTTTAAAATGCCAACTATAAAGTGACAAGTTCATCAAAGGATTATTCTTCAAATCCATATTCAATGATCGCAGCTCTTCCCCACTTGTGCGTGCTGCAAATCAAACAAAGTGCTACCAATGCTCACACCCGTCAGCCAAAATATAATTGTTAACCCATTTAAACCCAAGGACACCCAGATTCTTATCAGCAATTTTCAGGCCTGATGAAGGAGCTCTGATGGGGACCCTAAAATGCACTGGCTTGCTCTTTTGAAGTTCACTAATGAAATGAACACAGTCTCTCAACATTATTATTATTATTATTATTATTATTATTAATATTATTATACAGGATTTAAATAACAGTTTACGCAGCACTTTAGAATACAAAAGGGAGACAGTACAGTTATAATATAACAAAATACAAGGTGGTTAAGAGGGCCCTGTTCAAATGAGCTCACAATCAAACAGGGTAGGGCAACTGGTACAAGAGTTTGTAACTGTGAGGTTTGAGCTGATGGAAGTGATAAAAGATTAGTTGGAGATGTGATAGGCTTCCTTGAAGAGATGAGAATTCAGGGATCACCTGAAGGTAGCCAGAGTAGGAGATAGCCAAACAGATTGAGGAAGAGAGTTCCAGGGGATGGGAGAGGCTCTGGAGAAGTCCTGACACTCCAGTTTTTATCTGTATGTTCTGTATTTTATTAGACGTGCCCCATAGAGTCCTCCTTGTGCTTCCTCATGCCCGTGAACTGCCACCCAAACCCCCTGTACACTCCAATATGACTTATATTGTGACTGTGAGATCAGACTACATTGGTATCCTCCACCTCCTATCTTCATCTCCCACTAGCTTTTATCATTGTCCACAAAGGGGAAGTTTCTCTTTACTTCTTAAGCTGTTCACGGGACAAAAAATGAGGTGGAAGTTTCCAACAGGTTCACAGACTGCAAAAAAGGTGCTTTTTTTTAACCCTTCACTGTTTCTCTCACGCATATTGGAAAACATTAAAGCGGAGGTTCACCGGGATTTTTTTTTTTTAAAAGCTTTTAAAAAATGGACACTTACCTGTCCAGGTCGCCCGCGACGTCGGTAGCCAAAGCCAAGCTACTGCTCGGCTCTCGGCTTCCCCCGCCACCATCCTCGGTGAGGGAATCGGGACGTGAAGCGCTGCGGCTTCACTGCCCGGTTCCCTACTGCGCATGCACGAGTCGCGCTGGGCGTCCTAACAGGTCCCCGCTGTGTCCTGGGAGCCGAGTGTTTCCCAGCACACAGCGGGGGGGGGGGGTGACGCAAAGGGGTGGGACTCCCGCGGGAGTCTATACCCGGAAGTGGTGCAAATACCTGTTTTATACAGGTATCTGCACCCCCTCCCCCCTGAAAGGTGTCAAATGTGACACCGGAGGGGGGGAGGGTTCCGAAAAGCGGAGGTTCCATTTTGGGTGAACCTCCGCTTTAAATTCAATTCCTGTTTTAAAAATGATTCCTAGTCTGGAATCTATCTCAACTTACATTCATAATTATAAGGTCCACCACTGACAATAACTATAATTATTCTTGTTTCCTGTAATAAATTTAGCACCAATCCCTGAACATAAATGTAAAATAATTTTGTACATCCAGGGTCGAGACAACAAGATTAGTGTGGGCCTAAATATTTGTTGATTGCTGTCTTAAGGGATAGAAGAGATTTAAGAGCTTACATTGTCATCCAGTCTTTGGAACTGCGGTTGGGTTGTGATGTTACTGAACACAAATTAATCATCAGCTGGGAATTCATATGCATACATTGTATGGATCCAAGTAAACCCGGGGTCTCAGATAATAGCAAATTGTTTGAAGTTCTTAAGTCTGCATGCATTATTTATCACCAGCCAGTTATGAAGATCTGATGGATATTATGATTTATGTCAAGGGCATAGTCAAAAATACAGTACGTTTATTCACTGGTTGAAATGTAAAGTTAATAGAACTAAATACTGGCTAAATACAGCAAAAAATGTAACGCAGCTTATCTGGTAAGTGTAAATTGTTGTCCTCAATTCCTATTAATGTCCATGGCAAAATTAGCAATATCTACCTTTTAGGCTGCATTCACACCTGAGCGTTTTGTAGCCCTAAGCCTGAAGCTACAAAACGCTAGAGGGGGAAAAATCCATTATTCTCTATGTAGATGGTTTACATCTCCACTCAAAAACGTCTGAAGCCGAACGCCTGAAGCTCAAACAAGTTCCGGACCCTTTTTTGTCGCGCGAATCGGGCAGATTTGGGCGTTTTAGGAGTCATAGAATGTAATGGAAACGCCCGATTCAAGCGTCTAGCGCGACAACGAGCGTTTCGACGGGCGCAAATTCGACGGTAAAAACAACGGTAAAACCGCTCAAAGCGCTACGCTCAGGTGTGAATGCGGTCTTAATGTTGGTATCTGAAGTTGTATGTCATCTTTTCCTTCCAGCATGTGACATGAACATATTGCAGAATCTTTCCTCAAATCATTGTTGTCACCACTTGCGTCTGTGCTGGCTGGATCTATAGCGTAATGTGGTGATTTTACACAGGCACTAGCTTTCAGTAAAGCCCAGTTTTTTGTTTTTTCATTGGAAGGTTACCTCTAAAGCTTCATACATACTATTTTCGGATTTTCATCGGACAAAGCGTAGGACTTTTGTCCGAAGAGACTTGGCCAGGAACTTGTATTGCATACAAACGGCAAAGAATTTGCGGGCACCAAACACGAAACTACATGTTTTTTCAGCTCTTTAGCGCCACCCTTTGGGCAACTTCTGCTAATGTTGTGTTATGGTTAGCATTGCTTCTGAGCATGCGTGTTTGTACTTTGGAGTTTTGTCCGACGAACTTGTGTACACACGATAATCCTACAACACACAATTGTTGGTGGTCAATTTTAAAGCATGCTATCCAACATTTGTTGGTGGAAAATCCGACAACAATTGTCAGATGGAGCATACAAACGGTCGGATTTCCCGACAACAGCCTGTCATCACACAACTCCCATTTGATAATCCGATTCCGATCGTGTGTATGAGGCTTAACTCCCTGTTCGTGTGACGGTTGTAAATGTTGGATTTCCCACTACTGGGAATTGTCACCAGGCAATATAGAGATGGTAAATCTCCCCAGAAACACAAACTGCAATAAAAGCTCCATAGAGTTTCTAACCCTTCCTGTATCTTTCCAAACCTAAACATTTTTGACTAGAGATACAAAACATTAAAGTGATATAAAAGGCAATAAAAAAAATAAAATAAAAAAAAATAACAAACATCTTATACTTACCTGCTCTGTGCAGTGGTTTTGCATATAAATAAATCATATAGTAAATTAAATTGTTCAACCAATCACCATATGAACATCAATATGGTGCAGTCCATTTGACCAAAAAAACAGTGCACAAAGGGAAGGGAAGAAATCCTTCCAAGAAGGTCACATGTGCGGAACACCACGATTAAATAAGACCACTTTCACACTGAGGTGCTTGAAAAACTGCCAGTAAAACACTGAGCGCTTTTGAAGCGCTTTCAATTCATTTCAATGGAGAGGGGCGTCTTTTCAGCGCACTGCCCCAGTGTGAAAGCATTCATTGATTTTAATGGAAATACGTTTTCAGGCGCTTTTTTTAGCGTGAAAGCGCCTGAAAAGCGCCTCAGTGTGAAAGTGGTCTAACGATAAAATTTATTTTAGAAAAAAGCACCATAATAAATATACAAAAAAGACAGAAATTTCAGTGAAGATATCTTCCACAACTACCGGTAAATAAAAAAAGACAACGTTGTCTTAAAGGAGGTCGCAGCTGCACTCGCATTCATTCACCCCAGTAATCACACTTCTACACTTCTTAATACTAGATGAACTAGGTGCAATAGGTTGATGCACAATATAGTCCAAAAAAAATTCTAATAAATTACTAGTTGAGTTGAGTTGAGAGGTATCTTAATATTAATATTATTAATACCCCGAAGGGTCCTTGTGGGGTGTATAAATCCACTGGCTTGGATGCTGCAAGGCAGCTTCCATTTTCTAGGGCCGCCCAGAAATAATGTAGAATGTGAAATTTGCTTCATAAGGGTTATTTCTTAAATTCTGGTACTATGCTCTTTGAGGCTTTGCCTTGTGACCACAGGTATTGCCTGATTAAGGCTGATTATAACCAGGATCAAGCATGGTAATTCAACCTGGTACAAAGAGTTCCAGGTGAATATTTCATCAAGAGAGGGATGGTGGGGGAATTGAAGATTGGTATGCCTGAAGGTGAGTGTGAGGAGTAAAGGAGGCTGTTCTGTTTTACAGCATAGAAGCCTCTAATGACATCCCGAGTAACGCATTTCGAGAATCACTTGCATCTCACCACCTCAGCCTCCACCATCTCCACCTGATCATCTGCCTGTTACGCCCAATTCCTCCATGCAGATTTCAGAAACGACCATAGTACAGTTGGCTTTTTAGCTAGCTGCAGGATTAGCTCACATATATAAAGGCCTTCTAAAAGCTGAGACTAATAATGAGGTTTGGCTACTAAGTACAATATGGACTTGGGAATAGAAGCTTTATCACACTATACAAATCTTTATGTTGGACACAGGCTTTATTAAGATTCTGGACCTAAATGACCCCTGACACTCCTCCAACAGTTCAAATGGGCTTAGGACTGGAAAGCCCTGGAGTTCGAAGCCAAAAAGACCTACATTTTTTAATGTGGTGCAATGGACAGCATTGTGTCTAACAGCCCTGACAATGATTCAGGATATTTAATACTTCAAGGCCCTACCTAGTCACTGGCAAGTAAACATGATGACTACAGGACTGCTGATGTTGAGGCCCCTACTTCTGGTGGAACACTCTCTCTATGGAGATCTGTGATTCACAGGATGGGCAAATCACAGTCACCACTTAAGCCCTGTACACACGATCGATTTTACCAATGAAAACAGTCCGATGATGGGCCCCATCGGTCTTTTTTCCATCAGTGAGAAAAAATAGAACATGTTTTAAATTTATCCGATGGAAAAAAAAACGATAGCAAATTCCGATCGTCTGTGTGGAACTCCATCGGACAAAAAACCCACACATGCTCAGAATCAAGTCGACGCATGCTCAGAAGCATTGAACTTAATTTTTCTCGGCTTGTCGGAGTGTTTTACGTCACGGCGTTTTGGACGGTCGGATTTTTGACTGATGGTGTGTAGGCAAGACTGATGGAAGTCAGCTTCATCGGATTTCCGATGGAAAAACCCATCGGATTAGAATCCATAGGAAATCCGTTCGTGTGTACAGGGCTTAAGAGTGCATTAACAGCAGCAACCTTTGACATAAATACTTTGAGGTGGCTAAGTCTGTAGTTACAGGCCTCACTGTAATCCAACAAAGTCTGATGCTTAACCACTTCCATACAGGGCATTTTCACCCCCTTCCTGCCCAGACCAATTTTTAGTTTTCAGCGCTGTTGCACTTTGAATGACAATTGCGCGGTCACGCAACACTGTGCCCAAATTAAATCCTTATGGTTTTTTTCCCCCACAAATAGAGCTTTTGTTTGGTGGTATTTGATCATCTCTGCGGTTTTTATTTTTTGCGCTATAAACAAAAGAAGAGTGACAATTAAAAAAAAAAAAACAATATTTTTTACTTTTTGATTTAATAAATATCACAATTTTTTTTTAAAAAAACATATTTTTTTTCCTCAGTTTAGACCGCTATGCATTCTTCTACATATTTTTGGTAAAAAATAAATCGCAATAAGCGTATATTGATTGGTTTGCGCAAAAGTTATAGCGTCTACAAAATAGGGCAAAGATTTATGGCATTTTTTTTTTTTACTAGTAATAACGGTGATCTGTGTGATTTTTATTGTGATCGTGACATTGCGGTGGACATATTGGACACTTTTGACACGTTTTTGGGACCATTCACATCTATACAGCGATTAGTGCTATAAAACTGCACTGATTACTGTGTAAATGTGACTGGCATGGAACACTTAACACTAGGGGGCGATCAAGGGGTTAATATGTTACCTATTGAGTGATTCTAACTGTAGGGGGAGGGGACTCACAAGGGGAGGAGACTGATGTGTGTTCCTTTGTACTGGGAACACACATCGGTCTCCTCACCTCTGACAGGAGGTGGTTCTATGTGTTTACACACACAGATCCACACTCCTGCCGTGATTGCAGGCAATCGCGGGTGCCCGGCGGACATCGCGGCCACCGGGCACACGCACCGGCCAGGAAGAAAAGACGTCATATGACGTCCACCCGGAAGAGGGAGGGTTCCTGCCGGCGTCATATGACTATGGCACGGTAAGGAAGGGGTTAAACAGCCAAGGTAAAACTTCTTTCATGGTGGTGTGCAGTGTTGTATTTGGGTCCATAAAGCAGCTATTTGGTGGACAAGCACCAGGAGTGGTGCTAAAAACAAGCAGAGTGCAGAAAACCACTAAAAAGCACTAAACAGGACCACTGGTGTAAGGTGCAAATGTCAAGTTTATGCACTAAAGAGAAATCCAGTGACACCAGTAAGTGTGATAAAAGCAACAATAAGTTTATTAAAACTAGTTCTAGACTATTTTGGAGTCCTTTTGGTTGCTGTCCAATCCTAGATTACTCTCCCATCAGGGTGGTGAAGAGAAAGAATTACAGCCTGAGTGGGGAAGTCAGGCTAAAGGAAGCCTCCAGCATGTGCAAGTCTTTTTTTTTTTTTTTTGTTTACAAACTTTTTTATTGTGTACAAAATAATGGTACAAACATTATGTCATGACATCAGAGAATTACAGTATTTTCAATCCATAATTATAATGATTTATGACAGAGTAACCACCTTTATTTATTTATGACAACATCTATTACATATAAAAAATAAATGATTCAGTAGTATTTTGAAATGCAGGGTTGTTTTTGTGTATAAAAGAATTGGATGTGAAAAGGGGATTCTAATATGGGTCTAAAAGGTAGTCTGAATATTTGAACCATAGGTTCCATTTTTTATCCAATAGGTGCATGGTATTATGCAAGGTATGCAAAAAAATTTCCATAAGGTAAATGTCGTTTATTCTAATTTTCAATTGGGAAATTGGTAACGATGGGGATTTCCAGTGATAAGCTATTAGCCAATGGATGGATACACAAATTGTATGGACTATTCTTAATTGAAACGTGTTCAAACCCAAAATCTGGGTGAACAAGAGACAATTGGGAAGGGTAAGGGTTATAATTTTGTTTGAAATTTTAGAAGAAAATTTCTCTAGTCGTTTCCATAATTGGGCTGCTTTTTCACAGTCCCAAAAAATGTGAGAGAAGGAGCCGATTGAGGTGCAATCTCTAAAGCAGGTATTGGGAACTGTGGGAAATATAGAATGGAGTTTGGCTGGAGTATAATACCACCTGGTAAATAGTTTAATTGCAGTTTCCCTAATTGTGATAGATTTAGTGCATTTAAGAAGATTGTCAATACATTCAGACCATTTCTCGAGGGGCAATACAAAATTGTATTCCTGTTCCAATTTGAGCATGTATGGTAATTTATCCTGGTTGGTGTTATTGATCAAGTTTAGATATATCTCTGATATTAGGCCTGTTCTTCTTGGGTATTTAGTACAGATATTCTCATAGAATGTGGGCGATGTATTGTCTAACAATGGGAAATTTGAATTATAGAAGTTTCTAATTTGGAAGTGCCGAGAGGAAGTTAAATCCAGGAAAAGTAGGCGTCCTAGAGACTGACTCCTGTTGAGCTATAGGTGGGACTTAATTCTTAAGCCTAAGTGGCTAATCTGAAGCCTCCTAGCTGGCCAATCAAAACCCTGTTAGGAGCAGGCTTTCTAGGAAGTGACAACAGCCAATAATGATTCTTTCAAAAAGGAAAAAGGCCTCCCACACAGGTTGGTCGGAGAAGAGAACAAATTGCAGCCCTAGGGCGATGAAGTAAGGCAAAAGGTAGCCCACAGTTATAGGCCTACCTCTCCAGCCTGTAGAAGTCCTGAATCATCCCAAGGATTTAGAATATAGAAACAGTGGGGCACTCTGGACATCAGGACACTCTGAACAACAGAGCACTCTGGGTATCAGGCCTCTCTGGATGTCAGGGAATCACAGAAGCATCTGTTCTGTCCTTCTTGTTGCATCTCCATGCAGTGCTTAGTCTTTCCATAACAGCATATGCCCTGGCCCTCCAGCACATAGTCCAGGAACAGCATGACTTGTGGCCCAACCAGAATAATGTCACAACATGCGGCCCTGACCTCAACAGACTGCTGCACTTCACAGATCTCTTAGGTCCCAAAAGTAGCACGCACGCAATGACGTCACCACGCAGCTTGTTCTAGGAAGGGCTCTCTGTTCATGACAACCGGCAATTTTCTTATGCTTTTAAAAGTCTACTTTGTTGTAAGTACGCTACCTTTTATAAATAAATGCTCTTTTTAGACGATATCACCCTATGCCCCCCCTTTTTTCTGGTATCCTATACGGAGTTATCTACAGTGTCCCATTATATTGGAGAAGTGCCCTGGGTGTTTGTGATCGGGTCCACTACATGCAAGTCAGAGGCCGCGGCTAGGCAATAGCCAACTGTGTGCTCTTACTTGCTTTTGGTAAGCAGCCATTGTTACTAGGGTGGTGGTCACTAAAAAAAAATTTGACAAGCACGGTGGTGGTGTTTCATTGTTGCCTTTGTCCTGTCATTACGATATCACCCTATGGTCTTCTCTTCTATTTGTTAAAACGGAGTCATCATGAGGTTCATTCTGTAAACCAGAGGAGTGTCTGGGGTTGCTTCGATCTGGTTGATCCCCTCCTACCCACGACTTACAAGCTAAAGGCCATGGCTGGGTTATAGCCAATTGCGCACTTTTGCTTGCGTCTGGTAAGCAGCCATTTTTTTATTACGGTGGTGGTACTTTATTGTGATTTTTGGACTTTTTCCAGCCTATGGGATCCCTCCCTTCAGATTTCAAAAACATCTGTGGACTATTTCCAGCCTATGGGATCCCTCCATTCAGACTTTAATATATCTGTGGGCTATTTCTTTGGACTATATTTTTTGCTATCTTGTCATCATTTGACACCTAGGATTGCTTTATTTACATATTGGCGCAGTTTTTTCCTTTTTACATGCAGTGCTTAGTCTTTCCATAACAGAATATGCCCTGGCCCTCCAGCACATAGTCCAGGAACAGCATGCGGCCCTGACCTCAACAGACCGCTGCACTTCACAGACCTCTCAGGTCCCAACAGTAGCAAAACTTTCCAGGCACCATATACCAGCGGTTGCCAATCAGTAGTCAGTGGCTGTAACCAAGCAAAGATACCTGATCTGTAGTTCTGGCTCCTGTTAACTCAGAGGGAGGTGAAGAGAGAGGGAGGTGAAGAAGAAGGGAAATTCCAATGGCACCACTGATCACAGACTGTGGGAGGGAGCATGGAGCTTGAGTGCATAGTTGAATAAGGAGGTAAGATCCAATGATGAGTCTGTGTAAGGCAGTGTGATGCAGAGTGTGTGTGTGTGGGGGGGGGGGTGCAGAGAGCTGGAGCATTGTGTGTATAAAGCATGTACAATTCATGTTAGTGGAATTCATAATTGGGACTTTAGTGGTCTGTGAGGTCCAAAAGGTTGGCGACCACTGCCTTATACTAGCTGGGAACCCTGTTCTCCTTGCTGGTCCCAACCACTGATATCCTTCTTGCTTCTCCAGCCTAGAGCTTGACTCCTGTCAGGCAGTGGCTCGGAATTAACTCTTACCCTAGCAGCCCATCCAGTGCCTCCTGGCTGGCCAATCAGAGCTCCATTATTAAGGGAGTTGTCAGCTGACAGACAATGAAGATTCTTCCTGTGTTCTCCTCTCTCTTTGGAATGTACATCACAGGAGAGAAGAAAGAAAAAAACACCATGCCCAGAGATTTTCTTAGTACTGCTGGGAGGCTTTTAAAGAAATATACTGTATATGTGTTCTGTAGGGATGAGCTTCGAGTTCGAGTCGAACTCATGTTCGACTCGAACATTGCCTGTTCGCCCGTTCGCCGAACAGCGAACAAATTGGGGTGTTCGCGGCAAATTCGAAAAATCTATGGGAGAAATCTAAAGTGCTAATTATAAAGGCTTATATGCAAGTTATTGTCCTAAAAAGTGTTTGGGGACCCGGGTCCTGCCCCAGGGGACATGTATCAATGCAAAAAGAAGTTTTAAAAACGGACGTTTTTTCGGGAGCAGTGATTTTAATAATGCTTAAAATGAAAAAATAAAAGTGAAATATTCCTTTCAATTTCGTACCTGGGGGGTGTGTATGATATGCATGTAAAGTGGCGCTTGTTTCCCGTGCTTAGAACTGTCCCTGCAAAAAATGTCATTTTTGAAAGAAAAAAAGTCATTTAAAACTGATTTGCGGCTATTAATGAATTGTCGGCTCCCGGCAATACATACAAAAGTCATTGATAAAAAAAAAAAAAAACGTGGGGGTTCCCCAGAATTCAATTACCAGGCCCTTCTGGAATGGATATTAAGGGGAACCCCTCCGCAAATTAAAAAAAAAATTTAAAAAAAATTGACGTGGGGTTCCCCCAAATATCCATTCCAGGCCCTTCAGATCTGGCATGGATTTTAAGGGGAACTCCACCCCAAATTTAAAAAAAAATGGTGTGGAGTCCCCCTAAAAATCCATACCAGACCCCTTATCCGAGCACGCAACCTGGCCGGCCGCAGGGGAAAAGGGGGGGACGAGAGAGCGGCCCCCCTCCCTCCTGAACTGTACCAAGCCACATGCCCTCAACATGGGGAGGATGTCCCCATGTTGATGGGGACATGGGCCTCATCCGCACAACCCTTGCCCGGTGGTTGTGGGGGTCTGCGGGTGGGGGGCTTATCGGAATCTGGAAGACCCCTTTAACAAAGGGGACCCCCAGATCCCGGCCCCCCCCTATGTGAATTGGTAAGGGGTACATTGTACCCCTACCATTTCACGAAGAAAGCGTAAAAAAATGTTTAAAAAAACACACAAACACCTTGAAAAAGTCCTTTATTTAAAAAAAAAAAAAAAACATTCCAGCGGTGAAATCCAGTGTCCCGCGGCGATCCCGATGTCCAGCGCTGTCCTTCATTGGTTGTGCCTGAGCGGACCTGATGGGGAACTCCCTCTCAGTATTTTAAATGTATAGACCCGCCCCTTCTAAAGTTCCCCATCAGGTCCGCTAAGCGGACCAGATGCGGAACATGTATTACCAAAGTGAGAGCAGTTCCCCATCAGGTCCGCCCCCTCGGTATGTCGGACCCGCCTACGTCATTGGCTTGAGCAGGGAACTTCCTTCACAGTGTAATTTAAATTTACATAGTGAAGGAAGTTCCCCGCTCAAGCCAATGACGTAGGCGGGTCCGACATACCGAGGGGCGGACCTGATTGGGAACTTCTCTCACTGTGGTACTACATGTATAGACCCACCCCTTCTCATGTTCCGCATCTGGTCCGCTGAGCGGACCTGATGGGGAACTTCAGAAGGGGCGGGTCTATACATTTAAAATACTGAGAGGGAGTTCCCCATCAGGTCCGCTCAGGCACAACCAATGAAGGACAGCGCTGGACATCGGGATCGCCGCGGGACACTGGATTTCACCGCTGGAATGTTTTTTTTTTTTTTAAATAAAGGACTTTTTCAAGGTGTTTGTGTGTTTTTTTAAACATTTTTTTACGCTTTCTTCGTGAAATGGTAGGGGTACAACGTACCCCTTACCAATTCACATAGGGGGGGCGGGATCTGGGGGTCCCCTTTGTTAAAGGGGTCTTCCAGATTCCGATAAGCCCCCTGCCCGCAGACCCCCACAACCACCGGGCAAGGGTTGTGGGGATGAGGCCCTTGTCCCCATCAACATGGGGACATCCTCCCCATGTTGAGGGCATGTGGCCTGGTACGGTTCAGGAGGGAGGGGGGCCGCTCTCTCGTCCCCCCCCTTTTCCTCTGCGGCCGGCCAGGTTGCGTGCTCGGATAAGGGGTCTGGTATGGATTTTTAGGGGGACTCCACGCCATTTTTTTTAAATTTGGGGTGGAGTTCCCCTTAAAATCCATGCCAGATCTGAAGGGCCTGGAATGGATATTTGGGGGAACCCCACGTCAATTTTTTTTTAAATTTGCGGCAGAGTTCCCCTTAATATCCATTCCAGACCTGAAGGGCCTGGTAATTGAATTCTGGGGAACCCCCACGCTTTTTTTTTTTTTTTTATCAATGACTTTTGAATGTATTGCCGGGAGCGGACAATTCATTAATAGCCGCGAGTCAGTTTTAAATGAATTTTTTTCTTTCAAAAATGACATTTTTTGCAGGGACAGTTCTAAGCACGGCAAACATGCGCCACTTTACATGCATAATATACACACCCCCCAGATACGAAATTTAAAGGAATATTTCACTTTTATTTTTTCATTTTAAGCATTATTAAAATCACTGCTCCCGAAAAAACGGCCGTTTTTAAAACTTCTTTTTGCATTGATACATGTCCCCTGGGGCAGGACCCGGGTCCCCAAACACTTTTTAGGACAATAACTTGCATATTAGCCTTTATAATTAACACTTTAGATTTCGAACGTTCGAGTCCATTGTATTTAATAGGGTTCTAAAGTTTACACGAACATTTTGTCTGTTCGCAGGTTCTGGTGCGAACCGAACAGGGGGGGTGTTCGGCTCATCCCTGGTGTTCTGTTGGATTTTATTATACTGTAGCATTTGAGCTTATCACCGTCTACCAAAGTATCAAATATGCATTTTCTGTAACTTACATAATTGAAGAACTTAGATCTCTTTTTTAGGTACATTTTCTGTAATCCTGTAAAGAAATTGGATAGCCGATGGCTTACTCAAGATGGCATGAAAGGTAATTTGATTTCTAAGTTAGATTGCTTGATGCTGAGATGTAATAAAGAAATCAAAACTTAGGCTAGGTTACCCTCTTTTCACATAGACACAAAGAAAGAGATTCCAATGAAAGAGGTCTCAATAGTTTGTGAACATAATGTGAGATTTTTTAAACTAGAAATAAGTCTGATTTGGGAAGCGGATACTTCATTCTGATCGGGAAAGACAAAGGTCCATTGTTAGCCACTAAATCTATGAGATAAAAAACACCAATGTTCCTCTACACCAGGGATATGCAATTAGCGGACCTCCAGCTGTTGCCAAACTACAAGTCCCATGAGGCATAGCAAGACTCTGACAGTTACAAGCATGACCTCCAAAGGCAGAGGCATGATGGGACTTGTAGTTTGGCAACAGCTGGAGGTCCGCTAATTGCATATCCCTGCTCTACACTCTCAATCAGCCAGGCTCCAGATCCAGAGGGGAATCTTGATTGACCTCGGGAGGGATTAAAATACTGAAGTTCCCTTTTTAATTTGAGTTTAACTGCACATTGTATAGGCAGGATTTCTGTTACTCAAGGAAGAGAACTAAGATGTGTTAACCCTGTTCAGGATACCTAATTTTTACCCAAAGTAATTTAGGTTGGGTGGAATAAAATTCTATAAAATAGGAAAGGTAGGACACCAAGTAAAAATTCTAGATATTTTGCACGTCTATACTTCTATTCTGTATTTTTTTTTTAAATGTACACTATATTACCAAAAGTATTGGGATGCCTGCCTTTACACGCACATGAACTTTAATGGCATCCCAATCTTAGTTTGTACGGTTCAATATTGAGTTGGCCCACCCTTTGTAGCTATAACAGCTTCAACTCTTCAGGGAAGGCTGTACACAAGGTTTAGGAGTGTGTCTATGGGAATGTTTGACCATTCTTCCAGAAGCACATTTGTGAGGCCAGGCACTGATGTTGGACGAGATGGCCTGGCTCACAGTCCATGCTCTAATTTATCCCAAAGGTGTTTTAAAGGCTTATATGCAAGTTATTGCCATAAAAAGTGTATGGGGACCCGGGTTCTACCCCAGGTGACATGTATCAATGCAAAAAAACATTTTTAAAACAACCGTTTTTTTCAGGAGCAATGATTTTATTAATGCTTAAAGTGAAACAATAAAAATTAAATATTCCATGAAATATCGTGTCTGGGGGTCCCCTTAGTCTGCCTGTAAAGTGGCGCATCTGTGTGATCTGTACAACAGTGCCGCAGCAAAATGACATGTCTAAAGGAAAAAATGTAATTTAAACTTTCTCGCGGCTGTAATGTATTGCCGACTCCCGGCAATATAGATGAAAAATCAAGGAAAAAATTGGCGTGCCCCCCCCCCCAGTCCATACCAGGCCCTTTGGGTCTAGTATGGATTTTAAGAGGAACTCCATGCCAAAAAAAAAACAATGTGGGACCCCCCCCAAAATACATACAAGGCCCTTTGGGTCTGGCATAGATTTTAAGGGGAACTCCACGCCAAATTTAAAAAACAACATTGGTGGGGGTTCCCCCCAAAATCCATACCAGACCTATATCTGAGAAAGCAGCCTGGCAGGCCAGGAAAGGGGTGGACGAGCGAGAGGCCCCCCTCCTGAACCATACCAGGCCGCTTGCCCTCAACATGGGGAGGGTGCTTTGGGGTCCCCCCAAAGCACCTTGTCTCCATGTTGATGGGGACAAGGGCCCCGTCCCCACAACCCTGGCCTGGTGATTGTGGGGGTCTGCGGGTGGGGGGCTTATCGGAATCTGGAAGCCCCCTTTGTGAATGGGTATCGGGTACATTGTACCCCTACCCATTCACCAGAAAAAAGTGTAAAAAAGTGAAAACCACAATAGACAGTTTTTGACAATTCCTTTATTAAAAAAAAAAAAGGTGTCCCGTGATGTCCATCCATTTTCAATCAGATCACCCGACGGACCTAAAAAATAGAGGAAAAAAACAGAAAAAACTCAGCCTCCATGGAGGCCTCCCGACGACTGCTGTCTTTTGGCTGTGACAGTAATTATATAGGCAAGGGCGGGGCCACCCGCTGATGTACTGTAGCTAAATGGGTATAAGTGGTCTAAATGGGCAAAAGTATATAAGGGATGGTAGACTGGTGTTCCTTCACGTCCTCCATTTTTCTCTGTATTGTTGAGCGCCAAACAAGAGTCACATGAGAGGTTAACCCTTGGGGTGGATTCCTTGAACTGAGCTACGCCAACGGGGTCACTAACCCTTACTCGGGTTAATACTTTGCCCAAAGGCATGCTCACCAAAGCCTGGGACCAAGCAGGAGCTGCGGTCATGTGAACAGACAAACATTAAGGCGGTCTCCTAACTTGATGATGAGCCATGTGTGTGTGCAGTACCCAAGATACAGAGTTCCTCTTTAGCTTCCTCCTTCTCGTCCATGTTCTACTCACTTAATCTGATGTATATTTTGCATTAGGAGGGACAGGCTGAGCCACTGAGTACCTCTGGTACCTCACTCCCAATAACAGAATGGGGTCCCACCGAGCACACATCACAGACCTCATACATGCTCTTACTTAACTCTTCTCTTTCTGTATCAAGTGACCAGGCCTAGATCTCCATAACGATAGTTCACTCCAGGTGACTGACGGAGACAGACAGCTAGGAGGAAATACCACCACTGACGCCCTCACTACCGGAGAAGCTATCAGGTACCACGCCAAAGACCACTTTCTGTTTCTCCTTGTAATTAGTGAATGAATGAATAACTTGTATAGCGCTACACAGGCCAACTAAATCGCCTCAAGGTGCTTTTGCAGCCAGTGACCGCCTGTGTCTTCAGAAGAGGTAGCTCTTGAGCTTCTTCCTGAAGGTCAGATGGTTTTCTTCCAAGCGGATATCGGCGGGTAGAGCGTTCCATAGCTGGGGTCCTTGGACTGCCTTTTGATTTGTAGCGGGTCTTGGGGATGTGAAGGAGGTTCTGGTTAGTTGACCGGAGGGGGCGACCTGGGGTGTAGTGCCTTATTTTGTCGCAGAGGTATTGCGGGGCTTTTCCTTGTGTACATTTTTGGATGAGGCAGAGCGTCTTGAATGTAACCCGATCCTTCACAGCTAGCCAATGGAGGATCCTCAGGGATGGGGTGATTGATTCCCAGGGTTTTTTTCCAGTTACCAGTCTGGCTGCTGTGTTCTGGATGACTTGTAGACGTGAAATTTGGTATTTGGGAAATCCTAGGTAAAGGGAGTTTGCGTAGTCGAGTCGGGAATTTATGGTTGTTCCAGCTACTGCTGCTGTGTAGTCATAAACCTTTGCTGTTGCAATGTTACACCTACCCCTTATTGTAGTTGCAGACCCAAGTTCTTTAGTAGTAGTAGGGGCAGCACAGTGGCGTAGTGGTTAGTACTTTCACCTAGCAGCAAAAGGGTCACTGGTTCAAATCCCAACCACGACACCATCTGCCTGGAGTTTGCATGTTATCCCTGTGTCTGCGTGGGTTTCCTCCAGGAACTCCGGTTTCCTCCCACACTCCAAAGACATGCTGGTAGGTTAATTGGATCTTGTCCAAATTGGCACAGTAGGAATGTGTGTCCCAAGCATGTCGAGATCCTACAAGGTAAATGACCAAACCAGCCAAGCAGACACTGGCTGCACCTTGAGGCGATTCAGTTCGCATTTGTAGCACTATACAAGTCATTCATTCATAGTATGTCTAGACACATGCACCCCTTTTAATAACTTCAAACCAGGCTCTGAGCTGTTGAATGAATGTTTACCGTAAACTTGGCAACATGTATAACATGTAATGCATTCCGTTCCTAACTGAGCCTAACTGTGGCTGCCCCAGGTTACCTGCGCAGGTGAAGTCTCTTAGAACAAAGTCCAAACTTTGGGGTGCTCTAACAGAGAAGTTTGTGTTCCAGGGTTCCGCCGGCAAATCGGTGTTCCAGAGCAGACCATAGGTCCCAGCATGTCTTTAATGTGCATTGCCCATGCGTTTCTCCAAGTGCTCCCTGGAGCCCCCTTAGGATGGATCCAGAGCTGTTCCCTTTTATAAAACATGGGAGACAGGCTGGACCCCAGCGAAAGCCTATGAGCCTATTGAGGAAAGACGACAAAAACATTAACCACTTTCCCCTGACCTAGGAAGCAAGATGCTATATACGCATACAGTAGGCAACCTGCCTACAAGGAAGTAAACATTTAAAGGAAAATTACATTACCCAAAAGCATTATATTTACTCTTCGATTACTGAGATAAAGTCATCTAGGATTAGCGCTCCAAATTAGTATTGAATAATAATCAAAAGTTTTATAGGCATTAAGTGTGAGAAGCATGGCGACACTTTAACTAAAGTATAACTAAAGTCAAAACTATTTTTTTTTGTTTTAAAATAGAGTGGAGATGGATCATTAGAACACTTGTCAGTGCCATTCTCTATTTCTCCTGTTTATTATCATTGAAAGTGAAAGTAAAAAAAAAAATCACAATTGGGTTGTCCCCAGAAAAGAAATAGAGGGGAAATCTTCCAATGGGAACACACGTTCTGGTAAACGGGGGGAGGGGGCTGGGGGGGCAAGTGATTCCCTTAATTTGTAGGAATTGTCCTTAATTGGGCACAGTTGGCCAAAAAAAAAATCAGACAGGGATTATAACCCTTCCATACGCTATCCAAAATGAAAAAAAGTTTTGCTTATAGTTCTACTATTGGATTTAATTTTGGACCCTATGTAACCACTTGCCGCCCGCCCACCGTCAAATGACGGAGGGGCGGTGGGGCTCTTGTTCTGGCATGACGTCATATGACGCCGCCCCAGAACGACCACTCACGTGCGCCCGCAGGGGGCGCGCAGCGTGGCGACCGCGGCTCTTTAACCATGTGATCGGCTGTGTCCAATCACAGCCGGTCACTTGTAAACACGGAGATGTTGGTAATCGGCACTCCTCTCCTCACACTGACAGAGAGAGTCGATCAGCGGCATCTCCTCGCAGGGGACATCTACACATGTAATTAGGGAACTGGTCATCAGTGCCATGATTACAATATAGCACCAGCAATCAGTGCCCACCAGTACCAGCAATCAGTGACAAGTGCCACCAATCAGTGCCCATTAGTGATGCCAGTCAATGCTGGCTATCAGTGCCACCCATCACTGCTGCCCATCAATGCCCATCAGTGCCACCCATCAATGCCCATCAGTGCCGCATATCCGTGCTGCCTATCAGTGCCCACCAGTGCAACCTATCAGTGCCCATCAGTGCCTCCTATCAGTGCCCATCAATGCCCATCAGTGCCACCTATCAATGCCCATCAGTGCCGTCTATCCGTGCCCATAAGTACCGCCTCATCAGTGCCCATAATTGCCACCTCATCAGTGCTTATCAGTGCAGCCTATCAGTGCCTATCAGTGCCGCCTCATCAGCACATGTCAGTGAAGGAGAAAAATTACTTATTTACAAAACTTACTGACAGAAACGAAGAAAAAAAGTTTCTTATTTTCAACATTTTCTGTCTTTTTTTTTTTTAATAAAAAACCCAGCAGCGATTAAATACCACCAAAAGAAAGCTCTATTTGTGTGAAGAAAATGATAACAATTACACGTGGCTACAGAGTAGCATGACCGCGCAATTGTCATTCAAATTGTGACAGCGCTGAAAGCTGAAAAATGGCCTGGGCAGGAAGGGGTGAAAGTGCCCGGTATTGAGGTAGTTAAAGCATAAAGTTGCTTTTAAACAAATGTGTCTTGTTAAACTTATCACAAAATTAGCCACAATTAGACTATTGAAATATTATTTTTTTTCTGAAAAAACAGCAGTAATGCATCATTATTATTATAAAAACATACGCACTGGCTAAGGAGTACAAACTACCATATAGTATTTTTTTACTTTGTTGCTAGTTAAGAAAAATGATGTAGCACATACTACACGAGCCTGATAAATTATTTGTGATTTAGGCAGAAGGATTCCAAGCAGACAAGTTACTGACCATTCCCTACGCTCTATGATCATGTCACACCACATTACATTAAGAAAGTTTGGCAGTGGCACACATGTGGATAGGGAGAGTCAAGAACATAACCGGTTTATGGTTATGAAGAATATACTTCCTGACAACTACATTCAGATTCCATGGAAGATTTAAAGTCTTAGTTAGCTGGTAATTGCTGGCACTGGTTTTTGTTGGTGTGACAGTACAAGGCAGATTTTGGATTATTAACAATGTGGTTGTTCTTGGTTTATTTTTAGGAAAGCACAAGTTAAAGGATCATTAACTGCTTGACGATCGTCTCACGCCGATATACGTCAGCAGAATGCCACGTACAGGCAGATTAACGTACATTGTGGGCGCGCGCCGCGAGCTCCGTGAGTCCGACCGCGGGTCCCGCAGACTCGATGTTCTGCGGGGATTAGGGATGAGCTTCAAGTTCGAGTCGAACTCATGTTCGACTCAAACATTGCCTGTTCGCCCGTTCGCCGAACAGCGAACAAATTGGGGTGTTCGCGGCAAATTCGAAAAATCTATGGGAGAAATCTAAAGTGCTAATTATAAAGGCTTATATGCAAGTTATTGTCCTAAAAAGTGTTTGGGGACCTGGGTCCTGCCCCAGGGGACATGTATCAATGCAAAAAGAAGTTTTAAAAACGGCAGTTTTTTCGGGAGCAGTGATTTTAATAATGCTTAAAATGAAAAAATAAAAGTGAAATATTCCTTTAAATTTCGTACCTGGGGGGTGTGTATATTATGCATGTAAAGTGGCGCATGTTTCCCGTGCTTAGAACTGTCCCTGCAAAAAATGTCATATTTGAAAGAAAAAAAGGCATTTAAAACTGACTCGCGGCTATTAATGAATTGTCGGCTCCCGGCAATACATACAAAAGTCACTGATAAAAAAAAAAAAAAAGCGTGGGGGTTCCCCAGAATTCAATTACCAGGCCCTTCAGGTCTGGAATGGATATTAAGGGGAACCCCGCCGCAAATTTAAAAACAAATTGACGTGGGGTTCCCCCAAATATCCATTCCAGGCCCTTCAGATCTGGCATGGATTTTAAGGGGAACTCAACCCCAAATTTAAAAAAAAATGGCATGGAGTCCCCCTAAAAATCCATACCAGACCCCTTATCCGAGCACGCAACCTGGCCGGCCGCAGGGGAAAAGGGGGGACGAGAGAGCGGCCCCCCCTCCCTCCTGAACCGTACCAGGCCACATGCCCTCAACATGGGGAGGATGTCCCCATGTTGATGGGGACAAGGGCCTCATCCCCACAACCCTTGCCCGGTGGTTGTGGGGGTCTGCGGGCGGGGGGCTTATCGGAATCTGGAAGACCCCTTTAACAAAGGGGACCCCCAGATCCCGGCCCCCCCCTATGTGAATTGGTAAGGGGTACATTGTACCCCTACCATTTCATGAAGAAAGCGTAAAAAAATGTTTAAAAAAAACACACAAACACCTTGAAAAAGTCCTTTATTTAAAATAATAATAAAAAAAAAAAAACATTCCAGCGCTGAAATCCAGTGTCCCGCGGCGATCCCGATGTCCAGCGCTGTCCTTCATTGGTTGTGCCTGAGCGGACCTGATGGGGAACTCCCTCTCAGTATTTTAAATGTATAGACCCGCCCCTTCTAAAGTTCCCCTCGGTACGTCATTGGCTTGAGCGGGGAACTTCCTTCACTGTGTAATTTAAATTTACATAGTGAAGGAAGTTCCCCGCTCTAGCCAATGACGTAGGCGGGTCCGACATACCGAGGGGGCGGACCTGATGGGGAACTGCTCTCACTTTGGCAATACATGTATAGACCCGCCCCTTCTCATGTTCCGCATCTGGTCCGCTGAGCGGACCTGATGGGGAACTTTAGAAGGGGCGGGTCTATACATTTAAAATACTGAGAGGGAGTTCCCCATCAGGTCCGCTCAGGCACAACCAATGAAGGACAGCGCTGGACATCGGGATCGCCGCGGGACACTGGATTTCACCGCTGGAATGTTTTTTTGTTTTTTTTTAAATAAAGGACTTTTTCAAGGTGTTTGTGTGGTTTTTTTTAAACATTTTTTACGCTTTCTTCGTGAAATGGTAGGGGTACAATGTACCCCTTACCAATTCACATAGGGGGGGCCGGGATCTGGGGGTCCCCTTTGTTAAAGGGGTCTTCCAGATTCCGATAAGCCCCCCGCCCGCAGACCCCCACAACCACCGGGCAAGGGTTGTGGGGATGAGGCCCTTGTCCCCATCAACATGGGGACATCCTCCCCATGTTGAGGGCATGTGGCTTGGTACGGTTCAGGAGGGAGGGGGGCCGCTCTCTCGTCCCCCCCTTTTCCCCTGCGGCCGGCCAGGTTGCGTGCTCGGATAAGGGGTCTGGTATGGATTTTTAGGGGGACTCCACGCCATTTTTTTTAAAATTTGGGGTGGAGTTCCCCTTAAAATCCATGCCAGATCTGAAGGGCCTGGAATGGATATTTGGGGGAACCCCACGTCAATTTTTTTTTAATTTGCGGCGGGGTTCCCCTTAATATCCATTCCAGACCTGAAGGGCCTGGTAATTGAATTCTGGGGAACCCCCACGCTTTTTTTTTTTTTTTTTTATCAATGACTTTTGTATGTATTGCCGGGAGCCGACAATTCATTAATAGCCGCGAGTAAGTTTTAAAAGACTTTTTTTCTTTCAAAAATGACATTTTTTGCAGGGACAGTTCTAAGCACGGGAAACATGCGCCACTTCACATGCATATCATACACACCCCCCAGGTACGAAATTTAAAGGAATATTTCACTTTTATTTTTTCATTTTAAGCATTATTAAAATCACTGCTCCCGAAAAAACTGCCGTTTTTAAAACTTCTTTTTGCATTAATACATGTCCCCTGGGGCAGGACCCGGGTCCCCAAACACTTTTTAGGACAATAAATTGCATATTAGCCTTTATAATTAGCACTTTAGATTTCGAACGTTCGAGTCCATTGTATTTAATAGGGTTCTAAAGTTCACACGAACATTTTGTCTGTTCGCAGGTTCTGGTGCGAACCGAACAGGGGGGTGTTCGGCTCATCCCTGGCGGGGATACCCGCAGTCATCTCACGGAGAGGAAGAACGGGGAAATGCTGATGTAAACAAGCATTTCCCCATTCTTCCTGGTGACAGGACACTGATCACAGCTCCCTGTAATCAGGAGCAGTGATCAGTGTCGTGTCACACATAGCCCATCCCCCCTACAGTTAGAACACATCCCTAGGACACACTTAACCCCTTCAGCGCCCCCTCCTGGTTAACCCCTTCAATGCCAGTCACATTTACACAGCAATAAGTGCATATTTATAGCACTGATCGCTGTGAAAATGTGAATGGTCCCAAAATAGCGCCAAAGGTGTCTGATGTGTCCGCCATAATGTTGCCGCCATTACTAGTAAAAAAAAAAATTAATAAAAATGCCATAAAATTATCCCCTATTTTGTAGACGCTATAACTTTTGCGCAAACCAATCAATAAACGCTTATTACGATTTTTTCTACCAAAAATATGTAGAAGAATACATATCGGCCTAAACTTAGGGGAAAAAAAACATTTTATATATTTTTTGGGGGATATTTATTATAGCAAAAAGTTAAAAATATTGTTTTTTTTTTCAAAATTGTTCTCTCTATTTTTGTTTATAGCGCAAAAAATAAAAACCGCAGAGGTGATCAAATACCACCAAAAGAAAGCTCTATTTATGGGAAAAGAAGGACGTCAATTTTGTTTGGGAGCCACGTTGCACGACTGCGCAATTGTCAGTTAAAGCGCCGAATCGCAAAAAGTGCTCTGGTCAGCCAAATGGTCTGGGGCTGAAGTGGTTAAATAAATTCTACGAGACTCAATTCACAAGGTTATTTTCAAAAAAAGTGACAGTTATTACCAGATGAGTCCAATGAGATTTGAAAGTGACAGTCATTTGGCAAAATTAAAGCTTCTTCCCTTGTGTTAAACCTTTGTGAATTTCACCAATAGTTTTCATAAACTCATTTTTAAATTGCCTGAGTGGATGTGAAATAGGTCCGGGAGATAATTAAATAGAAGGTAATTGGAACTAGGGAGGATTTTATGTGTTAATGTGGTACTTTAATAGCAACAGTGTTCATTTTGACATCAGATTTCGATTTAGTTTTAGTTATAGTCTTTTGACTAAAATGCCATTTTAATTTAAAGTCCCTTTCACACTGGGGCGTTTTTCAGGCGTTTTGGCGCTAAAGATAGCGCCTGAAAAATGCCTGAAAAAATCGTGCCCTGCAGTCTTCAATGTGAAAGCCCGAAGGCTTTCACACTGAAGCGGTGCGCTAGCTGGACCGCTCCTAAAGTCCTGCTAGCCGCATCTTTGGAGCGGTGTGTTTACCACTCCTTTACCGCTGCTGCCCATTGAAATCAATGGGACAGAGCGGCTATACTGCCCGCAATGCGCTGCTTCAGCAGCGCATTGCGGGCGGTTTAACCCTTTCTCGGCCGCTAGCAGGGGTTAAAAACGCACCACTAGGGGCCGAATATCGGGGCAAAAATTACGGTATAGCGGCGCTAAAAATAGTGCCGCTATACCACCAGCGCACCTCCCGCGCCCAGTGTGAAAGGGGCCTTAGTCATATTTTAGTCATCTGAATTATTTTAGTTTTAGTCATATTTTAGTCGACTAAAATCTAATGGGTTTAGTTCAAATTGAATGCATTATTTGAGCATTTCTTTAGAATTGCCAAACTCATTATATACTCCTGGAGTAAAAATTGAATATGTTATTATTTATGGTATTAAGGTTTGAACATGCACTTCAGACACAGAATAGCCGTTATATAACGTCTTTATAAATAAAACCAAATGTCATAAACAAAAATAAATATTGCTTTTTGATGAGCAGAAGTACAACTTGAAAATATAAAAAAATATATAAAATTTAAACTCCATTGCACATTATACCTGAATATATTACCAAAATTAAATATTAAAGTGTAACTCCACTTTTGTTGAAAAAAAAAAACGTTCCCCTCTGGGTGATCTATGTACATTGCAAGGATTATAACAAACTTTGTTGCAGATTCCTACCTTTTGTTATTCTGAAGAAATCAATGTGTGTCCCTCTGTGCCCCTGTGCCAAGTGAGTCTAATGGGAGTGGTTTCATTATTATCCATCAGCTGTGCACCTGCACAGCACTAATGAGGAAAGCTGCTGGGCCTGCATCCCTTTAGACGTGGTAAAAAGAAAATGCTGTGCTATACATGAACCTGTATGCCATTAACTACAATACATCAATGGATTAACTCATAAACATGTGAAAGTGAAAAAATTATATATGGAAAAAGGTATGTATATAGCACATATCTAGTGAGCGAATTAATCAGTGTGACTTATTCTGTGAAACTGTGAATGTGGTAAACAAAACAAGTGATATTAACTAACTCCAGGACCAGTGAGGTCAGAGAAAATGAAAAATAGAAAAATACATATAGAGACTCAGTTCATGTGTAGACGTGTTCCTATCGGCAGTATCACACCAAAATTTTTTTTTTTTTCGTTGCAGGGGATGTCTAAAATCTGACTTGTATCTTAGGCAGACTTCTGGGAAAATTTGTGAGCCAATCATACAAGCAGGAAATTATGTTTCTGTTGGGTGGTCAGTACACAATACATTTTCAGAAAATTTGAGTGGCTGCAGATTGAAAAGAAAAGGTAATTTTTAAGAACATTTAATTACAATATAACTTGTGTCACAATTGTATACTCTATATTATTTTTTCTTTATATGCTATTTTTGTGGAGTTACCCTTTAACTACTTGCCGACCAGTTGCAGTTATACGGCGGCAGGTTGGCTCTCCTGTGTGAATCGCCATAGCTGTACGGCGGCTCACGCAGGTGCAGTTGTGCGCAGGCACGCGGGTCGGGCAGACTTGTTGTCCGCCGGCGACCTGTGATCGCGATGTACAGAGGCAGAATGGGCAACTGCCTATCTAAACAAGGCAATTCCCCATTCTGGCAGATGACATGTCAGAGATCGGGAACAGCAATCTCTGTCATGTCCCTGGCAGCACATCCCCCTTACAGATCAAACACACCCAGGTAACACACTTAAAGGGATTGTAAACCCTTGTTTTTTTTTTTTTTTTTTAAATAACAAACATATCATACTTACCTCCACTGTGCATCTCGTTTTGCACAGAGTGCCCCCGATCATCGTCATCTGGGGTCCCCCAACGGCACTCGCGGCTCCTCCCTGCATCGGTAAACCCCCTGGTAGTTACCGTGCAGGCGCACTCCCAAGTCCTGCTATAGCGTCCATAAACACAGAATGCCGGACTCGGCCCCGCCCCCCGATGCCCGCGTCATAGGATTTGATTGACAGCAGCGGGAGCCAATGACTGCGCTGCTATCAATCTATCCAATCAGGAGCCGAGAACCCCGGCTAGAGAGGTAGAGCGCATCCCTGGGGGGGAACAAACCGGCTCAGGTGAGTAAAACGGGGGGGCTGAGGGGCTGCTCAGTGACAGAAGCTTTTTCCCCTTAATGTATAGGATGCATTAAGGTGGAAAAAAAAAGTGTTTACAACCCCTTTACCCCTTGATCGCCCCCTCGTGTTAACCCCTTACCTGCCAGTGTAATTTTTACATTGATCAGTGCATTTTTATAGCCAGGACACCCTTAAGTAGTTGCAATGTTAATTTGCAGACTCAGACTTCTATAGGTGGACAGCCATGCAGGGAAAGGCATCCAGCCGGACACCACATCTGCATGCGTAGACAAGCTGTCTCCTATGGCAACGATCTTGAACAGTTTATAACAAAGGTTACTTCCTCTACAATCTCCTATTGCAGATCTTCACTCAACTGAGCTCCTAGTCTTTCTCACTAGACTTGCTGATCCACTGCCACTGGATCTCCTGAGCTCTTCCATTTTTCTCTCTCTCAGTATCTTCCTCAAGCATTACCCCCCACTTCCCTGCTGGGTCCCTAGCTTGGCATCTGAGATACTCCTCAAGCATCACCCCACTGGCCTGCTCGGTTCCTGGCTTGACACACAAGGCTTCTCTGCAAGCATGACCTCCGCTGGCTGGGTCCCTGGCTTGACACCTGCTGAAGATTCCCATTTCTTCACCGTCCACATTTGGCAAGAATACTGCTCTGGTACTCGCTTCAGTTACTCACTGTGGTCCCTGGTAATAAGGTGGATGGTCCCTTAGTGGTGACAGCTTCCCCTCTACCTCCGACCACGACAGGTTCACCGGCCGGCAGAACCGTCACTTATGGTTGGACTGCAAGCTGCAATCCCAACCCTACGCTGCTCTCTTGCTTGTGGATAGGCTCCTAGCAGCCAGATGTCCCCGGGATAGGCCTCAGGCCCTGGCCTAGCAGCCTTAGGCAGTACAACACACGTCCACCCAGACAGTCATCCAGATGGCGCAGAACCCTGATCACCTGACCTCATCCAAATAAATAGGCTCTCCCAGCAGGCCAAGGGACCAAATAAGATCCCTGCCCATTAACTGAGATACCCTATCTATTCCTAATCTGTCCTAGCAATGGCCTTGTCTTATCTAATGTCACCAGATACCCGGCCATCTAGCGAAGATAAGTGCAGCAATTCCAGAATTAGGGTGGAATCAATTGATCCCCTATCAATTGACCAAGGCGACTACACCTGGCAGGAAAATTTACTAGCAGCCCTGCCCAAACATCAGGGTGCTACAATAGTAACAGTCAGACTTAAAAAAGGGAAGTGCTTAAAGAAGGAAAGAGCAGAGAGATAAATCATCTGTGTGCTGCTGATCCCTTACTGTCCAATCAGCAGTGTTGGTCATCTTACTTTAAAAAAGTAATTAGTTACAGTTACAAATTACTTCTCCCAAAAAGTAATTGTGTTAGTAACTCAGTTACTATATTGAAAAAGTAATTCGTTACTCAGCAAAGTAACTAATTATTTTTTTTTGAGGGCACATAGCACATCGGGTCGCACAGCACATCGGGGCGCACAGCACATCGGGGCACATGATAGCACATAGCACATCAGGGCATGGGGCACAGGGCACATCAGAGCATGGGGCACAGGGCACATAGCACATGAGGGCACATCAGGACATGTGGCACATAGCACATTGGGGCGGGGCATATAGCACATCATGGCAGGGCACATAGCACATTGTTTACCAGCCATGCAGAGTAGCGCAGGAAGCGTGTGTATAAGTTCTCTCTCATGTCACGGCACTGACGGCAGTCACGCTACTCCCCGGGGGACCCCGCCTCTCTTCTCGTCCATCCCAGATGATGTCACAAGCAAATGGGGATGGACGAGAAGAGAGGAGGGGCCGCGGGGAGCATCATGACTGCCGTCAGTGCCGTGACATGAGAGAGACCCGGTCATAGAGGAGAGGAGGAATTACACTACTGCCATCTAGTGGCGGTAGATGTACCGGTAATTGGGGGAACGCCACCCAAGTAATGGTAACTGCATTACCATGAGGGGAAGCGTAATCAGTTAGATTACATGTTACCCTCTAAAGTAACTGCGTTACGTAACTCCGTTGATTCTAACTCAGTTACTTACATCACTGCCAATCAGTGAGCTGGGGCGTGTTTTTAAAAGAGGTCAAAGATTTGGCCATGCTGTCTAGATCACAAAACTAGCAGTAAAAAAATGATCAATACTTTCCTAGTTTGGATAATTCCCATACAGTACTGTATATATATGTACTTCAACTGAGTATTTAGCTTGTTGCTTGGAGTTCACTTTATCAGGTGCCTCCACAGTTAATTCACATAATATACCATCTCCGTAGACTGCCCTCCTCTGCTGATCTTCAAGGAACAAAGCTGTATTTAAAATAAAATGCATGATCTAATACTGTCTGGGTCCCTCCTGTCCGTATTATGTTATCATCAAGCAATTAGCATAACTGCGGGTGATCAAAGGGAAGCTGAATGGTACAACAGAGAGTGACCCATTATTATCCGCAAGATTACATTTTACGTGAACATGAAATGAATTCTGTCAGGATGTCAGGCCTTTGGAAGAGGAGAATGCATCATTGTTCACTTTTTATAGTTTAGAGGACAGTACTTGCTGATAAAGGGGCTTTTGTTTGTGGGAAAACAAGCTTCTGGCTTTTGATTTGAAAGAAATTACTGTTTTCCGAAAGCTGGAATAGCAAATGTGTCTGGCTAGAAATAACAGAGGGGAAGAATTGTTTCATCAAACGGACTAACACTAATCAACTGTTTTCTTTAATATCCATTACCTAAAGCGGAGTTGTGCCGAAAAAAAAATATTACTAAAAGTCAGCAGCTACAAATACTGCAGCTGCTGACTTTTAATATTAGGTCATTTACCTGTCCTAGGCGCCCGCGATGTCAGCACCTGAAGCCGAACCTGTCCCTCGGCTCTCGGGTGGAGGCGCCGCCATCTTCGGTAAGGGAATCAGAAAGTGAAGCCTTGCGGCTTCACTTCCTGGTTCCCTACTGCGCATGTGCGAGTCGCACTGCGTGATCCCACTGGTCCCTGCTGTCTTCTGGGACCTGTGTGTCTCCCAGAAGACAGCGGGGGGGGCGAAGTAGGCACCAGCCGTGGCATAGGTCGCTGAAGCGATCTATGCCCGGAAGTGGGTGAAAATACCTCGATTACACAGGTATCTGCTCCCTCCTCCCCCTGAAAGGTGCCAAATGTGACACCGGAGGGGGGGAGGATTCCAAAAAGCGGAAGTTATATTTTTGGGTGGAACTCCGCTTTAAACATCTTTTGAAACCCATAGGGAGAAGATGGCAGTTGGGAGATCCAGCTGTTGAATATTGGTTAAGGCCCAATTAAACTTTCAGTTTAAATCAATTAAATATATTCTAGGTGCAATAAAACAAAAGTTGTGCAAAGTCTTATGCCTCGTACACACGGCCGGTTTTCTCGTCAAGAAACGACAAGAAAACTGCTGGGAGAGCTTTCTTGCCGAGAAAACCGGCCGTGTGTACGAGGCTTTCAGGTTTCTCGTCAGGAAAACTGGCCAGAATCTCGATGAGAAAAATAGAGAACCTGCTCTCTATTTTTTTCGTCGGGATTCTCGTCGGCCTGTTTCCCGACGAGAAACCCGAGAGTGTGTACACTTACCTGTCGCCGTGGAAACCTGCGCATGCTCAAAATGACTTTGACGCATGCGCGGTAGCTTCCTAGGCATAGGTAGGGTGTAGCAAGATGGCGGCGACGGCATCGAATGTGACAAGCGCATGCTCGTTGTAGTTGATGACGTCACCGCGTTCATGCCATTCGAAAGAACGGCGGTTCTTTTGAATCGTACGTGTGTACACTCGGCCGGGACAAGTTTCTTGTTCAAGAATCTCATCAGGAAAAACAACGTGTTTTTTCCTGACGAGATTCTCGGCCGTGTGTACGAGGCTTTACAGTTGGTTCTCTTTAGAAAGCAGAAAAAGAGGTGAGGGCGCTCTGGTGGAGGTGGATGGCTGCTCTAGGGAGATGATGGTTAGATGGCACTTCAGGCAGCACTTTGGATGAGGAGAAGCAACTCTGAAGACATGTAAAGGAAAGAAAGGCGCCTCTAAGTGCAATATTGCACTTAGAGACGCCTTTCTTTCCTTTACATTTCATTAGGAAGCAGCCACCGCTTGAGTAGAAACTAGAAAGCCTGTCACCTGCCAATATGTTTGTAAGCAGGGCCAATTCGACATAGATAAAACATGAAGTTTCTAGTGCCAAATCAGGAGGATGTCCAGAGAAGTTGCATGCCCTACACTTTTCCTACCAGACGGGATACCTGTCCCTACTCTACCACGCCAAAGCCTGGGAGTCAGGGCCTTAAATAGGTTCTGCCTGACCCAAGATGGTTGCTAGAGTCACATGGGGCAGCAGCATACAATTGAATAGCATCATTGAAAGCGTGCTGACAAGCTGCATCATTGTCTGGTATTGGAACTGTAGTTCTGCTGACAGCAAGACCCTGCAACGGATAGTGAAGACGGCTGAAAAGATTATTGGTGTCTCTCTCCCCTCCATCCTGGACATTTTCCAAACATGATGCCCCAGCAAAGCTACCAGTATCATGAGAGATCCTACCCATCCCTCTCACAGTCTCTTCCAGCTCTTGCCATCACTGGGAGAAGGTATCGGAGTATCAAAACCCGGACTGTCAGACTGCTCAACTGTTTTTTCCCCCAGGCTGTGAGAGCTCTCAACTCCAATCCTCTTTGAAACCGCTTCTACAACCTATAAATTGTGACCAGGAACGTCTCACTTCCCCTCTTTTTTACTCTTGAATATGCACTAGACACTTTTATAAACACTTGAGTTACGTAGTTCCCAGATGTGTATAGGTTTATAATATTTTTTTTGTTCTTTACTGTGTTTTTATTCTTTGTATATTTATTTATAATTATGTTTAGTTTGTATGTAGCACCGTGGCCCTGTGAGATACGACATTTCGTTCTACTGTATGTCTTTACGTGTAGTAGAATGACAATAAAGCTTGACTTGACTCGGCTTGATTAATCCCATGGGGCTTGTACAGACAGAGGCAGTTCTCTTCTCCTATCTCTTGACTATCTCCCACCTCCCAAGTCTTAACATACTCTATGCAGGGGAGTCACCTAGTGGATAAAGAGGGAAGTGCCCTGCCATCAACCTATATGTTGTAGAGAGGCACACAGTGTAGAAGCAGTGGTCACTCTGCAGAGGTCTGACACACCCACCTGCTGAAGAAGAGCTAGTGCTCTCCAATCAGAAAAGTTTCTGCTTACTTCTGATTGGACAGCTCTAGCTTAGACTGAGCAGAGGGTGTGTCAGACCTCTGCTGAGCTTCCACACAGAGAGCAAGGGTCCGGTTCTGCAATACTGCTACCTCCATATGAGAAATCAAGGTTCCCAGTGTGACACATTAGAGAGGCAAAACCACCTTCAGTTTTCTCTCTAATGGATGTAGCCGGCAATTAATTGCTTAGTAGCACAACTCCTCTTCACCAATATTTCCTGCCCCCCTTGTATTTACAACAAAATAGATGCACCAACACAAATGTTCACAGCAACTAAAAAGAAGCCTTTCCTGGGAGAAACAAGAGTCTGTCATCACTGACTTCATTACACAAATTCAAGGTGCTTGGCTGTCATTCTGGCCATTGGATTCAAGGTGTGCTAGGAGTGGGGATTTGGGAAGGGGATTTGTGTTGAGAAGAAAGATGGGGAAAGAGGATTTGTGCTAGGTTAGGAGATTTGGGGGTTGGTGCTAGAAAAGGTAATATGGTGGGGGATTTGTGTTAGGAGGATAAAAAATTTTTCGAGAGGGGTATTTGTGCTAGTAGGGATGATTGGGGGGTATTTGTGCTAGGAGGAGAAATGGGGGAGGGGTATTTGTGCTAGAAGGGGAGTTTTTTTTGGGGGGGGGCATATGTGGAATGAGAGGATTTTAGCTAAGCATGCAGGTTAGTGGTCAATTTTTTTAGGGAGGAGGGGATTTTTGCTGACACACAGGGCCGCTGATAGGGGGGACCACCGATCCTCTTGTAAGGGGGCCCGAGCACACTGGGGGGCCCACGCAGGGAGGGGGATTAGTGATGGACGACAATTGCAGGATTCTTTCTCCAGCAGCTGAAAGCTGGTCTCTCCCTGCTGCCAGCTTTTATCTACTGAGAAAGAGACAGTCATCCCTCACTAATCCCCATCCCAGCGCTGGCTCTAATGTTAGCTCTGCTCCTGCGTTTGTTATCTCTGTAACTTTGTTTCTCTCCCTCTGTCTCTCTGATCCCCAAGCTCCAACTGCCCAGCCTGTATATTTTTATCATCTCATCTTCATTTTTATTTATCAACCACTTAAGGTCCGGATGTATTTACCCCCTTAATGACCAGGCCATTTTTTGCAATACGGCACTGTGTAATTTTAACTGACAATTGCACGGCCGTGCGATGTTGTACCCAAACTGATGTCCTTTTTTCCCCATAAATAGAGCTTTCTTTTGGTGGTATTTGATCACCTCTGCGGTTTTTATTTTTTGCGCTATAAACAACAAAAGCCGGACAATTTTGAAAAAAAAGCTATAGCAAATAAAGGTATATTGATTGGTTTGCGCAAAAATTATAGCGTCTACTCAATAGAGGATAGGTTCATGGCATTTTTTTTTATTTTTTACTAGTAATGGCGGTGATCAGCGATTTTTAGCGGGACTGCGACATTGCGACGAACAGATCGGACACTTTTGACACTTTTTGGGGACCAGTGACATTTATACAGCAATCAGTGCTATAAAAATGCACTGATTACTGTATAAATGACACTGGCAGGGAAGGGGTTAACACTAGAGGTGATCAAGGCGTTAAATGTGTTCCCTGGGGAGTGATTCTAACTGTAGGGGGAGGGGTCTGACTGGAGGAGGAGAGAGATCACTGTTCCTGATCACACTAGGAACAGACGATCTGTCTCTCCTCCCCTGTCAGAATGGGGATCTGTTTGTTTACATTGACAGATCCTCGTTCTGGCTCTCTGTGGAGCGATCACGGGTGGCCGGCAGACATCGCGGCCGCCAGTTACACGCGCGCCCACTGTATCTATTGCACAAACTGACGTATAGCTAAGGTGATTCGTGCAATAGAGTCAACCTGCCGCAGTATAATGATGGCGGCTGGTCGGCAAGTGGTTAACTCAGTTTTAGTTTTTTGGGGATTTATCAGGAATTCTGTGAGTTGCATTTGTGTCTGCTAATAATGATTGTATTGTATTTTTAGCGAATTATTGCTTTAATATTTTCTTGGGTGGGGGGGCCTGTCAGGTAGTCTGTATGGGGCCCCACAATTACTATCAGCATCCCTGCTGACACATAATGCTCATACATCTTGGGGGGGGGGGTGCAATTTGGCATGTGCGCCTTGGGCTAGGGTTGCCATTTTTTCTTTAAGCCAAACACTTTACTGTAGCTGGGTGCAGAGCGTTTTTTATTTTTTATTTTTTTAGCATACACTATAGGTTTGTAACAGACCTGGGACACCTTTGCGTACTACAAATTGATTAGTAATCCGGTGCACATAGTGTCCCCTCCCCCTCCTGTTAAGCCCTGTTCTGAGTCACATTCCTGTCTGAATAATGTGTCCGGGTTTCAGGTGGACTGAAACCCAGACACATGATTCAAAACCCGAACTGTCTGGGTGAATCCCGGACAGGTGTTAACCCTACCCTGGGCTCTAGATGACTTTCCCCAGGACTGATTCTAAGCCCTTAACGTAGAACATGTAAGCAAATAAGGACTTCTGACTTCTATTTGTCTGTCAGTAAACTCAAAGGATCAGTATGATAACCAGGCAACTAGCATTTTCATACGTAATGGCAGCCCCTGTATTTTTCTTAGGAAAAGCTAACATTACGGCTCCGATAAAGCTATCATATATATTTACCTTTCTCCAACATCCCCTTTGCGCTCCACTGCAGCATTAAGTCTGCTACAGAATGACAGGTCCTCTTTAATAATGCATAACTTTCTTCTTGCTATAATCTCAACCCCATAGAACGAAGTCAAAGAATGCAGTGATTTCGCTCGGCATAAAACAGCAAGTTTGAGAAGCAGAAACAATAAAATAGCCTTCTGGAATGACAGGAACAGATTATGTTCACATGATGCCTCTGCATCGCTTATTAAGCAGTCACTTTTTTCGGGTTGTCTCGCTCTTTGTTGCCCTGCAGCCAGAAATGTTTGGTCCTTTATAACATCCCAAAATGCATTTCCAGCATCTGTCATTGTTTTTGTAAGGAATGCACTCATTTCAACTTTTATCTAGTCTCCACTGTGAACGAATGTACTGAAACTGCCTCGGCTGTATCCCAGAGGACCTGGCTGGATATCATTAAATATACAAGGAAGTAGGATTATAAAGATAAGCAAGATTTTTTTTTTTTTTATCCTTCTTAATAAAGAGCGCATACACCTTAAAAAGACCCAGACATGCTTACTCGCAGTTACATAGTTATAATTCCATCTATGTCTTCCACTGCACGCCCTTCCTCTTCTCGGTTTGGCTGCTCGCCCCCTCTCCCTCCTCCCATTATACAAAATAGATATTCCATGCTCTCTGTTCTCACCTTGGTATGTACCTTATGAACTCAGACACAGATGCCGCGTTCTTGCAATGTTCAACAATATTATTATGTATGTGTACTTATAGGCCTGCGCACAGGGTGTGCCAGGTGTGCCTGGGCACACCCTAATTACCCTGTGCTGTGCAGATTCCCCATGCTGCCTGGCTGCAGAAAAAGGGAGAAGGGAATGTCTTCACTCCCTTTCTCTGTCTCAGAAGTGAGCCCTCAGGGGTCTGTTAAGGCCCCTAATATTTTACCAAAGCTCCCCAATGGGGCTCCTAAAAATAAAAAATAAATAAAAATAATAATAATTATTGTAAAACATAAAAAAAAAGTTAAAATTAAAAAAATTATACAAATAAACTACTGACACCAATCTCTGCCCTACGGACATCATCCACTTCTCTACTGACACTGACCATTGTCCTAATGCTATAGATACATATATACAAACACTATATTTTTTGGGAGATTTGGGATGCACACCCTAATGCAATAGACTACGCACACCTATGTGTGTTCTTAAGATGTATTGAAATATATGTAATTAGATGCTAATCATGATGTATCTCCCAGGGCCAATTAGTATTCCCTGAAGAAGCTGTTGGCGAAACGCGTAGTGATCCTATTGTCGATAACACAATGACCGCACATGTGGCCCTCATCTATGGATAACCACCATACAGATGCATTCAACTTTTTACTGTGGGCCATTTTGCTTAGGCTACTCTTTATGAACCACTTACACTATTTCTGAAGCCCTGTACACACGGCCGAGATTCTCGTCAGGAAAAAAACATTGTTTTCCTGACGAGAATCTTGACAAGAAACTTGTCCCGGCCGAGTGTACACACGTACGATTCAAAAGAACCACCGTTCTTTTGAATGGCATGAACGCGGTGACGTCATCGACTATGACGAGCGTGCACTAGTCACATTAGATGACGTCGCCGCCATCTTGCTACACCCTATGCCTATGCCTAGGAAGCTACCGCGAATGCGTCAAAGTCATTTTGAGCATGCGCGGGTTTTCACGGCGACAAGTAAGTGTACACACGCTCGGGTTTCTCGTCGAGAAACAGGCCGACGAGATTCTCGACGAGAAAAAAGACCGCAGGTCGTCTTTTTTTTCGTCTGGGAATCTGGGTAGTTTTCTTGACGAGAAAACTGAAACCCGCGTACACACAGCCGGTCGTGTGTACGCGGCCTTAGTATATATGAGAGAGATATTATTGTGTTAGCAGATATTATATGATGTTTACAGATTCTTATCAATTTAAATGTTTTCTAACAATTTCTTATCAATTTAAATGTTTTCTAACAAAATGGGAATTTTTATATTTATATATTGTTGAGCATTTCTTTCAACTTGGGACACTAGTGGCTACCTTAAAAGTAAAATTTTTCCCCTTTTTTCTTTTTACATAGCTATAATTATTCTATAAGTCTGATCATACTGGGTGCCACATCCCATATGTAGAATAGGATACCGTTGGCTAGCTTGGGGACTTTTTAGGCACAAATTATTATAAAAGTACAAATTTATTAACTACTTGACCTCGGGAAGATTTACCCCCCTCCCTTCATGACCAGGCGATTTTTTGCGATATGGCACTGCGTTATTTTAACTGACAAATGCGCGGTCGTTCGACGCTGTAGCCAAATAATACTCCTTCGAGGTTACCCCACAGCTACCCACTGTAGTTTGTGGATGAGTTCTCTCCTGAAGCTTTTCCAGCTACTTCAAGCCCCCAGCTGATGAAGAGTCTCCTCTCGTACTTCTTCAGAACTCCATCCCCTTTACACTTGTCTCCGGCAACAAGAGTGGTTGACCCTCTGGCAACTTCTTCTCTCTTGGTCTCCAGGCAATGATCAGGCTCCCCTCAGGCCGAGCCTCTTTACACGTAGTTAGGCCTCAGGCTTCAGGTCTACACCTCTGATGCTGCTCAACACACATGCACTCAGGCCGTAGCCTGGGTGGAATGAACCCAGATCCCCTGACTCTCACCAGATCCCCTGACTGTCACCTGACTCTCTCCGGCAGTCTCAGTGGCCAAAGAATCTCCTGCTGATTGGCTGAGAAGAGTATATTCACTCATAACCTGAATTCACTGTAATTCATTATACTAATGTCAAAGGTAACAGTGCCACCTATTGACCATAGGGAGAAACCACAGTTAAACCCTTAGCTTAGGAGAAACCCATTTGATCAAAGGCTACAAATTAGCCAGGCTAGTTACCACCTAGCACTACTAAATTTACTAGCAGCCTGTTCAGGACAAGGATGCTATTTTTTTTATTTTTTTACATACAGTGACAAGAGCAATGCAGTATTACCATAATAACAATGTACTACTCTGGAGAAGTTGATTACACACTATGGTTGCTTAGGACTGAATTTTACAGATATGAGCAACCATTTTTTCTGAATGGAAACTACTCATTCAGTGTTTACTATTGTGATTAGCTGTGGTTGGCCACAGTTAATCACATGGTATAGATGGGTAGTGATTGGCCCTGGCTGTACCATGTAATGATTGTGATCAGTCACAGAATTCATCACAATAGTACACAATGAAAGACATGTAACAAAGCCTTTCATTGTCTACAACTGTCATGTGATCTGCGAGGACGCCATTGAGCATTCTCTTAGTTCATTGATTCTTCCTGGGCTTCAGAAACTATCTGCCCATATGGTAGGTAGGAATTCCACCTCAAGCCCCTGTCATTGACTGCTCCCTGGTATTGAAGTAATCAGCTTCTAGTGGACCACTATTGGCTTTTTCCTTGTGTGCCTATGTTTTCCAGCCATGAAGGCCAGTAGGCATACACTACCTCCAAGATGAACAAACATATTGCTCTAAGTCATTCATAAATTAAAGCCAAAATCTGCTCCTCAGCTGATGTGTTTTGCGCCACCCTCTGGGATTAGCTATAGAAGTCACCCAATAGGAGGGAGAGTGAAACATGTCAGTAAATGAGCAGTCTGCAGCTGCATATATAAATGCCTTGGAACAATAAACTGGATGAACCTGAAGATCAAGGAGATGGCCCCTTTGGGGATGGTGAAGAAGGTGGCCCATTTGGTGGTGGTGAAGGAGATGGCCCCTTATGTGATGGTGAAGGAGATGGCTTCTTTGGTAATGGTGAGGGAGATGGTCCATTTGGTGACGGTGAAGGAGATGGTCCCTTTGGTGATGGCGAAATAGGTAGCCCATTTGGTGATGGTGGAGGGATGGCCCATTTGGTGATGGTGAGGAGATGGCCCCTTTAGTGAAGGTGAAGGTAATGGCCCCTTTGGTGAAGGAGATGGCTTCTTTGGTAATGGTAAGGGAGATGGCCCATTTATTGATGGTGAAGAAAATGGCCTCTTTGGTAATGGTGAAGGAGGTGGCCCATTTGGTGATGATGTAGGGATGGCCCATTTGGTGATGGTGAAGGAGGTGGCCCTTTTGGTGATGATGAAGGAGATGGCCCCTTTGGTGATGGTGAAGAAACTGGCCCATTTGGTAATGATGAAGGAGATGACCCTTTTGGCGATCATAGCACCTACGGATGGCTGTTCCAGTGGAGAGACACCTACAGCAGTACCAACTTGCTTCTTATGCTTATGTTCCAATGTACAGCAGTTCTTGAAAGGTATAGAAAGACCAAGAGAGTAACAAGAAACTAACACTGTTGGTAAAAACTGGTATTTGCGGATGAAATTTAATTTAATATGTGCTATCTTTTCTTCATTACTCCATGATCGGTGAAGTGTCGGCAGCACCTGCGTGGGCACAGCACACTTCATCTGTGCACTAAGCTGTTGATGATCGGAGGTTTACATACAAAGCTCCCAGGCTTGCTGAGAAGCAACTCTTCGGCTGTTAGGACTCTCAGTAGGAATATGCATCTCCAGTTTAAATGTCAATATTCAAAGGCACTTTGCAATGATTTTGCATGCACTTGTCAGAGCAGTTAATGTGGAATTACATAGCACATGCCTTAAGATACTATATATTGATTCAAGCATGCCTTACCCTAATGTGCCTTCAATTATGGTGTCCATGGGATTGCTTAGGAATAAAGGCTAAGTCACACTTAAAGACGGCTTGTCCCTTAGTAGCAGACATAAGACTGTAATAGAAGGCAGATTGTCTTTGTGTTTTTTTAGTAACATACATAAAAAGAAATGTTAAATGCACACATACTGTACATCTTATGATAAGGCTGTTGTTGAAATGATTGGTCTGGCAACAGTGTTTCTGTTAAGCATTTGCCAACCGGGCCATAGTCAAAAGATGTCCTCGGTTGACAGTGGAATACCAGGGTTATGACTGCAGCAATATGCCATAACCCTTGTACTGCTTTTTTCAGCCAGCGATTCTCTAACCAATAAAAGTGGTCAGTGGTGGATTCACAGCTAGATCACTTTTAGAAGCGGAGCCAGGTGTCATCCCCCCTCCCGCCGATTCCCAGTGGTAACAGAGATGAGCGGAGGAAAGATGGCCTCCGCTCATCTCTATGCTCTGGAAATGGCCTGGTTGGCATGAAAGATGTAATATTAACATCCCACTGAAGGGGTAACACATAAATTTGGTGGCAGAAAAGTGGACTTTAATGCCCAGCCTGTGCACATATGCACCCACAGTGGCCTGAGGTTGTGTACTGAAACGTGCTCCCAGCACACTGACTAAGCTGTCACCAACAGCTCTCGGTCACAACTTCTGATTGCCATAAAGCAGGATGAGATCCTGATCATGTGACCCTGTGAGAGCAAATCACAGTGGTTATATTGTAGAGAAGTTGCACCTCACAAAAGCCCTTTAAGTGGGCTTTAATACCCAAGAGGCAGAGCAATGTTCTAAAAATACTAGTTGTCTGTCTATTGTGTTGGCCTAAAAAAGTATTGAGAAATTCACAGACTTTTAAATCCAACTGTCAACAGTCAAACAACTTGGATTTATTTAGGAGAGGCCCACAGCCTTCATGTGTCTTTTAGCACAGGTTTCCAGTTGGTATTCTGTCTATAATACTTGGATTGACCATATACAGTACAAGTTTGTCAAAAATGTCCTCTGTGTTCATCTGAGCACAATTCTCCTTCTCTAATTGTATAACTTATCTGGTTACTGTAATTTTTGGATTAAAGATAAACTCCAGGCAAACAGATATACAGGTGACATACATATATGGGGGTTGTTTACCTGCCAGGATTTGTATTTCTGTCTTTATATCGAAAAGTTTTGTCTGCATGTACAAAAGGCATGGATCCTGAGGAAGCAAGACAATTTGTGGAACGTGTCGATCTGCAACGCCAATTTATACGCCAAATAGATGTCTTATTTTCATGTATACTAAATACAATCATATTTTAGCTATGTTTTAATTGTACAATAAAGATTGTGAATGTTTTATCTATATTGATGTACATGACCTTATGTCTCCTTGATGCCCCTTTTATATATTAATAATAATAAAGCAGAATCTCACCAAAAGGGAAAGTTCTGCTTGTCTGCCTACCCCCTCCCCCTTCCCCCATCCTCTTTCATTTTTGCCACTTTTTTGCTACCAGGTACCAACTCCCACTTCCGGTCTAATCGCCATGAGTGGATGTTCAGGCCCCCTCCTTCTCCCACAGCCTTCTGGGACATGTCACAGGTCCCAGAAAGCTGCAGGACCATTTACAAAGTGCAGCAAGGCTCACACATGCACAGTGAGATGCCACAAGCAGTCACAGCCAGCTTCCCAAAGTAAACATGTCAGCGCCTGGACCCAAAGACAGACAAAGAGCTGGCTCGGGTGAGGACCACGCTGGATCCCTGGACAGGTAAGTGTCCTATTATTAAATAAAAATGGACACCATGCCAAGTGTAGGTCCGAATGTCCCGGCGGCGCTGGTGGCTCCCAGTGCTTCCTGATGAATCGGGTACACTCGTGAATAGCGATGATGTCACAGTGTACCTGAGTCATCAGGAAGCACTGGGAGCCAACAGCGTCCCCGGGATGTTTGGTCCTACAATTGCCAGCCTTATGGTGTCCACCCCTAGAGCAGAAGAACCTCTGCATACAAAGAGCTCTCATGCTTGTATTTTGTAAGTTGCTGTCTTATTTCTGGAATAAAACATCTTTAATTGCTCTCCTCTCTGCATTTGTATTTCAGCAGAGTCCCTTCTAGCTCTTATTAGAGGCCTTTGAAACCAGCAAACCTTTGGTTACATAATACATCCAGGAACTTTTTTTCAGCATATGAACTGAATTATCATATTTCTTTTATTTTTTTAATAGATTCAAGTCAATTGTCTTTTAGCATTTGTAGCGTCCAACCTGGCCTTCAGTGCGCCAATACTGTTTGTTTTGTCCTATTATTAAACATCAGCAGCTATAGTATTTGTAGCCGCTATCTTTTAGGCTGGGTTCACACTATTGCGATTTGGATGTGGGTTCGCCGCATCCAATTCGCAATAGCAGAAGATTTTGACCGGCTATCTATGGAGCTGGTTTACATATCTCCGCTGCGGCTCTTGTGCGTCTTTTGGTATGTTTCAGGTTGAAATTCAGCCACAAATTCGGGCTGAATTCGGACCTGAAACGGTGAACGAGGACACACCGGACCCCTGCTGTGAGCCGCATGCGAAGATAGTGTGAACCCAGCCTAAATCCTTGAGGAGAACCACTTCGAGTCGTCACCCTTGCATACCGGGACTAAAGATGTGATCACTCTATGCTGTGTGCATCAATAGTAACACACAGCTCCAAGCCAACAGCATTGTAGGTTGTAAACTACATATGCAGGGATAAGAGTTTTAACAAATAGTTGATTGAATAATGTTTATTTTATTGTGATTAATGTGTTAAGCTAGAAAATGCTAAGAACTTCACTTTTTTTTGCCGGCTCTCAGTCCATGTATCATGTACAGACCAATCCTAGGACATATAGAAGATAGCCCGCTATCTTAAATTAAGCATATCTTGAGTTTTGCTTTTATGATAAGAATTGTGTAACATGTTTGATGGCAAAAGGGACAGAACCTTTATTAAAAGGTGTCATCATTCATACGTGCCTACAAAAGCCTTAACTATAAGGCTTCTTGCCTACGGACGTTTTTAAAAACGAGCTGTAAAGCTAGGTTGGACGCCTGGAAAAAGCGGCGTTAAAAACTCTATTTTTAGGCTTCATGCCCACAGACGTTTTTACAGACGCTTTTTTGAGCGTTTTTTACAGGTTAAAAACGCCTGTCCATGTTAGTCTATAGCTTCATGCCCACCTAGGCATTTTTGAGCTGCAAATGGCATAGGTGTTTTTAAGCTGTAAAAAAAAAACAGGACCAGGGCGTTCCGTGGCGTCGGCGTTAGAGCTGAAAAAACGCAAATCGTTAAAAAACACTTTAAAACGCTTAAAATTGCTCAAAAAACGTCCGTGGGCATGAAGCCTAAATGCTGCCCTGATGTTAACCCCACAGTGTAAATATATACGGCGCTATGAAAACAGAATCTTGATCTGGCACATTTTATGTCCTTACTCAATAACTGGAGCCATGATGACTCTGCATTGCAATCCATCTTTCCACCATTTTTTCCGGTGTGACCATTCATCTCTCTGCCAGAATGCAGAGCCACTAACGTTAGAACACAAAAATCTGCTAAATCCTCATATGAAATGACTAAGAATGGGAAATAAATAGATGCTATTAATGAAATGCATTTTTCACTCTTCGGATTGCCTGACATGGGTATGTTACAAGCTTGGGTGGAAAATAAGGGAGGATAGGTAACCGACTGAAGTTCAACTAAATCTTATTATGATCGTTTTTTGCATTTATGTATCGGCAGCTGTGAAGTTGCGCTCTGAGATGCGGGAAGAGGAAAATAGGATTTGCTTTGGAAAGCTAATTCCCCTAAGCGACAGAAAACAAACGGCGAGGTCCCCTGACTGTGGATTGTCCAGGGCTTGTTCTGCTGTGTTGTTTGGGATGACAGCTTAATTCCTCTATCAGGGGCTGTTGCTTTGGACTTGGATGACCCCAGACAGAAATGATACATGTGCTACCAGAATCAGCACTTCAAATGCATGTAAAAAAGCCTAACTGACATAAAAATAATGCATTAGCTATGTTTACAGAGATACATCCACAGGAAACAGCATTCAGTAATATCTAGCCAGTGTTCATGCTTTTACTTGTGGCTGCCTCTTACATCGTGATGCACCATGTAGCCGAAAAAGCATTGCTCCATACCAGTTTATGACGACAGCTCCAGCAGACTTATTTATTCATTGGGCAATAATCCCAGAGCAACCAATCAACATTTACTTTACCAAAGTCAGGTCAGTGGAAGGTATTTTTTTTTTTTTTTATCATTTTTGGCTTACTTATTATTTTGGATTTTTAAATTTTTTAAAAGGGTAGTGTAGCGATACCCCCGCAGGAGCTGCTGGTTTAATTTTGGGCCTGCCGTTACCTTACTGTTCCATACGCTTGTCTCAGGGGTTCTCCTTGAAGAGTTGTCCTGAAGAAAGTTCACACCAACAAACACAAAGTTTCTTTCAAGGGGTTTTATTGATTAAAGTTTCCAACAGAGGGGGGTGAAGGGATGGGGAGGACTCAGGTACCTTAATTGCGGATCACAGGTATTTTCTTAGGTCCAGAGGAACAACTGTCTCCACGCTGGACTCAGCAACTACCGGATAGGCCTACCCTCTCGGGCCTATCAACCGGTCCGTAGCTCGATCACAGATAGTCTCTGCCACAGATTTATGAAAGTAGAATTTGCTCAATAGTCTCTGCCACAGACTTGTGAAAGTAGAATTTGCTCAATAGTCTCTGCCACAGACTTGTGAAAGTAGAATTTGCTCAATAGTCTCTGCCACAGACTTGTGCAACCCCTCACCGGGTTAACTTCTGATGAAAAAGAACAGCTCTCAGTGCCAGGATCTTTCAGCCGTTCCGGCAGCACTGTGAGGTAGATTTTGATACGGATACATCGTAGATTTTGATCCGGATACATCCTCCATTTGAGTCCTCAATTGCTCGGTCCCTTCCCACCGGCCAGGCGACACAGGATCATCCCTGGATCAGTAGGCCCCAGCGACTCCTGGGCCTACATCTCAGTAACAGAGCCTCCGGCCAACGTGGCCTCGAGGCGGGAACTGCCAACACATCCCTGAGGCCAGGCTCCCACCACCCACGAACGAACCCCACAAAATGGTGTCTGTCCCTTAAGTACCGTCTACCAGAATGCACAGCGGGTTGACCACACCCCCTGGACTGCTTCTGGGAAAGAGATACCCAATGCATCCAGCCTGTTGCCTTTCCAAACCTGACCAGTGGCGTCAGCGACACCCACCGTCAGGGGGAAAAATCATGCAACAAGCTGAACTAAAACAGAGATGTAATTTGAACACAATCCTTCTGAGCCAAACTATTGCTTAGACAATTATAATTTTAACACATAGCGCCCACTCATTGGGAGCAGGGTGCTACAGTAGCAAAGAGCTAAAACAGGACTACAAATTTTTACATTTTTAAAGTTTAGGTTTGGCATTTTTGACATGCACTCACTAGCCCCTTTATTAGGTACACCTTGCTAGTACTGCATTGAACCCCCTTTTGCCTTCAGAGCTGCCTTAATTCTTCCTGGCATTGTTTTGTGGCAAGGTGTTGGAAACATTCCTCAGAGATTTTGGTCCATAGTGACATGATAGCATCACGCAGTTGCTGCAGATTTGTCAGCTGCACATCCATGATGCAAATCTTCATTCCACCACATCCCAAAGGTGCTCTATTGGATGAGATCTGGTGACTGTGGAGGCCATTGGAGTACAGTGACCTCATTGTCATGTTCAAGAAACCAGTGGTGAGATGATTTGAGCTTTGTGACATGGTGCATTATCCTGCTGGAAGGAGCCTTTAGAAGATGGGTACACTGTAGTCATAAAGGGATGGACATGGTCAGCAACATTACTCAGGTAGGCCGTGATGTTGAAACGATACTTAATTGGTACTAAGGGGCCCAAAATGTGCCAAGAAAATATCCCCCACACCATTACACCACCAGCCTGAGCTGTTGATGTAAGGCAGGATGGATCCATGCTTTCATGTTGTTTACGTCAAATTCTGACCCTACCATCTGAATGTCGCAGCTGAAATCAAGACTCATTAGACCAGGCAACGTTTTTTTCAATCTTTTATTGTCCAATTTTGGTGAGCCTGTGCGAATTGTAGCCTCAGTTTCCTGTTCTTAGCTGACAGGAGAGGCACCCGGCGTGGTCTTCTGCTGCTGCAGCCCATCTGCTTAAAGGTTCGGTGTGTTGTGCAATCGGAGATGGTTTTCTGCATACCTTTGTTGTAACGAGTGGTTATTTGAGTTGCTGTTGTCTTTCTATCATCTCAAACCAATCTCGGACCTCTGACATCAACAAGGCATTTTCGTCCACATAACAGCCGGTCACTGGATGTTTTCTTTTTTTTCAGGACCATTCTCTGTAAACCCGAGAGATTGTTGTTAGTGAAAATCTCAGTAGATCAGCAGTTTTTGAAATACTCAGACCAGCCCATCTGGCACCAACAACCAAATCACGTTTAAAATAAAGCGACTTAAATCCCATTTCTTCCTCAATCTTCACCATGTCTAGATGCCTAAATGCACTGAGTTGCTGCCATGTGATTGGCTGATTAGTAATTTGTGTTACCAACCAAGCAATTGAACAGGTGTACCTAATAAAGTGGTCAGTGAGTGTATTTACATTAGTCCAGCTTGGACCAATGTAAGTATGTATGTCCCATACCTGTTGGAACAACATGGAAGCTTGAAATCCCTCTAGTGCTACTACACTGATCTCAATGCAACAAATTAGAAATAGTGGTAAAGTTCAAGGTAAACAGCTTCATAAGTGTATAGGTGTCCCGGAAGTTATGATCCCAAAAGTTACACAAGCCAGAGTCCCAAAGTGCAAAAAGCTAAAAGAACTTTAAATACTGTATATACTCGAGTATAAGCCGAGTTTTTTAGCACATTTTTTTGTGCTGAATATGCCCCCCTCGGCTTATACTCGAGTCACCTTTTTGCGCCTGATCTCCCGGACTTTGGGGACCCGGTACAAACTTAGCACACATGTAGCCCCACTCTTCCTCTACAAGTGTGCAAAGTTTGTTGTCTGGGGGACCTACGGCCAGGGAGCACCGATTTTTCAAACCCGGGCACCCCTTCCATAGACTCCCATGTTAAACGGTCATTTCTCTGGTGAATTTGGGGACCCAGTACCAGTTGGTTGTAGGTTCCCTGGACCCGAAACTTGGCACACATGTAGCCCAATTTCTCCTCTACAAGTGTGCAAAGTCTGTTGTCTGGAGGACCTACAGCCGGGGAGCACTGATTTTTCAAACCTGGGCACCTCTTCCATAGACTCCCATGTTAAACGTCAGTCTAGTCATGGGCACAGTGAGGCATGGACACAGTGAGGCATGGGCACAGTGATGCATGGACACAGTGAGGTATGGGCACAGTGAGGCATGCACATTGACACAGTGAGGCACAGTGAGGCATGCAGATGGACAACCTAGGCCTTTTAATCAAGTCAATAAGTTTTCCCAGTTTTTTGTGGTAAAATTAGGTGCCTTGGCTTATATTTGGGTCGACTTATACTCAGGTATATACGGTATACCTCCAGGAAGCCAATACAATGCTTTGAAAAAGTATTCATACCCCTTGAAATTTTCCACATTTTGTCATTTTGTCATGAACCATGGCTGATGCTACCAGGGCTGACACCATTTATTTTGGGATCAGATGGAAATATAAAGGTCAATAGACAACTCACTAGCTATATATTAGGTAAGGAATGATAGCTAAAATAGGAAGAATTGGTATGGAGGATTTATGAAAGGGAGGGGTATGCTAGTAACTCATTTAGTTTGGCACAAGGGAGGGAGAAAGTGAAATGTAATAATTTATTTATTTATTTTTTTGTAATATGTTATTGTTGTATGTATTTTGTATTTGTATGTGTGTTTCACGATGCAATTGTGATGGAGGAAAAATGTTAATAAAAAGAAATTGGAAGGAAAAAAAAAAAGAAGTACAATTGAATTAAAAATACCAATTGTATAGGGTTTAAAATATTGTAAACCCCTAACCCTTACTCAAACATGTTAAAAAGCTCTGCAATGTTTTCTATGTTACAAAATAAAGACTTGAATGTTTTTACAGCTGTAATGTTGAAAGACCCAGTAGCGGTTGAATAAAATGAATGTAATCCATTAAAAAACATCAATTAATAAATTTATTGTAGCTCTTTTACTTCTATAATCTTATTGTTTTGTATTTAAAGGAAACATAGGGAGGAAGAACATGCAAAGAGGAGAACAAAGAAAATCTTAGTCTAGAGACTGGGAGGAATGAATAACATATGTGCTGATGACATCATCTCGAAGTGTGACCAGGCTTTGATTGCTTTCAGACTGAAAATCTGGGTCACTGTGCTTTGCTATTATCCGGAGCATATTTCACTGCTAGCATCATGGAGTTTACAGAAAATAAAAGAGAAAACTTCTCTGGTGAAATGTTTTTCCTTCAAGGAAACCGGAGCCTTGCCCTGTGAAAGAACCATGAAGATGCTAAACGGTGTTGCGTTTTCTGTGGAAACTCCAGGTGGCAATATTTGGAGATATTTAAACAATTTTTGCTTTTAGTTGGCTACATCATGCTCTAATGAATGCATAGGGAACTATTGTGACCTTTTATTGCATATTGATTAAAGGGTCAAATGAGGAAATTTATTAAAGTCTCACCCCACCACCTTCCCTGCACTGCCCGTCACTCTATCTTTCTGTTGGAGACTAGAGTTCATCTCAGCCCTGTCTGAGCTCCTTGTTGAATGGTGTTGGAGCTTTTACAACTTGATGACATCCTCCTCAATGACAGAAAACTAACTTGAGTTTTCAGGCCCAAACATTGCACCCTAGGCCACATACTCCCACATACCGGTATGTGGATGTACTGAGCATTTTTGAGTGGCCAAGAGAAGGTAGCAATTGTCAAAATAAGTGTGCCAAGAAGGCAGGAGAGGGAGACGTAAATGATGATTAAAAAGTCACTTGAGAAATTTTATTGAAATCTGACGCCCAAACAAGAAACCTCCAACGCACGTTTCTACTCCAGATGGCGAGCTTTCTTTCTTTTCAATTATTTTTATTTGGTTTATGTCACAAAAATAAAAATATAAAGTTACAACGCCACACAATAGGCATTGAATTGTCATTAATAAATGCAAAATTACATTTAGGTAAGTTCTTATCACACAAGAATCACCATACAGTGAGTCATTTGACAACCGCAGCCATGGTCCTCTTTATGGCATTGGTGCCTCCTCCACACTCCAGACACCCCTTAAAGGGAACTAGCTGTGCCTCGGAGTGCAAAGCCGCACCCTTTAAAGTGGTGATGCAGGCTTTCATGCAATCGACTTTATCACAATTTCTCGTTCTCTTACTACGAGGCTCCCACTACCACTCCAGAGGAAGAGGACACTTCTGACAATAGCCCCACACCTGTGGAACCAGATGCTCTAGATGTCATCCAACATGACCATCCTCTTCCACCTCCATCTACTTCAACCACCATCACTTTGCATGAGGGCACTCAGCCCATGAATGTAGCCTAGCCCTAGTGGCTTATTTTGTCATCTTTCTCCCCTCTTTGTATAACATATTGGTGTCCCCCCCCTCTCCCACCTTTTGTTTACAACCAGTAGCTCCCTAGGGACCTTCCAAGTTGATCCATCCAGTTATCTCGGCATGGTAGCTGACTCTGAGTTTCCTGTAATATCCTACCCTTGTTATATGTATTCACCCATGTATGCAATGGCCTAGACTACTGTTTTTTTTTACAAACTGTTTTGAGAAAATTGCATAACTATCATTGTGATATCCTGTATTGCAATCTCTTTCAATAAAATCTATTGAAAAAAAAAAAAATAGGAAATCTGACCCCTGCTTATATACTCACCTTCTCTGCACTGCCCGACACAAAATCTTTCTGTTGAAGATAAGAGTCCATCCCAATCCTCTCTGAGCTTCTCGTTGAATGATGTTGGAACTTATACAATGTTGATAGCATCCTCAATGACAGCATATGGTCTTGACTTTTTAGGCCCCAGAATTGCACCCTGAGCCACATGTTCCCCAATACCTGGAAGCACTGAGTGGCAGGGTAACACAAAAGATCAGTAGAAGTGAGCCAGGAAGGTGGGAGAGAAAGTTGTAAATAAAAAATAAATAAAAAAGACCCTTTTAAATCCAAATTTCCTTTGCCTGTACTTAATTTTGCTGCTGCTCCCAAACTGCACACTGCCAACACTCTTTAAAAAGCCTAGCTATGGAGAAGCATTGCCACATCAAGTGCCTCCCTAGAAGGCAGTGCTTGGGGGTCTATGTAACCTTTCACATGCTGACATGAAGGGCAGGGACATAGCATTTGGTGTTATCACTAGGGATGAGCTTCGAGTTCGAGTCGAACTCATGTTCGACTCGAACATTGCCTGTTCGCCCGTTCGCCGAACAGCGAACAAATTGGGGTGTTCGCGGCAAATTCGAAAAATCTATGGGAGAAATCTAAAGTGCTAATTATAAAGGCTTATATGCAAGTTATTGTCCTAAAAAGTGTTTGGGGACCCGGGTCCTGCCCCAGGGGACATGTATCAATGCAAAAAGAAGTTTTAAAAACGGACGTTTTTTCGGGAGCAGTGATTTTAATAATGCTTAAAATGAAAAAATAAAAGTGAAATATTCCTTTAAATTTCGTACCTGGGGGGTGTGTATGATATGCATGTAAAGTGGCGCATGTTTCCCGTGCTTAGAACTGTCCCTGCAAAAAGTGTCATTTTTGAAAGAAAAAAATGCATTTAAAACGGACTCGCGGCTATTAATGAATTGTCGGCTCCCGGCAATACATACAAAAGTCATTGATAAAAAAAAAAAAAAAAGCGTGGGGGTTCCCCAGAATTCAATTACCAGGCCCTTCAGGTCTGGAATGGATATTAAGGGGAACCCCGCCGCAAATAAAAAAAAAATTGACGTGGGGCTCCCCCAAATATCCATTCCAGGCCCTTCAGATCTGGCATGGATTTTAAGGGGAACTCCACCCCAAATTAAAAAAAAATGGCGTGGAGTCCCCCTAAAAATCCATACCAGACCCCTTATCCGAGCACGCAACCTGGCCGGCCGCAGGGGAAAAGGGGGGGACGAGAGAGCGGCCCCCCTCCCTCCTGAACCGTACCAAGCCACATGCCCTCAACATGGGGAGGATGTCCCCATGTTGATGGGGACAAGGGCCTCATCCCCACAACCCTTGCCCGGTGGTTGTGGGGGTCTGCGGGCGGGGGGCTTATCGGAATCTGGAAGACCCCTTTAACAAAGAGGACCCCCAGATCCCGCCCCCCCCCCCTATGTGAATTGGTAAGGGGTACATTGTACCCCTACCATTTCACGAAGAAAGCGTAAAAAAATGTTTAAAAAAACACACAAACACCTTGAAAAAGTCCTTTATTTAAAAAAAAAAAAAAAAACCATTCCAGCGCTGAAATCCAGTGTCCCGCGGCGATCCCGATGTCCAGCGCTGTCCTTCATTGGTTGTGCCTGAGCGGACCTGATGGGGAACTCCCTCTCAGTATTTTAAATGTATAGACCCGCCCCTTCTAAAGTTCCCCATCAGGTCCGCTCAGCGGACCAGATGCGGAACATGAGAAGGGGCGGGTCTATACATGTATTACCAAAGTGAGAGCAGTTCCCCATCAGGTCCGCCTCCTCGGTATGTCAGACCCGCCTACGTCATTGGCTTGAGCGGGGAACTTCCTTCACTATGTAAATTTAAATTTACATAGTGAAGGAAGTTCCCCGCTCAAGCCAATGACGTAGGCGGGTCTGACATACCGAGGGGGCGGACCTGATGGGGAACTGCTCTCACTTTGGTAATACATGTATAGACCCGCCCCTTCTCATGTTCCGCATCTCGTCCGCTGAGCGGACCTGATGGGGAACTTTAGAAGGGGCGGGTCTATACATTTAAAACACTGAGAGGGAGTTCCCCATCAGGTCCGCTCAGGCACAACCAATGAAGGACAGCGCTGGACATCGGGATCGCCGCGGGACACTGGATTTCACCGCTGGAATGTTTATTTATTTTTTTTTTTAAATAAAGGACTTTTTCAAGGTGTTTGTGTGTTTTTTTAAACATTTTTTTTACGCTTTCTTCGTGAAATGGTAGGGGTACAATGTACCCCTTACCAATTCACATAGGGGGGGGCGGGATCTGGGGGTCCCCTTTGTTAAAGGGGTCTTCCAGATTCCGATAAGCCCCCCGCCCGCAGACCCCCACAACCACCGGGCAAGGGTTGTGGGGATGAGGCCCTTGTCCCCATCAACATGGGGACATCCTCCCCATGTTGAGGGCATGTGGCTTGGTACGGTTCAGGAGGGAGGGGGGCCGCTCTCTCGTCCCCCCCTTTTCCCCTGCGGCCGGCCAGGTTGCGTGCTCGGATAAGGGGTCTGGTATGGATTTTTAGGGGGACTCCACGCCATTTTTTTTTTAAACTTGGGGTGGAGTTCCCCTTAAAATCCATGCCAGATCTGAAGGGCCTGGTAATTGAATTCTGGGGAACCCCCACGCTTTTTTTTTTTTTTTTCTCAATGACTTTTGTATGTATTGCCGGGAGCCGACAATTCATTAATAGCCGCGAGTCAGTTTTAAATGCATTTTTTTTCTTTCAAAAATGACATTTTTTGCAGGGACAGTTCTAAGCACGGGAAACATGCGCCACTTCACATGCATATCATACACACCCCCCAGGTACGAAATTTAAAGGAATATTTCACTTTTATTTTTCCATTTTAAGCATTATTAAAATCACTGCTCCCGAAAAAACGGCCGTTTTTAAAACTTCTTTTTGCATTGATACATGTCCCCTGGGGCAGGACCCGGGTCCCCAAACACTTTTTAGGACAATAACTTGCATATTAGGCTTTATAATTAACACTTTAGATTTCGAACGTTCGAGTCCATTGTATTTAATAGGGTTCTAAAGTTTACACGAACATTTTGTCTGTTCGCAGGTTCTGGTGCGAACCGAACAGGGGGGTGTTCGGCTCATCCCTGGTTATCACTATTAACTGATATCATCTTGCAGGGGCAGCAACAAATATCTGAGCATTGATAAAGGTAAATATAGGCAGCAGAGGATGCCTAGGGCAAGGTCGATTAGGATTTTGCTTTTTATATATATTTTTTATTAGTTTGAAATAATAATTACTGCCCCAATTTTCTTTAATAAAAAAAGACAACTCTTTGTTCCTTAACCCTCAGTGGGTGAGAGTAGTAAAATTTCCCAGATCTCTTACACAAGTTCACTATACTACTAGACAGCAGAAACCAAATAAACTTGACGATCTTGTAGCTCCGAATGGTTAGAATAACATATTCATCGACAGTGAAAGCTGATCGATGATACCATCTCCTTTTGTTTCCTTTAGTCTATTTTTACTTTAAAAAGGTAAAAAAGAAAGATTGGATCCAACGTGTAGGCTGATATTTCCAAATCTGGGTCAGATCTTTTTCTTTTTTAAATTGGTCACTAATTATTCAATGCTAAATGTTCCCTACCAAAGATATATGCATTAATTTATTAGCAAACGTTAGCGCACAGAATTTGGTCTACTTTAAAGTATAAATTAAGTGAAAATTGGCAGCGCTTTGCACCTATAAAGTACATCAACAAATCAGGTGAAATACTTAAATACTAATAAAATGCAAACAATATACTGTATATCATTTCTTAAACAAAGCAGTTCTATACATAAAGTGCCAACTGAAACTGTGTAAACAACTGTCTCTATTGTAGGTGTAAAAAAGTGCAAAGATTCCAATCTTGTGCAAAAAAGCTGTGTAAGACTTGTACAAACTAACACCAAAGTGCTTAAACCAATAAAAACATATTCCTCCTTAGGAAGTTTGGATAGACAAAACATGTTGGGATGTGGTTTGCTGCATGTGGAGTCATATTTGTTCTGAACTTCCGGTTTCAGTTGTGGTGTAATGCAAACCAGCTTCATAGAGAACTGAGTGGAGCGGTGGCTCTCCCCATAGAGGAGCAAGCTTCGTTACCTGTGCCAAACATGTTGTGGCAACATTATATGTAACCGCGCAATTTGTTGTTCTAAATATATTTCAATAAATTCACTGGTTTTATGCATTGAGCCATCTCTGTGGTCTGTTTTTTATATGATCCTGACAGTGAGGCATAACCATTGCTCCACTCTATAATCCTTCCATATCTCCATAACCCCTCCTTGTTTCCATAACTCCTCCTCATCTCCATAACCCCTCCTCATCTCCATAACTTCTCCTCCTCTCTGACACCCCTCCTTATGACATAACCCCTCCTTATCTCTATAAACTCTCCTCATCTTCATAGCCTCTCTATAACCCCTTCTCCTCTCTATAACCCCTTCTCCTCTCTATAACCCCTTCTCCTCTCTATAATGTATCCTCATATCCTCCTCTTTATAACCTCTCCTCGCCTCTGTAACCTGTTGGAATATAGAATTGTATTTTGTAAAACTACTGTACATAGTAGAGATATATTCTTCAACCAGTTTCTATTTATAAGTGTGTAGCTGCATCTATGTTAAACTCTTTGTCTTTTCCCTATATAAAGTTTCCTTTTTCCTGTCTGCAGTTAAGCAGCAAAGCCCATGTGCACTGTCTGTCTGTTCTGTAGGGCTATATACAATACATTTAACATAACCCCTTCTCATCTTCCTAACCTTTCATCGTCTCTACATCCCCCTCCTTATCTCCATAACTTCATCTTATCTCCATAACCACTCATCTCTATAATCCCTCCTGGTCACCAAAAACCCCTACTTATCTCCATAACCTTTCCTGATCTCCATAACCTTTCCTGATCTCCATAACCTTTCCTGATCTCCATAACCCCTCAATTCGACAGGCAGAGAACTCAGGAAGTTATCAACTCAAAACATTTCTGGCAAAATCAATAGGTATTTTTTGCACTTGTGGATCAGACATTACAGAACACTTTCAATGGTATATTTTTCTGACCAAAAGGAAGCAAAAATGAAAAGTTTATTGTTGAGTTTTATATACACATTAACTCTGACGGTCATCCCAGGACATATTTTAACCAGATGCTTCGATTTGTTATTATAGGTTTCATTTTTCATCGCTTTTCCTTTTTCCTTTCCTTCGCTTAACAAAACAGCTGTATAATATTTAAATCACTACTACAAACAGTGTGTGTTAAATCTCATATGTGGTCTGCATACATTTAGTAAAACCAATACATTCAAGAGACAAAATCACTCAAATAGGAAAAAAGTATATCAATCCATTAGCCCTCTTGTTGCTACTTGTCTGTATATAATAATTTATTTATCATCTAGATAGATTTAACACAAGGGATCACAGCTGCAAATGCCTGTTTAGTTCTTCTGCACATATTTGTTCTATTGTTCCCTCTGGGACAATCTCCCTTCAAGGCCGATGGAAAATAATTAAAACAAGACCACCTTGGTTGTACTGTAGACTGAAATGGTCACTCAGCTAATAACAGGTTGAAAAGTTGAGCTTGACAGACCTTGTATTTTTGTACTTGTCTTAAAGCAGAACCTTTACATAAAAATAAGTGGTCAATTTAAACACTGTGAGTGAATACCCTAGGAAACTTGGGGTTCTGCTCGAGTCCAGACAAACAACCTTCAACTCCGGTGACTCCTACTTAAGGGTACTATAGTGTAGCTATTAAAAAACACAAATCTATTGCAAAGTCCGTAAGTATTCAAGAAGATGTTCTTAGCAATATGCATGCATCAGTAGTGTGAGGAGACCATCACCAACACCCGAACACACTGACTCTTACCCTCAGGCAAATCCATTAGGGACTGGGTCTGGATTCTCTAAAGGGCATTTTTTCTACAGCAGTGTACAGACTTTCTTTACAAATTTTGATTTTTCCTCCTGAGTCTGTGCCTGGGACCCTCTGGGTGGGTCCTTGTGGTAGTGCATATTTGACACAGGCGTTCAGTTTCCTCCTTTTGAATCAAATTACGTGTCACCCCAGATCCATTTGGAGGCATCTATATTGTTTATCATACACAAATAGTTCTGTTGCTGTGGTGGGAACACCAGAGGATATCCCTGAGTTGAACTGCTGGTAAAATTACCACTCGATTGACATAAATTGCCCACAGATCTTTGTTCATGAAGTTGACTGCTGTGGTGGAGGCACCAGTTGACACCCCTAAAGTGGATTACTGCTGAATTTGCCATTGAGTGACATCCATTGCTTATTTATCCTTGCCTGAGGGTAAGAGTCGGTGTGTGTTCGGGTGTTGGTGATGGTCTCCTCACACTACTGATGCATGTATATTGCTAAGAAGATCTTCTTGAATATTTACGGACTTCATATCACTATGGACTCTATTTAGTTTAGTGCTGCACCATCACCATATTATAGTGTAGCTATGTTTCTTAACTTCAGTCGAGAAAAGTCACACCCCCAAGCTAACTGTGCTGTGTAAAATGGGCCATAGATGAATCAATTTTCTTTCCTTCCACCATGGGTGGAAAGAAAGAAAATTGCTTGATTTCCCCATGAACACAATCAATGTTGATGGGGGAATGGCCTTTCCAAGCCAGCAAAACACAATGATTACTGCTAGTGTCTATAGCCACTGGCAGTAATCGAATGTAAAAAATCCAATAGACTGGTTGTACCCAAGTCAATTGATGGACCGAATTGGGAACAATCAGCCTTCCCATACATGGAATGAATCTTGTCAGTCTCTGCTTAACCATCCGAATTTCCATCCACGTATGGCTGGCCTAAATCTCAGGACTAGATAGACGATTAACCAAATCCTTTATCAGCCAAAACAGCTCGTACCTATGTATTCCAGTGTCTGGCGTCTTTAGCTGTTTGTCTGGAGTTCAGCTTTAACACTTTTTTTCTGTAATGAAGGAAAGAACAAAATGATTGGGGGTGGGAAGGCAGGGCAATAACTAGGGTCCAAAACTTCAATCTGAAAATAGTTAGATTAACGTTGATACCATTTGTAGGAAGGGAGGGAGCTGGGCCAAAACACCTTTCTTCAGATGGTATTTCAGATAAAATGCATTTGTAGCTTTTGGCTCTCGGAGAAGAAACAAGATTCTTTCTATAACTGTCTGCTTGCAGTTGGAAATCTGACAGCAACCCCCCCCCCCCCCACCGCCCCCTTCTTTTCTGATTATTACCAGACACGGAGCCTTGTAGCTTTCTGAATTATTCTTTCAAGAAGGGTTTCATTGTGCTGTAAATGGACTCTCTTTAGCAGCAGAAAAGAGTTATCTTCAAGCATGTGTTTATAGTTAAACACCGCCTTTGCATAAAACCTTCAAATTCCTTCTGGTTTTTCAGATGTACCGAGGATTTGGATATGTATTCAAATATATATATATATATATATATATATATATATATATATATATATATATATATATATATATATATATTTCTCAGCCTTGTCACATAGTCCTTTAACATCCGCAAGGATTTTGCTGAATTTTAACCAGCTTCCTTGGATGTGACTAAGAGAAAAAATAAATAAAACGACGTGGCAGGAAGAGGTGGCCAAAATTCTTGGGTGTTTATTTTGTGGCTTGGCTGGGAAGAAGTTATGAGAGGTTAAACTCCTCACATCAGTCTTGCATACTCAGCATTAACCAATCCAAGATCCGCCCTCGGAGGGATGACAAAGAATTTGCTTTTCTTTGTAAATCCGGAGGAAGATTTAATGGAAATTTTAAAAAAAGAGGGGAAGGACAAAATTCCTCTCTTTTTTTTGCAAATAAGAAATCTCTGTATTTCCGTTTTAAAATTGAACACTATAGCTTTTGTTTTAAATGTTTTTAGAGTGTTGTTCACTAACAGAAAACAAATTAAAAACCAATTTGTTATAATCCTTAACCTCCCTTTTTCAAAATCAGTTAAAGCATATTGCAAACCTCATGGACTAATTTTGTTGCACGTTTGCACTCTGTGTGTTTAATAATTACATTTATTATTTAATTTCTCTTTTTATTATCACTGCTTATTTTTTATTCACACAAATTCCATGTTTTTAGCTGAATAAGGAGCCCAGAGAGCTGGAGGAGGAGAAACAGCAGTAACCTGGTCTTCACAAAAGATAATGTAAACTCAACATTTTGTATTCCTGATATGTGCATGCTGTACCATGTACTTGTATGTAAAAGTATCCGGTTCTCTTTGTATTACTTCCTTCATGTGAAATCCCTGGTGTTCCTGCCAGTCCCTCTGCTTTCTTAATAAAAACTGACCAAACTAGGCATACTCAGGTGCTCAGCCTGCTCTCCTCCAATGACCAGACTTGTCCTGACACCTCTCCTCACAGCTATTCACTGTGAAGACCAGGTTACTGCTGTTTCTCCTCCCCTAGCTCTCTGAGCTCCTTATGCAGCTGAGAACATGGAATATGTTATAATAAAAAATAAGCAGCACTAATAAAAAAAAAATGTAATTAATAAACACACATAAAGTGCAAACGTGCAGCAAAATCAGTGCATAAACAAGAAGGAGAGGTGCCTTAACTATTTAATGGAGTATAAAAATGGCAACTCACAAGGATAAAAGTAAATCAGGCACATCTGTGAGGAATATGGAAATCCCGAGAAGATCTCGTCAGTTGACACCTCACTGTTCGCCAGCTCCCACCATATAAATTGTTCCCCGTTAGTAGGAAGTCGGCCGTATGGTGGAATAGGTTCCAAAGCGAGGCTTGAGTTGCAGATGGAGGGCAGCGTAATCACTGTAATGCGATGCGTTTCCGAGCCAGCGAACTGCGAATGATCCGGCAGTCATGCTCCTTTTTCAAGCTATAGTGCAGGGATAAGGGATCAACTATATAGTGCATACATGGTGAGCCCATACACATGCAGACTCAAATTAGGATCAGTATAAAGTCCATAAATATGCAAACAGGCCATTTAAATGAAGATAAATGACATTTAGTGATCCAGAAAGTGTAATTGTGCAATGTAGATAAGAAGGAGTCCACCGCCAGGCATTAGCAGTTGAAAGACGCCTCTTACCACAGATAGGTTGGACGCGGCGACTCTGATCAGTCTCAGCAGCCGCTGTCACAGCCGAACAGAGTGAAGCCGCCTCCCCCTCCTCCTGCAGGCACAGCACTGTGTAGACATAAAGGAGGAGGAGGGGGAGGCGGCTTCACTCTGCTCGGCTGTGAAAGCCACTGCAGAGACTGATCAGAGCCGCGACCATTGGAGAGAATGGGATCGTTGCGCCGGGTCCCGGGTGTGCCGACTGGCTCAGGTGTGGCTCGCAATACCCCCCCTGCAAAGCCACTACCTCGGGCTTTCCGTGTGTGTCCTGTCACCGCTCGGTGCTGCTGCCTAAACCCGCGGCGCTGTCTCACTGTCTTCAGTCCCAGAGGGGAGGGGGGGCGCTGGCCTGACACCCCCCCAGTGTGTGGCACCCGGGGCGGCCTGCCCCCCTGCCCCCCACTTAGTATGCCATGCAGGGTGCTGTGTAATGTAAAGGGGTCCAGAGGTGCAGGGTGCTGTGTAATGTAAAGGGGTCCAGAGGTGTAGGGTGCTGTGTAATGTAAAGAGGTCCTTAGGTGCAGGGTACTGTGAAATGCAAAGGGGTCTAGAGGTGCAGTGTAATGTAAAGGGGTCCAGAAGAGCAGAGTGCTGTGTAATGTAAAGGGGTCCAGAGGTGCAGGGTGCTGTGAAATGCAAAGGGGTCTAGAGGTGCAGTGTAATGTAAAGGGGTCCAGAAGAGCAGAGTGCTGTGTAATGTAAAGGGGTCCAGAGGTGCAGGGTACTGTGTAATGTAAAGGGGTCCAGAGGTGCAGGGTGCTGTGTAATGTAAAGGGGTCCAGAGGTGTAGGGTGCTGTGTAATGTAAATGGGTCCAGAGGTGCAGGGTGCTGTGTAATGTACAGGGATCCAGAGGTGCAGGGTGAAGTGTAATGTAAAGGGGTCCAGAGCTGCAGGGTGCTGTTCAATGTAAGGGGGTCCAGAGGTGCAGTGCTTTGTAATGTAAAGGGGTTCAGGGGTGCGGTGCTGTGTAATGTAAAGGGGTCCAGAGGTGCGGTGCTGTGTAATGTAAAGGGGTCCAGAGGTGCAGGGTGCTGTGTAATGTACAGGGATCCAGAGGTGCAGGGTGAAGTGTAATGTAAACGGGTCCAGAGGTGCAGTGTAATGTAAAGGGGTCCAGAGCTGCAGGGTGCTGTTCAATGTAAGGGGGTCCAGAGGTGCAGTGCTTTGTAATGTAAAGGGGTCCAGGGGTGCGGTGCTGTGTAATGTAAAGGGGTCCAGAGGTGCGGTGCTGTGTAATGTAAAGGGGTCCAGAGGTGTAGTTGTGGAGAGGGGTACACAGTAGTGACAAAAAGATATTAAAGGATGCAAACGCATGCAGGGGGCACAGTGGGGCGTTTTTACATTTTAAGGTGGGGGGGGTGCCAGATATAGGATCCGCCCCGGGTGCCAAGTGCTCTAGGTACGCCCCTGGTTGGACCAAAAATGATAATGGTCAAACCTGCATGTGTCACAATTTAAAAGGACAGGCATCCAGTAGAGACAATTGCCGCTCAGCAGTGGGTTCAAATGTAAAACCGAAAGGTAAAGAGACAAACTGCCATAGTGAAGCTTGTTAAAAATCTCACCATTTATTTGCAAAGTCCATAAACAATATCTCAGAGTGTTTACAATTCAAAGAAGCACAAATACTTCAGCAGGCTGATGGCTCACATGAATCAATTCTAAAAAAGGAAAAAAAAAGGTACTGGGGCATTCAAGTGAAACGGGGACTTTTGATTTTTTACAGGTATAAAAAGGGCTGCTAGCATAGCGGTACTACATGCAGTAGTAAGTGGCAAGTGTGTCCTATTAGTATTAGAAAATGGACAGCGCTGACTCGCATTAACCTCTCATGGTGTGCCAACACCTTACCAAATATCATCAAGTACAGAATTAACAAGTGCAAATAAATATACAGAAAAAATACTGCTTGAAATTCATATACAATAAAGTGCTAGCGCAATATGCTTGTGCAATGCAGTATGTTCAAATAAATGTGCAAAAAAATCAAAGTCCATATATTTCATGCAAGAAAAAAGTTCCAAAACCGTTGATTGTGTAATCCTAAACATGACTAAATTCTTCACAAGAAAATCCTTTCAGGTATACATCAAACACGCAGCGCAGTCCTCCACCCTTAGCACTAGGTAAACTCACCAGAACTCATAGGTGTGCCTATTGCATTAGGGTGTGCACCCCAAAGCTCAAACATACACTACCGATCACTCACAGTGTTCATTCACAAAGGGAAGAGACCGGTAAATTACATATTTACCGCCTCCTTCCCCCACTCATCCTAATACCTTCCCTCAGCAACAGCTGGCGGGAGAGGAGGGAAGGCGGCAGAGCCGTGGGGGGGGGAGGGGGAAGCCAGGGAAGTAGGGGGAATCTGTGCTGCACAGGGTGATTAGGATGTGCCTGGGCACACCTGGCACACCCTGTGTGCACGCCTTTGCCAGAACTATATGCTGTTCAATTCATAAACCAGCTACTGCGCATTACACCATTATGGATAAACTCTGCGGCTGTGATTTCGCTCCAAAGAAATTATCAGATGGCACTCTTATAAAGTCCACACTCACATGGAGGAAGAAGATGAAAAAGAGGAAACTTCCTTAGTGCAAAATCATCTAAAACATTCCTTTTTTTTAAGCATTTAATACACTCACATTTTGAGGTGTCTCCACCGACAGTAGTACAAACAGAACCCTTGTTTATCCAAATCGCCTCTGGCCAGAGCTTTGAGGTGCGAGCGCGATGTCACCATGTGTGGTGACGTCAGCATCCTAGCCCCACCTAACGCGTTTTATCATGTGACGTCCTCAAGGAGCGGAAGCAATTACTGATAGGCATCTCCCCGCTCTATACCTCCGTGAGACAATCGCGGGGATCCCCGCGGCGATCGAGTCTGCAGGCTGCAGGGTCGCGAGCGCGCCGCCGGTGGCGCGCGTGCGACCACACGTCAGGCATTTAAAGGGCAACGTACAGGTACGTGATTGTGCCTGTCCGTGTCATTCTGCCGACGTATAAGTACAGGAGGCGGTCGGCAAGTGGTTAAACTTTCACAAAAAACCTGGAAGCTGATTGGTTTCTTTGTAGAGCGGCACCTGATATTTGCACTCTCCAGTTTTAGTAAATCAACCCCATTGCATGAGCAGATCCTACTGGTGGTACATTTGCATACCTCCTAACCTTCTGAGTTGGAAAGGAGGAACACTTTTTAGCACAGAATATTTACACAATGGACATGCACTTGACACAACCCTCAGACCATGACAAATAATAGAACACGAATAATCACTTTTTTGACCATCTACTTTTCCTTTATATCAACATTTCAAATTAACTAACACAATAAAGTGAATGGTGAAATAAATTTTAAATATAATAAAAGCAAATGTAATTCTTAAATTGTACATTTATTTTTTGCAGATCTCTACACTAGAGCTCAATAAAATGAGGAGCGAGGGTCAAAGGGATTTAGCTCCAAAAAAGGGACAGCCCCTCCAAATGAAGGACAGCTGGGAGACATGAATTCACTGATTGGGTTAGGCCCAGTAGTAGGAAGATCATCCACCCACTAAAGGTGCTCATTATTGCAAAATAAGTGTTGAGAATCAACGTTATAATTGCAAGTAATGATTGGAATCGGAGGCATCGCTTGTGCTTATCAAACTATTTATAGCCCCAATGTGCTTCTCTATAATCTAAACTGGAATGCTAGCCCAAATGTTCTTTTTGACATACAAGAGGATGGACAGTGAATCACAGGATCCTCCTTATCTGGAGTACAGTACTTGGTACTGTTTTCTTTCTGGTGGCTTGATGGAATGGCAGGGAAGCAAAGGAAATGTAAGCATGTGCTGCTGGAAAGAGGGCATTACAGTGGACCTGATTTTCACCCTGAGTGAGCAAAGCATAGGCTTGCTTTAAAAACGTCCCCATATCCTTTGGTCATGCCCAGGGCTGCTCATAGGGGGGGACCACCAGTCCTCTTGTAGGGGGCCCGAGCACACAGAGGGCCCAAACAGCAGAGGGAATCGGTGTGGTCAGGTGGAGGAGCAATTACAGAAGGATGCCTCTTTGCAGCAGCTGAAAGCCGGTTTATTCCCCTCTCACTGGCTTTCAGCTGCTGCAGGGAGAGACACAGACACAGGGCATTGTTGTATTTGCTTCCCCTGCACTACTCTCCCTCTCTGTTTTTAAAATTGTAATAATTATTTTTTTTCAATTGTAAAGTTAAATAATTTTATATATTTTTTTTAAGGAATGTAAAAAAGAATTTAAAAAGGTATAAATTCACACAGGTTCTTTGTTGTGTTTGTGTCCACTGATACTGATTTTAGTGTATTTTGTTTTTTATATTTTCGGGGGCCTTACCAGGTAGGCTGTATGGGGCCCCATGGTTTCTAACAGAAGCCCTGGTCATGCCAGTCCCATAAACCCACAATCGGTTGCAGAAGATACAGGTACCTGGGATGGGTAAATTCCAATCCAAAAGGAGGTTCCACCCCAGAATAAACTTAGTTCTATTTGCTTATAGTTTCCTTTGAGTTTATTTTGAGTTCTTATTATATTCTTCTAGGCCCTAAAGAAGGGGGAGTCATTGTTTTTATGTGATGGTATTATGAACAGTTAGAGGAGCTTTGGACTCTTTCATTTTGTAATATGTCTACATGAGAGGAAGTCAATACCTTGGCCTCTAATCACCTGATCTCTGCTGAATGGAAAGGTCAATGTTCAGAAATGCTAATCCTCTCCTTCAGCAAGGATCATCTGACCAAAATCCAAACGATTTGGTCATGGGGCTTCTGTGAGATCCCAAGGCAGTGGTTTTTCTATCCAAGTGAAGCACTTTGTGTCATCTCCTATCGTTAGGATTTTAATGGAGTAATGCCTTGTACACACGATCGGACTGTCCGTCGAAATAAAGTCTGACGGATTGCCTGACGGAGTTTCCGACGGAATTCCGGTCAAGCTGTCTTGCATACACAATGTCAGACCAAATTCCAACCGTCCAAAGCGCGGTGACGTACAACACGTACGACGGCACTATAAAGGGGAAGTTCAAATCCAACGGCGCCACCCTTTGGGCTGCTTTTGCTGATCTCGTGTTAGTAAAAGTTTGTTGAGAGACGATTTGCGCTTTTCAGCCTCGTGCTTTTCAGTCCGTTACAGCGTGATTAATGTGCTATCTCCATGTGCGAACGCTAGTTTTACCAGTCCGAGCGTTCCCGTCTCGTACTTGATTCTGAGCATGTGTGTTTTTTTCTCTGTCGGAGTTCCATACAGACGATCGGAATTTCTGTTCGGATTTTTTTTTCATTGGAGAAAAAGAAAACATGGTCTCTTTCTAAATCCGTTGGAATTTATGATGGAAAAAAGTCCGATGGGGCAAACACACGGTCGGAATATCCGATGAAAAAATTCCTTCGGACTTTTTTCATCAGAAATTCCGATTGTGTGTATGTACAAGGCATTAGGGATCTTATTTTAACAAAAGGTCCAATTTTAAAGTGTCTCTAGGTCTAAATTTTATTTGAACATCTATTCACAAAACAAAAGTTATATCTCCCTATTTTCTGCCCTCCTATTTAATTAGTCCAATGTAGTTCCACCACAGAGCAATTTCAGGCTAGGATTGATTAGATTTAGAATCATCGCTAAATATCTCCTGCAGTTTCCATGGAAACTTAAGTTAAACGCCGCCCAAAGAAAACAACGTGACATCATTCTGTGATGGTGAGAACTGTTGATACTATCACCTGTGGCCAATATTAGTACAATATTGTATGAAATATTGAAGATAGTGTACCTCTGTGATACGGTATGGCCAACACAAATGGTTGTCCAACCTATACTGAGGATTCAATGCATACAAAATTGATATTTTTTGCTTCTTGGCAGAGGCTGGAGATTTCCTTTACATCTTATATGATTTCTTAGGAATTCACTTGGAAAGAGCTCCACCTATCCCTTCTACATTTTAAAAATCTAACTGTAGGAAAACATTTGATAAAATGTAAAAGAGAAGGGGGTAAAAAATGGTGCGACATACAAGATAAACGGAGGAATAGACATACACAATGCAATAATAATAGTCCTGTGGATTGTGACAACTATATCTGTGGGCACATATATCAGTAAACATACTGAGATAGTTAAACAAAATAGGGTGACTAAACTGCAATAAAGGGGGAAAAAGGGGGAAAAAGTCCATAAATCCAATATAAGGTACCGTATATACTCGAGTATAAGCCGAGTTTTTCAGCACATTTTTTTGTGCTGAAAATGCCAGCCTTGGCTTATACTCGAGTCACCTTTCTGCGCCTTATCTCCCGGACTTTGGGGACCCGGTACCGGCTGGTCGTAGGTCCCCTGGACCCCAAACATGGCACACGTGTAGCTCCTCCTCTACATTTGTGCAAAGTTTGTTGTCCGGGGGACCTACGGCCGGGGAGCACCGATTTTTCAAAGCCGAGCACCCCTTCCATAGACTCCCATGTTAAACGGTAATTTCTTTGATGATTTGGGGACCCGGTACTGGCCGTTTGTAGGTCCCCTGGACCCGAAACTTGGCACACATGTATCCATATTTCTCCTCTACAAGTGTGCAAAGTTTGTTGTCTGGGGGACCTACAGCCACGGAACACCGATTTTTCAAAGCCGGGCACCCCTTCCATAGACTCCCATGTTAAACTTCAGTCTAGTCATGGACACAGTGAGACATGGGCACAGTGAGGCATGGGCACAGTGAGACATGGACACAGTGAGGCATGGGCACAGTGAGGCACAGTGAGGCATGCAGATGGACACCCTAGGCTTATACTCGAGTCAATAAGTTTTCCCAGTTTCTTGTGGTAAAATGAGGTGCCTCGGCTTATATTCGGGTCGGCTTATACTCAAGTATATATGGTATATAACTGATGGTGGCAGAGAAAAGCCGACTCTGCAGATACAATAGGAGGAAAAGACAGGAAGCGCCAACGTGAGTGTAGTATTATGACTATAAAGTTTATTCAAAGGGTTAAACACACTAAAATAGTGTAAAACATTAAAATAGGCTCATCTGTATGCTGGTGGGGCCTCTCCATTCGTTCTCACGGACATCGCCCTGCGTCCAGGGGCCACATGTGTAGTGGTTAGTGATGTGTGGACTGGATGGCGTGTCAAGGAACAGGAAAAACCACAGTGAACCGCAAAAGCGAGTGTGAGGTCACCAGAGAAATATCAATGGCCAGGAAGCACTGGGAGAGATGGGCTGACTGGAATAGGCTGGCTACGCGCTCGGAGCATCAGCTAGGAGAATGCATTAAAAGAAAGATTGGGGACCTCTACAACTTCAAGATGGGAGAGAACGTGTCAGGAACTAGGGGAAGATCTCACTGCTGGACTCCCTTTAAGGTACTGAAAACCAGCAGGTAGCTTAGCCCACCACACTTCTAGTTCTACTGTATTAATATATTTTTTTGAGGAAGGTTTTTCTGGGATTTTTAGAAAGCCACGGCCTGGTAAGGCCAGTTATTTCCATCCCAGGGGACTTTAAATGAGAGACGTGGCATGGTAATGCCACGTGTCTCCATCCTGAATTTGCTCCCCTCCTCAAACACTTCTACTCTAAGTGAATTATTACTTAAGGAGAATGGACCCTTTATAAGCAACCATTATACAAATACAGAGATCAATATAAGTGCACACATGCAATTTGTAAAAAAAGCTGAAGGCGTTTAGGAGAGCACTGATAATGGACTTCAGCATCTCAGAAGAGGAAGAATAATCTGTCTGGAAGACATATTACTGTTATTCAGTGTATATAAAAGCCAAAGAAGCAAGAATGTGTTTTCTGTTTGTCTCCGCTGACGTTCATTGAATGTTCCCCATTAGATCCACCAGACACAGAAATATTATATTATCTCCATTTTGTTCTCTCCCTTGGAATACTGCAAAACATACTGGGAGTCCCACAACTGCAGTATATAGTTATATAGCTTAAGATGTGGATATTTGTGTGAAAGCCCAAAAACCATAAAAGTCCACAATGCCAAAAACAATTAGAAAATAATGGTTCATATTGACGAGCCTCACGCGGGTAAGAAATAAAAAATGGAAAAGGCAGATCTTTGTCTTAAAGAACAACTTAGAGAATTTATTTCAATTAAAGAGCCACCACATGGGCAAGAAATAAAAAATGGAAACAGCAGATCTTTTGCCTTAAAGGGTAACTCCACTTACGTGGGGAAAACAAAATAGCAAATTAAGCAAAAATAATATAGCGTATACAATTGCGACACAAGTCATATTGTAATTAATTGTTATTAAAAAATTACCTTTCCTTTTCAATCTGCAGCCACTGTAATTTTCTGAGAATGCATTGCAATATGGCTACCTGCAGTGTACTGACCACTCCCCAGAAACATCATTTCCTACTTGTGTGATAATGATTGGCTCACCAATTTTCCCAGAAGTCTGCCTAAGATACAAGTCAGATTTCAGGCATCCCCTGTAACAAAAATGAAATTTTTGGTGAGATACTCCCTGTAGGAACACGTCTTAAGGGATGCAGGCCCAGCAGATTTCCTCATTAGTGCCCTGCAGGTGCACAGCTGAGAGATAATTATGAAACCACTCCCATTAGAACTACTCATCACAGAGGCACAGAGGAACATACAGGGATTTCTTCAGAATAACAAAAAGGTAGGAATCTGCAACAAAGGTTGTTATAATCCTTGCAATGTACATAGATCACCCAGAGGGGAATGTTTTTTCTCATCAAAAGTGGAGTTACGCTTCAAGGCTCGATTCACACTAATGTGTTTTTTGATGCATTTTTCAGAAATGCAGGGAATTTTTTTAACATGGGTTCCTATGGAACATGTTCACATCAAGGCTTTTTTGTGCCTCTGCGTTTTTGGAAAGGGTCGGGGACTTATTTTCCAGCAAAAAGCAGCGTTTTGCATGTAATTAGAATTCAATGGACCCGCATCCAAAACGCAAGTACTGCGTTTTTAACACTTTTGCCGTGATTTGAGTTTTTTTAATTTCTTTTTCTTTACACTGTATATAGCTAGTTGCTAAGGAGGGGGCCGGGAAGCCGGCCACCGCATCCTTAACAACCGATGAGTCATCAGTTGTCAGAGGGCTTCCTGCTGACTGTAAAAAAAAGAATTGCCGGCTAAAAAAAAAAAAAAAAAGTTGGGAAAAAAGACAGCGTGGGGACCCCCCAGGTCCATACCAAGCCCTTGGGTCTAGTATGGATTCGGAGGGGACCCCCACACCTATTTTTTTTAAAAATGGCATTGGGGGCCCCCCAAAATCCCTACCAGACCCTTATCCGAGCATGCAGCCCGGCAGGTCAGGAAAGGGAGGGGATGAGCAAGCACCCCCCCCCCTGAACCATACCAGGCCGCATGCCCTCAACATGGGGGGATGGATGCTTTGGGGCAGGGGGGGCTCTGCGCCCCCCCACCCCAAAGCACCTTGCCGCCATGTTGATGGGGACAAGGGTCTCTTCCCGACAACCTTTGCCCGGTGGTTGTCGGGGTCTGCGGGCGGGGGGGCTTATCGGAATCTGGAAGCCCCCTTTAACAAGGGAGCCCCCAGATCCTGCCCTCCCTATGTGAATGAGTATGGGGTACATTGTACCCCTACCCATTCACTAAAAAAAAGTAGTGTAGTGTTAATAAATACAGTAAATAGTTTTTGACAAGTCTTTTATTAAAATCTTCTCCGCTTCTTCTTCTCCCGCATCTTCATCCTCTGGTCTTCTCCTCCCCCTGCTTCTTCTTCCGCTGTTCTTCTGTCTTCTTTATCCTGTGTTCTTCTTCCTCTGCCGCCGCTCCCCGCCGCCGCTCCTCCTCCAATGCTGTGTCCCGCTGATCTGTCCGCGCCAATGTTCTGCATTACTTAAATAACGGCAGGGCGTGGCATTTGGATTGCATCATCCGGAGGTCACGCCCCTTGTAACGTCACCACCCAGGGCATGATGGGTCCGTGCATCACAAGAGGGCGTGGTCACCGAGTGACGTAATATGATTGCCACGCCCCCCGCCGTTATTTAAGTAATGCAGGACATTGGCGCGGACAGCTCAGCGGGACACAGCATCGGAGGAGGAGCGGCGGCGGGAGCGGTGGCAGAGGAAGAAGAACACTGCAGACCCCCAACAACCACCACCCAGGGTTGTCGGGAAGAGGCTCTTGTCCCCATGACAGCATGGGTGCTTTGGTGTGGGGAGAGTAGAGCCCCCCCTGCCCCAAAGCACCAACCCCCCATGTTGAGGGCATGTGGCTTGGTATGGTCTGGAGGGAGCGCTTGCTTGTGGGGGGGCGAGGATCCCATGCCCTTTTTTGTTTTTTTTTTCGTTTTGAGATCAGTTAAAATGATGATCCCGACTTCCATTCAAATCAATTGGCTGAGACCATGCCAAGTCAAACCAAAGCAGTGCAGGAAGCATTTTCAAAGTCGGACTGACACAAGTCGGACCAGTTAAGACGGCTCTCATAGGGAATCATTGATTTTGACATGTCATGTGACTTGTGCTCTGGATGTCGGAGCCCATGTCGGACCAGTGTGAACTAGCCCTCAAGCTTTTACAATAAAACATGTCGCCCAGTATTTTTTGTACCGGCAAATGTCTCCAGACATTTTGTCAGTGTGTGCATGGCTTAAGTCCATTCTCTCTGGTGCTTTGTTCCTCTGTTATCAGCATGAGTCACTTTTGACTAGTTTCTCCAACACATGAGATACAATTTGTGACGGGGAGGGAGATAAGGACACAGCTTGTCCATTCAGAATACAGCTCTGCATACTCCTTCTTTCCTTTGCCTATGTGGAGGGGGGTGCCCCTTTCTTTCAATCAGCTCTCACACAGTGTATTATTATTATTATATTATTATTATTATTATTATTATACAGGATTTATATAGTGGAAACTGTTTGCGCAGCGCTTTACAATATGAGGGCAGACAGTACAGTTACAATACAATACAATACACGAGGAACCAGAGTGCCCTGCTCGTTAGAACTTACAATCTAGGAGGAAGGGTCAAGTGATAAAAAAAGTTAAGAGCTGTGGCTAATGAGCTGATGGAGAAAATACAGCTGTTAGGTGGGGGCAGAATAGGCTTCTCTAAAGAGAAGGGTTTTCAGGGATCGTCTAAAAGTGAGCAGAGTAGGGGTTAATTGGACAGATTGGGGTAGGGAGTTTCAAAGGATGGGTGAGGCTCAGGAAAAGTCATGGAGGTGAGAATGGGAGGAGCTGACAAGGGAGCTAGAGAGTAGGAGGTCTTGGGAGTAACTATGAAATTAAGGTCATACCTGGAGTTCTGTTTTAATGAAAATTCGCTACTCTTAGTGATTAATCTCTTGTGAATTTAGCAACATGAATGCGCTACCAAAAATCATCATCATGTAGTTCTGTCCTTATTTGTTTTCCTGGCTCATCAGCTAGGACATCTCAAACACATTGTAAAAAAAGAATCATTTTGTACCATACAGTAAAGCCTGACTTGCATACAGTACTGTCTTGGGAGGAATGAAGAGAACGATTTAGTTTGTATTTTGAAACTAGGCTAGTGATGTACAGTAGGTGCCGCCGATTTTGTGTCAATCTCGCCTCTGCTAGCAGCGAGATTGACCACCTGCGATCCCCGTCGCGGGAGCCAGTGCCGAGCTATGTCGCTCCTCCCGCTCGCCGCCCCCAATGAATTCCTATGGATGCGCGGCATCTCGTGGGGGCAGCGAGCGCGAGAAGCACAGCCTCCAGCGGCGATATCCAGCGCGATCCCATTGCTCTGGATATACAAAATCGGAGGCACCTACTGTAGCTTGGGGATGAGTTGTGGATGGCTCTGTAAGTTATTGTTAGTATCTTGAATTTATTTGTTGGGTGAGTGGAAGTCAATCAAGCGATTGGCAGAGAGGGGTAGCAGACACTGAGCGGTTGGTAAGGTGGATGAGTCTGGCAGCAGCATTCATGATAGACTGAAGGGGGGATAGCCTATATAAAGGTAATTCAATGAGAAAGGAGTTGCAGTATTCAAGTCGAGGCAAGAGATGACCAGGGAGTGAATTAAGAGCTTTGTGGTGTCATTGGTTAGAAAGGGGCGTATTTTGGAGATGTTGCGGAGGTTGAGGTGGATGTAACTGCAGCCCTCCACCTCCTCCTCACACAAGGATTTTATCACAAATCTGCACTTGAAGGGATGTAGACAAGAGAAGACAAGAGATAAACAAGTAAAACTTATGTAGGGAGATTTGTTTCATCTCTGTGTATCATCTGAGGCTGTTCACTTGACTGGGTATATGTGAGGGTTTACAACCACTTTAAAGTAAAACCATTTAGGCTTTAGTACTACTCTAATGCAAGCTTCATTTTTATAAATGTTGAAAATTACTTTAAAGATTTCTACTAACATATTACAGCTTATATGAGATTTGAATGATAAGGTTTACATATACTTTAACCCCTTCACACCTAAGGGTAAAACAAATCTAAAAACCTAAGCTCAATTTTGCAACTTTGACATGTGTTAGTAAAACTGTACATATTGTAACTACTTAATGTATCCAGGTGGATTATACCTTGTTTTTTTTTCAGGACAAATTGGGCTTTCTTTTGGTGGTACATGGTAACAGATATCTCCTGATTTCTTTTATTATCTAAGGAAAACTGGCTCAAATAAGTAAAAAATAAATATTTTTTTACATTTAGCTGTCTATTTCTTGCTATTATCATAATTTACCATCAAAAAACAACCCAAAATTAATTCTCCTGCCCGACGATAACAGTGGTACCGTATATGTGTATGTTAGTTGTTTGTACCCTAGTACAGCCCAGAAAGAATGGTGTGCATTTTTCATTTTTTATTCTGCCTAAAACACACCGACACTGACTCTAATGCCTCATTTCCACTGAGCGGATCGGTTCGGTAGGGTACGCTATTTTGGGTGTTTCCATTATGAAAGCGTGCCATAAAACCGAACCTTACAGCACGATTCTGGGTCCTGCTTCAGATGTGGGGCCATAGAAAATGGAACGGTTCGGTTAGGGTGGAGCTACAATAAATTCCACTGATTGGTGGACACGCTAGGCATTTTTTCTAAACCCTGTATGGCCCCTAACGGTCCGTTTTGCAGTGGAAATGCTCACCAGAATAGACCGGACCATTCTAAGCGTTCCAAACTGTACCAACCCGAACCGTTCCGCTCAGTGGAAACAAGGCATAACTGACACTGATGCCAACAATTAATTTATTTATTTTTTATTCTACACAAAATACACTGACAGTGACCTCTGACCCTGACCTTGACAATAACCATGGCAACCTTGATCTTGTTATTTTTCTTTTTCTTTTTTAATTTCTTTTTCTTTTTTAATTTGTATTATATTTTTTTATTTTTTTTGACACACTTTAATTGTTTACAATTCTTCTCCTGCAAGAAGAGGAAGAATGTATCATTCTCCTCATTCAAAAGAGGAAAGAAAACCCAGGGGCAGGCTTACAGTGACTGATCACTGTGATAGCCAATCAGAGGTCCCGATCATTGGTACTAGACCCAAGGCTCTCAGTGAGACCCCGGTCTCTGTGCTGGGAGCGCAGAAGGTAAGCATATATGTGGCCCCATGGAAAAAAGCCCACTTCCGTGGGGCCGCATATATAAGTTTATGCGGTCGGCACAAAGGGGTTAAACAACAACCTTCTGTATGTGAAAACACTAAAGCCCCATCTACATGCTTTACTGCTGCAAATTTCCTATTGTGGTAGGTTCCCTTGAAATTGCATGCTCCTCAGGGGCGGGGACTGATGTAAATGATCCTATATACTTTGTAGAGTACATGAAATTATATTAGAGCTACATAAATACAGTGAATAAGTACATTTTGCATGATTCTTCCAACAGAGGGTTTTTCTGTTATTCATTGAGTTAACTAGAAGTACAATATTTTAACATCTCTGTTGACATTCACACCTCTGAAAACAGTGCTATTTTTATGCCTCGGCTTCCACACCTTTATCAAGTCAAATTAATATCTCTGATATGCAGAGAAGCCTTTACAGTACTCCGACAAAGAACGATCTGCCTTAAACAGCTCACCTATGCACCTATAGTTATTATCTGAATATTGCCAAGGTTCGTAACTTTTTATAACAAGAGTCAATATTTTCAGCTGCCTTTCTCTGCATCATAAACTTCAATTACCAATGTGTTTAACAAAAGCCAATGAAAATGAATGCATTACATGCAACTGATGTAAACACTGTAACTCATCATAGCAACAGTTTCTCAAAGGTTAAGAATAACTTTGCACATTCCTTTTTTTAGCCTTATACAAGAATAAAAAAAAAAATTGGCTCCTTATAAGTTTTATTTTTGTTCTTCCTGCGAAAATACCTACTGTCTACCAGCGCATCAGAGTAGACAAATGTAATCTACGCAGCTCACTTTAACTGTCTAAGCTGACAAAGGAAATATGTTTTTTTTGGTACTCCTGGATCAAAAGCGGTAGAGTTGAAAGATAATGTGAGAGGGGTCAGAGCTTGAGGAAAAAGAGCTTCAAAGGGGATAGGGTCTCTATGGATGGCTTCTGCTTTGTTAAGGTGACTAACATAGTCCTTCAGCAGCTTGGCTAAGGGAGTTGGTCCACAGCTAAAGTGGTTGGAGTTTCCAGACCACTATCTTGCTGTGCCATGGAGATAGGGGAAGGGCTTCTCCTTGTCCACTTCAAGAAAGAGGTCATGTGGGGGCCTGGAGAGAAAGTTGGCTTTCCCAAGATGGGGTCATGGGGCCTTTGGAGGAGGAGAGTGAAGTCCTTTTAAATAGTGTGTCCCACACTCGCAGAAGGGGAAATATTCAGATTGGGATGGCAGAAAGGTGGGGGCAATGGAAATATACTTTTTCCTATGGGTTTATTCCATTATGCTTAAAGGAAAACTGTAGTATTGTATATGTGATCGGCTTGAGGTCAATAATCTTAGCAATACATGTTGATGTTTTAAGTGCCTTGTACTATATGTAGTTTGCATATCAATATGTACACAGAGATACAAAATATTGACACATTACATATGAAGGATCTGCTTACAATAGATGTAGTACGTAACCCTGGGGACTGCGGCTTACTGCTTCTCTCTCTCAGTGCAAGTTAGAGTGGCTAAACCCAGCAGACTGTTTATAAGATTAACTAAGCTAATAACATTTGACCTTATACGAGGCGTTGTTCTAGTAAATTTTCTTTGTCGTCTCCTTGCCCACCCCTAATAAACATTCTCTTCAACCCGGAAATCCCTGATAGCTTATCCTATGATTCTATGCTGCCTTGGACCCAAGCGAACATATTCCAACTACGCCACCTAATACATCCAGTGACGCGTACATTTTTATCTTTCTCTGACCTACAATCGAAACATAAGATTCCGAAAACCCTCTTTTATTCCTTCCTTCAGATTAGGCATTTTTTTGCTTCCAGGTCCCCCCAATTGACCCTGAGCATCCCTACTGACTTTGAATTGTTGTGTTCTAGAGGTCCTCATGAACTCCACCAGATTTCCACTATCTACAAAATCTTACATTCAGCTCTTCCCCTCTCCAAACACACATGAGGAAGTGGTCCCACATACTGCATAAGCCTATCTCATTGGGGGATTAGAGACGAATTTGGCATGCTGCCTCCGGGGTCTCTAGATGTGTGGCCCAGAAAGAAACCACGTATAAAATACTTATGTTCTGGTACAGAACCCCTGTGATGGAGTATATAAAATAAATATTTTAATAAACGACTTCTCTTTCTGGTATCTACTTAAATATAGTTTGAGAAGCTTAGCAGGGGTTAAATGTTCTTTTCTTCGATCTGTGAAGGGAAAGTGTGCTGCCCCCCCTACCTCAGGAATTTGGAATAAATTACCATCCTTCTACGAGAACCATCTGTTAGGAACACAAATACATGATGAGATATTTCTGTACGATAAAGAGTTGATTGATTTTCATATAGGGAACTAGAAAGCTAATATATGCTAATTAAGGATATTGTTTAAAAGTATTTTCACGTGTGTGTCCTAGTATTCATGAAACAATAAGACAAAAAGTGTTTTCCTTGATTGAGACCTCAGAAGTGAAGGAAAGGGACAGATGTCTTTTCCCATCCCCCCAATGCTGGATTCACTTCCCTAGGTCCCTCCATCCGGCCCAAGCCATCGAACGAAGCAATATGGCGATCGAACTCTGGAATGTAGCCTAATGACTTGCCACAAGGGAGAGGACGTCACAGAGGAAGATGACCATATGTGAACTTAGCCAATCATGTGTAAATGTTTTTATGATGACGAGTGTATGTGTCATATTATCTATATAAGTCAAGTTTGAATAAAGGAGCCCCACAGGGAGCTATACATGCGAAGGAAGCTATACTGATGAGTCTGATTTCAGTGTGCAAACCTTCACACAGGCCTACATGTATATTTTAACATAGATTTGAAGCAGCGGCAGAAGATAATAGTTTCTGGGATTGTACCAGAATTAATCCATTACACCCCCGAATTCCTAGCAGCGCATAAACTGACCCCATATAACCATTGTTGGAGATGTGGCTCCTCTGTGGGTACCCATTTTCACATTTTTTGGGATTGCCCTGTAATAATTCCCTTTTGGTCACAGGTTCATGATCTCATGGAGAAGACCCTAGAGATAAGCGTCCCCTTTCAACCTCTATATATGTTATTAGGCCTACCTCTCCCTAAAGTCTCCAAAAATCTCCACAAACTGATGGCTTTTCTTTTACTGGCAGCCAAACGTGTCATTCCTCAATGCTGGAGAGCTACCTCTCCTCCCACTTTTGCAAAATTTTTAACGACAATTGCTGATATTTGAAGGATGGAACGCCTTACAGCTGTTATAGACGATTTTTTACCCAAATTCGAAGCTATCTGGGAGAAATGGGACTCTTCTGATTTTAACACAGAGCCTCAATCCACCCCACCATAATAACTGCTTACCCATTATCCCTGTTCCTACAGAATTGTATAATATGATTCTCCTCCTGCAGGTAATGGACTGTTGATATGTCATTTTGTCCAGCAGAGCCATGATATGTTGATAATGTTGAACCCATTACTTATTTTCTATCTTATGATATAATTATTAGACATGTGCATTCGTTTTTGTCCGAATGCATTTTCGTCCGAATTTCAGCTATTTTCGTTATCGTTTTAACAAACGAAAACGAAAGCACAGAATCCGAAAACCGAAAGATCCGACATAAACAAATGCTTTATTTTCGTTTTCGTTGCTACAACAGTTCGATATAGATAGGAGATTCGACGTGACGCTGACAATAACAATCTGTGTCTATCGAACCTGTGGTCGAATGTGCCTAACATTAACTCTATTAGTCCAAGATTATTCTACATAGAGAGAAAAGATTCGACATAGGAGAGAAAAGATTTGACATTATAGAGAGAAAAGATTTGACATAGGAGAGAAAAGATTCGACATAGGAGAGAAAAGATTCGACATAGGAGAGAAAAGATTTGACATTATAGAGAGAAAAGATTCGACATAGGAGAGAAAAGATTTGACATTATAGAGAGAAAAGATTTGACATAGGAGAGAAAAGATTCGACATAGGAGAGAAAAGATTTGACATTATAGAGAGAAAAAATTCGACATAGAAGAGAAAAGATGCGACATTATAGAGAGAAAAGATTCGACATAGGAGAGAAAAGATTCAACATTATAGAGAGAAAAGATTCGACATAGGAGAGAAAAGATTCAACATAGGAGAGAAAAGATTTGACATTATAGAGAGAAAAGATTCGACATAGGAGAGAAAAGATTCGACATAGGAGAGAAAAGATTCGACATAGGAGAGAAAAGATTCGACATTATAGAGAGAAAAGATTCGACATAGGAGAGAAAAGATTTGACATTATAGAGAGAAAAGATTCGACATAGGAGAGAAAAGATTCAACATAGGAGAGAAAAGATTTGACATTATAGAGAGAAAAGATTCGACATAGGAGAGAAAAGATTCGACATAGGAGAGAAAAGATTCGACATAGGAGAGAAAAGATTTGACATTATAGAGAGAAAAGATTTGACATTATAGAGAGAAAAGATTTGACATTATAGAGAGAAAAGATTTGACATAGGAGAGAAAAGATTCGACATTATAGAGAGAAAAGATTCGACATAGGAGAGAAAAGATTCAACATTATAGAGAGAAAAGATTCGACATAGGAGAGAAAAGATTCGACATTATAGAGAGAAAAGATTCGACATTATAGAGAGAAAAGATTTGTTATTATAGAGAGAAAAGATTCGACATAGAGAGAAAAGATCACTGCTTGTGGGCGGAACATTCGACCGGAAATGTATGATTGCAGAGTCGTACAGTTTCGCTGCTCCGTCTAATCTTCTTTGAACATTCGACAGACACCATAAGCCTTCAATGACAGATTCGACCTTAATTAATTCAGATTTTCGGACGAATGCAATTTTTAACGAAAAACGACATAAATAAAAACAAATTTCGGGAGTAACTTAATAAATTTATTTTTCGGACGAAAACGAAATTCCGAAACAAAATATTTCAGTGTGCACATGTTTAATAATTATCCTGTATGCAACCAGACTTGTATGTTCCCTGCTAAAAGTGCGACTGTTCATTTCTTACACTCTTTGTCATTCAAATGTCTGGATTGTATAATTACTTTGTCTAATTTGAAAATCTATAAATAAACAATAAAAAAAAAAAAAAAAAATCATTTGTCCTTATACCTTGTACACACGGTCGGAATTTCCGATGAAAAAAGTCAGACGGAATTTTTTCAACGGATATTCCGACCATGTGTGTGCCCCATCAGACTTTTTCAGTTGGAAATTCAGACGGAGTTAGAAAGAGAACATGTTCTCTTTTTTTCCGTCGAAAAAAATGTTGTTCGTCTGTATGGAACTCCGACGGAGAAAAAACCATGCATGCTCCGAATCAAGTCGACACATGCTCGGAAGCATTGAACTTAATTTTTCGTCGTAGTGTTGTACATCACCGCGTTCTTGACGGACGGAATTTGGTGTGACAGTGTGTATGCAAGACAGCTTGAACGGAATTCCGTCAGAAAAATCAGTCAGAGTTTATCCCGACGGAAAATCCAATTGTGTGTACAAGGCATTACAGTCCATCTCTGGGTTCCCCCTCCCACATGCAATTATTCAACCCTCTCCCAATGGAGAACCTCCTCCCTATTGGCATGATGTACTAGATTTTCTTCATCTTTAGATCTTCTCCAATGAAAGGTGGTCCTTGGAGAAATTCCTTGATGACATCAGTTCCTTTTTCTGCACCAATACACTGTGAGTGAATGAAATTCAGGAAGTGTGTCCGTGATGTCCTGTACTCCTAGGATCCTTGGTCTTCCAGGATGACTTGTGGAAGACTGAGGATATCTACCGGCATAAAGTAATTCATGTGGAAGACAGTAGGATTTACAGTTAAGCCCTGTACACACGATCGGATTTCCTATGGATTCTAATCCGATGGATTTTTCCATTGGAAATCCGATGAAGCTGACTTCCATCAGTCTTGCCTACACACCATCAGTCAAAAATCCGACCGTCCAAAATGCTGTGACGTAAGACACTCCGACAAGCCGAGAAAAATTAAGTTCAATGCTACTGAAAATGCGTCGACTTGATTCTGAGCATGCGTGTTTTTTTTGTCCGATGGAGTTCCACACAGGCGATCGGAATTTGCTATTGTTTTATTTTCCATTGGATAAATTTAAAACATGTTCTATTTTTTCTCACCAATGGAAAAAGAACCGATGAGGCCCACACACGATCAGTTTGTCCGATGAAAAAAGTCCATCGGACTGTTTTCATCGGTGAAACCGATCGTGTGTACAGGGCTTTAGTATTGTAGCAACAGCTGCTTTGGTCAAAAAAAAAAGTGTGTATAAGTATTACACCTATTTTAAAGAGATGGAATAAGCTATTTTCAGGGATATGGAAACAGTGCTATAAAAAAGAATCTTAGTGGGTTTATTACATTTGATGTCTTTATTGCTTTACACAAATGCATAAAGAGTTTTTCTTTTGCAGTGAAAAGGCCTCTGTTGACCTGAAGGATTTTGGAATCGGCAGAATGAAAGTAAAAGAAGGGAAAAGGAGATGGATATAAAAGGCAGGTCAAGTGAAGTGGAATAAACCACAGACAGTTTTGATGACTCTTTTAATGTTATAGATGACCTCTGTGGAATATAGACCATAGCTAAGACTGCTAGTGAGTTCAGAAAGGCAACAAGCGATGTGCAGAGTGTCAACCATAACCCTGGGTAAGTATTCAAATGTGATCTTTCATTGTTCTGATTGATGAACGGTATTTGGTTATTGTGTGCTAACTTTAAATATGAAATCACAAAAACCTCCCAGCTCCCTAATCACACACACAGCGGAGTCTCTCCTCCTTTCACCCACAAGTGCTTATTTCTGTGTACTAGCTATCTTTTTACACTAGTCTCTGCCTTGCACTAGCGTTCTGCATTTAAAAGTAGAGAGGAAAGAAAAAAGACAGTATGCAAGTCAGGCTTTACTGCATGGTACAAAATTATTCTCTTTTTACAATGTGTTTGAGATGACCAACCTGATGAGCCAGCAAAATAAATTAGGACAGAACTATGTGATGATGATTTTTGGTAGCTCAATCATGTTGATAAAATCTCAAGAGATTAATCACGTAAGAGTAGCAAACTTTCATTAAAACGGAAATCCAGGTATGACCTTGATTTCGTAGTTCCTCCCAAGACCTCCTACTCTCTAGCTCCCCCGTCACCTCCTTCCATGATCGCTTACAGGACTTTTCCAGAGCCTCTCCCATCCTATGGAACTCCTTACCCCAATCTGTCCGATTATCTCCTACTCTGTTTGCAATCCTTGAAAACCCTCCTCTTCAGAGGAGCATATCCTGCCCACACCTAACAACTGTACTTTAATTTTCTCCATCTTCTCATCCCCCACAGTTATTACCCTTTTGTATCACTTGACCTTCCCCCTAGATTGTAAGCTCTAAACGAGCAGGGCCCTCTGATTCCTCCTGTATTGAATTGTATTGTAACTGTACTGTCTGCCCTCATGTTGTAAAGCGCTGCACAAACTGTTGGCGCTATATACAGTCAGGTCCATAAATATTGGGACATTGACACAATTCTAATCTTTTTGGCTCTATACACCACCACAATGGATTTGAAATGAAACAACCAAGATGTGCTTTAACTGCAGACTTTCAGCTTTAATTTGAGGGTGTTTACATTCAAATCAGGTGAATGGTGTAGGAATTACAACAGTTTGTATATGTGCCTCCCACTTTTTAAGGGACTAAAAGTAATGGGACAGATTAACAATCATGAATCAAACTTTCACTTTTTAATACTTGGTTGCAAATCCTTTTGCAGTCAATTACAGCCTGAAGTCCGGAACGCATAGACATCACCAGACGCTGGGTTTCATCCCTGGTGATGCTCTGCCAGGCCTCTACTGCAACTGTCTTCAGTTCCTGCTTGTTCTTGGGGCATTTTCCCTTCAGTTTTGTCTTCAGCAAGTGAAATGCATGCTCAATCGGATTCAGGTCAGGTGATTGACTTGGCCATTGCATAACATTCCACTTCTTTCCCTTAAAAAACTCTTTGGTTACTTTCGCAGTATGCTTCGGGTCATTGTCCAGCTGCACTGTGAAGCGCCGTCCAATGAGTTCTGAAGCATTTGGCTAAATATGAGCAGATAATATTGCCCAAAACACTTCAGAATTCATCCTGCTGCTTTTTTCAGCAGTCACATCATCAATAAATACAAGAGAACCAGTTCCATTGGCAGCCATACATGCCCACGCCATGACACTACCACCACCATGCTTCACTGATGAGGTGGTATGCTTTGGATCATGAGCAGTTCCTTTCCTTCTCCATACTCTTCTCTTCCCATCACTCTGGTACAAGTTGATCTTGGTCTCATCTGTCCATAGGATGTTGTTCCAGAACTGTGAAGGCTTTTTTAGATGTTGTTTGGCAAACTCTAATCTGGCCTTCCTGTTTTTGAGGCTCACCAATGGTTTCCATCTTGTGGTGAACCCTCTGTATTCACTCTGGTGAAGTCTTCTCTTGATTTTTGACTTTGACACACATACACCTACCTCCTGGAGAGTGTTCTTCATCTGGCCAACTGTTGTGAAGGGTGTTTTCTTCACCAGGGAAAGAATTCTTCGGTCATCCACCACAGTTGTTTTCCGTGTTCTTCCGGGTCTTTTGGTGTTACTGAGCTCACCGGTGCGTTCCTTCTTTTTAAGGATGTTCCAAACAATTAATTTGCCACATCTAATGTTTTTTGCTATCTCTCTGATGAATTTGTTTTGTTTTTTCAGCCTAATGATGGCTTGCTTCACTGATAGTGACAGCTCTTTGGATCTCATATTGAGAGTTGACAGCAACAGATTCCAAATGCAAATAGCAAACTTGAAATTAACTCTGGACCTTTTAGCTGCTCCTTGTAAATGGGATAATGAGGGAATAACACACACCTGGTCATGGAACAGCTGAGCAGCCAATTGTCCCATTACTTTTGGTCCCATAAAAAGTGAGACGCACAAACTGTTGTAATTCCTACACCGTTCACCTGATTTGGATGTAAATACCCTCAGATTAAAGAAACGTACCGCTTCAAGCTGCTAGACTCCAATGATTGCTCCCGCCCTGTTACACTGACAGGTGCTGGCTATACGCTGGTCCGTAGGAAAAGGAAGAGGACCTGGACTGCCGCACTCAGTAAAACGGTTTATTGCAAAATATTTTCAAAAAGGTCAAATCCAAAAATGTATCCATAAATGCCAAAGACAAACCAAAACAGACAGTGGACATGCAAGGGCTAACAGCTGACGCGTTTCACATCATAACTTGATGCTTACCATAGCTGAATTAGGTATACTTTACAGTCCAGGACCTCTTCCTTTTCCTACCCTCAGATTAAAGCTAAAAGTCTGCAGTTAAAGCACATCTTGTTCGTTTCATTTCAAATCCATTGTGGTGGTGTATAGAGCCAAAAAGATTAGAATTGTGTCGATGTCCCAATATTTATGAACCTGACTGTAAATCCTGTATAATAATAATAATATTATTAATAGTTACATTGATCCCGCTTGTACCAATGTAAGTATGCATATCTCATACCTGATGGACCACTATGGAATCAACAATCATTATATTAGTCAGCACTACTACAATGCTCGCTGTAATCTTCCAGGCCCTGTCCAAACTACCCCACTGCATACTGACCACAGGGGATCAATTGCTTGGCACTGCTGCCATTTACAGAATACCTTCTATTTTTTAATGAATACAAGGTGTTCTTTGATTAGACAAGGTGGAGATTGTGATGTCCCCATCTGCCTCTTCACTTCATCCAATCAGAGAACTTCTTGTATTTATCTTTGGGCACAGGACCTGGGAGATAGCGGACCATTGTGCTCCATCAGGTATGAGATTTGCATACTTACATTATGCCAAGCTGGATCAATGTAATTATGCAATTACGATCCTCTCTGGAGTTCAGTATTAAACAAATGAGATGATGGTGGAGGAAAGGAGTAAGGGCCCTTATAGTGTAGTTATAATTATTATAAATTGTTAACAAACAGAAATAATTTAGGTGGAAAGAGTAAACTTATATTTGCTGAGGTTGTGGTGGCCCTGTTGGGTGAAACACACAACCTTCCATGGACGCAAGTGTAGAATCCCCCTGTCGCCATGCAGGACAGAGTTGGTCACTCTCTATGCCGATGGAAATGAGTCCGATGGGGCCCACACACGATCGGTTTGTCCGATGAAAACAGTCCATCGGATTGTTTTGATCGGTAAAACCGATCGTGTGTACAGGGCTTAAAGCTCCTTAGAGAGATGGTGATTGGGATATAGCTGTAAATCCAGTTCATTGTTTTATAAACATTTCTGAAAATGATTCACAAAAGTTATGTGTAGTTTGGAATGAAATCCAGAACAGACTTCTCCGATTTCAAAGCTGTGATTCACTTTTTATGTGGCTCAGATATTAATAACAGTTCAATTTGTGAGCAAACATTGAGCCAACTTTTTTTTTGTAAGGCTGTCTTTGTTTCCATTCTTCAGAAAAGCGAACAGCTTGGCATTACATTGTGAATTTTTAGCTCACAATGGGGTAACGTACTACTGCAGAAATGGAAATACTTCTCTGAAGATAACTAATACGGCAAGAAGAGTCACAGATAAAGAATGTCAAAATGTCCTTGGAATAAAAGGGTGCTTTATGTATAGAGAAAAAAAAACATGGAATTCCTAGTTTTATGAGGGTTGGATCTACTTAATTGTCTTTCTGTTCTAGCAGTTTCATAGATAGAAGGCTTGAAAAGGTTGTAGTTGTGATTAGGATACTGCTTCAAAAAAGCTGGTGAGCCAAACCCATTACCGCCACTCGGCATACTTTACTACTGCTCACTGCTGCACTTCAGGTGGCCTTGCTACTGTTTATGCTGATCTGGACTTCAAATGTCATCTTCTGCCTAGTCCTTTTTGTTAATCCTCTTATATACTGTATATACTCGAGTATAAGCCGAGTTTTTCAGCACATTTTTTTGTGCTGAAAATGGCCCCCTCGGATTATACTCGAGACACCTTTTTGCGCCTGATCTCCCAGACTTTGGGGACCCGGCACTGGCCGGTCCTAGGTCCCCTGGACCCCAAACATAGCACACATGTAGCCTCACTCTTCCTCTACAAGTGTGCAAAGTTTGTTGTCTGGGGGACCTACGGCCGGGGAGCACCAATTATTCAAACCCGGGCACCCCTTCCATAGACTCCCATGTTAAACTGTAATTTCTCCAGTAAATTTGGGTACCCAGTACCAGCCGGTCGTAGATCCCCTGGACCCGAAACTTGTCACACATATAGCCTTATTTCTCCTCTATAATTGTACAAAGTTTTTTGCCTGGGGAACCTACGGCCGGGGAGCACCGATTTTTCAAACCCGGGCACCCCTTCCATAGACTCCCATGCTAAATGTCAGTCTAGTCATGGACACAGTGAGGCATGGGCACAGTGAGGCATGGACACAGTGAGGCATGGACACAGTGAGGCATGGACACAGTGAGGCATGGGCACAGTGAGATATGGACACAGTGAGGCATGGACACAGTGAGGCATGGACACAGTGAGGAATGGACACAGTGAGGCATGGACACAGTGAGGCATGGACACAGTGAGGCATGCACATGGACACAGTGAGGCAAAGTGAGGCACAGTGAGGCATGCAGATGGACACCCTAGGCTTATACTCAAGTCAATACGTTTTCCCAGTTTTTTGTGGTAAAATTAGGTGCCTCGGCTTAAATTCAGGTCAGCTTATGCGGCGTACACACGATCGTTTTTCATGCCATTTTTTAAACCGATGTTTTTCTCGTCGTTTTTTTCATGTTTCCTCTCAAGCCTGTCTTGCATACACACGATCATTTTAAAAAACGTTCAACCAAAGCGCAGTGACGTACAACACGTACGACGGCACTATAAAGGGGAAGTTCCATTCGGATGGCGCCACCCTTCATGTTAGTAAAGTTTGTTGAGCGACGATTCGCGCTTTTCAGCCTCCTGCTTTTCAGTCCGTTACAGCGTGACGAATGTGCTATCTCCATTACAAATGCTAGTTTTACCAGAACGTGCGCTCCCGTCTCATACTTGATTCTGAGCATGCGCGTTTTTTTTCACCTCGTCAAAGCATACACACCATCGTTTTTCACGTCGTTAAAAAAAACAACATGAAAAACGGCGTGAAAAAATAGAGCATGTTCGAAATTTTTAATGCCCGTTTTTCACGTCGTTAAAAATGCTCTGGAGCATACACACGATCGGTTTTAATGCCCATTTTTAAAAATGGCATTTTTAACGGCATGAAAAACGATTGTGTGTATGGGGCATTATACTCGAATATATACGGTACTCAGTTGTGTTAGTTCCATTGTTAACCACCTTCTGCTCGGTCATATTATTATAATTCAGCCGGGCAAGAGCACTGCTGTCCCGGGTGGACGTCGTATATATCAGCTTCCAGGTTCTTTTGTCAACGCTTAGGCTACTTTCACACTGAAGCACTGGGTGCGCTGGCGGTATTTTTAGCGGCGTTTTACCGTTGTGTTTGCCGCGATTTGCGGGCGATAGCGGGGTGATTTTAACGCCACTAGCGGCCGAAAAACGGTTAAACCCACCCGCAAAAACACTGCATTGATTTCAATGGGCAGGGGCACTATAGGAGCGGTATTTTTACCGCTCCTACCGCGCCTCAAAGATGCGGCTGGCAGGAGGTTTTTTTACACTCCTGCCAGCGCACCACTCCAGTGTGAAAGCCCTCGGGCTTTCACACTGGATACAAAGAAGCGGCTCTTTCAGGGCGCATTGTAGGTGCTATTTTTAGCGCAATAGCGCCTGCAAAGCGCCTCTGTGTGAAAGCAGCCTTAATTGAACAAGCTGAAGTTAGAAGCTGATTGGCTATTATGAACAGATTTTGCACTCTCCAGTTTTAATAAATCAACCCCACAGTGTCTATTTCTTGTAGTAAATATGGAAATAATCATAGGCGTGCGCACAGGGTGTGCCAGGTGTGCCCAGGCACACCCTAATCACACTGTGCAGCACAGATTCCCCCTACTGCCCTGGCTCCCCCCCTCCTTCCCCTCACAGCGCTTCTAGCTTCCCTACTCTCCTCTCCCACCGGCTGTTGCTGCTGGGGATGTTTTAGGATGAGTTGGGGAAGGGGCAGGTAAATATGTAACTTACCGGCCCTTTCCCTTTCATCGTGAGTGATCGCTAGTATATGTTGAGCTTTGGGGTGCACACCCTAATGCAATAGGCTGCGCACGCCTATGGAAATAATACTGCGCTAATACCCTAAAACAATATACCAGTAAAAACAAATATGATAGCAGCAGCTAAATAGTGGAATATACACCAAAATTACAAGTACAAAGGATAGCCGCACTAACCCACAAAATGAATCAATAAAACACAAATACAAAAATAATATGTGCCATCAAAAAATGAACATAACATATGTGAATGCATTAATAACATGTGATATAAACCACAGGAATGCAGATCCATATAGGTCTCCACTCTCTATTTGGATCTGCATTCTTTCAAGAATCTCACAGTTTTTGAACATTTATTTGTCACTATTTTGGACACTATTCACACAGATTGTGTCAAGAATCTGAAGACAAGATTTCAAGTTTATTCTCTTGTCTCTCTTCCTGTGGTTTATATCACATGTTATTAATGCACTCACATATGTTATGTTCATTTTTTGATGGCACATATTATTTTTGTATTTGTGTTTTATTGATTCTATTTCTTGTAGCCATGAGCATTTTGTTTTGATTTGTTTTTCGGATGAATACGAATCTCCAAATTGACATAGTAATGAATGTCATCGAATCCGAAAAAATTATAACGAAATTAATGAATGCACTCATTTCATTCGGGTGACATCACATGATGCAATAGTAGTGTGGGCCAATGGGGAAATTAATTCAATTTTATAATTTGTTCAATAATTCAGATTCGGATAAGGAATGGATCAAAATTTCGTTCTATTCATTAATTCGGATGCACATGACACCACTCAATATTTTCCAAACAGCTCCTGCCATTTCTCTTGGTCGCTTGGACTAGCTTCTGAAAATATAGAATCCTTTTAATTTAAATCCGTCCTATCCGATAATATATAGACTATATAGCAATCTTCTTGAGGAAGTTCCATCAACAGGGACGATACGCGTGCAGGAGGACGTTTGATACATGTTGTGTACCTCAGCACTGGGATGACAGTGCTATAATTGTGAGTAACTTTTTAAGCAATGAAGAAAGTATTTTAGCCATACAGAGAGCACTATATACTTTTATTTGATCTTTTTATGGTCACCATGGTCCTATCCATTGGTTATGAGAGTGACATCTTGCGGTTTGCTGTGAAGGGGGTTGGTTATTGAATGTTTGGATCCCTTAAGCCCCATACACACGGTCGGACTTCCATCTGACTTTTCCGTGGATTTTTGTCCGAACGGAGTTGGCCGGGCACACCCATAGCATACACACCACAGGACTTTTCTGCAAACTTTCCTAAAACTTTTTGCAACATCACATGGTTTTTCTGCTCTTTTCTGCTCTTTACCGCCACCCTTTGGTCAACTTCTGCTATTGTTGGTTGATTTTAACATTAGTTGTTTTGTCCATCGGACAAAAGTCCTATGGTTTTCTGTACACACGGTAGGACTTTGCTCCATCGGACTTTTGTTGGGCAAAAGTTTGTCCATTTGCAGACCCAACTTTTGTCCGATGAAAACAAAATCAAACGAAAAAAAGTTTGTCCGATGGAGCGTACACACGGTCGGATTGTTGGTCCAACTTGCTTAAAACGAAGTTTGTTGGGCAAAAGTCAGACTGTGTGTACGGGGCTTTAGAAGCATTTTTTCCATCCTTGAAATCTTCCAGTGGGGAATGCCTGATTGACCTGTCTGTTAATTCAGAGGTCTGAGGTGAGAGGCCTGTATATACGGTGGTGGAGGCACTGATAAGGACACACTATCTTAATGTTTTCTGAGCGCCCTGATCACCGCTGAGGAGATTCTACTTATCTTTGGTGTCATCCTTTCATGTCATCTTTTGCTCTCATACCATATGAATTGGGGATTTTCATGACTCTTTTGTCAGCAATTTTGTTCTTATGTGTTTTTAGTTATTAGTTTGTTAGCGCTGCACTGCCTTTTTTGTCTATATAGCAATCTTCCAGAAAAACAATATTTTTCTAATCCACCTGGACCAACGAATATACCATAAAGACATGGATGAGCAAGTTTGTGGTGAAGGTACTTGACTGGCCTGCACAGAGACCTGACCTCAACCTGATAATACACCTTTGGGAGGAATTGGAGTAGAGACTGCTAGACAGACATTCTGTCCACATCAGTGCCTGACCTCACAAATGCGCTTCTGGAAGAATAGTCAACATTCCCATAGACACACTGCTAAACTTTGTGGACAGCCTTCCCAGAAGAGTTGAAGCTGTTATAGCTGCAAAGGGTGGGCCAACTCAATATTGAACCCTACGGACTAAGACTGGGATGCTATTAACCACTTGTCCCCCGCCCACTGTCAATTGACGGCGGGCGGAGGATACTCTCGTTCTGGGAGGACATCATATGACGTCCTCCCTTTAAAACGAGCTAGGAGGCGCGCGCGCGCCTGCCGCGTTCACAAGGCCCCGATGCACGTGCCCGGCGGCCGCGATTGCCGCCGTGCACCCGCGATTGCCCGGGAAACGAGCAGGAAAGTGGATCTCTGTGTGTAAACACAGAGATCCACGTCCTGTGAGGGAGAGGGGACCGATGGTGTGTCCCTTGTACATAGGGACAACCATCGGTCACCTCCCCCAGTCAGTCCCCTCCCCCCACAGTAAGAACACTTTGAGGGAACATATTTAACCCCTTCCCGCCCCCTAGTGGTTAACCCCTTCCCTGCCAATCACATTTATACAGCAATCAATGCATTTTTATAGCAGGGATCGCTGTATAAATGTGAATGGTCCCAAAAATGTGTCAAAAGTGTCCGATGTGTCTGCCGCAATATCGCAGTCACAATAAAAAATCGCAGATCGCCGCCATTACTAATAAAAAAAAAAAAAATAATTGCTATAAATCTATCTCCTATTTTGTACACGCTATAACTTTTGCGCAAACCAATCAATACGCGCTTATTGCGATTTTTTTTTTTTTACCAAAAATATGTAGAAGAATACGTATCGGCCTAAGCTGAGGAAAATTTTATTTAAAAAAAAAAAATGGGTATTTATTATAGCAAAAAGTAAAAAATAGTGTTTTTTTTCCAAACTGGACGCTCTTCTTTTGTTTATAGCGCAAAAAATAAAAACCGCAGAGGTGGTCAAATACCACCAAAAGAAAGCTCTATTTGTGGGAAAAAAAGGACACAAATTTCGTTTGGGAGCCACGTCGCACGACCGCGCAATTGTCATTCAAAGTGTGACAGCACTGAAAGCTGAAAAATGGCTTGGGCAGGAAGGGGGTTTTCGTGCCCAGTAGGGAGGTGGTTAAAGTTGATGTGTGTGTAAGGGCAGGTGTCCCAATACTTTTGGTAATAGAGTGTATATTTCCGTTGCATATTTAGCTTTTTATCTGAAGTTTTTTCACACTATTCCTTTTTGTATGATCTCAACTGTTGTAGGAGTCTGTAAATAGCCCATAGATGGTCTGTTGTAAATAAAGTATGGATAGTCTGTCTGTTTTTTTCCATCAGCATACAACCAAAGTACAACCAGAGGTGTGGCAAGGGCTTGTCTTATAGCGAAAACTTTTGGCCTTCCTATTTCCCACCCTAGAAATCTGGGTGGCGTGAACATGTGTCTGTATACACAGGCCTCTCATATATGATTTTTTTTTTTTTTATGTTTCCAAATCAACGTTGAAGCTGCAAACAGTTTAACCTCCCTGTGTGAAAATTTTGATTTTCTGTGCTTTTGGCAGAAGCTCCCTAGGAAGTCTCAGTAACCGCCTGAACACAGAGTATGTACATTACTTGTTAGTCATTTCCAACCAGCATCTTTTTTTTTTTTTTTTTCACCCGTCTCCGTGTTATTTGAAAGGAGACAAAGAAAAACAGTCAGATTTCTGAAATATGTAACATCGTCTGTTTTATGGCTCCGTGGCCGACTGCCTCTTTTGTGAGGAACGTACAAGACTATTTCTTCCTGTAATGACTTCCAGCTGTAGAAACAAAATGACTTTTGCTGAGCTGGGCTGCAAGGCAAAACCAAAATGTAAAAACACAAAGTGAAGTTGCTAAAAGCTTTTTTTTTTTTTCCCCATTGCGAGTCGTGCAGCCCAAAGGGAAGTAAATTACATCCTGAGATGGGCAGAAAAATATGTCCCAGCCATATCTGCGGTATTCATTCCAGGAGTGGAGAATTGGAAGGCGGACTTTCTAAGTCGCCAACAATTATGCCCAGGGGAATGGTCCCTTCATCCCGAGGTTTTCCGGACAATATGTCAGCGGTGGGGAACACCGGATGTAGATCTGCTAGCATCCAGATTCAACACAAAAGTGGACAGGTTTGTCTCTTGGACAAGGGATCCCCTAGCTTGCGGCTCGGATGCCCTAGTGTTCCCTTGGGATCAGTTCAAGCTGATATATGCATTCCCACCGCCACAATTGTTACCTCGATTACTCCGCAGAATCAGGGTAGAAAAGAAACCAGTGATTCTGGTGGCTCCAGCGTGGCCCCGAAGAGCATGGTACGCGGAGATTGTAAAAATGTCTGTGGGGAGTCCTTGGACCCTCCCACATCGTCCGGACCTGCTTTCGCAGGGACCGATATACCACCCTTCCTTACCAGCCCTAGGTTTGACGGCCTGGCTATTGAAGCCCACATTCTAAAAAAGAGAGGGCTCTCTAATGCTGTGGTGTCTACCATGATCAATGCCAGGAAACCGGTATCCAGGCAGATCTACTATAGAATCTGGAAGGCGTACATCGCCTGGTGTGAGGCCAGAAAATGGCATCCACGTAAATACGTAATAGGTAGGATTCTGGACTTCCTACAATGGGCTGTAGATAGGAAGCTTGCCTTGAGTACTATCAAGGGTCAGATTTCGGCCTTGTCAATATTTTTTCAAAGGCCCTTGGCTTCGCATTCACTAGTCAAAGCCTTTATACAAGGAGTGATGCGTATTAGTCCTCCGGTTAATATTCCCATATGTCCATGGGATCTAAACTTGGTTCTGTCAGTTCTACAGAAACAACCATTTGAACCATTACAGCATATTTCCTTGGTGCTTCTCACCAGGAAATTGATTTTTCTAGTAGCCATTTGTTCGGCTAAAAGAGTGTCGGAATTAGCAGCTATGTCCTGTAAGGAGCCATATCTGGTTATCCATAAGGACAGAGTAGTGTTACGTCCTCATCCAGCCTTTCTTCCTAAGGTGGTATCGAGGTTTCATTTGAACCAAGATGTGGTTCTTCCTTCTTTTTTCCCCAAGCCTACTTCGGTAGAGGAAAAGTTATTGCATTCTTTGGATGTAGTAAGAGCAGTTAAAGCTTATCTAAAAACCACTGCTCAGATTCGCAGAACGGATACTTTGTTTATTCTGCCGGAAGGCCCCAGAAGGGGTCAGGCAGCGTCAAAATCTACTTTAGCCAAGTGGATTCGACAGGTCATAATACAAGCCTATGGCTTGAGAAGTAGACCGCCTCCGTTCAAAGTTAGGGCGCACTCCACGAGAGCAGTTGGAACTTCATGGGCAGTGCATCACCAGGCCTCCCTGGCTCAAATCTGTAAGGCCGCAACATGGTCTTCAGTACACACGTTTACTAGGTTCTACCAGGTGGACGTTAGAAGTCAGGAGGATGTCGCCTTTGGGCGCAGTGTGTTGCAGGCCGCAAAAGATCCTCATGTCTGATAGCGCTCAGCTTATATATGGTGTATCCCCCCCCTCATTTGGCATTGCTTTAGGACATCCCATTAGTAATGACTATGTCGCTCTGTGTCCCGTGATGTACGAAAAAGAAAATAGGATTTTTATAACAGCTTACCTGTAAAATCCTTTTCTTGGAGTACATCACGGGACACAGAGCTCCCACCCCTCTTTGGGGACACTTATTGCTTTGCTACAAAACTGAGGTGCTCCCGGATGGGAGGGGCTTATATAGGGGAGGGTACTTCCGGTTTTGGAAGTTGCCAGTGCCAGCACCTGACGGTATCTATATAACCCATTAGTAATGACTATGTCGCTCTGTGTCCCGTGATGTACTCCAAGAAAAGGATTTTACAGGTAAGCTGTTATAAAAATCCTATTATCACCTAACTTCTGTATTCACTCCCCATGCATTAAGGAACGCTAGCTCTTCCCCGGGTACAAACCAGGGGAAGGCTCCTATCGGTATAAGCAGGGATGGGATGGGTGCTAGACTTCCTTCTTTAGTTGGTCCGTGTGTCAGGGATGAAATTGATGCAATTTTTCATGTTTTATTTTTATCTAACACACCTTAATAAAGCTGTTTATAATTGACCGGTTGATCCTCCTTGAAGAATTCTTTGTGGATCTTCAGTCCTCCTTAAATAGATGAAATTGATACGGCCAGGCCCCTATGCTCCTTAGAAACCCAAAGGGCATGGGCCAGGGTTCAACCCGCCATTATCTTTTCTAGAGGAATCCAAAATTTATCCTAAACATGCAATTCCAATTTCCAATCCCCATCAGTGGATTGGGCTGGTAGTACAAACATATATCTGAAAGACCCAGGCCCCCTTTCTATTTAGTCCTATGTAAAAGATTATATAAAAGTGTGGGGCATTTTCCTCCCCAAACAAATGTTATAAATTCCCATTTTACACGTAGTATGAAATAGGACCTAGGCACTTTAAAGCGGGATTCCACCCGCAATTTTTTTTTTTTTAAAGTCAGCAGCTACAAACACTGTAGCTGCTGACTTTTATTAAGGACACTTACCTGTCCAGCAAGCCCGCGATGACAGCCCCCCGAGGCCGACTCCTTGATCCTGGCAGGTCCCACCGCCGCCATCCTCACTAAGGGAAACAGGCAAATACAGTTCCCAGAAGGCAGCGCACCCCATTCACCAGAAGACAACGCGGGGAGGAATAGAAAGAAGACCTGCCTCGGACTAGGAAGAGGCAGATTAGGAACATCCGCATAGCAACCACCATTTCTGGTAGGTCATTTTTTTTTTCAATTTTTTTGCAGGATTTTGGTGTCATTTTTATTTTTTAGGGTGGAACTTCACTTTAACCTTGAATAAATTCTGTATCCTAGTAGTCAACCTAATTCCCTAAAAGTAATGGGGTCATCTTGCCACTTAAAAGGGAAGTCTGTAGATTCAATCTGATTTTGTCAAATTAATAAGGAGAATCACAGACTCTCAGTTAAAGTGTTACTAAAATATGTATTTTTTTAAATTAAAATAACAAACATGTTATACTCAGCTATGGTATTGCACAGAAATGCCCCAATCCTCCTCTTCACGGATCCCCTGCCGGCGATCTTGGCTCCTTCTCTTCTTCGTGTGTCCCCATAGCAAGCTGTTTGCTATGGAGGCACACGGAGCATGCTCACTCCCGAGGTGTGTGTCTATGGGCATAGGCACACACAACAGGGCTTAGCCCTGTCCCCCACTTCCTCCTGAGTGAAAAAGAAGAGTGATGAGAAGAGATGCAACCATACACAGCACTGGATCCCCTCTCTTCCGCTTCACACAGTTTTTTTTTACCTTAAAGAGGAACTACACCCTTAGCACAATACATAATTTGTAATAAAAACATCTTTGTCATTCTAAAGCTTCCCTACAACCACTTTGCATACCCGGAAGTAAGGAGAGTTCCTGTTTAAATGCTCGGCCATCGAGCTGCTTCCTTCTTTGGCGGTGACGGTGAAGTGCAATTTACGCTCATTGTTTGATTTATTCTTGTACGTTTAATGTATAAAGGGGTTTTGATGTGTGGGGACTTTTATTAATAAACTGAGTTACGCTATATGCCCTCTTCTGTTTGTTTCTATCACTCGTAGGAGCCCCCACAGATCTGTCATCTCCTAGGCTGATGTTGAGTGCCGAGGTTCATTTGGGTTTATCCACCTTTATCAAGGCGTGTTTTTGAGCTCGCTCTGGTGAGTTTAAACCCCTGAGGGGGAGTGTGTTTTCACTGGGTGGACCTGGAGTTTTCGGTGAAGGTGCATGCTGTTTACATCCAAGACCATCTATGGACATTATCAGACACTCTGCACTTTAAATCATCTGCCTGAAACTGTTATTCACTTTTTAGGTGGTGTTGGCCACCCGACTTATACCAACACTAGCGCTGTTTTAGTATATCACTGACACAGTTTATCACTGCTTTTATGTTTTTTATGCTATGTTTTCTATATTATTTTATATATACTGTGATTCTGTACTTGTCAAATATGCTGCAGAAATCTCCCTCCACTAAGTCTGGCTGCAGCCATTTTAACTGTGGGCAGCTGAAGCTGCTGCCTGTTCATTTCCTGGATTTACACAGACACACAGAGGCACACAGACACACACGCACATATACAGACACACACATACTCATATACATATACACAACAAGTTCTGGCACTAAGCTCCGGTACTCGGCCTGACAGCGGCACTCTAGCGTGGGCACCCGGGACAACTGCCACCGGGGGTCCCACACGTGGCGATCGCCCTTCTGTTATAGCCAACACCTCTCTCCCCACTGACAGCAGGATACAGTTCACTAAGAATCCTCCACCCCCTCCTTGTTTTCAAAGTTCTGATGTACACAGACAGGAGGAGGAGGAGCCAGGGGGAGGGAGATTTCACTGCAAGAGCCATGCTGATAATCTGAGGTCTGTGTATAGTTTATAGATACAGTGGAGGGGGACAAGGTAACAGGGAAGGAGGGAAGAGGGGTCTGGTAACACAGATGCACACATGGTGGAGGGAGGGGAGAGGGTATAAAGGGATATGTGCTGGGGGGGTGCTTTGGGAGAGGTGAGGACATGTTCTAGTGGGGGAATCCAACCGCCTCCCTACTAGCACAAGTCTCATCCACTCCCAAAGCACCCCCCCAGCACATATCCCCTTACCCTCCCCCAAATCCCTCTGTCCTCATCCCACGGCGTCTGACTGTCCCTCCACCCACGGTTTCCCTCTGTCCTCATCCCATGAAGATGACAGGGTGGGTCCTAAACAGGAAGGGGTGTGGTCTTGACAGGAAGGGGTGGGTTGTATTTAAATTAGGGGGTGCACAAGTTTACTCGGGCCTAGGGCAGCACAAAACCAAAATACGCCACTGGCCTAGGCACACTCACATAGCAGAAAGTGCACTGCTGTTCTCAGGAGGAATTCAAGACAAAAGGCAAATTTTTTTGTTTGTTTAAAAATAACAAACATGTTATACTTACCTGCTCTGTGCAGTGGTTTTGCACAGAGAAGCCCCGATCCTCCTCTTTTCGGGTACCTCGCTGGCGCTTCTGGCCCCTCCCTCTTGCTGAGTGTCCCCACAGCAAGCAGCTTGCTATGGGGGCTCCCGAGCCGCTGCTCTGTGTATCCATTCAGACACAGATCGGCCCCGCCCCCTCTCTCTCCTCATTGGCTCACTGACTTTGATTGACAGCAGCGGGAGCCAATGGTGCCCGCTGCTGTCTCAACCAATGATGAGGGAGAGTCCCGGACAGTCGAGACTCTCGTGCAACATCGCTGGATCGAGATGGGCTCATGTAAGTATTATGGGGGCTGCTGCACACAAAGGTTTTTGATCTTAATACATAGAAGTAGGGTTGAGCTTTATGTTCGGGTCGAACATGAGTTTGACTCGAACATTGGCTGTTCGCCCGTTCGCTGAATAGCAAACAATTTGGGGTGTTCGCGGCAAATTCAAAACCTGCGGAACACCCTTTAAAAGGCTATGGGAGAAATCAAAAGTGCTAATTTTAAAGGGTAATATGCAAGTTATTGTCATAAAAAGTGTTTGGGGACCCGGGTCCTGCCCCAGGGGACATGTATCAATGCAAAAAAAAGTTTTAAACACAGCCATTTTTTCGGGAGCAGTGATTTTAATAATGCTTAAAGTGAAACAATAAAAGTGAAATATTCCTTTCAATTTCGTACCTGGGGGGTGCGTATAGTATGCCTGTAAAGTCGCGCATGTTTCCCGTGCTTAGAAAAGTCCCTGCACAAAATGTCATTTCTGAAGGAAAAAAAAGTAATTTAAAACTACTCGCGGCTATAATGAATTGTCGGGTCCCGGCAATACAGATAAAAGTCATTGAAAAAAACAGCATGGGTTCCCCCTTAGTCCATTAACAGGCCATTACCAGGGCCTTTAGGTCTGGTATGAATATTAAGGTGAACCCACGAACCAAAATGTAAAAAAAATGCATGGGGGTCCCCCCAAATTCTATATCAGGCCCTTCAGGTCTGGTATGGATATTAAGGGGAACCCTGCGCCAATTTATTTTTTAAAAATGGCATGGGGTTCCCCCCAAAAATCCATACCAGACCCTACAGGTCTGGTATGGATTTTAAGGGGAACCCCGCACCAAAATGAAAAAAAAATGGCGTGGGGTTCCCCCCAAAAATTCATACCAGACCCTTATCCGAGCACGCAACTTAACAGGCCGCAGGAAAAGAGGGGGGGACGAGAGAGCGCCCCCCCCCTCCTGAACCGTACCAGGCCACATGCCCTCAACATGGGAAGGATGTCCCCATGTTGATGGGGACAAGGGCCTCATCCACACAACCCTTGCCCGGTGGTTGTGGGGGGTCTGCGGGCGGGGGGTTTAACAGAATCTGGAAGCCCCTTTTAACAAAGGGGACCTCCAGATCCCAGTCCCCCCTATGTGAATTGGTAAGGGTACCCCTACCATTTCACAAAAAAAAGTGTCAAAATGTTAAAAACCACAGGAGACAGCTTGGGACAAGTCATTTATTAAAAAGAAAAAAAGAAAAAAAAAAAAAAAAAAAGATTCCAGCGATGTAATCCATTCTCGATCTCCAGCGATGTAATCCATTCTCGATCTCCAGCGATGTAATCCATTCTCGATCTCCAGTGAGGATACGACGCACACGATCCTGCCTCCACGGGAGGCACCCAACGAATGACGCGCTCCTGCCTGACAGCTCTTATATAGCTGAGGGCGGGGCCACCCGTCACATGATACACAAGGGGAAACGCCGGGGTTACCCAGTGACGTGTACGGGTGACCCGCCCCCCTGACACGTCACGGGAAACCCGCGATGTGTCAGAGGGGGCGGAGTCACTCGTACACGTCACTGGGTAACCCTGGCATTTCCCGTTGCACCAGAGGGGGGCGGGGTCACCCGTCCACGTGACGAGTGGTCCTGCCCTCGGTTATAAAAGAACTGTCAGACGGGTCGCGCGTCATTCGGCCGGGAGCCTCCTATGGAGGCTATATCGTTCGTAGCGGCGGGTCGGACTCGTAGAAGGATTACGGCGCTGGATTTTTATTTTTTATTTTTTATTAAAGGACTTGTCCCAAGCTGTGTGTGTGTGTTTTTTCCCTTTTTTCACACTTTTTTGGGTGAAATGGTAGGGGGTACAATGTATCCCGTTACCAATTCACATAGGGGGGGCGGGATCTGGAGGTCCCCTTTGTTAAAGGGGGCTTCCAGATTCCGATAAGCCCCCCGCCCACAGACCCCCACATCCACCGAGCAAGGGTTGTGGGGGATGAGGCCCTTGTCCCCACCAACATGGGGACATCTTCCCCATGTTGAGGGCATGTTGCCTGGCACGGTTCAGGAGGGGGGGGCTTTCTTGTCCCCCCTATTTTCCTGCGGCCTGCCAGGTTGTGTGCTCGGATAATGGTCTGGTATGGATTTTTGGGGGTACCCTACGCCATTTTTTTTTTTTTTTGGTGCGGGGTTCTCCTTAAAATCCATACCAGACCTGAAGGGTCTGGTATGGATTTTTGTGGGGAACCCCACGCCATTTTAAAACAAAAAATTGGCGCAGGGTTCCCCTTAATATCCATACCAGACCTATAGGGCCTGATATGGAATTTGGGGGGACCCCCACACATTTTTTTTTTTTAATTTTGGTTCAGGGTTCCCCTTAATATTCATACCAGACCCAAAGGGCCTGGCAATGGACTAAGGGGGGAACCCATGCCGTTTTTTTTTTAATGACTTTTATCTGTATTGCCGGGACCCGACAATTCATTATAGCCGCGAGTAGTTTTAAATTACTTTTTTTCCTTTTAGAAATGACATTTTGTGCAGGGACTTTTCTAAGCACGGGAAACATGCGCTACTTTACAGGCATACTATAGACACCCCCCAGGTATGAAATTTAAAGGAATATTTCACTTTTATTGTTTCACTTTAAGCATTGTTAAAATCACTGCTACCGAAAAAACTGGCGTTTTTAAAACTTTTTTTTGCATTGATACATGTCCCCTGGGGCAGGACCCGGGTCCCCAAACACTTTTTATGACAATAACTTGCATATTAGCCTTTAGAATTAGCACTTTTGGTTTTTCATGTTCGTGTCCCATAAACTTGAACGGTGTTCGAACACATTTTTGGCCTGTTCGCATGTTCTGCTACGAACCGAACCGGGTGGTGTTCGGCTCATCCCTACATAGAAGATATTAAGAGAAAAAATTCTGCCTTTAGAACCCTTTTAAGCACAATAACATTTCTATATGTCTCCTACATCAAAGGAAAACGTCACTCTTTAAGTTAACCCCTTGGTGCCGAGCGCATGCACATATGTGGCCTTTCAGTGGGGGGGAGGCTTGGCGCTGAGCGGTCGCATATTTGCATGCAATAGTGTAAATAGCACTGTGCCAAGAGCGTGCATTCTGCATGCTCCTGCCACAGTTACCTGAAAGTTTTCGATTGCTGCTTGCGATCGAGAACTTTCCTATCATGTGACCGCCGTGACAGCCAATCACGGAAGTCATATGACCATTGTGACAGGAGGGTCACTTTGGACACAGGGTGAGCCAGGAAACCATGGACATTAGGAAATATATCTTGGACTACCTAAAATGGGTCTGTAATATTTATCCACCATATTCCCAAGGATATCTGTAAAGGACTATTTACTGATTCTGAACTCAACAGAGGTCATGCATAGTTATTTAAACATAAAGGGATTAGCTGTTGCCTTCTAAGAGATGGGTATTGGGAAACAAAAGCTAGCCTACTGTCAAATGTGTATTGGGTCTTGTTATGTTGTGGGTGGAGCTGGACCATTGTTCATTTTAGATTAATGCAGTATTGGATGTGTATAAAAGTTACAATGTTTTCTTTAATAAAGTCAGTCTTTGCAGAGAAAGATACAGAGTGCGTCTCGTTCTTTCAGAAGGATTAATTCCTATGGGAAGTGGTCATCTGGCTGTGGAGGATCGACAGTGAATTTGTGTCCAGGAGGGGGAATATCTTTAAACGGCGTTAAACCCCTTTCACATTTGGGGGTGTCGTTACGACCATAATATCAGCCCCAGCTCCCAGCATTCTACACCCCTTAAGGGGCCAGCAGGCGCCGGCTCCAAGGGGTTAAGCTTACACTGTAGGTTTTCCTCCAGTCATCATGTAACTTATGATGTCACCTCCAGTGTCTAGCCAAAGTAGCCTGGAAATGTCAGAAGTGATATTGCTTGCATGGCTCTGCATATGTAAGCCAATAACATTGCTTTTTAACAGTCTACTATAAGCAACAAATCTGAGCTAGAGATTAATCTCACATGTTTTTATGTTTTTCAGACATACCAGTGAAAAAGATCAGTTTTATGTAAAAGTGTATTCTGCTTTGACCTCTGTTTTAGAGAGGTCCTACAGGGATGGAGCATAGCTGTAAACGTGTGAAATAAACCATTAGTGTGTTAGCAAGCAGGCCAGCTTGATCAGATTCCTGTTTAATATTAACTGTAGGATATTTATTAGGTTTTCCAATAAGCTGGCCATTCATATTGTTTCATGGGTGGACTGGGCATTTACTACTCTCAAGACCCCTATGCAGATTCCAAAGTATTATAGCTGCTGTCATGCTGCTTAATGGTTATCTATATAAAACGTTATGGGGCTTCTCCTTGGCTCATTGACTAACCATGAGTAGAAATAGTCAGAAATGTCAATAGAAAGTATAATGTATTTTCGGTGAGTGCATTATTTGAGTTGTTATTGCAGTATATATATTATATAGTAATATATATATATTACATTGTTATATTTAAATATTTATATACACATATAAATAAATATAAAATTTTGCATATGTGCGTACATACATAGACACAAACACATATTTATTTTTTTATGATTTTTACTTAATTATTAATAATTAACATAAATATATATATATATATATATATATATATATATATATATATTTATATATATATATATAGAGAGAGAGAGAGAGAGAGAGACTTTTTTTTTAAATAGATTAAGTAAGAGACGTTTTTTACTATAATAGAATTTTTGCGATGAGAGAAAAAAAAATGAACTATCTAAACTAATTTTACATCTCTGCTAGCCGCAATGATAAAAGTAGACTGTCATTCATTTACATTTACTACTATACTGGTTGCCGCGGTAACCGCTATCCAGATCGAGGCTTGGTTACGGCGCTACGGTGCATGCGCGAGATTTCTGCAAGGGACCTAGAAAAGGCGGAAGTGACGTCAGAATTAGCTAAGAACAGGAGTAGCAATGGGGATTTGGATACCCGGAAATAAAGAGAAAAGGCAACTAACAATAAAGGAATTTGCTGGTATTTGCGGGCATCGTTTTTAGAAGTAATAGATTGCACAAGCATTGTAATAACATAGAGAAGCATAAAAATTGAAAATTAGAAATTGTGTACAGGGGTTTACAACCACTTTAACTAAAGGTGGTTTTTGAGGCAACGTTTACATTGGTAGGTTTGTTTTTCCAGATTTATTTTAGTGCATTAAAGCAGACTCCAGACAAAAATGATTAATTAACCTACTTAAAGATAAAATAAAAATCAGCTTTTGCAATATTCACCTTTAGTCCAGAGCTGTCTCCTGCTTTACTCATTTTGCACCACTATATTGCACGTTCTCAGTATGATGGCCAGTATAATTCAATCTTTGACCCCCAGGCTGCTATGGATCCCCTCCAGGTTGTGACTTGACAGCAAAAGGAGAAGCAGCATGGTCATGGGATTATCTCTCTGTCACTCTGCTTTCTTCCCCATATTGGAATGCAAAGGCGGCTCTAGGCTTTGTGAGGCCTTAGGCAAAACTTGACATGGGGCCCAACTCACGCCGCCCATGATGGGAAAAATAATTCAAGGACAAGAGCCTCTTCCCCACAACCCTGGCCGGTGGTTGTGGGGCTCTGTGGGCAGGGGGCTTTAACAAGGCGGCCCCCAGATCCTGCTCTTTAATAACTAAGGGATGGGGGCCACCTGTGATGTCACCTGGTGAACCCGTCCCTTGTGACGACATTGACTGAGGGCATGCTGGGCCATTGACGTCACAAGGGGTGAAGTCACCGATATTCACTGGTTGTTAGGGATGCTGGCGGCCCCCGCTCCTGAGTCAGGGCTCATAATGCTGCCTGAGCACAGCAGCGTTAAAGTTCCCTGTCCCTCAAAACTGGGGTAATGCATTGGGCAAGTTAGGCGGCCGCGAGGCCCCTGTGAGTGCGAGGCCTTAGGCGACCGCCTAATTTGCCTAATTAAAGAGCCGCCTCTGTTGGAATGCTTATTGTCACCATATTGACTGATTGGCTCCTAGTGCTGCTGTTTGGCTGTAATAACCTCCCAGTTAGCAAGCAATTGAGCTGCAAGTTTGTAAACACCACTAGTTTTTTGTTTTTTTTTACTGACAGCTCCAGTCAGAGCCGCTGCACTAACAATCTGAGAAGGCCGTATTATACTGCCGCATCTCTCACTCCCCCCAAACATACATACTGAAGGCAGCAACGCAGCACAGTGACGCATGGCAATACTATTGCAGGGGGCATCTGTACAGCTCCACCGACGGCTTATTGGTGAGAGAGCTCGCCCCTACATACACGTCCAGCCACGGATCAGTGTGGGTTTGAGAGATCACAACACCAACACCCTATTGGGAAGGATTGCAAGACTAATGGGTTCCCCGCACACCCTCGTCTGGTGCTAAGTGCGTGGTGATGCAGAAAGAATAACACATCAGAGAAAAATAACCCTCCCGGGTGGTTAATATTCACACAGTGATACATCATCCATCCGGCCCCCATTACTATAACATACAGACCAGACCTGGTCCTCTAAGGCTCTGAGGAAGAGGATTATGCTTGAAACGCGTCAGCCGAATAAGTCGATTATTCACTTTTTATCCCTTATATGGGCATTGTTTTACATACAATATTATTTGTTCTAGTGCTAAAAAAAATTGGAACCTAGCCGCCTATGAATACGTGATATTTTCTGTACGTATTTATTTGTTTGAAATAAATGCTTTAAAAGGACTCATGCATCAGGCCACGCATCTTTCATATCTTTTTTGCATACAGTATTTTGGACTTCCCTTAGTGGGCCAAGGAAGCGGGGAATGCATGAACTATTCATTAATTAATTATCCATGTATTTTCTATCACCATCACAAAAATACCACCAACCTCTCTCTAGGTCCCCCGCATTAGCACAGGAGAATATATTTTTCTGTCTACTCACTAACAATCTGACGCCAGTGCAGTGATCTGACAGGGGGGTGGCCATTGGCTGAGGGAACTGATCAGGAGCTGGTCAGCTGCTGGTTTTCCAGTATGCTCGTCCAACAGAAGATGGCCAAACAGCCGGCTTCTGTCGGACCGGCTGCCATACACACGGGCTGAATGACACCCGACATTTGGGCCATGTGTAGTAGGCTTATGCGGCGTACACACGATCGTTTTTCATGCCGTTAAAAATGCAATTTTTTAAAATGGGCATTAAAACCGATCGTGTGTATGCTCCAGAGCATTTTTAACGGCGTGAAAAATGGCCATTAAAAATTTGGAACATGCTCTATTTTTTCACGTCGTTTTTCATGTCGTTTTTTTTAACGACGTGAAAAACGATAGTGTGTATGCTTTTACGAGGGGAAAAAAACCACGCATGCTCAGAATCAAGTATGAGACGGGAGCGCTCGTTCTGGTAAAACTAGCGTTCGTAATGGAGATAGCACATTCGTCACGCTGTAACGGACTGAAAAGCACGAGGCTGAAAAGCGCGAATCGCCGCTAGACAAAGTTTACTAACATGAAAGGTGGCGCCATTCGAATGGAACTTCCCCTTTATAGTGCCGTCGTACGTGTTGTACGTCACTGCGCTTTGCTCGAGCGTTTTTTTTAATGATCGTGTGGATGCAAGACAGGCTTGAGAGGAAACATGAAAAAAAACAACGAGAAAAACGTTGGTTAAAAAAATGGCATGAAAAACGATCGTGTGTACGCCGCATTAAGCTACTGCTAGACTTGCCAGGATTCACAAGTTTGTTGTACAATTACAGCAAGTCTGCATTGCATGACTCCAGATCAACTTTCTTTGCAAACATTCTACAAGTCTGCTGCACATTCTGGTTCAGTTATGTTGTCCAATAGTCATCCCACCACAGAGGTCACTGTGGCTAAATTTGGAAAAGTGTCAACTAGAACTTGTGCTTCAAGTGCTTTGCAACTCTACAACTTGCCAGTGAAAATGTGCAGCAAGTTAACAAGATTAACAAGATTGTTGGCGAACAGAGTGTCAAGCCTCGTACACACGGCCGAGAATCTTGTCGTAAAAAACACGCCGTTTTTTTCCACGAGATCCTTGGACAAGAAACTTGTCCCGGCCGAGTGTACACACGCTCATTTCAAAGAACCCGCGGTTCTTTGAATGGAGCGTACGCGGTGACGTCATCGAATACGACGAGCATGTGCTCGTCACATTCGATTAGTGATGAGCCGAACACCCCCGGGTTCGGTTCGCACCAGAACCCGCGAACGGACCGAAAGTTCGCACGAACATTAGAACCCTATTAAATACAATGGATGCGAACGTTCGGATTCTAAAGTGCTAATTATAACGACTATTATCCATGTTATTGTCCGAAACAGAGTTTGGGAACCCGGGTTCTGCACCACGGGACATGTATCAATGCAAAAAGAAGTTTTAAAAACAGACGTTTTCCGGGAGCAGTCATTTTAATGATGCATAAAGTGAAAAAAAAAGTCAAATATTCCTTTAAATATTGTACCTGGGGGGTGTCTAAAGTATGCCTGTGAAGTGCCACGTGTTTCCCGTGTTTAGAACTGTCCCTGCACAAAATAACATTTCTAAAGGGAAAAAAGTCATTTAAAACTGCTTGCGGCTTTAATGCAATGTCTGGTCCCGGTAATATGGATGAAAATCTTTAGGAAAAATGGCATAGCTACCCCATCAACCCCCCCCCCACCCCAGCCCATTACCAGCCCCTTTGGGTCTTGTATGGATATTAAGGGGAACCCCGCACACAAAATAAAAAAGGACCTATATACTCTGAACAGCCGTATACAGGCGGTGCATACAAGACAGGGACTGTAGGTTTGTTCTTATGTAGAATCTGTTTATAATTTTGAACAGCTGCATTGTTTAAGTGTAGCTCCATGCCAAATTCCTTTTTTTTAGCTTTTTGTAAAACATAGGGAACGGTTATCACCCCTGTCACATTTTTTTTTGCTGTCTGTGCCCCTGTTCAGAACATTTCACCTCACTTTGCGTCCCAATGACAACTGTTTTTGAAATGTGGTGTTTTTATTGAAACAAGGATTGGTGATAAAGCATCAGTAGAGAGGAGACACCTTTCTCCCATATTAATTCTTACAGGAGAGAATTTTCCTTCCAAGGGGTAGATTTCCTCTCACTTCCTGTTGTCTTCTTCCATTTGCAAGTAGTAGTAGTTTGTAAGTTGGATGTTTGAAAGTAGGGACCTTCCGTATATACTCTGCAGAAATTGGCCCCTTAGGTGTTGGTGTTGGCACAACACTGAAAGCACTCACAGTTATTCTTGGTGGGTGCTGGAACGCCCTGCTGTCAAGTATAATATCAGGAATTGTAATAACATATAATTGTTGATCAGTGGTAGTAAAAATTGGGCCTTTGATGGTGGTGCTGGTGCCACAACACTGTAAGGCCTGACAGTTACTCTTGGTGGGCGCAGCAATGGTCCCTGCTGTGAATTATTAGATCAATAATTATAATTGCATGCCCCTGTTGAACAGGGGCTGAAAAATTGGGCCTTTGGTGGTGGTGGTGGTGGTGATGGTGGTGCTGGTGCCACAACACTGTAAGGCCTGACAGTTACTCTTGGTGGGCGCAGCAATGCTCCCTGCTGTGAATTATTAGATCAATAATTATAATTGCATGCCCCTGTTGAACAGGGGCTGAAAAATTGGGCCTTTGGTGGTGGTGGTGATGGTGGTGCTGGTGCCACAACACTGTAAGGCCTGACAGTTACTCTTGGTGGGCGCAGCAATGCTCCCTGCTGTGAATTATTAGATCAATAATTATAATTGCATGCCCCTGTTGAACAGGGGCTGAAAAATTGGGCCTTTGGTGGTGGTGGTGGTGGTGATGGTGGTGCTGGTGCCACAACACTGTAAGGCCTGACAGTTACTCTTGGTGGGCGCAGCAATGGGCCCTGCTGTGAATTATTAGATCAATAATTATAATTGCATGCCCCTGTTGAACAGGGGCTTAAAAATTGGGCCTTTGGTGGTGGTGGTGGTGGTGATGGTGGTGCTGGTGCCACAACACTGTAAGGCCTGACAGTTACTCTTGGTGGGCGCAGCAATGGGCCCTGCTGTGAATTATTAGATCAATAATTATAATTGCATTCCCCTGTTGAACAGGGGCTGAAAAATTGGGCCTTAGGCACTGGTGGCACAACACTGCAACCCCTCACAGATACTGTACTTGGAGCACAGCAATGAGGCCTGTTGCAAAGTATTGCATCAAAAATTTTAATTACACGCCCCTGTTAAACAGGGGCTGAAAAATTGGGCCTTAGCCACTGGTGGCGTCACCCATAAACCAAAATGATCTTCCAAGCTATCATCGTTAATCGTATCATTGAGGAGGAGGAGGAGGATAGCCAGTCAACATAACAGCACAGGCACTCAGCATCAGCATCAGTCTTGAAGGGATGTGACATTTTAAATTTAATTAGTCTGTTATATCAGCATCTGGTGTGTGGTAGCTGGTGGTGATCCAAGACTGGTTCATTTTGATGAAAGTCAGTCGATCAACCGAGTCGGTGGACAGGCGCACCCTGTGATCCGTGACAAATCCTCCAGCAGCACTGAATGTGCGTTCTGAAAGAACGCTGGATGCAGGACAGGCCAGTAGCTCAATTGCATACTGTGCAAGCTCTGGCCAGTGATCCATCCTCAAGACCCAGTAAGCCAGAGGATTTTCGGTGGGGAAGGTGTCCAAGTCTGACCTTGCCCCTAGGTATTCCTGGACCATGTATATCAGACGCTGGCGATGGTTGCTGGAACCGATCATACTTTGGGGCTGCGGACTAAAGAATTGTCTGAACGCATCGGTCAGACGGCCACCTTCCCCACCGCTCCTTCTTTGACTGCCCGAAGCCTCAGCAACTCGTTGTCCAGGACCAGGAGTTTGTAACCTCCCAGTCTCTGGGAACGCGTTTCACAGACCTTTCTGCAAGGCCTCCCGGAGTTGTCTCATCCTCTGCTCCCTCTGCGACGGTACGATAAGGTCCGCAACCTTACCATTGTACCGTGGATCAAGGAGAGTGGCCAGCCAGTAATGGTCCCTCTCCTTGATCCGAAGAATACGAGGATCCTTCCGCAGACTTTGCAGGATCAGGGAGGCCATGCAGCGTAGGTTAGCTGAGGCATTCAGTCCGGAGTCCTCTGGGTCACTAAGGACGACATGATCCGCAGCCACCTCCTCCCAGCCATGTACAAGTCCACTGGTTTCTTGGGACTGTAAATCATCCCTAAAAGACTGCTGCTGATGATGCTGAGTGCCAGCCTCCACCTCCATGCTGACACAATCCTCCTCCTCCTCCTCCTCTTCCTGTGCGATAGGTGGGACAGAAGGAACACTGTCTGGGTAAAGGGGGCCTTGAGAGGCAAGGAAGTCCTCCTCTTCCTGCCTCTGTTCTGCCTCAAGTGCCCTGTCCATTATTCCACGCAGCGTGTGCTCCAACAGGTGGACAAGAGGTACAGTGTCACTGATGCATGCACTGTCACTGCTCACCATCCTCGTGGCCTCCTCAAATGGTGCCAGGACAGTGCATGCATCCCTGATCATGCCCCACTGGCGTGGTGAAAAAAACCCAAGCTCCCCTGACCCTGTCCTGGTGCCGTAGTCGCACAGGTACTCACTGATGGCCCTCTGCTGCGTGTGCAGCCGCTGCAGCATGGCCAACGTTGAGTTCCACCTGGTGGGCATGTCACATATAAGGCGGTTCTTGGGCAGGTTCAACTCCTTTTGAAGCTCAGCCAGGCGAGCACTGGCATTATAAGATCTGCGGAAATGCACACAGACTTTCCTGGCCTGCCTCAGGACATCCTGTAAGCCCGGGTACCTGCCCAAGAACCGCTGCACCACCAGGTTAAGGACGTAAGCCATACAGGGCACATGGGTCAGTTGTCCCTGTCGGAGGGCGGAGAGGAGGTTGGTGCCATTGTCGCAAACCACCATTCTTGGCTTAAGCTGGCGTGGCATCAACCACCTCTCGGCCTGCCCCTGCAGAGCAGACAGGACCTCTGCCCCAGTGTGGCTCCTGTCCCCCAAACACACCAGCGCAAGCACGGCATGGCATCTTTTTGCCTGCGTACTTGCGTAGCCCCTTGAACGCCTACGGAGCACCGCTGGTTCCGAGGACAAACCAAAGGAAGAGGCCATGGAGGAAGAAGAAGAGGAGGGGGTGGAGGAGAGAGGTGTGTCACAACCAGTAGTAGCATTTTGGAGGCGTGGCGGTGGAACAACCTCCAACACTACTGCACCTTGTCCTGCATCCTTCCCAGCTGCCAAAAGAGTGACCCAATGGGCCGTGAAAGAAAGGTAACGTCCCTGTCCATGCCTGCTGGACCATGAGTCAGCGGTAATATGCACCTTACCGCTGACCGCCCTGTCCAGCGAGGCCAAGACATTGCCTTCCACATGCCTGTAGAGAGCCGGAATAGCCTTCCGTGCGAAAAAGTGTCGTTTGGGAACCTGCCACTGAGGAACCGCACATTGCACAAACTCACGGAAGGGGGCAGAGTCTACCAACTGAAAAGGCAGCAGTTGAAGCGCTAGCAATTTAGCCAAGCTAGCATTCAACCGCTGGGCATGTGGATGGCTGGGAGTGAACTTCTTTTGACGGTCCAGCAGCTGGGGCAGGGAAATTTGCCTGCTAGAATCGGACGTTGGTGTACTGCTAGCAGAGTGCCCGCAAGTACTTGCCTGTGACACACCTAATTCTACACCTTCATTCCTCTCAGAGCAGGTTTCAGAGAGGAGTGAAGGTATAGTGGGGTTGGAGATCCCAGCTGATGCGGTGCAAGAAGAGGTCAGCTTTGTTCTTTGGTGTGGGTCTTTAAGGTAGGCTTGCCAACGAGCTGCATGGCAGGTCAACATATGTCTGATCAAGCATGTGGTGCCCAAGCGGCTGATGTTTTGGCCACACGATATACGCTTGAGACATATGTTGCAAACAGCAGCTGTGCGATCTGATGCACTCGCCTCAAAAAAGGCCCACACCAAAGAACTTTTTGAATGACGGGCAGAGGTAGCGCCCTGCACAGGCGGAGCTCTGCGGTGTGATTCCGTCGGTGTGCTGCCCATACGCTGGCCACTCAAGGGCATCCTGCCTCATTGGAGATGTGCCTCCTCCTCATCCTCCTCCTCCTCCTGTCTCCTATTAGGCACCCACGTGGAGTCAGTGACCTCATCATCCCCTCCCTCCTCATCACTGGAGCCAATCTGGCAGTATGCTGCAGCTGCTGGAGCATGACTGCCAGATTGGTGTCCTTCTTGAGCATCCCCTCTCTCTGCTCTCACGCTGCTGCCTTCCTCTAGCTGGGTATCATCATCAGATCCTTCCAAACGCTGGGCATCCTCCTGGAGCATGTACCCAACACTGTGCTCAAACAGTTCGGGGGACTCCTCAGGAGGAGGGCATGGTGGGTCTAGGGAAGGATTGACTAATGAAGATAATGATACCAGAGAAGAGGACGCTTTGGCAGCTGCTTTGCCAGTACCCTGAGCCTGGGTGAGAGAGGATGAGGAGGATGAGTTGGGCTTGGTCATCCACTCTACCAAGTCTTCGGCATGATGTGGCTCAACATGTCCAGCTGCCGAAAACAAGGACAAGCGTGTCCCATGGCCATGTGCTGATGACAATGCACCGCGTACATGACCAGCACTGTTGCCCCCAGACACAGAGCCTGCTTGCCCTCTTTTTTTGCCTCCTGACTGTCTGCCTCTCCTTGGTTGCCTTCCAGACATTTTAATGGATGGCCTGCAGGGAGATGGGAAAAACAGCAATAAGGGCTACCTTCAGTTGTATATTGTGCAGGAGGCTTAGCAACAATGACACTGACACTGTCCCCTGCCTATCCTTCTCTGTCCCTAAACACAAGGATTGAAAATATGGTTCAGCAAAAAAGTTTTAGAACAGAATAGCACACTGACACTTTCCCTCACTGTCCTACTCTGTCCCTCCCTACAAACAAGATTTAGCACAGAATAGCACACTGATAATTTCTACGAGTGTCCTTCTCTGTCCCTAAACTCAAGGATTGAAAATATGGAACAGCAAAATTGGTTTAGAACAGAATAGCACACTGTCAGTTTCACTCACTGTACCTCTCTGTCCCTCAAATCAAGGATTGAAAATATGGTTCAGCAAAATAGTTTTAGAACAGAATAGCACACTGACACTTTCCCTCACTGTCCTACTCTGTCCCTCCCTACAAACAAGATTTAGCACAGAATAGCACACTGATAATTTCTACGAGTGTCCTTCTCTGTCCCTAAACTCAAGGATTGAAAATATGGAACAGCAAAATTGGTTTAGAACAGAATAGCACACTGTCAGTTTCACTCACTGTACCTCTCTGTCCCTCAACTCAAGGATTGAAAATATGGAACAGCAAAAATTGGTTTAGAACAGAATAGCACACTGTCAGTTTCACTTACTGTACCTCTCTGTCCCTCAACTCAAGGACTGAAAATATGGAACAGCAAAATTGGTTTAGAACAGAATAGCACACTGTCAGTTTCACTCACTGTACCTCTCTGTCCCTCAACTCAAGGATTGAAAATATGGTTCAGCAAAATAGTTTTAGAACAGAATAGCACACTGACACTTTCCCTCACTGTCCTACTCTGTCCCTCCCTACAAACAAGATTTAGCACAGAATAGCACACTGATAATTTCTACGAGTGTCCTTCTCTGTCCCTAAACTCAAGGATTGAAAATATGGAACAGCAAAATTGGTTTAGAACAGAATAGCACACTGTCAGTTTCACTCACTGTACCTCTCTGTCCCTCAACTCAAGGATTGAAAATATGGAACAGCAAAAATTGGTTTAGAACAGAATAGCACACTGTCAGTTTCACTTACTGTACCTCTCTGTCCCTCAACTCAAGGATTGAAAATATGGAACAGCAAAATTGGTTTAGAACAGAATAGCACACTGTCAGTTTCACTCACTGTACCTCTCTGTCCCTCAACTCAAGGATTGAAAATATGGTTCAGCAAAATAGTTTTAGAACAGAATAGCACACTGACACTTTCCCTCACTGTCCTACTCTGTCCCTCCCTACAAACAAGATTTAGCACAGAATAGCACACTGATAATTTCTACGAGTGTCCTTCTCTGTCCCTAAACTCAAGGATTGAAAATATGGAACAGCAAAATTGGTTTAGAACAGAATAGCACACTGTCAGTTTCACTCACTGTACCTCTCTGTGCCTCAACTCAAGGATTGAAAATATGGAACAGCAAAATTGGTTTAGAACAGAATAGCACACTGTCAGTTTCACTCACTGTACCTCTCTGTCCCTCAACTCAAGGATTGAAAATATGGAACAGCAAAATTGGTTTAGAACAGAATAGCACACTGTCAGTTTCACTCACTGTACCTCTCTGTCCCTCAACTCAAGGATTGAAAATATGGTTCAGCAAAATAGTTTTAGAACAGAATAGCACACTGACACTTTCCCTCACTGTCCTACTCTGTCCCTCCCTACAAACAAGATTTAGCACAGAATAGCACACTGATAATTTCTACGAGTGTCCTTTTCTGTCCCTAAACTCAAGGATTGAAAATATGGAACAGCAAAATTGGTTTAGAACAGAATAGCACACTGTCAGTTTCACTCACTGTACCTCTCTGTCCCTCAACTCAAGGATTGAAAATATGGTTCAGCAAAATAGTTTTAGAACAGAATAGCACACTGACACTTTCCCTCACTGTCCTACTCTGTCCCTCCCTACAAACAAGATTTAGCACAGAATAGCACACTGATAATTTCTACGAGTGTCCTTCTCTGTCCCTAAACTCAAGGATTGAAAATATGGAACAGCAAAATTGGTTTAGAACAGAATAGCACACTGTCAGTTTCACTCACTGTACCTCTCTGTCCCTCAACTCAAGGATTGAAAATATGGAACAGCAAAATTGGTTTAGAACAGAATAGCACACTGTCAGTTTCATTCACTGTACCTCTCTGTCCCTCAACTCAAGGATTGAAAATATGGAACAGCAAAATTGGTTTAGAACAGAATAGCACACTGTCAGTTTCACTCACTGTACCTCTCTGTCCCTCAACTCAAGGATTGAAAATATGGTTCAGCAAAATAGTTTTAGAACAGAATAGCACACTGACACTTTCCCTCACTGTCCTACTCTGTCCCTCCCTACAAACAAGATTTAGCACAGAATAGCACACTGATAATTTCTATGAGTGTCCTTCTCTGTCCCTAAACTCAAGGATTGAAAATATGGAACAGCAAAATTGGTTTAGAACAGAATAGCACACTGTCAGTTTCACTCACTGTACCTCTCTGTCCCTCAACTCAAGGATTGAAAATATGGAACAGCAAAATTGGTTTAGAACAGAATAGCACACTGTCAGTTTCACTCACTGTACCTCTCTGTCCCTCAACTCAAGGATTGAAAATATGGAACAGCAAAATTGGTTTAGAACAGAATAGCACACTGACACTTTCCCTCACTGTCCAACTCTGTCCCTCCCTACAAACAAGATTTAGCACAGAATAGCACACTGATAATTTCTACGAGTGTCCTTCTCTGTCCCTAAACTCAAGGATTGAAAATATGGAACAGCAAAATTGGTTTAGAACAGAATAGCACACTGTCAGTTTCACTCACTGTACCTCTCTGTCCCTCAAATCAAGGATTGAAAATATGGTTCAGCAAAATAGTTTTAGAACAGAATAGCACACTGACACTTTCCCTCACAGTCCTACTCTGTCCCTCCCTACAAACAAGATTTAGCACAGAATAGCACACTGATAGTTTCTACGAGTGTCCTTCTCTGTCCCTAAACTCAAGGATTGAAAATATGGGACAGCAAAATTGGTTTAGAACAGAATAGCACACTGTCAGTTTCACTCACTGTACCTCTCTGTCCCTCAACTCAAGGATTGAAAATATGGAACAGCAAAATTGGTTTAGAACAGAATAGCACACTGTCAGTTTCACTCACTGTACCTCTCTGTCCCTCAAATTAAGGATTGAACATATGGAACAGCAAAATTGGTTTAGAACAGAATAGCACACTGTCAGTTTCACTCACTGTACCTCTCTGTCCCTCAACTCAAGGATTGAAAATATGGTTCAGCAAAATAGTTTTAGAACAGAATTGCACACTGACACTTTCCCTCACTGTCCTACTCTGTCCCTCCCTACAAACAAGATTTAGCACAGAATAGCACACTGATAATTTCTACGAGTGTCCTTCTCTGTCCCTAAACTCAAGGATTGAAAATATGGAACAGCAAAATTGGTTTAGAACAGAATAGCACACTGTCAGTTTCACTCACTGTACCTCTCTGTCCCTCAACTCAAGGATTGAAAATATGGAACAGCAAAATTTGTTTAGAACAGAATAGCACACTGTCAGTTTCACTCACTGTACCTCTCTGTCCCTCAACTCAAGGATTGAAAATATGGTTCAGCAAAATAGTTTTAGAACAGAATAGCACACTGACACTTTCCCTCACGGTCCTACTCTGTCCCTCCCTACAAACAAGATTTAGCACAGAATAGCACACTGATAATTTCTACGAGTGTCCTTCTCTGTCCCTAAACTCAAGGATTGAAAATATGGAACAGCAAAATTGGTTTAGAACAGAATAGCACACTGTCAGTTTCACTCACTGTACCTCTCTGTCCCTCAACTCAAGGATTGAAAATATGGTTCAGCAAAATAGTTTTAGAACAGAATAGCACACTGACACTTTCCCTCACTGTCCTACTCTGTCCCTCCCTACAAACAAGATTTAGCACAGAATAGCACACTGATAATTTCTACGAGTGTCCTTCTCTGTCCCTAAACTCAAGGATTGAAAATATGGAACAGCAAAATTGGTTTAGAACAGAATAGCACACTGTCAGTTTCACTCACTGTACCTCTCTGTCCCTCAACTCAAGGATTGAAAATATGGTTCAGCAAAATAGTTTTAGAACAGAATAGCACACTGACACTTTCCCTCACTGTCCTACTCTGTCCCTCCCTACAAACAAGATTTAGCACAGAATAGCACACTGATAATTTCTACGAGTGTCCTTCTCTGTCCCTAAACTCAAGGATTGAAAATATGGGACAGCAAAATTGGTTTAGAACAGAATAGCACACTGTCAGTTTCACTCACTGTACCTCTCTGTCCCTCAACTCAAGGATTGAAAATATGGAACAGCAAAATTGGTTTAGAACAGAATAGCACACTGTCAGTTTCACTCACTGTACCTCTCTGTCCCTCAACTCAAGGATTGAAAATATAGTTCAGCAAAATAGTTTTAGAACAGAATAGCACACTGACACTTTCCCTCACTGTCCTACTCTGTCCCTCCCTACAAACAAGATTTAGCACAGAATAGCACACTGATAATTTCTACGAGTGTCCTTCTCTGTCCCTAAACTCAAGGATTGAAAATATGGAACAGCAAAATTTGTTTAGAACAGAATAGCACACTGTCAGTTTCACTCACTGTACCTCTCTGTCCCTCAACTCAAGGATTGAAAATATGGAACAGCAAAATTTGTTTAGAACAGAATAGCACACTGTCAGTTTCACTCACTGTACCTCTCTGTCCCTCAACTCAAGGATTGAAAATATGGAACAGCAAAATTGGTTTAGAACAGAATAGCACACTGTCAGTTTCACTCACTGTACCTCTCTGTCCCTCAACTCAAGGATTGAAAATATGGTTCAGCAAAATAGTTTTAGAACAGAATAGCACACTGACACTTTCCCTCACTGTCCTACTCTGTCCCTCCCTACAAACAAGATTTAGCACAGAATAGCACACTGATAATTTCTACGAGTGTCCTTCTCTGTCCCTAAACTCAAGGATTGAAAATATGGAACAGCAAAATTGGTTTAGAACAGAATAGCACACTGTCAGTTTCACTCACTGTACCTCTCTGTCCCTCAACTCAAGGATTGAAAATATGGTTCAGCAAAATAGTTTTAGAACAGAATAGCACACTGACACTTTCCCTCACTGTCCTACTCTGGCCCTCCCTACAAACAAGATTTAGCACAGAATAGCACACTGATAATTTCTACGAGTGTCCTTCTCTGTCCCTAAACTCAAGGATTGAAAATATGGAACAGCAAAATTGGTTTAGAACAGAATAGCACACTGTCAGTTTCACTCACTGTACCTCTCTGTCCCTCAACTCAAGGATTGAAAATATGGTTCAGCAAAATAGTTTTAGAACAGAATAGCACACTGACACTTTCCCTCACTGTCCTACTCTGTCCCTCCCTACAAACAAGATTTAGCACAGAATAGCACACTGATAATTTCTACGAGTGTCCTTCTCTGTCCCTAAACTCAAGGATTGAAAATATGGAACAGCAAAATTGGTTTAGAACAGAATAGCACACTGTCAGTTTCACTCACTGTACCTCTCTGTCCCTCAACTCAAGGATTGAAAATATGGAACAGCAAAATTAGTTTAGAACAGAATAGCACACTGTCAGTTTCACTCACTGTACCTCTCTGTCCCTCAACTCAAGGATTGAAAATATAGTTCAGCAAAATAGTTTTAGAACAGAATAGCACACTGACACTTTCCCTCACTGTCCTACTCTGTCCCTCCCTACAAACAAGATTTAGCACAGAATAGCACACTGATAATTTCTACGAGTGTCCTTCTCTGTCCCTAAACTCAAGGATTGAAAATATGGAACAGCAAAATTTGTTTAGAACAGAATAGCACACTGTCAGTTTCACTCACTGTACCTCTCTGTCCCTCAACTCAAGGATTGAAAATATGGAACAGCAAAATTTGTTTAGAACAGAATAGCACACTGTCAGTTTCACTCACTGTACCTCTCTGTCCCTCAACTCAAGGATTGAAAATATGGAACAGCAAAATTGGTTTAGAACAGAATAGCACACTGTCAGTTTCACTCACTGTACCTCTCTGTCCCTCAACTCAAGGATTGAAAATATGGTTCAGCAAAATAGTTTTAGAACAGAATAGCACACTGACACTTTCCCTCACTGTCCTACTCTGTCCCTCCCTACAAACAAGATTTAGCACAGAATAGCACACTGATAATTTCTACGAGTGTCCTTCTCTGTCCCTAAACTCAAGGATTGAAAATATGGAACAGCAAAATTGGTTTAGAACAGAATAGCACACTGTCAGTTTCACTCACTGTACCTCTCTGTCCCTCAACTCAAGGATTGAAAATATGGTTCAGCAAAATAGTTTTAGAACAGAATAGCACACTGACACTTTCCCTCACTGTCCTACTCTGTCCCTCCCTACAAACAAGATTTAGCACAGAATAGCACACTGATAATTTCTACGAGTGTCCTTCTCTGTCCCTAAACTCAAGGATTGAAAATATGGAACAGCAAAATTGGTTTAGAACAGAATAGCACACTGTCAGTTTCACTCACTGTACCTCTCTGTCCCTCAACTCAAGGATTGAAAATATGGAACAGCAAAATTGGTTTAGAACAGAATAGCACACTGTCAGTTTCACTCACTGTACCTCTCTGTCCCTCAACTCAAGGATTGAAAATATGGTTCAGCAAAATAGTTTTAGAACAGAATAGCACACTGACACTTTCCCTCACTGTACCTCTCTGTCCCTCAACTCAAGGATTGAAAATATGGAACAGCAAAATTTGTTTAGAACAGAATAGCACACTGTCAGTTTCACTCACTGTACCTCTCTGTCCCTCAACTCAAGGATTGAAAATATGGAACAGCAAAATTGGTTTAGAACAGAATAGCACACTGTCAGTTTCACTCACTGTACCTCTCTGTCCCTCAACTCAAGGATTGAAAATATGGTTCAGCAAAATAGTTTTAGAACAGAATAGCACACTGACACTTTCCCTCACTGTCCTACTCTGTCCCTCCCTACAAACAAGATTTAGCACAGAATAGCACACTGATAATTTCTACGAGTGTCCTTCTCTGTCCCTAAACTCAAGGATTGAAAATATGGAACAGCAAAATTGGTTTAGAACAGAATAGCACACTGTCAGTTTCACTCACTGTACCTCTCTGTCCCTCAACTCAAGGATTGAAAATATGGTTCAGCAAAATAGTTTTAGAACAGAATAGCACACTGACACTTTCCCTCACTGTCCTACTCTGGCCCTCCCTACAAACAAGATTTAGCACAGAATAGCACACTGATAATTTCTACGAGTGTCCTTCTCTGTCCCTAAACTCAAGGATTGAAAATATGGGACAGCAAAATTGGTTTAGAACAGAATAGCACACTGTCAGTTTCACTCACTGTACCTCTCTGTCCCTCAACTCAAGGATTGAAAATATGGTTCAGCAAAATAGTTTTAGAACAGAATAGCACACTGACACTTTCCCTCACTGTCCTACTCTGTCCCTCCCTACAAACAAGATTAAGCACAGAATAGCACACTGATAATTTCTACGAGTGTCCTTCTCTGTCCCTAAACTCAAGGATTGAAAATATGGAACAGCAAAATTGGTTTAGAACAGAATAGCACACTGTCAGTTTCACTCACTGTACCTCTCTGTCCCTCAACTCAAGGATTGAAAATATGGAACAGCAAAATTGGTTTAGAACAGAATAGCACACTGTCAGTTTCATTCACTGTACCTCTCTGTCCCTCAACTCAAGGATTGAAAATATGGAACAGCAAAATTGGTTTAGAACAGAATAGCACACTGTCAGTTTCACTCACTGTACCTCTCTGTCCCTCAACTCAAGGATTGAAAATATGGTTCAGCAAAATAGTTTTAGAACAGAATAGCACACTGACACTTTCCCTCACTGTCCTACTCTGTCCCTCCCTACAAACAAGATTTAGCACAGAATAGCACACTGATAATTTCTACGAGTGTCCTTCTCTGTCCCTAAACTCAAGGATTGAAAATATGGAACAGCAAAATTGGTTTAGAACAGAATAGCACACTGTCAGTTTCACTCACTGTACCTCTCTGTCCCTCAACTCAAGGATTGAAAATATGGAACAGCAAAATTGGTTTAGAACAGAATAGCACACTGTCAGTTTCACTCACTGTACCTCTCTGTCCCTCAACTCAAGGATTGAAAATATGGAACAGCAAAATTGGTTTAGAACAGAATAGCACACTGTCAGTTTCACTCACTGTACCTCTCTGTCCCTCAACTCAAGTATTGAAAATATGGAACAGCAAAATTGGTTTAGAACAGAATAGCACACTGTCAGTTTCACTCACTGTACCTCTCTGTCCCTCAACTCAAGGATTGAAAATATGGTTCAGCAAAATAGTTTTAGAACAGAATAGCACACTGACACTTTCCCTCACTGTCCTACTCTGTCCCTCCCTACAAACAAGATTTAGCACAGAATAGCACACTGATAATTTCTACGAGTGTCCTTCTCTGTCCCTAAACTCAAGGATTGAAAATATGGGACAGCAAAATTGGTTTAGAACAGAATAGCACACTGTCAGTTTCACTCACTGTACCTCTCTGTCCCTCAACTCAAGGATTGAAAATATGGTTCAGCAAAATAGTTTTAGAACAGAATAGCACACTGACACTTTCCCTCACTGTCCTACTCTGTCCCTCCCTACAAACAAGATTTAGCACAGAATAGCACACTGATAATTTCTACGAGTGTCCTTCTCTGTCCCTAAACTCAAGGATTGAAAATATGGAACAGCAAAATTGGTTTAGAACAGAATAGCACACTGTCAGTTTCACTCACTGTACCTCTCTGTCCCTCAACTCAAGGATTGAAAATATGGAACAGCAAAATTGGTTTAGAACAGAATAGCACACTGTCAGTTTCATTCACTGTACCTCTCTGTCCCTCAACTCAAGGATTGAAAATATGGAACAGCAAAATTGGTTTAGAACAGAATAGCACACTGTCAGTTTCACTCACTGTACCTCTCTGTCCCTCAACTCAAGGATTGAAAATATGGTTCAGCAAAATAGTTTTAGAACAGAATAGCACACTGACACTTTCCCTCACTGTCCTACTCTGTCCCTCCCTACAAACAAGATTTAGCACAGAATAGCACACTGATAATTTCTACGAGTGTCCTTCTCTGTCCCTAAACTCAAGGATTGAAAATATGGAACAGCAAAATTGGTTTAGAACAGAATAGCACACTGTCAGTTTCACTCACTGTACCTCTCTGTCCCTCAACTCAAGGATTGAAAATATGGAACAGCAAAATTGGTTTAGAACAGAATAGCACACTGTCAGTTTCAGTCACTGTACCTCTCTGTCCCTCAACTCAAGGATTGAAAATATAGTTCAGCAAAATAGTTTTAGAACAGAATAGCACACTGACACTTTCCCTCACTGTCCTACTCTGTCCCTCCCTACAAACAAGATTTAGCACAGAATAGCACACTGATAACTTCTACGAGTGTCCTTCTCTGTCCCTAAACTCAAGGATTGAAAATATGGAACAGCAAAATTTGTTTAGAACAGAATAGCACACTGTCAGTTTCACTCACTGTACCTCTCTGTCCCTCAACTCAAGGATTGAAAATATGGAACAGCAAAATTTGTTTAGAACAGAATAGCACACTGTCAGTTTCACTCACTGTACCTCTCTGTCCCTCAACTCAAGGATTGAAAATATGGAACAGCAAAATTGGTTTAGAACAGAATAGCACACTGTCAGTTTCACTCACTGTACCTCTCTGTCCCTCAACTCAAGGATTGAAAATATGGTTCAGCAAAATAGTTTTAGAACAGAATAGCACACTGACACTTTCCCTCACTGTCCTACTCTGTCCCTCCCTACAAACAAGATTTAGCACAGAATAGCACACTGATAATTTCTACGAGTGTCCTTCTCTGTCCCTAAACTCAAGGATTGAAAATATGGAACAGCAAAATTGGTTTAGAACAGAATAGCACACTGTCAGTTTCACTCACTGTACCTCTCTGTCCCTCAACTCAAGGATTGAAAATATGGTTCAGCAAAATAGTTTTAGAACAGAATAGCACACTGACACTTTCCCTCACTGTCCTACTCTGGCCCTCCCTACAAACAAGATTTAGCACAGAATAGCACACTGATAATTTCTACGAGTGTCCTTCTCTGTCCCTAAACTCAAGGATTGAAAATATGGAACAGCAAAATTGGTTTAGAACAGAATAGCACACTGTCAGTTTCACTCACTGTACCTCTCTGTCCCTCAACTCAAGGATTGAAAATATGGTTCAGCAAAATAGTTTTAGAACAGAATAGCACACTGACACTTTCCCTCACTGTCCTACTCTGTCCCTCCCTACAAACAAGATTTAGCACAGAATAGCACACTGATAATTTCTACGAGTGTCCTTCTCTGTCCCTAAACTCAAGGATTGAAAATATGGAACAGCAAAATTGGTTTAGAACAGAATAGCACACTGTCAGTTTCACTCACTGTACCTCTCTGTCCCTCAACTCAAGGATTGAAAATATGGAACAGCAAAATTGGTTTAGAACAGAATAGCACACTGTCAGTTTCACTCACTGTACCTCTCTGTCCCTCAACTCAAGGATTGAAAATATAGTTCAGCAAAATAGTTTTAGAACAGAATAGCACACTGACACTTTCCCTCACTGTCCTACTCTGTCCCTCCCTACAAACAAGATTTAGCACAGAATAGCACACTGATAATTTCTACGAGTGTCCTTCTCTGTCCCTAAACTCAAGGATTGAAAATATGGAACAGCAAAATTTGTTTAGAACAGAATAGCACACTGTCAGTTTCACTCACTGTACCTCTCTGTCCCTCAACTCAAGGATTGAAAATATGGAACAGCAAAATTTGTTTAGAACAGAATAGCACACTGTCAGTTTCACTCACTGTACCTCTCTGTCCCTCAACTCAAGGATTGAAAATATGGAACAGCAAAATTGGTTTAGAACAGAATAGCACACTGTCAGTTTCACTCACTGTACCTCTCTGTCCCTCAACTCAAGGATTGAAAATATGGTTCAGCAAAATAGTTTTAGAACAGAATAGCACACTGACACTTTCCCTCACTGTCCTACTCTGTCCCTCCCTACAAACAAGATTTAGCACAGAATAGCACACTGATAATTTCTACGAGTGTCCTTCTCTGTCCCTAAACTCAAGGATTGAAAATATGGAACAGCAAAATTGGTTTAGAACAGAATAGCACACTGTCAGTTTCACTCACTGTACCTCTCTGTCCCTCAACTCAAGGATTGAAAATATGGTTCAGCAAAATAGTTTTAGAACAGAATAGCACACTGACACTTTCCCTCACTGTCCTACTCTGGCCCTCCCTACAAACAAGATTTAGCACAGAATAGCACACTGATAATTTCTACGAGTGTCCTTCTCTGTCCCTAAACTCAAGGATTGAAAATATGGAACAGCAAAATTGGTTTAGAACAGAATAGCACACTGTCAGTTTCACTCACTGTACCTCTCTGTCCCTCAACTCAAGGATTGAAAATATGGTTCAGCAAAATAGTTTTAGAACAGAATAGCACACTGACACTTTCCCTCACTGTCCTACTCTGTCCCTCCCTACAAACAAGATTTAGCACAGAATAGCACACTGATAATTTCTACGAGTGTCCTTCTCTGTCCCTAAACTCAAGGATTGAAAATATGGAACAGCAAAATTGGTTTAGAACAGAATAGCACACTGTCAGTTTCACTCACTGTACCTCTCTGTCCCTCAACTCAAGGATTGAAAATATGGAACAGCAAAATTGGTTTAGAACAGAATAGCACACTGTCAGTTTCACTCACTGTACCTCTCTGTCCCTCAACTCAAGGATTGAAAATATGGAACAGCAAAATTTGTTTAGAACAGAATAGCACACTGTCAGTTTCACTCACTGTACCTCTCTGTCCCTCAACTCAAGGATTGAAAATATGGAACAGCAAAATTGGCTTAGAACAGAATAGCACACTGTCAGTTTCACTCACTGTACCTCTCTGTCCCTCAACTCAAGGATTGAAAATATGGTTCAGCAAAATAGTTTTAGAACAGAATAGCACACTGACACTTTCCCTCACTGTCCTACTCTGTCCCTCCCTACAAACAAGATTTAGCACAGAATAGCACACTGATAATTTCTACGAGTGTCCTTCTCTGTCCCTAAACTCAAGGATTGAAAATATGGAACAGCAAAATTGGTTTAGAACAGAATAGCACACTGTCAGTTTCACTCACTGTACCTCTCTGTCCCTCAACTCAAGGATTGAAAATATGGAACAGCAAAATTTGTTTAGAACAGAATAGCACACTGTCAGTTTCACTCACTGTACCTCTCTGTCCCTCAACTCAAGGATTGAAAATATGGAACAGCAAAATTGGTTTAGAACAGAATAGCACACTGTCAGTTTCACTCACTGTACCTCTCTGTCCCTCAACTCAAGGATTGAAAATATGGTTCAGCAAAATAGTTTTAGAACAGAATAGCACACTGACACTTTCCCTCACTGTCCTACTCTGTCCCTCCCTACAAACAAGATTTAGCACAGAATAGCACACTGATAATTTCTACGAGTGTCCTTCTCTGTCCCTAAACTCAAGGATTGAAAATATGGAACAGCAAAATTGGTTTAGAACAGAATAGCACACTGTCAGTTTCACTCACTGTACCTCTCTGTCCCTCAACTCAAGGATTGAAAATATGGAACAGCAAAATTTGTTTAGAACAGAATAGCACACTGTCAGTTTCACTCACTGTACCTCTCTGTCCCTCAACTCAAGGATTGAAAATATGGAACAGCAAAATTTGTTTAGAACAGAATAGCACACTGTCAGTTTCACTCACTGTACCTCTCTGTCCCTCAACTCAAGGATTGAAAATATGGAACAGCAAAATTGGTTTAGAACAGAATAGCACACTGTCAGTTTCACTCACTGTACCTCTCTGTCCCTCAACTCAAGGATTGAAAATATGGTTCAGCAAAATAGTTTTAGAACAGAATAGCACACTGACACTTTCCCTCACTGTCCTACTCTGTCCCTCCCTACAAACAAGTTTTAGCACAGAATAGCACACTGATAATTTCTACGAGTGTCCTTCTCTGTCCCTAAACTCAAGGATTGAAAATATGGAACAGCAAAATTGGTTTAGAACAGAATAGCACACTGTCAGTTTCACTCACTGTACCTCTCTGTCCCTCAACTCAAGGATTGAAAATATGGTTCAGCAAAATAGTTTTAGAACAGAATAGCACACTGACACTTTCCCTCACTGTCCTACTCTGGCCCTCCCTACAAACAAGATTTAGCACAGAATAGCACACTGATAATTTCTACGAGTGTCCTTCTCTGTCCCTAAACTCAAGGATTGAAAATATGGAACAGCAAAATTGGTTTAGAACAGAATAGCACACTGTCAGTTTCACTCACTGTACCTCTCTGTCCCTCAACTCAAGGATTGAAAATATGGTTCAGCAAAATAGTTTTAGAACAGAATAGCACACTGACACTTTCCCTCACTGTCCTACTCTGTCCCTCCCTACAAACAAGATTTAGCACAGAATAGCACACTGATAATTTCTACGAGTGTCCTTCTCTGTCCCTAAACTCAAGGATTGAAAATATGGAACAGCAAAATTGGTTTAGAACAGAATAGCACACTGTCAGTTTCACTCACTGTACCTCTCTGTCCCTCAACTCAAGGATTGAAAATATGGAACAGCAAAATTGGTTTAGAACAGAATAGCACACTGTCAGTTTCACTCACTGTACCTCTCTGTCCCTCAACTCAAGGATTGAAAATATGGAACAGCAAAATTTGTTTAGAACAGAATAGCACACTGTCAGTTTCACTCACTGTACCTCTCTGTCCCTCAACTCAAGGATTGAAAATATGGAACAGCAAAATTGGTTTAGAACAGAATAGCACACTGTCAGTTTCACTCACTGTACCTCTCTGTCCCTCAACTCAAGGATTGAAAATATGGAACAGCAAAATTGGTTTAGAACAGAATAGCACACTGACACTTTCCCTCACTGTCCAACTCTGTCCCTCCCTACAAACAAGATTTAGCACAGAATAGCACACTGATAATTTCTACGAGTGTCCTTCTCTGTCCCTAAACTCAAGGATTGAAAATATGGAACAGCAAAATTGGTTTAGAACAGAATAGCACACTGTCAGTTTCACTCACTGTACCTCTCTGTCCCTCAAATCAAGGATTGAAAATATGGTTCAGCAAAATAGTTTTAGAACAGAATAGCACACTGACACTTTCCCTCACAGTCCTACTCTGTCCCTCCCTACAAACAAGATTTAGCACAGAATAGCACACTGATAATTTCTACGAGTGTCCTTCTCTGTCCCTAAACTCAAGGATTGAAAATATGGGACAGCAAAATTGGTTTAGAACAGAATAGCACACTGTCAGTTTCACTCACTGTACCTCTCTGTCCCTCAACTCAAGGATTGAAAATATGGAACAGCAAAATTGGTTTAGAACAGAATAGCACACTGTCAGTTTCACTCACTGTACCTCTCTGTCCCTCAAATTAAGGATTGAACATATGGAACAGCAAAATTGGTTTAGAACAGAATAGCACACTGTCAGTTTCACTCACTGTACCTCTCTGTCCCTCAACTCAAGGATTGAAAATATGGTTCAGCAAAATAGTTTTAGAACAGAATAGCACACTGACACTTTCCCTCACTGTCCTACTCTGTCCCTCCCTACAAACAAGATTTAGCACAGAATAGCACACTGATAATTTCTACGAGTGTCCTTCTCTGTCCCTAAACTCAAGGATTGAAAATATGGAACAGCAAAATTGGTTTAGAACAGAATAGCACACTGTCAGTTTCACTCACTGTACCTCTCTGTCCCTCAACTCAAGGATTGAAAATATGGAACAGCAAAATTTGTTTAGAACAGAATAGCACACTGTCAGTTTCACTCACTGTACCTCTCTGTCCCTCAACTCAAGGATTGAAAATATGGTTCAGCAAAATAGTTTTAGAACAGAATAGCACACTGACACTTTCCCTCACGGTCCTACTCTGTCCCTCCCTACAAACAAGATTTAGCACAGAATAGCACACTGATAATTTCTACGAGTGTCTTTCTCTGTCCCTAAACTCAAGGATTGAAAATATGGAACAGCAAAATTGGTTTAGAACAGAATAGCACACTGTCAGTTTCACTCACTGTACCTCTCTGTCCCTCAAATCAAGGATTGAAAATATGGTTCAGCAAAATAGTTTTAGAACAGAATAGCACACTGACACTTTCCCTCACTGTCCTACTCTGTCCCTCCCTACAAACAAGATTTAGCACAGAATAGCACACTGATAATTTCTACGAGTGTCCTTCTCTGTCCCTAAACTCAAGGATTGAAAATATGGAACAACAAAATTTGTTTAGAACAGAATAGCACACTGTCAGTTTCACTCACTGTACCTCTCTGTCCCTCAACTCAAGGATTGAAAATATGGTTCAGCAAAATAGTTTTAGAACAGAATAGCACACTGACACTTTCCCTCACTGTCCTACTCTGTCCCTCCCTACAAACAAGATTTAGCACAGAATAGCACACTGATAATTTCTACGAGTGTCCTTCTCTGTCCCTAAACTCAAGGATTGAAAATATGGAACAGCAAAATTGGTTTAGAACAGAATAGCACACTGTCAGTTTCACTCACTGTACCTCTCTGTCCCTCAACTCAAGGATTGAAAATATGGAACAGCAAAATTGGTTTAGAACAGAATAGCACACTGTCAGTTTCACTCACTGTACCTCTCTGTCCCTCAACTCAAGGATTGAAAATATGGAACAGCAAAATTGGTTTAGAACAGAATAGCACACTGACACTTTCCCTCACTGTCCTACTCTGTCCCTCCCTACAAACAAGATTTAGCACAGAATAGCACACTGATAATTTCTACGAGTGTCCTTCTCTGTCCCTAAACTCAAGGATTGAAAATATGGAACAGCAAAATTGGTTTAGAACAGAATAGCACACTGTCAGTTTCACTCACTGTACCTCTCTGTCCCTCAACTCAAGGATTGAAAATATGGTTCAGCAAAATAGTTTTAGAACAGAATAGCACACTGACACTTTCCCTCACTGTCCTACTCTGGCCCTCCCTACAAACAAGATTTAGCACAGAATAGCACACTGATAATTTCTACGCGTGTCCTTCTCTGTCCCTAAACTCAAGGATTGAAAATATGGAACAGCAAAATTGGTTTAGAACAGAATAGCACACTGTCAGTTTCACTCACTGTACCTCTCTGTCCCTCAACTCAAGGATTGAAAATATGGTTCAGCAAAATAGTTTTAGAACAGAATAGCACACTGACACTTTCCCTCACTGTCCTACTCTGTCCCTCCCTACAAACAAGATTTAGCACAGAATAGCACACTGATAATTTCTACGAGTGTCCTTCTCTGTCCCTAAACTCAAGGATTGAAAATATGGAACAGCAAAATTGGTTTAGAACAGAATAGCACACTGTCAGTTTCACTCACTGTACCTCTCTGTCCCTCAACTCAAGGATTGAAAATATGGAACAGCAAAATTGGTTTAGAACAGAATAGCACACTGTCAGTTTCACTCATTGTACCTCTCTGTCCCTCAACTCAAGGATTGAAAATATAGTTCAGCAAAATAGTTTTAGAACAGAATAGCACACTGACACTTTCCCTCACTGTCCTACTCTGTCCCTCCCTACAAACAAGATTTAGCACAGAATAGCACACTGATAATTTCTACGAGTGTCCTTCTCTGTCCCTCAACTCAAGGATTGAAAATATGGAACAGCAAAATTTGTTTAGAACAGAATAGCACACTGTCAGTTTCACTCACTGTACCTCTCTGTCCCTCAACTCAAGGATTGAAAATATGGAACAGCAAAATTTGTTTAGAACAGAATAGCACACTGTCAGTTTCACTCACTGTACCTCTCTGTCCCTCAACTCAAGGATTGAAAATATGGAACAGCAAAATTGGTTTAGAACAGAATAGCACACTGTCAGTTTCACTCACTGTACCTCTCTGTCCCTCAACTCAAGGATTGAAAATATGGTTCAGCAAAATAGTTTTAGAACAGAATAGCACACTGACACTTTCCCTCACTGTCCTACTCTGTCCCTCCCTACAAACAAGATTTAGCACAGAATAGCACACTGATAATTTCTACGAGTGTCCTTCTCTGTCCCTAAACTCAAGGATTGAAAATATGGAACAGCAAAATTGGTTTAGAACAGAATAGCACACTGTCAGTTTCACTCACTGTACCTCTCTGTCCCTCAACTCAAGGATTGAAAATATGGTTCAGCAAAATAGTTTTAGAACAGAATAGCACACTGACACTTTCCCTCACTGTCCTACTCTGGCCCTCCCTACAAACAAGATTTAGCACAGAATAGCACACTGATAATTTCTACGAGTGTCCTTCTCTGTCCCTAAACTCAAGGATTGAAAATATGGAACAGCAAAATTGGTTTAGAACAGAATAGCACACTGTCAGTTTCACTCACTGTACCTCTCTGTCCCTCAACTCAAGGATTGAAAATATGGAACAGCAAAATTGGTTTAGAACAGAATAGCACACTGTCAGTTTCACTCACTGTACCTCTCTGTCCCTCAACTCAAGGATTGAAAATATGGTTCAGCAAAATAATTTTAGAACAGAATAGCACACTGACACTTTCCCTCACTGTCCTACTCTGTCCCTCCCTACAAACAAGATTTAGCACAGAATAGCACACTGATAATTTCTATGAGTGTCCTTCTCTGTCCCTAAACTCAAGGATTGAAAATATGGAACAGCAAAATTGGTTTAGAACAGAATAGCACACTGTCAGTTTCACTCACTGTACCTCTCTGTCCCTCAACTCAAGGATTGAAAATATGGAACAGCAAAATTGGTTTAGAACAGAATAGCACACTGTCAGTTTCACTCACTGTACCTCTCTGTCCCTCAACTCAAGGATTGAAAATATGGAACAGCAAAATTGGTTTAGAACAGAATAGCACACTGACACTTTCCCTCACTGTCCAACTCTGTCCCTCCCTACAAACAAGATTTAGCACAGAATAGCACACTGATAATTTCTACGAGTGTCCTTCTCTGTCCCTAAACTCAAGGATTGAAAATATGGAACAGCAAAATTGGTTTAGAACAGAATAGCACACTGTCAGTTTCACTCACTGTACCTCTCTGTCCCTCAAATCAAGGATTGAAAATATGGTTCAGCAAAATAGTTTTAGAACAGAATAGCACACTGACACTTTCCCTCACAGTCCTACTCTGTCCCTCCCTACAAACACGATTTAGCACAGAATAGCACACTGATAATTTCTACAAGTGTCCTTCTCTGTCCCTAAACTCAGGGATTGAAAATATGGGACAGCAAAATTGGTTTAGAACAGAATAGCACACTGTCAGTTTCACTCACTGTACCTCTCTGTCCCTCAACTCAAGGATTGAAAATATGGAACAGCAAAATTGGTTTAGAACAGAATAGCACACTGTCAGTTTCACTCACTGTACCTCTCTGTCCCTCAAATTAAGGATTGAACATATGGAACAGCAAAATTGGTTTAGAACAGAATAGCACACTGTCAGTTTCACTCACTGTACCTCTCTGTCCCTCAACTCAAGGATTGAAAATATGGTTCAGCAAAATAGTTTTAGAACAGAATAGCACACTGACACTTTCCCTCACTGTCCTACTCTGTCCCTCCCTACAAACAAGATTTAGCACAGAATAGCACACTGATAATTTCTACGAGTGTCCTTCTCTGTCCCTAAACTCAAGGATTGAAAATATGGAACAGCAAAATTGGTTTAGAACAGAATAGCACACTGTCAGTTTCACTCACTGTACCTCTCTGTCCCTCAACTCAAGGATTGAAAATATGGAACAGCAAAATTAGTTTAGAACAGAATAGCACACTGTCAGTTTCACTCACTGTACCTCTCTGTCCCTCAACTCAAGGATTGAAAATATGGTTCAGCAAAATAGTTTTAGAACAGAATAGCACACTGACACTTTCCCTCACGGTCCTACTCTGTCCCTCCCTACAAACAAGATTTAGCACAGAATAGCACACTGATAATTTCTACGAGTGTCCTTCTCTGTCCCTAAACTAAAGGATTGAAAATATGGAACAGCAAAATTGGTTTAGAACAGAATAGCACACTGTCAGTTTCACTCACTGTACCTCTCTGTCCCTCAAATCAAGGATTGAAAATATGGTTCAGCAAAATAGTTTTAGAACAGAATAGCACACTGACACTTTCCCTCACTGTCCTACTCTGTCCCTCCCTACAAACAAGATTTAGCACAGAATAGCACACTGATAATTTCTACGAGTGTCCTTCTCTGTCCCTAAACTCAAGGATTGAAAATATGGAACAGCAAAATTTGTTTAGAACAGAATAGCACACTGTCAGTTTCACTCACTGTACCTCTCTGTCCCTCAACTCAAGGATTGAAAATATGGTTCAGCAAAATAGTTTTAGAACAGAATACCTCACTGACACTTTCCCTCACTGTCCTACTCTGTCCCTCCCTACAAACAAGATTTAGCACAGAATAGCACACTGATAATTTCTACGAGTGTCCTTCTCTGTCCCTAAACTAAAGGATTGAAAATATGGAACAGCAAAATTGGTTTAGAACAGAATAGCACACTGTCAGTTTCACTCACTGTACCTCTCTGTCCCTCAACTCAAGGATTGAAAATATGGTTCAGCAAAATAGTTTTAGAACAGAATAGCACACTGACACTTTCCCTCACTGTCCTACTCTGTCCCTCCCTACAAACAAGATTTAGCACAGAATAGCACACTGATAATTTCTACGAGTGTCCTTCTCTGTCCATAAACTCAAGGATTGAAAATATGGAGCAGCAAAATTGGTTTAGAACAGAATAGCACACTGTCAGTTTCACTCACTGTACCTCTCTGTCCCTCAACTCAAGGATTGAAAATATGGAACAGCAAAATTGGTGTAGAACAGAATAGCACACTGTCAGTTTCACTCACTGTACCTCTCTGTCCCTCAACTCAAGGATTGAAAATATGGTTCGGCAAAATAGTTTTAGAACAGAATAGCACACTGACACTTTCCCTCACTGTCCTACTCTGTCCCTCCCTACAAACAAGATTTAGCACAGAATAGCACACTGATAATTTCTATGAGTGTCCTTCTCTGTCCCTAAACTCAAGGATTGAAAATATGGAACAGCAAAATTGGTTTAGAACAGAATAGCACACTGTCAGTTTCACTCACTGTACCTCTCTGTCCCTCAACTCAAGGATTGAAAATATGGAACAGCAAAATTGGTTTAGAACAGAATAGCACACTGTCAGTTTCACTCACTGTACCTCTCTGTCCCTCAACTCAAGGATTGAAAATATGGAACAGCAAAATTGGTTTAGAACAGAATAGCACACTGACACTTTCCCTCACTGTCCAACTCTGTCCCTCCCTACAAACAAGATTTAGCACAGAATAGCACACTGATAATTTCTACGAGTGTTCTTCTCTGTCCCTAAACTCAAGGATTGAAAATATGGAACAGCAAAATTGGTTTAGAACAGAATAGCACACTGTCAGTTTCACTCACTGTACCTCTCTGTCCCTCAACTCAAGGATTGAAAATATGGTTCAGCAAAATAGTTTTAGAACAGAATAGCACACTGACACTTTCCCTCACTGTCCTACTCTGTCCCTCCCTACAAACAAGATTTAGCACAGAATAGCACACTGATAATTTCTACGAATGTCCTTCTCTGTCCCTAAACTCAAGGATTGAAAATATGGGACAGCAAAATTGGTTTAGAACAGAATAGCACACTGTCAGTTTCACTCACTGTACCTCTCTGTCCCTCAACTCAAGGATTGAAAATATGGAACAGCAAAATTGGTTTAGAACAGAATAGCACACTCTCAGTTTCACTCACTGTACCTCTCTGTCCCTCAAATCAAGGATTGAAAATATGGAACAGCAAAATTGGTTTAGAACACTGATAATTTCTACGAGTGTCCTTCTCTGTCCCTAAACTCAAGGATTGAAAATATGGAACAGTAAAATTGGTTTAGAACAGAATAGCACACTGTCAGTTTCACTCACTGTACCTCTCTGTCCCTCAACTCAAGGATTGAAAATATGGTTCAGCAAAATAGTTTTAGAACAGAATAGCACACTGACACTTTCCCTCACTGTACCTCTCTGTCCCTACAAACAAGGATTAGCACAGAATAGCACACTGTCACTGACACTCTCCCTACCTATCCTTATTTGTCCCTGAACACAAGGAATCCAGGAATAGTAAAGGAAAAATAATGACACTGTCCCTGCCTATGCTTCTCTTTCCCTGCTCCGGAACACACTACACAAGGCCGCCGTGCTGGCGGCCTTTTATAGTGTGGGGCGTGTACTAAACCCCATCAGCAATAATTGGCCACAGGCATCGCTGTGATTGGCCAAGCATGCGGGGTCACAGTGCATGCTTGGCCAATCACAGCGCCTGGATGACACTGCGATGGCGTAGTGCATTGTGGGCCGTTCGCGTCACTCGAATTTGGCGCGAACGGCCCAAATTGTTCGATCTTCGTCGAACGATCGAACAGCCGATGTTCGAGTCGAAAGTATGTTCGACTCGAACACGAAGCTCATCCCTACATTCGATGCTGTCGCCGCCATCTTGGTTCACCCTACCTATGCCTAGGAAGCTACCGCGCATGCGTCCAAGTCATTTCGAGCATGCGCGGGCTTCCCGGCGAACAGGTAAGTGTACACACACACACTTTTCTCGTCGAGAAACAGGCTGACGAGAATCTCGACGAGAAAATAGAGAGCAGGTTCTCTATTTTCTCGTTGAGATTCTTGTCGCTTTTCTTGACGAGAAACCATACACACGAATGAATTTCTCGGCAAGAAATGTCTGCCAGCAAGTTTCTTGCTGGTTTTTGCCGAGAAACTCGGTCGTGTGTACGAGCCTTTAGACTTTTGTCAAAAGGGCGTGCGCCTGGATCTTGTCAGCGGCGCTGTGATTGGCTGCAGCGGCGATACCCGGAAGTAACATTCCGGCTATCGCCGCAGCGATGGATGCGGCTAGAGGAGGGACACGGACGACTTCGGGGGCCCCGATCGAAGGTAAGTGGTACATAATTAGCTAGTATGCTAGTCATACTAGCTCATTATAGCTTTGTCTTGCAGGTTAGAAAAAAAAACACAAAAGGGTTTACAACCACTTTAAGACCTAAAAGGTTCTGTAGCAGAGGATCTTCTTAACACGTCCCTAGGAGAAATCAAGCTAAAGTAATTGTTTGTGCTCCACTCCGGCTGCTAGGACCGTGAGAGGGAACTATCCGGGTGAGCAAAACTCACTCAAGCTTGAGTGGCGATGAGGGTAAATAAGTGCCGCGTGCCTAAACCTGCCTCCCTATCCAATTCTATCTCTATCTTCAACTTTCCTACTAAGTTACTAGCAAAGAGAAAAAAAAACTCGTCTGTTGGAGTTTAACACTGTCTGGACATTGGCCTTCTTATTAGAGAAAATAGTATTTTCCCTACACTCTAGGGACGAGAACCAACGGAAAGAGGCAACTCGCTGCAGGACCCAAAACTTGACACCGCTCACCCTCTTCGCAACGGAGGAAACTGGGCATGTGGCATGGTGTGTCCTATCCTGCAAGTGGAGGTAAGCAGGACAGGGATCTGTGTGCTACAGTCATGTTTGGTAAGCATTGATTCCGAGCATGCGTGTTTGTACTTTGGACTTTTGTGTGACAGACTTTTGTACAGACGATACTAAAATCTGAAAACAGACCGCTGTCCGCCAAAAATTTACTAGCCTGCCATCCAACATTTGTTGGCCGAAAGTTGGACAACAATTGTCTGAAGGAGCGTACTAATGGTCGGATCTTAGGCCAACAGTCTGTCATCAGACAATCCCCTGCCAACAATCGAATCGTGTGTACGAGGCTTTACAATTCAACACTGCCACAAATTTGTGGCAAGTTATCCTTGCTATCTGGGCTAACACCAACAGTTGTGAATATGACAATTAAGTGACTACAGACTGTGGTCCAGGTCACTGAAGAAGGGCTTCTGGCTGATACTGAGAATACCGGCTATATCATGGGAATATCCCTAACTTTTTATTTTAGTTTTGGATCTCCTCTCATCGTTCCTGGGGACAAATTTATAAAGTTAGACTTTTCATAACTTTCTGTCCCAAGAACAGTGGTCATCAGGACAAACTGAGGGGGGAAATCTCCCCAGTTGGGATACAGACAGCAATAAAGACCTCAGAAGTGCAGGATATAATGAGAATGCCACACCGATGGTCATAGAGTCAAAGGCCCCGTACACACGGCCGGGTTTCCCGACGGGAAAACTGCGATGAGAGCTTTTGGCCAGGAATCTCGGCCGTGTGTATGCTCCATCGCAGTTTTTCCGACGGGAAAACTGCCAGAATTGGCCGGCAAAAAAAAGAGAACCAGGCTCTCTTTTTTCCCGTCGGGATTCCCGGCTGACTTTTTCCCGTTGGAAAACCCGGCCGTGTGTACGAGGCATGTAGCAGAAAACTGACGTTTTTGGCAGTTTTCCTGTGGATGGAGCATACACACGGTCGGTATTCCCGAGGAAAAGCTCTCATCAGAGTTTTCCCGACGGGAAAACCGAATGTGTGTACGGGGGAAAAGTAGAGAGCAGGTTCTTGGTTTTCCCATCAGGATTTCCGACGGACCTTTTGCCGTCGGGAATCCCGGTCCTGTGTACAGGGCAAAAGTCTTTATTTGCTTCAGACTGGATTAGCACAAGCTTAAATAAAGCCAACATGTTTCTGAGGTCTTGGCCTCCTACTTGATCGGACCTTAAAAGCAACATGATCTAAGATATATTAGCCTTCAAGGCTTTAACCTGGATGAACCCTTCTGATGCCATAATTCTGTTTTTGGCCAATTATTTTAAGTCCTACCCATTCAGTTCTTGTTAATTTTTAACTTGGATGAAGAAAGGGAGCCTAGACCCCTGAAATGTGCTCCTTTACCCTGTATCACAATCTAAAGCAAATATAAATCTTCTTAGACTCTATGACCATTATTGGGGCATTGCCATCACTTCCTCTACTTCTAAATTTCATTCCTCAGTAAATGACCACAGCCTAATCAGAGCGTTTGGTGTTGATTTGCTAAGAGCAAATAGAGTGTGCACTCTGCAAGGGCAGTTGCTCCAGAGCTTAGTAAATGAGGGGAAGTTTTACTTTGCAAAGCATACTCAATTACATGCAAGGAAAAAAAATATAAAAAATTTTTGCTTGCACATAATTAGATGATGAAAGTCAGCAGAGTGTTCATTTATTTACTAAGCTCTGGAGAAACTGCAAAGTCTATTTGCCATTAGTAAATCAACCCCACTGAGCTACATAAAACAGATTTGACCTTAGTATTACGAGACCCTAATAGTAAAAGATCCAGCACCTCATGCGTATTTTGTATTCTCTGTGCAATAAAAATCAGAATTTCTAACCCTTTCGCTATAATCCTGGATCTAGCCCTGGCAATGGGTAATGTAATGCAGTCATCATCACATCCAGCAATAAGACGTAGCAGCCACCGTCCAGCATTTCTCATTTCCAATTCCCCGGAAACAACCTAGAACTTTTATGTTAGGACAGAAGCTGTTTGTTAATCAAAAAAAAGAACGTTAAACAAAAACATAAAACAATGCTTCCCTCAGATTTCCCAAACAAATCCGACTAATCCTGTTAACTGTGCAGACAGTAACATTTCCAAATGTAGCGGGTATACACTTTTCTCTCTATTTGAGACTGGCAGAGACACCAGCGATGTACAGTTCCTTGTGGCCCAGCAGGTGGCGCTGTCGCCCTGGGCTGGGGTTGAACCATTGCTGTGTGCCATGCCTCCTTTTTGTCCTCCCTCGGCAGCGGTATGGTGGGGCGGGGGACCCGCCGTGTTTGCTGGGAGAGGGTATAAAGGGGCCGGCCATCTTTGTCACGGGGTCGAGTCCCAGGCACCTTCAGCCTGAGGGCGGTGGTTTGTGTCGGTCCTCTAGGCGGCCTAGGCCTAGAGGACGTCCGGAGGTCGTGTTCCATCCCAGGCACCTTTAGCCTGGGGTGAGGTACTCGGATGGAGGTCTGGAGCTCAGTGCCCAACACTAAGTTCCGCGAGGGAAGGAGGTCCTAGGGAACCCAGGGATTGGGATCCCGAACCAGGAAGGCGTAATGGACCGGGGGGAGATACTCACTTGAAGACCGGGTGCAGCAGATTGCCAGTGACAGGTGAGCCTCCCATCGGAGACCGCCTGGAAGGAAACCCCCCCTCCGCTCGGAGACCTCAGCCCACTTTCAGGGAGGAAAGTGGAGAGTTCATTGTGTCTGGGCCTACTCGCATCCACACCTCCTTGTTTGTTCTGTTCTTTAAAGGGAGTCTAACTGATTGTGCTGTTCACTCGAGAAGAATAAAGGAGTGTTGGACTTTAATGGTGTGAGGCTCTTTTCTGGTGGACATTGTTCAAGGTAACTCCAGGTGCACAACACTGACCTGAAGGTAGAGAAAGAACTTTGCTTACACCGCACAGACATCTGTGGTGAAGGCTTGGCATGGTGACCCCGCTCTCTCCCCTCTAAGGTACCCCTAGACAAGAAGAGAGACGAGCTGATGCAAAGAGGGGAGTGAGGAGGCCGCTACACAAACAATACCACATTTTACATTTAATAATTTAGAAGAAGAAAAACAATTGTTCCTTGTCTTTATCACACCAAGGTCTGCAACTATGAACGCTCAAGCCTCGTACACATGGCCGGTTTTCTCGGCAAGAAAGCTGCTGGGAGAGCTTGTTGCCGAGAAAACCGCTCATGTGTATGGTTTCTCGTCGGGAAAACTGCCGGAAATCTCAATGAGAAAAATAGAGAACCTGCTCTCTATTTTCCTCGTCGGGATTCTCTGCAGTATTTCCTGCCGAGAAAACCGTGCGTGTGTACGAGGCTTGTATGCTTACCTGTCCCCAGGTAAGCCCGCGCATGGTCGATGAGACTTTGACGCATGCGCGGTAGCTTAGAAGGGTAGTGTAGGGTGTAGCAAGATGGCGGCGACGGCATCCAATGTCACGAGCGCATGCTCGTCATAGTCAATGACGTCACCGCGTTCTTTTGAATGCCCATGTGTACACTCGGCGAGCTAGGCAAGCTTGCCGGGAATCTTGTCGGGAAAACCAACGTTTTTTTTCCCGACGAGATTCCCGCCCGTGTGTACGAGACTTCAGACTTCTTACATGGGAAAACTGTTGCACAATTAAATTTAACCACTTGCCAATCACAATACATACAGTATATATACGTTGCGGTTTGCAAGTGGTGTACTGGGATTATGGCTGAAGATATCAGCCACAGCCCCAGTACCAGTTTTTCTGCAGGCGGCTGGCTTTCTCATGGAAATGACCACCAAGACCGGTCCGAGCAGCTCATGAACCTAGAGAAAGGGATTGCCGCTCACAAAGCTCCTGAGCCTTCACAAAGGAGAGTCCCGCCCTACTGTGAACTCACAGGTGCTGGCTCTGCACAAGTTTATATGAGGAAAAATATCCTGGACAGCCGCACACTGTGAAAAGGCATCTTTATTGTAGAAATGAAATAAAATCCAGATACAGCAGTCAAATCATATGGAAAACAGGGGAAGATACTAACGCGTTTCACATCATTCGATGCTTAGTCATAGCTAAATGAACAGGACCCAAGCGTGTGTATAAGAGGGAAGTTGGTAAAGCAAACCACCAATCAAAGTTTTGACATTTTCATGGAAAGACCTCCCACACGATTAGGCCCTGAGCTCCCAAAAATTGAGTGCACCTGGGACAAGCTCATGAACCTCTGGAACAGTTTCCGAATCGGCAGAAGGGGACATCCCGCCGGTTGCCGGTTTTTCTTACAGTTTCCGCCAGTTTGCCCGAGAAACAATCTGATGGTGCAGCCGGCTGCTACCATAGGTGATCAAAGAGCTAACACTCTTTGATCGACTCTATGGCATTGGCATTACGCCAGGCTGGAAGAAAATCTTTTTATTTTATTTTTTTAAGTGAAGGATCAAATTTTTTTTTTTATATTTTTTGCTTTTAAAGGTAAAGGAGAGATTTTGGATCTTTTTGACACCAGAACTTTCCATGAAGAGGACCTGTCATACTTATTTCTATTACAAGGGATGTTCTTTGTAATAGGAATAAAAGTGATATTTTTTTTTTTTTTAAAGGGACAGTGTTAAAACAAAAACTAAAAAGCAAAATAAATAATAATAATAAAAAATAAATAAAGCGCCCCCATCCCTCCGTGCTCTTCTGCGCAAGAAGAGAATGCACGCATATGTACCATATATACTCGAGTATAAGCCGAGTTTTTCAGCACATTTTTTTGTGCTGAAAAAGCCCCCCTCGGCTTATACTTGAGTCACCTTTTTGCGCCTGATCTCCCGGACTTTGGGGACCTGGAAGTGGGTGTATAAAGTTTGTTGTCCGGGAGACCTACGGCCGGGGAGCACCGATTTTTCAAAGCCGGGCACCCCTTCCATAGACTCCCATGTTAAACAGTAATTTCTCTGGTGACTTTGGGGACCCGGTACCGGCCGGTCGTAGATCCCCTGGACCCGAAACTTGGCACACATGTAGCCCCGTTTTTCCTCTACAAGTGTGCAAAGTTTATTGTCTAGGGGACCTAAGGCTAAGGAGCACTGATTTTTCAAAGCCGGGCACCCCTTCCATAGACTCCCATGTTAAACGTCAGTCTAGTCATGGACACAGTGAGGCATGCACATGGGCACAGTGAGGCAAAGTGAGGCATGCAGATGGACACCCTAGGCTTATACTCGAGGCAATATGTTTTCCCAGTTTTTTGTGGTAAAATTAGGTGCCTCGGCTTATATTCGGGTCGGCTTATACTTGAGTATATACGGTAAATGGTATTCGAACCACACATGTTAGGTATCGCCGCAAACGTTAGCATGAGAGCAATAATTTTAGTGCTAGATCTTCCCTGTAAAGGCTTTTAAAGCATCGCCTATGGAAATTTTTAAGTACTGTAATTTGTCGCCATTCCACAAACTTGACGTGCTAGGTATCTTTTTACTCGGCGCAACGTAATTTTTCTCATCATACAAAAAAATTGGGGCAACTATTGTGTTTTGTTTTTTTCCAATTCATTAAAGTGTTTTTTTTCCAAAAAAGTGCATTTGCAAAACTGCTGCGCAAATACTGTAGGCAATAAAAAATTGCAACAATCGCCATTTTATTCCCTAGGGTCTCTACTAATCAAAATTATAATATTTGGGGTTAAAAGTAATTTTCTAGCAAAAAATTTGGATTTAAACTTGTAAACTAAGGAGTGCCAGAAAAAGCCTGCTTGGCAAGTGGTTAAAAAAAATCTTAAATTACAACAAACTTGACTCATGGATGTCCATGTTTAATTAGAGAACTCTTCCAAGACAATATGAATATACAGCAATTATGTTAAGATTTGTAGATAACTCAAGCTTTTAAGCAGAGATAGAAAGCCTTACGCAATGAATACTCTAAATTTATATTGCATTATAATATGACATCAGAGCAAAGATGATATGGAAGGAGAACAAATTCATCTTTATTTTTGTCACAAGGAGAAGACGACACACTGCTTTAGGCCAAGAGCCAGCTTTCATTCTCATCAGTCATAGGGTGACTATAGCTACCTAATTACAATATGGATTTTCTTTTTGACAACTTTTCAAGATAATAAGATGGATATGGAAACTGGTGTAAGCGTTAATAGGTTTTGGAGCAGGGATAGGTAAACTATGATGTATATTTGTTGGCCTGAGACAAGCTATATTTTGTTAAGGACATAAGAGATGGTGTTCCCAAACGCTGAGCAGATTCAGATTGCGGTAGACACACAAAGACCATTGCCAAAAAAAAAGAAAAAGAGCACCAGCCCTATGAGCTAATAGAATTTCAGTTTAAAGGGTAAGACATTTTTCAACCAATATGTCCTTACCCTATTGCCCCCACCACCCAAAGCAAATGTAGCTCACCCCTCTCTAAACCTACCAAGTCCCACAGAAATGTTTATATTACTCCCCTGGCTTATTGATTTAATGTCCAATGTTCTATAGGGCTGGTACTCAAATAGGAACCATTCTGTCTTCCATGGTTTTAGACGTCTAGAACAGTGTTTCTCAACTCCAGTCCTCAAGGCGCACCAACAGGTCATGTTTTTGGGATTTCCATTGATTTTCACAGGTGATTTGAGCAGTTTCACTGCCTTAGTAATTATCACAGCTGTTTTATCTGCAGGAAATCCCAAAAACATGACCTGTTGGTGCGCCTTGAGGACTGGAGTTGAGAAACACTGGTCTAGAAGACGGAACTGTGCATGCACAAACATCAGGTCAAGAAGCCATCAGGTCAAGAAACCTTTCTATGGGGCTCAGTAGCATCAAATAGGTAAGTATAGGGATTGGGTGGGAAGTTAAAGGGTAATTAAACATTTCCCCTACCCTTTAACAAGTTTTCCTGCCCTTTAAGGCCAAATTTAGGTCTCTTACCTCTTTATCTATGCCCCTGCATGTTATGATTTGAGACTTTTTGCTTAACCTTAAAATACCTTTTTTCTCTTTGTGACGCCAATTTCTGCCCTCACACTACAGTGCCCTGTGCTGGAAGAGCTAAGTAACAGCCACACCCCCTCCACTCAATTGTCTTCATATAGACTTGCTGTAACGGCTTACCTTGGTTGGAGTTCAAAATCCAGAGATGTATGCTCACCCTTGCAAGTACATACAGCCCACTGTAACTATGCAAAAGGCTACCTGGGCTGTGAATCTGAGCACGTGGGCTTGACAGGAAAATGGATCTGGATATCCAGTACAAAAGAGGGAAATTACCAAAGAATTGTCGAAGGTGAAGCCGTAGTCAGGGGATTCCAGAAGTCAGAGTTAACGAGGAGCAGAGCCAGGGTCAGAAGCCGGGGTCAGTCTTGGAACACTGAAACTTGAAAACAAGAACACAGGAAAACAGGAACCTTTGGCAATACAAGAGACAATAAACTGACAAAGTCCTCAGGGTGAAACAGTGTTTTATACCAAGCTGATTTTATAAACTGCCTCAGCTGAACCATGAGTGACATGTGCTAATTGCAAAGCAAGATCCAGAGTATAACCCTCAGTGCTACATGCAGGACAATACATAGTTGGAAACCAGACTGAATAATCAGCTGAGGTGTGGCTCAGAGGCAATATAGCAGGACAGTACACAGAAAGTCATGGGTTTAAAACTTCCGTGAGCCACCTGGGGGGGTGGCCACGCCTGGCCGTTAGCATGGCACGGTAGGAACTGTGACACTAGCATTACAGAGAAAGGGAGGAATTTACCTGACCATGTCTGCAACATTACTGAGAGCACTAGGTCTTAAGCCTCGTACACACGACCCGTTTTCTCGACAAGAAAACTGCTGGGAGAGCTTTCTTGTCGAGAAAACCGTTCGTGTGTATGGTTTCTTGTCGAGAAAACTGCCGGGAATCTCGACGAGAAAAATAGAGAACCTGCTCTCTATTTTCTCGTCAGGATTCTCGTTTTTCTCGTTGGGATTCTTGTCGGCCTGTTTCTCGACGAGAAACCGGTCGTGTGTATGCTTTTCCGAGTCTTAAAAAACTGCGCATGCTCAGAATCAAGTATGAGACGGGAGCGCTCCTTCTGGTAAAACTAGAGTTCGTAATGGAGATAGCACATTCGTCATGCTGTAACGAACTGAAAGCGCAAAGACTGAAAAGCGTGAATCGTCTCGCCCCAAACTTTTACTAACACGCGGTAACATGAGATCAGAAAAAGCGGCCCAAGGGGTGGCGCCATTGGAATCGAACTTCCCCTTTATACTGCCGTCGTATGTGTTGTACATCACCGTGCTTTACAACGACGAGATTTTTAATTGACAGTGTGTATGCAAGGAAAGCTTGACAAGAATCCCGTCAAGCTTGACAAGAATCTCGTCGAGAAAACCAACTTTTTTTTTTTTTTACGACAGGATTCTCGGCCGTGTGTACGAGGCTTAAGGCTTGGTTCACACTGCATTGGGAAATACTTTTTGAAAGATAAAAAGTGCATTTTATATACAACTATATAGATCAGACTAAAATGAGGGACAAATGAGGAGGAAAGAGGGACAGATGGACATTTCTACAAATCATGGACAGTCCCTTGAAATCAGAGACAGTTGGGAGCTATGCCCAAACACACCTCCAAGACGACCACTTCCTTGCTAAAGAAGCTGAGGGTAAAGGTGATGGACTGGCCAAACATGTTTCCAGACCTAAACCCTATAGCCTCGTACACACGGCCGAGAATCTCGTCGTAAAAAACGTCATTTTTTTTGACGAGATCCTTGGACAAGAAACTTGTCCCGGCCGAGTGTACACACGCTCATTTCAAAGAACCCGCGGTTCTTTGAATGGAGCGTACGCGGTGACATCATCGAATACGACGAGCATGCGCTCGTCACATTCGATGCCATCGCCGCCATCTTGGTTCACCCTACCTATGCCTAGGAAGCTACCACGCATGCGTCAAAGTCATTTCGAACATGCGCAGGCTTCCCGGCGAACAGGTAAGTGTACACACACACAAATTTCTCGTCGAGAAACAGGCTGGCGAGAATCTCGACGAGAAAATAGAGAGCAGGTTCTCTATTTTCTCGTCGAGATTCTTGTCGCTTTTCTTGACGAGAAACCATACACACGAACAAATTTCTCGGCAAGAAATCTCTGCCAGCAAGAGAAACTCGTTTCTGTGTACGAGGCTTATCTGTGGGGCATCCTCAAATGGAAGGTGGAGGAACACAAGGTCTCTAACATCCACCAGCTCCGTGATGTCATCATAGAGGAGTGGAAGAGGACTCCAGTGGCAACCTTTGAAGCTCTGGTGAACTCCATGCACAAGAGGGTTAAGGCAGTGCTGGAAAATAATGGTGGCCACACAAAATATTGACACTTTGATAAAATTCCCCAAATGGGGACACAGCCATCAATAAAATGTGAATGGACCCCACTTTGTCCAAAACTAAACAAAAAGTTGGGTTTAATGTATTCCCTCTAAACACACAGTTCATCTGAGCTGCACCTACAGTCTTTATGATACACTAGATCTATCTTGTCTGCTTTATTCCTTTCCGTGAGTTCAGACAGGGTAACATTTCAATGTGAATGTTCTGTACAACAAATTTCATTACTGCATGTAAGAATTTTTTATTTTTTTTTACAGTTTGTAAATATGAATGCACAAGGGAGAAAAGATGATCGGATTACAATACATCTTACTGGCAGATCAAAATATAGACATAGCTCTGTAAAGATAGAAATAAAATCATAGACATTGAGTTTAAAAGATGATTTGTAAAAAACATTAGAACTATAATACTATTCTATAACAAAAAATAAACATAAAAAATACTTTGAATTCTGAGAATTATCAATCTATATTTTTTCAGTGGCATTTCTTTTACTTACTAGAGTTTTCCAATAAAACATCATAAAAAGAATAGATCACTATATATCTTCATCTGTTGTTAGAAAGAGTATATATACAGTGTCATAAAAAAAATTACCTACTAATGAGAAACTTCACTCCCCCGGACAATGTTTTTCCTATCCCTCATGCCTTGTCTGCTTGGTTATCCCCAAAAAACATCCAGAAAATCCATTGTTGCTTGGTGCATTCCACTGCTCCATTGCTCTAAACTGGGTCAAGCACCACCATCTTCTATTTGTATGTCATCAGGGGCCCGCTGTCACTTCCAGGTTCTTGCAGCCAGTCCCCTGATGATGTACCGTGGCACATGCACAGTATGGTGGAGATTGCCCAGGACATGCATGGAGATTGCCCTGAAGCCTTCTGGGAGGCTGAGTATCCTTGCTTAGAAAAGAAAGTTGGAAGTGTGGGATTAGACCCCCCAAAAAAATATTTTAAGATTAAAAAAAAACCAATATCCGTGTATAGGAGGTATGAATTTTTTCATGTTAAAATGTATTTTTCTTAGGTCCCTATTGGAGAGATTTCCCATCTCATTCCCCATTTCTCATCCTTACAGGAAGGGAGAGGAAATATCCAAATGCGGTAATAAAAATCTGACAGAGGCTCTGACTATTCTCTGCTCTATCCAAAACATAATAGAACATTTTGGCCAGAGTTTAGCAGTAAAGCATCCCTACGTGTGTATGCTCCATCGGATTTTGCTGTCGGAATTTCCGCCAGCAAAAGATTGAGGTAGCTGGTTCTCACAATTCCGACGTGCAAAATTCCGACACATGCTCGGAAACAATTTGACGCATGCTCGGAAGCATTGAACTTAATTTTCTCGGCTCATCGTAGTGTTGTACGTCACCGCGTTCTTTACGGTTGAAAGTTCAGAGAACTTTTGTGTGACCGTGTGTATGCAAGCCAAGCTTGAGCGGAATTCCGTCAGAAAAACCATCCAAGGTTTTTCTGACGGAAAATCCGATCGTGTGTACGCGGCATAACTATGTTAAAAAAACTTCATAGAGACCCAACCTGTAAAAGAGGAAGCTTTATACTAACAGTCTGGTGGGCAATGTTTTAAAGTGATTGTAATAAAAAAAAAAAAAGAAACATATTATACTTACCTGCTCTGTGCAATGGTTTTGCACAGAGCAGCTGTAATCCGCTTCTTTTTAGGTCCCCTGTAGACGATCCTGTTTCCTCCCCCCTGCCGTGTGCCCCCAATATCAATCCTCCTGCTATGGGGGAACTCGAGCCGGCTCACTCCTGAGCCACACTCCTGTGAATGCACATTGTCTATTTACACACAGAGCGCTGCTCGACCCTGCCTTTCATTCTTCCCTCATTGGCTCATTGAGTGTGATTGACAGCAGCAGGAGCCGATGGCTCCCACTTCTGTGAGAGCCAATGAAGATAGAGAGACCCGGGAAAGCTACTGCTCTCACGCACATCTCTAGATTGAGATGGGGCTCAGGTAAGTATAAGGGAGGGCTGGGGGCGCTGCACCCAGAAGGATTTGTATCTTAATGCATAGAATGCATTAAGGTAAAAAGAAACCTTCTGCCTTTAGAATCACTGTAAATCTTCGCTCTTTGGAAGATCTTCAAGAACTGTTGATAGCCAACATTTCTGGGTGTGAGGAGTAGTACTTCTATCACTGTACGCTGGTTTTCTCCCAATATCCGTTATGTCGCTATTGTGTTTTGTAGAGATACAGCAGACTTTATGCGAGACCACAGCAGCCAGTTGAGGACATGGTATCCTACACCTCTTGTTTCAGATAGCAACTCTTGATGCTCTTCAAGAGAATTAAAGATTTACACATGGCCTGCCAGAAAGGTAGGTATAAAACTTCTTCTCTTTAAGGCTGGGCCATAATATAATTCCCTAACTCAGAAGCAACAAGACTGCTTTAAGAACAAAAATCATTTACCGACAACCAGTAAAGTGATATGTGGGTGGCTAAATGCCGCCTCTAGACCATGGTCTACGTTGGCTATTCAAAACTCCAACCTTGATGGAGTCAGGGGCATAGCTTTTTTAGAAAATTGCAATGATATGTGGTACCTTCCTCGAAGCACAGGCTTCCTTCAAAGGGTGCTAAAAAGCTCCAGCTTGACTATGCCCCCCAATCATTGATTAGCCCACCCATAATTCAAGCAAACACTTTTTGGGCTTTTCTGACCATAGCTATTAATCTTCAAAACAGAGAGGGTTACCTGTCTTCCACTAGAATAATAACAGTACTCTACGAAAATCACCTGTGTCTGTAAATCAAATTATATGACCCTGTTTTCTTCTTAATTGAGAAAATTGATGTCATCACAAATATTAATTAGGATATTTTGCTTTTAGTGTTGCGTTTATCACGTTGCTAAGCCACAGCTTGCTGTACAACTAGAATATCCGCACGGCCTCGTGTATCTCTGTGACTTTCAGGTTGTTCCAAAAATGTGTTTAATTTTAACTTCATTAACTTCCTGTTCTGTCACAATAGTTGAAGAAGGATTTCTTCTAAAGCAGTATTCAAATCAGTTTTTAATGAGCTATTTAATTAAAGGCTAATTGGGGTGAACCCATTAAAGATTTCTAAATTATGCTTATCTGACTAGCTAGGTTTTCAAGATACGTTCTTGTATAGTCACTATGCTTGATCATAAACTATTTGTAAATGACTTTAAAATGCCTGTTTAAAGTCGACTCTTCTCTCTGCAAGGAAACGTAGTAGCGGAACAATGAATTTCACAAAAAGGAAGTCCGCAGAATGAGAATGAAGTGGCTTTTAATAATTATAAAAATGTTCTCAATTTTTAATGCATGAAAGTTAAATTTCATCGAGGTTACAAAATGTTATGGCTTTTTACCACTTGCTTCCTTGGCTTTCAAATGAGATGTCTATCTGTTACATGATACTATGAGAAAGCACTGCGAGACAATGCTGTACTTGATGAGAATGAAAGTAGACCTGTCAGGAGAGAAATATAAGGGGCCACTACTGCTGACCTCAGCTGGCAAATGTTAGTTGACTTGCTGTTGTTTTGACCCCTGGCTGCAAGGCTCAACTTTAGCCTATGCTTTTATTTTTAGACTTGGATAAAGTGGAAAATGCTTAAAACCCTTGTCAAGTTTTAAAGCCCACCTCCAGTTTAATTTGTTATTTCTTAAAAAGGTCCTCCAAGTGTTGGAAACAAATAGCTCTGGATGCAATACATACCTTTAATCTAGGGCTGTTCCCTGCAGAATTTCTTCTTCACCACAAGATATCTTCAGTGTTCTAGGTTGAAGGACAGTTAGCGTCACTTAAAGAGGAGTTCCAGTCCCCCAATGAATTTTTTGTTTTTTAACTACTCCGCCGTAATTGTGTCCACTTCAGATGCAACATTTAGATAATGACATTTATGTTGTCCTTTTATTTAATGTTTAAGGCCCCTTTCACACGGAGGTCCGTTCAGGTCCGCCTGTCAGTTTTTTAGGCGGACCTGAAACGGATCCTCCATGTACCCCTATGGAGGCACGGATGTCAGCGGAGACATGTCCGCTGACATCCGCTCCGCTCCGCCAAAGTGTGACGGAGGAAAACCCTATTTTTCCTTCCGTCGGCGGAGCGGATCGGATGACAACGGACTCTACGGTCCGTCATCATCCGATCCCCCATAGGGGAGAGCGGCGCTCTGACAGGGCGGTCCCTGCACAGTGTGCGGGGACCGCCCAGTCATCCGTTGGCTCAGCGGGGATCAACGGAGCGATCCCCGCTGAGCAAGCGGAGCTTCACGGGGCGGATCCGCCCCGTGTGAAAGGACCCTAAATCGTTTAAACTAACCTGATCTCGGAAGCAGGCAGGGTCTATCTCAGCTGTGGGCATCTGAAAACCCTCTGAAGCGTCAGCGGAAGTTCCCGCCCCCTTGCTATAGTAACCTGTCAATCAAAGAAAATCCTGAGCAGAGAGGCTCCACTTCCTCCACTTCCTCCCTGTAGATACACACGATCGGCTGAAGCGGTGAACCTGATTGGCTGAGACGCATGTCAGTGTTAACCAAGGAACGCACACCATGTGCGTCCCCTGGTTAACTATTCAGAAGCCTATTAGAGTCCACAGGCTGTAATCGAGAAGCCTATCAGAGCCGCTGGCTCTGATAGACACTTCCAAAATCCAACCAGCCGCTGTTATTCAGATGGCTGGCGCTCACCAGGGGGCCGGCCATCTGAATAGTGGGCGGCAGCGGCGCCGGCGACAATACATAGATTCATGCAATGGGGGCGGGCGGCGCTCCTGCGCCCACTATGGACGCACCGCCACTGATAGGACATCAGAAAACGGAACCACTATTAGATGGGCTGTAATACATAAATGTGATGGGGGATAGAACAGATCTGGAAATTACTACTCTGGAAATTAAAAAGGTCATGGAGTGGTATAAGGCTATGGCTAATCCAACTGATTGCAATTATGTCTGCAAAACAGATCAGAGAGATGTATTGCTGGGTTTGTTTTGATCTGCTTAATGATTTCTATCAAAAATCAGACAGTTCTGGATGTAGGGATGAAATGTAATTCAAAAGCATGTTACTGACATCCTATTGAAATAACTACAACGGGATTTATGAGCTGTAAGCAATGAAGTAAAACATGTCCTGCTGCTGACAAAAGGGGTAAAAAGGCCCCATGAGGGTCATGAAAAGACTTCCACAAAATTAATTTAGGTTCTGAATAGATCAACTCAAAAGCAAGTCAGCGTGGGAGTTGTTGACATCAGTTAGAGCTTTTCTAAAACCAATATATATTTTTTTTGCTTTGAATAGAGGAGAGAATGGTTAAAACCCATGCCTTTCTCGTAATGTCTGTGTCCTACTAGAGAGATTTCCCTTTACTTTGTATTATATACACAGAATTAGAAGTGAGATGAAATTCCCTCTTGGACAGCTGTCACTGGAACCCTTGTCCTTTTTAGAAGGTATCCCCTTACTACTTGTTCCAGTGACAACGATAACATTTTTGATTTCCCTTTACTTTCTGTCTCAGTGACAATGGTCTACGGAACAAATAGAACTGGTTAATTTCCCCTGTGGAGACAGAGACAGCCATAAAAATCTACCAGGGGGTTTTAACTTTTCTATCTAAAATGCATTAAAAAAATAGTTTGGCTTTATTTAGAATTTAGAGCTTAATGCTTCCTCCTGGCAACTTTAAAGAAGACTCAACTCAAACTAAGCAGCAGGCTGGCATTAGAATACATATTAACCACTTAAGGACCCCTCACTGTATATATACACGTTGGCAGAATGGCTCGTACAGGCACTATCACGTACCTGTAAGTCCCCTTTAACTGTCCGACGTCGGGGTTGCGCGTGCGCCGCCGGCGGCGCGCTCGCGACCCCCATCTGCCTTCCCCTTGAGTCGGAACGCGGGTCCCGCGGACTCGATTGCCGCGGGGATCCCTGCGATCGTCTCACGGAGGGATGGAGCGGGGAGATGTTAGTGTAAACACAACATCCCCCCGCTTCCCTACTGACACTGTCACCAATCTCCGCTCTGTGTAATCAGAGCGGAGATCGGTCACGTGTCACTCATAGCCACGCCCCCACACAGTAGTAATCACTCCCCTAGGCACACTTAACCCCTTCAGCGCCCCTAGTGGTTAACCCCTTCACTGCCAGTGTCATTTTTACAGTAACCAGTGCATTTTTATTGCACTGATCGCTGTATAAATGACAATGGTCCCAAAAATGTGTCAAAAGTGTCAGATGTGTCCGGCATAATGTCGCAGTCACGAAAAAAATCGCTGATCACCGCCATTACTAGTAAAAAAAAAAAAGAAATTATAAAAATGCCATAAAACTACCCCCTATTTTGTAAACGCTATAACTTTTGCGCAAACCAATCAATAAGCGCCGATTGCGTTTTTTTTTTACCAAAAATATGTAGAAGAATACGTATCGGCCTAAACTGAGGAAAAAAAAATATATATATTTTTGGGGGATATTTATTATAGCAAAAAGTAAAAAATATTGCATTTTTTTCCAAATTGTCGCTCTATTTTTGTTTATAGCGCAAAAAAAAAAATGCAGAGGTGATCAAATACCACCAAAAGAAAGCTCTATTTGTGGGAAAAAAAGGACGTAAATTTTGTTTGGGAGCCACGTCGCACGACCGCGCAATTGTCAGTTAAAGTGACGCATTGCCGAAATGCAAAAAGGGGCCTGGTCTTTATGCTGCGTATTGGTCCGGGGCTTAAGTGGTTAAAGTAAATATTGTAGAGTTGCGCTAAATTCTACAAAAATAATAAACCGAATAACAAAGGGCAGAGTGACGTGCTGACATCACCATTACCCTTGAGTCCCCAAAGGACGGGTTGCTTTGTATGTGTGCAGGCAGACGCTTCAACAATAAGGCACATTTTTTTCTATATTGCTGTAAGTGCAATTAGATATATGCGTGAATAAAGTTTTTAAGGATTTTACACCATGTGGAGCTTTTTTATATTTTTGGTGTATGCTGATATAATCATACCGAGATACGGAGTATGCTAGGGACAGGGCAGTTCTGGGAACAGTTAAAGGCCTTGGATGAGCTATAGCCACAAGCGCAAATGACCTCTTGTAGTGAGAGGTCATTTAGAGCTGGTAAGCAGATGATTTTGCCTTTGGTGGAGGTATTAATGCACAGATTGCTTTCTATGGTGGTGAATGGTGGAGATACACAACAAGACTATCACCTTAAGGCCCCTTTCACACGGACGTTCCGTATGTCCATTTTTCATCCATCCGTTTTCGGATAAAAAACGGACATACGTACATGATTTCTGTTATGGAGCGATAAAGTCTCTAATAGTTCCACAAATAAAATAGTAAATACGTTTTCTTGAAAAGTAGTAAAGAATCTGTCAGTCTTTCTATGGCTCCACAAGCATGTACTTGTACATGATTTCTGTTCTGTCCAGTAATCCAGGCCAGGATTAGGATCCCTGAATATTCGTGCGCTTTTCTCCTGTAAACAACTTCCTGGTCACAGCAGCCTGCTTCTCCATCCCAATCCCCACTATTGGAGAAATGTCCAGTATCAGGGTTTTTTATTTTTTTTATTTAGTAAAACGTATTTACTATTTTATTTGTGGAACTATTAGAGACTTTATCGCTCCATAATTATTTTTGAATATTTTTATTATTTTAACAGTGGACATTACAGGGGGAGATGTGGACAGTACAGGGGGGAGATCTGGATATTACAGTGGGGGAGATGTGGACATTACAGGGGGAGATGATGTGGACATTACAGTACGGAGTCCCCCTGTCCATCCCACGGTCCCCCTGTCCATCCCACTGTCCATAAACAGTCCTAAGCAGCATCTTAATGTTAATGTGAGTGTGTATGTGTTTTAAGTATGTTGGATTACATGCAACAGCAGTATTTGCACTGTAAACCTTTTTTATTTATATAAAGTGTGGGTGAGCTTAAACTGTATCGCTATGCTGTGGTTCCTGTAGGCTTTGCGTGAGTGGGCGGTGGGGGGGTTTGGGGGGCTTCCATGTCCATTTTGCTTGGGGCCCCCAAATTCGTTCAAACGGCCCTGATCATGGCTGTATGCCATCCACTTCCCTCTAATTGCTAAGCTGTGTCTTCCAGTTCAGTTCCATAACTCTCCATACTCCATCACATTGGACCTTGTCTGAGGATAACCAGATATGTCATTACCTTTCTTTCTCAGTGAAACATTTGAGACACTTCATCCTAGATTTACAGATCATCAGAAAGAGAATCTCTCACTTTGTCCTTTCAGAGCAAAGTGACCGAATTCCCTTGCAATACCCCCATTGACACTGTCTTTTAAAAGGCTCCCTTATCACTAGTCTGTCCTTCGGAGCTGGGACTTCAAACCAATATACCAGCTTCATATTGGATGATGTCATAGTTTACACAGGGTTAACATTTTCTTTCTTTCTTTCCTTACAAAACAAGAAAAAAAAGTTTTGGGTTCCCCCCAAAATTCTATACCATCTATACCCAACACGTATATGAGTATGCAGCTTGCCAGGCCAGTAAAGGAGAGGTGAACAAGCATGCCCCCAGCTCCAGAACTGTGCTAGACCACATGCCCTCAACATGTGGGGTACCTGCCCATGTTGGTGAGAACAAGGGCACCTTCCCCACAACCCAGCTACTGCCTCTGCTTATGAATTAGTAAGGGGTACATAGTACCAATACTAATTCACAAGTAAGGGGTACATAGTACCAATACTAATTCACAAGTAAGGGGTACATAGTACCAATACTAATTCACAAGTAAGGGGTACGTAGTACCAATACTAATTCACACAGCAGTAAACAATAAATAGACACTTAGGCTGGCCATACATGTTCAATTGTCTTGTACAATTTTCCTTTAAAATTACTGTAAACTATGTAGTGCAAGGGCCTGCTCAATTGGATTCAATTGAAAGTTGTTTCGTTTTGACTTCATATTATATGGTTTTTGGCAAATCAAAAGGAAAATTGTAGAAGCAAATTGAACGTATATGGCCAGCCTTGCACAGATTTAGACCAGTCCTTTGTAATGTCAAAAGAAAAAAAAACAGCTGGCTGACAGATGTGTCCTATTCTGTCACAAATTAATTCTACTGTTTAGTGTCCCCTGGACCCTGCAGCTAAAAGTAAACAAATGAGCTGCTTTACCCGGGTGACGTCATTGACAAAATATGGCCATATTTGGTCAGTGATGTCACGCTATCCCTTCTCCTATGTTTCCTATGTTGGCTCTCAGACTGACAAATCAGTGCCTGTTTCTGGATACAGGCATTGTCAAGCCAACAATGTTCCACCCAAAATAAACTTTTGTCAATCCAGATGTTTCCAAGAGGATCACCCATGTAGCAAATTGGCCAAAATGTGTTGCATGTATGGCCAGCTTAAGCTTTCCGGCATAAGTTCAAAGGCCCTTGCAGTGCCCCATGGTTGCAAGAGATTTTGGCCCTGCAAAATCCCACGTTAGTTTGTTGAATGGGTGAACTTTGAACACGCTGGGTTCGCCTTTAACTTCTGGTACTGTCAAACCCAAATCGAATTCCTAGTAGTCACATGCAGTCCCCCTCTTAGTTACATAAAGTACTCATGGCCAAGTAGAAGCTCGGTATATTAAAAAAGTTCCCTAAACTCTTATTTGGTCAAAGACAAAATAATTTTCTGACCTCATTAGTTGTGTATGTTAAAAGCAATGTAACAAGAAAAAAGAAGGTGACTTCTGTTCACCTGCAAATATCCACCTACGTAGTTCACTTTTTGTTTGCAAAAAAAAAAATATGGGTTTGTCTGATCACAATTCATTTATTTTGGCCTTGCAGTTACGTTTAGATGAAGCACAATGTAGCTCTGATTTTAGACTCTTATCTTTGAAGTGAAAAAATATTTTTTAGAGGCTCTATACAGCCAAGATCGATATTTATACCTAAGGGTCACCAAATCCACAGTTTTCTGATTGTTGACTGTGATTTTGTAGAAACGATTTTGAATGCCACTAGCAAGTGATTACAGCATATAAAAAAGGTATTGAGTGGAAAATTGAAGAACACTAAACATAAATTAATCTTAAACTTTTGAATTGTTATGTCGTGTTTTTTCCAGAGCTATGTGTGTTTATAAAAGACCAGAATTCACCTCCTAAGTGTAGCGCCCTGCCCCGATGATTGGGGCGCTCTTGTAAATTTAGGGGGTGTCTGAGACAATAGTTGGGCTTAGACTTATGTAATTAAATACAAATTGCCTCTGTCCTGGCTATGGTGGTGCCTGATAGCATTTTCCCCTGTTGACCTGAAGGTGGCGGTACCACCTCAGGTCCATGTTGGAACGCAGGCAGACCATGGTGTATTGAGTGTCCCTTCTCTGCAGTGGTTCAGTGGGAGTGGTGCCCGGCTGTGCATGCTGGGGAGGGATACTTAAGGGGCAGACGCCATTGTGCGGGGCTCTTCTTCACCTCGCTGCCCTCCTGGTGCTAGGTATGTGTGTGTGATTCCGGTCTCAGGGCCACGGTGTCTAGGGGCCCCAATGTGTTAAAATAGCTGTGCAGTTTTCAAATAGTGTCCTTAGATTTAAGAACTTACCAGTAGGACTATTTGTGTTCAGGAATTCCAGTATATATCCCATAGTTTGTAGATGCTATAACGTTCGCGTACGCTTATTGGGATTTTATTTGACCAAAAATATATAGCATAATACATATTGGCCTAAGGCCGGGTTCACACTAGTGCGACACGACATCCGTCCTACTTTGGATCCGACTTTGCCCTGCGACATGAAGCCGACATATGTCCGACTTTCAATGAACGGGGATCCGACTTGGATCCCCGCCAATATCAGGCACTGTGTTTGGTATGAATCTTGAGGGGGAACTCCAGGCCAAATTTTAAATTAAAAAAACGGCGGGGGTTCCCCTCCAGAGGCATACCAGGCCCTTGGGTCTGGTCTGGATTTGAACAGGCACCCCTACGCCGAAAAAACGGCGTGGGGGTCCCCCCAAAATCCAAACCAGACCCTTATCCGAGCACACAACCTGGCAGGCCGCAGGGGAAGAGGGGGGGACGAGAGACTATTGAAGGGGGCTCCCGGATTCCGATAAGCCCCCCGCCCGCAGACCCCGACAACCAACGGCCAGGGTTGTCGGGAAGAGGCCCTGTCCTCATCAACATGGGGGCAGGGTGCTCTGGGGTGGGGGGGCCGCAGGTCGCCCCCCTGCCCCAGAGCACCAAACCCCCCATGTTGAGGGCATGCGGCCTGGTACGGTTCAGGAGGGAGGGGGGGCGCTCTCTCGTCCCCCCCTCTTCCCCTGCGGCCTGCCAGGTTGTGTGCTCGGATAAGGGTCTGGTTTGGATCTTGGGGGGACCCCCACGCCGTTTTTTTCGGCGTAGGGGTGCCCGTTCAAATCCAGACCAGACCCAAGGGCCTGGTATGCTCCTGGAGGGGAACCCACGCCGTTTTTTTTATTTAAAATTTGGCCTGGAGTTCCCCCTCAAGAGCAGTACAGCACAAGTCGCATGCCAAAGTCGGACCATGCAAGACTGCGGTCCGACTTTGATCCGACTTCAATGATAGTCAATAGGCTGAAGTCGGATCAAAGTCGGACCAAAGTAGTACAGGGAGCATTCTCAAAGTCGGACCGACATGTGTCGGACCAGTTAAGACGGCTCCCATAGGGAAACATTGATTTTCACACGTCATGCGACATTAGCTCCCAATGTCGGAGCGTTTGTCACCCCAGTGTGAACCAGGCCTCAATTCATGAAGAAATTTGATTAAATTTTTTTATTGGATATGTTTTATAGCAGAAAGTAAAAAATATATATATTTTTTTGTACAAAATTTTTGGTCTCTTTTTGTTTATGGCGCAAAAAAAAAATGCAATGGTGATCAAATACCACCAAAAAAGCTCTTTTTGTGGGAAAAAAATGACAAATATTATTTGGGTGCAGTGTGACATGACCACGCAATTGTCAGGTAAAGTAATGCAGTGCATATCGCAAAAAGTGGGCTGGTCATGAAGAGGTGTAAATCTTAGGTCAAGCGCTTAAGACCCTAGGCAGCTTAGTGCATATTAGTGAGAATGTGAACTTAGCCTTTCACCTATTCTTGCATCAGAAGAGTTTACTCCTACCTTCTCCTATGGTCAGTGCAGGGGCAGATCCAGGGGGGGCAACGGGGCAATTGCCCCCTCCAAGAATGCAAAAGAGAGGAGCGGCTCCGCGGGCGACAGCGTGGACGGCTCCACGGGTGACACTGCGGGCAGCTCCGCGGGTGGGCGGCTCCATGGGCGGGCGGCTCCGTGGGTGACAACGCGGGTAGTTCGGATGGTGAGTGGGCAGGTGAGAGCGGGCGAGCATCTGGGCTGCTGGCCAATCAGGGAGCGGGCAGGGGAGCAGGGAAATGACATCATCTCTTACCGCCGACGCCCGCCCTGCATCCATGCAGTTCCGCCCTCACTGTGCAGGCAGCCGTGGGCAGCAGAGAGATTACATCATCTCTCTGCTGCTTGACTGGTAATCTGCTGCCTGACTCTGGGACATAGCAAGAGACCAACTTAGCAGCAAAGTGTGGCAGGTGACGTGGCAAGTGACAATTCACAATGTGTGGCAGGTGACGTGGCAGGTGACAATCCTCAATGTGTGGCAGGTGACTTGGCAAGTGACAATTCGCAATGTGTGGCAGGTGACGTGGCAAGTAACAATCCGCATCTGCTGACAGGTGACATAGCAAGTGACAATCCGCATCTGCTGACAGGTGACGTGGCAAGTGGACAATCCGCAATGTGTGGCAGGTGACGTGGAAAGTGGACAATCCGCAATGTGTGGCAGGTGGCGTGGCAAGTGACAATACGTAATGTGTAACAGGTGACGTGGCAAGTGACAATCTGCAATGTGTGGCAGGTGGCGTGGCAAGTGACAATACGCAACGTGTGGCAGGTGACGTGGCAAGTGACAATCTGCAACGTGTGGCAGGTGACGTGGCAAGTGACAATTCATAACGTGCAGCAAGTGAAAATTCACAACCTGTGGCAGGTGATGTGGCAAGTGACAATCCGCAATGTGTGACAGGTGACTTGGCAAGTGACAATCCGCATCTGCTGACAGGTGACGTGGCAAGTGGACAATCCGCATTTGGTGGCAGGCGACGTGGCAAGTGACACACTCAGGGCTCCCCCTGATTCTGCATTATGGTGAGTTGAACTATTTCACAATTTCACGTTGCCACAGCAGAACAGAATGGACAGAAGAGCTGACACGTTTCACACTAACAAACAGTGCTTAGTCATAGGCTATGACTAAGCACTGTTTGTTAGTGTGAAATGCGTCAGCTCTTTTGTCCGTTCTGTTCTGCTGTGGCATGTATTTTTGATGTCCATTTTTTAATAAAAGGCAAAACTTTTTTGGAGTTCGGCTGTCCAGAATTTCTTCCCATTTTACATTGTTACATGCATTGCCAGCACCTGGGGCTTCTAATCTGGAGGAGAGGCTTTTACCTTTGCTTGAACTTCCTGGAGCGGTGATATCCCTTTCTCTAATAGAAATAATGTGCTTCAATCATCCTGACACCATAACAACCCTGGTGCCGGGATGATTGAAGCGCCAATACCAGCCATTGCTCCGAAAAAATTGCCCCCAAAAAAACGTATTTTCTGGCAGTGCCCCTCCCGAGACTAGACTCTGGATCCGCCCCTGGGTCAGTGAGAGCGCTCTGCGCAATATTACAATCCATGGGATGAGGGGTGGTGATAAGTAAGTGAAGGGGGAAGGGGGGGGACCTAGCTTGACTATTACAACAAAAACTAGATTTACATTTAAAGTTAAAGTGGTTGTAAACCCACATTTAGTTTTTTTTTTTCCCCCCCACCTGTAAGAGAAAGGCATAATGAGCTAGTATGACTAGCATATTAGCTCATTATGTACCACTTACCTTAGATCGGGGCCCCCGAAGCCGTCCGCGTCCCTCCATCTAGCCGCATCCATCGCTGCGGCGATAGCCGGAAGGTTACTTCCGGGTATCGCCGCTGCAGCCAATCACAGCGCCGCTCCGGCGCTGTGATTGGCCGAAGCGGCGGTGACGTCACTCTGCGCATGCGCACAAGAGCCGTCACAATCGGCTACGCCCAGCTATTGCTGGGAAGTAGCCGATTTTGTGAATGGGATTAACCCCATGAATGCGCCGTTCTCTACGGCGCGCATGCGCCGTAGACACGGAGCAATGTAATTTTTACTAAATATCTCCTAAACCGTGTAGGTTTAGGAGATATTTCTTGAACCTACAGGTAAGCCTTAATCTAGGCTTACCTGTAGGTGCAAGTTGAAAAAGTGGGTTTACAACCACTTTAACTGTCTATATCTGTGCATCGTTGTTTGTTTTGTCTTTTAGCTTTCATTGAAGGTAATTTCTACTTATGTAAAAAAAAAAATCAAATGATCAGTTTGAATTGGTTGAGTTAACACAGGTGTTAAGGTCAGTTTTCATAATTATTCCTGATAAAAAGTGAAATACTAGTTGGAATTGCCAGGTTCACAACAGGTTTACAATTAATTGCAAAGTGCTTTGTGTAGCAGTTCTCCAGGTTAAATCAGTGTTGTAACACAAGTGGAGTGTTCCTTTAAAATGGCGTGGTTATTAAAATCAAAATAAAAGATAAATAAATAAAATAGAGCACAATATAAAAATGACATAATTAATACGTGCATACATAAACACATTCATGCAAGCACACATACTATCATACATAAAAATACATACGTGTATACAGTGGAACCTTGGTTTACGAGTAACGCGGTTAACGAATGTTTTGAAAGACAAGCAATTTAAAAAAAAAAAGCTAATGGGGTGTGCAGTACCACATTTGGCCAGAGGTGCGGGGGCGCCGGTGATACTCGGAATGGTTCGGAAACGTTCAGTAATACTCGGAATCACTTGGAAATACTCGGAAACACTTGGAAATACTCCAATCCTGAGTGTTTCCGAGCCTTTTTGAGCGTTTCCGAGACCAACCGAGCTGTCCCCGAGTATTTCCGAGGCTTTCCAGCGCCCCTCTACCTCTGGCCACATGCGATATTGCATGCCATAGAAGTCTATGCGGAACTAATAATCTTTGTTTCTATTGACTTCTATGGGGAAGCTCGCTTTGATATGCGAGTGCTTTGGATTATAAACATTCTCCTGGAACAGATTATGCTCGTAATCCAAGGTTCCACTGTATATAAATGACACCAAGGGATAAATATATAAACCCTACTTAAATCTCTACAACAGCCTTAATTTTACAGCCTTTTTTTTAAAATGGCTGCGGTGTGGAGTCTGCAGTGCCCTATAAAGTCCTCTCTACCTAATGCAGCATTGGAGGGCAGCCAGTCACATGACTTTATTTATTTATACAGTTTTTTTATACAGTTTTTAAACTACAGGTATTTACATTTACTTACATACTAGGGTTGCCATCTGTCCGGGATTCACCTGGACAGTCTGAGTTTTGAATCATGTGTCCGGGTTTCAGTTCACCTGAAACCCGGACACATTATTCAGACAGGAATGTGGCTTGGAACAGGGCCTGACAGGAGGGTGAGGGGGCACTGTGTGTGCTGCATTACTATTCTCTTTGGAGCGGCCAAAAGTGTCCCAGGACTGTTACAATCCTATAGTGTATACTAAAACAATTCTTTTTTACTGTGCGCTGCTAAAGTGTTCGGGTTTGGCTTGAAGAAAAAGTGGCAACCTTATTACATACTGTACATTACCCTCAGTTCCTGCCGCCAAACAGCTTGCAATCTAAGGTCTCTATCTTACATACATATGTGCACACGCGTACTAAGGCAAATTTAGACCGGAGCCAACTATTTTTTTTTTATTATTATTTATAACGGTTCACAGGGACCACAACAACAATACAATCAAAATAGCTGTAGTACCGGTACAAATAAAGACATAAGGGCAAAGAACATGACGTAGGGTATGTATTATCTTCTAATCCTGCGTGAACATGTGTTGGGAAACAGAATAGTTGGTTTGTGGTCTTGGCTAGGTCTGTCGGTAAGGATGTACCTAGAGGTTCCTGATGTGGGTTCCTGTTTCCATAAGGTTGTCCTACATACCTGTATGTGGTAAGCTAGGTTACTATGGTCTTGTGGGCCCAGTCCCCTTTCTTTTTCCAAATAGCTAAAGAAAAGATGAGGAGAAGAGAAAAAATTTGGAACTCGGGCAGTGCCTTAAAAAATAGAGAAAGAGGGCGATCAAGAGAGAGAGAGGGGGGGGTTGTACTGGAGGGAATGGGGGAGGGAAGGAGGGAGGAGTTCACGAACACGGACCCATGCATCCACATAGTGAATGCAGGGGTTGTGTGATATAGTATCTTATCTTACAGCCATCACCTGATTTAGGGGAACCGTATAGGTAAGTTTCAAGGTTTCAGGTCGAGGTATCTCCTCCTCTAAGGGCTTGCCCCTCCTCTGAGTAAGTAAAAATATTCCATATTTGCCAAGTTTTGGAATAAGTCTCTTGTCTGTCTTGGCTTGTGAGGATGAGGTCTTCCATTTTGTTAATGTCATCTATTTTTTGGAGCCATAAGGAATGGTCGGCGGGTGCGGTGATTTCCAGTGAAGTGGAATACAGGATTTGGCTGCGTCTAGTAAATGGCGAATGTCTGACTTTTTGTAGATGCGTGCGGGGGTGTAGTTTGTAGGAGGAACTATGCTGGGTCACCTGGGACTGTGCGTTCTGTAAATTTTTGTGTTATCCGTCGGTCCTCCCTTCAGAAGTTCCGGAGCCGGGGGCAGGACCAGAAGACCTGTACTCGGGTACCTCTTTCCGTTTGGCAGCGCCAGCAAAGATCTGACATTGTCGGGAAGAGTTTGTTTAGTAGAGCTGGGGTCCTATACCAATGTGTAAGGATTTTGGAGTTGGTCTCTTGGATTTTGGAGCCAATTAACTTACCAGCATGGCGTTTTGGAAGAAACCCGGAGTACCTGGAAAAAAAACAATGCAAGCCACCAATGAGTACACAGGTGGTGTCCTGGCTGGGACCCGATTGGCTCTTCTCCCTGTTTTTTTATTTTTATTTAAATCATTAATTTTAAGATTTTGTGCTGTTCTTGGGGTCTCAGAGCCAGTAGAGTGCTGAACACAGTTGTAAAGCACATCACTGTGCTTATTTTTCAAATTCTTTCTTTAAGCAGCAGTATAGTCATGGTAAGATAACATTGTTTTTTAAATTTAGGGGTTTATTTACCAAAACTGGCGAGTGCAAAATCTGGTGCAGCTCTGCATAGAAACCAATCAGCTTTCAAGGTTACCGTATATACTCGAGTATAAGCCGAGATTTTCAGCCCTTTTTTTTGGGCTGAAAATGCCCCCCTCGAACAATACTTACGATGTTTTTCCTCTTTCACGCAGGACGATTGGCTATCTCTCCTTCCGCTGGCAGAGTTCTCTTACAACAATAGTATCCACTCAGCAACCAAGCAGTCACCTTTTTTTGCCAATTTTGGATATCATCCCTCTTTTTTGCCTGAAATATCTGTGGAATCTTCTCTACCTGCGGTACAGGATCGATTAAGCTTCTTCAGCACCAACAATCAAATCCTACAAGAAACGATCTCTAAGTCCCAGGTTAGCAACAAGAAGTTCTTCGACAGGAAGAGGAGGGGTAACCTGAATCTAGAACCAGGGGACAAGGTCTGGCTGTCCACGGCGAACCTGAAATTGAGCTGTCCTTCTAAAAAAAACTCGGCCCTAAGTTTTTGGGACCTTTTTCTGTCAAACGGAAGGTCAATGCAGTAGCTTTTGAACTGGCGTTACCCAAAAGCCTGAAAATACATCCGGTTTTCCATGTTTCTTTATTGAAGCCCACCAGGCCCAACCCCTTTCCTGATCGGGTGTCTGGGACCCCTCCTCTGATTCTTGTCGAAGGAAATTAGGAATTTGAAGTGGAGGCCTTGCTGGACTGTAGATGGAGGAATAATCAGATACAGTTCCTTGTCAAATGGAAGGGCTACGGTCCTGAGGAAAATTCTTGGGAACCAGCCTCCAATGTACATGCCCCAAGACTGGTACAAGCTTTCTTTCAGCGACACTCTGAAAAAAGAGCCCTGAAGGGCATCCGGAGGCTGCCCTTAAGGGGGGGGGCAATGTAAGAGAACTACGTATTCTCGTATGGCGCATATGCGTGCGCCAATGCGCATGCGCGTGCGCAATGAACGGCGTGCACGGGCAGGAGCGCTCCCCTAACGCCAGTTGGCGCCAGACGGCCTATTTAAAGGGTGCTCTGACTCCCTACAAGTGCTGACTGGTCTTCAGCTTGTCCTGTGAAACTTCCTGCTATCCGTATGATTAACCTGATACCCGTTGCTGACTCTGGCTTGCCCTGACGCTTCTCTGGACTCTGATTATTTGCTGACTTATGGTTCCTGATCCCAGCTTCCTTGACCCTGCTACTGCTTTCTCCTTGAACTGCGCTGCCTGCCTGTTGCTGAACCCGGCTACCCTTGACCTCTGTTCCAGTTTGCTACGTTCCAGAATCTGCATGTGGGTTGGAGTTCCCCTTTACACCTGCTCTTCCATAAAAGTGCCTGGAACCTGTCTACCCATCGGGATCTCCAAGTTTCACCTGCCCCTGCAACTTCTGCTAGCAACCTCTACTGGCACTCGTGTTCCTCCTAGCCTTGCCACCATCTGTTCCACCCTCAGTGGGGCTTGGACTGGAGATACAAGGGAGGCCGACCTTGTCATATCAGACTCCTACCAGGTACGTGACAGTACCAGTCAGCCAGGGATGGAGTCTGAAAGGGAGGCCTCTCCATCTAAGGACTTGCTCGAGACAATCTCTGCTCTCACCCATGTTGTGCAGAGCTTACAGAGCGATTTCAGTCGTATGGAAGAGCAACTCTTGGACAAGAAAGGAGTCGCATCTGCTTGCGTTTCTCCTCCTCCGGAACCCAGAGTGCCTATCCCTGAACGGTTTTCCGGAGATCGTAAAATGTTCAGGACTTTCCGGAACTCCTGTGAGCTCTACTTCTCCCTGCTACCCAGGACCTTTGTAGCCGAATACATTAAAGTAGGGTTTGTGATTACTCTTCTCCTGAACGAACCGCTGTCCTGGGCCCTTCTCCTTCGGGAGCAGCATGATCCTGTTCTGGCAACCACTGTTTCCTTCTTCTCGGCCATGGCCCAGCTGTACGCTGACCCTTTCCGCCAGCAGTCTGCAGAATCTAAACTTGTCAGGCTCCAACAAGGGTCAAGGCCGGTTGAGGATTACATCTCAGACTTTCGTGTCCTGTGTGCGGACACCCTATGGAATGATCCTGCTCTTCGCCATCAGTTTCGTCTTGGTCTTTCAGACCCTTTAAAAGATGAAATAGCCAGAATTGCTACTCCTACGTCCCTGGAAGGTCTGATTAGCGCAAGCACCCTGATCGACCGGCGATTGCGTGAAAGGCAATCTGAAAGGACTAAAAAGACTCTTTCTGTGGCTTCTTGCCCCGACATGCCTGCTGTCACATTCGATGTGTCTCCCAGAGGGAAGAATCAGCACAGGACATACCACAGGAGTTTCCTCAGATCACCTCTTTCCCCAGCCGAACGGCTCCGACGACAACATGCCAATCTGTGCCTCTACTGTGGAGAAGCGGGTCACTTTATACAGACTTGTCCAGCAAAATCTTGTAGAACCTGCCCTCCACAGCCCCCTGTGGAGCTTCCTTCTGGAGATGCCCGGTCTCACATTTCCCTCTCCATCATTCTCCACTTAACCGGGAAGTCACTTCCAGTATTAGCCATTATAGACTCTGGTGCTTGTAGCTGCTTTGTGGACTCCACATTTGTTTCCCTTCATAAGCTTCCTGTATGTACCAAGAGACAGGGGTTCCGGGTTCACTTGGCCGATGGCTCTGGAATTAAATCTGGCCCGGTCACTCAAGAAACTATACCTATTTCTTGTCAAACCTCCTCTGGTCACCATGAATTCCTGCGGTTGGATGTCATTACCTCGCCTATGTTCCCCATCATCCTGGGCATCCCCTGGTTAAAAGCACATAACCCGCACATCAATTGGCTTACAGGAGACCTCACCTTTTCTTCCAGCTATTGCCAGATGCACTGTTGCCCCGAAAGGACTGCTTGTACCACTCCTCTCCTAAGTCTACAGTCCGACCCAGAAACCATTAAGTTGGTCCCAGCTGCCTACCATGAATACCTTGATGTGTTTAACAAAAAGAGTGCAGACACCCTTACACCTCATAGGACTTATGATTGCCCTATCTATCTCCTACCTGGGGCAGAGATCCCCTTTGGGCGGTTCTATCCTCTCTCCGAACCAGAACTGGAAGCCCTCCGTGCTTATATCAATAAAAGTCTGGCAAAGAAGTTCATTCGGCCCTCCACATCACCAGCAGGTGCCGGTATCTTCTTTGTAGAGAAAAAATATCACTCCTTGTATTGACTACCGGGACCTTAACAACGTCACAGACAAGAACCCCCTTCCCTTGATTCCTGAACTTTTCCAGAGGCTGCGGGGGGCACGAATATTTTCCAAACTGGATCTGAGGGGTGCATACAATCTCGTCAGAATCAGGGAGGGGGACGAATGGAAGACGGCTTTTCGAACACGCTTCGGCCATTTCGAGTACCTGGTCATGCCATTTGGACTCTGCAATGCTCCAGCCACATTCCAGCACCTGGTGAATGATGTCTTTCGGGACTACCTGGACTTGTTCATTATAATTTGTTGGACGACATCCTGATATTCTCCGAATCCTTGGAAGCACATCAATCTCATGTCCAGAAGGTACTGGCCCGACTCCGGAAACACTCCCTCTATGCAAAGGCCGAGAAATGCGACTTTGAGAAAAGGACGGTACATTTCCTGGGACTGGTCATCTCTGCCGATGGAATCTCCATGGACCCACAAAAGGTCACTTCGGTTCTGGAATGGCCTGCCACTACCGACAAAAAAGCTGTTCAGAGGTTTGTGGGGTTCGCCAACTTCTACAGGAAGTTTATCAAGAACTTTTCCGGTATCCTTTCTCCCATTACCCAACTAACCAAGCAACACATTCCTTTCCGTTGGACACCTGAAGCTCAAGAGGCTTTTGAGCAATTTAAACTTTTATTCACCTCAGCTCCCATCCTGAAGCATCCTGACCCATCCTTGGCCTATGTGTTAGAGGTTGATGCCTACTGGCACTCGTGTTCCTCCTAGCCTTGCCACCATCTGTTCCACCCTCAGTGGGGCTTGGACTGGAGATACAAGGGAGGCCGACCTCGTCATATCAGACTCCTACCAGGTACGTGACAGTGTCATTTATATTGAGTTAGATAGAGTAGGTAGGCGAGTCAGTTAGCTGCAGTTACAGTGTGTAGAGGATATATATGCATCCTAGGTGTTGTATATATATTTATACACTGTATTGAGTTTAGCTAGATCCGTTCCTGTTAGTCTCTATACTGTGACAGGCAGGCAGGTGATTGTGCTAGCTGCAGACAGTCAGTGTTTCACTTGGTGTACTACTGTGTGCTTTGCATAGCGATCACCTAAAGCTCACCTGGATACAGTTATTCTCTATACTGTGACAGGCAGGCCGGTGATTGTGCTAGCTGCAGACAGTCAGTGTTTCACTTAGGGCTCTTTCGCACGGACGGACCGTTCAGGTCTGCCTGTCAGTTTTTTAGGCGGACGTGAACAGAGGCTCCATGTACCCCTATGGAGCCACGGATGTCAGCGGTGACATGTCCGCTAACATCCGACCCGCTCCGATCCGCCAAAGTGTGACGGAGGAAAACCCTACTTTTCCATCCGTCTGCAGATCGGATCGGATGACAACGGACTCTACGGTCTGTCATCATCCGATCCCCCATAGGGGAGAAGGGCGCTCTGACAGGTCGGTCCCTGCACAGTGTGCGGAGACAGACCTGTCATCTGCCTGCTCAGCGGAGATCGACTGAGCTATCCCCGCTGAGCAGAGCGGAGCCTGCACACGGACACGGATCGTGTGAAAGGGGCCTTAGTGTACTACTGTGTGCTTTGCATAGCATTCACCTAAAGCTCACCTGGAAACAGTTATTCTCTATACTGTGACAGGCAGGCCAGTGATTGCGCAAGCTGCGGACAGTCAGTGTTGCACTTAGTGTACTACTGTGTGCTTTGCATAGCATTCACCTAAAGCCTAAATTTTTGATGCAATACTTTGCAACAGGGCTCATTTCTGATGGGGTACCCATGCCATTTTTCTCAATGATTTTCATCCATATTGCCGGGACCAGATATTATATTAAAGCCGCAAGCAGTTTTAAATGGCTTTTTTTCCTTTAGAAATGTCATTTTGTGCAGGGACAGTTCTAAACACGGGAAACACATGCCACTTCACAGGCATACTTTAGACACCCCCCAGGTAGGATATTAAAAGGAATATTTCACTTTTTTTTTTCACTTTATGCATCATTAAAATCACTGCTCCCGAAAAAACGACAGTTTTAAACGATTATTTTTACATTGATACATGTCCCCTCGGGCAGGACCCGGGTCCCCAAACCCTTTTTAGGACAATAACATGCATATTAGGCGTTATAATTAGCACTTTAGATTTTGAACGTTCGCGTCCATTGTAATTAATAGGGTTCTAAAGTTTGTGCGAATGTTCGGTCCGTTTGAAGGTTCTGGTGCGAACCGAACGGGGGGGGGGGGGGGTGTTCGGCTCATCCCTACTGCTGACTTTTAATATTTCTAAAGGAGCCTGGAGCTCCGCTTTAAAGTCGGAGTTGTATTGTTATGTGTCCTGGACTGTGTGCTATATATACTTACTGATGCCTACTTTAAATAGAAAGCGTGTCTGTCTGACTAATGGTGATTATTATTTTGTTCCAATCAATGTCATAAGTGACTGGAGTTCAGTTGCATTTGAAGGGCACAAATTTGTATAATAGTTATAAAATATATGCCCCGGATTGCTCCTGAATTTTCATCGTAATTCTCTCCCCTTCACACTGATCAAAGTTAATGTGCACGTTACAATTTAAAAGCCTTTGATTGCTTTTAATACATAATAGTCTTTGTACAACTTAGTCTGCCATCAGAGGTTTGGTGCAGGTAAAATCATAAGGCAGCAGCCAAGAAATTGCACAATATTTAAAGACTGTATTTTTCTGAGCCTGTAAATTCTCTGTAATTTCCAGTTTCCATGCTGTTCAGACTTGCTAATTCAGTGTAGCCCTCACCTACACTTTATGGCCATAAATATGTGGCTAACCCTCCAAATTATTATATTCAGGTGTTTACATGAAGGGTATTAGAATACCTACAGAATCCATAGACATTTTAGCCCGTTGTGTGTTTTTAACATTATGCCAAAGGCAGGGCCGATCCTAGGGTCACAGACGCATGGGTGCAGAAATATTTCTGGCGCCCCCACATGGGCATGGTCATCTTACCAACTCCTCCCCTTTACAAACGTTTCTATAGCAATGACTCAAACACAGAGATGCTCCCCTAAGAAGTCTTCGTTACCCTGGGATCCTCCCATGATCTTTTAACAATAAAGAAAATACTGGAAGAGCGTACACTAATGAGACCTGGAGGGGAGTCTCTCTGATGCACACAGAGAGGGCTTCTGTTAGAGAGTCTGTTAGAAAGTGCCCCAAGACATACTACAGGAGATGCTCAGAGACTGCAAACATGATACAGGAGACGGTCAGAGACTGCAATCATAGTACAGGAGATGGTCAGAGAGTGCAGACATATTACAGGAGACGGTCAGAGAGTGCAGACATATTACAGGAGACAGTCAGAGACTGAGTGTAGACATATTAAAGGAGACAGTCAGAGAGTGCAGACATATTACAGGAGATGGTCAGAGACTGCAGACATATTACAGGAGATGGTCAGAGACTGCAGACATATTACAGGAGATGGTCAGAGACTGCAGACATATTACAGGAGATGGTCAGAGACTGCAGACATACTACAGGAGACGGTCAGAGACTGGAGATATAATACAGGAGACGGTCAGAGACTGCAGAAATAATACAGGAGATGGTCAGAGACTGCAGTTCCTATGGACGTTAGTAGATAATGGCCATCGGCCCTCTCACCTGACCCAGCGATACAGCAACAACGGTTCCTCTGATCAGGAGTCAGCTCACTCTGAATTGCCCGTGGCGACTCTGCTGGGAAGAGCCCAGATCTGTATTCTGGCAATGACTCCATTCATTTTTCCACCAGGGATGGCGCTAGGCTGTGTGCCTTTCACTCTGGTGGCGCAGGGCAGCGGGGTTCTCTCTCTGATGGTGTTCTCTCAGCACTGTCCACTCCCTCTGGAGTCCTGGGTGCACTTCCCTGAAAGCTTTCCCGGACTCCTGGCTCTCTCTCTCTCTCTCTCCCATTCAGCTGGGCATGCTGTGTGGGCTGCAGTTTCTTTGTTACAGTGGGGCTGCCAGTCCTCGAACGACATGTTCCGCAATCCTCTTCTCTGCTCCTTTTTCTATTCTATTTCTTCCCTGGCCGATAAGAAGGCGGGGGGAGAAACATAGTGGGCGGCTGTGCTGGCAAGCGCCGCTCACTAGTACAGCATCACGTGCGAGGAGGAGAGGGAGTGGGAGGAAGAGAGGGAGGGGGCAAAGAAGAGACGGCAGCTGCAGTGGCATCACTGGGGTTGGTGTCACCCGGTGTGATAAAACATGGTGTCACCCCCCTTCCTCCACCTATAGTCGCCCCTCAGTACAGACTTACTCCACTAAGTATAGACCCCCTCCGTCAGTGCAGACTCCCCACTAAGTATAAACCCCTCCCTCAGTACAGACCCCCCAGGACAAACCACCCCCTCCATTAGTACAGATCACCCCAGGACAAATCACCCCCCCTCCTTTAGTAAAGACCCCCCTACATTAGTACAGACCCCCCTCAGGAAAAATCACCCCCCTCCATTAGTACAGACCCCCCAGGACAAACCATCCCCCCTCAATTAGTACAGACCCCCTCCATTAGTACAGACCCCCAGGACAAACCATCCCCCCTCTATTAGTACAGACCCCCTCAGGACAAACCACCCCCTCCATTAGTACAGACCCCAGGACAAACCATCCCCCCTCCATTAGTACAGACCCCCTCAGGACAAACCCCCCCTCCATTAGTACAGACCCCCAGGAAAAACCATCCCCCCTCTATTAGTACAGACCCCCTCAGGACAAACCACCCCCTCCATTAGTACAGACCCCCAGGACAAACTACCCCCCCTCCATTAGTACAGACCCCCCTCAGGACAAACTACCCCCCTCCATTAGTACAGACCCTCCTCAGGACAAACTACCCCCCTCCATTAGTACAGACCCCCCTCAGGACAAACTACCCCCCTCCATTAGAACAGACCCCCCCAGGACAAACCACCCCCCTCCATTAGTACAGACCCCCCTCCGTTAGTACAGACCCCCCAGGACAAACCACCCCCTCCATTAGTACAGACCCTCTCCATTAGTACAGACCACCCCCTCCATTAGTACAGACCCCCCCCCCTCCAGTAGTACAGACCCCCCAGGACAAACCAATCCCCCTCCATTAGTACAGACTCCGCAGGACAAACCCCCCATTAGCACAGACCCCCCAGAACAAACCCCCCATTAGTAAAGTCTCCCCCCAGGACAAACCCCCCTCCATTAGTACAGACCCCCTCCAGGACAACCCCCATTAGTACAGACTTCCCCCGGGACAAACCCCCCCATTAGTACAGACTCCCCCCAGGACAAACCCACCCCCTCCATTAGTACACACCCCCCTTTCCATTAGTACAGACCCCCCAGGACAACCCCCCATTTGTACAGACTCCCCCCAGGACAAACCCCCCATTAGTACAGACTCCCCCCAGGACAAACCCCCCTCCATTAATACAGACCCCCCCAGGACAAACCCCCCCATTAGTCCAGACCCCTCCAGGACAAACCCCTTCATTAGTACAGATTCCCCCAGGACAAACCCCCCCATTAGTACAGACTCCCCCAAGACAAATCCCCCTCCCTTAGTACAGACCCCCAGGACAAACCCCCCTATCCATTAGTACAGCCCCCCAGGACAACCCCCCCATTAGAACAGAACCCCCAGGACAACCCCCCCACTAGTAATGACTCCCCCCAGGACAAACCTCCCCTCCATTAGTACAGACCCCTCCAGGACAACCCCCCCATTAGTACAGACCCCCCAGGACAAACCCAGCCTCCATTAGTACAGACCCCCCCAGGACAAACCCCCTGTCCATTAGTACATACCCCCCAGGACAACTCCCCCATTAGTACAGACCCCCCCAGGACAAACCCCCCCCATTAGTAGAGACCCCCAGGACAAACCCCCCGATTAGTACAGACCCCTCAGGACAAACCCCCCATTAGTACAAACTCCCCCCAGGACAAACCCCCCCACCCCCTCCATTAGTAGAGAGCCGGGGGGGTTTAGTACAGAGAGGAGAGGACAATGTGCAGCCGCGCCGCCCGGGTGGAGCACAGATCGCAGCAGCAGGCAGGAGTTTTAGACACAGAGAGGAGGAGGAGGAGGAGAACACTTGTCAGGCACGGACCGCCCCCTCAGAGATGTCACTGCGCGGCTTGTCTCTCTCCACACAGAGACATCCGCTCTGACAGGAGGAGGGAGGAAGGAGGAAGGAGGAGGGAGGGGGGACGCTGGGCTTAGGCTTGGAAAACACAGCGGTGGCGGGGAGAGCCTCCTCTCGACACTGACAAGGAGAGGAGGTGGAGAATAGAGGGGAGCACTCTGGCGCATCAGCGCCCCCACCTCTGTGGCGCCTGGGTGAACTTCACCCCATGCACCCCGTCTAGGATCGGCCCTGGCCAAAGGTTTGCAGAAGGCCCTTTTCTGTGCTCCAGTGTACAAAGCCAGCTCCATAAAGAAATGATTGGCCAGGTCTTCTCATCTAACATCAGTACCTGACCTCACAAATTCTCTTTTAGCTGATTGGGCATAAATCCTCACAGACATCCTCCAAAATCTTGTGGAAAGCTTTCCTAGAAGAGTGGGGTCTGTTATAGTCATAAAGGGGAAAAACTTCATATTAGTGCCCATGGTTTTGGAATGGGATGCCCAACTAGCTCCTACAGGTGTGATGGTCAGGAGTGTATGTGTAGCACCCTCTAGTGCTAGAAATGTAGATAGTTTATTTTTTGTAAGTAACATTTTGAAGACTTGGCTAGTAGCCCAGCCTTTCTGTTCTTCGAAATGCGTTAGCTGGCAGTGACCCTCATTACGTCCTCCATGACCGGTCGGAGTGCGGTTTGGGTTCTACATGCTGCAGCCACTTATGGAAAAATTTGTTTACTGCAAACCTTTCTACTACTTTTGTGAGTAGCCTTTATATTGCTTTTTAAATAAAATCTATCCTAACGATAATACACTAGGATGGTGCGCCCTTGTTCTTTTTCTTTTCGTTTGTCACCAGGATACCCCTATCCATGAAGGGCAGCAAAGCCAGGGCCATCGTTACAAAATATTGATTGCTTGACAATCAACTCGTGCGCAGGAGTGTTTGTTTTTCTGTCATCAAAAATGTCTGTTCTTTGTCCTGGGTTGGGCAGAAATTCAGGGAGAGCTGGATGACTCACAGGAAGCATCACTGAGACCTCCCCCTACTTCTCAATGTTCTGGGACCTTCTAAAAGAATGGGAGGGGAGCAGAGGTTGAGTTGCCTGGAGTATTCTGAGGGCCCTGACCAATCCCCAACTGATCACCGCCATTACTAGTAAAACAAATAATAGTTTTTTATGTATATTTTGGGGATATTTATTATAGAAAAAAGTAAAAAATATTGCTTTTTTTTCAAAATTGTCACTCTTGTTTTTGTTTATAGCGCAAAAAATAAAAACCGCAGAGATGATCATATACCACCAAAAGAAATCTCTATTTGTGGGGAAAAAAATGACGTCAATTTTGTTTGGGTGCAACGTCGTAATTGTCAGTTAAAGTGACGCAGTGCTGTATCGCAAAAAGTGCTCTGGTCAGGAAGGGGATAAATTCTTCCGGGGCTGAAGTGGTTAATCCTGCACTGTACAGGAGGAGGTGAGCCTGTGACCATGGCTGAGAACACCTTAGAAAGGTGGTGTGCTGGACCAGTCACATGAATAAAGGCAGCCTGCCAGTGCCAGGAATTAGGTAAGTAATACACTTTATCCCTGCATCCCCTAAACAAGCATTTCACCCTTGCGTTGCTTGGGTTTGTCAAATTCCCGGAGTTCAGTTTTAAGTTTAGTGGTCAAGGCATGTGGCAAAATATTTTCTCTTCACTTTTTTTTAGTGCTAAAAGCCAATGCATCACTTGGGGCACGTCCAAGAGCTTTTGTAATTTAGACGTGTGACAGGTCCCATTTAACCACGTCTACTTTTTATTTCTTCTCTCATTTGCAACAATAAAAAAAAAAAAAAAAGGGAAGATAATAATATAATAATACCATCTTTGCAGGAGTCCATTTTCAGCGCTGATAAATTTGCAGGAAGTAAAGCTCCAATTTGTATCAATAGGCAGCCGCTGAAAGATTGTCAAGAAGGAATTTGGCGGCGAGCCACCGTCTCTCCCAGCTCCCGTACTGTAGTCAGCGTATCTCCCAGCCCCGATTCTCTATGAATCTGTGCAAATACACTCTGTATGGATCTTGCCTGTGGCTTCATTAGTATTCTAGGACAGCTCTGTGTGAAGATTTAGCCTGCCCACACTCTAATTGCATTTGTTGCTGTTTCAACTGCCTATAAAACGCAATGACAATTGCCTCTTTTACATATTGTATCTCAGATTACTGTCCACCCTGAAAGCAATCTGTGTCTTCTTTTCTTACATGCATCCCTTTTCGAGTTTTTTTTTTGTTTATGCTTGTAATTGTAAAGCAAGAAATTGCAATTTTTTTTTTCCTCCGTAAGCATTTCCTCCTTCGCTAACTGCTATAATGACACTTTCTCCTTGTCTTCCTATTTTTTAAAATACCCTTTAAGAAAGGGAGATACAGAGCTCTATGTCATTGGACGACTACAGGAAAACTAGGATTAGAACAGCATGACATTTGAAGATCATCTATCTAGGTCAGTGGTGGGCTAACTGCTGGATTTTGGAGCTGTCATGTGGCTCTCTGCCCCTCTAGAGGATCCTTATATTACAGTTACAGTCTTTGCTGAGAAAAAAAATAAAAAATTTAGAAAATGGCAAAAGTATCAAGAACCTATACTGAAAAGTACCAAGTGTGACAATCATTTTTTTCTAACTAGAGCCACAATTAGGCCTCATGCACGCTGGACGTTTTTGGACGTTTTTACAGCAGCAGTAGACATTTTTTTCTACAGTCAATAAACTCTCCATCATGTTATCCTATGTGTCCATGCACACATAGGCTGTTATCAGCAGTTTTGGGCAGTGGCGTTTTTGAGCAGTAAAAAAAAAAAAAAAACTAGTGGGTTCTGAAAGACGTTTTTCAGCTGTAAAAACGCTCTAATGCTGATAAACGCTGATAAATGTCGATAAACGCTCAAAAACGTCATTTACCAGCGGTTTTAATGTTTTTGATCCATTGGAAAAAAATACAAAATACATTTCTTCAACAAAAAAACGCTAATGCGGAAAAATGCTAAAAAACGCTAAAAAACGCTATTAAAAAAACTTTTAAAAAAGCTGAAAAAAAGTTGAAAAAAGTTGAAAAATTCAAAATACATTTCTTCAACAAAAAAACGCTAATGCGGAAAAATGCTAAAAAACGCTATAATTTTTTTTAAAAAATAGCTGAAAAAAAGTTGAAAAAAGTTGAAAAATTCACTGCAAAGCTACTGGCTTTTTTATAACGTTATTTTAATGTCCAGTGTGCATGAGGCCTTATACCCAACTAGAGGAAATAGTGGCCTTTTTTCCCCCCATAATATTTTATTAAAAGTATTCAAAGATACAAGAATAGGTACTGTACATAAAAGTTACATGGGCCCACCGGGGCCTGAAGAAAGCTTTGAGTTCCATAGGCTTATAACAATTAATAAATGTTTTAACCTAATGTGGGTAGAATGTAGATCAGAACAGAGTCGGTTTGTAAATATTCGGAAGTTGTATACATTATAGAATATACAGGAGCTTTGTGTTGTTTAGGCCTATGAGGCCTGTTTCTATAGAGAAACCTGACTCCTAATGGTATTGAATCTGGCTGCCAAATGACCGGGCCACTTTTTGAGATTCGGCACTGTGTCGCTTTAACTGACAATTGCGCGATCCTGTGACGTGGCTCCAAACAAAATTGACGTCCTTTTTTTCCCACAAATAGAGCTTTCTTTTGGTGGCATTTGATCATCTCTGTGTTTTGTTTTTTTTGCGCTATAAACAAAAATAGAACGATAATTTTGAAAAAAAGCAATATTTTTTACTTTTTGCTATAATAAATGTCCCCAAAAAATATCTAAAAAAACAAATGTTTTCCTTAGTTTAGGCCGATACGTATTCTTCTACATATTTTTGGTAAAAAAAATCGCAATAAGCGTTTATTGATTGGTTTGCGCAAAAGTTATAGCATCTACAAAATAGGGTATAGTTTTATGGCATTTTTATTAATATTCTTTTTTTTACTAGTAATGGCGGCGATCTGCGATTTTTATCGTGACTGTGACATTATGGTGGACACATCGGACACTTTTCACGCTATTTTGGGACCATTGTCATTTATACAGCGATCAGTGCTATAAAAATGCACTGATTACTGTATAAATGTCACTGGCAGGAAAGGGGTTAACCACTAGGAGGTGAGGAAGGGGTTAAGTGTGTCCTAGGGAGTGATTCTAACTGTGTGGGGGCTGGGCTACATGTGACACAACAGTGATCACTGCTCCCGATGACAGGGAGCAGAAGATCAGTGTCCTGTCACAAGGCAGAACAGGGAGATGCCTTTTTTACACAGGCATCCCCCCATTCTGCAGCTCCAAGTCCGCAGGTCCCGCGGTCACGGAGCCACAATGCCGCGGGTGCGCGCACACCGCCTCGCGCGCCCACACGACGGAAAATTTTAAGGGACGTATATATAGGCTCATTTGCCTGCCCATGCCATTCTGACGACGTAAATGTTTGTGCGCCGGTCGGCAAGTGGTTAATTAAGATAGTGTGGGGGTTGTAGTTTAGGTTGCTGAGAATAGTGGCCTTTTTAGGTACCCCAATAAGTGCAACTAGCATGTGTAAAAAAAAAAAATCTACTTTTTATTAATATGACTTATACATATATAACCAGCACAATAACAATGGGGAAATAATATTCAGATACAGTCACTGCAGCACCTTAATTTTTAATTTTACCTATCCAGTGCATAATTCTGGTTAAAAAAAGACACAAGTTCATCTAGTTTAACCAACACACATACACAAATTGAAAATCTCCATATACAGAATCCTATAACTGCAGTTGATCCAGAGGAACGAAAAAACCTCCAATAAAGAATGGTCCAATTTGCTCCAGTGGGGAGGAAAAAATTCCTTCCTGATTCCCCAGGAAGCAACTGGATCATCTACCCCGGGTTCTAATACCTAGAAGTATTAGACATATGCGTTTTTTTTCATTCCTATTTAAAATTCGGATGAATTTTCGTTATTCGGATATATCCGAATCTCCTAAATAGAATAGTACCGAATTTGAATGTATCCGAAATAACGAAACATAAATTCGGACACAATTCAAATCGTTTTCAAATACTTTTCATATTCAAATAGTTTTCCAATTTCCAAAGAGAAAAAAATAGTATACAAAATAACGGAATAGAATAGAAAATTATAATTTTTTTCTATTCTATTCCTTTATTTTCTATTCTATTTTATTCTTTTTGGAAATTGGAAAACAATTTGAATTCAAAAACTATTCTAGATTGATTCGAAAACTTTTCGAATCGATTCAAAACGAATAAACAAATCGAATTTCCGAAAACAAATTAAACAAATTTAACAAATTTAACTAAACAAATTATTGTAAATAACGAATTGAAACAAAAGAATTTTTTTTTTTTTTCGTTCTGCACGTGTCTAATAAGTATCCAGTAATTTTTTGTGCATTTAGGAAAGAATCCAGGCCTTTTTTAAAACAATCTACTGATACCCTTTGACTATTATAAACCTTTGATGCCCCGTACACACGATCGTTTTTCATGCCGTTAAAAATGCCATTTTAAAAAATGGCCATTAAAAATGATCGTGTGTAGGCTCCAGAGCATTTTTAACGACATGAAAAACGGCCATTAAAAATTCCGGACATGCTCTCTTTTTTCACGTCGTTTTTTTTAATGACGTGAAAAACGATAGTGTGTATGCTTTCACGACGTGAAAAAAAACGCGCATGCTCAGAATCAAGTATGAGACGGGAGCGCTCGTTCTGGTAAAACTAGCGTTCGTAATGGAGATAGCACATTCATTACACAGTAACGGACTGAAAAGCGCGAATCGTCGCTCAACAAACTTTACTAACATGAAGGGTGGCGCCATTCGAACGGAACTTCCCCTTTATAGTGCCGTCGTACGTGGTGTACGTCACTGCGCCTTTCTTGAACATTTTTTAAAATGATGGTGTGTACGCAAGACAGGCTTGAGAGGAAACAAGAAAAAAAATGACGAGAAAAACGTCAGTTTTAAAAATGTCATTAAAAATGATCGTGTGTATGGGGCATAAGAGGTGGAGATCAACTGTACCTGAACAACATGAAAAAGATCAAAGACCTTCGGGGGTTCAACTACATTTTTTTTTTTTTAAAGGCCCAACTAAACAGTAAGGAAAACTTAGAAAAATATATTAAAACAAATCGTACAAAAAATATAAAGTAGGCGCTAATTAAACTACATGCATCCTAAAATTTGACATGTGCTAAGTAATAATCACTATTGAACACTATGTTAAACTTAACTTAAAACCAGATGTCAGATCTGGAGGCCGCTTCCATCTTCACCTGTCTTGCTTCCGGGTTCAGGCGCGCAGGAACCACCGGTCACGGCACCCGCCTCTGAAGAAACAGAGACATGAAGGTAAAAAAAACTTCTGTGTGCAGCTCCCCCCCCCCCAGCCGCCCTAATACTTATTTGGGTCCCATCTCGATCCAGTGATGTGCACGAGAACAGAATCTTTCCTGAGGCTCTTCCTCCTCATTGTCTGAGACCATTGGCTCCCGATACTGTCCATCACAGACAGTGAGCCAATGAGGAGAGAGCGGGGGTGGGGCCGAGCCGCGCCCTATGTGTAAATAGACACACAGAGGTGGGGGCTCACGAGCAAGCCTGCCTGGGTGCTCCCATAGCAAGCTGCTTGTTGTGGGGACACTCGGCAGGAGGGAGGGGCCAGAAGCGCCAGCGGGGAAGAAGAGGAGGATCTGGGCCACTCTGTGCAAAACCATTACAAAGAGCTGGTAAGTATAACATGTTTGTTTGAAAAAAAGCTTTAAATGTTGCTTTAACTGCTGCTTGGGTGCATTTTTTGTCCAACCTGGAGCTGGGCTTTAAGTCTAGCTTATTTTCCTGATTTATCATCAAAGTAAAAAAAATACAGGTATCTTTTTTTGAACCAAAATTAGCTCTAAGATCATTAGAGATCTGCTTAAGGCGCTCTAATACATGTCATGATCTTTCTAAATCTGGTGCATAGAGCATAATGCAAAATTAATAATACGAAATGTAATTAATGCAAGTCTAATACAAGGGTATTGATGTGAGCTAACTGATATTGATATATGAAGAGCGGATCCATATGTCTACTGTATTAAATTAGCAGCTCGTAGTAATCTAATGAGCAGATAAATGAAAGGTTTGTACAAAAATGTCCTCAAAATTCTTGTCTGAAATATATAAATTAAAAAGTATATTATATTAAATTAAAATAAAATCAATTTAGATGCCCGTTTTTGTATTTACTAATTGTATCTTACAGTTTATCTATACTGCTGAAAAAAACGTTAACCCGCAACTTGCTTCCCATTTAGTGGACCTGCCAAGAGATTTATTTTTTATGTTAAAGTGCAGCCTATATATTTTTAGTGTACCCTGGGTAAAGCTCATGAAAGGGCCACATTTTAATAAATATCCTAAATTAAATGATAATTACCTCAGCATACACCTACATTTGCTTGCTCTAACCCCCCATCTGTCCCTTCATTGCTGGATCCTGATAGTGATGGTGGGAGAAGTTTTGCAGAGCTAGCTTGCTATTGCTTTCCACTATGCTAACATCTACATCTCCCACAGGGTACTACAGGTCCCATGAACCAGTGAGCAGTTGGCAGTGGCATAGGTGGGACATGGCCGAGGCATAGGCGGACCAAATGTGGGAAGTGCCCAGAGTCTTGGTGTGTCTTCAAAGATGATTGACACGCTAAGGCTTCTAAGGAAAAGAAAGCAATGCCCCCCAATTACGTCACGGTGCCACACTGGTCCTTGAATAAAAGGAGCGGCTGCTCAGTACTGCTCTGCAAGAAAGTGTTTTGATCGAGAGTGGTGGATGTTGAGCGTTACAGCAGGTGTCCTGGAGCTGTGCAGTTTGGATGGAGCCCAGCAGATATCCTCCTGGTTATCAAAATTTAGCTTGGCCTTATGGTCATTTCCTGAAGTGAGTGGCGGTGGATGCACATTTTTTACTGGATAGTCATATATATTTTTTATTTTTTCTCTTTTTGATTTAGATTTTTTCACGTTATGGACTGATTTACCCACTTTTTTTGCGTTTGGACATTTTTACCTTTTATTTGGATGTATTATGTTTATATCAATTGATCATTGTGCAATATGTGTATATAATTTGAATAAGTGCACCATTTACACCCCTTATTAGTATTTGATCAGTTAAGCCCTGTACACACGATCGGATTTCCTATGGATTCTAATCCGATGGATTTTTCCATCGGAAATCCGATGAAGCTGACTTCCATCAGTCTTGCCTACACAGAATCAGTCAAAAATCCGACCGTCCCAAACGCCGTGACGTAAAACACTCTGACAAGACGTGAAAAATGAAGTTCAATGCTTTTGAGCATGCGTCGACTTGATTCTGAGCATGCATGGGTTTTTTATCCGATGGAGTTCCACACAGACGATCGGAATTTGCTATCGCTTTTTTTGCCCATCGGATAAATTTAAAACATGTTCTATTTTTTCTCACTGATGGAAATAAGACCGATGGGGCCCACACACGATCGGTTTGTCCGATGAAAAAAGTTCATCAGACTGTTGTAACGGCACCCCAAATATCAAGGGGGTTAACCCCGTTTAAGAAGTTCCCTCTCCTGGACACCCACTCGCTACCAATCTTCCACAGCCAGGCGACCCTTTCCCATAGGAATTAATCCTTCTGGAAGAATGAGACACACGCTCTGTATCTTCCTAAGATCGAATGACTTTTATTGAGAAACATTGTAACTTTTATATACATCTAATACACATTAGTTTAACATGAACAACGGCCCAGCTCCACCCACACATTACAAGGCTCAACACATTATTTTGACGTCTGTTAGGAGACAACAGACTTTAATAATCCCCTTTGTGTTTGAATGACTATGCAGGACCTTTATAGTCACCAGACTGTCTGATACTTTACAATACACACAAGGACAGACTTAATTTCCCCAATCCACATCACCACAAACAATGAACAGGTCTTCTAGAAGCTGGAATTCATTAGCATTACACTAGACAGGTGATTGAGGCTGAACACCTCAGTATCTCTCAATTAACCTGTTGAGTTCAGAAACAGTAAATAGTCCTTTACAGATATCCTTGGGGATATGGTGGATAAATATTACAGACCCATTTTAGGTAGCCCAAGATATATTTCTTAATGTCCATTATTTCCTGGCTCACCCTGTGTCCAAAGTGACCCTCCTGTCACAACTGTTTTCATCGGTAAAACCGATCGTGTGTACACAGCTTAAGTGTTTGAGTTCACTATTTAATGGTAGCAGCTTTTCTGTTTCATTATTTACTTATTTCTATCCTATTTGTCTTTTATACATAGCAGCGCACAGGTACATTGCTATTCAATAGCGAATTAATATTTGCTATTGTCTGCCTGATTCTCCTCCCTGCCAACCCTAGCTCAGGAAGCGGGTCCTGAGATCCGATTGGCTGAGAGGAGAAACAATCCTATTGGCAGCCGACGATGAAGGAGGAGACGCAGGCCGAGCCTCCATGAAGCCGCGAAAGGAGGAGTCGTGGAGGCCCGCCGCCCGAAAGAAGTCCGCAACCTAGATGTGGTAAGTGTGGGGACCAATTAGCCGATCGACCAATGGGGGGGTGGCAAACTTCTGTCCCCCCCCCATAAATACACCACCAGCCCACTGACCAATACCTGGTTTAATGATCATGGTATCACAGTGCTTTATGGGCCAGCAAACTCACCTGACCTAAACCCCATAGAAAATCTGTGGGGTATTGTCAAGAGGAAGATGAGAGACACCAGACCCACCAATGCAGACGAGCTGAAGGCCGCCATCAAAGCAACCTGGGATTCCAAAATACCTCAGCAGTGCCACAAGCTGATCGTCTCCATGCCACGCCACATTGATTCATGCAAAAGGAGTTCCGACCAATTATTGATACATGTAACGTATACTGTACATGGACATACTTTTCAGTAAAGCCAACATTTCTGTATTAAAAATCCTTTTTTTAATGGTCTTATGTATATGTGAGATACAGAATTTAGTTTTTTTTACTAGCTGTAAGCCATAATCATCAAAATTAAAAGAAAGAAATGCTTGAAATATATCACTCTGTGTGTAACACATCTATATAAAATATATGAGTTTCACTTTTTGAATTGAATTACTGAAATAAATTAACTTTTTGATGATATTAAAATCTTATGAGATGAACCTGTATGTGCCAGACTATGGTTCACAGGTGCAATCACAGTACCAGATTCCACCAGCAGTAGGTGCTTAAAGCGGAGTTCCACCCAAAAATTGAACTTCCGCTTTTCGGAACCCTCCCCCCCTCCGGTGTCACAATTGGCACCTTTCAGGGGGGTGGAGGGTGCAGATACCTGTCTAAGACAGGTATTTGCACCCAAATCCGGGCATAGACTCCCGTTGGAGTCACGCCACTTCCCGTCCCCCCCCCCCCGCTGTCTCCGGGGAAACACACTGGTCCCAGGAGAGTGCGGGGACCAGTGACGGCACGCCGCGCTACTCGCGCATGCACAGTAGAGAACCGGACAGTGAAGCCGCAACGCTTCACCTCCTGATTCCCTCACCGAGGATGGCGGCGGGGGCAGCCGAGAGACGAGCGATTGCTCAACCTCGGCTGCCGACATTGCAGGCGCGCTGGACAGGTAAGTGTCCATTTTTTTAAAAGTCAGCAGCTGCAGTATTTGTAGCTGCTGGCTTTTAAAAAAATAATTTCGGGTGGACCTCCGCTTTAATGTAACATTTACTATTGCAGATCCTTGTCTAGGGACACCACACATGTACAGGAGGTGGGAAAATATATTCACCTATTCTGTTTTATTTTTAACCACTTCCATACAGGGCATTTTCACCCTCTTCCTGCCCAGACCAATTTTTAGTTTTCAGCGATATCGCACTTTGAATGACAATTGCGCGGTCATGCAACACTGTACCAAAATGAAATCTGTATTATTTTTTCCCCCACAATTAGAGCTTTCGTTTGGTGGTATTTGATCATCTTTGCGGTTTTTATTTTTTGCGTTATAAACAAAAGAAAAGCGACAAATTTGAAAAAAACTATATTTTTTACTTTTTGATTTAACAAATATCCAATTTTTTTTTTAAAACAATTTTTTTCTCAGTTTAGACCGATATGTATTCTTCTATATATTTTTGGTAAAAAAAAAATCGAAATACGCGTATATTTGCGCAAAAGTTATAGCGTCTACAAAATAGGGGATAGATTTATGGCATTTAAATTTTTTTATTTTTTTTTACTAGTAATGGCGGCGATCTGCGATTTTTATTGTGACCGTGACATTGCGGCGGACATATCGGACACTTTAGACACGTTTTTGGGACCATTCACATTTATACAGCGATTAGTGCTATAAAACTGCACTGATTACTGTGTAAATGTGACTGTCAGGGAAGGGGTTAACACTAGGGGGTGCTGAAGGGGTTCATATGTTCCCTATTGAGTGATTCTAACTGTAGGGGGAGGGGACTCACAAGGGGAGGAGACAATCTGTGTTCCTCTGTACTGGGAACACACATCGGTCTTCTCACCACTGACAGGAGGTGGATCTGTGTGTTTACACACACAGATCCACACTCCTGCCATGATCGCGGGCAAACGCGGGTGCCCGGCGGACATCGCGGCCGCCGGGCACGCGCACCGGGTCACGAGCGGTGCAGCGGGCGCGCGCCTCCTAGACGGCCGGGAAGAAAGGACGTCATATGTGACGTCCAGCCCGGAGGGAGGGAGGGTTCCTGCCGGCGTCATATTATTATGGCCCGGTAAGGAAGGGGTTCATTTCTGTTATCCACTTATGGATAAGCACGTCATGAAAGCAGATGATGCTCTTGTATAAAAATGGTGAAAATAACAGGGAGAAGAAAGGAATAAGGTTGCGGGGTGTTCATGTTAGAAACCAACTGCAATCCCTTTTTATTACAAAGATATCCTCAAATATATTCTATACTTTGAAACTGAAAAAAATCAAAATGCCAGAGTATAAAGCATTTTACTGTGATGCTTTAATGTGGTCAAACATGCTTTTAAAATCCTTTTTTTGCCAACTTTAAAAAAAATCAGATAAAAGCACCAAAAAAGTTTCATAATTTTTTTTTTTCACCTGCACATTTTAACGTGCTGGAACATTTGAATACAATTCCCCAGCAAAATAAAGTGATTGTAAAGGGTATTTTTTTAAAATAAATAACAAACATGTTATACTTATCTGCTTTGTGCAATGGTTTTGCACAAAACATCCCCAATCCTCCTGTTCTGGGGTCCCCCACCAGCGCTCCTAGCTCCTCCCCCTTCTGAGTGCCGTCATTGCAAGCTGCTTGCTATGGGGGCACTTGTGCGGGCACAATCCCAAGCTGGGCTCTGTGTGTCCTGCCCCTGCTCTCTCCTCATATGCTGTGATTGACAGCAGCAGTAGCTAAAGACTCCCGCTGCTGCCTCCTTGTCCAGCGAGGAGAGAGAGGGAGGAGAGACGTTCCCTTCAGGCACAATGTTGGATCAAGATCTGGCTCAGGTATATTTTTAGAGGGGCTTTATTTAGGTAATACATCATGCTAATTTCTGCTAATTGACAAATTGATAGAGATATGGGTTTTTTTCTACTATTATAGTGGAGTTGATTTTACCTCTTTCTCCTTTTATGCTGCATACACACGATAGGTTTTTCTGATGAAAAAAGACAGATGGACTTTTTTTATCGGACAAACCGATCGTGTGTGGGCCCCATCGGTCTTTTTTCCATCGGTATAAAAAAACAGAACATGTTTTAAACTTTACCGATGGAAAAAAAAACTATAGCAAATTCCGATCGTCTGTGGGGGACTCCATCGGAGAAAAATCCCACGCATGCTCAGAATCAAGTTGACGCATGCTCAGAAGCATTGAACTTAATTTTTCTCGGCTCTTCTGAGTGTTTAACGTCACAGCGTTTGGGAAGGTCGGATTTTTGCCTGATGGTGTGTAGGCAAGACTGATGAAAGTCAGCTTCATCGGAATTCCGATGGAAAAATCCATCGGATTTTATTCCATCGGAAATCCGATCGTGTGTACAGGGCATTAGAGTCAGATTTTATCTGTTGACCAGGGTTTCCTTCCATTCCAACTTTTAAAGCATATGTTGGGTAGTGATGAGCCGAACACCCCCGGGTTCGGTTCGCACCAGAACCCGCGAACGGACCGGAAGTTCGAACGAACATTAGAACCCTATTAAATACAATGGATGCGAACGTTCGAATTCTAAAGTGCTAATTATAACAACTATTATGCATGTTATTGTCCTAAAAAGGGTTTGGGAACCCGGGTTCTGCACCAGGGGACATGTATCAATGCAAAAAGAAGTTTTAAAAACGGTCGTTTTTCGGGAGCAGTCATTTTAATGATGCATAAAGTGAAAAAAAAAAAGTCAAATATTCCTTTAAATATCGTACCTGGGGGGTGTCTAAAGTATGCCTGTGAAGTGCCACGTGTTTCCCGTGTTTAGAACTGTCCCTGCACAAAATGACACTTCTAAAGGAAAAAGAAGCCATTTAAAACTGCTTGCGGCTTTAATGTAATGTCTGGTCCCGGTAATATGGATGAAATTCTTTAAGAAAAATGGCATAGCTACCCCATGACCCCCCCCCCCCCCCTACCCCAGCCCATTACCAGCCCCTTTGGGTCTTGTATGGATATTAAGGGGAACCCCGCACATAAAATAAAAAAGGCCCTATATACTCTGAACAGCCGTATACAGGCGGTGCATACAAGACAGGGACTGTAGGTTTGTTCTTATGTAGAATCTGTTTGTAATTTTGAACAGGTACATTGTTGAAGTGTAGCTCCAGCCCAAAAATCTATTTTTAAACTTTTTGGAAAACATAGGTAAGGGTTATCACCCCTGTAACATTTGTTTTGCTGTCTGTGCCCCTGTTCAGAACATTTCACCTCACTTTCCGTCCCAATGACAACTGTTTTTGAAATGTGGTGTTTTTCTTGAAACAAGGATTGCTGATAAAGCATCAGTACAGAGGAGACACCTTTCTCCCATATTTATTCTTACAGGAGAGAATTTTCCTTCCTAGTGGTAGATTTCCTCTCACTTCCTGTTGTCTTCTTGCGTTTGCAAGTAGGAGTCGTTTGTAAGTTGGATGTTTGAAAGTAGGGACCTGCCGTATATACTCTGCAGAAATAGGCCCCTTAGTTGTTGGTGTTGGCACAACACTGTAAGCACTCACAGTTACTCTTGGTTGGTGCTGGAACGCCCTGCTGTCAACTATTATATCAGGAATTTTAATTACATATAATTGTTGAACAGTGGTAGTAAAAATTGGGCCTTTGATGGTGGTGCTGGTGCCACAACACTGTAAGCCCTGACAGTTACTCTTGGTGGGTGCAGCAATGGGCCCTGCTGTGAATTATTAGATCAAGAATTGTAATTACATGCCCCTGTTGAACAGGGGCTGAAAAATTGGGCCTTAGGCACTGGTGGCACAACACTGCAACCCCTCACAGATACTGTACTTGGAGCACAGCAATGAGCCCTGTTGCAAAGTATTGCTTCAAAAATTGTAATGACACGCCCCTGTTAAACAGGGGCTGAAAAATTGGGCCTTAGGCACTGGTGGCACAACACTGCAACTCCTCACAGATACTGTACTTGGAGCACAGCAATGAGCCCTGTTGCAAAGTATTGCTTCAAAAATTGTAATTACACGCCCCTGTTAAACAGGGGCTGAAAAATTGGGCGTTAGGCACTGGTGGCGGCACCCATAAACAAAAATGATCTTCCAAGCTATCATCATCAATCGTATCATTGAGGACTCGGAGGAGGAGGATAGCCAGTCAACATAACAGCACAGGCACTCAGCATCAGCATCAGTCTTGAAGGGATGTGACATTTTAAAATCAATTAGTCTGTTATATCAGCATCAGGTGTGTGGTAGCTGGTGGTGATCCAAGACTGGTTCATCTTGATGAAAGTCAGTCGATCAACCGAGTCGGTGGACAGGCGCACCCTGTGATCCGTGACAAATCCTCCAGCAGCACTGAATGTGCGTTCCGAAAGAACGCTGGATGCAGGACAGGCCAGTAGCTCAATTGCATACTGTGCAAGCTCTGGCCAGTGATCCATCCTCAAGACCCAGTAAGCCAGAGGATTTTCGGTGGGGAAGGTGTCCAAGTCTGACCTTGCCCCTAGATATTCCTGCACCATGTTTATCAGACGCTGGCGATGGTTGCTGGAACCAATCATACTTTGGGGCTGCGGACTAAAGAATTGTCTGAACGCATCGGTCAGACGGCCACCTTCCCCACCGCTCCTTCTTTGACTGGCCGAAGCCTCAGCAACTCGTTGTCCAGGACCAGGAGTTTGCAACCTCCCAGTCTCTGGGAACGCGTTGCACAGACCTTTCTGCAAGGCCTCCCGGAGTTGTCTCATCCTCTGCTCCCTCTGCGACGGTAACATAAGGTCCGCAACCTTACCCTTGTACCGTGGATCAAGGAGAGTGGCCAGCCAGTAATGGTCCCTCTCCTTGATCCGAAGAATACGAGGATCCTTCCGCAGACTTTGCAGGATCAGGGAGGCCATGCAGCGTAGGTTTGCTGAGGCATTCGCTCCGGAGTCCTCTGGGTCACTAAGGACGACATGATCCGCAGCCACCTCCTCCCAGCCACGTACAAGTCCACTGGTTTCTTGGGACTGTAAATCATCCCTAAAAGACTGCTGCTGATGATGCTGAGTGCCAGCCTCCACCTCCATGCTGACACAATCCTCCTCCTCCTCCTCCTCCTCCTCCTCTTCCTGTGCGATGGGTGGGACAGAAGGAACACTGTCTGGGTAAAGGGGGCCTTGAGAGGCAAGGAAGTCCTCCTCTTCCTGCCTCTGTTCTGCCTCAAGTGCCCTGTCCATTATTCCACGCAGCGTGTGCTCCAACAGGTGGACAAGAGGTACAGTGTCACTGATGCATGCACTGTCACTGCTCACCATCCTCGTGGCCTCCTCAAATGGTGCCAGGACAGTGCATGCATCCCTGATCATGCCCCACTGGCGTGGAGAAAAAAAACCAAGCTCCCCTGACCCTGTCCTGGTGCCGTAGTCGCACAGGTACTCATTGATGGCCCTCTGCTGCGTGTGCAGCCGCTGCAGCATGGCCAACGTTGAGTTCCACCTGGTGGGCATGTCACATATAAGGCGGTTCTTGGGCAGGTTCAACTCCTTTTGAAGCTCAGCCAGGCGAGCACTGGCATTATAAGATCTGCGGAAATGCACACAGACTTTCCTGGCCTGCCTCAGGACATCCTGTAAGCCCGGGTACCTGCCCAAGAACCGCTGCACCACCAGGTTAAGGACGTGAGCCACACAGGGCACATGGGTCAGTTGTCCCTGTCGGAGGGCGGAGAGGAGGTTGGTGCCATTGTCGCAAACCACCATTCCTGGCTTAAGCTGGCGTGGCGTCAACCACCTCTCGGCCTGGCCCTGCAGAGCAGACAGGACCTCTGCCCCAGTGTGGCTTCTGTCCCCCAAACACACCAGCGCAAGCACGGCATGGCATCTTTTTGCCTGCGTACTTGCGTAGCCCCGTGAACGGCTACGGAGCACCGCTGGTTCATAGGACAAACCACAGGAAGAGGCCATGGAGGAAGAAGAAGAGGAGGGGGTGGAGGAGAGAGGTGTGTCACAACCAGTAGTAGCATTTTGGAGGCGTGGCGGTGGGACAACCTCCAACACTACTGCACCTTGTCCTGAATCCTTCCCAGCTGCCAAAAGAGTGACCCAATGGGCCGTGAAAGAAAGGTAACGTCCCTGTCCATGCCTGCTGGACCATGAGTCAGCGGTAATATGCACCTTACCGCTGACCGCCCTGTCCAGCGAGGCCAAGACATTGCCTTCCACATGCCGGTAGAGAGCCGGAATAGCCTTCCGTGAGAAAAAGTGGCGTTTGGGAACCTGCCACTGAGGAACCGCACATTGCACAAACTCACGGAAGGGGGCCGAGTCTACCAACTGAAAAGGCAGCAGTTGAAGCGCTAGCAATTTAGCCAAGCTAGCATTCAACCGCTGGGCATGTGGATGGCTGGGAGTGAACTTCTTTCGACGGTCCAGCAGCTGGGGCAGGGAAATTTGCCTGCTAGAATCGGACGTCGGTGTACTGCTAGCAGAGTGGGCGCAAGTACTTGGCTGTGACACACCTAATTCTACACCTTCATTCCTCTCAGTGCATGTTTCAGAGAGGACTGAAGTTATAGTGGGGTTGGAGATCCCAGCTGATGCGGTGCAAGGAGAGGTCCGCTTTGTTCTTTGGTGTGGGTCTTTGAGGTAGGCTTGCCAACGAGCTGCATGGCAGGTCAACATATGTCTGGTCAGGCATGTGGTACCCAAGCGGCTGATGTTTTGGCCACGCGATATACGCTTGAGACATATGTTGCAAACAGCAGCTGTGCGATCTGATGCACTAGCCTCAAAAAAGGCCCACACCAAAGAACTTTTTGAATGACGGGCACAGCCAGCGCCCTGCACAGGCGGAGCTCTGCGGTGTGATTCCGTCGGTGTACTGCCCTTACGCTGGCCACCAAAGGGCATCCTGCCTCGTTGGAGATGTGCCTCCTCCTCATCCTCCTCCTCCTCCTCTCTCCTATTAGGCACCCACGTGGAGTCATTGACCTCATCATCCCCTCCCTCCTCATCACTGGAGCCAATCTGGCAGTATGCTGCAGCTGCTGGAACATGACTGCCAGATTGGTGTCCTTCTTGAGCATCCCCTCTGTCTGCTCTCACGCTACTGCCTTCCTCTAGCTGGGTTTCATCATCAGACCCTTCGAAACGCTGGGCATCCTCCTGGAGCATGTACCCAACACTGTGCTGAAACAGTTCGGGGGACTCCTCAGGAGGAGGACATGGTGGGTCTAGGGAAGGAGTGACTGATGATTTGTCTGACATTGATACCAGGGAAGACGACGCTTTGGCAGCTGCTTTTCCAGTACCCTGAGCCTGGGTGAGAGAGGATGAGGAGGAGGAGGAGGGCTTGGTCATCCACTCTACCAAGTCTTCGGCATGATGTGGCTCAACATGTCCAGCTGCCGAAAAGAAGGACAAGCGTGTCCCATGGCCATGTGCTGATGACAATGCACCGCGTCCACGACCAGCACTGTTGCCCCCAGACACAGAGCCTGCTTGCCCTCTTTTATTGCCTCCTGACTGTCTGCCTCTCCTTGTTTGCCTTCCAGACATTCTAATAGATGGCCTGCAGGGAGATGGGAAAAAAGCAATAAGGGCTACCTTCAGGTGTCCTTCTCTGTCCCTGGAAACAAGGACTTGCAGAGTGAAAGAAAAAAAACACTCTCCCTACCTACAGTTTTCTGTCCCTAGAAAAAAATGTTTTTTTTAATCACAATATAGCAAAAGGACAATTCACTCACTGTCCTTCCAGGTCCCTGGAAACAAGGACTTGCAGAGTGAAAGAAACTGACACTGTCCCTACCTAGAGTTTTCTGTCCCTGGAATAAATGTTTTTTTCAGCACAATATAGCACAAGGACAATTAACTCACTGTCCTTACAGGTCCCTGGAAACAAGGACTTGCAGAGTGAAAGAAAAAAAATACTCTCCCTACCTACAGTTTTCTGTCCCTAGAAAAAAATGTTTTTTTTAATCACAATATAGCAAAAGGACAATTCACTCACTGTCCTTCCAGGTCCCTGGAAACAAGGACTTGCAGAGTGAAAGAAACTGACACTGTCCCTACCTAGAGTTTTCTGTCCCTAGAATAAATGTTTTTTTTAATCACAATATAGCAAAAGGACAATTCACTCACTGTCCTTCCAGGTCCCTGGAAACAAGGACTTGCAGAGTGAAAGAAACTGACACTGTCCCTACCTAGAGTTTTCTGTCCCTGGAATAAATGTTTTTTTCAGCACAATATAGCACAAGGACAATTAACTCACTGTCCTTACAGGTCCCTGGAAACAAGGACTTGCAGAGTGAAAGAAAAAAAATACTCTCCCTACCTACAGTTTTCTGTCCCTAGAAAAAAATGTTTTTTTTAATCACAATATAGCAAAAGGACAATTCACTCACTGTCCTTCCAGGTCCCTGGAAACAAGGACTTGCAGAGTGAAAGAAACTGACACTGTCCCTACCTAGAGTTTTCTGTCCCTAGAATAAATGTTTTTTTTAATCACAATATAGCAAAAGGACAATTCACTCACTGTCCTTCCAGGTCCCTGGAAACAAGGACTTGCAGAGTGAAAGAAACTGACACTGTCCCTACCTAGAGTTTTCTGTCCCTAGAATAAATGTTTTTTTTAATCACAATATAGCAAAAGGACAATTCACTCACTGTCCTTCCAGGTCCCTGGAAACAAGGACTTGCAGAGTGAAAGAAACTGACACTGTCCCTACCTAGAGTTTTCTGTCCCTAGAATAAATGTTTTTTTTAATCACAATATAGCAAAAGGACAATTCACTCACTGTCCTTCCAGGTCCCTGGAAACAAGGACTTGCAGAGTGAAAGAAACTGACACTGTCCCTACCTAGAGTTTTCTGTCCCTAGAATAAATGTTTTTTTTAATCACAATATAGCAAAAGGACAATTCACTCACTGTCCTTCCAGGTCCCTGGAAACAAGGACTTGCAGAGTGAAAGAAACTGACACTGTCCCTACCTAGAGTTTTCTGTCCCTAGAATAAATGTTTTTTTTAATCACAATATAGCACAAGGAAAATTAACTCACTGTCCTTACAGGTCCCTGGAAACAAGGACTTGCAGAGTGAAAGAAAAAAAACACTCTCCCTACCTACAGTTTTCTGTCCCTAGAAAAAAATTTTTTTTTTAATCACAATATAGCAAAAGGACAATTCACTCACTGTCCTTCCAGGTCCCTGGAAACAAGGACTTGCAGAGTGAAAGAAACTGACACTGTCCCTACCTAGAGTTTTCTGTCCCTGGAATAAATGTTTTTTTCAGCACAATATAGCACAAGGACAATTAACTCACTGTCCTTACAGGTCCCTGGAAACAAGGACTTGCAGAGTGAAAGAAAAAAAATACTCTCCCTACCTACAGTTTTCTGTCCCTAGAAAAAAATGTTTTTTTTAATCACAATATAGCAAAAGGACAATTCACTCACTGTCCTTCCAGGTCCCTGGAAACAAGGACTTGCAGAGTGAAAGAAACTGACACTGTCCCTACCTAGAGTTTTCTGTCCCTAGAATAAATGTTTTTTTTAATCACAATATAGCAAAAGGACAATTCACTCACTGTCCTTCCAGGTCCCTGGAAACAAGGACTTGCAGAGTGAAAGAAACTGACACTGTCCCTACCTAGAGTTTTCTGTCCCTAGAATAAATGTTTTTTTTAATCACAATATAGCAAAAGGACAATTCACTCACTGTCCTTCCAGGTCCCTGGAAACAAGGACTTGCAGAGTGAAAGAAACTGACACTGTCCCTACCTAGAGTTTTCTGTCCCTAGAATAAATGTTTTTTTTAATCACAATATAGCAAAAGGACAATTCACTCACTGTCCTTCCAGGTCCCTGGAAACAAGGACTTGCAGAGTGAAAGAAACTGACACTGTCCCTACCTAGAGTTTTCTGTCCCTAGAATAAATGTTTTTTTTTAAGCACACTATAGCAGAAGCACAAAACACACTGACACTCTCCCTACCTATCCTTCTCTTTCCCTAAACTAAAGGAATCCAGGTTAAGCAAGAAAGAAATAACAGTCACTGTCCCTGCCTATGCTACTCTATCCCTGCTCCGGAACACACTACACTAGGCCGCCGTGCTGGCGGCCTTTTATAGTGTGGGGCGTGTACTAAACACCCTCAGCAATAATTGGCCACAGGCATCCTGCCTGTGGCCAATCATTGCTCTCCTCGCTGCCGGCGCTGTGATTGGCCAAGCATGCGGGGTCACAGTGCATGCTTGGCCAATCACAGCGCCTGGATGACACTGCGATGGCGTAGTGCATTGTGGGCCGTTCGCGTCACTCGAATTTGGCGCGAACGGCCCAAATCGTTCGATCTTCGTCGAACGATCGAACAGCCAATGTTCGAGTCGAACGTATGTTCGACTCGAACACGAAGCTCATCCCTAATGTTGGGCCACCTTGGAAGTGTTATTGAGGTACTGGGCTTTATTTGTCTATATAATATTAGTCCTTATGGAAATATATAATCACTTTGATACTGATCTGTTTAATGCTCAGGTATCGCATTGGGCCCCCCCTTCTGCTGCTGACGTCGCTGGACTACAGTAAAATTATCCTTAGACAAATCTTACTAAACTGCTAGCAGGACCATGACGTATCTACACTTTTTATTTTGTTGTCCAAATCATGAAACCCTTCTACGTTATGCAAATGCAGACTTTCTCTCCAAAGTCAAACTTTAGCTCCCACTTTTTTCTTCTGCACCTCAGTATTGTACCATAAATGTAATCTGTTTCTCTGCTGACCAATAGTAGAGTGCAAGAGGTGCAGGCCAAAGTTTGACTGCATAGCCACCTTTTCATTGAGAAAAAAAGACCTTATCATTTTTAGGGTGTCTTTAAATCATATGTTGGTTCTAACAAACTTCTACTGCAATGAGAACACCTAGTTATGCTTGCACATACCTTTGTTTATTTTGTCGAGAGCCCAAGAAATCCCTGAGACCCAAGATGCTTAATTAAGCAAACCTCAGCTGGCCCGAAATGTTTACCCCTGATTTTCTCTGTTCCGCTACTTATTGTTGGTCCTGCTATGTGATGGGCAGACTAAATGATTAATGGAAGCTGGGGAGGGGGTGACTTTGTACCTGAGACAAATATCAAACAGTCTGCTCCACACCCATCCACTATGGTTGGGTGCTGGTATGTTTTTTAGGTTTCCTATAGGTACACTATATTGTCAAAAGTATTGGGATGCCTGCCTTTACATGCACATGAATTTTAATGGCATCCCAGTCTTAGCCTGTAGGGTTCAATATTGAGTTGGCCCACCATTTGCAGCTATAACAGCTTCAACTCTTTTGGGAAGGCTGTCCACAAGGTTTAAGAGTGTGTCTATGGGAGTGTTTGACCATTCTTCTTGTTGGATGAGAAGGCCTGGCTGCGCTCTAATTCATCCCAAAGGTTTTCTATTGGGTGGAGGTCAGTCGAATTCCTCCACCCCAAACTCGCTCATCCATGTCTTTATGGACCTTGCTTTGTGCACTGGTGCGCAGTCATGTTGGAACAGGAAGGGGTCGTCCCCAAACTGTTCCCACAAAGTTGAGACCATGAAATTGTCCAAAATGTCTTGGTATGCTGATGCCTTAGGAGTTTCATTGGAACTAAGGGGCCAAGCCCAACCCCTGAAAAAAAACATCACGCCATAATTCCCCCTCCACCAAACGATTTGGACCAGTGCACAAAGCAAAGTCCATAAAGACATGGATGAGTGAGTTTGGGGTGGAGGAAATCGACTGACCTCCACAGAGTCCTGACCTCAATCTGATAGAACACCTTTGGGAAGAATTAGAGCGGCGACTGCAAGCCAGGCCTTCTCGTTCATCATCAGTGCCTGACCTCACAAATGTGCTTCTGGAAGAATGGTCAAACATTCCCATAGACACACTCCTAAACCTTGTGGACAGCCTTCCCAGAAGAGTTGAAGCTGTTATAGCTGCAAAGGGTGGCCCAACTAAATATTGAACCCTACGGACTAAGACTGGGATGCCATTAAAGACAGGTGTCCCAAAACTTTTGAAAACATAGCGTATCTGCCTTATAGCCCTGTAACAGTTTGGTAACTCTTATTTAAACATACTTAGCTAACAGTTAATTTTTTAGTGAATACATCTCCTCCTAGAAAATATATCCTCAAAGTAATCTTGGGATTCAATAATGACTCACAAAAAGGGTGTAACAACAAATCACAGAGCCCCATTTAAAAGTTTGAATTCCGCCACCCTACCCTCCCCTTGGGCCCTCTTTCTTCACTACCCAGAAAATCGATAAATTGGGAGCTAGCAGGCATCACTGTAACCTAAATAAAATTCTACTTTATATCGGTGTCCAGTGTAATAGCCCATTTTATTTTGTCTGTTGGTGGAATTGCCCCTTCACAGTACAGTTCAATGCAATTATTCTCCTTTACATTTACTTTCTATCAAATTTACCGTTTTACATTACCGCTCACTGTAACATATCCCCTCACATTAACATTCAGTGGATTCACCTACTTTACATTTGATTTTAGTGGAATTACCCTTGTTATATTAGCACTAAGTGGCATTCCCGTGTAGCGCACACACCCCACTCCTACCTGCATTAACTTTGGCTCCTCGCAGGAAGAGAGAGGCACACCGCACTAACAGCCCGTACCCTCCTGTGTGAGGAGGTTGAGCGGTGTTATTGTTGGGTCTTCCACGGTCAGAACATGAAAACCTCCAGAGCCTGACTCTCACCTTTATGTTAAGGTAGAGACAAGTCTTTGATTTCCCAGTAAAGTGAATGTCCACACCAGCTGAAACTCCAACTCAGAGTTTATTTTCTCTTGACAATAACACAGTCTCTGATAGGGAAAAGGTTGGAGCAAGAAACAGAGCAGTACAAGGTGTGGAAGAGGTCCAGGCACAAACGTTACAGATGTTCGCTCAGATTCTCAAGCAAGTTTAACTAGGCGCACAGTCTCTGCCACAGACTGTGAAGTTGGTCTCTGCCACAGACCTGGTGAAACTGATCCCCTTCTTTAGCTATGGCCCCTTTTTAGGAGAAGACATCCCTCCGGTGAGTTACCGGGACCCTACCGTCACCATGACACTGCACTGGGTCTTCGGAGAGTTCCTTTCCCGGCCTCCTCATCCTAAATACAGGTCCCCTCGCAAGGCGGCACCCTGAGAGTCCTCGATCCTCGGTGGACCCCAGCCGAAGGTGCTGGGCCCCAGGCCTCCACTGACTTACATACCCAGGGCGGACAGGAACAGCATGGTAGTACCTCACCCTGGGCTAAAGGTGCCCAGGATGGAACAGGAACACCAACCCCTGGGCCTAAGGTGCCCAGGGCGGACAGGAACACACACTCCCCGGGGAGTAGGACTCCCGACGACCGAACCGAACCCCAAACAGGCAGCGTCTGCCCTTTTTATATCCTCTCCCAGCATGCCCAGCAGGTAGAACACACCCACCTTATGGCTGCTGAGAGGGGACACACAAGGCACAGCACTGTATCAGCGGTTCAACCCTAGCCTACTATGGCAGCGCCACCTGTAGGCCACAGGGAACTGTACACCGACACTCTCCCTGTGGATAAAATGGTTGCAAAAACCCTGACAAATTAGGGCGTTTGAGTAAACTACCACTCAAACACTTCCCTTAAATTTAGCACCCCGCTACACCCCATTTTACCTTAACAAGCAGTGGAATTGTCTGCCTTACATTTGATTTCAGAGGACTTGCCCCTGTTACAAAAGCTTTAAGTTGATTTTTCTCTTTGTATTGTTTTTAGTGGTGCAGGGGCCCCTTTGGATTCGTGGTCAGTGGTATAAGGAACACCTTTGCACCTTTGCATTTGCATTGAGTGGAATTGCCACCTTTATATTTGCTTCCAATGGAATTGGCCCTTTCATTAAACATGCACCCTTTACATTGACATTTAGTTGTTAAAAGGGCCTTCCTATCATGGTGGTTCAGTGCTTCAAATTGATGTCTCCTGGTAAAAGGGGGCCTCCCTTGTATTAGTGTTCACATTGGTTGAAAGAGCCCTCTTTGCATAGATGTTCGGTGAGTATAAAGGCTCTCTTTAGCCACTTAACGACCAGCCGTCGTCGTTATACGTTGGTAATTTGACGTGGAATACCGTTATTATGGCAGCAGATAGCTGCCATAACCCCGGTATCCTCCTAAACGGCGGGCGGCTGGCTTTCAGATAAAAGTAGTTTCTCGCCATGAGATCATTTTTTATCGGCGGCAGCAGAGAGGTGCCCCCCCGCCTGGCACGTTTTGGTTGTCTCCGCCACTTATCTGAGCCGTCGGTAGCAGCAGGGACGATCGGGTCCTCTCCAATGTGAGACTGGATGCCGAGTAAGGCAAAGGTGGCCCCCACCCAGCTCCATAACATTGAATGACAGAAGAGACATCAAACGTCACTTCCGCCCAATGCCCTTAAAGGGGAATTTTTTTTTTTTTCAAGAGACATTTTTTTCAAAAGACATTATTTTTAACATTTTTTTAATTGCATTTAAGTGTAAATGTGAGATCTGAGGTCTTTTTGATTCCAGATCTCACATTAATGAGGTCATGTCATACTTTTTTTCTATTAGAAGGGATGTTTACAATAATAGGAATAAAGGTGACCCAATTTTATTTTTAAAAGGACAGTGTAAAAATAAAAAGTAAAATAAATAAGAAAAAAAAAATGTAAAACCCCCCCGTCCCGCCGAGCTCACGTGCAGAAGTGAACGCATACGTAAGTCGCATCATGTGAGGTATTGCCGCGATCGCTAGAGCGAGAGCAATAATTCTAGCACTGCACCTCTGTAACTCAAAGCTATAGAAATTTTTAAACGTCGCCAATTTGTCACCATTCCATGAGCGGGCGCAATTTTGAAGCAGGACATGTTGGGTATTAATTTATTTGGCGTAACATTGTCTTTAACAAAATAAAAAATTGGGCTAACTTTACTGTACTCTTTTTTTTTTTTTTTTTTTTAAAGTGTATTTTTTCCCCCAAAATTGCGCTTGTAAGACCGCTGCGCAAATTCGGTGTGACATAAAGTATTGCAATGACCGCCTTTTTTTCTCTAGGGTGTCTAAAAAAGAATATATAATGTTTGGGGTTCTAAGTAATTTTCGAGCAAAAAAAAAATATTTTAACTTGTAAACAACAAATCTCAAAAAAAGGCTTGGTCCTTAAGTGGTTAAAGTGATTGTAAACTCAATTAAAAAAAATCAGAAACAGGTTTATACTTACCTGCTTTGTGCAATGGAATTTCACAAAGTGGTCCCAATCCTCCTTTTCACGGGTACCTCGTGGACACTCCTGACTCCTCCTCTTCTTGGTTTGCCACCATAGGAAGCAGACATCTGCAAGCTTGATACCGAGCTGTGCTACCTGTGTCCATAGACACAGACAGCACAGCCCTGCCCCCGCTCCCTTGTACAGGGTTTGACTGACTTGGCAAAAGGAGCCAATGGCAGCAAAGCCTGTGAGACCGGGATGTGAGGGGAGAGAGACGCTGCAGATGGACACAGTGCTGGATCAAGTGAGGAAAGTATTGAGGGGTAAGGGGTGATACTTTTACTTAACCACTTGACAACTGGGCACTTAAACCCCCTTCCTAACCAGACGAATTTTCAGCTTTCGGTGCTCTCACATTTTGAATGACAATTACTCAGTCATACAACACTGTACCCATATGAAATTTTTGTCCTTTTTTTCACACAAATAGAACTTTCTTTTGGTGGTATTTAATCACTGTTGGGTTTTTTATTTTTTGCGCTATAAGAGAAAAAATACTGAAAATTTTGTAAAAAAATGAATTTTTCTTTGTTTCCGTTATAAAATTTTGCAAATTAGTATTTTTTCTTCATAAATTTTGGCCAAAATTTATACTGCTACATATCTTTGGTAAAAATAAGTACAAATTGGTGCATATTATTTGGTCTTTGTGAAAGTTATAGCGTCCACAAGCTATGGTGCCAATATCTGAAAATTGATCACACCTGAAGTACTGACGGCCTATCTCATTTCTTGAGACCCTAACATGCCAGAAAAGTACAAATACCCCCCAAATGACCCCTTTTTGGAAAGAAGACATTCCAAGGTATTTAGAAAGAGGCATTGTGAGTTTTTTGAAGTTGTCATTTTTTCCCACAATTCTTTGCAAAAATCAAGATTTTTTTTTCTTTTTTTTTTTTTCACAAAATTGTCATATTAGCAGGTTATTTCTCACACACAGCATATGCATACCACAAATTACACCCCAAAACACATTCTGCAATTCCTCCCGAGTATGGCGATACCACATGTGTGAGACTTTTACGCAGCGTGGCCACATACAGAGGCCCAACATGCAGGGAGCACCTTCAGGCGTTCTGGAGCACCCAGGCCAATTCTGACATTTCTCTCCTACATGTAAAAATCATCATTTGTTTGCTAGAAAATTACATCGAACCCCAAAACATTATATATGTTTTTTTAGCAAAGACCTTAAAGAATATAATGGTGGTCATTGCAACTTTTTATCTTGCACGGTATTTGCGCAGCAATTTTTCTAACGCGTTTTTTACGGAAAAAAAATGTTTTGTGCTTAAAAGAAAAAAAAAAACAGTAAAGTTAGCCCAATGTTTTTGCATAATGTGAAAGATGAAGTTACGCCGAGTAAATAGATACCTAACATGTCACCCTTCAAAATTGCACACGCTCGTGGAATGGCGCCAAACTTCGCTACTTAAAAATCCCCATAGGCAACGATTTAAATATTTTTACTGGTTACATGTTTTGAGTTACAGAGGAGGTCTAGGGCCAAAATTATTGCTCTCGCTCTAACGTTCGCAGCGATACCTCACATGTGTGGTTTGAACACCGTTTTCATATGTGGGCGGGGCTTATGTATGCGTTCACTTCTGCATGCGAGCTGGCGGGGGCAGGGGAGCTTTAAAAAAATATATATATATATTTTATTGTTCATTTTACTTTATTTATTTTAGTTTGACATGTTTTTCCGCCCCAAATTTTTTTTTGATCACTTTTATTTCTATTACAAGGAATGTAAACATCCCTTGTAATAGGAATATGGCATGACAGGTCCTCTTTACAGTGAGATATGGGGTCAATAAGACCCCACATCCCACCTCTAGGCTGGGAAGCCTGAAAAAAAAACAAAAAAAAAAACAATCTTGGCTTTGATCGTAGCGGTGAGTCGGTAGAAGCACCGGAGGGCAGCGGGAGGGGGGGCATCCCCTCTCACCTTCCGTAAGAGCGATCAAGCGGTGGAACAGCCGCTATGATCGTTCTTATGGTGCAGGGAATCGCCAGCTGAAAAAGCGAATATCTGAATGATGCCTGTAGCTGCTCCCATCATTCAGATATCCCCGCACAAAGTCAAGGACGTCATATGACGGCCGGCGGGCGGGAAGTGGTTATTGCAGGGTATTGAGGAGTATTGCAGGGTATTGAGGAGTATTGCCGGGTATTGCAGGGTATTGCAGAGTATTGCAGGGTATTGCCGAGTATTGCCGGGTATTGCCGAGTATTGCCGGGTATTGCAGAGTATTGCCGAGTATTGTGGGGTATTGCCGGGTATTGTGGAGTATTGCAGGGTATTGTGGAGTATTGCCGGTTATTGTGGAGTATTGCCGGTTATTGTGGAGTATTGCCGGGTATTGTGGAGTATTGCCGGGTATTGTGGAGTATTGCAGGGTATTGTGGAGTATTGCAGGGTATTGTGGAGTATTGCCGGGTATTGTGGAGTATTGCCGGGTATTGTGGAGTATTGCCGGGTATTGTGGAGTATTGCCGGGTATTGTGGAGTATTGCCGGGTATTGTGGGGTATTCCCGGGTATTGAGGAGTATTGCGGAGTATGGCAGGGTATTGCGGAATATGGCAGGGTATTGCACAGTATGGCAGGGTATTGCAGAGTATTGCACAGGGTATTGCAGAGTATTGCACAGGGTATTGCACAGGGTATTGCACAGTGTATTGCACAGTGTATTGCACAGGGTATTGCACAGGGTATTGCACAGGGTATTGCAGAGTATTGCGCAGGGTATTGCAGAGTATTGCAGAGTATTGCGCAGGGTATTGCAGGGTATTGCGCAGGGTATTGCACAGGGTATTGCAGAGTATTGCACCAGGGTATTGCAGAGTATTGCACCAGGGTATTGCAGAGTATTGCACCAGGGTATTGCAGAGTATTGGTTTGCAGAGTATTGGCAGGGTGTATTGCAGAGTATTGCACAGGGATGGCTGAGCAGGGATGGATGGATGGCTGGATCTGTGACTGCAATTGTCACAGATCCAGCCCACAGCTGACATGGGGGAGGGAGCGGACATGATCCGCTCCCTCCCCTCTCCTCTCACACTGTACCGATCGGTACAGAGAGGGGGGGAGGAACCGGCGTCATCACATGACACCGGTCTGTTTACAAGTGATCGCTCCGTCATTTGACGGAGCGATCACGTGGTAAACGGCCGCGATTAGCGGCCATCTACCGTGATCCGTGATGCGCCGGGTCTTCCAGGGGGCGCGCGGGAGCAAGATTCTGTGAGGACGTCCCTGGGACGTCCACTCAGGATAACTCGACCGCGCTGTGGACGTCTTTTGTACATGGCGCGGTCGGCAAGTGGTTAAAGTGATACTAAAGTTTTTTTTTTTTTTGTTAAAAATAACATACATGTTATACTTACCTGCACGGTGCAGTGGTTTTGCACAGAGCAGCCCAGATTCTTGGGTCCCTCTTCGGCGCTCCTGGCCTCTTCCTCCTGTTGAGTGCATCCACAGCAAGCAACTTGCTATGGGGACACCTAAACCGAGCCGCAGATCTCTGTGTCCATTCAGACACAGAGCCGCGGCCCAGCCCTGCCCCCTCTCTCTCCTCATTGGCTTACTGACTTTGATTGACAGCAGCGGGAGCCAATGGTGCTTCGCTGCGGTCTCAGCCAATGAGCAGGAAGAGTCCCGGGGCAGCCGGGTCTCTCGTGCAACATTGCTGGATCGAGAGGGGGCTCAGGTAAATATTAGGGGGTCTGGTAGGGAGCTGCACACAGAAGGCTTTTTATCCTAATTTTAATTATCTTAATTTCACTTAGTTGATTCCCTTATTGGTGTCAGTTTGGCTACTCATCACTTCACAGCAGTGCTTATACTGACAGCTGTGTCTATGGCAGTTGCAGTGGTGCACTATAGTGCTGTCTACACTAATTAAAAAGGAGTTGCTGCTGAAGGCCAAAACCCAACTAGCACGAGTGGGAGAATCAATCACAACAAAAAAGTATTGTGCCAAGTACAGCAGTGACTCACAATGTATCTGACTCCAGTTTGAGAGTTTTCATTGAGTCCAGGAGTTATAATTTTAGAATAAGTTATTTCTTAATATGCTCACAATATACGTATGAAAAATATATGGCAGATAATTTTTGTAGATTAAACGTAAATAATATATGCAGGTTTAGATTCCTGACTATGCCGAGCCCTTCCTCCAGCCAAGAAACTGTTATATATTCATAATAAGATGTGTAATATTTCAGTTTAATAGGTACATATGTTTGTCACAGGCCAGAGGGCATGTTTAAATAGGAAACTCGGTGTAAAATATTGTTTTCACATTTTACAAAAGCTTATATAGATTAAAAGCCGTCAGCCCAATAGAGGGAAATTTTTTAAAGGATACGTGCAAGTTAAAAGACACCGACCTAAACTAGCTAAGGCTGCTACCTTTTCTAGAAAAAATACAGGCCTTACAGTCACTTTTCTGTCACAACATAAGTCCTATTTTTACCAGCCAAATTGGACCAGTGGCAACCCTAAAACTAGCCCACCTTCCCATCCCAGATGCATTCTTACCTCAATCTGATGGCTACAGCCTCTGAAAGTCCTCTATACCCTGTCAATGTCTACACAGTAGCTCCCTATAGACTTCTATGGGACCATAACCCGAGCATTTTTAGCTATGGGACAAAGCACTATAGAAGTCTATAGGGTGCTACAGTGCAGGCTCAGCAAGTGCACAGATGATTTTCAAACTGGGATTTAAACAAACATCAGAGGTTAGATCAAGGTAAATATGCATTTGGGGAGGTGTGGGGTTGCTGAATCCAGACCAGAAGCAAGGATTATTAGGCAAGTGCTCCTATGTTTAATAATTACTTATTGTTGCACAGCTTCTAGGTATACATAATATCTAAAGACTGGTGACTGAAGTATACATGTCCCTTCATTGTTATCTCACATGCACTATACCAGATAGCTAAGTCTGTAATACAGTGTGCGTGTCTAGTGGGTCACCTTGTTCTTTGGTAGTAGGTGAGCCTATCTATTACAATAAACTTTATATGCAGCTTCTGTTATTTTAGTTAACAGAGAAAAGGTAAGTTGGCGCAAAGATCAATCGGGCATAGTCTCTATATAATAGAATAAAAGTCCAATGTTATATGCAGGGCAGGTGGTACAGTCAATATAAGTAAGTACTAGCGGCAGCTACCATGAAAGCAGAATCAGGCTCTGGAAGATACAAAGGAAAAGGCAAGGAGCGCCAGACTAAGTGCAGTATTAAAAGTATTTATTACAACAACACAAACAGCCAAATGGCTACTCACAGGATGATGGTATGAATGGGCATATAAGTATTAGGACGTCCGGAGTCACTCAGCAGTCCGAGGGATAGGTGGCTGGATCCTAGATGGTACAGCGCTGGAGGATTTGGCAGCGATGGGGTGTCTGCAGGAAAATCCTGGGGCAGGTACACACGCAAGTCGTGTAATAGTCGTGACCTCCAGGGAGCTTATACTTATATGCCCATTCATACCATCATCCTGTGAGCAGCCATTTGGCTGTTTGTGTTGTTGTAATAAATACTTTTAATACTGCACTTAGTCTGGCGCTCCTTGCCTTTTCTTTTGTTATTTTAGTTAACCCTGTGCCTTCTGGTCTGGAATTGTATAGCTAGTTTTAGCTCAGAGCTCAATAACCAGCATAGGCTGAAGCGAGGTTAGGCATCCGATGGTCAAAAGATAGTTAGAGGTCCAGTTGGATGGCATGGTAGGCTACTAGGGACTAAGACACAGAGTAAATCGGTTGACTGTGAGTTCCAGTGTCACACCACGGTTTCTACTGGTGAGAAGCTGGGTTCCAGGCTGGTTGGACAACAGTTGAAGGACTACCCCATTATCGCTGATCTTGTCTTCAGATCTGTGACACAAATACGGATGCTACATTGTAGGGCCCCTGCAACTGAACTGAACTGTTGCTGCAACATTCATCTTGAGCTATCTTTATTAATAACTACTGTATATCAGACATACTATGCTAACATATGGAAGAAAAAAAAATATCAGTCAAGCATAGCATATAAATGTTCTTTAACTGCCTTAATTGCAAACAAGACAAGAGAGGAGAAACAGTCAACAAGTACATGTAAACATATGGAAAGATAGTGGTCAAATACATATGAGAGCTAACGTTTCATAGCTGTTTTGTTTTTATAAATGTACATGCTCCGTGATCGCTATCCTTATTCCTCCACTACTTTGTGAGTCACTGACCTAGAACCGTCATGCAAAAATTCAATTTGGAGTAAAATTATAGATTTTTCTGTCGGAAAATTTTTGCCAAATTGGAAACTCTCAGGATCGCTAGCTGGGCTGCTTAGATAAATTTTGCTTGAAAAAATAAATAAATTACTCTTTATTTCTTTTTGTTTGGCGTGCAAAGTTTTATTTTTTCTTTTGTATATTTTGGGTAGTTTACTTTATTTCATTTAGTGTTCTTTGTATTCTTTTCCCGCTATATTTTTGTATGTTTGATAGTTATTTGTGTATTGTCAACCTTTTTCACTGTATTTTTTTTTTCCTTTTTAGGAAAGGGTAATAATGAGGATAACAAGCAGTCTAATTTTAACACAATGGAAAAAGGATAGTTGAAAGTATCTTAATGTATATAATCTTTAGCAGTCAATTTACATCCATTGCACTCAAAAACATCAAATACTACCTTAATTTCACCTTGTTCTTGATTGCAACTTTTGCAGAATTGTCCTGATTTTAAACAAAATTTATGGGAATATGAAATTCCAATTTTTACCATTATTATACAGTCAATACTTCACATTTACAAATATCCGGTGAACTCCCACTAGAGTTGGATGTTCAGGTGCTCCACTGTGGTCTGCACATGCATAGTGCAGTATCGGTGCACCTGCGGTCTCAGAAGTTTTTGTTTCCTACTTAGTGCAAACTATTTTTTTTATTTACTTATTATTTGTTATGCTACTTATTTTACTTTTAAAATATTATATTGTTTGTTTTTTCAAAGAAATTGGTTTTAACAAAATCTTGCTTTGAATGACTCCAAATATATAGGGTACAGTACATGCACACGGTACTGATATTGGATTCCTGGCCAAAATTTATTGCATTTATTTTGTGTGCACTTGTGCATATTTGCGTCTACGCATGTACACATGTCAAATAATTCTAGCTCTCAGATTGGAATTTTAACCTCTTCAAATTAACATTTTATCATTCAATAGTTTTTATTACGAGAAATTAACCATACACAAAATAAAGACATTAAGTATATCTGATACCAGAAATTCCATTACACAATCAAGATCAAATGAGCATTTTGTGAGTGTAGCGCATACTCGTGCAAATTTCTATGTATGCGCATAAAAATTTTGTCCAGAAACTCCGATTTCTGTATTCTTTTTTTTTGCTCATCTATACACAATGCATATTTAGGCGCCTGTGTGTATGGGCACATTGAAAACAATGGTCTGCATTAGATTAGTAAAAAAAAAATGCCTATAAACACAAAAACTCTGTTTTTTACACCTGGATTTGGGGATCCTCTGCCATTCCTCCTTGCAGATCCTCTCCAGTTTTGTCAGATTGGATGGTAAACGTTGGTGGACAGCCATTTTTAGGTCTCTCCAGAGATGCTCAATTGGGTTTAAGTCAGGGCTCTGGCTGGGCCATTCAAGAACAGTCACGGAGTTGTTGTGAAGCCACGCCTTCGTTATTTTAGCTGTGTGCTTAGGGTCATTGTCTTGTTGGAAGGTAAACCTTCGGCCCAGTCTGAGGTCCTGAGCACTCTGGAGAAGGTTTTCGTCCAGGATATCCCTGTACTTGCCTGCATTCACTTTTCCCTCGATTGCAACCAGTCGTCCTGTCCCTGCAGCTGAAAAACAGAAAAACACCCCCACAGCATGATGCTGCCACCACCATGCTTCACTGTTGGGACTGTATTGGACAGGTGATGAGCAGTGCCTGGTTTTCTCCACACATACCGCTTAGAATTAAGGCCAAAAAGTTCTATCTTGGTCTCATCAGACCAGAGAATCTTATTTCTCACCATCTTGGAGTCCTTCAGGTGTATTTTAGCAAACTCCATGCGGGCTTTCGTGTGTCTTGCACTGAGGAGAGGCTTCCGTCGGGCCACTCTGCCATAAAGCCCCGACTGGTGGAGGGCTGCAGTGATGGTTGACTTTCTACAACTTTCTCCCATCTCCCGACTGCATCTCTGGAGCTCAGCCACAGTGATCTTTGGGTTCTTCTTTACCTCTCTCACCAAGGCTCTTCTCCCCCGATAGCTCAGTTTGTCCGGACGGCCAGCTCTAGGAAGGGTTCGTCCCAAACGTCTTCCATTTAAGGATTATGGAGGCCACTGTGATCTAAGGAACCTTAAGTGCAGCAGAATTTTTTTGTAACCTTGGCCAGATCTGTGCCTTGCCACAATTCTGTCTCTGAGCTCTTCAGGCAGTTCCTTTAATCTCATGATTCTCATTTGCTCTGACGTGCACTGTGAGCTGTAAGGTCTTATATAGACAGGTGTGTGGCTTTCCTAATCAAGTCCAATCAGTATAATCAAACGCAGCTGGACTCAAATGAAGGTGTAGAACCATCTAAAGGATGATCAGAAGAAATGGACAGCACCTGAGTTAAATATATGAGTGTCACAGCAAAGGGTCTGGATACTTAGGACCATGTGATATTTCAGTTTTTCTTTTTTAATAAATCTGCAAAACTGTCAACAATTCTGTGTTTTTCTGTCAATATGGGGTGCTGTGTGTACATTAATGAGGAAAAAAAATGAACTTAAATGATTTTAGCAAATGGCTGCAATATAACAAAGAGTGAAATATTTAAGGGGGTCTGAATACTTTCCGTACCCACTGTGTGTATATATATATATATATATATATATATATATATATATATATATATATATGTATATATATAATCAATTATCTATACGTCTGCATTATCTATCTGTCTATTTTTCCTCGGTCTACAATTAAATAATATCAGTATTCTTGGAATAGCAGACAGAAGGGTGGTATATTACATGAGAGAAATATAGAGGCTGACACTGGTGACCTTTCCCTCTGAAAATGCTAGCTCCCTGGCTGTTATGCCAATCTCATTGCATCAATATTTCACAAGTCCCTAAATGGTCAATGTCAAACAAGAATTCTGACTTCGGTCTAAATTCAGTTTCAGGGCAGTGACTTAGAAAATATTGAAGCCAAAGACAGAAGAGGGTTAAAGTATTTTAAGACAGAAGACAGTAATGGCAGCCTATATTATTCTCTTTCTACAAATTTTTCATTGAAGTACAACTCCAAGCTCTCACTGAGTTTTTCTGCCTCCTTGTAATGTCCTCCATTGATTGTGTTTAGAACAAGCATTGCACATTAGTCCCATAGTCTATGACGGGAGCAAGCAAAAGAGAGGGTGGCTACATTCCTGTTGTAGTGGGACCATGGAGAATGAACGTAGCCACCCTCTAACAGGATGTCGGATCACAGCAGTAAAAAAAAGGAATTGGAAAATTTGGAGGAGGCTGAGAGCAACAGATGAGATTTTTTTTGTGTTAATAAAACATCCTTGAATACATATAATTTGTATAGCACCCCCTAGTGTGCAGACTAGTGTAGATAACTTTATTTCTGGTTGACAGTAGCTGGGTGAGCCTGATTAATTGGTTGGGGTTACAGTAGGTCAGCCTGGAGGGCTCTACAGGTCAGGCATCCGGTACCTCCACCTGGTTCTAGAAGCTTGGAGAAATTTCTAGAAGCTAGTGGGTGGAGGCCAGGAGGCTATGATCTGCATATTTATGGTAATCTGTTCAATCCCCAGGCAGGAGGTCTGGCAGGGTGGGTGGGTCAGCCCATAAATATTGTAGAGCCTTGCCAGCAGGGTAGTTGAGTGGAAGATAGAGTACTGAGGCTGTGTCATGTAGCCTGGGAGAGGACCCTGGGGCTGAAGGGGCCTCTGCCTCCTGGCTGGGAGCTGAGGAAGGAAGGAAGGAAGAAGGACAAAGGGGTCTCCACTGCCACACAGTCTCTTCTAGGAGACACCATGGTTAGCATGGAGGGCCTGGACAGCAGGAGCCTGAACAGCAGTTTTCTTAAAGCAGCAGGATTTCCAGGGACAGTGCAAGCACCTTTACACTCCCAGCGCCTATAAGGGAGAAAGCTGCCTGATGCAATATTCAGCAAGCTTTCTTGGACAGTGCCAACACGCTAACCCAATTCCTTGGTATGGGGCATTTCACCAAGCAGCCAGATGGGCTGGTATTTCCAAGAGAGGGGGCATAGAGCTCCTGCAAATTGGCACTTTGCTAAGTTTCCACTAAGGGGACACAAAGTTCCTATCAGGGGAATTCTTATTGCCAATCCCAGAAAGACTGTCCTTGTTCCAGAGAGAATACAGTCTAGGGTTTGCTGTTTTCTTCAGTGTACATAGTGAAGGAAGTTGTCCTCATTGTTCTTCAAGTCAAGTTGTGCATATCATAATCCCTTTACCTCATCCAAGTTGTTTTCTCCAATAAAACAACAAAAACAAGTCCACTGGCTGATTCTTTGTCTCTCGGTGAAAGTTGGAAAATGTGTGTTGACACTGTGGTATGCCACTTTAAAGTATACCCAAATATCCCAATCAGTATGTAATGCATCCTTCAGAAGAAAAGAACGCTTATGAACACTTAAAAATAAAATACTGGTCCGTTTTTCAATGAACAACATACATTTTGTAAAATAAAGTCCCTTATTTCTTTACTGCCTTCATGCTTCTCTGCTCCATCCAATTAAGATGTGTAGCACACCCCTGTAGGAACCACTGGTGAATGCAGTCCTATTTCCCCTTAGAGCACACACAGCCAGGTGCCCAGCATTTTTATCACTCTTCCACCTTTCAAAAGAAAACAAACAGTCTAGGGTTTTTTTTAGGGTTTTTAATGCTAACAATGAACTGGGATGGGGGGCATTGGATACTCCAGAAACTGAAATATCTTGAGGAGTCCTCGCTTTTTGGCTGTACAGTTCAAAACTGAAAGTCCCATGGGATTTCTACGCCTATGGAGACTAGTACTCCTTCCAATAGTTTAACAGCTACACACAGTCACATACTCCTCAGCAATGGGGTTGTTTACTCACTCAGCCACAGGATTATCAGTTGCCTCCCACCGATATCCACCAGGCTCTTCCTAGTGAGGGAGGTGTAGACTCGCATATCACAGCTGAACTCTTTTTCACCAACTTTCTCCTGGCTTTCTCTAGTGAGCTTCTCCAGACCCAACTTGATCCCTGGACTAAAGCTTGCAAATAGGTCCCCAGATAAGCCTACCTGGGACCTCAGTGTCTTCTCAACGGATTCTCCATGAAATCTGCCCCAGGGGTCACTTCCAGCAGAATGGGACCCTGCTGCTCAGGCCTCAGACTATTCATGGGCTCTCTCACCACCTTCTGAGCACACCTCACCAGAAATTGGCTAGAGTCTTATAAATATTTAGGCTGCATGTTCTGTTCTTCCTCCCACTCTAGAATTCTCTAGAGAAGACAGGGGGAAATAATAGAGCAGCAGCCTGGGAGACAATGAGCAGCCCTAATTAATCAACCCCTGCTTCTCTAATTACAGTGGAGCCAACTACATTTATCTAGAAGCTTTATTTCTCGGGCAGGTGCTACAGATGATTGTTTTGTGGGTGTTACTCAGCTGCCATCGCCATCATTAAACTGATGTAATTTCCTCTAGACAAAACCCACAACACTGGCAGCACTATGGAGCATAGGCAAAGCTCTTCTGTAAGTACATCTGGAAAAGTTTAGCTGACATAACTCCTCCCTCTGCATTCTCAGTGACTTGTGCAAGACAAGCGCTGTCATTCAAGAGTCATAAGTTATTCATCTCCTTGCTTGCTGCACGCTTGGACAGTAAAGTGGAGAAGGGTGGAAGGTACTGATAACCATGTTAGCTTGGCTTAGAGACCATATAGAAATATAGAGCAAAGTGCTACATACATTTAAGGATAAACTCTTTTACCATTCTTACGCATATCCTTTTGGCGACCAGGACAACGATTGCAAGAGATTGGAAATCCCAAGTATTACCCAACCCCTCATAATACTCTCCCTTGTCAGAACTAACTTTTCGAATGAGAAGGCCCTTGCCATTTGTAATAATTCATATTCGTAATTTTCAAAGGTTCGGCAACCTTGGATAGAATGGAGCTCTATTTATATACTCTGAAACCCAGACTACGATATGTACTGGTATTATTGTTGTAATGTCACCACTTGGTCATCACATAGCGATCCAAATGTGTTGTGTAGCACTGATCTGTTTCTTTTTGCTTTCCACATTTCCTGTACTGCATGTGGAGCCATGGCTCCTTGGCATCTGTGTATGCTGTTTCTTGTGTATTTAAGATACTGTATATATATATATATATATATATATATATATATATATATATATATATATGAATATATATGTATATATATAGTGTATATGTACCAATAAAAAGCTTTTGAAACAAAAGACAAGCTCTTTTGCATGAGTTTGTTAATACTTGACTAGTAGGACCCCTACCCCCCAAAACCTGGACAGTATGATTACTGAAGGGGGAGGGATGGAATGGACATTCTGAATACCAGGACCCCTGCAGGGGTTTACTGCCCAGATCTGGCTAGAATGACAGGTTACCTCCAGAGCTGTGAGATCATGTGGACAGCTGATGTGGTGATCAAGAAGTCAGCTGTAAGCCTGGGACAGGAATGCACTTTTATGACCTTTGGTTTAAGATATATTCACTACTGACTGCAATTACCAACCCCCAACTGCAGGGCGTGTTTCAACTCTGGACAAAAAGGGCCCTTGGTGTGAGAGCAGGGCTGGTCCAAGGATTTTTTGACACCCTAGAAGCAAAACCTAAAGAAGCTAAAGAAGCTCCGCCCATGACTCCACCCGCTGCTGTCAATCAAATCAGTTAGCCAATCAGGAGAGAGAGGGGGCAGGTAAGAAACAACAGCTCCGTGTCTGAATGGACACACAGAGCTGCAGCTCCGCTCGGGTGCCCCCATAGCAAGCTGCTTGTTGTGGGGGCACTCAACAGGAGGGAGGGGCCAGGATCTCCAGCGAGGGACACGAGAAGAGGAGGATCTGGGTTGCCCCGTGCAAAACCATTACACAGAGCAGGTAAGTATGACATGTTTGTGATTTTAATAGAAGAAAAAAAATGTGACTTTATAATCACTTTAAGGCCATTCAACTCCACTTTGGGTAAAGCGCATTATTTGGGGTCTGTGGGAGGTGGAGTTCAGAGAGGTAGGCCAGAGGTTATATATACTGGTGACCTCTGATCTACCCTGGTCATGTATCAACCACATTTCATATGTTTTGAATTATAGCACTTTTACCTATGAATGACACTACAAGTAACCATTTCAAGACACATAAGGTGGGCAAGGTCACTGTTCTGGCCACCAAGAAGTCGGTTCTGAGAAGGGCCATGTAGCCACGGCAGCAGTGCACGTAGACAGAATGTAGTTTCAGAGGGGCAGCTAGAAATCAGCAGCACTTATAGCAAACAAATGAAAAAAAAAAAAAGAAACAAGTGAAAATACATATTTATATCTCACTAGCAAAATTCACATGCATGTGTTAAAGATATTACAAAAAAAAAAAAAAAGACTTTTAAAATATATCAATATATTTTTGTATAAGTAGCAGCACGATACTAAATATGTTTTTTATGAAGTAGTATATTTTGAATCAAAGCTTCATACTAAACAGGTTACTTGGAACAAGCAGATTCCTGATCAGATATGATAAATAACATGCATATATTGCATCCTATCTCCTTCTCTGTAATTCCTTACGCCAGAGACCAAATGCATCATATGAGGTGAAATTTCCCCAACCTCCTCATGTATCATCATAACCGGAGGATTATATGGGGTAATTTGTTTCCATGCGTTGCTATTTCCAGCAGGATTAAGCTGGATAAGGGGAAGTACATTACACAGATGCATGATTAATGGTAATGTCACTTTGCATGATCCACAAATAGTTTTCTGTCCTAGCAGACAAAATCATCTGCAATGGGCTATTCCACAATTGGGTTATTAAAAAAAAATCTTCTGTAAATAAAGATTTTTTTTTTCATAAATTGGTCATCTTCCATACAATTCACACACGTTGGGTTTAATATGTCAACAGATGGAGTCTGAGATTATATTCTAAGCAATATTGTAAACATATCAGACTGCAGATATATGCGGGTTAAAGATCTAGCTTCTAGAAAAGAGAAGTAGGTACTGATGTAGAAAGAAAATATTAAAGTGGCTGTAAAGGCAGATGGTTTTTCACCTTACGGCATTCTATTGCCGCGTACACACGATCGTTTTTCTCGTTGTTAAAAATGCCATTTTTTAACTTGGGCATTAAAAACGATCGTGTGTAGGCTCTAGAGAATTTCTAACGACGTGAAAAACGACCTAAAAAAAATTAGAACCTGCTCTATTTTTTCACGTCGTTTTTCATGTTGTTTTTTTTCACGTCGTGAAAAACGGTAGTGTGTATGATTTTACGAGGGGAAAAAAAACACGCATGCTCAGAATCAAGTATGAGACGGGAGCGCTCGTTCTGGTAAAACTAGCGTTCGTAATGGAGATGGCACATTCGTCACGCTGTAACGGACTGAAAAGCATGAGGCTGAAAAGCGCAAATCGTCGCTCAACAAACTTTACTAACATGAAGGGTGGCGCCATTCAAACTGAACTTTCCCTTTATAGTGCCGTCGTACGTGTTGTACGTCACTGCGCTTTGCTCGAGCATTTTTTTTTAATGAACGTGTGTATGCAAGACAGGCTTGAGAGGAAACAAGAAAAATCACGTAGAGAAAAACTTAGTTTTTGAAAATGACATTAAAAACGATCGTGTGTATGCGGCATAAGAAGCAAAGTAAAAAAAACGTCTGCATTCAGCTCCCCCCCCTTATACAGTGCATACCTGAACCCAATCTTGATCTAGCAATGTGCACGAGAGCAGAGGCTTCTTTGGCTTGCTACCTCCTCATTGGCTAAGATACAAGAGTGGGAGCCATTGGATCCTGCTGCTGTCAATCACAGCCAGTGAAGTGGGAGAGGGGGACAGGGTTCACGAGTAAGTACACTCAAATGCCCCCCATAGCAAATGGCTTTCTATGGGGGCACTCAGGGGGAGGGGAGCCAGGAGCGCCAGCAGGGGACCAGAGAAGAGTAAGATAGGGGCTGTTCTGTGAAAAACAACTGCACAGAGCAGGTAAGTATAACACATGTGTTTTTTTAAAAGAAAAGAGAGAATCACTTTAAAGTAATATTGGATTGGTGCAACACTGGAATATTAGGAATTTATCTATCTATCTATCGATCTATCTATCTATCTATCTATATGTAGCACACGGACCCCTTTTCCCTACCTTTGGCTCACTTGTAGGTAAAGGGGCACACCGTACCACATGCCCATACCCTCCTGTGTGAAGAGGTTGAGCGGTGTAAATGTAACTGGGTCTCCAGGACTAGGTTCTCCAGAGAATGGTTCTCGTCTCTACTGCAATAAAGACAAGTCTTTATTTCCCCCAATAACTCCAAGGTCCACACCAGTTGCAACTCCAACGTATAGTTTATTTTCTCATATGCACAGTCACTAGATAGGAAAGGGTGGATGGACAGCAAAAGGTGTTGGAGTAGGTCCAGGCACAAACGAGTATACGATTCACTACCTGTCTCTTCAAGTAGGCTCAGCTTACCCGGATAGTCTCCCATTAGAGTGGATCTTAGCAGCCGGAGTGATGCTCGAATTCGACTACACACAATCTCTGCTCGAACTGTTACGGGTGAATTTGGGTCTCTTCCACAGACCTGGTGAACTTTGGGTCTCTGCCACAGACCTGGTGAACTTTGCTTGTGGTATTAGGCCTCTTTCAGGGAGATGACATCCCTCCAGAGAGTTACCGGGCCCCTTCCTTCACTGTGATCTCTCACCAGTCCCTCGAAGCGGTCCTCCCCCAGCCTCCTCTTCCAGATATGGGTCTCCTTGCAAGGCAGTACCCTGGGATTCCTCTTCCCTCCGTGGGCCCCAGCCAAAGGTGCTGGACCCAAGGCCTTCAGTTGCAGCCCCAGGGCTAAAGGTGCCTGGGACTGATCCGCCAGTGTACCGGGCCAGGAAGACCCGGTACTCTCGAACCTGGAACCCCACCCTCGGGCTGAAGGTGCCCAGGGTGGCCAACGAACAGAACAACACACTCCCCGGGGTAGGACCCTCGGGAATCAACGAACGCCCACAGGCAGTGTCTGCCCCTTTTATATCCTCCCCGACCTGCACAGCAGGCCGACCACGCCCACCATACCACCGCCGAGAGGGGACATCCAAGGCACAGCACTATACCAGCAGTTCAAACCTAGCCCCTGATGGTAGCGCACATCCACAGGCCACAGGTAACTATACATCAGTATCCCACCTGCGGTATAAAATGGTTTAGCAAAGCCCTATCAAATAAGGTGTTTGAGTACAACTACCACTCAAACATTCCCCTAAATTTGAAGACCCCGCTACATATATATCTATCTACCCCTCTATCTAACTATCTATCCAGTAGAGTAGCCATTCTCAACCAGAGTTCTGTAGAACCCTAGAGTTTCTCTAGGTATTAAAAGGGCTTCATTGAGTTGTGACTGATTAATCTCACATTTGATGATGCCTACATCGTTCTGGGGCCAAAGCCACTTGGCAGAGCCAGCAGCATGACACCAATTACATTTTTAGCTGTCTGTAAGGGAGGCCTTTGACCTGACCACCACTCCAAGGGGGCATTTTTCCCACTGACCCCCAAAGGATTGGTTTTAGCAGGGGTTCCCCATGACCTGAAAATTATTTCAAGGGTTCCTTAAAAGCAAATTGGTTGAGATTGAGGTTTATCAATATACCTATTCTAGAATCTGTCTATCTATCTATGATACATTAGCATTTATCTTTGACACATTAGCATTTTAGTGCCAGGAACTCCTTCCTCTAAATGAATTCAGGTGTTTCAAGTGAATGGTACTGTTATTGCTACAACATACAAAGACATTTTAGACAATTTTACACTTCCTACTTGATTCTAACAGTTTTGGGAAGACCCTTTTATGTTCCAAGATGGCTATGCCCCATGCACAAAGCCAACATCATAAGAATTTAATTTACCAGTTTAGTGTGGAGGAACTTGAGTGTCCTATGTGGTGCCCTGCTCTCAACCCTGCTGAACAGCTTTGAGGTGAATTGGAATGCTGATTCAGAGCCTGGTCTTCTTGGTCAACATCAGTATCTAATCTCACAAGTGCTCCTTTGGTTGAATAGGAACACATTCCCACCGACACTCCAAAATCCTGTGTCAAGCTTTTTCAGAAGGAAGGAAGCTGGAGCCTCAAAAGGTAGCCAAATCCATATCAATGCCCATAGTTTTGGAATGGGATGTCAAACACGCTCATTTACTGTAGATCTTATGGTCAGGTGTTACCAAATGTTTGGACAATGCAAAGAGTAATTTGCAAAGTGTTAATGCCTAATTTCAGTCAAACTTTTGGCTAGGATTGAAAGTAGACTGGAAGCCAACTTACCTCTCCCCCTCCCAGCATACTATCTGCTGAAGAAATAAATGACACCAGCAAGCAAACTAAAGGTCCAGCTTAACCTAAACTCTGTAGCGGTGAGTAAAAAATTAATCCGATGTCAGTCTTAAGCCTCGTACACACGACCAGTTTTCTCGGCAAGAAACAACAAGAAACCTGTTGGGAGAGCTTTCTTGACGAGAAAAACATTTGTGTGTATGGTTTCTTGTCGAGAATACTGCCGGGAATCTCGATGAGAAAAATAGAGAACCTGCTCTCTATTTTCTCGTCAGGATTCTCGTTTTTCTCGTCTGGATTCTCGTCGGCCTGTTTCCCGACGAGAAAACCGGTCGTGTGTATGTTTTTCCGAGTCTTAAAAAAAAACGCATGCTCAGAATCAAGTATGAGACAGGAGCGCTCCTTCTGGTAAAATTAGCGTTAATAATGGAGATAGCACATTCGTCACGCTGTAACGAATGGAAAGCACGAAGACTGAAAAGCGCAAATCGTCTCTCCCCAAACTTTTACTAACACGCGGTAACACGAGATCAGCAAAAGCAGCCCAAGGGGTGGCGCCATTGGAATGGAACTTCCCCTTTATACTGCTGTCGTACGTGTTGTATGCCACCGCGCTTTACAACAACGAGATTTTTAATTGACAGTGTGTATGCAAGGAAAGCTTGACAAGAATCCCGTCAAGCTTGACAAGAATCTCGTAGAGAAAACCGACGTTTTTTTTTACAACGGGATTCTCGGCCGTGTATTTGAGGCCTAACTTCAAGATTTTGTCATCGAAAAAGTAGCAGGAGGAGCAAGTCTCATTTCAGTTGAGTCAATAAAATATTCAACTAAACAGCCTCTATAAAAATATTTTTCAGTGTTCATCAGTTTTAAAAGCTGTAAAGCTAAGTTGCTCACAGCAACAAAATTTAACATCAACACCCAACCTACATTAAGAACCAAGAGTCTAACATGCTGCTGAAGACTCAAAACCATTGAGTGAAGCCTCGTACACATGACCGAGAATCTCGTCAAGAAAAAACACGTTGTTTTTCTTGACGAGATTCTTGGACAAGAAACTTGTCCCGGCCGAGTGTACATACGCTCATTTCAAAGAACCCGCGGTTATTTGAATGGAGCGAATGCGGTGACGTAATCGACTACGACGAGCGTGCGCTCGTCACATTCGATGCCGTCGCCGCCATCTTGCTACACCCTACCTATGCCTAGGAAGCTACCGCGCATGCGTCAAAGTCATTTCGAGCATGCGCGGGCTTCCCCGAGGACAGGTAAGTGTACACACACACACTTTTCTCGTCGAGAAACATGCTGACAAGAATCTCGACGAGAAAATAGAGAGCAGGTTCTCTATTTTTCTCGTCGAGATTCTTAACAGTTTTCTTGACGAGAAACATGATAGCCGCGTACACACGACCGATTTACTCGGTAAGAAAGCTCTGCCAGCAAGTTTCTTGCTGGTTCTTGCCGAGAAACTCAGTCGTGTGTACGAGGCTTAAGCCATAATATTTGTCAATTTAACACCCCGTCCCTACCTCCAGGATATTGTACAATGTACACACTATTTTTTTTAGTTTTGGATAAAGTAGGGAACAATTAGAGTTTCTGTTAAACATTTATTGTTGCCATTGCCCCAATTTGGGAGATTTCCTCCTTATTGCTGTCTGTTTGACAATTCAGGAAGAGAGGGGAAATCTTGTGACTTTTTTTTATGGGTGTCAGATAGAACAGGACATGTTGGGAAATCATCCTGACAGACACAGGCCGCAATAAAACATTATCTAGAAAAAACAAGGAAGGTTTAGAAACTGTCAGGATATTATTGTTGAACAACACACTTCCTTCTAATATGCACCTTTCTTGTGCCAGCTATACATTGATCTTAGTGGCTGCCATTCTTTTACTTTGTGAGATTTTATTGATGTCTGTGTCCCCGTGAAGGAGATTTTCCCTTTTTCTGTCTAGATGACAGGTGTCAGTCTAAACAGGAAGAGAAGAAAAATGTCATCTATCAAGACAAAACCAACATTTGTAGTCTGACAGCAAAGTCTACTCAACGGTACACAAACAACAGCCCTTTCCTCCTTCAGCAAAATCCCCAAAAAGGTATAGTTGGGTTTTAATTCTTCCCTTGGGCATGTGGCTTCCCTTCTGGGTTGCAGGTGCAATGCAGCATGCATGATTAGCAATTGCTCTTGGTTTGGGCTTCTTCATATACACAACATCCAGAGGAACAAGCAAAATAGTGCACATAGACAGAAGGCCTTCTCTGATTGGACAAGGTGGAGATCAAGGTGCCACTGTCCATTCCATCTTGTCCATGCGGAGCTTCATCCAAAAGGGGAAGCTCCACTTGTTTGCTTTCTCCCCCCCTCCGTTGCCACATTTGGCACCTTTCGGGGGGGGAGCGGGTACCTGGTTTCGGCTGCGGCAAGGTCCCCTGGAAGTTTGGCCTCCCCTCTTCCTTCCACCGCCGCCGGGCCATTCAGAAAATGAAGTCCGCTTCGTGCATGTGCAGTAGAGAAACATTACAAGGAATGGTGGTGGCAACACCCGAGAGCCGATTGAAAAATCGTCTGGGGTGCCGACAGGTAAGTGTCCTAATATTAAAAGTATTTGTAGCTGCTGACCTTTAATTTTTTGGGTGGGGGGTGCTGGAGCTCCGCTTTAACACAGTAACCCTTTTATAGTCAGACTGTACACAGGGCTTTGTTTTGTTTTGCTGTAGCAAGGGCAAAGACGGGGTATGGGGGGGGGAGGTGTGCCAGAAGGGGGGATTTAGGAAGGGGAGTTTGTGGCTAGCAGGGGGGATTTGTGCTAGAAAGGGTGGGGGTTGTGTCAGATGGGGGAATTTTGGAGGGGGGGATATACAATCTACTTACCACTTAACTCTGCCTTACAAACTACATTTTAGGGCTTTTTCACACTAGGTGCAGTGCGGTAAAATGTATAAAATCACACGTTTTCCCGAACCACACAAAAATACGCTTTCACGCATCCACCAATTGCATGTTTGTTTGCGCTCACTTACATGCATGGTCCCATGTATTTTGGTAGGGCTCAATTTAAAAATCATGCCAGCATCTTTTTTGCATGTTTCACGAGCATAGAGCAGCTTAATAAAAAAAAGAACACACAAAAAAGCACTCGGCTGTGGCTGCATAGTAATGTAATAGAAATGCTTCTTTTGGACCTTTCTCGCCCAAATGTACTATTTAAAGTCAAACCTGGATTTCTACTTTAAATGTATTTATAAACACATCAATGTAAGGACCTAAATTTGTATCAGCCCCTTGCAATCCACTTTACTGGACTGGAACCCTATACACCGTGCTGAATGCATATATGGTGACAAGGAACATGATGACAGAGCAAAGTGTCAGAGGGTAGAGCTCATCAGCCTGCTGCTTATCCTTTACTGTCCAGTTTTATTTGTTTATTGCTGATTCATTGATCCTGGTCATATCTCACTTTGCACACAGCAAGCAATCAAACCCTGGTGACTGTACCGCTTCAGTCCCTAAACCATATAATTTTACCTAAACCCCAAGGAAGAGGCCATCTATGGGCTCCTAAAATGTGTTGGCCTTTCTGTGGTTATTTACTGAACTAATGAGTAATTGTTGGCCTCTTGGATCCTTTGTTTGGTGCACATTCTATGATAACTGTATCTAGACTACTGAATTTGGGTGACCCCTATTTTTGAGAGGCCCCCACTATTTGCAGAGAAATTTGGCTCCACTAAGAACTTATTTTATTATTATTTCATCAATTTATGCAGTGCTTTATATATTATACATTTACATCGGTCCCTACGCTCAAGGAGCTTACAATCTAAGGTCCCTAACTCACATTCATAGATACTAGGGCCAATTTAGACAGGAGCCAATTAACCTACCAGCATGTCTTTAGAGTGTGGAAGGAAACCGGAGTGTAGCAGGTGGTTACATTTAGGGGAGGCATCTGAGTGATAACAGGCTCAGATGCAGCAATTGGTAGGGTTCATGGACCAATTTATGCCAGTGGAGGATATCAATGGTGTCCAGTTCCCTGCGGCCTATAGGTGGCGCTGTTGCCATAGGCTGGGGTTGAACCACCATTGGAGGTCTGTGCCTTTTTGTCCTCTTTCGGCAGTGGTACTGCGGGGCAGGGAACCTGCTGTGCATTCTGGGAGAGGGGATAAAAGGGGCAGACATTTTCCGCTCAGGGTCCACGCCCAGGCACCTTCAGCCTGGGTGTGAGTGCTGGTGGTCCCAGGGCGCCCTCGGCCCGGGGACGGAGCTGCCATTCCACCCCAGACACCTTTAGTCTGGGGTGAGGTACTCTCTGGAGGCCTGGGGCCCAGTACCTTCGACTGGGTCCTGCAAGGGATGGAGGATTCCTAGGGTGTCCTCCGGTATTGGACACCCGAATCTAGGGCGAGGGGGACCAGAGAGGTGACCTTCCTGGAGATCCAGCGCAGCATTGGTTGGTGACGGTGGAGGCCTCTGGTGACCGTCCGGATGGATGACTCCCCTGACAGGGGCCACATCTCAAGAAGGTAGTCCACGTTCTCATGGTCGGTGGCAGCGACCCAACTGAAACTCATGGTCGGTGGCAGAGACCTGAAGTCCAATTCACCCGGTCGGTGGCAGCGACCACCCTCACGGTCGGTGGCAGCGACCGTGCGCCAAGCCTGTTTGCGCATACCGAAACAGGAGAGTAACAAGTTCATGTTTGTGCCTGGACCTTCCTCTTCACCTTGTCTGTTCGTTGTCTAACCAGTCTGCTCTAAAAGGACTATTTATTGCTCTAAAAGAATAAATAAGTGTTGGACTTTCAATGGTGTGGAACTTGGCTTTCTGGGAGTTAAAAGTCATTCTCAAGGGAAGTTTTGGCTCTGGACAGGGGCACAGGCCCGAAGGTAATTAGTTATAGCTCACACCTCTACACACTGGAGGCTGCGAGCTGGTGGTGCGTCACACTCTCCTCCCTGGTCCCCTAGACAAGAGCCATAAACATTGACAGAGAAGGAGGGAGTGAGAGGTGAGGTCGCTACAGGAGTAAACCCACTCCGGCAGAGGGAGAGCATGCAAACTCCAGGCAAGTGGTGTTATGGTTGGGATTTTAACCAGCGAACCTTTTTACTGCTAGGTGAAAGTGCTACCCACTATATCACTGTGCCGCCCAATTTATATTGATAGAATCGATATCTGGCACCTGAATCTCACCTCATCATGGATTTCAGTATCAGGCTTGGGTAGGATCAAGACCTGTAATTGTTACTAGAACGGAGCAGATGAAAATCAGGTCTTCTAACTGGCCAGGCAGTGCTGTGCTGCATTTAGAGCTGTATAATTGTCAGGATTGGATGGACAGAAGCACAAATCCTTGCACAAGTAAAACAGATTCCATATGCATTACATCTGCATTTCAATTAGCTTTTTGCCTTGAGTTCAGCTTAAAATGTCTTTTTTGCTATAGAGGATAATCAGTTCATGCAAACGACTTCATTTAAACTGCATAGCTATCAGATGTGCATCGTGATATATTATGTAGAATTCAATTTATGCCAGTTATATAAGGAAAGATCAGTTCCCAGAACAATGACTGATGTCATGTGACAGGGTAAGAACTTATCATCTTCCATTCACCCGATACTGAAAGGGAAGAGCGATCTACAAGTCGTCTATAGCCTTCCACTGTGTTTGAACTGTACTGGATGTCTGTTAAAATCTACAGAAGGAGCCAGGCTGTCATCTGTGGACTTGATGCCTATCTCCTGTTTGATGCCTGCCTTGTTATCGGCTATAGTCAGAAGAGATAAGGAATATAATCTTGGAGCAATACCAGTTAAGACAATAATGAAGTCTTGTTTTGTGTAGAAGCAGAAAGAATGCCTTTGCCACTGGCAAAGTTGGGCACGATTTTGCAATCGCTCTCCTTCTTCTCTTCCCACGTTTCGTTTGCCATTTCCATCTGCTCCAATTACGGCAGGCAGCAAGGGCACAAGACGAAAAAAAAAAAAAAGAGACCCTGCTATGAATCTCATTTTATGTGCTGAATATGAATCCATAAAGGATTCCAAACTTATCACAATGGACTTCTTGAAACATTACATAAAGTAGAACTGGAGCCCGAAAACTAAATTTGAAGGTAGGCAGTGGGCACAGCTTGTTGGTAAAAGAGACTCTTCTATACAGAAAAATCCCATTTTCAATTACCTTATATACTCGAGTATAAGCCGAGGACCTAATTTTACCACAAAAAACTGAAAAAACGTAATGACTCGAGTATAAGTCGAGGGTGGGAAATGCAGCAGCTACTGTAAGCCGAAAAGAGGGTCAACAATGCCCATTTGCACGCCTCACTGTGCCCATTTGCATATTCACTGTGCCCATTTGCAGCCTGACCTCACTGTGCCCATTGCAGCTCTTCGAGAACAAACAAAAACGTTTTGGATTTAGCTATACTTTAAATTCCAATACCATCATAACTTGAAAATGAACTAGTGCAAGTTTTCCTAAAATTCATACAAATAAAAAGTAACTTTGGCCAATGTAAAAATGTATTCTCTGCCACTGTGCCTTACAGACTTACCACTGCAAGATCGACTGCCAGTCTTTGTCTGTGCTGAATGATGTCTAATTTCTTTAAGTGCAAATTCAATTGAGGACAATCCAGTATCAGAGGAGAGGTGAAAATGAAGAATACCCGATCTGTGTACCCGAGTCCATAACATATTCGGATGGCGGCAGTGCAGTTTTAAAAACTTGCGCTCCTCCTTGTGCTGTTCCGTGATAGGCGGAACACTCGGCTTCCCAGCAAACACTGTGTTCAGTGTTCCGCCTATCAGGGACGCCCTCTTGTCCTCTCGTCTATCATGGATGAGAGGGCATCTCTGATAGGCGGAACACTGAACACAGTGTTTGCTGGGAAGCAGAGTGTTCCGCCAATCACGGAACAGCACAAGGAGGAGCGCAAGTTTTTAACACTGCACTGCCGCCATCCGAATATGTTATGGACTCGGGTACACAGATCGGATTCTGCAATGGGCACGGTGAAGTCAGGCAGCAATGGACTCAGGTACGATGACTCGAGTATAAGCCGAGGGGGTCACTTTCAGCCCAAAAAAAAGGGCTGAAAAACTCGGCTTATACTCGAGTATATACGGTAACTGCAAAATTTTGTTTTTGGTGACACTGTGCTTGTGTAGCGCAATGAATCTGATCCACTGATGCCCAACCTCAGGCCCAGGGGCCACAGGGGGTCTTTTTCCCCTGAGGCTCCATGCACACTGGGCTTAAAAACACGTCCGTTCTCTCATATAAAATTAATTCATATAGAGCATTTTTTGTACAAAGTTTAGACAGGTTTAGGGGAGTTTTAGTTTTTTTCTGCCTCCAAGCTCCAATCAGAAACGCAATCCAGATGTTTTTTTTTTCTGCCTCTAAACGTTAAACTCAAAATATGTCTCTTAACGTTCTAATGTGCATAGGATAATATTGAGCTGCTTCTACAGGCAGAAGACTCCTGTAGAAGCAACGTTTTTTAAGCCAGTGTGCATGGAGCCTAAAGCCTCGTACACACGATCGGATTTTCCAACGGGAATTGTGTGATGGCAGGCTGTTGGCGGAAAATCTGACCGTTTGTACGCTCCATCGGACAATTGTTGTCGGATTTTCCGCGGACAAATGTTGGATGGCAGGCTTTAAAATTTTCCGTGGACAACGATCTGTTGTCGGATCGTGTGTACACAAGTCCATCGAACAAAAGTCCAAAGTACAAACACGCATGCTCAGAAGCAATGCTCACCATAACACCACATTAGCAGAAGGTGCCAAAAGGGTGGCACTAAAGAGCTGAAAAACCACGTAGTACGTCACTACGTTCGTGTTTGTTGGCCGACAATTGTGTGCCGTTTGTATGCAAGACAAGTTCCTGGCCAACGACCTTCGGACAAAAGTCTGAGGCTTTATCTTCGAAAAATCCGATTGTGTGTATGAGGCTTTATTGTGCAGCTTCTGTAGATGATATTCTGTTTTGTTGCTCCAGTGAAAAAAAGCTTTTATTTTGACTTCCTGGTTTGGTTTGTTTCTAACACACTATCTTCATTTTTTTCAGGCTATCATTCCCCTTTCTCTTTCTCAAAGTCAAAAGTCTCAGAGTCATCTTTGACTCGGAGATGTAGATGGATGCACAAATAGGATCAGTAGTCAGCGGGTTGCACCATCTCCTCCGCCTGCTGCGGAGACTCATCCCCTTCATCCCGGAAGAGGACATAGCAGTAGTAGTCGGAAAAATCATCAACTCCCGACTCGACTACGCAAACTCCCTCTACATAGGACTTCCTAAATATCAGATTTCGCACCTACAAGTCATCCAGAACACGGCAGCCAGACTGGTAACAGGGAAAAAACCTTGGGAATCCATTACCCCTTCACTGAGGACCCTGCATTGGCTAACCGTAAAGGATCGGGTCACATTCAAGACCCACTGTCTCACCCACAAGTGCACACAAGGAAGCGCTCCTCAATATTTGTGCGAGAAGATAAAACACTACACCCCCAAACGCATTCTCCGATCAACCAACCAAAACCTCCTCCACATCCCCAAGTCCCGCTACAAATCAAAGGGAGAAAGAAGATTTGCAGTCCAAGGACCACGGCTATGGAACACTCTACCCACGGACATCCGTATGGAAGAAAACCATCGGGCCTTCAGGAAAAAACGTAAGACCCACCTCTTCTGAAGAATCAGGATGACACTGGATGAAAAGCGCCTTGAGGCGATTTAGTTCGCATTTGTAGCGCTATATAAGTTATTCACTCACTCACTCGCTCACTCTTATGACTTTTTTTCTGGGATCTTTTATCATCATCATTTTTTTTTTTATTTTATTTATTGAGGTTTTTTTTACTTTCTTTTACAACATAAGGCTTCATGCCCACGGACGTTTTTACAGCCGCTTTTTTTAGCGTTTTTTACAGCTTAAAAACGCCTGTCCATGTTAGTCTAAGGCTTCATGCCCACCTAGGCGTTTTTGAGCTGCAAATGGCATAGGCGTTTTTAAGCTGTAAAAAAAGCCCATGACCAGGGCGTTCCGTGGTGCTGGCGTTAGAGCTGAAAAAACGCGAATCGTTAAAAAATGCTTAAAAACGCTCAAAAACGCCCAACAACGCTCAAAAACGCTGCAGCGGGGTTTTTGAGCTCCGGGGTTTTTTATCTGCAATTCCTGTCTGGACATTAGATTTCCCAAGAGTCCTTTGAAAACGCTCGAGTGTACGCGCCAATCAGAGCGGGGCACTCTAACCTGCACACCAGAGTACTTCCGCCAACAGCAGGGCATAGACGCGGACCCCCTCGATGCGCAAGCGTGATGACGCGGGCGCGCAGAACATGATCCGACGTCTACCCAGTGGGCGGGGTTTTGAATGTGTACTTAATCCGGTTGCTATGATGGTTGGTCACGCCCTCAGAAGAAGTCAGGAAGTGACGAAACGTCAGGGCGTGACCAACACATCTAGCAAACCGGAAGTGACGCTTGTGCGTTCCAGGACTTGCCATACAGGAAGACGCCAACAGGAATCAATGGTCGGCGCTCATCAGGGGCAAGTTTTAAGCGCAGAAGCGCTCATTCATTTTCTAATCGCCTGTTTATTACACAGTTTTGGTACGCACATTTGCAAAGGGGGAAACTTGGGGTTTGTCATTTAATAAATTGTTCAAACAATACTACCCTATGTGGATGTATTCTTTCCCCTTACATATACCTCTGGTACCTTTGTGATATTATTGTGGAGAAGAAGAGAAGAATATTGTAACATTGGAGGAGGATGGTTTATCTATGCTTGCATTTTTCTAATATCTGGTGAGTGCGCCCCCTGAAGGGGACTTTCAAAAATCCCCCCACGTGGTGAAATACACTTTGGTGAGAGGAGCACTGGAACTAAGATTTGGATTAAGTACAACTAGAACCACCATTCACTACCTCATCACCTATATGAGCAATCAGTATAGAAGACGCACATATGAACTTTTGTCCGTAGCGCTGCTTCAGTTTTATTCTGAACTTTTAGCAAAGTTTTTTTTAATACTGTATTTTTATAGCTTTACAGCTCGTTTTTAAAAACGTCCGTGGGCATGAGGCCTAAATAGCACCAACAATTTACACAGTACTTGTACAATAAACTAAGTCCATGCTTTTAACCAGTGGCAGCTGGTGAAAAAAATGTAGGGGGCACGCAAACAAACCCCTCCAAGTCCTTACCTGCAAAGGGAGCATCCAGCCTGGGCTGGAACTGATGGGCACTTATAGGCCCACATTGATGGGCACTGATAAACTGCACTGATAAGCACTAATAAGCTGCACTGATGGGCACTGATAAGCTGCATTGATGATCACTATGTGTAAATGGGAAAAAAGAGATCCTGCTCTCTTTTTTTTCAGTCAGTTTTCCCATCTGAAAAACTGCGAGGGAGTATACACACAGTCGGAATTTCCGGCCAAAAGCTCTCATCGCAGTTTTTCCAACGGGAAAACCGGTCGTGTGTACAGGGCATTGGTGTCAGTGTCAAGTAGAATAAGAAAGCCAAAAGCGCACTATTGTTTCTGGGCCCTACAACGGGTACATACAACAACTAACATACATATGTGGTATCGCTCGCTGCGATAAAAAAAAAAAAAATACTATTTTGGGACAGTTTTCCTTTAATAAAAAAATAAATAAATCAGGAGATACTCATTACCATTTACCACCAAATGAAAGTCCAAATTGTTCTGAAAAAACAAGGTATAATTCACCTGGATACACTAAGTAGCTGTGTTGATATTGACAGTTTTACTAGCACGTATCAAAGTTGCAAAATTAGGTCTAGGTGTTAAAGCGATAATAAAGGCTTGCTTTTAAAAAAAAAAAAACATATTATACTTACCTGCTCTGTGCAGTGGCTTTGCAAAGAGCAGCCCGGATCCCCCTCTTCTCGGGTCCCCCGCCGGTGCTCAGAGCAAGCAGCTTGCAATGACGGCACTCAGACAGGCTCGTTCCCGAGCTACGGCTCTGTGTGTCCATTCATACACAGAGTTGTGACTCAGCCCCGTCCCCTCTCTCTCCTCATTGACTCAATAGGTGTGATTGACAGCAGTGGGGAACCAATGGCCCCTGCTGCTGTCTCAGCCAATGAGGAGTGAGAGTCCCCAGAGAGCCGAGGTTCTCCGAGTTGTGCATCACTGGATCTTAATGGGGCTCAGGTAAGTATTAGGGGAGCTGGGGGGGGGGAGAGCTGCACAGGGGAGTGTTTGTACTTTCATGCATAGAACGCATGAATGTAAAAAACTTTGAGCCCTTAGAACTCCTTTAAGGCTTGTTTTACCCTCTGTTATGAAGGGGTTAAGGAGCTTATAATTTATGGTTCCTACCTAACATACATATATACTAGGGTCAATTAACCTACCAGCATGTCTTTAGAGTGTGGAGAAAAAACGCCAAACAAGCACAGGGAGGACATTAAAACCCCATTCAGATAGGGTTCTCAATGGGATTTAACCTAGGGGACCCCAGAACAGAAGTGCTAACCACTAGACATGTGCACTGCCGAAAAATTTGTTTTTTTCATTTTTTTGCTTTTTTCGTAAATTATAAAAATTCGTTTTTTTCGTTTTAGTTTTTTTGCTTTTTTCGGAAATTCGGGAAATTCGGAAATTTGGAATTACGAATTTTCGAATTCTGAATTTTCGAATTTCCGAATTTCCAAAAAAACAAAACTAAAACGAAAAAAACAAATTTTTCGAATTTCCCAAAAAAGCAAAATAAAGAAAAAAACAAATTTCCGATTTTCGGAAATTCTAAAAATTCGAAATTCGGAAATTCAACTTTCCAAATTTCCCATTTTCGAATTTTAGATTTTCGAATTTTGAAATTTCGAATTTTCGAATCTCGAATTTTTGAAATTTCCAATTTTCGAATTTTCGAAATTCCGAATTTCCGAAATTCGAAATTTCCGAAATACAGAAATTCGAAATTTCCGAAATCCAAAAATCCGAAAATTCGGAAATTTCAAAATTTGGTAATTTGGAAGTTGCGGAATTAACTTATTTCTCTAAATTTGTGAAAAACAAATTAGAAACTAAACAAATTGCACATGTCTACTAACCACTAAGCCAGTGTACTGCCCTGTAAAGGGGCTTATAAAGGATCTGTAATGGCAGTGATCTTTAGCAGTCTCATAAAACATGCCTCCAGTCTATGGCTGTCTCCTAAAGCATGGCCCCTATAACATGTTTGCAGTAAAGCATGGAAGCAACCCAGGGTCTCCCTTGCAGCTGCCACTCGCAAAATCTCATGGATTATGACCCAAGAAAAATTAGTCAGCATATTAACAGACTCCACATCCAAATTTGAAGCTATTTGTTAACCCTGGGCACGTTACGTCGGGATCACCATTACTACGTTCCCCCAAGTTCCCAATTCCACTTCAATTCCATCCAGGTGATTGGCTCCCTATCCCCCTCCCCCTCGCCTCCTTCTTTTCTTCTCACCTTTCCCTTTCCTTTCTACCCTTCAGACAAATTCATCTTGTTCAAACTATTATTACCTAATTCGGTTCACTAGATTCTACAGGACCTTTACCTTCGGGTCGGTATTACTATCTGTTACAGACCCATCCGGCTAGTGGTAGGGAGTGAGGGAGCCCCCCCCTAGGGCACAGTATGCTCCCGTTAGGGGTGCCTCCCGGGGGCCTCCCCTCTTCTCTAGCCTTCCTCCATTCCTCAAAATTAGCAGCGAGTAAACCTAATTATGAATTTGTTAGCTAGACTGTTCCATTTTGTCTCTTTTTCTATTGTACAAGATGTGCCATATACATGTAAATTTCGAGACTTTCTTCTGTCTCAATTTTAAGATTATTTCAATAAAATTTTTTGAAAGAAAAACATGTTTGCAGTGACCATCTCCTGTAAGGTGCAAGTCTTTCTGACCATCTCCTGTTGCATGTCTGCAGTCTCTGACAGCTTTCTGTAGCTTTACATTCACTGAATATTATGTGTGGCCCCTTGGTGATGTCAGGGGCTGCACTTGAAGTCCCCATATCAAGTAAATGAATCACCACTGATCCAACTTATAAGATCTAGAAGAGTAGAGCCTAGTGCCAGGATGGTGCAACTCCAAGAACCAAGTGGGACATTTTTTTTCCAACCACTACAACTAAACCCTGATGAAGGGGACATCGACCCTATACTGCTTTCTTCCACAAATGTGTTCAGAGCTGAAAGTCAAAGCAGTGGCATCCTCTGCAGTAGGAGTTTCAGTTTTCTTAAAGTGGAAGTAAACCCTCCTATCATTTTCAGGCAAGGAAGCTGCCATCTTGGCCTCTATTTAATCTTCAACTGCCATGATGCTGCACATGTGATCAGTTATGACACCAGCCATTGGATGGTTTGACAGTTTGGTTGAGAGCACAACCAATGGGACAGTTACATTCCCGGCATGCCGGGAATGTAACTGCTTTTTTAAACAGCTACATTGATGGGTTTACTTCCGCTTTAAATGTATTCTAGGACTCTTTATGGCCATATGGCTGCAGATGATGCTGCTTTTCTAACTACAACGCTGAGATTGCTCACATGATGGAGATAATGACTGACCCTGTTAGCATAGAGAAAGGATATGGTAAGACAAAGATTCATACCTTCAGACCAGACTATACAGTTTACCCAGAGTGGGTTGTATTTCTTTTTTTTTTTATCAGCAAAGCCGAAATATGATTGCAAACCCCTCACTGTAGACTTCCAGAGACACAGCCTCTTAAATACAGGTCCTTCTCAAAAAATTAGCATATTGTGATAAAGTTCATTATTTTCTGTAATGTACTGATAAACATTAGACTTTCATATATTTTAGATTCATTACACACAACTGAAGTAGTTCAAGCCTTTTCTTGTTTTAATATTGATGATTTTGGCATACAGCTCATGAAAACCCAAAAATCCTATCTCAAAAAATTAGCATATTTCATCCGACCAATAAAAGAAAAGTGTTTTTAATACAAAAAAAGTCAACCTTCAAATAATTATGTTCAGTTATGCACTCAATACTTGGACGGGAATCCTTTTGCAGAAATGACTGCTTCAATGCGGCGTGGCATGGAGGCAACCAGCCTGTGGCACTGCTGAGGTGTTATGGAGGCCCAGGATGCTTCGATAGCAGCCTTAAGCTCATCCAGAGTGTTGGGTCTTGCGTCTCTCAACTTTCTCTTCCCAATATCCCACAGATTCTCTATGGGGTTCAGGTCAGGAGAGTTGGCAGGCCAATTGAGCACAGTAATACCATGGTCAGTAAACCATTTACCAGTGGTTTTGGCACTGTGAGCAGGTGCCAGGTCGTGCTGAAAAATGAAATCTTCATCTCCATAAAGCTTTTCAGCAGATGGAAGCATGAAGTGCTCCAAAATCTCCTGATAGCTAGCTGCATTGACCCTGCCCTTGATAAAACACAGTGGACCAACACCAGCAGCTGACATGGCACCCCAGACCATCACTGACTGTGGGTACTTGACACTGGACTTCAGGCATTTTGGCATTTCCCTCTCCCCAGTCTTCCTCCAGACTCTGGCACCTTGATTTCCGAATGACATGCAAAATTTGCTTTCATCCGAAAAAAGTACTTTGGACCACTGAGCAACAGTCCAGTGCTGCTTCTCTGTAGCCCAGGTCAGGCGCTTCTGCCGCTGTTTCTGGTTCAAAAGTGGCTTGACCTGGGGAATGCAGCACCTGTAGCCCATTTCCTGCACACGCCTGTTCACGGTGGCTCTGGATGTTTCTACTCCAGACTCAGTCCACTGCTTCCGCAGGTCCTCCAAGGTCTGGAATCGGTCCTTCTCCACAATCTTCTTCTTCTTCACCTCTTCTCGTTGTGCAGCGTTTTCTGCCACACTTTTTCCTTCCCACAGACTTCCCACTGAGGTGCCTTGATACAGCACTCTGGGAACAGCCTATTCGTTCAGAAATTTCTTTCTGTGTCTTACCCTCTTGCTTGAGGGTGTCAATGATGGCCTTCTGGACAGCAGTCAGGTCGGCAGTCTTACCCATGATTGTGGTTTTGAGTAATGAACCAGGCTGGGAGTTTTTAAAAGCCTCAGGAATATTTTGCAGGTGTTTAGAGTTAATTAGTTGATTCAGATGATTAGGCTAATAGCTCGTTTAGAGAACCTTTTCATGATATGCTAATTTTTTGAGATAGGAATTTTGGGTTGTCATGAGCTGTATGCCAAAATCATCAATATTAAAACAAGAAAAGGCTTGAACTACTTCAGTTGTGTGTAATGAATCTAAAATATATGAAAGTCTAATGTTTATCAGTACATTACAGAAAATAATGAACTTTATCACAATATGCTAATTTTTTGAGAAGGACCTGTAGTTTATAGTGGAACAGTTAAACTTAAAGTGAACTATGACAGAGCTGAGAGCTTGCTGGGCAGCCAATGCAAACCTTTGTCTCCGTACCTTGGCTCCACTCCATAACCTCTTTCCCATAATAAACAGAAAACTCAGCTAAAGGCAAATCACTGTTTCGTGTTGTAATTTACAAATACAAGCAGTCATTTATATTGGATGGGAGATTTAATGGGCTTTTATTTCTTTCTTTTATTTTTTATTAATACATATAAATCAAAACAAGGAAAGGGGAAGTTTTTTTTTTTTTTAAAGCTTAATCTTCATCTTTGAAAATGCAATCAAGAATGTAATTAACGTTTTAAAGGAGACCTTTGCTAAGCATGATTAGGATCTATGCTGGCCACATGATATAATACCAATTAAAAAAAAAAAAAAAAAAAGTAACAACCCTTTGGTGGGCCTCATCAGGCTGATTTTGGAAAGATTTGTTTTTGAGACATATTATTAGTAAAGATGATCATTTAGCACACACAGTTATAGTTTGCTAATAGATAATGTTGTTCAAAGCACAGTTGGAAAGGATGGCCAATTACCCTAAAATTGTTACATTAAAGGTTTTTTACTTTTTTTTTTTATATATATATTTAAAGGATTGAGGTTAATGATTTTGTCTATGCGTGTTTATTTTTAAATAATAAAACAAACTGTTTAATTATAATATATATATGCTCGTAAACTGTATGCAGGTTTTTCTTCTGTCTTTGCAGCACTTCCAATAGCAATGCAAGTCTATGGGGCATTTCTAAACTATTAAATCTGGCATTCACTAAAGATTCACTGCAGGTGAATCTTCCTAGTTCATGTGATTAACCACTAAAGAACCAAGCCTATTTCTGACACTTGTTGTTTACAAGTTAAAAAGTACTTAGAAACCCCCAAACATTTTATATATATATATTAGGGCTGTTACTGATTAAAATGTTCGCGTTCGATTAATCAATTTTTCTTTTTAATCGATTAATCGACTAATTTCGATTAATTATAACGCACATACAGATCCAACTACTTTTAGCTGATCTCCTTGCAGATTCCCAATGCAGCTACCAACCACTGGAAAAATGATTATCAGGATACAAAAAACACACAAAGGCAGCGCTCGATGGGAATAGCATTAAAACTTTTATAGTCTTCAAGTAGGTAACAAAATAAATATTGCACTGGAGATAAAATCAATGTAGCTACATAAACTGTAAAAATGGTGCGAGTAATACCAAACGGTAGCAAAAGCAGTCATAAAAACATGTAGCTAAGTATGATACTGGTATAAAAATGTGTACAACGATACCACTGCTGAATCCAGATGAGGAGGGGTTAACATCAGTCTGTCGGCATGTAGATGTCCTGTGAAGGGAACTATCACAACTCCCAGTGGATGGCTGTAGAATCCCAGGTTGATAGAGGGACGTGATAGAGGGAAGTGTAACAGCCCTTGCATGTGTCAGATAGTAAGGTCCCACCGGCATGCAGATATGAAGGCACAGCAAAGGAGCCCTTCAGATGGACACGGCAAGCCCCACTGGTGTCCGTGGCATCACCGGTTCTCCAACGGAACTCCCTGAAGACCCAGAAGCCGGCGGAGAGGTGAGTACCGATCAAAAGAATTTTGATCAATCAAAAAAATTAATCGATTAATTGAGGAATTAATAGTTAATTTCCACAGCCCTAATATATATATATATATATATATATATATATATTTTAGCATAAACCCGAGAGCAAGGGTCTCAAACTGGCTGCCCTCCAGCTGTTGCGAAACTACAAGTCCCATCATGCCTCTGCCTGAGGTAGTCATGCTTGTAACTGTCAGCCTTGCAATGCCTCATGGGACTTGTAGTTTCACAACAGCTGGAGGCCCACCCGTTTGAGACCCCTGCCCCAGAGAATAAAATGAGGATTGTTGCTATACTTTATGTCACGCCGTATTTGCACAGCGGTCTTAAAAATGCACCTTTTTTGATAAAAATACACTTTTTTGAATAAAAAAATAAGAAAACAGTAAGGTTAGCCCAATTTTTCTCTATAATGTGAAAGATGATGTTACGCTTAGTAAATTAATATCGAACATACCATGCTTCAAAATTGCGCACACTCGTGGAACGGCGCCAAACTTTGGTACTTTAAAATCCCCATAGGCAACGTTTAAAAATTTCTACAGGTTACCAATTTAGAGTTAAAGAGGTGATCTAGTGCTAGAATCATTTCTCTCGCTCTAATCATAGTGGCGATACCTCACATGTGTGGTTTGAACACCGTTTACATATGTGGGCGCGACTTGCGTAAGCGTTCGCTTCTGTGCGCGAGCTCAGAGGGACAAGACGCTTTAAAAAAAAAAAAAAAAAAATTTACATTTTTTTTTTTTACACTGTCCCTTTAAAAAAATTTTTTTATTACTTTCATTCCTATTATAAGGAATGTAAACATCCCGTGTAATAGAAATAAGCAGGACAGGGCCTCTTCAATGTGAGATATTGGGTCAAAAAGACCTCAGATATCACATTTACACTTAAAAGCAATAAAAAAACAATGTTTGACATTGCTCCGGTCCTTCTTGCCCTCCCTCGACTTCCTGCCCATCCATCCCAGGGGGTGGGGCATTTCCGAAGCTACCCATAGCTCCGGTAAGCGGCAGAGACTACCCGCCTTCCATAAAAGTGATCTTGCGGCGAATCTGCCACAGAGAGCACTTTTATGGTAAAGCGGACCGCCTGCCTTTTAAAACAATACCAGGGTTACGGAAGCTATCTGCTGCCATAACCCCGGTTTTTCAAGGCAAAATAGCGACATATATCCTTGGTGGGTGGTCCAGAAGTGGCTAAAATTACAGTAATGAATTCACCACCAGTGTATGTTGGTGAAAGTCACTTTCTTTTCTTTCTGTTACCCCCCCCTCCAGTCCAAACCAATTTTCAGCTTTCCACACTGCAATACTTTGAATGAGAATTACTCATTACGCATACAACATTGTATCCAAACGAAATGTAAAAAATATATATTTTTATTGCAATTGCTTATTACAGTGATAAGCAATTGGTAAAAGACTGTGTAGCCGTTTCATTCATGAAACCATATGTACTACTGTGATGCCGTGATTGGTTACAGCTATCCCATGGTACACGGCTGCTTGATTGGCACTGATACTATGTGATTGTTGTGACCAGTCACAGAGCTCGCACAATAGAAAACAAATACAGCATTGTTTACTACTGTTCATCTGCTCGTTGTGATTGGGCACAGCAATCACATGGTACCAGGGCCACTCACAGTGACCCGATACAAGGAATAGTGATGAGTTGTGTCCTGTGGACACAATGGGTCATTAATCCCACCACTGCTTGCTCTAAAGAGCGCATACAAGCTAGCGATGCAGGAGGATGTACATCCACTCGCTTTGGCACTGCTGCTGGATAAATATGCTATTAGGTGTCAGCTGCCTCATTGAAAACAATGCACTCCTTGTGTGGCTGATGTCTTCTCCTAACAGTTGTTAAATAGTCTAGTGATGAGTGAAGTCTCCTGGGGCTGGTTGCAGATAGTTTCACAAATTTTGCTTGATGGTTTAAGTTGGCAAACTTTATGGCAAACCATAGAGAAGCCATTAAGGGAGTGCATTTGTAGAATACTATTGTCAAATAAAAGGATTGGGAAGCCAGGCATTGTCATAAGGGACAAGTACACATTTAAAAAAAGAAAAAAATATTAAAAATGTTTTAAATGTAGCGGGGTCTTCAGATTTAGTGGGATACACCTGGGGGTAGAGAGACCCAGGTGTGTAATTATGTCAGGGTTTAGACCCCTTTTTGTTATTCGTGGAGGATTGGGGGATGTAATATTCTCCTTTGCCTGTGGGTGGCGGAGTACCTACAGGCTTCAGGTAGAATCATCACCACAGTGCTACCCTTTTTGTCCCTTCCTGGAGATGGTACGGCTGGGGCGGGGAACCCGCCGTGGTGTTGATGGGAGGAGATAAAAGGGGGAGACCCCCTCGCCACGAGGTCTTTGGGGATCATCTCGTCACGCACCCAGGCACCTTCGGCCTGGGTGCGGGCGGTTCAAGGTTCCGGCCTAGGCGCCCTAGGCCTGGCCGGAATGAAGCTGGGATTCCATCCCAGGCACCTTCAGCCTGGGATGAGGTACTATTGAGGAGGCCTGGGACCCAGTGACTCCGACTGGGTCCCGCAAGGGTGAAGTGATTCCAGGGTGCCCCTTGCAAGGGGACCCGCATCTGAGGTGAGGAGGCTGGGGAGGTCACCCGTCCGAAGATTCCGGTGCAGCGTCAACCCGGTGACGGATGGGCCTCCGGTAACTCTCTTGGAGGACATCTTCCCCTGATAGGGGCTGCAACGCAGCGGAGGTATTCGAATTAAGACTCCTGCATCCCTTGGTCATAGCACAGGGGGTGTAGGGACCCAGATCAGTATAGTGCCTCGACCTGCTCATCCCACCGTATCATGCCATCGCATTGCCTGTATGTGGAGATACTAAATAAAACCAACAGTTGGACTGTGATCGGTGTATGGACTCTGTTAATGGGAGCAAAGGGTGGTTTGGTGGTTTCTGCACAACAGACTCGGTACATGCCCAAGACACACCGGCCCGAGGAAACATCAGATATTGGCCTTCACCTCACCCACAGTTATGGGGAGGACATGGGCCGTAGCGCACCTCACTCTGTCGCGTGACATACCCCTAGCTAAAGAGGACGGGGTGAGGCCGCTACATAAAAAATCTCCCTACACAAAATTGCGATATTTCTTACCGTATTTTTCTGTCCCCTTTATACTATCTTCCATGAGCTCCCGAAACTCTCATTTTACTCAGATGGCTACATTCCTGCATACAGTGGGAACATGGAGAATGAACATGGAAAACAGGAAATAACAGGGATTTGGAGGAGAGCAAAGAAAGGGACTTTTTTGAGTTAAAGGAGAAGTTTGGAGTATTCTGTACTCACCTCTATGCTACAGCTGTCCCACGTTATTTCTAAGATTGGGATTTAAGTGATCACATTACTGCTGATCGCTCAGTTCTCTATCTTCTTGGAGATGGGAGCAGTGACTCTCAGTCACCGCTCTCTGCTCTGCCCCTATAGCGCTCATTGGAGCATCAGGCTAGAGAGGGGGTAGGTACAGCTGGCTCCCACTGCTGTCAATCAAATGATGTGACAAAGAAGCGAGGGGTGAGGCCGAGCCGCATGATCTGTGTCAATGGATGCAGACCGGGGCAGCTCAGGAGTGAGCCCGCATGAGTGCCCCATAGAAAGTGGCTTTCTATGGGGCACTCACTAAAGAGGAGGCGCCTGGAGCTACAGCAGAGAACCCCAGAAGAGAAGGATCTGGGCTGATCTGTGCAAAACCATTGCACAGAGCAGGTAAGTATAACACGTTTATTGTTTTAATAAAAAAAAAAATGAAGGTTTGATGTTACTTTAAGTCCACCCAGCGCACAGAGGAAGAGGATGTGGTCTGCTTGAATTGCTGTAAATGGTGAGAGGACATTGCGGGAGCGATAGTTCCATACAGAATAAGCCTGCTTTTGCACAGAGGAACAACAGATCCCAGAGTCACTTGATCCCTGGGGAGAGGAAAAGGAAGGCTCAGGGAGATGCAGGTAGGACATTAAGGGAAAGTGCATGCATCTGGTCGCTGGTGAGACACTTACCACTGCATTTGAGACAGAAAGAGGCACCTCAGGACACTTCCTAGTACCTGGCACTCCTCAATTATTGGAGAGAATGCTGTGGATGCTGTTTTTATTGAGCAGACAATGGGGAACAGAGAGAGGTAATTTGTTGTCACAGGAGTCAGTGAGTGGCCAGCTCCACTATACCCTGTTAAAAGGAACAGCACTGCCCACGTGGATGATAGTATAATTGACTTTACTAATGTTTGGAGGAACTTTATCCTGAGCACTCCAACATCAGATTTGGGCCCCAACCTGCCGGCCAGCAGAGACAGAGTGTTTATATAGACTGCCAAACAATTTTTGTAGAACTACGCTCTTTAAATAGGAATACCCCTAGTATAGGGGTTTAGGGACTACTCTCTGTTCCACTTGTATGTCACCAACCATATATCTTAAATTTCATTGTTTTACATATTTGTTGAGCAATAACTACTGTTTTCTTTTCTATTAAATTGTTGGAGTACTGTATAAATTTGCAATAAATATTCACCTTTCAGCCCAGGTGTATCAGAGAGTGTGCTGTCGCTTGCAGACTGGTGGACACTGAGAACAGGGGACCCAAGAAAACAGCAGGTCCTTCAGGGGTAAGCACTACATAAGGTACCATTACTTTTTCTATATGTTGTAACATGGACAAAAAATGTATTGATGTAGACTTGTAAAGTAACTAAAAGCTCCACTTTAATGAATAGATGCATGTTTGTATTACTAAAGGCATCAATTCTATTCATTTTTTTTTTTTAAAATAACAACACAATGGCTTCCATCAACATGGATGCTGCAGGTCCTGTGTAGCACTCATGAAATACATTGGCCTGACTCAATAAGCGCAAGCCATAATGAGCACTTGTGAGAGCTGGAACTGCTCATTATCCCCCGCAGACGCTTTTCAGCATGTTGAAACGTCTCTGAGACTGATGACTGATTATTCTTTTTTTCTGCATAGAAAGGAAAAACTTCTTTTACAGCTCATGGGCTACAGTAAAACGTTGGCCGGCATGGACAGAAAAATGCCGAGCGGGGATGGTAGTGTAGCAGTTTTGACAATGATTGGGAGATCTTTCATCTTGCGCTGTTATTGATGAAAGCTCTGACTATTTATGACTTGCCATAAAACGGTGCTACCAAACTTTAATTTGAAATGATGGATACAGGATACATGAATTTAGAACTGTAGAAAACAAAGTTAACAAAAGTTAAGAGTACATCCTTATGCCGCGTACACACGATCGGAATTTCCGACAACCATTGTTCAATGTGAGCTTTTGGTCGGATATTCCGGCCGTATGTAGGCTCCATCGGACATTTGCTGTCAGAATTTCCAACAACAAATGATTGAGAGCTGGTTCTCAATTTTTCCGACAACAAATGTTCTTGCCGGAAATTCCAACCGTGTGTAGCCATTTCCGACGCACAAAAGTGCTGTGCATGCTCGGAATCAATTTGACGCATGATCGGAATCATTGTACTTCTCGGCTCGTCGTAGTGTTGTACGTCTCTGCGTTCTTGATCATCGGAATTTTCTAGCAACATTTGTGCGAACGTGTGTAGGCAAGACAAGTTTGAGCCAACATCCGTCGGTTTTGTTGTTGGAAATTCCGATGGTGTGTATGCGGCATAAGGGTTCAATCAGATTCCTTGCATTCTATTATTATTATACAGGATTTGTATAGCGCCTACAATTTGTGCAGCACTTTACAACAGTAGGGCAGACAGTACAATTACAAAACAATTCAATACAGAATGAATCATTAGGGATTGCCTAAAAGTAAATCGATTTGGAGATAGTCTGACAGATTGGGGTAGGGTATTCCAGAGGATGGGAGAGGCTTGGGAGATGTCCTGGAGGTGAATATGGGAGGAAGTGATGAGGTAGCTAAAGAGCAGGTCTTGGGAGGAACGAAGAGGGTGATTAGGTTGGTATTTCGAGACTAGGTTAGTGATGTAGCTGAGGGCAAAGTTGTGGATGGCTTTGTAACTTATTGTTAGTATTTTGAATTTAATTTGTTGGGTGAGTGGCAGCCAATGGAGGGATTGGCAGAGAGGGGTAGCAGAAGCTGAGTGGTTTGTAAGGTGGGCGAGTCTGGCAGTAGCATTCATGATGGGACTGAAGAGGGGATCGTCTATTTAAAGGTAAGCCAATAAGGAGGGAGTGGCAGTAGTCGATGTGAGAGATTACCAGGGACTGAATCAGGAGCTTTGTGGTTTCATTGGCTAGGAAGAGACATAGTTTGGAGATGTTGCGGAGGTTTAGGCGGCAAGCTTTGGAAAGGGATTAGATGTGGGGCTGAAAGGAGAGTTTAGGATCCAGGATAACACCTAGCACCCTGGCATGTGGTGATGGATGGATGGTTGTGCCATTGATCATGAAAGTCACGGGAAGAGGCACGCGGGGGGGAGGAAATATTATGAGCTCTGTTTTGGACAAGTTGAGTTTGAAGAAGTTGTGTGACATCCAGACTAATATGTTTGTTAGTAAGTTAAACCCCTTTCACACTGGGGCGGGCAGGTGCGGTGGCGGTATAGCGGCGCAATTTTTAGCGCCGCTATACCGTCGTTATCACCGTGGTATGCGGCCGCTAGCGGGGTGAATTTAACCCCCGCTAGCGGCCGAAAAAGGGTTAATTCCGCCTGCAAACCGCGGCTATTGCCGCAGTTTGCAGGCGGTATTACCGCGGTGTCCCATTGATTTCAATGGGCAGCCACGGTAAAGGAGCGGTGAACACACCACTCTTTCACCGCTGTAAAGATGCGGCTAGCAGGACTTTTGGAGCGGTCCTGCTAGCGCACCGCTTCAGTGTGAAAGCCTTCGGGCTTTCACATTGAAGACTGCAGGGCACGATTTTTTCAGGCGATATAACAGCGCTAATATTAGCGTTAAACCGCCTGAAAAACGTGCCAATGTGAAAGGGGCCTTAGTGATGCGTGAGGAGACTGATGGAGTGAGTTGAGGGGCGGAGAGATTGATTTGGGTGTCATCAGTGTAGAAATGATATTGAAAGTCATGTGAGGCAATCAGCTGACCCAGAGAACAGATGTAGATTAAAAATAAGAGAGGTTCAAGAACAGACTCTTGGGGGGACCCCAACAGAGAAGGGAAGAGGAGAGGAGGAAGTAGAATTGTAAGTGACACTGAAGGTGCGTTATAATAGTTAGAATGAGAGCCACTGAAGAGCGTAGTCATGGAGACAGAGGGAGTAACGTTTTTTGAGAAGGAGGGGGTGGTCAACCGTTTCAAAGGCAGCCAAAAGGTCTAGAAGTAGGAGTACTGAATAGTATCCGTTGTTTTTTTGCAGTTAGTAAGTCATGTGTGAGTTTTAGAAGAGTATTTAACTCTCCTTCAGGGCTGTGCTAGGTGGATGAAGCCTGAGGCGGGCAGTTGGGCCATTCCCTAGGCATGTGCAGGGGGTGTGCCAGGTGTGCCTGGGCACACCCTAATTACTAGATTCAGTGCTGATTCCCCCTACTGCCCAGGCTTCTCCCATGTTGCCCCTCCCCCTGCCCTGCAGTGCTGCTGGCTTCCCTCGTCTCCTCTCCCACCAGCTGCTGCAGGGGATATTTCAAGATGGAGAGTGGAGGAAGGGGCTAGTAAATATGTCATTTACCAGCACCTTCCTTTTTAAATGAACGCAGTGAACACACTCCCTCACTGTGTTCATTCATAACTGAAGCAAAGTAAACTGTGTTTACTATGCTTCAGTCTGTGAATGAACATGAAGATGCTCAGCACAGAGCACTTCACATTCATTCACTGTCCCATGCAGCTGAGGCTGCAGAGAAAGACGTGTGTTTGAGCTTTGGGGTGCACACTCTAATGCAATAGTCTGCGCACACCTATGGGCCATCCCCTGTCATTGGTTGATAGGGCGCTGGCAGCCAGAGCACACAGTAAAATTGGTTACTAGGATTTTGATTGACAGGTTGTATAACATTGTCATTTGTTGTATAGGTTGCAGGAAGCATCATTGTGGTGCCGCTGCACTATAACAACAACAATAATAACAGCCCGGGGGATGAACATGTGCTGAGGACAGAGTGTCTAGTATAGATACTCTGGCCTCAGTGCAGCCCCCCACTGTGCCTCCATGACTGCCTCCTGAGGCAGCCTCCTTAAAATAGATTTAAAGTGGTTGTAAAGGTTCTGTTTTTTTTTTTAAATAACAAACATGTCATACTTACCTCCACTGTGCAGTTTGTTTTGCACAGAGTGGCCCCGATTCTCCTGTTCTGGGGTCCCACGGCGGCTCTCTCAGCTCCCCCCCGCAATAGATAACCCCCTCTGGGAAGTTCTTTCCCGAGGGGGTTACCTTGCGGGCGCACTCCCATGTCATACACTCGACGTCCATAGCTGCCGAGTGTATGACTCGACCCCGCCCATTGGCGGCCGCATCATTGGATTTGATTGACAGCAGCAGAAGCCAATGGCTGCGCTGCTATCAATCTATCCAATGAAGAGCCGAGAAGCCGCGGAGAGAGCGACGCGGGGGCGTCCCGAGGAGATGAAGGGGCTCAGGTAAGTAAAACGGGGGGGCTGGGGGGCCGGACACTGCAAGGTGTTTTTTCACCTTAATGCATGGGTGAAAAAACACGAAGGTTTACAACCCCTTTAAACCTCTTTAACTAAAAATGAATAAAGTATATACTCATACAGTGTGTACTTGCCTCAGTCGTTATCACTCAGTGTAGATCTTGTCTGCTCTTCCCTTTCTCTGCTAACTGCATGAGTCACTTCTGATGGTTTTCCCCAACATTAGGCAATCCTGTGAGATGACTCTGCCCCTATCTAGCACACAGCAGGTGATTGAAAGCCTTAGCTGTGCAGGTTTCCCTATGAGGCTGTGTAAGGGGGGGGGGGGGTGTCCTTTCTCTCTACGGTCTCAGATTACACTTGGCTCTGTTCTGTGCAGTTTCTGACATTGGATCCTTGCTCTCTGCCTCCTGAAAACAGAGAAATACTGAGAAAGCTTAAAGTGTCATCAAATCCAGGACCCTGCAAGACAAAGGCATAATGAGCTTACTAGCTCATTATGGAATGTGAGGAAAAGGGGATAAGACTGTTTCAAGGCTCCCCTTTTCCTTATGGGATTCTTGGCAGGAGCAGTTTCAAGGTTTCCCTCACTTGAAATTAAGCGGGAAGCCTCAGGATAGGTCAGGTAAACTGTTGCTGGGGAAAGATTCCTGAGCCTAGGATAGGCTAGTTAGGGTATTCAGGCGGGAAAGACAGGGATTGGGTCAGCTGGCCAGTTACTGGGGAAAGAATTCAGGACCCCCTGGGAGCAGGATTGGTCAATTGGGGTCAGCTGACCCCATAGAACATTCTGGAAGCCTTTGGGGTCCCTATTTAAAGAGCTGGGCTAGGAGGTCCGGGGCCAGTCGTTCTGAAGAGGATCTACAGTGGAACTTGAGCTATAATACTGGGCAGGGAGCTATTTAATACATCCGCTGTTAGATCCTCTTCGGCGGCATGAAGACCCTCATTCGACAGCTTCTGGAGCGGGTCGAAGCGGAGGGAGAAGACTGGATTCGGCGGTGTTTGGTCTTACCTTCGGGTCAAGAAGCCGAAGAATTTGCGGAGGAGATCGTGGAGCATCCTGAGGTGGATCCGGACGCCATCAGAGCGGAAATAGAAGAGGCGGAGCCTGGAGCGGAGCTTCCGTTTCCAGGTCGGGTTCCAGAGGCGTCAGCGTCGTTGGACGGGGAGGAGGAACTGCCAAGCAAGAGGAAGCGCACTGCGAAGAGGAGATTCAGCCCGCCCCATAATCGGAGCGACGTACAACGAAAGGCGGAGCCAGCGCAACGTCAGAAGAAACGTCTCGCCCATTCTGAAGAAAGGGGTGGAGCGTCGGCAGGAGCGAACGCTGCGACACGCCCCCTAGAGCGTTCATCGTCTCCACGGCAACGAGCGGCGTCCTCTCGATTTGAAGCAGCCGGCCATAGAGGCGGTTTTACTGCGGAAGGGAACACCACAGCAGTAACGGATCATCGCAATGCAGGAGCAGCTGGTTCTATTCCAGTGCTTTGTGCAGCTCAGGTGCCAATGTCAGCGGGTATGGGTGAGTCCTCAGGTGAGTTTAACAATGTGAATATTATTGATCGTTTTTCAAATGTTTTAGCTGCATTCATGGATGATTTTAAAAGGAACATTTTATTGCCTCAACCTCACATTCATGTTCAGGCTCTTTCCAATCCTACTGGTTTGTTGTCACAGGAACCTGCGGCCTTGGTCTGGTCTGCTGATAAGATTTCAGGGTCTGCTCCAGAGGGTCTGCATACTGCAGATCCGGTCTCTATGGTTACGCCAGCTTCCTCACCTAGCATTCCTATGGCTGCAACTGATAGCCTGGTTAAAGAATCAATGCCTTGTTTCCTGTCACCTCTTGGTTTTCATTTATCATCATCCGTAAAAGATAAAATCTGGAATGGGGATTTTATAGATATTTTATCACTGTTACCATCTCTAAAAGACCCCTTTTTAAAATCAGAAAAGGGTGACAAATTAGATGACGATAGACGGAAAAGTACCCCCTATAAATCTTTTAATAACTGGTTACAAGGTTTTTTGCATTTATGCTAGTGTTTTGTGTGAACGGTTTCCGGATAAAAGTCCGGGTCTGTTTCAACACATTGACATCATACAGGAAGCCTATAGATGTTTTTCAGGCTTTTCCTGGTATACATATGATGAGGCTTTCCGCCACAAGATGTCTATTTACACTGGTTTACAGTGGGGTTCAAAGGATGTGGGTTTGTGGCTGAACCTTTTTCTTCCTCAGAAGTCATCTTTACCTAGGCTAACCACTAGTAATACTACTCCCTCGTCCACAGTTTCTTACAAGAAAGGCATATGTTTTTCTTTTAATGACAGCCAATGTAGATGGCCTGCTACATGCAGATATAAGCATGAGTGTGCTTTCTGCGGAGGTTCGCATCCTGTGGCTAAATGTTTTCGTAAAATGTCAGCTGCCAATCAGCAGCAGCCACAGAGGGAATTTTTTCTTAAAAGCAACAACTCCGGTGATAGTGGAAAACATCCTGCCATGGCTCAAGCGGTACCCAAATCGTCAGAAGGCGGAGCTTCTCATTAGAGGTTTTAGAGAAGGTTTTTTTTAATTCCTCAATTTCAGGGAACGGGTTGTGCTATGGTGGATAATCTGAAATCTGTTTCTGATTTTCCAGTTATAGTGGAACAAAAATTAACTGCAGAACTTGTTTTGGGCAGAATATCTGGCCCTTTTAATACGCCTCCTTTTAATAATTTTCGTGTGTCCCCATTAGGTATAGTACCTAGGAAAGAACCAAATTCTTATCGTTTAATCCATCATCTGTCTTTTCCAGCTGGGTCTTCCTTAAACGATCAGATAGATGATGAGATGTCTTCTGTTTCCTATGCATCTTTTGAGCAGGCCATTCAGAAAATTAGGGAGCTGGGGGGATCAGCTTTGTTAGCAAAGGCTGATATTAAAGCCGCTTTTCGTTTACTTCCAATTCACCCTAGCTGTTTTAATTCTTTAGGTTTTCAATTTCAAGGGAAATTTTATTTCGATCGGTGTCTTCCGATGGGATGTTCCCTGTCCTGCTCTTATTTTGAGGAGTTTTCTTCATTTTTGGAATGGGTGGTATCATATAAGTCCGGATCCCCTTTCATGATACACTATCTGGATGATTTTTTGTTCATGGGTCCTGCGGATTCTTGTCATTGCATGTCATTATTGCACAATTTCATGGTAACATGCAAAGATTTTGGCGTTCCATTGGCGCATGAGAAAACGGTTTTACCTACTACATGCATTGAATTTTTGGGTTTCACTATTGATACCGTTGAAAGAGAATTTCGGTTGCCAGTGGAGAAGATTGAGAAGTTGAAGAATCTACTTCTGTCTTTTATTAAGAAGAAGAAAATACTCTTAAAAGATTTACAGTCCTTGATGGGACTCTTAGCTTTTGCTACACGCATATTACCTATAGGTAGGATTTTTTCTCGCCGTTTATATTTAGCAATGTCAGGAATCAAGAACCCGCACGCTCATATTAGGTTGACGGTGGAATTAAAGGAAGATTTATTGGTTTGGTATAATTTTTTAATACATTTTAATGGAAAGGCTTTCTGGCAGGAGGATTTAGTCATAGACAGTGATTTCTGCTTGTCCACGGATTCGGCTGGATCAGTGGGTTTTGCAGCTATCTGGGGAAATCAGTGGTGTGCGGATATTTGGCCTCGAAGTTGGGTAAGTAGAGGTTTGTGCAAAAATATTGTGCTTCTAGAACTTTTCCCAATAGCAGTTTCCTTGGAGATATGGGGTGATATGTTTGCAAACAAACAAATCCTTTTTAGTACTGATAATAGGGGTGTTTTGTTTGCAATCAATTGCCTGACTTCCAAATCCCCTCCTGTAATAGCTCTACTACGTTATTTAGTTTTTAAATGCCTGTGTTACAACATCTGGATTAAAGCTAAATACATTCCAGGTAAGGTAAATGAGACAGCTGACGCGCTCTCTCGTTTACAGATGGAGCGATTTTTCTCCCTGTTACCCACAGCGGACCGTGTCGGGATCCCTTGCCCAGCTCGGTTATGGGATATCGTTTAATTTCACAAAATATTAAAAATTCATTGGCTACCACTTCTTGGTCTAGTTACAGGTCCTTGTGGTTGCTATGGTTGCAATTTTTGGATTCCAAAGGGGCGAAATTTTCGGACATCTCCGAAACGACGGTTTTGTCTTTTTTGGAATCTCTGTTGACTAAAGACTACTCTTGGTCTTATGTTTATAAGACTTTGTCCGGAATATCCTTTTTTCAAAAATTAAATCATTTAACCTCCTGTTTATCATATTTTTCAGTACAACAAGCACTTAAAGGTTATAAGAAGTCTCATTGCGTCACTGACAATAGATGTCCTATTACCCCTGGGTTATTGGAATCTCTCTGCTCGATACTGCTTCTGTATGTTCTTCTCCTTTTGAGGCTACTCTTTTTAATGCAGTTTTTACTATGGCCTTTTTTGCAGCACTCCGAGTTTCTGAAATAGTGTCAGCTAGCAAAGGAAATCCGTCTGGTTTGTTATTCAAACACGTTATCTTAAATGTTTCTAGTTTAAAAATATTTATTCACACTAGCAAAACTGACAGGTTAGGTAAAGGCAATTGGGTACATTTATTGTCTTCCCCGGGGTCTTTAATTTGCCCGGTAGCCAGATTGTCAGCTTATTTGAGACTTCGTCCTCCTACGGATGGGGTGCTTTTTATTCATAGGGATTCTTCCCCTCTTACTAAATTTCAATTTAATGCAATATTATCTAGATGTTGTAAACTTTTGAATATGGCAAACGTTAAGATTTCTTCGCACTCTTTTAGAATTGGAGCTGCCACAGAAGCTGCCAGGTTGGGTTTTGTTGATAGTCGTATTAAGAATTTGGGTAGATGGAAATCTAAGTCTTTTCAATTATATGTACGTCCTAATCTTGTTGTTTGATTATTTTAGGTGTGCCTGGAGTGGTCTGGATTATTGGACACTCTTTCGTGTATTGGGCGCATCAGCGGGCTAATGCTCGTCAGTATACTGCGAATTTAGACATGGATCCGTCCAAGTTTCAAGTCTTATGGTTCGGTAGGAGGGGCATGCTTTGGGAGGAGTTGTTATTTGAGTTCAGTTCTCTATTATCTTACTGGCCAGAACCTGATATTTTGATTTTACATTTGGGAGGGAATGATGTGGGGCAGATAAGAACGTTGGATCTTATTTTTAGTATAAAAGATACAATCCAAATTTTAAAACAATCCTATCCGAACATGGTGATTGTTTTTTCTGAAATCATCCCTAGATTAAGATGGTTAGAGTCTGGGGTTTTTAAACCTTTTGAAAAGGTTAGGAAAAGAATTAATAAGGCGGTTGAGAAATTCATGGCCCCGGACTTGGGTTTCTCTTTCCGCCATGTAGACCTGGAGGGCGGTATTTCGGGCCTCTATAGGGCTGATGGGGTTCATCTTTCTGACATTGGCCTGGACATACTAAATGTTTCTTTCCAATCCTGCATAGAGAGGGCCGCGTGCTGGGGTTTTGGTGACAGTCGGGGTTGTAACAACCCGTCCTGTCTTTTGGGAAAGTTTTAAAAGGCTGATTCTTTTCAGCTCGAGTCGTAGTGGCTGAGCTGGGTTTTATTTCTTATATGTAATTTGATTTATTTATTGATACAGTTTTTGATGATATTTAAAATTAAACCAATAGTAATAAGCCGCGGCCAAATTTTATCCAAAAAAAAAATAAATATATATATAATATATAATAATATATATATAGGTTGTTATTTATTTAAATAAACAAAATTTTATAAAAATCTTTGGTGTGTGTATTTTTGGTATGTCCAGGCATCCTGCCTAAAATCCCATGTGAGGAAAAGGGGATAAGACTGTTTCAAGGCTCCCCTTTTCCTTATGGGATTCTTGGCAGGAGCAGTTTCAAGGTTTCCCTCACTTGAAATTAAGCAGGAAGCCTTAGGATAGGTCAGGTAAACTGTTGCTGGGGAAAGATTCCTGAGCCTAGGATAGGCTAGTTAGGGTATTCAGGCGGGAAAGACAGGGATTGGATCAGCTGGCCAGTTACTGGGGAAAGAATTCAGGACCCCCTGGGAGCAGGATTGGTCAATTGGGGTCAGCTGACCCCATAGAACATTCTGGAAGCCTTTGGGGTCCCTATTTAAAGAGCTGGGCTAGGAGGTCCGGGGCCAGTCGTTCTGAAGAGGATCTACAGCGGAACTTCCCACCCCCCCTTCCCTTGTCGCGGCTATACTATGTGGTATGGTCCTTTTTGTTTATTATTGCAAAAGGGGACATGTTGTTGTTTGGGAAAGTTTTAAAAGGCTGATTCTTTTCAGCTCGAGTCGTAGTGGCTGAGCTGGGTTTTATTTCTTATATGTAATTTGATTTATTTATTGATACAGTTTTTGATGATATTTAAAATTAAACCAATAGTAATAAGCCGCGGCCAAATTGTATCCAAAAAATAAATAAATATATATATAATATATAATAATATATATATAGGTTGTTATTTATTTAAATAAACAAAATTTTATAAAAATCTTTGGTGTGTGTATTTTTGGTATGTCCAGGCATCCTGCCTAAAATCCCATACTTACCTTAGATCGAAGCTGTTGTAGTGGTCCCCGCACACCTCTGTCACGAGCGACATGTCTCCCAGGTTCTCCGGGAGCCGCTGGTCACAGCACAGCTACTGCAGAAATGGCATGAGTGAGCCGTTTCTTCAGTGCGCATGTGCCGATGACGTTGGAACATGCGGATACAAGGAATACCTCCTAAATGGTGCAAGATTAGGAGATATTCACGGTACCTACAGGTAAGCCTTATTATAGGCTTACCTGTAGTTAAAAGTGGTAGTACAGGCTTTACAACCACTTTAACCACTTGGCGTCCGCGCTATAGCCGAATGACTGCTACAGCGCGGACCTGAATTTCTGGGAGGCCGTCAATAGACGTCCTCTCCTTTTTTCGCTCTCCGTGTGCCCCCTGCAGGGCGCGTGCGGCGCACGCTGTGATCACTGAGTCACTGAGACACGGGTGATCACAGATCCGAGTAAGGGGATGATACCGGCCCCCTACCACGTGATCAGCTGTCAGCCAATGACAGCTGATTACCGTGATGTAAACAAAAGCTCGGTAATCGTTTTTTTTTCTCCTCACGCTGACAGCATGAGGAGAAAAAAAAGCCGACCACCGACTTATGTGCAAGGGACATCGGTCCCGAAGAGGAAGGAGGCACATCTGCCTCATCTGTGCCCACAATTACCGCCTGCCAGTGCCACCTGCTAGTGCCCACAGTGCCCACCAGTGCCACTTATCAATGCCCACAAGTGCCACCTATCAATTCCCACCAGTGGTGCCAATCAGTGCCTCATCAGTGCCAGCTAGCAGTGCTGCCTATCAGTGTAACCTACCAGTGCTGATCAGTGCCCATCATTGCCACCCATCAGTGCCCATCACTGCACCCATCAGTGCCCATCACTGCCACCTAACAGTGCCCATCACTGCCAGCTATCAGTGCCACCTATTAGTGCCACTTCTCAGTGCCCACCAGTGCCACCTATCACTGCCCTTCAGTGCCACCCATCAGTGCCACCTCTTAGTGTCACCTCTCAGTGCTCACCAGTTCCACCTATCAGTGCCCACCAGTGCTGCCTATCAGTGCCCACCCTTGCCGCCTTATCGGTGCCCATCAGTGCAGCCCATCGGTGCCCATCAGTGCAGCCCATCGGTGCCCACCAGGGCAGCCCATCGTTGCCCATCAGTGCAGGCTATCGGTGCCCATCAGTGCAGCCTCATCAGCGTACATCAATGAAGGAGAAAAATTACCTGTTTGCAAAATTTTATAACAAAATATAAAAAAAAAATATATATATTTTTTAAATTCTGTCTTTTTACATTTTTTTAACAAAAAATAAAAACAGCAGAGGTGATCAGATACCACCAAAATAAAGCTCTATTTGTGGGAAAAAATTATAAAAATTTCATTTGGGTACAGTGTTGCATGACCACGCAGTTGTCATTCAAAGTGCATCAGCGCTGAAATCTGAAAATTGGTCTGGGCAGGAGGGGGGTTTAAGTGCCCATTAAGCAAGTGGTTAAAGTGTTACTTAACCCACAACAGTAAAATCAGTCTGTATATGCAATAAAGCATGCTCACTGTGGAACCTAAGGGGTTAATCTTCCGCATTGTGTAAAAAGACTGTTTGATCCTGTCTTCTCTGATCCTCCCCTTCTTCCATAGTCCCCAATCAATCTCCTGATAGTACAGAGCCTTTGGAGTCACTTTGCACATGCTCAGTTTGATGTGTTTTTTATTTTATTTATTTTTTTCTTGGGAAGGAGCATGTGATCAACACAGGGCCAATCAGCACAATCCAGACAGGGGGTCAGGTGTCCTGCAGTCTCATAGGACAGTCAGAGTAACATGAAAACTCCTCCTACAAGCTTTAACCTGACATTGATAGAAGTCACAAGACTGCTATATACTGCTGATGAGAAAGGGTATTTAGCAGTTTAAATTTACTAAAATACTTGCATTTCCATGTTCTGTGTACTGTGGGAGACCAAATATAGTGATTAGGGATGGGCCCGGTGCTCGATTCGAACCCATGTTCGAATCGAGCATCGGGCGTTCGCTCGCTCGTCGAGCCCAGAACTATTTGGGCCGTTCGCATCACATTCGTGTGATGCGAGCGGCCCCGCAATGCATTGCGGCCGGCGCGGCCGGCGCAGTGCATTGCTGGCTGATGATTGGCCAAGCATGCACTGTGACCCCGCATGCTTGGCCAATCACAGCGCCCGAAACTCGGAGAGCAATAATTGGCTACAGGCAGGACGGCTGTAGCCAATTACAGCTCAGGGGCTTTAGTACACGCCCCACCATTTAAAAGGCCGCCACGCCATCGGCCCCGGTCACATGAGTTCCGGCTTTAGGAGAGATTAGTCTGCTGATTCTGTCTTTGCTTGATACTGAAAGATTTGCTCTTCTTTGCTAAACCATTGGCTATTTCTTTGCTAAACCATTGCTACCTAAGTCATTGATCGTTCATTGCTGCTGATTGCACAGTTAGTGTGTTATTAGCTGCTGCTGGGGATTAGTCTGGTGCGTGCTTACTGTTAGTACAGTATTGCAGTAGTACCAACCGCAGTGCTGTTAGCACAGCATTGCACCCCAACAGCACCCATAGGACTTCTAGTGTGTTAGTGGCAGCAAACAGAGCTCCTATATTTTCTTCTCAGCAGCACCCATAGGACTTCTAGTGTGTTAGTGGCAGCAAACAGAGCTCCTATATTTTCTTCTCAGCAGCACCCATAGGACTTCTAGTGTGTTAGTGGCATCACACAGAGCTCCTATATTTTCTTCTCAGCAGCACCCATAGGACTTCTAGTGTGTTAGTGGCATCACACAGAGCTCCTATATTTTCTTCTCAGCAGCACCCATAGGACTTCTAGTGTGTTAGTGGCAGCAAACAGAGCTCCTATATTTTCTTCTCAGCAGCACCCATAGGACTTCTAGTGTGTTAGTGGCAGCAAACAGAGCTCCTATATTTTCTTCTCAGCAGCACCCATAGGACTTCTAGTGTGTTAGTGGCAGCAAACAGAGCTCCTATATTTTCTTCTCAGCAGCACCCATAGGACTTCTAGTGTGTTAGTGGCAGCAAACAGAGCTCCTATATTTTCTTCTCAGCAGCACCCATAGGACTTCTAGTGTGTTAGTGGCAGCAAACAGAGCTCCTATATTTTCTTCTCAGCAGCACCCATAGGACTTCTAGTGTGTTAGTGGCAGCAAACAGAGCTCCTATATTTTCTTCTCAGCAGCACCCATAGGACTTCTAGTGTGTTAGTGGCAGCAAACAGAGCTCCTATATTTTCTTCTCAGCAGCACCCATAGGACTTCTAGTGTGTTAGTGGCAGCAAACAGAGCTCCTATATTTTCTTCTCAGCAGCACCCATAGGACTTCTAGTGTGTTAGTGGCAGCAAACAGAGCTCCTATATTTTCTTCTCAGCAGCACCCATAGGACTTCTAGTGTGTTAGTGGCAGCAAACAGAGCTCCTATATTTTCTTCTCAGCAGCACCCATAGGACTTCTAGTGTGTTAGTGGCAGCAAACAGAGCTCCTATATTTTCTTCTCAGCAGCACCCATAGGACTTCTAGTGTGTTAGTGGCAGCAAACAGAGCTCCTATATTTTCTTGTCAGCAGCACACATAGTACCTATAGTGTGTTAGTGTCAGCACCCATAGGACCTACAGTGTGTTGTGAGCACACATAGGAGTTCTATTTTTTATACTATATACACTACCGACTACAATGGCTGGAAGACCGCCAAGGAGAGGCAGAGCGTGCCGAGGCAAGAACACAGGGCAGGCAGGCTCTGTTTCTAGAGACAACAGTGCTGGCCGTGGACGTGGTCGTGCATCGTCATCAGCACGTGGCCATGGGACACGCTTGTCTTTGTTTTCGGCAGCTGGACATGTGGAGCCGCATCATGCCGAAGGCTTGGTAGAATGGATGACCAAGCCCTCCTCATCCTCCTCATCCTCTCTCACCCAGGCTCAGGGTACTGGCAGAGCAGCTGCCAACGCGTACTCAATGGCATCATCAGCCACCCCTTCCCTAGACCCACCATGTCCTCCTGAGGAGTCCCCCGAACTGTTTGAGCACAGTGTTGGGTACATGCTCCAGGAGGATGCCCAACGATTCGAAGGCTCGGATGATGATACCCAGCTTGAGGAAGTCAGTAGTGTGCACGCAGAGAGAGGGGATGCTGAAGGACAGCAATCTGGCAGTAGTGTTCCACCAGCTGCAGCTTACTGCCAGGTTTGCTCTAGTGGTGAAGAGGGAGGGGATGATGAGGTCACTGACTCCACGTGGGTGCCTGAAGGGAGAGAGGAGGAGGAGGAGGAGGATGCAGCGTCACATGTCCAACGAGGCAGGATGCCCCCTGGAGGCCAGCTAGAGGCCAGCACAGCAACTGTACCACACCGCAGAGCTCCGCCTGTGCAGGGCGCTGCCTCTGCACGTTATCACAAAAGTTCTTTGGTGTGGGCCTTTTTTGAGACGAGTGCATCAGATCGCACCACTGCTATTTGCAATATTTGTCTCAAGCGTATCTCGCGTGGCCAAAACATCAGCCGCTTGGGCACCACAAGCATGAGCAGACATATGTCGACCTGCCATGCAGCTCGTTGGCAAGCACACATAAAAGACCCACACCAAAGAACAAAGCGGACCTCTCCTTGCTCCTCATCAGCTGGGATCTCCATCCCCACTATATCTTCAGTCCTCTCTGAAAGCTGCTCTGAGAGGACTGAAGGTGTAGAATTAGGTGTGTCACAACCAAGTACTTGCAGTACACCGACGTCCGATTGTAGCAGGCAAATTTCCCTGCCCCAGCTGCTGGACCGTCGAAAGAAGTATACTCCCAGCCATCCACATGCCCAGCGGTTGAATGCTAGCTTGGCTAAATTGCTAGCACTTCAACTGCTGCCTTTTCAGTTGATAGACTCGGCCCCCTTCCGTGAGTTTGTTCAATGTGCGGTTCCTCAGTGGCAGGTTCCCAAACGCCACTTTTTCTCACGGAAGGCGATTCCGTCTCTCTACTGGCATGTGGAAGGCAATGTCCATGCCTCGCTGGACAGGGCGGTCAGCGGTAAGGTGCATATTACCGCTGACTCATGGTCCAGCAGGCATGGACAGGGACGTTATCTTTCTTTCACGGCCCATTGGGTCACTCTATTGGTAGCTGGGAGGGATGCAGGACAAGGTGCAGTAGTGTTGGAGGTTGTTCCGCCACCACGCCTCCAAAATGCTACTACTGGTTGTGACACACCTCTCTCCTCCACCCCCTCCTCTTCTTCTTCCTCCATGTCCTCTTCGAGTGCTCTGTCCTCGGAACCAGCGGTGCTCCGTAGGCGTACAAGGGGCTACGCGAGTACGCAGGCAAAAAGATGCCATGCCGTGCTTGCGCTGGTGTGTTTGGGGGACAGGAGCCACGCTGGGCCAGAGGTTCTGGCAGCTCTGCAGGGGCAGGCCGAGAGGTGGTTGACGCCACGCCAGCTTAAGCCAGGAATGGTCGTTTCTGATAATGGCACCAACCTCCTCTCCGCCCTGCGACAGGGGCAGCTCACCCATGTGCCCTGTATGGCTCACGTCCTCAACCTGGTGGTGCAGCGGTTCTTGGGCAGGTTCCCAGGCTTACAGGATGTCCTGAGGCAGGCCAGGAAAGTCTGTGTGCATTTCCGCCGATCTTATAATGCCAGTGCTCGGCTGACTGAGCTGCAAAAGGAGCTGAACCTGCCCAAGAACCGCCTAATATGTGACATGCCCACCAGGTGGAACTCAACGTTGGCCATGCTGCAGCGACTGCACACGCAGCAGAGGGCCATCAATGAGTACCTTTGCGACTACGGCACCAGGACAGGGTCAGGGGAGCTTGGCTTTTTTTCCCCACGCCAGTGGAGCATGATCAGGGATGCATGCACTGTCCTCTCACCATTTGAGGAGGCCACGAGGATGGTGAGCAGTGACAGTGCATGCATCAGTGACACTGTACCTCTTGTCCACCTGTTGGAGCATACGCTGCGTGGGATAATGGACAGGGCACTTGAGGCAGAACAGAGGCAGGAAGAGGAGGACTTCCTTGTCTCTCAAGGCCCCCTTTATCCAGACAATGTTCCTTCTGTCCCACCCATCACACAGGAAGAGGAGGAGGAGGAGGAGGAGGAGGAGGATTGTGTGAGCATGGAGGTGGAGCCTGGCACTCAGCATCAGCAGCAGCAGTCTTTTAGGGATGATGTACAGTCCCAACAAACCAGTGGACTTGTACGTGGCTGGGAGGAGGTGGCTGGCGATCATGTCATCCTCAGTGACCCAGAAGACTCCGGACCGAATGCCTCAGCTAACCTACGCTGCATGGCCTCCCTGATCCTGCAAAGCCTGCGGAAGGATCCTCGTGTTCTTCGGATCAAGGAGAGTGACCATTACTGGCTGGCCACTCTCCTTGATCCACGGTACAAGGGTAAGGTTGCGGACCTTATCTTGCCGTCGCAGAGGGAGCAGAGGATGAGACATCTCAGGGAGGCCTTGCAGAAAGGTCTGTGCAACGCGTTCCCAGAAACTGGGAGGTTACAAACTCCTGGTCCTGGACGACAAGTTGCTGAGGCTTCGGTCAGTAGCAGAAGGAGCGGTGGGGAAGGTGGACGTCTGACCGATGCGTTCAGACAATTTTTTAGTCCGCAGCCCCAAGGTATGATCGGTTCCAGCAACCATCGCCAGCGTCTGATATACATGGTGCAGGAATACCTAGGGGCAAGGTCAGACTTGGACACCTTTCCCACCGAAAATCCTCTGGCTTACTGGGTCCTGAGGATGGATCACTGGCCAGAGCTTGCACAGTATGCAATTGAGCTACTGGCCTGTCCTGCATCCAGCGTTCTTTCCGAACGCACATTCAGTGCTGCTGGAGGATTTGTCACCGATCATAGGGTGCGCCTGTCCACCGACTCGGTTGATCGACTGACCTTCATAAAAATGAATCAGTCTTGGATCACCACCAGCTACCAGACACCTGAAGCCGATATAACGGAATAATTTATAATGTCACATCCCTTCAAGACTGCCTATGCTGATGCGGAGTGACTGTCCTGTTATGTTCACTGACTATCCTCTTCCTCCTCCTCAATGATCCATGCCACCACACCAGTGCCTAAGGCACAATTTTTCAGCCCCTGTATAACAGGGGCGTGTAATTACAATTTTTTAAAAAGATGCTTCGCAACAGGTGTGACTGCTGTGCTCAGAGTACAGTATCTGTGAGGGGTTGCAGTGTTGTGGCACCAGCACCAGTGCCTAAGGCACAATTTTTCAGCCCCTGTTGGGGCGTGTAATTACAATTTTTAGGCAATGCTTTGCAACAGGTCTCATTGCTGTGCTCAGAGTACAGTATCTGTGAGGGGTTGCAGTGTTGTGGCACCAGCACCAGTGCCTAAGGCACAATTTTTCAGCCCCTGTATAACAGGGGCGTGTAATTAAATTTTTTTAAAAAGATGCTTCGCAACAGGTGTGACTGCTGTGCTCAGAGTACAGTATCTGTGAGGGGTTGCAGTGTTGTGGCACCAGCACCAGTGCCTAAGGCACAATTTTTCAGCCCCTGTTGGGGCGTGTAATTACAATTTTTAGGCAATGCTTTGCAACAGGTCTCATTGCTGTGCTCAGAGTACAGTATCTGTGAGGGGTTGCAGTGTTGTGGCACCAGCACCAGTGCCTAAGGCACAATTTTTCAGCCCCTGTATAACAGGGGCGTGTAATTACAATTTTTTAAAAAGATGCTTCGCAACAGGTGTGACTGCTGTGCTCCAAGTACAGTATCTGTGAGGGGTTGCAGTGTTGTGGCACCAGCACCAATGCCTAAGGCACAATTTTTCAGCCCCTGTTTAACAGGGGCGTGTAATTACAAATCTTGATCTAATAGTTCACAGCAGGGCCCATTCCTGCGCCCACCAAGAGTAACTATGAGGGCCTACAGTCTTGTGGCAACACCGTCCACCACCACCACCACCACCAAAGGCCCAATTTTTCTGCCCTGTTCAACAGGTGCATGCAATTACAAATCTTGATCTAATAACTCACAGCAGGGCCCATTCCTGCACCCACCAAGAGTAACTGTGAGGGCTTACAGTCTTGTGGCAACACCGTCCACCACCACCACCACCACCACCAAAGGCCCAATTTTTCTGCCCGGTTCAACAGGTGCATGCAAGTACAAATCTTGATCTATTAACTCACAGCAGGGCCCATTCCTGTGCCCACCAGTCTTGTGGCTACACCAACATCTAATAGGGCAAATTTCTGCAGAGTATATACGGCAGGCCCCTACTTTCAAACATCCAACTTACAAACGACTCCTACTTGCAAACGGCAAGAGAAAACAGGAAGTGAGAGGAAATCTACCCCTAGGAAGGAAAATTCTATCCTGTTAGATGTAATTTGGGAAAAAGGTATCTCCTCTCTACTGATGCTTTATCACCAATCCTTGTTTCAATTAAAACCCCACTTTTCCAAAAACATTTGTCATTGGGACGGAAAGTGAGGTGACATGTTCTGAACAGATGTGCAAAGACAGCAAATGTTACAGGGGTGATAACCCCTCCCTATGTTCTCCAAAAAGCTTAAAAATTGATTTTTTTGGGATGTAGCTACACTTCATAATGTACCTGTTCAGATTCTACTTAAGAACAAACCTACAGTCCATGTCTTGTTTGCACCACCTATATACTGCTGTTCAGAATATATAGGGTTGTAGGTATAGGGTTTTATTTTGGGTGCGGGGTCCCCCTTAGTATCCATACAAGACCCAAAGGGGCTGGGGTGGGGGGGGGGGGTGATGGGGTAGCCATGCCATTTTTCTCAAGGATTTTCAGCCATATGGCGGCCAGGACAAGACATGACATTAAAGCCGCAAGTGGTTTTAAATGGCTTCTTTTTTTCCTTTACAAATGTCATTTTGTGCAAGGACAGTTCTAAACACGGGAAACACATGCCACTTCACAGGCATACTTTAGACACCCCCCAGGTACCATATTTAAAGGAAAATTTCACTTTTTTTTTTTCACTTTATGCATCATTAAAATGACTGCTCCCGAAAAAACTTTAGTTTTTAAAATTTCTTTTTGCATTGATATATGTCCCCTGGGGCAGGACCCGGGTCCCCAAACCTGTTTTATAACATTAACATGCATATTGGCCGTTGTAATTAGCAATTTTGATTTCGAACGTTCGCGTCCATTATAACGAATAGGGTTCGAAAATTCGCGCGAACTTTCGGTCCGTTCGAAGGTTCTGGTGCGAACCGAACCCGGGGGTGTTCGGCTCATCCCTAATAGTGATTGTAGGGTCCTGGGATTAGTAATCCTTTAAGGAATACAGTGGTGTCAACCCTACTGTGTGGATGACAATAAATGAGCAGCAACACACTGAGATGTAAGCAGTTCTACTCACTCTGCTCCAATGTGGCTGGTGCTCCAGGGGGGGGGGGGGGGCGGCAAATGAAGTGCTGTTGTACAAAGGATGACAGGGGACTAATAGGAAGACAGATTTATGTATGTATACTAGCTGCATGTAATTCTTTTTTTTTTATATATATATACATAACCCTATTAAAAAGTTTTTTGTTTTTTTTCTACAGCTGCTTAGTATTCAGCTTTACATCCACTGACATTAACTTACATGGCTGTCAAAAAAAAGGTTAAAAATACAATTTTTATGGAATATTCTGCCATTAATATGCATGTCACATTTACCATAAAACCACTGTTATGCACAATATATGAACCATAAAGAAGGATCTAATCACAGTATAAGTAATGTTTTATCTTTGGACACCTAGAGATCGCCTGCATTTCAAAACCCGCTAAAGTGGCAGGGTTATAAAATACATGAAAGATTGGCCCTAAAGTGCAAATTCTGCTATGTTCAAGAATGCATTAATTAACAACCAAGAGAGTCATTATAAAGAACGAGACAGTAGCCAGAGATTAAAAATGAAAGACTTTGGCTTAAAAACGAGTTCTGGAAAAAGATCGAAATTCCGTTTGGGGAAAAAAAAAAATAGACACAAAAGGTTGTGCGTTATGCCTATAAATCTGTGTAGATCACAGGAAAACACACACAAGAGATTCCATTAGCTTCCAATCCTAGTTCTGCATGTTACGTCTTCTGTACATGCGGAGTCCTTCCGGATTATTAACAGCTTGAAACGCTCAAAATGGCTTCAGTGTGTTCCGCTAAAAACCGTCCTGGTAACCCCTGGCCTCCAAAATCAAACATTTATCCTTGGCCAGGACATAGACATAACACCAATAAATGTGTAAATCCTGTAATAAACAACATTCCTTTTTGTTAGAGTAAAATATTATTGTTCTATTCCGCAGACCTGGATGTTTATTTTTGAAATAGTACGAGAGAGTTGTTACGGAGGTCTTCACAGGTACACCATGTACTGACGGCTTCCGATTGACTGTGCTTATTATTTGATCCGAGTTATTTTATTTTATTTTTTTAAAGGGTGTATGGACTTTTCAGTGTGGTTTAGATAATAGCATAGAACAGACCAGAGTGATCTATATCAGGGGTCATGAATTCAAATTTACGGAAGTCCGGTCAGCAAAATTTCCTTCCAGCAGAGGTCTGAATCTCGTTAGCACTATAACACATCCCGGCCCCCCCATACATCATCTTCTTCAGAGTACCTTTCACATTGTAGACCCCTTTACATTACAGTCCCCTCTATAAAGCAGTCACACAATGTCCTCAATTCCCCTTTACAACATTGCCCCCCTTTACATCACAGTGCCCCTTTACATCACAGAGCACCCCTTTACACCCCCATTTCACCACACAGCACCCCTTTACACCACGCAGTGCCCCTTTACACCTTCACTACACCAAGCAGTGACCCTTTACATCACTCAATGCCCCTTTACACCCCCTTTGCCCCATGCAGTGCCCCTTTAAATCACCGTGCCCCTTTATACCACGCAGTTCCCCTTTACATCACACAGCGCCCCTTTACTCCCCCGTTACACCACACAGCACCCCTTTACACCACGCCATGCCCCTTTACAACACACAGAGCCCCTTTACACCCCTGTTACAACACGCAGTGCCCCTTTACACCTTCATTACACCAAGCAGTGACCCTTTACATCACTCAATGCCCCTTTACACCCTCTTTACCCCATGCAGTGCCCCTTTAGATCACAGTGCCCCTTTATACCACGCAGTTCCCCTTTACATCACACAGCGCCCCTTTACTCCATTGTTACACCACACAGTACCCCTTTACACCACACAGCACCCCTTTACACCACGCCATGCCCCTTTACAACACACAGAGCCCCTTTACACCCCTGTTACAACACGCAGTGCCCCTTTACACCACACAGTACCCCTTTACACTGCACAGTACCCCTTTACACCACGCAGTGCCCCTTTACAACACACAGAGCCCCTTTACACCCCTGTTACACCACACAGCACCCCTGCACATCGCACAAAGTGCCCCTTTACAGCCCCATTATACCACACAGCCCTTTATACCACACAGCGCTCCTTTACACCACTATTACACCATGCAGTGCCCCTTTACACCACACAACGCCCCTTTACATCCCCATTACACCACACAGCGCCCCTTTACATCACACAAAGTGCCCCTTTACAGCCCCTATTTACCACACAGCCCTTTACACCACACAGCGCTCCTTTACACCCCTGTTATACCAGGCAGTGCCCCTTTACATCACAATGCCCCTTTACCCCATGCAGTGCCCCTTTAAACCACACACCGCCCCTTTACACCCCTGTTACACCATGCAGTGCCCCTTTACATCACAATGCCCCTTTACACCAGGCAGTGCCCCTTTACACCACACAGCGCCCCTTTACAACCCCGCTACACCACGCAGTGCCCCTTTACACCCCAGCTACACCACACAGTGCCTCTTTACACCACCCAGCACTCCTTTACACCACACAGCGCCCCTTTACACCCCCGTTACACAATGCAGTGCCCCTTTACACCACACAGTGCCCCTTTACACCACACAGTGCCCGTTTACACCACACAGTTCCTCTTTACATCCCATTTACACCACACAGTGCCCCTTTACACCACACAGCCCTTTACACCACACATCGCTCCTTTACATCCCTGTTACACCAGGCAGTGCCCCTTTACACCACACAGCGCCCCTTTACACCCCCTTTACACCAGGCAGTGTCCCTTTATTTGTATCCATAGACACAGAATGCCGGACTCGGCCCCGATCCCCGGGGCCCGCGTCATTGGATTTGATTGACAGCAGCGGGAGCCAATGGCTGCGCTGCTATCAATCTATCTAATCAAGAGCCGAGAACCCCGGGCAGAGAGGTACAGCGCTAGGGGGGTGGTCAGTGTCAGAAGTTTTTTCACCTTAATGCATACGATGCATTAAGGTGAAAAAACACGAGGGTTTACAACCACTTTAAGGACGTAAGGAATAAAATCCATCAAATATCTTAGCATAAACAGCACACAAACACTGGTTAGGCACACATTTAACCCTTTGATCACCCTAGAAGTTTAAATCCTCCCCAGCCATTGTCATTAATACAGTGATAGTGCATATTTTTAGCACTGATCACTGTAGTGTCACTGGTTCCCACAAAGTGTCAAAAATGTCAGTTAGTGTCAGACTGTCTGTCACAATATCGCAGTCCCTCTATGGCTACTTTCACACTGAGGTGCTTTGCAGGCGCTATAGCGCTAAAAATAGTGCCTGCAAAGCACCCTGAAAGAGCCGCTCCTTTCACTCCAGTGTGAAAGCCTGTATCAGTGAATACACCGCTCCTTAAGTGCTGCAGCGGCGCTTTGTGGGCAGTTTTAACCCTTTTTCGCCCACTAGCTGGGGTTAAAAGCGCCCCGCTAACGGCTGAATAGCGTTGCAAAAATGACGGTACAGAGCCACTAAAAATAGCGGCGCTTTACCACCGACGCCCCCACCGCCCCAGCGTGAAAGTAGCCTATAAGTTGCTGATCGCCGCCATTGCTAGTATAAAAAAATAAAATTCACATTTCAGTAAAAATAACATATTTTGCATATACCATAACTTTTGCGCAAACCAATCAATATACGCTTGTTAGGATTTATTTTACCAAAAATATGTAGCAGAGAACATATTGGCCTAAATTTATGAAGAAATAAGATTTTTACATTTTTTTTTTTTTTTAGATTTTATTGGATATGTTTTATAGCACAAATTAAAGTGGTTGTAAACCCTGTAGTACATTTTTTTTTAAAACCGACCTGCAAGACAAAGGCATAATGAGCTAGTATGACTAGCATACTAGCTCATTATGCATCACTTACCTTAGATCGGGGCTCCCGAAGCCGTCCTCGTCTCCCTCTCCAGCCGCAGCCATCGCTGCGGCGATAGCCGGAATGTTACTTCTGGGTATCGCCGCTCCAGCCAATCACAGCGCCGCTCCGGCACTGTGATTGGCCGGAGCGGCGAAGACGTGACTCCGTGCATGCGAGCGGCAGCCGTCAAATCCGGCTAAGCCAGATTTGTGAATGGGATTAACCCTATGAATGCACCGTTGTCTACGGCGCGCATGCGCTGTATACAACGGTGCATTCTTTTTTGTAAAATATCTCCTAAACCTTAATTTAGGCTTACCTGTAGGTGCAAGTTACATAAGTGGGTTTACAACCACTTTAAAAAGTATATTTACTTTTTTCAAAATTGTCGGTCTTTTTTTGTTTATAGTGCACAAAATAACAAACCCAGAGGTAATCAAATACCACTGGAAAAAAAGCACATACATTTCATTTGGGTAGAGTGTTGCAATTGTCAGTTAAAATAACGCAGTGCCGTATCGCAAAAAAATGGCTTGGCCATGAAGGTGGGTAGATCTTCCGGAGGTTAAAGGTTAATTATGCTCCTATGCCCAAAAATATATGCACATTTATGTACATGAGAAAAAGCCTTATGGCTGGCACCATCTCTCTGATGGCAGACAAGATGTTCCTGACAAAATGGAATGTGAAATTAATATACTTTTTTTTTTTATATATATATATTTTTTTATATATATATTTTTAAAGTGTATGTATAGGCAGAGAAAGATTAGAACCCCGTCAGGTTATTATTGCGGACTATGTCCCCATTAGGGCGATTCACACTCACAGTTTTCCCTGATGACCGTCGCTGAATGTGATGGAAAATCCAGAATTTGAGAGTTGCAATCAAAACAGGATTAGAGGGTAAATCTTCCAAGAAGAACACCTGTTCTGGTGATGATTGCCAAGAGAGATGGGAGTGTTGTTACAGAGGCCTTCACAGGTACATGATGTACTGACGGTTTCTAAATGACTGAGCTTAATATTTAATTTGTATTATTACTTTTTTATGTTTTTTTAAAGGAATTGTGGTCTTTTCAGTTTGATTTAGATAAGTAAATGTGTAGAAGAGATATGAATTATCTAACCAATATGTTTTAATATTTTAAGAGCCTTGTTTCTGTGTATAATTTGTAAATGTTTATGGTGGCAACCAAATTTGTTCATTACTAATTCAGGGTTTGCATTCTGTATTACAGTGTTACATGATGGTTGTGTTTCCTACAATGGAAGTCTATAGGTTGGCCAACCCATAGAAAGCAAAATGCTCTTTGTTGGTGTCAGGCCCTGGACTTGAACCTGCAACCTCAGCTGTGTCAGATAATGACTCTGCTTGCTAAGCCACCTGGAATGATACCTGGACAATTCCTTGAATGATCCTGTGTTGAATCTTGTGTGTCTTGAACCTTGAACTTTAGGCCATGTCTCTTCACTTCCTGTTTGCCAGATTCATGTGCTCCCTCCATCCAATATCTCGCTTTTGTCTCGCCTGCTGCCATCAGGGCCAGTGCTACCACTAGGCAAACTAGGCAACGGCTCCTAGGGCACACTGCTGCCTAGGGGCGCCCGACCACTGGTGTTCCTACTCTCTTCTCTCTCTGCAACAAGCAACTAAGTCTCAGCATCAGCAGGCAGCCGTCGCTCCGTTCATACATAGTGTCAGAGGCGCAGTGGCGGCGGAGGACTGTGTCTGTGTCCCAACTCCTGAATGAATGGAAGCAAGCAAACATTTATTGATGGGCACTGGTAAAGCTGCATTAATGGGCATTGGTGAGGCTGCATTTGATGGGCGCTGGTGAGGCTGCATTTGATGGGCGCTGGTGAGGCTGCATTTGATGGGCGCTTCATTTAAAAGGTGGGGTATATATGGCAGGACAAAGGGGGTGGAGTCAGGGGTGGAGCCAAGGGGGTGCCGCAAAATTAGGTTTCACCTAGGGTGCCAAAAATCCTTGCACCAGCCCTGGCTGCCGTCCGTATCTTCGCTACCATTCGTTACTAACCTTAAGCTTGTTCCTTGACTACACTTCTGCTAAATCCCAACCTGTAACAACTCGTTACTGACCTTTTGGCTTGTTAACTGACTACGCTTCTGCTTGATCCAGCCTGTCCTCCAATGGCCAAGACTTGTGCTGACACGCCCACCTGCACAGCTAATCTTTGAGAAGATCATTGTATGGCTGTTTCTATGCCTCCTGCTGACACACGCTCCTGCAATGCCCACCCCCATCTCTCCAAGCCTTTTATGCAGCTGAGAACAGAGGTCATGTGATCAATTTTTTTTTGTTTAAAGGGAAAAAGGGTATTTATTTATTTTGCCCGCAAAAAGGGTATTTATAATGTGTTTTTTTTTTATATCTCTACACAAATGTTGTGCCTTTCATTTCTATTTTAAATTGAATGGGTTGTTTTACAAAGTAAGGGTTCACATATACTTTAACTTTAGCCACTTGCCGGCCACACTATGTATATAAACGTTGCAGTTTGCACGTCTTTAACTGGGATTAAGGCTGAATATATCAGGCACAACCCCAGTATTGTTTTTTACATCCGGAAGCTGGCTTTCTCATGAAAGTGGTCTGAGCGGCTCATGAGCCACTGGAACACTTTTAAAAGTGGCGGAAGGGGATGTCCCCCTCCTGCCGCTTGCCAGTGTTTCTTGGGCTTAACGTTTCCTCCGGTTCGCCCGAGAAATTATCCAGCGGTGCCACTGGCTGGTCACAGGATCAAGGATCAAGTTGTAGATCCACTTTGATAACCTCTATGGCATTGGAGGACCAGAGGGATGTCATGACATCACTTCTGGTCCAGGCTGGAAGTAAACTATTTTTTTTTTAAAGCACAAGTTCAATATTTTTTATTTATTTTTTATCTTTTGCTTGGTAAAGGAGAGATTTTTTTTTTTTAGACCCCACACCTCTCCATAAAGAGGACCTGATTTTCTTATTTCTATGTTTACATTCCTTATAAGTGGAATAAAAGTGATTAACCACTTCTGGGCCACCCACCACACATATACTGCGGCAGGGCGGCCCGGCTGCGTGAACCGACGTACCTGTATGTACAGTGCATATGAGATACAGTGTCCGCCGGCCACCCGTGATCCCGGTACAGAGAGGCAGAACCGGGATCTGCCTAAGTAAACAAGGCAGATCCCAGTTCTGGCAGGGGACAATACTGAGATCTGCTGTTCCTAGTGATCAGAAACAGTGATCTCTGTGTCGACCCAGTAAGCCCAATCCCCATACAGTTAGAACACACCCAGGGAACACAGTTAACCCCTTGATTGCCCACTAGTGTTAACCCCTGCCCTGCCAGTGTCATTTATACATTGATCAGTGCATTTTTGTAGCACTAATCACTGTAAGGCCCCTTTCATACTGAGGCGTTGAAAAAACGCTTAAAAATTATGAGTTTTTTACCGCGATTTTACCGCGTTTTTATCGCGTTCGCGGTAAAAATAGCGCTAACGCATATGCGTTTTTACCGCATTTTTAACGCGTTTTTGCGGTAAAAAGGATTATTTGGTATCCCACAATCCTCCACTTTACTGCGGTCATGTGACCTTCCCACAGCTTCTGGTTGTTTTTTACCACATTTTTACCACGTTTTTACCGCGTTTTTACAGCGGTACTCATACATTTCAATGGGGATAGGCGTTTTTACAGTGCTATTTTATGCGCCCCAAAGATGCTCCAAAAAAGCTGTTTGCAGGATTTTTTCCAACGCACAGCCAGCAAAACGCCTCAGTGTGAAAGCCCTCAGGGCTTTCACATTGAGAATGATGGGGCAGGATTATTTCAGGCATTTTTACAGCGCTGTTTTTACCGCGAAAACGCGGTAAAAACGCCTCAGTGTGAAAGGGGCCTAATAATTTTACTGGTCCCCAAAAAGTGTCACTTGGAGTCAGATTTGTCTGCCGCAATGTCGCAGTCCCTCTAAATATCGCAGATCGCCACCATTACCAGTAAAAACAATTAAAAATATATCTATCATATAGTTTGTAGACGCTGTAACTTTTTCGCAAATCAATCAATAAACACGTATTGCGATTTTTTTTTACCAAAAATATGTAGACAAATAAATATTGGCCTAAACTGATGAATAAATTTGTTTTTTAATATTTATTTTTTGGGATATGTAGCAGAAAGTAAAAATTATTGTTTTTTGTTTTTTTTTTCAAAATTGTCGTTCTCTTTATTTGTTTATAGCGCAAAAAATAAAAACCGGAGAGGTGATCAAATACCACGAAAATAAAGCTCTATTTGTGGGAAAAAAAGGACATCAATTTTGTTTGTGTACAGCGTCGCACGACTGCGCAGTTATCAGTTAAATTGACTCTGTGCCGTATTGCAAAAAATGGCCTGGTCAAGGGGGTAAATCCTTTGGGGGCTGAAGTGGTTAAAAAAAATGAAAGGGACAGTGTAAAAAGAAAAATTACAAATTAAAATAAATAAATAAATAAAAAATATATTAAAGTGCCCCCTTCCCTCCGTGCTCATGCACAGAAGCAAACGCATACATAAGTCGTGCACGCATATGTAAACGGTATTCACACCACACATGTGAGCAATGGCCGCGAACACTAGAACAAGAGCAATAATTCTAGCACTAGACCTCCTCTGTAACTCTAAACAGGTAACCTGTAAAGGTGTTTAAGGCATCGCCCATTAAGATTTTTAAGTACTGTAGTTTGTTGCTATTCCATGAGCGTGTGCAACTTGAAAACGTACCATGTTAGGTATTTATTTACTCGGCGTAACATCATCTTTCACATTTTACCCCAAAAATTGGGGTAAATATTATATATATATTTAAAATTCATTAAAGCGTATTTTTTCCCAAAAAAATGCGTTTGCAAAACTGCTGTGCAAATACCGTGTGATATAAAAAGTTACAATGATCGCAATTTTATTATTTTATTCCCTAGGATCCCTAGGGTCTCTGCTATAAAAAATTATAATGTTTGGGGGTTATGAGTAATTTTCTATCAAAAATAAAATGTAAACTTGTAATCAAATAGTGCCAGAAAAATTGACACTTAAAAAAATACAGAGTCAGGACATTTTGGTCAATATGAAATTACCTTTCCACCCAAAGAGACGTTTTATTTTTTACTTCCAAGCTAAGCCAAAACCTAGTAAGTCAAGAACTAAGCAAGACTTTTTATTTCCTTACTCAACTCCAATCTATAGTAACAAAGCAAATGTGGACATGCCGCTTCGGTATTTTGTTTCAATATGTTTTAGTAGAACTACTTTATAGGAACTTAAAATATGCTAATTATCTTATACTAACCACGAAAAGGAAGTAAGACTGAGACACAATCATGATCTCCAGATGGCATCTTTAAAATGTATTTTTAATGTTAGCAATCAAGTATGTTGTGCCTGTGTAGCTGACAACTATGTGAATAGGAGATTGCTTCAGTGTCATACGTCACGTCCTTCTGTTACATGCTATCGGGATGCCTAGGGGTAAAGCTTCCCAGCAATGGGATTGTTTTCTACATATTAATTTGAGGATGAGAAATGGCTTTCCCACAGGATATGTCTTGAAGGTAAGTGGTGAACCAACCATAAAACATGCAGAAAAAGTAAAAAATGATGCATGGTATTCCTGAAAAGTAAATGATTTGTGAACGTGAAGTCCATGCAGAATTATTATAAGACTTTAAAGAAAGAAAGAAAATATTTTAATTACATTTCAGTCATGTCATCACCACTGCATAACTCCTCCACAGCATGGAGATAAACATCTAGGTGTCAAAACTCAAAAAATTAAATAAAATACAGTGCCTTGAAAAAATATTCATACCCCTTGAAATTTTCCATATTTTGTCATGTTACAACCAAAAACGTAAATGTATTTTATTGGGATTTTATATGATAGACCAACACAAAGTGGCATATAATTGTGAAGTAGAAGGAAAGTGATAAATGGTTTTCAATTATTTTTTTTTAATAAATCTCTAAAAAGTGTGGCATGCATTTGTATTCAGCCCCCTTTACTCTGATGCCCATAACTAAAATCTAGTAGACTCAATTGCCTTCATAAGAAATAGCACCAAAAGAAAGCTCTATTTGTGGGAAAAAAAAGGACGTGAATTTTGTTTGGGTACAGCATCGCACGACCGCGCAATTGTCAGTTAAAGTGACGCAGTGCCGTATCGCAAAAAATGGCCTGGTCATTAAGCAGGCAAATCTTCCGGTCTGTAAGTGGTTAAGGAGCACTGGCTGTGTATGACCACCTGAAATGGCTACAAACTCTTCTTGCCTGCTTCAGCAGATCTTCCAACCCTGGGTACCTATTTAAAAAATGCTGCACCACCAAACTGAGGACATATGCCAGTAATGGCACATTTGTCAATTTTCCCTGTCTAAGGGCAGAGAGGAGGTTTGTGCCATTATCGCACACTACCATTCCTGGCTCAAGCTGGCATGACGTGAACCACCTCTGGGTCTGCCCTTGCAAAGCTGCCAGAATATCTGCTCTGGTGTAGCTCTTGGGCCCTTGACAGATCAGCTGAAGCACTGCATGGCACCTTTCAGCATGACTTATTAAATAGCCCCTTGAACGCTTAGAGGGTTCTTGTGGTTCATGGGACAATTCAGCAGAGGAGGGAATGGAGGAGGAGGAGGGGTGGAGCTGATAAATCTGCATCATCACCACTAGCTTCATGGAGCCCTGTCCTGCATCCTTTTCGAATTGCAAGCAGAGTTACCCAGTGTGCTGTGAACAAAATATATCGCCCCTGACCATGCTTGCTGGACCACATGTCAGCAGTAACGCGGACCTTGCAGCGGACTGCCTTGCCCAATGATGCCACAACATTGACTTCCACGTGATGGTAGAGAGCTTGAATAGCTCAGAATCCACCAGATGGGAAGGCAGGAGTGCTGCAAGGACCTGGGACAACCTGCACTATACTATAATTCCTGTCATTGGAGGCTGCTGAGAGGTCATAAGGTATAGCGGGGTAGATCGGAAAGGTGAGGAGTGAGGAGGAGAAGAATTGCATCCCTTGTGTGGCTTTCAGATGCTCTTGCCAACGGGCTGAGTGGTGGGAGGTTAAATGCCTTGTCAAGCATGTGGTACCCAAATGGCTGTTTTTTTTGCCACGCTTGATGTGCTTGAGGCAAAGTTTGCAATTGCAAAGTGCGATCGGCTACACGTGCTAAAAAAGCCCAAACAGCTGAGCTGTGGGAAGTGGGCCCTGAGATAACAGCTCCACAATCTTGTGGAATAGGGTGGCTGCTCTCTACTCTTCCGTGATGGCTGCCTCTTTGGGGTTGTATCTCACCCTCACTGACCTCATCATCATCATCAAACCCCTCCATCCTCATTATCACTGGAGACAACTTGGCAATACGCTGTGGCTGGAGGAACATGACTACCAATTTGTTGTTTACCAGTGTTCTCCCCTCTCTGTGGGCTCATGTTCCTACCTTCCTCAACCTCAAAACCAAGATCTGAATCAAGTAATGGCTGTGGATAGTCAAGGAGCAAGTGGTTGACGCTATGTTCAAATAACTCAACTGACTCTTCCATGCCTGATGCTGGGGCTATGGCAGGAGTAGCAGTGGACAAGGAGGCAGAAAAAGCCACTCTGGAAGCTGCAGTGGACTGCACACTAGTCTCTATTTGGGTGACCGAGGATGATTATGGTTTAGTAAGCCAGTCCACCACCAGTCCACCACCAGTCCTCTGCATGCTGTGGCTGGATGGCACAGGCAACATCACTAAACAGAGGAAATTATGCCCTTCCTGAGGCCTGAGAATGGACAATGTCCACCTTTGCCTGTGGACACATATGCTGCTGGCCCCCTCACAGTGCAATGGGAACGTCTGCCTCTCCTTGTTGGCCTCCCAAACATGATGGGGGAAGCTTTTTAACAAAATTTTATAAAGATGTGGAAATGTGGATGTGATTACACTTTAATCAATGTAAAGTGGTGTTTGGTGCACTTTAACCTGAGTACTCACTACACAGACACACTCCACTGACACACTACAATTTACTGCAGTAAAACTGCACTGACGCACTGCAATATACTGTGGTAAACGTGCACTAACCCACTGAAATATACTGCGTTAAACGTGCAGTAGCGCACTCAAATATACTGCGTTAAACATAAGGTTACGCACGAATATATATAGCTTTATACGTGCAGTAACACACTAATTTATATACTGTGTTAAACATGCAGTAACACACTGAAATATACTATGTTAAACACGCAGTAACGCACTGAAATATACTGCGTTAAACATGCAGTAACACACTGATATAAACTGCATTAAACATGCTGTAACGCACTGATGTATGCTGAATTAAACGTACAATAACGGACTGATATGCAGCGGGGGTCCTAAATTCAGGTTATGTTATGCCAAATTTAGGGGTGACTTGAGTGATAGTTGGCTCAAGTCTTTCAATTACTGGACTCTGCCTTGCTGCTGCTTCACCTGGCTTGCAGTTCCCCTAAGTAATATAGGTGGCGCTGTCACTTGTACTCGGGGTTGAACCACAGGTGTTGGAGTGGCGATTTGGTGTCCTCTCTCGGCAGCCATGCGGTGGGCAGGGTCGGCCTGCTGTGCATGCTGGGAGAGGATACAAAAAGGGCGGACACCATTGTTCAGGAGGAGAGTGATCCGGGGACCTGTACCCGAGGGAGCCTGCGGGTTCAGGAGTCAAGTGCGTGGCCTTCCAGGCCATGGGGACACGTACGCCTCAGTCCCAGGCACCTTTAGTTCTGGGACTGCAACGTCAGCCCTGGGCCCAGCACCTTTAGCTGGAGCCTGTTTCGGAAGGAAGGATCTCAGGGTGCTGCCTTGCGAGGAGACCCATTTCTGGATGAGGAGGCTGGGGGAATACCGTTCCGAGGGACTGGTGAGAGATCACAGTGAAGGAAGGAGCCCAGTGAATCCCCAGGGGGATGTCATCCATCCGGAACCCAGGGGCCTAACAATCTGCACTATCAGGAGGTTTGGGACACTATAGATCCTGTGGCAGAGGATCTCCTAGACGCATCTATTAGGGATCTAGATTGACTGTTCGAGCTGCACGCCAGCTGCTAGCACCATTGGTGGCTATCCGGATGAGCTGTACCCACTCGGGACCGAGTGGTGACGAAGCCATAAGTGCCTGAATGCTGTCTATCCTTCTAACACCTTTCTCTCTTCGTGCAAAGAAAATAAAGCTCTACGTTGGAGTGATATACTTGGGTGGACCTTGGAGTTTCTTGGGGTATAGAGACTCTGTCCTTGCACACTGAGGACAGAAACCAACTTTGTGGAGAACTTCTCTTTAAGACCCGTAGGTGAAACAAGTGTGCTTAACCTCTGCAAACCAGAGGGTATAGGCATGGCGGCACCTTGCGCCTTTTCCTCTCATGAGTGAGCCAAAGAGACGGGAGGAAAGGGGTGAGGGCGCTACAGAGATATACTGCATTAACTGTGCAGTAACGTACTAAAATATACTGTGTTAAAAGTGCAGTAACGCACTGATACATACTGCGCTAAACGTACAGTAACACACTGATATATACTGCATTAAATGTGTAGTAATGCAGTAAAATATACTGTGTTAAACATGCAGTAATGCACTGATATACAGTATACTGCGTTAAGCGTGTAGTAATGCACTGAAATTTACTGCGTTAAACTTGCAGTAATGCACTGATATATGCTGCCTTAAACGTGCAGTAATGCACTGATATATGCTGCGTTAAACGTGCAATAATACACTTATATATACTGCATTAAACGTGCAGTAACACACTGATATATACTGCACTAAACGTGCAGTAACGCACTAAAATATATTGCATTAAAAATGCAGTAACGCACTGATGTATACTGTGTTAAACATACAATAACGCACTGATATAACTGATATATACTGCGTTAAACAGGCATTAATGCACTGTTATATACTGCAGGAAACCTGCCCTGACAAATTAAACTGACACTAAAGTAACAATGCATGGTCACACTGAACTATCACTAGATTCACACTAAACAGATATTCTACACTAACAATAGAAGCACAATGCACACTATAGCATACTAACTCGCTAGCAGCACTAAACAGAGCCCTGTTCTATCTATCTCCATGCCAATATCACACTGCAAATGACTGCTATGGGGAGAATATTTTTATAGTGTGGGGCAGGACTAAGAGCAATGAGCCATGATTAGATAGGGTCATCATTACTTTCTCCAATCACGGCTCTCACAGTGCTCTTTGCCCTGATTGGGAAAAGCCTTCATTGCTTCAGCCAATCAGGGCATCCAATGCAAAGTGCGGCGGCGCAGTGCATTGTGGTTATTCATCGAGCCTAACAAACGGTTGAACTCCCCGATTATTCGGGTGTTTGTCGAATGGGCTCATGCTCAGGCCGAACCGTTTGCCCAACTCTATTCTACATTAACCTTTATCAAGGATTGAAATTTGGGGACTAAATCTTCTAATTTCTTTATTTTAGTTAGTGGTGCAGCTCCACTAGTAATTCGGTCATTTCTGCATTCTAGGGTATTCCTCTGTCCACTTCCCGCACTGTCGCAGATAAGAAAATGTATTTGATTGAAACCCTTGCTGTTATATTGATAACAAACATTGAGCAATGGTTATTGATAGTGATGAGCCGAACACCCCCGGGTTCGGTTCGCACCAGAACCCGCGAACGGACCGAAAGTTCGAACGAACATTAGAACCCTATTAAATACAATGGATGCGAACGTTCGAATTCTAAAGTGCTAATTATAACAACTATTATGCATGTTATTGTCCTAAAAAGGGTTTGGGAACCCGGGTTCTGCACCAGGGGACATGTATCAATGCAAAAAGAAGTTTTAAAAACGGTCGTTTTTCGGGAGCAGTCATTTTAATGATGCATAAAGTGAAAAAAAAAAAGTCAAATATTCCTTTAAATATCGTACCTGGGGGGTGTCTAAAGTATGCCTGTGAAGTGCCACGTGTTTCCCGTGTTTAGAACTGTCCCTGCACAAAATGACACTTCTAAAGGAAAAAAAAGCCATTTAAAACTGCTTGCGGCTTTAATGTAATGTCTGGTCCCGGTAATATGGATGAAATTCTTTAAGAAAAATGGCATAGCTACCCCATGACCCCCCCCCTACCCCAGCCCATTACCAGCCCCTTTGGGTCTTGTATGGATATTAAGGGGAACCCCGCACATAAAATAAAAAAGGCCCTATATACTCTGAACAGCCCTATACAGGCGGTGCATACAAGACAGGGACTGTAGGTTTGTTCTTATGTAGAGTCTGTTTGTAATTTTGAACAGGTACATTGTTGAAGTGTAGCTCCAGACCAAAAATCTATTTTTAAACTTTTTGGAAAACATAGGTAAGGGTTATCACCCCTGTAACATTTGTTTTGCTGTCTGTGCCCCTGTTCAGAACATTTCACCTCACTTTCCGTCCCAATGACAACTGTTTTTGAAATGTGGTGTTTTTCTTGAAACAAGGATTGCTGATAAAGCATCAGTACAGAGGAGACACCTTTCTCCCATATTTATTCTTACAGGAGAGAATTTTCCTTCCTAGTGGTAGATTTCCTCTCACTTCCTGTTGTCTTCTTGCGTTTGCAAGTAGGAGTCGTTTGTAAGTTGGATGTTTGAAAGTAGGGACCTGCCGTATATACTCTGCAGAAATAGGCCCCTTAGTTGTTGGTGTTGGCACAACACTGTAAGCACTCACAGTTACTCTTGGTTGGTGCTGGAACGCCCTGCTGTCAACTATTATATCAGGAATTTTAATTACATATAATTGTTGAACAGTGGTAGTAAAAATTGGGCCTTTGATGGTGGTGCTGGTGCCACAACACTGTAAGCCCTGACAGTTACTCTTGGTGGGTGCAGCAATGGGCCCTGCTGTGAATTATTAGATCAAGAATTGTAATTACATGCCCCTGTTGAACAGGGGCTGAAAAATTGGGCCTTAGGCACTGGTGGCACAACACTGCAACCCCTCACAGCAACTGTACTTGGAGCACAGCAATGAGCCCTGTTGCAAAGTATTGCTTCAAAAATTGTAATGACACGCCCCTGTTAAACAGGGGCTGAAAAATTGGGCCTTAGGCACTGGTGGCACAACACTGCAACTCCTCACAGATACTGTACTTGGAGCACACCAATGAGCCCTGTTGCAAAGTATTGCTTCAAAAATTGTAATGACACGCCCCGGTTAAACAGGGGCTGAAAAATTGGGCCTTAGGCACTGGTGGCACAACACTGCAACTCCTCACAGATACTGTACTTGGAGCACAGCAATGAGCCCTGTTGCAAAGTATTGCTTCAAAAATTGTAATTACACGCCCCTGTTAAACAGGGGCTGAAAAATTGGGCGTTAGGCACTGGTGGCACAACACTGCAACTCCTCACAGATACTGTACTTGGAGCACAGCAATGAGCCCTGTTGCAAAGTATTGCTTCAAAAATTGTAATTACACGCCCCTGTTAAACAGGGGCTGAAAAATTGGGCGTTAGGCACTGGTGGCGGCACCCATAAACAAAAATGATCTTACAAGCTATCATCATCAATCGTATCATTGAGGACTCGGAGGAGGAGGATAGCCAGTCAACATAACAGCACAGGCACTCAGCATCAGCATCAGTCTTGAAGGGATGTGACATGTTAAAATCAATTAGTCTGTTATATCAGCATCAGGTGTGTGGTAGCTGGTGGTGATCCAAGACTGGTTCATCTTGATGAAAGTCAGTCGATCAACCGAGTCGGTGGACAGGCGCACCCTGTGATCCGTGACAAATCCTCCAGCAGCACTGAATGTGCGTTCCGAAAGAACGCTGGATGCAGGACAGGCCAGTAGCTCAATTGCATACTGTGCAAGCTCTGGCCAGTGATCCATCCTCAAGACCCAGTAAGCCAGAGGATTTTCGGTGGGGAAGGTGTCCAAGTCTGACCTTGCCCCTAGATATTCCTGCACCATGTTTATCAGACGCTGGCGATGGTTGCTGGAACCGATCATACTTTGGGGCTGCGGACTAAAGAATTGTCTGAACGCATCGGTCAGACGGCCACCTTCCCCACCGCTCCTTCTTTGACTGGCCGAAGCCTCAGCAACTCGTTGTCCAGGACCAGGAGTTTGCAACCTCCCAGTCTCTGGGAACGCGTTGCACAGACCTTTCTGCAAGGCCTCCCGGAGTTGTCTCATCCTCTGCTCCCTCTGCGACGGTAACATAAGGTCCGCAACCTTACCCTTGTACCGTGGATCAAGGAGAGTGGCCAGCCAGTAATGGTCCCTCTCCTTGATCCGAAGAATACGAGGATCCTTCCGCAGACTTTGCAGGATCAGGGAGGCCATGCAGCGTAGGTTTGCTGAGGCATTCGCTCCGGAGTCCTCTGGGTCACTAAGGACGACATGATCCGCAGCCACCTCCTCCCAGCCACGTACAAGTCCACTGGTTTCTTGGGACTGTAAATCATCCCTAAAAGACTGCTGCTGATGATGCTGAGTGCCAGCCTCCACCTCCATGCTGACACAATCCTCCTCCTCCTCCTCCTCCTCCTCCTCCTCCTCCTCTTCCTGTGCGATGGGTGGGACAGAAGGAACACTGTCTGGGTAAAGGGGGCCTTGAGAGGCAAGGAAGTCCTCCTCTTCCTGCCTCTGTTCTGCCTCAAGTGCCCTGTCCATTATTCCACGCAGCGTGTGCTCCAACAGGTGGACAAGAGGTACAGTGTCACTGATGCATGCACTGTCACTGCTCACCATCCTCGTGGCCTCCTCAAATGGTGCCAGGACAGTGCATGCATCCCTGATCATGCCCCACTGGCGTGGAGAAAAAAAACCAAGCTCCCCTGACCCTGTCCTGGTGCCGTAGTCGCACAGGTACTCATTGATGGCCCTCTGCTGCGTGTGCAGCCGCTGCAGCATGGCCAACGTTGAGTTCCACCTGGTGGGCATGTCACATATAAGGCGGTTCTTGGGCAGGTTCAACTCCTTTTGCAGCTCAGCCAGGCGAGCACTGGCATTATAAGATCTGCGGAAATGCACACAGACTTTCCTGGCCTGCCTCAGGACATCCTGTAAGCCCGGGTACCTGCCCAAGAAGCGCTGCACCACCAGGTTAAGGACGTGAGCCACACAGGGCACATGGGTCAGTTGTCCCTGTCGGAGGGCGGAGAGGAGGTTGGTGCCATTGTCGCAAACCACCATTCCTGGCTTAAGCTGGCGTGGCGTCAACCACCTCTCGGCCTGGCCCTGCAGAGCAGACAGGACCTCTGCCCCAGTGTGGCTTCTGTCCCCCAAACACACCAGCGCAAGCACGGCATGGCATCTTTTTGCCTGCGTACTTGCGTAGCCCCGTGAACGGCTACGGAGCACCGCTGGTTCATAGGACAAACCACAGGAAGAGGCCATGGAGGAAGAAGAAGAGGAGGGGGTGGAGGAGAGAGGTGTGTCACAACCAGTAGTAGCATTTTGGAGGCGTGGCGGTGGGACAACCTCCAACACTACTGCACCTTGTCCTGAATCCTTCCCAGCTGCCAAAAGAGTGACCCAATGGGCCGTGAAAGAAAGGTAACGTCCCTGTCCATGCCTGCTGGACCATGAGTCAGCGGTAATATGCACCTTACCGCTGACCGCCCTGTCCAGCGAGGCCAAGACATTGCCTTCCACATGCCGGTAGAGAGCCGGAATAGCCTTCCGTGAGAAAAAGTGGCGTTTGGGAACCTGCCACTGAGGAACTGCACATTGCACAAACTCACGGAAGGGGGCCGAGTCTACCAACTGAAAAGGCAGCAGTTGAAGCGCTAGCAATTTAGCCAAGCTAGCATTCAACCGCTGGGCATGTGGATGGCTGGGAGTGAACTTCTTTCGACGGTCCAGCAGCTGGGGCAGGGAAATTTGCCTGCTAGAATCGGACGTCGGTGTACTGCTAGCAGAGTGGGCGCAAGTACTTGGCTGTGACACACCTAATTCTACACCTTCATTCCTCTCAGTGCATGTTTCAGAGAGGACTGAAGTTATAGTGGGGTTGGAGATCCCAGCTGATGCGGTGCAAGGAGAGGTCCGCTTTGTTCTTTGGTGTGGGTCTTTGAGGTAGGCTTGCCAACGAGCTGCATGGCAGGTCAACATATGTCTGGTCAGGCATGTGGTACCCAAGCGGCTGATGTTTTGGCCACGCGATATACGCTTGAGACATATGTTGCAAACAGCAGCTGTGCGATCTGATGCACTAGCCTCAAAAAAGGCCCACACCAAAGAACTTTTTGAATGACGGGCAGAGGCAGCGCCCTGCACAGGCGGAGCTCTGCGGTGTGATTCCGTCGGTGTACTGCCCTTACGCTGGCCACCAAAGGGCATCCTGCCTCGTTGGAGATGTGCCTCCTCCTCATCCTCCTCCTCCTCCTCTCTCCTATTAGGCACCCACGTGGAGTCAGTGACCTCATCATCCCCTCCCTCCTCATCACTGGAGCCAATCTGGCAGTATGCTGCAGCTGCTGGAACATGACTGCCAGATTGGTGTCCTTCTTGAGCATCCCCTCTGTCTGCTCTCACGCTACTGCCTTCCTCTAGCTGGGTTTCATCATCAGACCCTTCGAAACGCTGGGCATCCTCCTGGAGCATGTACCCAACACTGTGCTGAAACAGTTCGGGGGACTCCTCAGGAGGAGGACATGGTGGGTCTAGGGAAGGAGTGACTGATGATTTGTCTGACATTGATACCAGGGAAGACGACGCTTTGGCAGCTGCTTTTCCAGTACCCTGAGCCTGGGTGAGAGAGGATGAGGAGGAGGAGGAGGGCTTGGTCATCCACTCTACCAAGTCTTCGGCATGATGTGGCTCAACATGTCCAGCTGCCGAAAAGAAGGACAAGCGTGTCCCATGGCCATGTGCTGATGACAATGCACCGCGTCCACGACCAGCACTGTTGCCCCCAGACACAGAGCCTGCTTGCCCTCTTTTATTGCCTCCTGACTGTCTGCCTCTCCTTGTTTGCCTTCCAGACATTCTAATAGATGGCCTGCAGGGAGATGGGAAAAAAGCAATAAGGGCTACCTTCAGGTGTCCTTCTCTGTCCCTTGAAACAAGGACTTGCAGAGTGAAATAAACTGACACTCTCCCTACCTACAGTTTTCTGTCCCTAGAATAAATGTTTTTTTTAATCACAATATAGCACAAGGACAATTCAGTCACTGTCCTTCCAGGTCCCTGGAAACAAGGACTTGCAGAGTGAAATAAACTGACACTCTCCCTACCTACAGTTTTCTGTCCCTAGAATAAATGTTTTTTTTAAGCACAATATAGCACAAGGACAATTCAGTCACTGTCCTTCCAGGTCCCTGGAAACAAGGACTTGCAGAGTGAAATAAACTGACACTCTCCCTACCTACAGTTTTCTGTCCCTAGAATAAATGTTTTTTTTAATCACAATATAGCACAAGGACAATTCAGTCACTGTCCTTCCAGGTCCCTGGAAACAAGGACTTGCAGAGTGAAATAAAAAAAAACTCTCCCTACCTACAGTTTTCTGTCCCTAGAATAAATGTTTTTTTTAATCACAATATAGCACAAGGACAATTCAGTCACTGTCCTTCCAGGTCCCTGGAAACAAGGACTTGCAGAGTGAAATAAACTGACACTCTCCCTACCTACAGTTTTCTGTCCCTAGAATAAATGTTTTTTTTAATCACAATATAGCACAAGGACAATTCAGTCACTGTCCTTCCAGGTCCCTGGAAACAAGGACTTGCAGAGTGAAATAAACTGACACTCTCCCTACCTACAGTTTTCTGTCCCTAGAATAAATGTTTTTTTTAAGCACAATATAGCACAAGGACAATTCAGTCACTGTCCTTCCAGGTCCCTGGAAACAAGGACTTGCAGAGTGAAATAAACTGACACTCTCCCTACCTACAGTTTTCTGTCCCTAGAATAAATGTTTTTTTTAATCACAATATAGCACAAGGACAATTCAGTCACTGTCCTTCCAGGTCCCTGGAAACAAGGACTTGCAGAGTGAAATAAACTGACACTCTCCCTACCTACAGTTTTCTGTCCCTAGAATAAATGTTTTTTTTAAGCACAATATAGCACAAGGACAATTCAGTCACTGTCCTTCCAGGTCCCTGGAAACAAGGACTTGCAGAGTGAAATAAACTGACACTCTCCCTACCTACAGTTTTCTGTCCCTAGAATAAATGTTTTTTTTAATCACAATATAGCACAAGGACAATTCACTCACTGTCCTTACAGGTCCCTGGAAACAAGGACTTGCAGAGTGAAAGAAACTGACACTCTCCCTACCTACAGTTTTCTGTCCCTAGAATAAATGTTTTTTTAAGCACAATATAGCACAAGGACAATTCACTCACTGTCCTTCCAGGTCCCTGGAAACAAGGACTTGCAGAGTGAAAGAAACTGACACTGTCCCTACCTACAGTTTTCTGTCCCTAGAATAAATGTTTTTTTTAAGCACACTATAGCACAAGCACAAAACACACTGACACTCTCCCTACCTATCCTTCTCTTTCCCTAAACTAAAGGAATCCAGGTTAAGCAAGAAAGAAATAACAGTCACTGTCCCTGCCTATGCTGCTCTATCCCTGCTCCGGAACACACTACACTAGGCCGCCGTGCTGGCGGCCTTTTATAGTGTGGGGCGTGTACTAAACACCCTCAGCAATAATTGGCCACAGGCATCCTGCCTGTGGCCAATCATTGCTCTCCTCGCTGCCGGCGCTGTGATTGGCCAAGCATGCGGGGTCACAGTGCATGCTTGGCCAATCACAGCGCCTGGATGACACTGCGATGGCGTAGTGCATTGTGGGCCGTTCGCGTCACTCGAATTTGGCGCGAACGGCCCAAATCGTTCGATCTTCGTCGAACGATCGAACAGCCGATGTTCGAGTCGAACGTATGTTCGACTCGAACACGAAGCTCATCCCTAGTTATTGACAATCACCTGCCTGGACTGGGTTGTTTTATGGAGTAGACCATATACACTGAATAAAATTAAAGCGGAGTTCCACCAAAAAATGGAACTTCCGCTTTAAGTGATGGTGACCCCCTGATATACCACATTTGGCATGTCATTTTTTTTGGGGGGGGCTGCGGGGAACCCAGTATTTACGGGCACCCAGCTCCCACTTCCTCCTTTGGCTCCATGGTGCCAGAAGGAAGTTCACTTCTCCCCCCTCCCTCCCTGCAATCTTCTGGGACACATCACAGGTCCCAGAAGATTGCCCGGCCATTCACAGCACGCATGCCAGGCTCCCACAGTTAGAATTCCGGCGCCACGGAGAGGAGGGGGAGAGGAGCGAGGCTTTGTGCACCCGCATCGCTGGACCGTGGGACAGGCGAGTGTCTGATTATTAAAAGTCAGCAGCTACACCTTTTGTAGCTGCTGACTTTTAAATGAGTGGAACTCCGCTTTAAGAATATTTGTGTTTTTTGTTCCTGGATATCAATAGAACAACCACTCCTGGACATCGCAATCTAATGACCAAAGATGTTTAAGAATCCAGGTGCCAGAAGTAGCTTCCCCCAGGGTCATATCTATATTTTAGGTCTCTGTCTCTCACTTAATTTCTCTAAGGTTTGGTATTATACAGTAACAGGCTGACAGAGCAGGGTCATTGAATTTCTGAAGCCAGGCAGAGCAAGTGGTTTTCTAGTGTTGTTGCTTACCAGGAAATGTCATATTTTATCTAACCTTTAAATAAGTTACTGGACAGTGACATCCACAAACCTGAAAATAGCTATGGAAATAATAAATGCCAGAAGTAGACTTGGGCTGATTATGATAATAGTGGAAAATATAATAATAACAGCAGCAATAACGATAGTAAAGTATGTATTGTGCATCATGTTTTAATTCATATTATTATTGTGATACATTCTAGCTCCTAATGAGGATTCTACACTGTAAGATAAGCTCAAAAAGAAAAAAAGGACTAGTCACCAGTATTGCCTTTAGGCTCCCTGTAGCTGATATCCCCCCCCCCTTTAAGGATTTACTGTCTTGTCTCGTGTGTCTTTGCAGAGGTGGCCTATTTGGTAGAGAAATAAGGCTTAGGTTCCTCAGGGACTGAGAAAAGAGGAAAGTACCAACTAAGTTTGGCATTAAACCATATTCATTTGTTAAAATTACAATTGGCAACTCACTTATGTAGCACCCACTACCTTTTGGTAGGTGCTAGAATGAGATTTACTAGGTTTCAGGTATCAGTACAGGCAAATTTGGGCAGGCCTGTGCACTAGGCTAGACCTGTTTGTTTTGGTCTGGGACTGGGAGTGTTTAGGGTAGCAGTGGGTGTGGCCACCTGTGCTCTGGTTCTGAGACGCCTCCCCTGTCTCTAGGGAGTTTGTTCTAGGGAAGGAGGCAGGGCCTGGGATTGAAGTGGCAGGCAGTTCATGTGGGAGCCCTGACCAATCCCTACTTGGTATTGGCAGGCCTCCTATATAAGCTGAGGTAACATGCCACTGGGGGGGATTGTCGGCAGAGAGAAGTGGAGGATGGAGTACTAGACAGTGGCAGGGGCCCTACCCCCATCTGGGGGGGGGGGGGTGAGGCCCAGCGGAGGAGCCCGGTAGAGGGACTGGAGACTGTTGGAACGTATGTCCAGATAAATTCCTCCATTATGGATTCGGGGCGGAAAAAGGTTGGTGAGTGTACCACAGGGAGTCTGTGAGGGAGCTTCGTCATTACAAGGCCAGTGATGAGGAGTCCTGGATCAGAGGAGAGAAAGAGACTGTGGGGAAGTTTGTCAAATCGATGTCGCCTGATGGTGCAAGATTTGCAAGTAGGGCTATCTGAGATCTGTAGTCCATCTCCAAGTACAAACTGTTAAACTACTAGGCCCCCCTAGGGGTTCTGCAGGCCTCGGGCCTAGTACTGTACTGTAACTACGCAGTCAAATACCACCAAGTACAACCAATTACAGAAACTACTAGGACTTATTCAGAGTGAGGCCTGAATAGGGCGGGACAGGAGTACTAATTTGTGACAGGAAAGTGATCTGCAGGAGGAGAAGTGTCCTGAGGTATCTGAGGTGAAAAGTTTGTTAGAATTAGGGTCCGCTATTTTATTCCATCTGAGGAGTGTAACATATAGACCGCTATATTATTCATGAAGATAATAAGTAAACCATTTGTGCATGTAAAGCTGGATCCACTTTAACATGACAAATACTAACATGTTCTATGAGTATTCCATATTCTCCTTACCCATCCTAGTTATATGCCCCAAATAAACAAAACAAAACAATGCAAATGACTGTTCATTGTCTTTGAGGTGATAGATGAAGGTCTGGCAGCAGGGTGTATTGGTGGATGTTTGTAACTCGTAGTAACCTACCGCTACACTTATATTAAAATAAAAGCTCGCTCTTCAAATAACCAAAAATTCCCTTTTCCCCAAGATGGCATCACGGAGGCGAAGAAGGAGCTGTCCCCGCCAAGACTAAAGCAAAGTCTAAGGCTCTGAAGGCCAAAAGAGCCGTGCTAAAAGGAGTACACAAGAACAAAATCCAAACTGCTCCTACAGAAAAGTGCCCCCACAAGGAACAAGCTTGACTATTATTCCATCATTAAGTTCCCTCTCATCAGTGAGTCCAGTATGAAGAAGATTGAGGACAATAACACTGGTTTTCATTGTCGATGTCAAAGCAAACAAGCACCAGGTTAAACAAGCCATGAAGAAGCTGCACGACATTTATGTGGCCAAAGTGAACACCCTCATTAGACCAGATGGTGAGAAGAAGGCAAACGTTTGTCTTGCTCCCGATTATGATGCTCTAGATGTTGCTAGTAGCAAGATTGGCATCATATGAACCTGCTGGCACAAGTTCTGTACAGAAATAAATCCATAAAAATAAAAAAAAACATAACCGCTTGTATCCCCATAAGCACCTGTCCCGTCATGAATACTAGTCAGCTGTCAGCTCACTAGACTTGGCTCTGAACTCTTTTAGGGAGCCCCGATGTATCCGGAACCAAGCTGGATGGAACACATAGACAGAGCGGGGCAGAAGTGATGCCACAAAAGGGTGGTTCAGTAAGGAAGAGGTGTGGCTACACCTTTCGGTGCAGGCACACTCCTTTCTCAAGCTGTAGTGTGCTTAACTCCTTGTGTGCCGATCATCCATTCATGTGTTGGTTACTCATGACTGTCCAGCCTCCAAATGACATGTGGGCTTAAGACTGGTTGTGAAATAGTTAAAGATGAATTCCAGGTATGGCATATGTTTATATAGTTACATTGGACCAGCTTGGACCAACTACCGTATGTAACAATGTACAGTATATACCATGCCATACAAATACCTCTGGAAGCTGGAAAGCACTGAAGTAGACACCTCTACTCCAGAGATCCCCACTTGCTCCCAGTTCCTATGCTGTATGGAAGCTAAGCCCAAAAAGACAAGGGACTAGGTACCAGTATTTCATTTAGGCTTTCTGCTCTGCCCTGCCTCTCCACCTCATCCAATCAGAGAACACTTTGCATTCATTCAGAACATTCTCTAAAAGACACCTATGCCCAGCAGCTGACCTCCTGGGTTCAGAATGCATCAGGCAAGCCACCTAGCATGGGACCTGAAAACAAGTGGAGATCATTGGAGTGATGCTGTTTACTTCAGTGATTTACAGACTCCAAGGCCATCGGTCAGATATAACTATTTAAAAATATACCATGCCAGGAAATCATCTTTGAGAAGCAGCAGGAGGGGTAGAGGATCAACAGAATGAATGAGGCAGAAGCATGGAGATCCTTGCATTTTAGGTCCTCAGGTGTGGCTTCTTCTCTTAAAGGTAGCAATAAGCAGCACAGTAGTGTCAAAACCAAAACTCCAAACTGCAAAGCCATTCTCATGGCAACCTCTAGTCGTCCAGAAGAATATGGCCCTTTCGTATTTACGAAATAGGACTGGGTCATGCATGTACATGTACAGTAATAAGAGGACATGACCGGGACATGTTGATGCAAATCTGGGCAAGACTGCATAGTGAACATCGCAGGAGAAAATAGAGAAATATTTTAACAAGCAGACTGCATTCACAGGGGCTGGGGGTTTACTTAACTACTTCAGCTTTTGTGCCCTTTTACCATTTTTGGACCTGAGCATTTTAAACATTCCTATTATTCCTACTATGGGCATGTTTATTCAGCAATAACATTGGCATTACTTAAAATAACAAAGTAATACATACATTGTAGAACAATGTTATCTATAGACATAAAGTCAATAAATAATTTAAATCCATTTTATTTATAATTTGACCAGTGATAGTTTTAAAGTTACAGTAAAAAAAAGTACATATTTTATTCTATAATTTTTCCAGTTTAAAAAGACAATAAAATGATGTTTCAGGTACAAAGTATCGCAAAGTTATGTGCAAGCTTAAAAAAGTTTTTTTTTGCACATTTTTTTGTGAAAAAATAACACACAAATTAAATGTAAAGGAAAAAAATTTAAATACCGATCGTATAAATAGAAATACAAAAAATAAGTCAATAGGCAGAAAAATGATAGCTATGGGGAGGAAAGAGTTAACCATAGCTTATTAGGGTTAACTAAAGGTTAACGAGGGGTTAAATAGGAATACGTTTTATTTATAAAAACATACTTGTAAGGTTTCTTCAATCTCAGCCATATGCAGATGAAAGGTCACATCTTTGATCTACATACTGTATGCATAAAATAGAAACTACAGTGTAATACATTGTTACATAAATACTTAAAGGGGTTGTAAAGGTTCGTTTTTTTATTTTCTAAATAGGTTCCTTTAAGCTAGTGCATTGTTGGTTCACTTACCTTTTCCTTAGATTTACCTTCTAAATATTTTTTTTTTTTTTCTTTGTCTGAATTTCTCACTTCCTGTTCCTCCTCAGTAAGCTGTTCAGTAAGCTGTTCTGGTTGACTCCACACCACTCGGATGATGGTGTGAAGTTTAGTGAGGAGAAACAGGAAGTGAGAAATTCAGACAAAGAAAAAAAACATTTAGAAGGTAAATCAAAGGAAAAGGTAAACCAACAATGCACTAGCTTAAAGGAACCTATTTAGAAAATAAAAAACGAACCTTTACAACCCCTTTAATGACATTTGCAAGCAACTTTCTGCAAGTGTCATTCTTGTAATTTTACATAGTAGTTGCTACATTTTTAAAGACCATTTCTGGTAATAATGACAAGGGCAGCAGTGGCAGGAAGAGAGGAGCTGGACATAGAAGATACTTCCTATAAACTTTTTTGGTGCTTTTTAGTACGTATCATCTACATCTAGTGGGCCTAAGGGACACATATACTCAAAGTTAAGTCATCCTTTAAAGAAAATTTCAGATTTAAATGACTAGAAATACTTTTAAATATGATAAAATGTTAAAGCTTTTATCAGATTTTAGTGATTGGCTTTACTTATACTTCTACCTTTTTACTAGGGATACCCGGTTCGGTTCGCATCCAGAACATGCGAACGGACCGAAAGTTTGCGCAAACTTTCAAACACCGTTAAAGTCTTTGGGACTCGAACGTGAGAAATCAAAAGTGTGAATTTTAAAGGCTAATATGCAAGTTATTGTCCTAAAAAGTGTTTGGGGACCCGGGTCCTGCCCCAGGGGACATGTATCAATGGCAAAAAAAGTTTTAAAAACGGCTGTTTTTTCGGGAGCAGTAATTTTAATGATGCTAAAAGTGGAAAAAAAAAGTGAAATATTCCTTTAAATATCATACCTGGGGGGTGTCTATAGTATGCCTGTGAAGTGGCACGTGTTTCCCATGTTTACAACAGTCCCTGCACAAAATTACATTTCTAAAAGAATAAAAGTCATTTAAAACTGCTTGCGGCTTTAATGTAATGTTGAGTGCCGGCAATATAGATGAGAATTATTGAGAAAAATGGCATGGGTACTCCCCCTCACCCCCAGCCCATTACCAGACCCTTTGGGTCTTGTATGGATATTAAGGGGAACCCGGCACCCAAATTAAAAAAGAAAAGGCGTGGGGCCTATATACTCTTCTTAATAGTAGGGATGAGCTTCGAGTTCGAGTCGAACTCATGTTCGACTCGAACATTGCCTGTTCGCCCGTTCGTCGAACAGCGAACAAATTGGGGTGTTCGCGGCAAATTCGAAAAGTCTATGGGAGAAATCTAAAGTGCTAATTATAAAGGCTTATATGCAAGTTATTGTCCTAAAAAGTGTTTGGGGACCCGGGTCCTGCCCCAGGGGACATGTATCAATGCAAATTTTTTTTTTAAAAACGGCTGTTTTTTCGGGAGCAGTGATTTTAATAATGCTTAAAGTGAAACAATAAAAGTGAAATATTCCTTTAAATTTCGTACCTGGGGGGTGTGTATGATATGCATGTAAAGTGGCGCATGTTTCCCGTGCTTAGAACTGTCCCTGCACAAAGTGTCATTTTTGAAGGAAAAAAAGTCATTTAAAACTCACTCGCGGCTATTAATGAATTGTCGGCTTTTATCAATACATACAAAAGTCATTGATAAAAAAAAAAAAAAAGCGTGGGGGTCCCCCAGAATTCAATTACCAGGCCCTTTAGGTCTGGAATGGATATTAAGGGGAACCCCGCCGCAAATTAAAAAAAAATGGCGTGGGGTTCCCCCAAATATCCATACCAGGCCCTTCAGATCTGGCATGGATTTTAAGGGAAACTCCACCCCAAATTTTTAAAAAAATGGCGTGGAGTCCCCCCAAAAATCCATACCAGACCCTTATCCAAGCACACAACCTGGCCGGCCGCAGGGGAAAAGGGGGGGACGAGAGCGCCCCCCCTCCCTCCTGAACCGTACCAGGCCACATGCCCTCAACATGGGGAGGATGTCCCCATGTTGATGGGGACAAGGGCCTCATCCCCACAACCCTTGCCCAGTGGTTGTGGGGGTCTGCGGGCAGGGGGCTTATCGGAATCTGGAAGACCCCTTTAACAAAGGGGACCCCCAGATCCCGGCCCCCCCTATATGAATTGGTAAAATTGGTGTAAATTTAAATTACACAGTGAAGGAAGTTCCCCGCTCAGGCCAATGACGTAGGCGGGTCCGACATACCGAGGGGGCGGACCTGATGGGGAACTTCTCTCACTTTGGTAATACATGTATAGACCCGCCCCTTGTCATGTTCCGCCTCTGGTCCGCTGAGCGGACCTGATGGGGAACTTTAGAAGGGGCGGGTCTATACATTTAAAACACTGAGGAGGAAGTTCCCCATCAGGTCCGCTCAGGCAAAACCAGTGAAGGACAACGCTGGACATCGGATCGCCGCGGGACACTGGATTTCATCGCTGGAATGTTTTTTGTTTTTTTTTAATAAAGGACTTTTTCAAGGTGTTTGTGTGTTTTTTTTGTCATTTTTTTACGCTTTCTTCGTGAAATGGTAGGGGTACAATGTACCCCTTACCAATTCACATAGGGGGTGGGATCTGGGGGTCCCCTTTGTTAAAGGGGTCTTCCAGATTCCGATAAGCCCCCTGCCCGCAGACCCCCACAACCACCGGGCAAGGGTTGTGGGGATGAGGCCCTTGTCCCCATCAACATGGGGACATCCTCCCCATGTTGAGGGCATGTGGCCTGGTACGGTTCAGGAGGGAGGGGGGGGTCTCCTCCCTCCCTTTTCCCCTGCTGCTCGGATAAGGGTCTGGTATGGATTTTTGGGGGGACTCCACGCCATTTTTTTTTTAAATTTGGGGTGGAGTTTCCCTTAAAATCCATGCCAGATCTCAAGGGCCTGGTATGGATATTTAGGGGGAACCCCACGCCATTTTTTTTTATTTGCGGCGGGGTTCCCCTTAATATCCATTCCAGACCTGAAGGGCCTGATAATTGAATTCTGGGGGACCCCCGCGCTTTTTTTTTTATCAATGACTTTTGTATGTATTGATAAAAGCCGACAATTCATTATTAGCCGCGAGTGAGTTTTAAATGACTTTTTTTCCTTCAAAAATGACACTTTGTGCAGGGACAGTTCTAAGCACGGGAAACATGCGCCACTTTACATGCATATCATACACACCCCCCAGGTACGAAATTTAAAGGAATATTTCACTTTTATTTTTTAATTTTAAGCATTATTAAAATCACTGCTCCCGAAAAAAACGTTTTTAAAACTTCTTTTTGCATTGATACATGTCCCCTGGGGCAGGACCCGGGTCCCCAAACACTTTTTAGGACAATAACTTGCATATAAGCCTTTATAATTAGCACTTTAGATTTTGAACGTTCGAGTCCATTGTATTTAATAGGGTTCTAAAGTTCACACGAACATTTTGTCTGTTCGCAGGTTCTTGTGCGAACCGAACAGGGGGGTGTTCGGCTCATCCCTGCTTAATAGCAGTATACAGGCGGTCCCAAGAAAGACAGGGACTGTAGGTTTGTTCTTAAGTTGAATCTGTTTGTAATTTGGAACAGGTACATTTTGTAAGTGTAGCTACAGCCAAAAAATCAATTTTTAAGCTTTTTGGATATCCTAGGGAAGGGTTATCACCCCTGTAACATTTGTGTTGCTGTCTGTGCCCCTGTTCAGAAGATTTCACCTCACTTTCTGGCCCAATGACAATTGGATTTTTAAAATTTGGGTTTTTTAGGGAAACAAGAATTGGTGATAAAACATCAGTGGAGACACTTTTTTCCCATATTAACTCTTACTGGTGAGAGTTTCCCTTCCCAGGGGTAGATTTCCTTTCACTTCCTGTTGTCTCCCTCCGTTTGTACGTAGGAGTCGTTTGTAAGTCGGATGTTTGAATATAGGTGCCTGCCCTATATACTCTGCAGAAATTTGGGCCTTAGGTGTTGGTGTTGCCACAACACTGTAAGCCCTCACAGTTACTCTTGATGGGCGCAGGAACGGGCCCTGCTGTGAAATATTAGATCAAGAATTGTAATTACATGCCCCTGTTGAACAGGGTCAGAAAAATTGGGCCTTTGGTGGTGGTGGTGGTGGTGTTGCCACAACACTGTAAGCCCTCACAGTTACTATTGGTGGTCACAGGAACGGGCCCTGCTGTGAAATATTAGATCAAGAATAGTAATTACATGCCCCTGTTGAACAGGGGCAGAAAAATTGTGCCTTAGGCACTGGTGCTGGTGCCACAACACTGCAACCCCTCACAGATACTCTAGTTGGAGCGTAGGAATGAGCCCTGCTGCAAAGTATTACAGCAAAAATTGTAATTACACGCCCCTGTTAAACAGGGGCAGAAAAAATGGGGCTTAGACACTGGTGCTGATGCCACAACACTGCAACCCCACACAGATACTCTAGTTGGAGCGCAGAAATGAGCCCTGCTGCAAAGTATTACAGCACGAATTGTAATTACACGCCCCTGTTGAACAGGGGCAGAAAAAATTGGCCTTAGGCACTGGTGCTGGTGCCACAACACTGCAACCCCTCACAGATACTCTAGTTGGAGCACAGGAATGAGCCCTGCTGCAAAGTATTACAGCAAGAATTGTAATTACACGCCCCTGTTGAACAGGGGCAGAAAAATTGGGCCTTAGCCACTGGTGGCGGTGCCCAGAACCAAAAATGTTCTTACAAGCTATCAACATGAACATTGAGGAGGAAGAGGATAGTTACTCAGCATAACAGGATAGTCACTCAGCATCAGCATAGGCAGTCTTGAAGGGTTCTCACATTCATAAAAAAATTATTTGGTTACATCAGCATCAGGTGCTTGGTAGCTGGTGATCCAAGACTGATTCATTTTTATGAAGGTGAGCCGATTGACCGAGTCGGTGGACAGGCGCATCCTGTGATCGGTTACAAAGCCTCCAGCAGCACTGAATGTGCGTTCCGAAAGAATGCTGGATGCAGGACAGGCCAGTAGCTCAATTGCATACTGTGCAAGCTCTGGCCAGTGATCCATCCTCAAAACCCAATAACCCAGAGGATTTTCGGTGGGAAAGGTGTCCAAGTCTGATCTTGCCCCTAGGTATTCCTGCACCATGTAAATCAGACGCTGGCGATGGTTGCTGGAACCGATCATACCATGGGGCTAGGGATGGGCTTCGTGTTCGAGTCGAACATACATTCGACTCGAACATCGGCTGTTCGATCGTTCGACGAAGATCGAACGATTTGGGCCGTTCGCGCCAAATTCGAGTGACGCGAACGGCCCACAATGCACTACGCCATCGCAGTGTCATCCAGGCGCTGTGATTGGCCAAGCATGCACTGTGACCCCGCATGCTTGGCCAATCACAGCGCCGGCAGCGAGGAGAGCAATGATTGGCCACAGGCAGGATGCCTGTGGCCAATTATTGCTGAGGGTGTTTAGTACACGCCCCACACTATAAAAGGCCGCCAGCACGGCAGCCTAGTGTAGTGTGTTCCGGAGCAGGGAAAGAGAAGCATAGGCAGGGACAGTGACATTTTTTTTTCTTGCTTAACCTGGATTCCTTTAGTTTAGGGAAAGAGAAGGATAGGTAGGGAGAGTGTCAGTCTGTTTTACTGTGCTAAACCTTGTTTGTAGGGACAGGGAAGGACAGTGAGGGAAATTCTCATTGTGCTATACTGTGCTAAAGCATTCCTCATCAACCATCTTTAAAAAAAAAAAATTATAGGGACAGAAAACTATAGGTAGGGAGAGTGTCAGTGTGTTTTATTGTGCTAAACCTTGTTTGTAGGGACAGGGAAGGACAGTGAGGGAAATTCTCATTGTGCTATACTGTGCTAAAGCATTCCTCATCAACCATCTTTAAAAAAATTTTTTTATAGGGACAGAAAACTATAGGTAGGGAGAGTGTCAGTGTGTTTTACTGTGCTAAACCTTGTTTGTAGGGACAGGGAAGGACAGTGAGGGAAATTCTCATTGTGCTATACTGTGCTAAAGCATTCCTCATCAACCATCTTTAAAAAAACATTTTTTATAGGGACAGAAAACTATAGGTAGGGAGAGTGTCAGTGTGTTTTACTGTGCTAAACCTTGTTTGTAGGGACAGGGAAGGACAGTGAGGGAAATTCTCATTGTGCTATACTGTGCTAAAGCATTCCTCATCAACCATCTTTAAAAAAAAAAAAATTATAGGGACAGAAAACTATAGGTAGGGAGAGTGTCAGTGTGTTTTACTGTGCTAAACCTTGTTTGTAGGGACAGGGAAGGACAGTGAGGGAAATTCTCATTGTGCTATACTGTGCTAAAGCATTCCTCATCAACCATCTTTAAAAAAAATTTTTTATAGGGACAGAAAACTATAGGTAGGGAGAGTGTCAGTGTGTTTTACTGTGCTAAACCTTGTTTGTAGGGACAGGGAAGGACAGTGAGGGAAATTCTCATTGTGCTATACTGTGCTAAAGCATTCCTCATCAACCATCTTTAAAAAAACATTTTTTATAGGGACAGAAAACTATAGGTAGGGAGAGTGTCAGTGTGTTTTACTGTGCTAAACCTTGTTTGAAGGGACAGGGAAGGACAGTGAGGGAAATTCTCATTGTGCTATACTGTGCTAAAGCATTCCTCATCAACCATCTTTAAAAAAAAAAAAATATAGGGACAGAAAACTATAGGTAGGGAGAGTGTCAGTGTGTTTTACTGTGCTAAACCTTGTTTGTAGGGACAGGGAAGGACAGTGAGGGAAATTCTCATTGTGCTATACTGTGCTAAAGCATTCCTCATCAACCAACTTTAAAAAAAAAAATTTATAGGGACAGAAAACTATAGGTAGGGAGAGTGTCAGTGTGTTTTACTGTGCTAAACCTTGTTTGTAGGGACAGGGAAGGACAGTGAGGGAAATTCTCATTGTGCTATACTGTGCTAAAGCATTCCTCATCAACCATCTTTAAAAAAACATTTTTTATAGGGACAGAAAACTATAGGTAGGGAGAGTGTCAGTGTGTTTTACTGTGCTAAACCTTGTTTGTAGGGACAGGGAAGGACAGTGAGGGAAATTCTCATTGTGCTATACTGTGCTAAAGCATTCCTCATCAACCATCTTTAAAAAAACATTTTTTATAGGGACAGAAAACTATAGGTAGGGAGAGTGTCAATGTGTTTTACTGTGCTACACCTTGTTTGTAGGGACAGGGAAGGACAGTGAGGGAAATTCTCATTGTGCTATACTGTGCTAAAGCATTCCTCATCAACCATCTTTAAAAAAACATTTTTTATAGGGACAGAAAACTATAGGTAGGGAGAGTGTCAGTGTGTTTTACTGTGCTAAACCTTGTTTGTAGGGACAGGGAAGGACAGTGAGGGAAATTCTCATTGTGCTATACTGTGCTAAAGCATTCCTCATCAACCATCTTTAAAAAAACATTTTTTATAGGGACAGAAAACTATAGGTAGGGAGAGTGTCAGTGTGTTTTACTGTGCTAAACCTTGTTTGTAGGGACAGGGAAGGACAGTGAGGGAAATTCTCATTGTGCTATACTGTGCTAAAGCATTCCTCATCAACCATCTTTAAAAAAAAAAATTTATAGGGACAGAAAACTATAGGTAGGGAGAGTGTCAGTGTGTTTTACTGTGCTAAACCTTGTTTGTAGGGACAGGGAAGGACAGTGAGGGAAATTCTCATTGTGCTATACTGTGCTAAAGCATTCCTCATCAACCATCTTTAAAAAAAAAAAAAATTATAGGGACAGAAAACTATAGGTAGGGAGAGTGTCAGTGTGTTTTACTGTGCTAAACCTTGTTTGTAGGGACAGGGAAGGACAGTGAGGGAAATTCTGATTGTGCTATACTGTGCTAAAGCATTCCTCATCAACCATCTTTGAAATCCTTGTTTTTTGGACAGTCAGGGAAATTGTCATTGTGCTATTCTGTGCGAAAGCAATCATCCTCAACCAGATTTAGAAATCCTTAAGTAAAGGGACAGAGAAGGACACCTGAAGGTAGCCCTTATTGCTTTTTTTCCCATCTCCCTGCAGGCCATCCATTAGAATGTCTGGAAGGCAAACAAGGAGAGGCAGACAGTCAGGAGGCAATAAAAGAGGGCAAGCAGGCTCTGCGTCTGGGGGCAACAGTGCTGGTCGTGGACGCGGTGCATTGTCATCAGCACATGGCCATGGGACACGCTTGTCCTTCTTTTCGGCAGCTGAACATGTTGAGCCACATCATGCCGAAGACTTGGTAGAGTGGATGACCAAGCCCTCCTCCTCCTCCTCATCCTCTCTCACCCAGGCTCAGGGTACTGGCAAAGCAGCTGGCAAAGCGTCCTCTTCCCTGGTATCAATGTCAGACTCATCATCAGTCACTCCTTCCCTAGACCCACCATGACCTCCTCCTGAGGAGTCCCCCGAACTGTTTGAGCACAGTGTTGGGTACATGCTCCAGGAGGATGCCCAGCGTTTCGAAGGGTCTGATGATGAAACCCAGCTAGAGGAAGGCAGTAGCGTGAGAGCAGACAGAGGGGATGCTCAAGAAGGACACCAATCTGGCAGTCATGTTCCAGCAGCTGCAGCATACTGCCAGATTGGCTCCAGTGATGAGGAGGGAGGGGATGATGAGGTCACTGACTCCAGGTGGGTGCCTAATAGGAGAGAGGAGGAGGAGGAGGATGAGGAGGAGGCACATCTCCAACGAGGCAGGATGCCCTTTGGTGGCCAGCGTAAGGGCAGTACACCGACGGAATCACACCGCAGAGCTCCGCCTGTGCAGGGCGCTGCCTCTGCCCGTCATTCAAAAAGTTCTTTGGTGTGGGCCTTTTTTGAGGCTAGTGCATCAGATCGCACAGCTGCTGTTTGCAACATATGTCTCAAGCGTATATCGCGTGGCCAAAACATCAGCCGCTTGGGTACCACATGCCTGACCAGACATATGTTGACCTGCCATGCAGCTCGTTGGCAAGCCTACCTCAAAGACCCACACCAAAGAACAAAGCGGACCTCTCCTTGCACCGCATCAGCTGGGATCTCCAACCCCACTATAACTTCAGTCCTCTCTGAAACATGCACTGAGAGGAATGAAGGTGTAGAATTAGGTGTGTCACAGCCAAGTACTTGCGGCCACTCTGCTAGCAGTACACCGACGTCCGATTCTAGCAGGCAAATTTCCCTGCCCCAGCTGCTGGACCGTCGAAAGAAGTTCACTCCCAGCCATCCACATGGCCAGCGGTTGAATGCTAGCTTGGCTAAATTGCTAGCGCTTCAACTGCTGCCTTTTCAGTTGGTAGACTCGGCCCCCTTCCGTGAGTTTGTGCAATGTGCGGTTCCTCAGTGGCAGGTTCCCAAACGCCACTTTTTCTCACGGAAGGCTATTCCGGCTCTCTACCGACATGTGGAAGGCAATGTCTTGGCCTCGCTGGACAGGGCGGTCAGCGGTAAGGTGCATATTACCGCTGACTCATGGTCCAGCAGGCATGGACAGGGACGTTACCTTTCTTTCACGGCCCATTGGGTCACTCTTTTGGCAGCTGGGAAGGATGCAGGACAAGGTGCAGTAGTGTTGGAGGTTGTTCCACTGCCACGCCTCCAAAATGCTACTACTGGTTGTGACACACCTCTCTCCTCCACCCCCTCCTCTTCTTCTTCCTCCATGGCCTCTTCCTGTGCTTTGTCCTCTGAACCAGCGGTGCTCCGTAGGCGTTCAAGGGGCTACGCAAGTACGCAGGCAAAAAGATGCCATGCCGTGCTTGCGCTGGTGTGTTTGGGGGACAGAAGCCACACTGGGGCAGAGGTCCTGTCTGCTCTGCAGGGCCAGGCCGAGAGGTGGTTGACGCCACGCCAGCTTAAGCCAGGAATGGTGGTTTGCGACAATGGCACCAACCTCCTCTCCGCCCTCCGACAGGGACAACTGACCCATGTGCCCTGTGTGGCTCACGTCCTTAACCTGGTGGTGCAGCGGTTCTTGGGCAGGTACCCGGGCTTACAGGATGTCCTGAGGCAGGCCAGGAAAGTCTGTGTGCATTTCCGCAGATCTTATAATGCCAGTGCTCGCCTGGCTGAGCTGCAAAAGGAGTTGAACCTGCCCAAGAACCGCCTTATATGTGACATGCCCACCAGGTGGAACTCAACGTTGGCCATGCTGCAGCGGCTGCACATGCAGCAGAGGGCCATCAATGAGTACCTGTGCGACTACGGCACCAGGACAGGGTCAGGGGAGCTTGGTTTTTTTTCTCCACGCCAGTGGGGCATGATCAGGGATGCATGCACTGTCCTGGCACCATTTGAGGAGGCCACGAGGATGGTGAGCAGTGACAGTGCATGCATCAGTGACACTGTACCTCTTGTCCACCTGTTGGAGCACACGCTGCGTGGAATAATGGACAGGGCACTTGAGGCAGAACAGAGGCAGGAAGAGGAGGACTTCCTTGCCTCTCAAGGCCCCCTTTACCCAGACAGTGTTCCTTCTGTCCCACCCATCGCACAGGAAGAGGACGAGGAGGAGGAGGAGGATTGTGTCAGCATGGAGGTGGAGCCTGGCACTCAGCAGCATCAACAGCAGCAGTCTTTTAGGGATGATTTACAGTCCCAAGAAACCCGTGGACTTGTACGTGGCTGGGAGGAGGTGGCTGCGGATCATGTCGTCCTTAGTGACCCAGAGGACTCCGGACCGAATGCCTCAGCTAACCTACGCTGCATGGCCTCCCTGATCCTGCAAAGTCTGCGGAAGGATCCTCGTATTCTTCGGGTCAAGGAGAGGGACCATTACTGGCTGGCCACTCTCCTTGATCCACGGTACAAGGGTAAGGTTGCGGAACTTATGTTACCGTCGCAGAGGGAGCAGAGGATGAGACAACTCCGGGAGGCCTTGCAGAAAGGTCTGTGCAACGCGTTCCCAGAGACTGGGAGGTTACAAACTCCTGGTCCTGGACAACGAGTTGCTGAGGCTTCGGCCAGTCAAAGAAGGAGCGGTGGGGAAGGTGGCCGTCTGACCGATGCGTTCAGACAATTCTTTAGTCCGCAGCCCCAAAGTATGATCGGTTCCAGCAACCATCGCCAGCGTCTGATAAACATGGTGCAGGAATATCTAGGGGCAAGGTCAGACTTCGACACCTTCCCCACCGAAAATCCTCTGGCTTACTGGGTCTTGAGGATGGATCACTGGCCAGAGCTTGCACAGTATGCAATTGAGCTACTGGCGTGTCCTGCATCCAGCGTTCTTTCGGAACGCACATTCAGTGCTGCTGGAGGATTTGTCACGGATCACAGGGTGCGCCTGTCCACCGACTCGGTTGATCGACTGACTTTCATCAAGATGAACCAGTCTTGGATCACCACCAGCTACCACACACCTGATGCTGATATAACAGACTAATTGATTTTAACATGTCACATCCCTTCAAGACTGATGCTGATGCTGAGTGCCTGTGCTGTTATGTTGACTGGCTATCCTCCTCCTCCGAGTCCTCAATGATACGATTGATGATGATAGCTTGGAAGATCATTTTTGTTTATGGGTGCCGCCACCAGTGCCTAACGCCCAATTTTTCAGCCCCTGTTTAACAGGGGCGTGTAATTACAATTTTTGAAGCAATACTTTGCAACAGGGCTCATTGCTGTGCTCCAAGTACAGTATCTGTGAGGAGTTGCAGTGTTGTGCCACCAGTGCCTAAGGCCCAATTTTTCAGCCCCTGTTTAACAGGGGCGTGTAATTACAATTTTTGAAGCAATACTTTGCAACAGGGCTCATTGCTGTGCTCCAAGTACAGTATCTGTGAGGGGTTGCAGTGTTGTGCCACCAGTGCCTAAGGCCCAATTTTTCAGCCCCTGTTCAACAGGGGCATGTAATTACAATTCTTGATCTAATAATTCACAGCAGGGCCCATTGCTGCACCCACCAAGAGTAACTCTGAGGGCTTACAGTGTTGTGGCAACGCCACCACCACCACCACCACGAAAGGCCCAATTTTTCAGCCCCTGTTCAAAAGGGGCATGTAATTACAATTCTTGATCTAATAATTCACAGCAGGGCCCATTCCTGCACCCACCAAGAGTAACTCTGAGGGCTTACAGTGTTGTGGCAACACCACCACCACCACCACCACCACGAAAGGCCCAATTTTTCAGCCCCTGTTCAACAGGGGCATGCAATTACAATTCTTGATCTAATAATTCACAGCAGGGCCCATTGCTGCACCCACCAAGAGTAACTGTCAGGGCTTACAGTGTTGTGGCACCAGCACCACCATCAAAGGCCCAATTTTTACTACCACTGTTCAACAATTATATGTAATTACAATTCCTGATATAATAGTTGACAGCAGGGCGTTCCAGCACCAACCAAGAGTAACTGTGAGTGCTTACAGTGTTGTGCCAACACCAACAACTAAGGGGCCTATTTCTGCAGAGTATATACGGCAGGTCCCTACTTTCAAACATCCAACTTACAAACGACTCCTACTTGCAAACGCAAGAAGACAACAGGAAGTGAGAGGAAATCTACCCCATGGAAGGAAAATTCTCTTCTGTAAGAATTAATATGGGAGAAAGGTGTCTCCTCTGTACTGATGCTTTATCACCAATCCTTGTTTCAATAAAAACACCACATTTCAAAAACAGTTGTCATTGGGACGGAAAGTGAGGTGAAATGTTCTGAACAGGGGCACAGACAGCAAAACAAATGTTACAGGGGTGATAACCCTTCCCTATGTTTTCCAAAAAGCTTAAACATAGATTTTTTGGCTGGAGCTACACTTAAACAATGTACCTGTTCAAAATTACAAACAGATTCTACATAAGAACAAACCTACAGTCCCTGTCTTGTATGCACCGCCTGTATACGGCTGTTCAGAGTATATAGGGCCTTTTTTATTTTATGTGCGGGGTTTCCCTTAATATCCATACAAGACCCAAAGGGGCTGGTAATGGGCTGGGGTAGGGGGGGGGGTCATGGGGTAGCTATGCCATTTTTCTTAAAGATTTTCATCCATATTACCGGGACCAGACATTACATTAAAGCCGCAAGCAGTTTTAAATGGCTTTTTTTTCCTTTAGAAGTGTCATTTTGTGCAGGGACAGTTCTAAACACGAGAAACACGTGGCACTTCACAGGCATACTTTAGACACCCCCCAGGTATGATATTTAAAGGAATATTTTACTTTTTTTTTTTCACTTTATGCATCATTAAAATGACTGCTCCCGAAAAACAACCGTTTTTAAAACTTCTTTTTGCATTGATACATGTCCCCTGGTGCAGAACCCGGGTTCCCAAACCCTTTTTAGGACAATAACATGCATAATAGTCGTTATAATTAGCACTTTAGAATTCGAACGTTCGCATCCATTGTATTTAATAGGGTTCTAATGTTCGTACGAACTTTCGGTCCGTTCGCGGGTTCTGGTGCGAACCGAACCCGGGGGTGTTCGGCTCATCACTACATGGGGCTGCGGACTAAAAAATTGTCTGAACCCATCGGTCAGACAGCCACCTTCTCCACCGCTCCTTCTGTGACTGACCGAAGCCTCAGCAACACGTTGTCCAGGACCAGAAATGTGTAACCTCCCAGGTTCTGGAAACGCGTTGCACAAACCTATCTGCAAGGCCTCCCAAAGATGTTTCATCCTTTGCTCCCTCTGCGATGCCTGGATAAGGACCGCAACCTTACCCTTGTAATGTGGGTCAAGGAGGGTTGCCAGCCAGTAATGATCCCTCTCCTTGATACCACGAATCCGAGGATCCTTTCGCAGGCTTTGCAGGATCAGGGAGGCGATGCAGCGTAGGTTTGCTGAGGCATTCGGTCCGGAGTCCTCTGGGTCACTGAGGACGACATGATCCGCAGCCACCTCCTCCCAGCCACATACAAGTCCATGGGTTTCTGGGGACTGTAAATGATCCCTTGAAGACTGCTGCTGATGCTGAGTGCTAGGCTCCACCTCCATGCTGACACAATCCTCCTCCTCCTTGTCCTCTTCCTGTGTGATCGGCGGGCCCGCAGGAACACTGTCTGGATAAAGGGGGCCTTGAGAGGTAAGGAAGTCCTCCTCTTCCTCCCTCTGTTCTGCCTCAAGTGCCCTGTCCATTATTCCACGCAGCGTGTTCTCCAACAGGTGGACAAGAGGGACAGTATCACTGATGCATGCACTGTCACTGCACCATCCTCGTGGCCTCCTTAAATGGTGACAGGACATTGCATGCATCCCTGATCATGACCCACTGGCGTGGCAAAAAAAAGCCAAGCTCCCCTGACCCTGTCCTGGTGCCATAGTCGCACAGGTACTCATTGATGGCCCTCTGCTGCGTGTGCAGCCACTGCAGCATGGCCAACGTTGAGTTCCATCTGGTGGGCATGTCACAGATTAGGTGGTTCTTGGACAGGTTAAATTCCTTTTGGAGGTCAGCCAGTCGAGCACTGGCATTATATGACCGGCGGAAATGCACACAGGCTTTCCTGGCCTGCCTCAGGAGATCCTGTAAGCCCGGGTACCTGCCCAAGAACCGCTGCACCACCAAGATAAGGATGTGAGACAAACAGGGCACATGGGTCAGTCGTAGGGATGAGCCGAACAACCCCCGGTTCAGTTCGCACCAGAACAGGCAAAAATTTGATTGAACACGCGAACACCGTTAAAGTCCATGGGACACGAACATGAAAAATCAAAAGTGCTAATTTTAAAGGTTAATATGCAAGTTATTGTCATAAAAAGTGTTTGGGGACCCGGGTCCTGCCCCAGGGGACATGAATCAATGCAAAAAAAAGTTTTAAAAACTGCAGTTTTTTCGGGAGCAGTGATTTTAATAATGCTTAAAGTGAAGCAATAAATGTAATAAAAAAATGACATTTTGCGCAGGGAACCAAAATGTTTTTTAAAAAATGCGTGGGGGTCCCCCCAAAATTCCATTACCAGGCCCTTGAGGTCTGGTATGGATATTAAGGGGAACCCCGCACCAAATTAAAAAAAAATGGCGTGGGGTCCCCCCCAAAAATCCATACCAGACCCTTCAGTGATGCTGCAGTCTCAGTCTCCACTCCACACGAAACCCCCACAACGTAAGAGGGGGCGGGGTCACCCATCATAAGGTAAGCCAAGGCTTTCCCCGGCAAGCGGGGAATACCCAATGATGTGACGTAACGGGGCGGGGTCACCCGCCTATGTCATAATGTATTTCACGGCAAGCGGGGAAAGCCGGGGCTTACCCTATGATTTGACGGGTGACCCCGCCCCCTCTTATGTCATGGGGGTTTCGTGTGGAGTGGAGACTGGAGGAGACTGCCGCATCGCTGGACATCGGATCACCGCGGGACATAGAGAACAACGCTGGACAGACTGGATTACATCGCTGGAATGTTTTTTTTTTTTTTTTTAATAAAGGACTTATCCCAACTGTGTCTGTGTGGTTTTTTACAATTTTTTTAACTTTCTTTGTGAAATGGTAGGGGTACAATGTACCTGTTACCAATTCACATAAGAGAGGCCGGAATCTGGGGGTCCCCTTTGTTAAAGGGGGCTCCCAGATTCCGATAAGCCCCCCACCCGCAGACCCCCACAACCACCGGGCAAGTGAAATCCTCCCCCCCATGTTGAGGGCATGGGGCCTTTGGCCAATTATGGCTCTCTGTGCTGAAAGGCACTGTGATTGACCAAAGCATGCGGGTCATAGTGCATGCTTGACCAATCATCAGCCAGCAATGCACTGCGATGACGCAGTGCATTATGGGCCGTGACGCGCCGCTCGAATTTGGCGCGAACGGCCCATAATGTTCGAAATTCGCCGAGCAAGCGAACAGACGATGTTCAAGTCGAACTCATGTTCGACTCGAACTCGAAGCTCATCCCTACTTTTTACATACAGTATTTTTACTTTTACTTATAGGGTTAATTAAGGTTTAATAAGGCATTAAATAGGTATACATTTTTTTTAAGAAACAATATTTGTAAGGTGTCTTCATCTGAAGCCATTTGCAGAAGGAAGGTCACATCTTTGATTTTTATATGAATGCAATGCTGTAGTCACTATAGTGCAACAATTCATTTTTACTTAACTGCTCAATGACGCCTGCAGACTATCTGCATGTGTCATTTTATGCAGGTGTTGCTGCATTTTGACAGCCAAGAATTTGCAGTAAAAATGGAAGGGGGACAGGAAAAGAACAAAGAAGAAACATGATAGAACTTTTGTTGAAACTTTTTAAGATGGATCATCTATATCTAGTGGTTAAGGGACACATTTACTAAAAGTAAAGTTGTGTTTTCAATGAACACTGCAGATTTAAGGACTGGAAAGAGACTTTTTAAATATAATAACATGTTTAAAGCGGTGTTCCGCCTGGGGAAAAAAAAGAAAAAAGTCAGCAGCTACAAATACAGTAGCACCAGATGCAAGTATAACACTCACAAACGAACAAATTTGAGAAGCTTATCTGGATGGATGTATAAATCATCCGCTCTTCCCAGGAAGGGAGTGCTGTATGTCCGGATGTTGGGGAGAGATGATGTCTCTAGGTGTCCTCTCGAGTGTCCTCAGCGTTGGGCGGAACCACACACTCACAGCAGCGGTGACGGGGGACAGCTTCCCTGGAACATAGCAGCAACAATCACTTCCGGGTCGTGGGGTCAGCGGGAGGGTGCGCGCATTCGAAGCATGCGTGCTTCTTCATCAGGCTGACCCCACGACCCGGAAGTGATTGTTGCGGATGATTTGTACATCCATCCAGATAAGCTTCTCAAATTTGTTCGTTTGTGAGTGTTATACTTGCATCTGGTTTTATTTCCATTAAATTTATATTGACTGCTACGCTTAGTAGGCGCTGCTTTTTGTTCCCTTTTGTGCTATTTCAGATCTCTTCTATCTGTCAGCTGGCAGCCTTCTCTGCGGATGAGCTATGTTGTAGAACTTATGGACTAATATGTTATGGACTATAAACGTCTATTATTCCCCAAATTATTCTCCCTCTGTCCCTATACTAGTTTATCTACATACTTTTATCTAGAGTGCGCTTGGTTAACCCCTTGTGTTACAAATACAGTAGCTGCTGACTTTTATTTTATGAACACCCACCTGTTCAGAGAGCCCACGATATCTGCGATTTTTGGATCGGCTGTTGGGTGCTGCCACCGCCATCTTCACTAAGGGAAACTGTCAGTGAAGCCTTTCGGCTTCACAACCTGTTCCCTCTTGTGCATGCGCAAAGCGTGCTGCACTTTCTAACGGGCCCGGAGGCGGAGGAATAGAGGAGGAGGGCCAAACTTTTGAGAGTACCTGTTCCTCCCTCCCCCCTGAAAAGTGCCAAATGTGGCACTGGAGGGGGGGAGCAGATAAATGGAGGTTCCACTTTTGGGTGGACTTTTTTGCACATACTTATACTTTCACATATAGTTGTAGCAGGGTATCGTTTCACCCGCAAGACTACAGTTCCCAGCAGGCTTTGAGGCACCCAGGGTGCATTTCCCCGCGCAAGGACTGCTGGGGTGGACTTTAAAAGCAGAAGGAGGGGCCTCGCTCTTTCTCTTGGAATGCCGCCCTTCTTGCAAGAGGATCCCTGCACTCACCTGCTGCGCGTGCTAGGCCTGAAGCCTGGGCCTCGCACTTTGTTCCAGAGAGCCTTCCGTTCCGCTGGGGAGCCTGCGAGACAACCGATCCACCTGAGGTGCCACCATCTTCTGGAGGACCGAAGACTCGGTGCATCATGGGCACTGTGAAGCCACTCACAGTAGCGGAGGAACCGGACAGGAGTCGGTCCGGTCTGGGTGAGAGAGCGCCAGCTCAGAACCACATCTAAGTCACTTGTTGCCTATTAACTTTGCCTAGGCCATCATTGACCACAGTTATACTTTGGAGAGACTGTTTGCTGAACTGAGTTTGTTCAGTCTCTTCAGCTTTGCCAAGTTAGCGATTATCTGCTATCCCTATTGGATTACAGTTTGTTTCTCCATATTAATATATATTCATTGCATTATTGAATGTTATACCTCTAACGCCGAGTGCTCCGGGTGTCCCATCCAGCCCGGAGCACTCACGGCGTTGTCCCCTCTGCGGCGCTCCGGCCAGCCCCCCTGGCCGTGGGCGCTGCTCCGCTCTCCTCTCCACTTACCTTCCTCTTCCTGCTTCCTCCCGGTGCGCGCGGCCCCGCTGTGTTCTAGGGCGCGCGTGCGCCGGCCTTCTAAAATTTAAAGGGCCAGTGCACCATTGATTGGTGCCCGGTCCAATTACGGTTCCACTACCCAAAACCTATTTAAACCCACTTCCCCTTCCTGTCCTTGCCGGATCTTGTTGTCCTAGTACCTTGTGGAAGTATTTTGAGTTTACCTTGCCTGTGTACCTGACCTTCTGCCTTTGTCTCTGACCACGAACCATTGCCGCCTGCCCTGACCTTTGCTACGTCTGACCTTGCCTCTGCCTAGTCCTTTTGTACCGCACCAGCCTGAGCCGCCAGAGAGGTGGAGTCGCTACTGGGGGACACGACCTGGTTGCTACCGCTGCAGCAAGTCCATCCTGCCTTGCGGCGGGCTCTGGTGAAAACCGGTAGCTGCTTAGAACCGGTCCCTCGGTGCGATTCGTACCATCCCCTCTCTGGTACAGTGGATCCACCTCCTGCCTCCTCTATAGTCGCCTGCCCGGCCCGTGACAGTAGATCCGGCCATGGATGCCGCTGAGGTGCCGCTGCCCAATCTCGCTGATCTCACTACCGTGGTTGCCCAGCAGTCGCAATTGATTGCCCAACAAGGACAGCAGCTGGCGCAGTTGACCGCCATGGTCCAGCAGCGCCTGCCGCGACAAGCTCCAGCATCTCCTCCTCTCCGAGCAGCCGCGTCTAGTTCAAAGATCCGCTTGTCTCTTCCGGAGAAATTTGACGGGGATTCTAAGATGTGCCAGGGATTCTTGTCTCAATGTGCCCTGCATCTTGAAATGATGTCGGACCAGTTTTCCACAGAACGCTCTAAGGTGGCATTTGTGGTCTGTCTGTTGTCTGGGAAGGCCTTGGCCTGGGCCACGCCACTATGGGACCGCAATGACCCTGCTACGGCCACCGTTCAGTCCTTCTTTGCTGAGGTTCGTAGCGTTTTTGAGGAACCAGCCCGAGCATCATCCGCTGAAACCGCCCTGCTTAACCTGGTCCAAGGAAACTCCTCTGTGGACGAATATGCCATACAGTTCCGCATACTGGCCTCAGAGCTAGCCTGGAATAATGAGGCTCTCTGCGCAACCTTCAAGAAAGGCTTATCCAGCCACATCAAGGACTCTCTGGCCGCACGAGACATACCCTCCACCCTGACAGAGCTTATCCACTTAGCTACCCGCATTGACATCCGCTACGTTGAAAGACGCCAAGAGCTTCGCCTGGAGAAAGATCTTGTTCGTACCAGGCGTTATCCGCGCCTGGCTCCTCTCTTCCTGAATCCTACGCATCCTGATACCATGCCTCCTGTCGAGGAGGCCATGCAAGTCGACCGATCTCGTCTGACCCTGCAAGAAAGATCTCGCCGTAGGAATGAGAACTTATGCCTCTATTGTGCGAGCTCTGAACATTTCCTAAAGGACTGCCCTATTCGTCCTCCACGTCTGGGAAACGCTCGCACCTAGTGAGCGTGGGAGAGGCGTTACTAGGTGTGAATTCTTCCTCTCCACGTCTGACTATTCCTGTGCGGATCTCTCCTTCTGCCGGCTCCCCCTTCTCTGCGGTGGCCTTCCTGGACTCCGGTTCTGCAGGAAACTTTATTGAAGCCTCCTTCATCAACAGGTTCAACATTCCTGTTATCCGTCTCATCAGACCCTTCTTCATTTCCTCCGTAAATGGAGAGAATCTGGATTGTACCGTGCGTTACCGCACCGAACCCCTGCTCATGTCCGTTGGGGTCCTTCACCAAGAAAAGATTGAATTCTTTGTTTTGCCGAACTGTACTTCTGACATCCTTCTTGGCCTACCCTGGCTCCAGCGTCATTCTCCTACCCTCGACTGGACCACGGGGGACATCAAATCCTGGGGCTATTCCTGCCACAAGCATTGTCTTAAATCTATACCCACCAGTCGAATTCCCATTTCTACTCCTTTGCCTGGCCTATCAGGACTTTTCCGATGTTTTTTGCAAAAAACAGGCGGAGGTCTTACCTCCACATAGACCCTACGACTGCCCCATTGACTTGCTCCCAGGTACTACACCACCCCGTGGCAGAATTTACCCTCTCTCCTCTCCCGAAACCAAGGCCATGTCCGATTACATACAGGAGAACCTCAAGAGAGGGTTTATTAGGAAATCATCCTCTCCAGCCGTAGCGGGGTTCTTCTTCGTTACCAAGAAGGACGGTTCACTATGCCCTTGCATAGACTATCGTGGTCTTAATAAGATCACTGTTAAAAATCGCTACCCTCTGCCTCTCATCTCAGAGCTCTTTGACCGTCTGCGCGGAGCAAAGGTTTTTTCAAAATTAGACCTCAGGGGCGCTTATAACCTCATCAGAATCCGTAAAGGAGATGAATGGAAAACCGCGTTTAACACCAGAGATGGCCACTTCGAATATCTCGTCATGCCTTTTGGACTTTGCAACGCCCCTGCAGTCTTTCAGGATTTTGTCAATGAAATCTTTCGGGACATACTGTATACCTGTCTGGTTGTCTATCTTGACGACATCCTAATTTTCTCTACCAACCTTGAGGAACATCGGCTCCATGTCCGTCAAGTACTCCAGCGCCTCCGTGTAAATCATCTTTACACTAAATTTGAAAAATGCCTTTTTGAGTGTAGCAGCCTTCCTTTCCTAGGTTATCTGGTTTCAGGACAAGGTGTCATGGATATGCAGTAGTGTTTGTCTGTCAGCTTACCTTCCTTCCCATGTGTTCATCTTAGAGACCAGACCTCCTTCACCTGGCTTCCTTTATAATCTCCTCCCAGCCTGACTCCACCCCAGGCCCTATCACAGAACACTATATTAACCTGTGCACTGCAAGCCTGCTTTGCTGATCAACGTGTTTGTTAGGCATTGTGTGTTTGGGTTCCTGCCTGCCGTGTGCTACGTCTGTCTCTCTGTTACGTTATTGGCTTGTCCCCGACCATCCCTGTCTGCTCGTGACCCTTGACCTTCGGCTCGTTCTTCGTTATCCTTGTCTGCTTGTGGCCCCTGACCTTCGGCTTGTTATTCGGTTCTCTCTATCGTGTGCCGCTGCTTCCCCTTATCCTACGGGGCGTGAGCTAGGAAACTCCAGGGGCCGCGACCTGGTCCCAGCCTGCAGCGTAACATCCTCACCACTAGAGGCCCTGGAGAAGACCAGCTGGGTCTTAGACTCCGCGCCCTGGGGAATCTTGGCTCTCGCTTCCGTTGGGATCCCGGTTGTGCTCCTCTGGTCCCGCTTTCCACAACCACCCAGTTTCCTACCCACAGAAGCCAGCCATAGGGTTCACTACCTCGCGGTGCACTCCTGTCCCCCTACGGTGTGCATCTGTCACCTGGCCACAGGTGACCCTGACAGTTTGATCAGCCATGAACCCGGCTGACATCCCGCTACCCGCGGATGATCCATTGCAGGGCATAGTTTGCAGACTTGAAACCCAGGAATCGAATCAGACTCAGGTGATGCGATTCCTCCAGGATCTGGCTTCTCGATTCGAGCAGCTTCAGGCCTCCTTGGGAACCCCGAATCTGCAACCCCAAGTACAGCCAGCGGCTGTACCTATCGCACCAGTCGCAGCCACACACTCACTACAACTGCCAGCTCCGTCCCGTTTCTCTGGGGACTCCAAGGCTTGCAGAGGGTTCCTTAGCCAATGCACGATTCATTTTGAGCTCCAGCCCCAAAACTTCCTGTCTGATCGGGCTAAGGTAGCCTATATCATTTCCCTCCTCTCTGGTGAAGCTTTAGCCTGGGCAGCCCCTCTGTGGGAACTGAATGATCCAGTGGTTTCTAGCCTGTCTGGCTTCTTGAAACTTTTTCGGAATATCTTCGAAGAACCGGCTCGTGTCTCTTCAGCGGCCAGCGCCCTATTACGTCTCCGCCAAGAGTCTGCTTCTGTGGGACAGTATGCCCTTCATTTCCGCATACTGTCGGCTGAGTTGAGCTGGAACAATGAGGCCTTAGTTGCAACCTTTTTGCATGGCCTGTCTGATAGAGTGAAGGATGAATTAGCAGGAAGAACCATCCCCACTGATCTGGCCGGCGTTATCTCCTTGTGTAACCAGATCGATATTCGCTTTCAGGAGAGGACCTTAGAAAAGCAACGCCAGCACTCCTTGGTTCTTAGTCAGCCTGAGCTCCCCTCTCTTCGACCCGTAGAGCATCTCCTACCAGCTGAGGAACCCATGCAGCTGGGTCGGACCAGGCTATCCCCCGAGGAACGTGCTAGGCGCAGAACTCTAGGCCTGTGTCTCTACTGTGGGGGCAAAGGTCATTTTCGTAACACTTGCTCTCTTTGTCCAGAAAAACGTTCGGGTCCACTTCATCTGGAAAGTGGAGTATTGGACCCAGAAATATCACCTTCCCCTTCTCGTCTTCTGCTTTCTGTGTTCCTTCATGTTGGTGCTTCTTCTCATTCGGTCTCAGCATATCTGGATTCTGGAGCCGCTGGTAATTTCATGGACTGGGAAATCGCATCGTCCATGAGACTTACTCTTTTGCCCCTCACCACGCCATTGGTGGTCTTGGCGATTGATGGTACTGTTCTCCCAGGGGGACCTATCCGCTTCCAGACTCTCCCTGTTAAGATGTCGGTAGGGACACTCCACCAGGAGTGGATATCCTTCCTTATCTTACCCAAGGCCTCAACGCCTATAATTTTGGGTCTCCCATGGTTACAGCTCCATTCTCCTCATGTGGACTGGACTACTGGACAGATCCTGGCTTGGGGTCCCTCCTGTTCCTCGTCCTGCCTACCCAAGGTTGTCCCCTGTGAATCTGAGCCGGTCATTCATTCCAGGTTGCATAACCATTTACATTTCTCTGTCCCTAACCACCCTTGGACGCACAGCCAGGCTAGCTTGTCTACAAGTCCTGCAGTCGCTACGTCTTGCGATGCGATTCAGGTAGTCGCTACACCTGACTCAGCTATTCACTCTGCCTCTGTACTAGTTATGCCAGTCCAGCCCATGCCCAGTGAGCCTCCTACTTTTTCTTGTTCGGGACGTTCTGCTTGTCCTTCAGCTATTCAGCTTGACTCCGGCGACATGTCACCTTCTAACCAACCTGACTTCAGGGTTCCACTGACATCTGCCCAGTCTGATGGTCCTGTGCAAGATGACCAGTTCCCCTTTAAGGGTCTAGGGGACCCTCCTCAGATTCCTGTTGATCCTCTCATGCCCTTGCTTATTCCTAGAGAGCCTTTGGTCCTCAATAGATCTTCTTGTCATCTCCCTACCTCGTTTTCGGTCTCTGAGGATAATCTTAAGTACGAGGTTAGACAAGTTCTGGATTCTCGGCTCTGCAGAGGCATTCTTCAGTACCTTGTGCATTGGAGAGGTTTTGGTCCTGAGGAGGCATCTTGGATCGCTGCATCTGATGTCGCTGCACCTCATCTGTTGAGAAGGTTTCATCAGAGATTTCCCTTTAAGCCTGGGTCCAGGCGGGGGAGGGCCCATAAGAGGGAGGGTACTGTCATGGATATGCAGTAGTGTTTGTCTGTCAGCTTACCTTCCTTCCCATGTGTTCATCTTAGAGACCAGACCTCCTTCACCTGGCTTCCTTTATAATCTCCTCCCAGCCTGACTCCACCCCAGGCCCTATCACAGAACACTATATTAACCTGTGCACTGCAAGCCTGCTTTGCTGATCAACGTGTTTGTTAGGCATTGTGTGTTTGGGTTCCTGCCTGCCGTGTGCTACGTCTGTCTCTCTGTTACGTTATTGGCTTGTCCCCGACCATCCCTGTCTGCTCGTGACCCTTGACCTTCGGCTCGTTCTTCATTATCCTTGTCTGCTTGTGGCCCCTGACCTTCGGCTTGTTATTCGGTTCTCTCTATCGTGTGCCGCTGCTTCCCCTTATCCTACGGGGCGTGAGCTAGGAAACTCCAGGGGCCGCGACCTGGTCCCAGCCTGCAGCGTAACATCCTCACCACTAGAGGCCCTGGAGAAGACCAGCTGGGTCTTAGACTCCGCGCCCTGGGGAATCTTGGCTCTCGCTTCCGTTGGGATCCCGGTTGTGCTCCTCTGGTCCCGCTTTCCACAACCACCCAGTTTCCTACCCACAGAAGCCAGCCATAGGGTTCACTACCTCGCGGTGCACTCCTGTCCCCCTACGGTGTGCATCTGTCACCTGGCCACAGGTGACCCTGACACAAGGTCTTCAAATGGATCCTGACAAGCTTTCCGCAGTCTTAGATTGGCCATGTCCCTCTGGACTCCGTGCTATCCAGCGCTTCCTTGGATTCTTACCCCACTTAAATAAATACTGTGTATAAAAATCAACCAGTGTATACAAAAAAATTCCAAATAAATTTGTGAACAACAAAGATTGACTATCATATAAATCAATACGAACAATGTAAAAATTCAGTTGAAACTTATTGCAAATAAAGTCCAAACCAATAAACCCCCAAACAAGGGTTAATAAATGCAAATAAATGTCCCACAAAAAAGTGTTGTATAAACACCAATTAAATCCACTTCAAACAACGTATTGTGAAAAAATCCAATGTGATTCTTTGAGAGAAATGAAGATCCACCTTCACCAATAATAATATTGACACCCGATAGTGCACATTAAGTAAGGATGGCAGCTTACCGCAGCAAATTGACCCTTTTAATTAAAAAAGAAGTCAAACAGGCTTTCAGCAAGTTCCAATTGCTAAGGATCAGCGAAATGTTGTCCACCATGCAGGTAACGATAACGCTTGGATTCAGTGGTATATAATCAGAAAAAGGAGAAGCGAGCAATAGCGTGATACCGTTTTATTGCATATAAAATTTCTAAAAAGCCAAAAACATGCTTACATGGTTATGTGCCCCGACCCGGCACTGAGGCTGTAAAGGCGTAGGGATAACGAATGAGAGTCCTGTGGATACTGGCGTGCGCTCCACCACTATGGAGCAGACAACCAGCTGGACCGGAAGTGACGTCAATTGCGTGACCTGTATTGCGCAATACAGGTCACGCAATTGACGTCACTTCCGGTCCAGCTGGTTGTCTGCTCCATAGTGGTGGAGCGCACGCCAGTATCCACAGGACTCTCATTCGTTATCCCTACGCCTTTACAGCCTCAGTGCCGGGTCGGGGCACATAACCATGTAAGCATGTTTTTGGCTTTTTAGAAATTTTATATGCAATAAAACGGTATCACGCTATTGCTCGCTTCTCCTTTTTCTGATTATATACCACTGAATCCAAGCGTTATCGTTACCTGCATGGTGGACAACATTTCGCTGATCCTTAGCAATTGGAACTTGCTGAAAGCCTGTTTGACTTCTTTTTTAATTAAAAGGGTCAATTTGCTGCGGTAAGCTGCTATCCTTACTTAATGTGCACTATCGGGTGTCAATATTATTATTGGTGAAGGTGGATCTTCATTTCTCTCAAAGAATCACATTGGATTTTTTCACAATACGTTGTTTGAAGTGGATTTAATTGGTGTTTATACAACACTTTTTTGTGGGACATTTATTTGCATTTATTAACCCTTGTTTGGGGGTTTATTGGTTTGGACTTTATTTGCAATAAGTTTCAACTGAATTTTTACATTGTTCGTATTGATTTATATGATAGTCAATCTTTGTTGTTCACAAATTTATTTGGAATTTTTTTGTATACACTGGTTGATTTTTATACACAGTATTTATTTAAGTGGGGAGAGCATATTGTTTTTTTATGTATGTCTACCGTTTTTTAATGAATTTAGATTTACTTTTACATATTAGCGCCCTCCTCTCTCACTATTTTCATTATTGATTTCAGTATTTCACTGTAATTTGAGGTGCAGCTTATATATAGCAAATATTTAGTATATTAATTGGCGCAGGCTTCATTTAAATAAAAAAAAAAAGCTTCCTTGGATTCGCCAACTACTATCGCCAGTTCATACCCCACTTCTCCACCATCGTTGCACCGATAGTGGCGCTGACTAAGAAAAATGCGAATCCAAGGTCCTGGCCACCTCAGGCGGAAGAAGCCTTTACTCACCTAAAAACCGCCTTCTTTTCGGCACCTGTTCTATCTCGACCAGACCCCACTAAGCCGTTCTTCCTTGAAGTTGACGCCTCCTCGGTAGGAGCCGGAGCCGTTCTTCTTCAAAGAAATGCTAAAGGAGGAAACGTCACGTGTGGTTTTTTCTCTAAAACCTTCTCCCCTCCTGAAAAGAACTATTCCATAGGTGACCGTGAACTGTTGGCCATCAAGTTGTTATTAGAAGAGTGGAGACATCTCCTGGAAGGTTCTCTTCACCCCATCTCCATCTACACTGACCATAAAAATTTGTCCTACCTTCAGTCCGCTCAGCGCTTGAATCCTCGCCAGGCCAGGTGGTCATTGTTCTTTGCCCGGTTCAATTTTCAGATCCATTTTCGTCCCGCAGACAAGAATGTCAGGGCGGATGCCTTGTCCCGTTCCTCTGATGCCTCCGAAACCGGGAAACCCCCACAACACATCGTACCCCCTGAGTGCCTGATTTCCTCTGCTGCCGCTGCTCTGATGCCAGTCCCTCCAGGAAAAACTTTCGTTCCTTTTGGCCTTCGTCTCCAGATACTTAGGTGGGGCCATTCCTCCCATCTAGCCGGCCATGCTGGGATCAAAAAATCCTTACAATTGTTGGCCAGACACTATTGGTGGCCTACCCAGGAAAGAGATATGACTGACTTCGTACGGGCCTGCACTATCTGTGCACGTGACAAAACTCCACGCCAGAAGCCTGCAGGTCTTCTCCTTCCTCTACCGGTGCCTGAACTACCATGGTCCCACATTGCCATGGATTTCATCACGAACCTTCCGTTGTCTCATGGTAACACTGTCATCTGGGTGGTCGTTGACCGCTTTTTGAAAATGGCTCATTTTGTCCCTCTTCCTGGTCTGCCTACTGCACCTCAGTTGGCGAAGCACTTTTTTCTTCAAATTTTCCGTCTCCATGGCCTTCCCTCACATATCGTCTCGGATAGAGGCGTTCAATTTATCTCAAAATTTTGGAGAGCTCTCTGTACTCAACTTAAGATTAAATTGAATTTTTCTTCCGCTTATCACCCGCAATCCAATGGACAGGTGGAGAGAGTTAACCAGGTCCTTGGTGACTACTTACGACTAGTGATGAGCCGAACACCCCCGGGTTCGGTTCGCACCAGAACCCGCGAACGGACCGAAAGTTCGAACGAACATTAGAACCCTATTAAATACAATGGATGCGAACGTTCGAATTCTAAAGTGCTAATTATAACAACTATTATGCATGTTATTGTCCTAAAAAGGGTTTGGGAACCCGGGTTCTGCACCAGGGGACATGTATCAATGCAAAAAGAAGTTTTAAAAACGGTCGTTTTTCGGGAGCAGTCATTTTAATGATGCATAAAGTGAAAAAAAAAAAGTCAAATATTCCTTTAAATATCGTACCTGGGGGGTGTCTAAAGTATGCCTGTGAAGTGCCACGTGTTTCCCGTGTTTAGAACTGTCCCTGCACAAAATGACACTTCTAAAGGAAAAAAAAGCCATTTAAAACTGCTTGCGGCTTTAATGTAATGTCTGGTCCCGGTAATATGGATGAAATTCTTTAAGAAAAATGGCATAGCTACCCCATGACCCCCCCCCCCTACCCCAGCCCATTACCAGCCCCTTTGGGTCTTGTATGGATATTAAGGGGAACCCCGCACATAAAATAAAAAAGGCCCTATATACTCTGAACAGCCCTATACAGGCGGTGCATACAAGACAGGGACTGTAGGTTTGTTCTTATGTAGAGTCTGTTTGTAATTTTGAACAGGTACATTGTTGAAGTGTAGCTCCAGACCAAAAATCTATTTTTAAACTTTTTGGAAAACATAGGTAAGGGTTATCACCCCTGTAACATTTGTTTTGCTGTCTGTGCCCCTGTTCAGAACATTTCACCTCACTTTCCGTCCCAATGACAACTGTTTTTGAAATGTGGTGTTTTTCTTGAAACAAGGATTGCTGATAAAGCATCAGTACAGAGGAGACACCTTTCTCCCATATTTATTCTTACAGGAGAGAATTTTCCTTCCTAGTGGTAGATTTCCTCTCACTTCCTGTTGTCTTCTTGCGTTTGCAAGTAGGAGTCGTTTGTAAGTTGGATGTTTGAAAGTAGGGACCTGCCGTATATACTCTGCAGAAATAGGCCCCTTAGTTGTTGGTGTTGGCACAACACTGTAAGCACTCACAGTTACTCTTGGTTGGTGCTGGAACGCCCTGCTGTCAACTATTATATCAGGAATTTTAATTACATATAATTGTTGAACAGTGGTAGTAAAAATTGGGCCTTTGATGGTGGTGCTGGTGCCACAACACTGTAAGCCCTGACAGTTACTCTTGGTGGGTGCAGCAATGGGCCCTGCTGTGAATTATTAGATCAAGAATTGTAATTACATGCCCCTGTTGAACAGGGGCTGAAAAATTGGGCCTTAGGCACTGGTGGCACAACACTGCAACCCCTCACAGATACTGTACTTGGAGCACAGCAATGAGCCCTGTTGCAAAGTATTGCTTCAAAAATTGTAATGACACGCCCCTGTTAAACAGGGGCTGAAAAATTGGGCCTTAGGCACTGGTGGCACAACACTGCAACTCCTCACAGATACTGTACTTGGAGCACACCAATGAGCCCTGTTGCAAAGTATTGCTTCAAAAATTGTAATGACACGCCCCTGTTAAACAGGGGCTGAAAAATTGGGCCTTAGGCACTGGTGGCACAACACTGCAACTCCTCACAGATACTGTACTTGGAGCACAGCAATGAGCCCTGTTGCAAAGTATTGCTTCAAAAATTGTAATGACACGCCCCTGTTAAACAGGGGCTGAAAAATTGGGCCTTAGGCACTGGTGGCACAACACTGCAACTCCTCACAGATACTGTACTTGGAGCACACCAATGAGCCCTGTTGCAAAGTATTGCTTCAAAAATTGTAATGACACGCCCCTGTTAAACAGGGGCTGAAAAATTGGGCCTTAGGCACTGGTGGCACAACACTGCAACTCCTCACAGATACTGTACTTGGAGCACAGCAATGAGCCCTGTTGCAAAGTATTGCTTCAAAAATTGTAATGACACGCCCCTGTTAAACAGGGGCTGAAAAATTGGGCCTTAGGCACTGGTGGCACAACACTGCAACTCCTCACAGATACTGTACTTGGAGCACACCAATGAGCCCTGTTGCAAAGTATTGCTTCAAAAATTGTAATGACACGCCCCTGTTAAACAGGGGCTGAAAAATTGGGCCTTAGGCACTGGTGGCACAACACTGCAACTCCTCACAGATACTGTACTTGGAGCACAGCAATGAGCCCTGTTGCAAAGTATTGCTTCAAAAATTGTAATTACACGCCCCTGTTAAACAGGGGCTGAAAAATTGGGCGTTAGGCACTGGTGGCGGCACCCATAAACAAAAATGATCTTACAAGCTATCATCATCAATCGTATCATTGAGGACTCGGAGGAGGAGGATAGCCAGTCAACATAACAGCACAGGCACTCAGCATCAGCATCAGTCTTGAAGGGATGTGACATGTTAAAATCAATTAGTCTGTTATATCAGCATCAGGTGTGTGGTAGCTGGTGGTGATCCAAGACTGGTTCATCTTGATGAAAGTCAGTCGATCAACCGAGTCGGTGGACAGGCGCACCCTGTGATCCGTGACAAATCCTCCAGCAGCACTGAATGTGCGTTCCGAAAGAACGCTGGATGCAGGACAGGCCAGTAGCTCAATTGCATACTGTGCAAGCTCTGGCCAGTGATCCATCCTCAAGACCCAGTAAGCCAGAGGATTTTCGGTGGGGAAGGTGTCCAAGTCTGACCTTGCCCCTAGATATTCCTGCACCATGTTTATCAGACGCTGGCGATGGTTGCTGGAACCGATCATACTTTGGGGCTGCGGACTAAAGAATTGTCTGAACGCATCGGTCAGACGGCCACCTTCCCCACCGCTCCTTCTTTGACTGGCCGAAGCCTCAGCAACTCGTTGTCCAGGACCAGGAGTTTGCAACCTCCCAGTCTCTGGGAACGCGTTGCACAGACCTTTCTGCAAGGCCTCCCGGAGTTGTCTCATCCTCTGCTCCCTCTGCGACGGTAACATAAGGTCCGCAACCTTACCCTTGTACCGTGGATCAAGGAGAGTGGCCAGCCAGTAATGGTCCCTCTCCTTGATCCGAAGAATACGAGGATCCTTCCGCAGACTTTGCAGGATCAGGGAGGCCATGCAGCGTAGTTTTGCTGAGGCATTCGCTCCGGAGTCCTCTGGGTCACTAAGGACGACATGATCCGCAGCCACCTCCTCCCAGCCACGTACAAGTCCACTGGTTTCTTGGGACTGTAAATCATCCCTAAAAGACTGCTGCTGATGATGCTGAGTGCCAGCCTCCACCTCCATGCTGACACAATCCTCCTCCTCCTCCTCCTCCTCCTCCTCCTCCTCCTCTTCCTGTGCGATGGGTGGGACAGAAGGAACACTGTCTGGGTAAAGGGGGCCTTGAGAGGCAAGGAAGTCCTCCTCTTCCTGCCTCTGTTCTGCCTCAAGTGCCCTGTCCATTATTCCACGCAGCGTGTGCTCCAACAGGTGGACAAGAGGTACAGTGTCACTGATGCATGCACTGTCACTGCTCACCATCCTCGTGGCCTCCTCAAATGGTGCCAGGACAGTGCATGCATCCCTGATCATGCCCCACTGGCGTGGAGAAAAAAAACCAAGCTCCCCTGACCCTGTCCTGGTGCCGTAGTCGCACAGGTACTCATTGATGGCCCTCTGCTGCGTGTGCAGCCGCTGCAGCATGGCCAACGTTGAGTTCCACCTGGTGGGCATGTCACATATAAGGCGGTTCTTGGGCAGGTTCAACTCCTTTTGCAGCTCAGCCAGGCGAGCACTGGCATTATAAGATCTGCGGAAATGCACACAGACTTTCCTGGCCTGCCTCAGGACATCCTGTAAGCCCGGGTACCTGCCCAAGAAGCGCTGCACCACCAGGTTAAGGACGTGAGCCACACAGGGCACATGGGTCAGTTGTCCCTGTCGGAGGGCGGAGAGGAGGTTGGTGCCATTGTCGCAAACCACCATTCCTGGCTTAAGCTGGCGTGGCGTCAACCACCTCTCGGCCTGGCCCTGCAGAGCAGACAGGACCTCTGCCCCAGTGTGGCTTCTGTCCCCCAAACACACCAGCGCAAGCACGGCATGGCATCTTTTTGCCTGCGTACTTGCGTAGCCCCGTGAACGGCTACGGAGCACCGCTGGTTCATAGGACAAACCACAGGAAGAGGCCATGGAGGAAGAAGAAGAGGAGGGGGTGGAGGAGAGAGGTGTGTCACAACCAGTAGTAGCATTTTGGAGGCGTGGCGGTGGGACAACCTCCAACACTACTGCACCTTGTCCTGAATCCTTCCCAGCTGCCAAAAGAGTGACCCAATGGGCCGTGAAAGAAAGGTAACGTCCCTGTCCATGCCTGCTGGACCATGAGTCAGCGGTAATATGCACCTTACCGCTGACCGCCCTGTCCAGCGAGGCCAAGACATTGCCTTCCACATGCCGGTAGAGAGCCGGAATAGCCTTCCGTGAGAAAAAGTGGCGTTTGGGAACCTGCCACTGAGGAACTGCACATTGCACAAACTCACGGAAGGGGGCCGAGTCTACCAACTGAAAAGGCAGCAGTTGAAGCGCTAGCAATTTAGCCAAGCTAGCATTCAACCGCTGGGCATGTGGATGGCTGGGAGTGAACTTCTTTCGACGGTCCAGCAGCTGGGGCAGGGAAATTTGCCTGCTAGAATCGGACGTCGGTGTACTGCTAGCAGAGTGGGCGCAAGTACTTGGCTGTGACACACCTAATTCTACACCTTCATTCCTCTCAGTGCATGTTTCAGAGAGGACTGAAGTTATAGTGGGGTTGGAGATCCCAGCTGATGCGGTGCAAGGAGAGGTCCGCTTTGTTCTTTGGTGTGGGTCTTTGAGGTAGGCTTGCCAACGAGCTGCATGGCAGGTCAACATATGTCTGGTCAGGCATGTGGTACCCAAGCGGCTGATGTTTTGGCCACGCGATATACGCTTGAGACATATGTTGCAAACAGCAGCTGTGCGATCTGATGCACTAGCCTCAAAAAAGGCCCACACCAAAGAACTTTTTGAATGACGGGCAGAGGCAGCGCCCTGCACAGGCGGAGCTCTGCGGTGTGATTCCGTCGGTGTACTGCCCTTACGCTGCCCACCAAAGGGCATCCTGCCTCGTTGGAGATGTGCCTCCTCCTCATCCTCCTCCTCCTCCTCTCTCCTATTAGGCACCCACGTGGAGTCAGTGACCTCATCATCCCCTCCCTCCTCATCACTGGAGCCAATCTGGCAGTATGCTGCAGCTGCTGGAACATGACTGCCAGATTGGTGTCCTTCTTGAGCATCCCCTCTGTCTGCTCTCACGCTACTGCCTTCCTCTAGCTGGGTTTCATCATCAGACCCTTCGAAACGCTGGGCATCCTCCTGGAGCATGTACCCAACACTGTGCTGAAACAGTTCGGGGGACTCCTCAGGAGGAGGACATGGTGGGTCTAGGGAAGGAGTGACTGATGATTTGTCTGACATTGATACCAGGGAAGACGACGCTTTGGCAGCTGCTTTTCCAGTACCCTGAGCCTGGGTGAGAGAGGATGAGGAGGAGGAGGAGGGCTTGGTCATCCACTCTACCAAGTCTTCGGCATGATGTGGCTCAACATGTCCAGCTGCCGAAAAGAAGGACAAGCGTGTCCCATGGCCATGTGCTGATGACAATGCACCGCGTCCACGACCAGCACTGTTGCCCCCAGACACAGAGCCTGCTTGCCCTCTTTTATTGCCTCCTGACTGTCTGCCTCTCCTTGTTTGCCTTCCAGACATTCTAATAGATGGCCTGCAGGGAGATGGGAAAAAAGCAATAAGGGCTACCTTCAGGTGTCCTTCTCTGTCCCTTGAAACAAGGACTTTCACAGTGAAAGAAACTGACACTCTCCCTACCTACAGTTTTCTGTCCCTAGAAAAAATGTTTTTTTTAATCACAATATAGCACAAGGACAATTCACTCACTGTCCTTACAGGTCCCTGGAAACAAGGACTTGCAGAGTGAAATAAACTGACACTCTCCCTACCTACAGTTTTCTGTCCCTAGAATAAATGTTTTTTTTAAGCACAATATAGCACAAGGAGAATTCACTCACTGTCCTTCCAGGTCCCTGGAAACAAGGACTTGCAGAGTGAAATAAACTGACACTCTCCCTACCTACAGTTTTCTGTCCCTAGAATAAATGTTTTTTTTAAGCACAATATAGCACAAGGAGAATTCACTCACTGTCCTTCCAGGTCCCTGGAAACAAGGACTTGCAGAGTGAAAGAAAAAAAACACTCTCCCTACCTACAGTTTTCTGTCCCTAGAAAAAATGTTTTTTTTAATCACAATATAGCACAAGGACAATTCACTCACTGTCCTTCCAGGTCCCTGGAAAGAAGGACTTGCAGAGTGAAATAAACTGACACTCTCCCTACCTACAGTTTTCTGTCCCTAGAATAAATGTTTTTTTTAAGCACAATATAGCACAAGGACAATTCACTCACTGTCCTTACAGGTCCCTGGAAACAAGGACTTGCAGAGTGAAAGAAAAAAAACACTCTCCCTACCTACAGTTTTCTGTCCCTAGAAAAAATGTTTTTTTTAAGCACAATATAGCACAAGGACAATTCACTCACTGTCCTTACAGGTCCCTGGAAACAAGGACTTGCAGAGTGAAAGAAAAAAAACACTCTCCCTACCTACAGTTTTCTGTCCCTAGAAAAAATGTTTTTTTTAATCACAATATAGCACAAGGACAATTCACTCACTGTCCTTACAGGTCCCTGGAAACAAGGACTTGCAGAGTGAAAGAAACTGACACTGTCCCTACCTACAGTTTTCTGTCCCTAGAATAAATGTTTTTTTTAAGCACAATATAGCACAAGGAGAATTCACTCACTGTCCTTCCAGGTCCCTGGAAACAAGGACTTGCAGAGTGAAATAAACTGACACTCTCCCTACCTACAGTTTTCTGTCCCTAGAATAAATGTTTTTTTTAAGCACAATATAGCACAAGGACAATTCACTCACTGTCCTTACAGGTCCCTGGAAACAAGGACTTGCAGAGTGAAAGAAACTGACACTCTCCCTACCTACAGTTTTCTGTCCCTAGAATAAATGTTTTTTTAAGCACAATATAGCACAAGGACAATTCACTCACTGTCCTTCCAGGTCCCTGGAAACAAGGACTTGCAGAGTGAAAGAAACTGACACTGTCCCTACCTACAGTTTTCTGTCCCTAGAATAAATGTTTTTTTTAAGCACACTATAGCACAAGCACAAAACACACTGACACTCTCCCTACCTATCCTTCTCTTTCCCTAAACTAAAGGAATCCAGGTTAAGCAAGAAAGAAATAACAGTCACTGTCCCTGCCTATGCTGCTCTATCCCTGCTCCGGAACACACTACACTAGGCCGCCGTGCTGGCGGCCTTTTATAGTGTGGGGCGTGTACTAAACACCCTCAGCAATAATTGGCCACAGGCATCCTGCCTGTGGCCAATCATTGCTCTCCTCGCTGCCGGCGCTGTGATTGGCCAAGCATGCGGGGTCACAGTGCATGCTTGGCCAATCACAGCGCCTGGATGACACTGCGATGGCGTAGTGCATTGTGGGCCGTTCGCGTCACTCGAATTTGGCGCAAACGGCCCAAATCGTTCGATCTTCGTCGAACGATCGAACAGCCGATGTTCGAGTCGAACGTATGTTCGACTCGAACACGAAGCTCATCCCTACTTACGACATTTTGTCTCCGCCCGTCAAGACGATTGGGTCGACCTATTGCCCTGGGCGGAATTCTCATACAATTTCAAGAACTCTGAATCGTCCTCCAAATCACCTTTCTTTGTGGTCTACGGCCGCCACCCTTTGCCCCCTCCCCATTCCCACTTCTTCTGGAGTTCCTGCCGTGGATGAATTAACCCGGGACTTTTCCTCTATCTGGAAAGAGACTCAAAACTCGCTATCACTGGCCTCTGCCCGCATGAAGAGACATGCAGATAAAAAGAGAAGAATTCCCCTTGTCTATCTCCCTGGTGACAAAGTGTGGCTCTCCTCCAAATATGTTCGGTTTCGGGTACCTAGCTACAAGCTGGGCCCTCGTTACCTCGGACCTTATAAAATCAAAAACCAAATCAATTCTGTCTCTTACAAACTCCATCTTCCTCCTTCTCTTCGCATCCCCAACTCTTTTCACGTGTCTCTTCTTAAACCCCTCATTCTTAACCGATTTTCCCCCAAGGTCACCGCTCCTGCTCCTGTCTCTGGTTCCTCCGATGTCTTTTCGGTGAAAGATATTCTCGCCTCCAAGGTCGTCCGAGGTAAAAAATTATTTTTAATTGATTGGGAGAACTGTGGTCCTGAAGAGAGATCCTGGGAGCCTGAGACCAACATTTTAGACAAAGAGCTCATCCGTAGATTCTTGGGTTCCAAGAAAAGGGGGAGACCTAAGGGGGGGTACTGTAACGCCGAGTGCTCCGGGTGTCCCATCCAGCCCGGAGCACTCACGGCGTCGTCCCCTCTGCGGCGCTCCGGCCAGCCCCCCTGGCCGTGGGCGCTGCTCCGCTCTCCTCTCCACTTACCTTCCTCTTCCTGCTTTCTCCCGGCGCGCGCGGCCCCGCTGTGTTCTAGGGCGCGCGTGCGCCGGCCTTCTAAAATTTAAAGGGCCAGTGCACCATTGATTGGTGCCCGGTCCAATTACGGTTCCACTACCCAAAACCTATTTAAACCCACTTCCCCTTCCTGTCCTTGCCGGATCTTGTTGTCCTAGTACCTTGTGGAAGTATTTTGAGTTTACCTTGCCTGTGTACCTGACCTTCTCCCTTTGTCTCTGACTACGAACCATTGCCGCCTGCCCTGACCTTTGCTACGTCTGACCTTGCCTCTGCCTAGTCCTTTTGTACCGCACCAGCCTCAGCCGCCAGAGAGGTGGAGTCGCTACTGGGGGACACGACCTGGTTGCTACCGCTGCAGCAAGTCCATCCTGCCTTGCGGCGGGCTCTGGTGAAAACCGGTAGCTGCTTAGAACCGGTCCCTCGGTGCGATTCGTACCATCCCCTCTCTGGTACAGTGGATCCACCTCCTGCCTCCTCTATAGTCGCCTGCCCGGCCCGTGACAATACCCTTTTAATGTGTACACCTATATTGCAGGGATCTGCATGATATATCGTATACAAATTACCTTGTTATATTATTACTTACAGTAAAGAAGTTATATTTAAGTCATTTGGTTGTGAGAGTCAATTACTGTGCTGGCATACAAAGGGGGTTGTACCGTATAATAGTATAGAGATAATACAGTTATACCACTTCCCCCCCCCCCTTTCCTAACTGTATCACGAGAGGTTAGAGCCGATTGTCAGGGGTTGATAGCGGTGCATTACAGGGCCCAAAACAAACAAGAAGCCCTCTTAAACTGAGGGTACCGCTACATAGTCTTTTACCTGTACCTTCACCCACGTAGGTCTATCTGTCAAAGTCAATGTGTTTTCATTCATCCAAAATCTGTAATCTTCAGGGTCTATAAAGTAGTTTTTTGACAATAACGAGCTCCTAAACAATCCATATAAGTCACTTCTAGAATATATTCAAATCATTCATGAGTTAACTAGGAACCCGTTGATGTACAGTGACTCTTCCAGTCACTTCAACCTTAACATCGCTGTCTGATATACACAATGTTGAAGTCTGTACAAGGAGTTATTTGTCACATTATGCATATCATCTCTACCCCAGTAGAAAAGCATATAGTATGAATTTATTAAGGTAGCTCATGTAAGTCATTAATGGTTGAGTGGTGACTTGTAGCATTTGGTTCTCTGCAAGAAGTTGACAGCAGCCTCAATGGACAACAACCTTGCCGTTCCCAGCATGTATGTGGATGCATACTTGGATATAACAGGGAACTGATTCTTATTAGCGATCCTGAGTGACTGTACAAAGACTTTGTAGGCATGATCCACTTTATTTATAGCTGACCATACACCAGTAAAATTTTGTTCAAAATGTTGTTTGAAATTCTAAAAAATCGTTCATTAAAGTATTCAATCTTGTTATTACTGAGTCAACTACTTTTGTCTAAAAACCTTTAACGTTTTGTGGTGCTACTTGAATGAATTTCAGATGAATTAAACAGGTTTATTTAGTTCCTAGAATTTCCTTCTTTCAGATAAGAAAAAAAAAATACATCCTGCCTCTTCGAAATTTCTCATCTCTATAGTCAAAAACGATAGTTGATTTGACCTCAGTAACCATTAGAAAATTGAATGAATGTTCCAAAATAAAACGTTTTTGTATTAAATTCTACCATTGTATGGCCAGCTTTTGTCCAACACTGAGTCTTTTCTACACTCCCTGAACTCTGACACAGTAGTTGAGTAACACCGCAAATTATAGTTGTAGAAGTACATTCTACAACTATAGTTTGAAATGTATTTAGAAGAAAATAACTAAAGCTGGCAGAAACTCTAATAGAGATGCACAAACTGGGGGTTTAGGTCAGCAAATCATCTAGTGACGGAATAAGTCCTGCAGCTATTGAGCTAAACTTTATAGACAACTCAAAGATCATATAATAAACAATCATACACAATGAAAACACATCTATAGATTGTAGCACAATGGCTGATCTAAGCTGTATGCCGCGTACACACGATCGGAATTTCCGTCGGAAAAACCTTAGATGGTTTTTCCGACAGAATTCCGCTCAAGCTGACGTACAACACTACGACGAGCCGAGAAAATTAAGTTCAATGCTTCCGAACATGCGTTGAATTGTTTCCGAGCATGCGTAGGAATTTTGCGCGTCGGAATTGCTACAGACGATTGGAATTTCCGATTGGAATTTTTTGGGTCGGAAAATTTGAGAACCAGCTCTTAAATTTTTCTTCTCGGAAATTCCGACAGGAAAAGTCCAATAGAGCCTACACACGGTCAGAATTTCCGACGAAAAGCTCACATCGAACTTTTCTTGTCGGAAATTCCGACCGTGTGTACGCGGCAGTAGGCTGATGTTAGTGGAATATCCTATTCCTTTTAGCTATGAAATTATTGGAAGGTATTCCAGCCAACATTGAGATGGCTTAGAAGATGGACTTTTCTGCTACAGGTAGTCACAGTTTAGCACCATCATACGATTCAAAGCAAAACAATATATATATAGAGAGTTAACAAATTCTGAAACTTCAACCTTACAGCAGAAGGTTACAGCAACAATGAGCGTTTTCTATTACAAATGTCTACACTTATATTGCTGCCTTTGATAGTAAAGACGTCTGAAAATATTAAAGCTCAACTCCAGGCAGATTTTAAAAAGTACCAATGAATGTGAATATGTATTTGTTAAAAATAAAAGTATAAAAAAAATGAATGTAATTAAAGACAACTAGTGTAAATTACCTGAATTTGCCCTGGTATCAGCCACTTGAACAGCTATACAACAGAATGCACACTGGGAAAGGGAGAGGTCAAATTTAGGCACTTACACTGATTGCATTTTAAAAAAGAAACATTTAATGATGTTTTAATGATTATAAAGCTGCACTAATCTGTGTCATTTATATCTGCCTGCGGTTCAGCCTTAAAGTAGACCTTTGATTAACAAAAAAATAAAATAACAGGCAGGTTGTTTAGTGTAGAAGAGACATCCCGACTCATCTGTATTTAAGTTTCTTCTTACCTGCCTGTCCACACTGTACACTAAACTGTACACATGCAGCTCAATGTACAAATTTTGCATCCGCCAAGATGAATGAACGTGCATGTGCGGGAGTGATGTCATCTTGGCTTGGCCAATTAAGTTGGCCAAAAATTGGAACCCAGAAGAAGACTCTCCGAAGGTGTCAGTGGCTGGTGAGGGAGCTTTGGGACACCACGACGCTATAGTGGGGTGATTGTATTTCCACCTTAAAGCAGAAACTTATAGCGGATCCTCATCCACTCTTCCTCCCCCCCCTCTCTTTTTTTTTTGGGGGGAGCGGGTACCTAGTTTTGGCAGGTGCCCACACCTGCTTCCTCTCAGATCGCCTAGGCAGGAGTTGCCCCCCTTCCCTTTCTGAAATCTTTTGAGACACACCACAGGTCCCAGGAAGCTGTGGGAGCATTCATAGGATGCTGGGAGGGCTGTGAAGCCACAAGGAATCACAGTCGGCTTCCCACAGTTAACATTCTGGTGCTGGGGACCTGAGGACCAGTGAAGAACCAGCATGAGTGAGGATAGCGCTGGATCCCTGGACAGGTAAGGGTCTGTTTACTAAAAGGCGTCAGGTACAGTTTTTACCTTTTTATCTCTTGGTGTCAGGAAAACTTGCCAGAAGTGACTCATGCTAATAGCAGAGGAATAAAAAAAAATGATATATACTTGTGTATATAAATAAATAAATATATATATATATATATATATATATATATATATATATATATATATATATATAAATTAGAAAAATCTTCTAGTAATACTATGAAATAAGACAGCTGCTGTTACAAACCTATAGGATAAACTGTGACATACTGTATGTAAGCAAAGCAGATTGCCGTTCTGACAGGAGGGAAGGCATGGATCCTGTGTCTCTACAAAGCAGGGACTAGGATCCATGTCTTCCCTTAGTAAAAGAAGCTCCCACACTGTAACAAAACACCTGCTAGGCACACAGTTAACCCTTTGATCGCCCTTGATGTTAACCCCCTTTCGCAAACCAATCAATATAAGCTATTTGGGATTTTTTAACAAAAAACATGTAGCAGAATACACATTGGCCTAAATTGATAAAGAAATTTGATTTTTAATTTTTTTATTGGATTTGTTTTATAGCAGAAAGTAAAAAATAGTGTTTTTTTTTTTTTAAATTGTCGGTCCTTTTTTGTTTATAGAGCAAAAAAATTAAGAACGCAGAGGTGATCAAATACCATCAAAAGAAAGCTCTATTTGTGGAAAAAAGGATGTCAATTTTATTTGGGTACAGTGTCGTACGACCGCGCAATTGTCAGATAAAGTAACAAAGTGCCATATCGCAAAAAATGGCCTGTGATGAAGGGAGGTAAATCTTCCGTAGCTGATGTGGCTAATAATACTAAACTAATAAATGTGTTGAGCAGCATTTATAGAGAGATTTTTTTTTTAAGTGGAGTATGCCTTTAATTTTTTTTTTTTTTATTAGAGCTCCTTGGGATTTTTTAAAGTTTATTATAACCAACAAATAGAAAATATATTTTTTATAATATATATTATATTCCTGACACAAGCTAGGGTAGGAATATGAAAACATATTTTAACAGAATCTGAGTGGCCTCTGCTCACTGGAGCTTATGAAGGATGATGGTCAGTCTTTAGAGTCTCATTTAAACTGTAATGAGATGCATCCATGATAGATCCAGAAAGATAGCACATTTCCATGCCAACACTACAGGAAACCCCAACCAAACCACCTAGTTAGCTGCTGTGAAATTTTGTTTCCTGCTAAGATGATAAGACATTGCTTCTATAGAAAGATCTTGAGTGAGCTAAAGGCTCTTTTCTAATCCATGAAATATCAACAGAAGGTCAAAGACATGACATAATATAAAGATATCTTGTCTTATATATGACTAGTTTATTTTATTGGAAGAAAGGAAAAATGTTTTGCACTCTGGGTTTGCAAGTGCTAAGTGAGATTGTACTACTTTCCTGTATCACATGACACCAATGTAATGAAACATACCCTTTAACCACCTTAAGAATGAACACTTTTGCCCCCTTCTTGCCCAGGCCATTTTCAGCCTCCAGTGCTGTTATACTTTGAATGATAATTACTCAGTCATGCCACAGTGTACCCAAGTGACATTTTTTTGTGATTTAATTTAATCACCATTTATTATTATTTTTTTGCTATAAATACAGAAAAAAAAAAAAATGAAAAATACAACATTTTCTTAATTTCTGTTAGAACATTTTGCAAAGAAATATCTCTTTTTATAAATGTAGGCCATAATGAATTATTCTACATGTCTTTGGTAAACATATAGCCCATATCATGATCTTGAGGCCCTAAAATGCCAGGACAGTAGAAATACCAACCCCCTTCCCCCCCCATGGAAAGTAAATGGTCAGCAAACCGGCAAAGGATTGATCCAGGCAACAGGCTGAAGCATGATTAATAAACAGGCCAGGGTTAGTACAGGTGGCAGACAGAGGCAACACATCACTGGTGTGGCATTGATCAGGCACACTGTTGCTGGCTTAAACTGTTCTGGTGACACTGGGAACTAGTGTGGCAGCAATTGCTGGCTTCCATTGATGGGTGACACTGTGACTGGTGTGGCAATGATAAGGAACGCTGTTTCTGGCATACACTGGTGTGATGACACTGGGACTGGTGTGGCAGTAATTAGGGACACTGAAACTGGTGTGGCGGCGATCAGGGACACTGTGTTTGGTGTGGCAGTGATTGGGGAGTGAGGACAATATGACTGGCAAGGAGGTAAATAGGGACAATACGATTGGTGTGGCGGTGACCAGGGACACTGTAGCTGGTGTGGCAGTGATTGGGAACAATATGACTGGTATGTGGTGATCAGGATGGAACAAAATGACAGGTGTGGCAGTGATCAGAACACTGTGAGTGGTGTGGTGGTGATTAGGGATGCTGTAAGTGGTAAAGCAGTGATTAGGGATGCTGTGAAGTTGTACTGCTGTGATGGTGATAAGAGACAATACCTGGGGGGAGTGTGGCCAGATATTCCGGATCAGAACGATGTAATAACCAGTGACTTGATCTCATTAATCTCCCAAACGAGGTTTACATGTAAAAAGTAAAGCAAATATCTAGTGCTCTCCGTTTGAATGAAATTTATTAAAATAATGCATAAAAGTTCCACTTACAATCTGCAGCACTGTTCCCCAGTGCAAGGGATCCACAGCAAATAAGCGGTAACAAGCAGTAACAGCGATGCCAGCTACACGAGACAGCATGTGTGGACGCGGGTGACGTCACGATCCTCAATCACGTTCCGTACGCATTACGTCCCCAAAAGAAGGCGGTACTTCATCAGCGGTGACGGAGTGACGTGACACGCCCGCTTAAGTACAAGATTCTACGTCTCATCAGCGCCAAGAGGTGGAGCCAAAGTAAGCAACAGCGCTGCTATAGCAACCCTACAGAAGGGCCGGTTCACGCTGAGGAACATAGTTAATTAAAATTAACCTATTTGTTAAAACAATGCTGTTTAAAAATTATTTAAAAAAAGGCTTTGTTGGCTAAAAGAGCTCATTCCGGAACAAAAGGTATATATTTGGAAAAAGAATGATCGTGCCAAATTTGTCATCCTGCGTCCATACTATGTCTCAAAGCACAAATACATATTACCATAATAACAAAACCAACAACATTTGACATAAAATAAAATAAAAAGAATAACAAAAGATGACTATCGATCGGAAATAAAACAGTATATGTCCAATTTCGACATTGAGGCCTCCCGGCACCATAGCCTTCGTTAAATGAATCCAATGGGATTCCCTCCGGCTAAGTTGCCTCAAAAAGTTCCCACCTCTCCTGTTTTTTTTTTTTCACCCTCTCAATACCCCAAAATTTTAAACCTCTGGGGTTTTGGTTATGAACCAGTTTAAAATGCTTTCACACATTGTGCGTCTTTAACCCTTTTTTAATATTATTCACATGCTCGCCCAATCTCACATGCAAGGGTCGTGAAGTCCTGCCTATGTACTGTAGGCTGCACTTACATTTGAGCATGTAAACCATGCCAATTGTGTCACAGGTAATGAGTTGTTCTATTTTAAACTGCTTATTATTGGCCATTTTTTAACATTACCTTTAGAGTGTTTACATGCGGTGCAATGCCCACAAGCATAGAACCCTGAGAGGAAGGAGAAAAGTCGGTTTTCAGAATGAACTGGAGGGTCTACAACCCCCGGAGCCAGTCTGTCATGTAATGAAGTTGCTTTTTTATATATAAAGGAGGGGCGGTCAGGTAACAAAGGACCAAGTGTCTTATCTTGTTTTAATATGGACCAGTTATTGGATACAATTTTTTCGAATTTTTTGTGATGCACATTGTAATCCAAAATCATCCTAAAATTAGAGACACTGGAACTAGCTTCTTTGACTTTGTCCGCAGTTAACACCGATCTGTCATAGTTACTGGTACGTACTGTCTCAATTTCTCTATTAAGAGACTCCTTATTATATCCCTTTTCTTGAAATCTGGTGGCTAGTAATTGGGATTGTGATATGAAATCCTTTTCTTGCGTACAATTCCGTCTCAATCTGACAAATTGACCCCTGGGTATATTGCATAGCCATGATCTATGATGGCAACTCTCCAGTGGTATGTAGGAGTTTCGATCGGTTGGTTTAAGATGGTTGCACAGATGGAATTGACCATTGATTATGCCAATTTCCAAATCAAGAAAAATAACACTTTCAGTACTGATGTTCCAAGTGAGTTCAATATTTTTACTATTGTTGTCCATAGTGCGCATGAACTCATCTAAACTACCACAATCTCCTTCCCAAATCATAATCAGATCGTCTATAAATCGTTTATAACAAACCAACTGGGGGGGGGGGGCGATTGTTGAATACCACTTCTTCCTCCCAGTGGGCCATAAATAAATTGGCCACACTGGGAGCAAAACGGGCCCCCATCGCAACACCCCTCGTTTGTAAAAAGAATTGTCGCTGATACCAAAAAGAATTTCTCGAAAGACAAAAATCCAAACTTTTAAGAAGAAACATCTGATTTTTTCTTAGAAGATCAGAGGACAACAGAGCCCACCGTACTGAGGATACTGCATCCTCATGTCCAATAATGGTGTACAGTGAGCTCACGTCCGCAGTGACCAAAATACTAGAGGAAGAACATGTGGCTGATTCAATGATTTGAATAACATGTTTTGTGTCTTTAAGGTATGCATCTGTTTTGGACACTAAAGGCTGTAAAAAGCTGTCAATATACTGACCCAATCTAGAGGAAATAGAATCGATTTCATTAACGATAGGCCTACCAGGTGGTTTGGCACTATCCTTATGAATCTTAGGAAGACAATATATAATCGGGGTCCTACAAAATAATGGATCCAAATATAGAGCTTCTTTTTTATTTAAAACATTTCTATTTTTTCCTTCCTCTATTAATACATGCAATTCATCTTTAAACGTCAACATTGGATCTCTGTTGAGAGTCTGATATGTATCATGGTCACCCAAGGTGTGTCACGTCACTCCGTCACCGCTGATGAAGTCTCGCCTTCTTTTGGGGATGTAACGTGATTGAGGATCGTGACGTCACCCGCGTCCACACATGCTGTCTCGTGTAGCTGCCATCGCTGTTACTGCTTGTTACCGCTTACTTGCTGTGGATCCCTTGCACTGGAGAACAGTGCTGCAGATTGTAAGTGGAACTTTTATGCATTATTTTAATAAATTTCATTCAAATGGAGAGTACTAGATATTTGCTTTACTTTTTACATGTAAACCTCGTTTGGGAGATTAATGAGATCAAGTCACTGGTTATTACATCGTTCTGATCCGGAATATCTGGCCACACTCCCCCCAGTGGGGAAATTGACCTGACTGATGTACTCAGGGGTCCATGTTTTGAGGTGAGCTGCCATTGCTACCATTGGTGGAGGGTGTCACTGAATCATCTGAAAATAGTATTCTCTTCACTTTGGACACTTGGTGGTGCTTGTTCATCTGACCTCTGACCTCTGAAGATTTCTTCCTTTATGGACTCTGTTCTATATTAGTTTTAGAAATGTGTTTTGTTTATGTTTGCGCTGCACTGCTGTTTTTACATTACTATTGTGGGATTTGATAACTTGACCCTCAGTGTTCCAGCTGCTGTTTTAGTCTTTAGTAATATTTGCACTGGTTGATTTCTTCTATATAAATACCTGGGGGCACTGACATGCAGTGATATCAGAGCAGTAATCCATTGTACATGATCACTATCACAGCAGTACCATGTCACCACAGTGACACTGCACTTGCTTTGGTGACAGTAAAAAAAAAATATATATATATATATATATATATATATATATATATATATATATATATATATATATATGTAGCTACCTGTCTCGGTCTCCACACATCCGCAGACCCCTATTTGTTAATGGGATCTAATGGTTTCGTTACTTAGGGTTAATGGGATCTAATGGTTTCGTTACACCAATATCTTCCAGGAATAAGGCCAATGTCCACACATGAGTAAAACCCAATCAGCAAGGCTTCCACTTTGAGTTAACTTGAAGAAAGCAAGAGCAGACAAGTTGAAAGACGTAGGGGAAGGTTCAGGCACGCAACACTTAAATCCAGTATATACACTCGTCGCTAGGGATGAGCTTCGTGTTCGAGTCGAACATACGTTCGACTCGAACATCGGCTGTTCGATCGTTCGACGAAGATCGAACGATTTGGGCCGTTCGCGCCAAATTCGAGTGACGCGAACGGCCCACAATGCACTACGCCATCGCAGTGTCATCCAGGCGCTGTGATTGGCCAAGCATGCACTGTGATCCCGCATGCTTGGCCAATCACAGCGCCGGCAGCGAGGAGAGCAATGATTGGCCACAGGCAGGATGCCTGTGGCCAATTATTGCTGAGGGTGTTTAGTACACGCCCCACACTATAAAAGGCCGCCAGCACGGCGGCCTAGTGTAGTGTGTTCCGGAGCAGGGATAGAGCAGCATAGGCAGGGACAGTGACTGTTATTTCTTTCTTGCTTAACCTGGATTCCTTTAGTTTAGGGAAAGAGAAGGATAGGTAGGGAGAGTGTCAGTGTGTTTTGTGCTTGTGCTATAGTGTGCTTAAAAAAAACATTTATTCTAGGGACAGAAAACTGTAGGTAGGGACAGTGTCAGTTTCTTTCACTCTGCAAGTCCTTGTTTCCAGGGACCTGGAAGGACAGTGAGTGAATTGTCCTTGTGCTATATTGTGCTTAAAAAAAACATTTATTCTAGGGACAGAAAACTGTAGGTAGGGAGAGTGTCAGTTTATTTCACTCTGCAAGTCCTTGTTTCCAGGGACCTGTAAGGACAGTGAGTGAATTGTCCTTGTGCTATATTGTGATTAAAAAAAACATTTTTTCTAGGGACAGAAAACTGTAGGTAGGGAGAGTGTTTTTTTTCTTTCACTCTGCAAGTCCTTGTTTCCAGGGACCTGGAAGGACAGTGAGTGAATTCTCCTTGTGCTATATTGTGCTTAAAAAAAACATTAATTCTAGGGACAGAAAACTGTAGGTAGGGAGAGTGTCAGTTTATTTCACTCTGCAAGTCCTTGTTTCAAGGGACCTGTAAGGACAGTGAGTGAATTGTCCTTGTGCTATATTGTGCTTAAAAAAAACATTTATTCTAGGGACAGAAAACTGTAGGTAGGGAGAGTGTTTATTTTCTTTCACTCTGCAAGTCCTTGTTTCCAGGGACCTGTAAGGACAGTGAGTGAATTGTCCTTGTGCTATATTGTGATTAAAAAAAACATTTATTCTAGGGACAGAAAACTGTAGGTAGGGAGAGTGTCAGTTTATTTCACTCTGCAAGTCCTTGTTTCCAGGGACCTGTAAGGACAGTGAGTGAATTGTCCTTGTGCTATATTGTGATTAAAAAAAACATTTTTTCTAGGGACAGAAAACTGTAGGTAGGGAGAGTGTTTTTTTTCTTTCACTCTGCAAGTCCTTGTTTCCAGGGACCTGTAAGGACAGTGAGTGAATTGTCCTTGTGCTATATTGTGCTTAAAAAAAACATTTATTCTAGGGACAGAAAACTGTAGGTAGGGAGAGTGTCAGTTTATTTCACTCTGCAAGTCCTTGTTTCCAGGGACCTGTAAGGACAGTGAGTGAATTGTCCTTGTGCTATATTGTGATTAAAAAAAACATTTTTTCTAGGGACAGAAAACTGTAGGTAGGGAGAGTGTTTTTTTTCTTTCACTCTGCAAGTCCTTGTTTCCAGGGACCTGGAAGGACAGTGAGTGAATTCTCCTTGTGCTATATTGTGCTTAAAAAAAACATTAATTCTAGGGACAGAAAACTGTAGGTAGGGAGAGTGTCAGTTTATTTCACTCTGCAAGTCCTTGTTTCCAGGGACCTGTAAGGACAGTGAGTGAATTGTCCTTGTGCTATATTGTGCTTAAAAAAAACATTTATTCTAGGGACAGAAAACTGTAGGTAGGGAGAGTGTTTATTTTCTTTCACTCTGCAAGTCCTTGTTTCCAGGGACCTGTAAGGACAGTGAGTGAATTGTCCTTGTGCTATATTGTGATTAAAAAAAACATTTATTCTAGGGACAGAAAACTGTAGGTAGGGAGAGTGTCAGTTTATTTCACTCTGCAAGTCCTTGTTTCCAGGGACCTGTAAGGACAGTGAGTGAATTGTCCTTGTGCTATATTGTGATTAAAAAAAACATTTTTTCTAGGGACAGAAAACTGTAGGTAGGGAGAGTGTTTTTTTTCTTTCACTCTGCAAGTCCTTGTTTCCAGGGACCTGTAAGGACAGTGAGTGAATTGTCCTTGTGCTATATTGTGCTTAAAAAAAACATTTATTCTAGGGACAGAAAACTGTAGGTAGGGAGAGTGTCAGTTTATTTCACTCTGCAAGTCCTTGTTTCCAGGGACCTGTAAGGACAGTGAGTGAATTGTCCTTGTGCTATATTGTGATTAAAAAAAACATTTTTTCTAGGGACAGAAAACTGTAGGTAGGGAGAGTGTTTTTTTTCTTTCACTCTGCAAGTCCTTGTTTCCAGGGACCTGTAAGGACAGTGAGTGAATTGTCCTTGTGCTATATTGTGATTAAAAAAAACATTTTTTCTAGGGACAGAAAACTGTAGGTAGGGAGAGTGTTTTTTTTCTTTCACTCTGCAAGTCCTTGTTTCCAGGGACCTGGAAGGACAGTGAGTGAATTGTCCTTGTGCTATATTGTGCTTAAAAAAAACATTTATTCTAGGGACAGAAAACTGTAGGTAGGGAGAGTGTCAGTTTATTTCACTCTGCAAGTCCTTGTTTCCAGGGACCTGTAAGGACAGTGAGTGAATTGTCCTTGTGCTATATTGTGATTAAAAAAAACATTTTTTCTAGGGACAGAAAACTGTAGGTAGGGAGAGTGTTTTTTTTCTTTCACTCTGCAAGTCCTTGTTTCCAGGGACCTGGAAGGACAGTGAGTGAATTGTCCTTGTGCTATATTGTGCTTAAAAAAAACATTTATTCTAGGGACAGAAAACTGTAGGTAGGGAGAGTGTCAGTTTATTTCACTCTGCAAGTCCTTGTTTCCAGGGACCTGGAAGGACAGTGAGTGAATTCTCCTTGTGCTATATTGTGATTAAAAAAAACATTTTTTCTAGGGACAGAAAACTGTAGGTAGGGAGAGTGTTTTTTTTCTTTCACTCTGCAAGTCCTTGTTTCCAGGGACCTGGAAGGACAGTGAGTGAATTCTCCTTGTGCTATATTGTGCTTAAAAAAAACATTAATTCTAGGGACAGAAAACTGTAGGTAGGGAGAGTGTCAGTTTATTTCACTCTGCAAGTCCTTGTTTCCAGGGACCTGTAAGGACAGTGAGTGAATTGTCCTTGTGCTATATTGTGATTAAAAAAAACATTTTTTCTAGGGACAGAAAACTGTAGGTAGGGAGAGTGTTTTTTTTCTTTCACTCTGCAAGTCCTTGTTTCCAGGGACCTGGAAGGACAGTGAGTGAATTCTCCTTGTGCTATATTGTGCTTAAAAAAAACATTAATTCTAGGGACAGAAAACTGTAGGTAGGGAGAGTGTCAGTTTATTTCACTCTGCAAGTCCTTGTTTCCAGGGACCTGTAAGGACAGTGAGTGAATTGTCCTTGTGCTATATTGTGATTAAAAAAAACATTTTTTCTAGGGACAGAAAACTGTAGGTAGGGAGAGTGTTTTTTTTCTTTCACTCTGCAAGTCCTTGTTTCCAGGGACCTGGAAGGACAGTGAGTGAATTGTCCTTATGCTATATTGTGCTTAAAAAAAACATTTATTCTAGGGACAGAAAACTGTAGGTAGGGAGAGTGTCAGTTTATTTCACTCTGCAAGTCCTTGTTTCCAGGGACCTGTAAGGACAGTGAGTGAATTGTCCTTGTGCTATATTGTGATTAAAAAAAACATTTTTTCTAGGGACAGAAAACTGTAGGTAGGGAGAGTGTTTTTTTTCTTTCACTCTGCAAGTCCTTGTTTCCAGGGACCTGGAAGGACAGTGAGTGAATTCTCCTTGTGCTATATTGTGCTTAAAAAAAACATTAATTCTAGGGACAGAAAACTGTAGGTAGGGAGAGTGTCAGTTTATTTCACTCTGCAAGTCCTTGTTTCCAGGGACCTGTAAGGACAGTGAGTGAATTGTCCTTGTGCTATATTGTGCTTAAAAAAACATTTATTCTAGGGACAGAAAACTGTAGGTAGGGAGAGTGTTTATTTTCTTTCACTCTGCAAGTCCTTGTTTCCAGGGACCTGTAAGGACAGTGAGTGAATTGTCCTTGTGCTATATTGTGATTAAAAAAAACATTTATTCTAGGGACAGAAAACTGTAGGTAGGGAGAGTGTCAGTTTATTTCACTCTGCAAGTCCTTGTTTCCAGGGACCTGTAAGGACAGTGAGTGAATTGTCCTTGTGCTATATTGTGATTAAAAAAAACATTTTTTCTAGGGACAGAAAACTGTAGGTAGGGAGAGTGTTTTTTTTCTTTCACTCTGCAAGTCCTTGTTTCCAGGGACCTGTAAGGACAGTGAGTGAATTGTCCTTGTGCTATATTGTGCTTAAAAAAAACATTTATTCTAGGGACAGAAAACTGTAGGTAGGGAGAGTGTCAGTTTATTTCACTCTGCAAGTCCTTGTTTCCAGGGACCTGTAAGGACAGTGAGTGAATTGTCCTTGTGCTATATTGTGCTTAAAAAAAACATTTATTCTAGGGACAGAAAACTGTAGGTAGGGAGAGTGTCAGTTTCTTTCACTGTGAAAGTCCTTGTTTCAAGGGACAGAGAAGGACACCTGAAGGTAGCCCTTATTGCTTTTTTCCCATCTCCCTGCAGGCCATCTATTAGAATGTCTGGAAGGCAAACAAGGAGAGGCAGACAGTCAGGAGGCAATAAAAGAGGGCAAGCAGGCTCTGTGTCTGGGGGCAACAGTGCTGGTCGTGGACGCGGTGCATTGTCATCAGCACATGGCCATGGGACACGCTTGTCCTTCTTTTCGGCAGCTGGACATGTTGAGCCACATCATGCCGAAGACTTGGTAGAGTGGATGACCAAGCCCTCCTCCTCCTCCTCATCCTCTCTCACCCAGGCTCAGGGTACTGGAAAAGCAGCTGCCAAAGCGTCGTCTTCCCTGGTATCAATGTCAGACAAATCATCAGTCACTCCTTCCCTAGACCCACCATGTCCTCCTCCTGAGGAGTCCCCCGAACTGTTTCAGCACAGTGTTGGGTACATGCTCCAGGAGGATGCCCAGCGTTTCGAAGGGTCTGATGATGAAACCCAGCTAAAGGAAGGCAGTAGCGTGAGAGCAGACAGAGGGGATGCTCAAGAAGGACACCAATCTGGCAGTCATGTTCCAGCAGCTGCAGCATACTGCCAGATTGGCTCCAGTGATGAGGAGGGAGGGGATGATGAGGTCACTGACTCCACGTGGGTGCCTAATAGGAGAGAGGAGGAGGAGGAGGATGAGGAGGAGGCACATCTCCAACGAGGCAGGATGCCCTTTGGTGGGCAGCGTAAGGGCAGTACACCGACGGAATCACACCGCAGAGCTCCGCCTGTGCAGGGCGCTGCCTCTGCCCGTCATTCAAAAAGTTCTTTGGTGTGGGCCTTTTTTGAGGCTAGTGCATCAGATCGCACAGCTGCTGTTTGCAACATATGTCTCAAGCGTATATCGCGTGGCCAAAACATCAGCCGCTTGGGTACCACATGCCTGACCAGACATATGTTGACCTGCCATGCAGCTCGTTGGCAAGCCTACCTCAAAGACCCACACCAAAGAACAAAGCGGACCTCTCCTTGCACCGCATCAGCTGGGATCTCCAACCCCACTATAACTTCAGTCCTCTCTGAAACATGCACTGAGAGGAATGAAGGTGTAGAATTAGGTGTGTCACAGCCAAGTACTTGCGGCCACTCTGCTAGCAGTACACCGACGTCCGATTCTAGCAGGCAAATTTCCCTGCCCCAGCTGCTGGACCGTCGAAAGAAGTTCACTCCCAGCCATCCACATGCCCAGCGGTTGAATGCTAGCTTGGCTAAATTGCTAGCGCTTCAACTGCTGCCTTTTCAGTTGGTAGACTCGGCCCCCTTCCGTGAGTTTGTGCAATGTGCGGTTCCTCAGTGGCAGGTTCCCAAACGCCACTTTTTCTCACGGAAGGCTATTCCGGCTCTCTACCGGCATGTGGAAGGCAATGTCTTGGCCTCGCTGGACAGGGCGGTCAGCGGTAAGGTGCATATTACCGCTGACTCATGGTCCAGCAGGCATGGACAGGGACGTTACCTTTCTTTCACGGCCCATTGGGTCACTCTTTTGGCAGCTGGGAAGGATGCAGGACAAGGTGCAGTAGTGTTGGAGGTTGTCCCACCGCCACGCCTCCAAAATGCTACTACTGGTTGTGACACACCTCTCTCCTCCACCCCCTCCTCTTCTTCTTCCTCCATGGCCTCTTCCTGTGGTTTGTCCTATGAACCAGCGGTGCTCCGTAGCCGTTCACGGGGCTACGCAAGTACGCAGGCAAAAAGATGCCATGCCGTGCTTGCGCTGGTGTGTTTGGGGGACAGAAGCCACACTGGGGCAGAGGTCCTGTCTGCTCTGCAGGGCCAGGCCGAGAGGTGGTTGACGCCACGCCAGCTTAAGCCAGGAATGGTGGTTTGCGACAATGGCACCAACCTCCTCTCCGCCCTCCGACAGGGACAACTGACCCATGTGCCCTGTGTGGCTCACGTCCTTAACCTGGTGGTGCAGCGGTTCTTGGGCAGGTACCCGGGCTTACAGGATGTCCTGAGGCAGGCCAGGAAAGTCTGTGTGCATTTCCGCAGATCTTATAATGCCAGTGCTCGCCTGGCTGAGCTGCAAAAGGAGTTGAACCTGCCCAAGAACCGCCTTATATGTGACATGCCCACCAGGTGGAACTCAACGTTGGCCATGCTGCAGCGGCTGCACACGCAGCAGAGGGCCATCAATGAGTACCTGTGCGACTACGGCACCAGGACAGGGTCAGGGGAGCTTGGTTTTTTTTCTCCACGCCAGTGGGGCATGATCAGGGATGCATGCACTGTCCTGGCACCATTTGAGGAGGCCACGAGGATGGTGAGCAGTGACAGTGCATGCATCAGTGACACTGTACCTCTTGTCCACCTGTTGGAGCACACGCTGCGTGGAATAATGGACAGGGCACTTGAGGCAGAACAGAGGCAGGAAGAGGAGGACTTCCTTGCCTCTCAAGGCCCCCTTTACCCAGACAGTGTTCCTTCTGTCCCACCCATCGCACAGGAAGAGGAGGAGGAGGAGGAGGAGGAGGATTGTGTCAGCATGGAGGTGGAGGCTGGCACTCAGCATCATCAGCAGCAGTATTTTAGGGATGATTTACAGTCCCAAGAAACCAGTGGACTTGTACGTGGCTGGGAGGAGGTGGCTGCGGATCATGTCGTCCTTAGTGACCCAGAGGACTCCGGAGCGAATGCCTCAGCAAACCTACGCTGCATGGCCTCCCTGATCCTGCAAAGTCTGCGGAAGGATCCTCGTATTCTTCGGATCAAGGAGAGGGACCATTACTGGCTGGCCACTCTCCTTGATCCACGGTACAAGGGTAAGGTTGCGGACCTTATGTTACCGTCGCAGAGGGAGCAGAGGATGAGACAACTCCGGGAGGCCTTGCAGAAAGGTCTGTGCAACGCGTTCCCAGAGACTGGGAGGTTACAAACTCCTGGTCCTGGACAACGAGTTGCTGAGGCTTCGGCCAGTCAAAGAAGGAGCGGTGGGGAAGGTGGCCGTCTGACCGATGCGTTCAGACAATTCTTTAGTCCGCAGCCCCAAAGTATGATCGGTTCCAGCAACCATCGCCAGCGTCTGATAAACATGGTGCAGGAATATCTAGGGGCAAGCTCACACTTGGACACCTTTCCCACCGAAAATCCTCTGGCTTACTGGGTCTTGAGGATGGATCACTGGCCAGAGCTTGCACAGTATGCAATTGAGCTACTGGCCTGTCCTGCATCCAGCGTTCTTTCGGAACGCACATTCAGTGCTGCTGGAGGATTTGTCACGGATCACAGGGTGCGCCTGTCCACCGACTCGGTTGATCGACTGACTTTCATCAAGATGAACCAGTCTTGGATCACCACCAGCTACCACACACCTGATGCTGATATAACAGACTAATTGATTTTAACATGTCACATCCCTTCAAGACTGATGCTGATGCTGAGTGCCTGTGCTGTTATGTTGACTGGCTATCCTCCTCCTCCGAGTCCTCAATGATACGATTGATGATGATAGCTTGGAAGATCATTTTTGTTTATGGGTGCCGCCACCAGTGGCTAAGGCCCAATTTTTCAGCCCCTGTTTTACAGGGGCGTGTAATTACAATTTTTTTAGCAATAATTTGCCATAGGGCTCATTGCTGTGCTCCAAGTACAGTATCTGTGAGGGGTTGGAGTGTTGTGGCACCAGTGCCTAAGGCCCAATTTTTCAGCCCCTGTTTAACAGGGGCGTGTCATTACAATTTTTGAAGCAATACTTTGCAACAGGGCTCATTGCTGTGCTCCAAGTACAGTATCTGTGAGGGGTTGTAGTGTTGTGCCACCAGTGCCTAAGGCCCAATTTTTCAGCCCCTGTTCAACAGGGGCATGCAATTACAATTCTTGATCTAATAATTCACAGCAGGGTCCATTGCTGCACCCACCAAGAGTAACTCTGAGGGCTTACAGTCTTGTGGCAACGCCACCACCACCACCACCACGAAAGGCCCAATTTTTCAGCCCCTGTTCAAAAGGGGCATGTAATTACAATTCTTGATCTAATAATTCACAGCAGGGCCCATTGCTGCACCCACCAAGAGTAACTGTCAGGGCTTACAGTGTTGTGGCACCAGCACCACCATCAAAGCCCCAATTTTTACTACCACTGTTCAACAATTATATGTAATTAAAATTCCTGATATAATAGTTGACAGCAGGGCGTTCCAGCACCAACCAAGAGTAACTGAGTGCTTACAGTGTTGTGCCAACACCAACAACTAAGGGGCCTATTTCTGCAGAGTATATACGGCAGGTCCCTACTTTCAAACATCCAACTTACAAACGACTCCTACTTGCAAACGAAAGAAGACAACAGGAAGTGAGAGGAAATCTACCCCTAGAAAGGAAAATTCTCTCCTGTAAGAATAAATATGGGAGAAAGGGGTCTCATCTGTACTGATGCTTTATCAGCAATCCTTGTTTCAAGAAAAACACCACATTTCAAAAACAGTTGTCATTGGGACGGAAAGTGAGGTGAAATGTTCTGAACAGGGGCACAGACAGCAAAACAAATGTTACAGGGGTGATAACCCTTACCTATGTTTCCCAAAAAGTTTAAAAATAGATTTTTGGGCTGGAGCTACACTTCAACAATGTACCTGTTCAAAATTACAAACACATTCTACATAAGAACAAACCTACAGTCCCTGTCTTGTATGCACCGCCTGTATACGGCTGTTCAGAGTATATAGGGCCTTTTTTATTTTATGTGCGGGGTTCCCCTTAATATCCATACAAGACCCAAAGGGGCTGGTAATGGGCTGGGGTAGGGGGGGGGGGTCATGGGGTAGCTATGCCATTTTTCTTAAAGAATTTCATCCATATTACCGGGACCAGACATTACATTAAAGCCGCAAGCAGTTTTAAATGGCTTTTTTTTCCTTTAGAAGTGTCATTTTGTGCAGGGACAGTTCTAAACACGGGAAACACGTGGCACTTCACAGGCATACTTTAGACACCCCCCAGGTACGATATTTAAAGGAATATTTGACTTTTTTTTTTTTCACTTTATGCATCATTAAAATGACTGCTCCCGAAAAACGACCGTTTTTAAAACTTCTTTTTGCATTGATACATGTCCCCTGGTGCACAACCCGGGTTCCCAAACCCTATTTATGACAATAACATGCATAATAGTTGTTATAATTAGCACTTTAGAATTCGAACGTTCGCATCCATTGTATTTAATAGGGTTCTAATGTTCGTTCGAACTTTCGGTCCGTTCGCGGGTTCTGGTGCGAACCGAACCCGGGGGTGTTCGGCTCATCACTACTCGTCGCCACTCAAGCCTGAGTGGGCATTGCTCACCCAGATAGTCCCTATGAGAGCGGTCCTAGCAGCCGGGATGAAGCATGGATATCAGAGACGATGAATCCCCCTCTAGGCAGGCCTCCAAGCCTCTCCCTAAGACAGCAGTACCGTTGCTGGGACTGTTCTTCCCCTGGAACTCCTTTCCTAAAGATAGGCCCCCTACAAACGGGCAGCCTGGGATCCTTCTCTGAAGCGTAGGCCCTAATCGGCAAAGCTGGGCCTACAATGCAGCAACAGGGCCTCGGGCTGAAGGTGCCCTAAGGCCTAAGCACTCTGGCGCACCTCGTGCCATGCGGGCCACGAGACACACTCACTGGACCAGAGGTCCCCCTGAACGCCTTGCGGTCCCCCTGGAATTGCGCCCCGCCAAATGGCATCTGCCCCGTTTGTACTCTCTCCCAGCATGCACAGCGGGTAGACCATGCCCACTGCACAGCTGCCGAGAGAGGACATCCAAGGTGCTGTGATACCCCCGTAGTTCAACCTATGCTGGCGGTGACAGTACCACCTACAGGCAACGGAGAACAAAACTGCCGGGCAGTATCACACCCAGAGCAGAGCAATAATTTAAACATAATTGGTCTGAGCCCAACTACTGGCTCAGACTGCCCTTAAATTTCCACATAGCGCCCCCAAATATTGGGGGGTCGCTACATATATATATATATATATATATATATATATATATATATATTCCAACAAGGTTTTTGCATTGCTGAGCACAGCCTGACGGTGCAGGATTCTAGGAAATTGCTTTCCCAGTTTACATCCATATCACTGGCAAGGGCTTGTGGATGGTGTATGGTCCTTCTATCTCTTGTTTAGCAATCACCATGGGTGCTATGTCACCCTGTGAGTAGGAATTTGCCTTTTAATAAACTCATTTTATTAATGATATTACACTATGGTTGTTTGCGCAGTGTTTTTTGCTTCTCCCTCCGCAGCACATAGCAGCATGATTAGCCTTAGTGATGTTTTTTTTTTATGTCTAGATCTGGGCTACCCACATTTATTGTTTTTTTATGATTGATGTTGTCCCTTTTTGTCTCTTTCATATATATTGTGAGGGTGCGACTCTGTGCGACCTTCAAGAATGTTGGTTTACGCCAGATTTGTTAAAGAAATACATGCTGATTGAACAGCTGTGTGTTGGGCCATTTAGTTCTGACATGACTATGGATCAGGGCCCCACCCAACAGATAGGAAGTCTGTCCCCGGGAGTCAGGTGGACTCCTATCCCTCTGAGTGGAAGTCAGAGGCTATCTACGCTGCATGGGTGCAGCCAGAATAGGCATGTCTGCAGGAGGCAGACATCATTAGTGGTGCAGCAACAAAGGTGCTGACGAGGAGTGAGCGTATCTCTTGGAAACTCTTTGGGTCTGAGGAGAAGACCTAATGCCGCGTACACACGATCATTTTTCCCGTAGGGAAAAATTACATTTTTTCTTTTGGACGAGAAAAACGACCCTGTGTGGGCTTTTTGTGATTTTTCCCGACGGGAAAAACGGCATTAATCACGACGAGAAAAATTAAAACATGCTCTAATTTTTCTCGTCGTGATTCCCGTAATTTTTTTCCGCGGCAGTTTTCCCATAGGGAAACACTGCCAGAGAGCCTACACACAGTCGTTTTTTTCGACCAAGGAAAAAAAATGTCATTTAAAACGGCCATGTGTAGGGGAACAAGCAGTTCCTCGTTTTTCACGTAGATTTTCTCTACATTGTTTTCACCGTCAAAAAAATCGATCGTGTGTACACGGCATAAGGCCTAGGCTAAAGGCCAGAAACAGCCCGGATAGCAAGAGGGGAAGCTAGGAAGTAAACTGTTGAGTATGTAAGACACAGTAATGGTGGAACCCCCCTGTGAGGGCAACTGATGTATTTTGTGAACTTTGGTGCTTTTAAATAAAAGTGGGCTACCATGCCCTTGAATAGAGTTCCTGACTGGCTGGAATCACTGGCAAAACGCATCTACTATGAGACCTAACAACCCCCAATCTTACAATATGTAAATATCTGTCACTTTACTTCTCCACCTGGTTCATGTCACAACATTTTAACCATTATTTATTTAGACCAGGTTTGAACATTATGTTCTGGCCATCTTTGGATGCTCAGATTTGTTTCTGTGTTTTGTTTGACCATACACTCTGGACTGACTGAGTCTATGGAGGTATGTCAATTCATAAAGCTGCATTTGACAGAGAACATTTTCCTATTGCATCATCTAGGTCCTATACTTAACCTCCCTGGCGGTATGATTCTTTCTGGAATTATGTACCAAAAGCGGTACAATTATTTTGCATGGCAATTTGGTGTTATGTATTATAGGCCTGCGATACTTAGTAATTACTTACTTAAACCTGAGCAAACCAGAGTCTAGTAAACATCCCGGGTATGATAAATATGAAACACAAAATTATAAATTATAATATAATAAATAACTATAAATAATTATAAAAAATAGTAATCTAATTATAATAAAAATTATTCAATAATGTAATCAAATCAAAAACTCATCAGTGCCGCCTCATCAGTGCCCATCAGTGCAGCCTAGCAGTGCATTTCAGTGCCGCCTCATCAGCCCACATCAGTGAAGGAGAAAAATTACTTGTTTACAAAAATTTCTGACAGAAACAAATACTTTTTTATCAAAACATTTGGTCTTTTTTCGTTTGTTTAGCAAAAAATAAAAAACCCAGCGGTGATTAAATACCACCAAAAGAAAACTCGCAATTGTTATTCAAAGTGACAGCGCTAAAAGCTGGCCTGGGTAGAAGTGCCCGGTATTGAAGCGGTTAAGCCACTTTGCTGCCCATATTATTTGCTTACTGATTGTTAAAATCAGCAAATAGTAGTAAATGGAGCATCATTTTTTACGAGCGTTAAGTTAGCAGTGCCATTCTGCATAAAGTATAAAATAGATTTCGAAATTTGTGCAGAATCTCCTTAGATGTAATCAATGAACTGTTATTCTGTTTAGACACTGGATTTATATAGCGTGTAAAAAAATCCTTAAGAAATGCATGACCTTATAAATGTTGCTGAATCAGACTTCGAAAAAAAAAAAAAAGCTATCAAGGCAAAGGAGACTTTTACAATATTTGAATGTTTTCTGCTGCGTAATGCAAAAACCTCACAGCAAGAAAGGAGATATGTCTTCTCATCTCCATTTATTTTGTATTGCTCTAATACAAAGGACATACATTTGCTTATGGTCCATTGGGTTGACGGTTTATTTTTTTGCAGTTTCAAACAAAAACTGAACTGTGCGTACGTGGATTGCTTGTGCTGAATTCTAAGCTTCCTAGTGTGAAAGGTGATCATGGAGTTAGCCATGTGGACAGCTCTATCTCAGTCCAGCGCTGTCATATTGTTAGCAATCACCAAGATCATTGATGTGAAGGTTTTATCTCAGGTCAAGCTTTTTCTTTTGTCGGAGAAGATGATACTAACCTTGTACTTTGTAGATGGTTACTCAATTGAAGAGAGTTTTTATCAGCGTCGGCTGGTCGTTTTTGGTTTGGGGGGTGGCAAACAACCGAACCCCCCCTGCAGTGACTCAAACCATCTCCGCCAGTCGGTCCACCGGCACTTACCCCATATAGACATTGGGCATCGGCGGGCATCCAAGAAGCAGCGGCGGGGATTGGGCATCCAAGGAGCGGCGACGGGGATCGGCACCCAGGCATCGGCGGGGACCGGGCTTCCAGGCATCAGACAGCGGCTCTTCTCCTCCTCGCTTCCGCTGTGCATCTCCTCTTCTCCTCCTAGGCGTCCAATGTCCTTTCAGCCAATCGGTTGGTGGGTATCAGATGTGCTTCCCGATTGGCTGGGAGGAGGATCAGTGTTGCAACAGCGAATATTCATAATAGCTATGACTAAGCACTGTTGAGAGTGTGAAACGCGTCAGTTTTTTATCCTGCACCCTGCTGTGGTTTGTACTTTTGATATTTTGCACAATAAAGGCGTTTTTATTGGAGTGCGGCTTTCCATACCTTCCCTCTTTTAATTGCTATATGCTTAACCTGACCCTGCTGCTTCCACCTTGAGGAGAGATCCATTACCACACATCCACCTGGAGCGGTGATCCCTTCCCCTGCTGTTGCAACACAACTGGGTGGCTCCAGACGCAATGCTCTGCGTCCCGTGCCCACCCTATTTTGAAGCCCATTAGGACCTTTGGCTCTAATCAGGTGCTTTAAAAAACGCTGGCCGCTGTAATTCATGCGCCCGGTGCCCTGAAAGGGGTCGGATGCATGAATAGGGGGTAGCCGCAGCAGCCATGGATAGACTCAAGCTATGCTTGAAGCTATCCATTGCATATAGGGGGTGGAGTGGAGAGAGGGGGCGGCGCCCGGGCGCCCCTGGTTTATTCTACTTTATTGATTTATACACATAATGGCCAAAACAGCATTAAGTTGTGGACAACAGACCATCACGTTGGCATAAGCTTGTTGGACATTCCATTCCAAAAACAGGGCCATTGATATTGTGCCCATGTTATTCTGCTTTATTGCAGTCTTAAGGAAAATAAACTCTTCGGAAGAGTTTACTTATTAAGCGCTGCGTAAGCTGTTGGCACTATATAATTCCTGTATAATAATAATAATAATAATAATAAAAAAAGATCTATTCTAATCCAAATTCTAATTAATTTGTGATTACTAGAGTGATATCTATAATAAAAAAGTACAGGTTTACAATTGACCTCTGGAAAATTTACCCCCTTCATGACCAGGCCATTTTTTGCGATACGGCGCTGCGTTATTTTAACTGACAACTGCGTTGTCATGCAATGCCGGACATAAATGAAAGTTATGTAATTTTTTCCCACAAATAGTTTTCTTTTGGTGGCATTTGATCACCACAGTTTTTTTTTGTTTTTGTTTTTTTTGCTCTATAAACAAAAAAAGACTGACAATTAAAAAATAATAATATATATATATATATATATATATATATATATACATATATATATATATATATATATATATATATATATATATATATATATATATATTTTTTTTCTTTCTGTTATAAAACATATCCAGTAAAAAAAATGTAAAAATCTAATTTCTTCATAAATTTAGGCCAATCTGTATTCTGGTACATATTTTTGGTAAAATAAAATCCCAAAATGTATATCGTCTATAAACTATGGTAAATATACTGTACTGTACTTTTTATGGATTTTTTTTTTGTACTAGTAATGGCGGCGATCATCGACTTATAGCAGGACTGCATTATTGCAGTGGACAATCTGACACTGACTGACACTTTTGACACTTTGTGGGAACCAATGACACTACAGTGTTCAGTGCTAAAAATATGCACTCTCACTGTACTAATGACACTGGCTGGGAAAGGGTTAAACATCTAGGGCGATCAAAGGGTTAAATGTGTGCCAAACCAGGGTTTTTATGTACTGTGTGCTGCTTTTACTAAGGGATGTGCTGAATTGTATTACCTCACATCCCTCAAAATCCATTACATCCCCACTGTCAGGACGGAGCTATGCAGAGCTCCGTCCAGCCTCTCTCCTCCAATGATCAGCGGGTGCCGGCGGACATCTATTGGCCGGAACCCACTGATTGGCTTCTGTGCATGCCAGGAAGTGCAGAATCACTTATACACACGTGATTCTGCACAGAACAGCCGTCCTGTAGCAGTAAATCTGCTATAGGGTGGTCGGCAAGTGGTTAAAGCCCAACTCAAGCATTTTTAAAACAATATTTGACCTGTCCACCAAAGCTGCTTTCCTTCGCCACGCTGCTAGCCGCAGGCTTATTAATGTCATAACATACATTGCAGGATTTCTGGTTCTGCATTGCACGTGATAACAGCAAGGGCCCATACCAATTCTGGGAGCATCAAAGAGAAAAGGGGATCAAGTGGGGGTGAAGAGAAGCAGGGGAGCCAGGGAGTGAGAAATAAGGTAACTATTATATCTTCCCGAAAGACTGGACCGTTGGTCCTATGTTTCATATATACAACTTGATAACCTCCCATAGCTTCCAATACCATCTCTACGCTGACGACACCCAAATCTACCTGTCTACTCATCAGCTCACTACTTCAGTCTCCACTCCCATCACTAACTTACTAACTAACATATCAGCATGGATGTCACACCACTTTCCCAAACAAAATCTCTCCAAAACTGAGCTGATAATAATCCCCCCTGCCTGTGCCCCCTCCATGTCTTTTCCATAGAGGTCAGGAAATCAACCATCAATTTCTCCCTTCACGCCAGGCCACTAGGTGTAATCCTAAACTCTGACCTGTCCTTTCAGCACCAAATCCAATCGTTGTCAAAAGCTTGTAGACTTTACCTCTGTGACATCTCTACAAAAAAGAGGGGGATTGGGGAAATTGGGACTTTAAATTAAGCCATGACTGGGTAAAGTCATGTGCCTCCATCCCTGTCATTTGACGATAAAAGCAACATATGCGGCAAGGGATCCACGGATTTGGTGGAAAATATACAATTTAATGATATATAAAAAAAAAAATTCTCCCTTACCCTGACATAGTCAATCCTCCCTTACCTTGACATAGTCAACTGATGTGGTTAAATTTATCTTCCCATTGCAGATACCTGCCATGTCTGCTCCTGAAGAGTGGTTATAAGCCGCGAAACGCGTCAAGCTACTAGATATGGTGTACTAGCTACACACTCACCTGAAAATATGTGTCCTTAATGTTTTATCTGATAGGGATCCCAAGAGCATTGACCGTGCAGATGTTATTATTTTAAATATAATTATCCAACTATGAATATGGTGGCCCCCTTTAATTTACTGTGAACATTAAATGGTTGCAAACAGGTTAGAAATTGGCACCTTGTTATGGGTGCATTTTTGTGTACATGGACTTCAATGTATGTAAACATGTTTTTTATATATCATTAAATTGTATATTTTCCACCAAATCTATTTATTTTATCATCTTGAGCTTCACATAAAGTCCCACCTCCCCCTTTTGCATCACTTGCTGCCCCCTGCCGCATATGTTGCTTTTATCGTCTGTGACATCTCTAAAATTTGCCTCTTTTTAACGAATAAAACTGCCAAGTTACTCATTTACTCCCTTGTTATCTCTCGCCTTGACTATTGCAACTCCCTTCTCATAGGCATACCTCTCCATAGGCTATCCCCTCTTAAGTCTACCATGAATGCTGCTACCAGACTTATCCACCTTACCAGCCACTCAGTATCTGCTTCCCCTCTCAGCCAATCCCTACACTGTCTTCTGCTTGTCTAGTGAATTAAAATTAAAATACTAACCACAACATACAAAGTCATCCACAAAAAAACCTGTCTCCAAATATCACCAAAACCATCCTGTCCGCCCCTTTCAAGACCTCTTGCTCTCAATCTCCCTTGTCTCCTCCTCCAAGCTCATCTCTAGGACTTCTCCAGAGCCTCTCCCAACCTCTGGAACTCTCTACCTCTATCTGTCAGGCTATCCCCTATTCTGGCTGCCTTTAGACGATCCCTGAAAACTCATCTCTTCAGGGAAGCCTATCATGCATCAAACAAATCTTTTATTACTTCCACCAGCTCATCCTTTACAGTTATAACCTTCTGTACTACTTGCCCCACCCTATTAGATTGTAAGCTGTTATGAGCAGGGCCCTCTTAACTCTCTTGTATTTTATTGTATTGTAACTGTACTGTCTCCCTTTTATATTGTAAAGCGCTGCGTAAACTGTTGGCGCTAAATAAATCCTGTATTATAATAATAATAATAAAAACAGAAATTTCAGAGATATCAAAAGATTCCCTTCAATAACAATAATGAGAAACATGCTGGCAGTTTGAGCTTTTGACTCTTATATGGGCACTTCTATTAACAATCCTTAAATGTTGGATGTCTTTTAATATGATGTTTTTAATAAACTTTTTTATGATTTTTATTGAATTGCTATTGTGAAGTCTATGGTGGTACCAAGAAAATCCATACTCAATATTTTTTTTTTTTTTTGATAGACTTCAGGATGAGGTACCCGAGTTGTAATTAAAGTCACTTACCCTACACTTTATCATCTAACCCTTGCAGTACGGGGAGGTCCCACTGTGAAGATATATTTTTTTCATATTCTGGAGTTCAGCTTTAAAGGTGTTGTAAAGTCAGAAGGTTTTTTATCTTAATGCATTCTATGCATTAAGATAAAAAACCTTCTGTGTGCAGCAGCCTCCCCAGCACCTCCTAATTACTTATCTGACCCCCATCTCTCCCCAGCGATGTCCACGAGTGTCTTAGCCATTCAGAACTCTCCTCCTGAATGGCTGAAACACAGCAGCGGCACCATTGGCTCCCACGGCTGTTAATCAAAGTCAGCTAGCCAATCAGGGGAGAGAGGGGGTAGGGCTTTGTGTCTGAATAGACACACAGAGCTGTGACTCGGCTCGGGTGCCCCCTTAGAAAGCTGTTGGCTGTGCGTCACTCGACAGGAGGGAGGGGCTTGGAGAGCCGAAGAGGGACCCAAGAAGAGGAGGATCCAGGCTGCTCTGTGCAAAACCAACTGCACAGAGGAGGTAAGTATAACATGTTTGTTATTTTTATTTTATTTTTTAAAAGGAGACTTTACAATCACTTTAAGGATACTCTGCAATGTTTATTGGAAATTCACTATACTTTCCCCTTAAAAATAATTTGGCATTTGCAGTTCCCATATTTCTGTCCTATAAAAAAAATAGGTTTTACCCACCACAGTAAAAAAAAAAAAGGTGGTGTTTTAAACAGCAGCAGAATCTTACGTGACGCTCTCCAGAACATAGGTGGATACAAATAATATTTGTCAAATGTTAAGGGTAGTACTTAATCTCTGTAATGACTAGACCAACACTATGTTACAAATACTTCCCTGAAGGCACAGGCCCAGCTATCTCCAAGAGTTGTGGCTAACGTCAAGCAGTCCAGTGTTTGATAATAAACTTTGTCGCTGTAGCGGTTTCATTTTTTTTTCCCCTCCCGTGCACAGGTTGGGAATGAATAATGATCGCTAGTGCATTCGTACACATGGAAGAAAATTCTGGGCAATGTGTTGTCCTAAGATATACCTCTCCCCTGCCAGGGCTGACAGCCATGAAATGATGACACCATACTCCTGTCCTTCATTTCTGTTCACAGTTGAATCTGTCACAAAATAGAGGGGGGAAAAAAAAAAAATCTGTCAAGCGGTTCTGTTCTTTGACACATTGTTTAGACCAGAGGCTTTAAAATGTTTCTGAATGCAAGAGGTGTTAAATATGCTTCTGTTCTATTTCTTTCTATTTTGGGCCCTGCTTGAACTGGCTGCTATGGAACAGTGGTTGTTATGCAACTATGAATCCCAGTATGGAATGGGCACAAACTGCATGATGGGAGATTTTGTTTGATCCACGTGTGTTCAAAAATATACCATTAATCAAAAAGAAAGTGAAGTTCTACCGTTTGGGAAACTATTCTGATGCCGCGTACACACGGCCGTTTTTCATGACGAGAAAAATGCAATTTTTTAGATTGGTCGTGAAAAACAGTTGTGTGTAGGCTACATAGCATTTTTTGCGATGAGAAAATTGCCCGAATTTTTTTTAGAACCTGCTCTATTTTTTCTCGTCGTTTTTTACGTCGTTCTTTTTCACGTCGTGAAAAACGGTCGTGTGTACGCAAAAGCGTAAAAACGAAGGGACAAAAAATGTGCATGCTCAGAATCAAGTATGAGACGGGAGCGCTCGTTCTGGTAAAACTAGCGTTCAGAATGGAGATAGCACATTCGTCACGCTGTAACAGACTGAAGAGCATGAGGCTGAAAAGCGCAAATCGTCTCTCACCAAACTTTACTAACACGAGGATCAGCAAATGCAGCCCAAAGGGTGGCGCCATTCGAATGGAACTTCCCCATTATAGTGCCGTCGTATGTGTTGTACGTCACCGCGCTTTGCTCGATCGTTTTTTTTTTTCTGAACGTGTGTATGCTAGGCAGGCTTGAGAGGAATCACGTGGAGAAAAACGTCGTTTTTTTGCAGGACAGGAAAAAAGGTTGTGTGTACGCTGCATGAGACTATTCTAAGAGCCACAATCAGTGGCGTCACTAGGGTTGGTGTCACCCGGTGCGAAAAAAATGGTGTCACCCCCAACAACTATAGTCCCCCCTCAGTACAGACCCCCCTCCACTAACTACAGACCCCACTCCCACAGTATAGATCCCCTCCCTCAGTACAAACCCGCTCCACTAAGTACAGACTCCCCGCCATCAATATAGACCCGCCTCCCTCAGTATGAACCTCCCCCTCAGTACAGACACCCCCACCTCAGTGCAGACCCCCCTCAGTTACAGACCCCCCTCGTACAGACACCCCCCTCAGTACAGACACCCCCCTCAGTACAGACACCCCCCTCAGTAACAGACCCCCCTCAGTAACATACACCCCCCTCAGTTACAGACCCTCCCCCTCAGTACCAGACCCCCCCTCAGTACAGACACCCCCCTCAGTACAGACACCCCCTCAGTACAGACACCCCCCTCGTACAGACACCCCCCTCAGTACAGACACCCCCCTCAGTAACAGACCCCCCTCAGTAACATACACCCCCCTCAGTTACAGACCCTCCCCCTCAGTACCAGACCCCCCCCTCAGTACAGACACCCCCTCAGTACAGACACCCCCCTCAGTACAGACACCCCCTTCAGTACCAGACCCCCCTCAGTACAGACACCCCCCTCAGTACAGACACCCCCCTCAGTTACAGCCCCCCCCCCGGTGCAAACTCCCCCTTGTGCAGACCCTAGCAGTACAGACACCCCCTCCCCCCATCAGTAAAGATGCCCCCCTTACCTTACAGACCTCAGAACAGAGCAGCAGATACACACAGCGGTGTGTCTCTCGAGCACCACGGGCCCCTCCTCCTCCTCTGTGGATGTAAACAGAGAGGAGGCAGAGGGGGCGGCGGCTTCCTTCCGCTCCGCTGAGGGACACAGCTGCAGCGTGAGCCTAAGGCACAGGGCAGCGGGCGGGCGATGTCAGTGTGGTGCCACTGCGCTACCCACGGGTGTCACCCCTCTGGTGGGTGTCACCCGGGTGCGGCCCGCCCCCCCCGCACCTGGCTAGCAACGCTAGTGGCCACAATTTTGCCATGTACACACGATCGGTTTTACAGATGAAAACAGTCCGATGGACTTTTCTCATCGGACAAATCGATCGTGTATGGGCCCAATCGGTCTTTTTTCCATCAGTGAGAAAAAATAGAACATGTTTTAAATTTATCCGATGGGGAAAAAAACAATAGCAAATTCCGATCATCTGTGTGGAACTCCATCGGACAAAAAACCCACGCATGCTCAGAATCAAGTCGACGCATGCTCAGAAGCATTAAACCTAATTTTTCTCGGCTTGTCAGAGTGTTTTACGTCACAGCGTTTGGAACGGTCGGATTTTTGACTGATGGTGTGTAGGCAAGACTGATGGAAGTCAGCTTCATCGGATTTCCGATGGAAAAATCCATCGGGTTAGAATCCATAGGAAATCCGATCGTGTGTACAGGGCTTTAAACTTGTTATAACCACAGTAATAAATCACAAATTATACTGAACTCCTCTAGTGTTTCTGTGCTGTTTTGGTTCAAACGTCCTGTTAATTGAACAGCAGCTTAAAAATAGTCCTTTTTACTTTACACGTGAACCCTCCTCCAACACTACCAGATGTAACTTAGTTTACGAATCTGCTCACCGTGGAACTGACCTCAAAGTTAAAGACGTAAAACAGGCAATATATGATGTTGGTAAAAAGTTGCTCCGCACCTCCATCCTTAATGGAAACTGGGATCTTACCCAAAATCTCCAAGTACATCCCCTGTTTGTTTGGTTGGAAACATAAAATGCCCCTCTTACAATCACGAACACTAACTGAGATGAAAAATAAATCTATTCAGTAACAGGTGCCTTCTGAAGTTCTGACTCTTTTATAGTGTGATTTGCGTGGGCTGTGAACGGATTGTGGGCCGAAGAGTAATGCTGCGTACACACGATCGGGAATTCCGACAAGAAAAGTCCGATGTGAGCTTTTGGACGTGTGTGAGCTCCATCGGACCTTTGCTGTCGGAATTTCCACCAACAAAAGATTTAGGCCTCATGCCCACTGGCGTTTTTACAGCTGCGTTTTTTGCAGCTTAAAAACGCCTGTCCATGTTATTGTAAATATTTTTTTTTTTTTTTTTAAAAAAAAAAAAAACGTCGGAGCTAAAAACGCGACCGTTTTTTGCGCGTTAGTGCGCGTTAGTGCGCGTTAGTGCGCGTTATTGCGCGTTTTTTGACGCTCGCGTTTTTTCCTGCCTAATTCTGACGCTGAGGAACGCACTGGCCCTGGGTTTTTTTTACAGCTTACAAACACCTATGCTCTTTACAGCTCAAAAACGCCTAGGTGGGCATGAAGCTATAGACTAACATGGACAGGCGTTTTTAAGCTGTAAAAAACGCTCAAAAACGCGGCTGAAAAAACGCCCGTGGGCATGAGGCCTAAGAGCTGGTTCTCAAATTTTCCGACAGAAAAAATTCCTATCGGAAAATCCGATCCTCTGTAGCAATTCCAATGCGCAAAATTCCAATGCATGCTCAAACAATTTGACTCACTGAAGCACTGAACTTAATTTTCTCAGCTCGTCGTAGTGTTGTACGTCACCACGTTCTTGACGGTCGAAAGTTCAGAAAACTTTTGTGTGACCGTGTGTATGCAAGCCAAGCTTGAGCGGAATTCCGTCGGAAAAAACATACAAGGTTTTTCCGACGGAAAATCCGATCGTGTGTATGCAGCATAAGACCTGGAAAAGCCATGTAATAAAGCGAGCCCACTAGTGGAATGTTGAAAATAAAAAATGACTAGGGACTTTCTTACAAACACAAGCTGCACAGGATAAAAGCATGACCAGTTAGGGCTGAGAGGGCAGCAAGATATTGAACATCAGAACCAAACACATTAAACGTTATAAAGAATACAATGTGACACAAATTATTTTCATTGGAGTGGTATGACCACAGATTTTATTAAATAACAAGATAATAACAGTAACTTAATTTAGACACTGTGGTGTTGGGGTGATTATGCTTATGTGGTAAGTGGTTTTCCAATGAGTTGTGGCAATTTAAACTGTATTTTTGGGCATGGTAGCCAACTTTTATTGGAAAGAAGGCAAAGTTCACATAGACATCAGTTGTCCATGCAGGGGTTCTTCTACATCAACAATTAACTGAAAATATCAAGCCACCTCGCTCCCTTGTCAGCTGCGTTGCTGCACCTTTTACCAGTCCCTCTGACTGTGTTGCCCAGTTTTTCTGGACCATTTGGCTCACTTACCCTTTAGTCGCAGAACCCTGCTGCAAGGCCCATTCCTCGCCACTGGATAGGGGTTCTCCTGACCCAATGATAGGGCCCTTCCTGACTCCTGGAATGAGACCTTTGGTCTCCTAGCTACTGGTTGAGGCATCTCTGACCCTTGGTTGAGACCTCCTGTCTCCTGACTCCTGGCTGGGGCATCTCTGACCCTTGGTTGAGACCTCCTGTCTCCTGACTCCTGGATGGGGCATCTCTGACCCTTGGTTGAGACCTCCTGTCTCCTGACTCCTGGCTGGGGAACCTCTGACCGATGGTTGAGGCCTCCTGTCTCCAATATGGGAGCTGTCTCCAAACTGCAAGCCCTGAGATATCCTCAGGCTTGAGTATAGAATGACTCTGCACATCTGTATACTCACTCAGGCTTAAGGCATCCACTAAAATCCAGGCACAGGATTGAAAGTTCTGTCCCACCCAAGACACTTTGGAACCTTCAAGCTCTGGGCCCCAATCCAGGTTTACAAAATTCAGAGAAAGACAAAAAAACAAATTTCTCTGCTCAGAAACAATAGTCTGGAACCTTGAATTAAGCCTTAATGTGAATCCTGTGTCATTGGCTCCTTTGTCATTGGCAGGGCCTCACACTGTCATAACACCAACTCTTCAAAGACATGCAAGAATTCTAATAAAACCGTTCAACCCAGGTTCTTGACAGCGCCAAACAATGTCATGTTCCGTACCGCTACCAGCCATTCACCAGCTCAGTGGGTAAGCACTGGTCATTTTACACCATTATTTACCTGGAAAAAACATAGTAATTAGTTCCTTCATGAACAACACATTATTTTACATACAGTATCTGTGACTATTAATGTTAAACCACATGTCCAAACATCACTAGGGATCCTATTATTTTTTTGGTACTATCAAGGACCCATTGCTGCCGTGGCAAAAGTCCAACATGCTCCACAAGTCCCCCATTCTTTTCCTAAAACTCAATTCCTCAAATGTATGCACTTTTAATGTTGGTCATATTCACACTTTTACAAAGAAGGCAGGTAAGTGGGACAAATTGTTCATCTTGCAATCTGTTCCTTTTTGAGGTTTTGTAACCACCTCCTCCCTGCTCTCTAAGGCCGGCCATAGATGGAGCGAGTTTCTTTCCTGCAATCCAAATGTTGATAGGGGAATCCCACCCACCCAGCCTTTGTGTTCTCCTGGAGGGGAAAGCCATCCTGCCAAGGGAAGATAGTGATTATTGCTAGCGGTTATAACAGCCGCTTGCAATAATGCCGTGTAAAATCCATCAGGCTGGTTGTACCCAAGTTGGTTGATCGATGATACATTCAGCCTGCCCGTCCATTGTTCGAATCTCGTCTTGTCCCTGCTAAACCAGCCAAGATTCATACCGGCTATGGCCATCTTTAGTCGTATCCCTAAACCATTCCCCACCAAGAGAAATCCTTCATTTGCAAAAAAGGGAAATGAAAAATGCACGATAATGTGTGTTCTAAATGCATTGCTTGTTCTCTTCCAGCATGTTATATGTACACTTATGCATACACTATGGTGTGAACACGTCTTTACTGCTCCAGCAAATTTCATGTGTCCTGGAACTACATTTCAAATGTATGACTGCTGTTCCAAGTTGGCATTTCCAAGTGATCAGTCTTAGCTTGTAGTTAATTCTATGCTCTGGCCGCTTGGTATTTATATAACAGTCTGTCTGGCTTGGCCAAACTGCTCTTAGTCTCAAAGATACTATAAACAGTTTAGAAGTGAGTCATCTTTAGATCTGAACAGTTAGATTCTAACATCTAGACCGGTGTGGTCTGTTTATGGCAGCCTTTGCTCTGACTGTATTCTGGGGATTTTTAAGCCAATTTCTATGCTAAAATCCACTCAGTGGGGGGTAAGCAGACACTGATGAATGGGTTGTTCCAATTTGTTCGTTATTATATCATGGGGGAAATGTAGAGGGGACTTGAAATGAGCTGTAGTACAATTGAAATAACCTGTCACAGCTAGACCCCCGTGGTGCTTCTTATACAAGGTTTAAATTTGCAAGGCGTCATACCCCTAATGTAATCTATCTGCATAATATTGTTGTGATATTTATAACTGCGTCAGTGCCTGCACATGGATTTACTAGACATCTGAGGTGTTTACCTGTTCTTTTTCGGAGCTTGTTAAGAAGAAGAAAAAATATGTATACTGTAAAAAAATACAAAGACTAATAAAATCACAATATGCTTTCCCATCACTTCCCCAGGCCACACTACACTTAGCCACTGTGATGCATCTTCCAATTGTATGGTGTCCAGACCATTATTGTGGCTGGTGATGGTGTGTGTGGAGGAAGAATTGTTGTAATTTAGTTAATTTTTATTTTTGTGAACAATTGACACAAAATGTAGGCCTCGTTTAGACTAGTCTTTAGAGGGCAGCAAAAATGTGCAGTTGAGCTGCGTTTTTGCTAACTGCTAACCGCCCCCATTAAGCTGCAATAGGCAGCAGACGGGGATGTCTCCCAGCCACGGCAGAGTTGACCCGACATGTATTGTTTGGCAAGAAAGTCGATGGGGAAGCACCACAAATGTCCCGCAGCCGCGTGCAATGCATGTGGTTGCGGCGCGATTGTCGACACAAATGGGGTTAAAACAGCCGGTGAGGAGGCATTGCATTGTTTCCTTACCGCCTGGCAGTAGCCTCTGGAGCGTGCTTCACTGCCAGTTTCCCTTGCATTGAATGGCGGCGGCAGCACCCGAGAGAGCCGATCCAAAAATTCACTTTGGGTGCCGACATTGCGGATAACCTGGACAGGTAAGTGTCCTAATATTAAAAGTCAGCAGTTACAGTATTTGTAGCTGCTGACTTTAATTTTTTTTCATGGGAGGCGGCAGTGGCGGTGCATCCATAGAGAGTGCCAGAGCGCCACCCCCCCCTCTCGCTCCTGCACTGCCACTGAAAAACAATACACACGACCGGTTTTCTCGTCGGGAAACAGGCCGACGAGAATACCGATGAGAAAAACGAGAATCCTGACGAGAAAATAGAGAGCAGGTTCTCTATTTTTCTCGTCGAGGTTCCCGGCAGTTTTCTCGACAAGAAACCATACACACAAACGGTTTTCTCGGCAAGAAAGCTCTCCCAGCAGCTCTCCCGATCGTGTGTATGAGGCTTAAGACTAAAATTCAATTGAAACTTGACTTCAAAATTAAGACTGGTCTGTGGTGCATGTTCATACCTCAATACCATAAATAATAACATATTTGATTTTTCACTCCAACAGTTTATAATGAGTTTGGAAATTGTAGAGAAATGTTAACTAATGCCTTGCAATTTAATTACACCCATTAGATTTTAGACGACTAAAATTTGTTTTAGTCGACTAAAATTTGTTTTAGTCAACTAAAATGTACTAGAGGTTTTAGTCAACTAAAACATAGGACATTTTAGTCAACTAAAATATACTGGAGATTTAGTCGACTAAATATGAATAAAACTAAAACAATTGCAGAAGACTAAAATGGGATTAAAACTAAAATTCCATTTAAGTTCTAAGACTAAAACTAAATTGAAATTTGCTGCCAAAATTAACATGGGTAAGTACATGAATTTGACTTGTGATCTCTGCACAGCATAGCTCAAACTAGGGGAGGGAGAAGCAGCACAAGAAGCCAATCAGTTGTACTGCAGTGGAGGTAGTTTGCTAATAGAAGGAGATAGCAGCACGGTGGCAGAGAGATGAGCACATCAGTGTGCTGTTTTTTTCTTTTACCGTCCAGTCACAGGTTGGGGAGTGTGGCAAGACCTGTAAGTGCAGCAGAGGAAAATCAAGTCTAATGCCGCATACACACGATCATTTTTCACGTCGTTAAAAATGCCATTTTTTAACTTGGGCATTAAAAACGATCGTGTGTAGGCTCTAGAACATTTTTAAAGACGTGAAAAACGGCCTCAAAAAATTTAGAACCTGCTCTATTTTTTCACGTCGTTTTTCATGTCGTTTTTTTTCCCGTCGTGAAAAACGGTAGTGTGTATGCTTTTACGAGGGGAAAAAAACGCGCATGCTCAGAATCAAGTATGAGACGGGAGCGCTCGTTCTGGTAAAACTAACGTTCGTAATGGAGATAGCACATTCGCCACGCTGTTAAGGACTGAAAATCTTGAGGCTGAAAAACGCGAATCGCCGCTCAACAAACTTTACTAACATGAAGGGTGGCGCAATTCAAACGGAACTTCCCCTTTATAGTGCCGTTGTACGTGTTCTACGTCACTGCGCTTTGCTCGAGCATTTTTTTTAATGAACGTGTGTATGCAAGACAGGCTTGAGAGGAAACAAGAAAAATCACGTCGAGAAAAACTTTGTTTTTGAAAATGACATTAAAAACGATCGTGTGTACGCGGCATTATGCTCTGCCAAACAGGGCTGTTCTGTGTGGCAGAGCTATGTATATCTCAGCTGGATGAACATAAATACAAATCCCTATTCAGGTTAAACAGCTTTCATATATGCATTGCACCCATAGGCGTGCGCAGCCTATTGCATTAGGGTGTGCACCTCAAGCCAAAGCTCAAAAACATGTGCGTCTGTGTGTATGTGTATATATATATATATATATATATATATTTATATACACACATACACACACACACTTATAAATAAATGTTAACAAACATTTTAAAATACAGTAGCTGCGTTTGATGGCACAGTGGCGGCAATTTATGGGTACAGTGGCTGCGTTTGATGGGCACAGTGGCTGCGTTTGATGGGCACAGTGGCTGCATTTGATGGGCACAGTGGCTGCATTTGATTGGCACAGTGGCTGCATTTGATGGGCACAGTGGCTGCATTTGATTGGCGCAGTGGCTGCGTTTGATGGGCACAGTGGCTGCATTTGATTGGCGCAGTGGCTGCGTTTGATGGACACAGTGGCTGCATTTGATGGGCACAGTGGCTGCGTTTGATGGGCACAGTGGCTGCATTTGATTGGCGCAGTGGCTGCATTTGATTGGCGCAGTGGCTGCGTTTGATGGGCACAGTGGCTGCGTTTGATGTTTTTTTTTTTTTTGCAGTTTGTTTGCACCCCCCCAAAAAAATTTGAGCACCAGCCACCACTGCTCCAATGTGGGCTGACGTACAGGTATGTTAACCCACATTTGGCACTGCTTTCCATCCGCCATATGTTGGGGCTGTGGGCATATGATAAGTGGTTAATATACACTTGGGATTTATTTTTTTATACCAAAGACATGTATAAATATATATATATATATATATATATATATATATATATATATATATATATATTACATACGCTGACAAGCCAGGGTTCATATAGTTTTGAATTGCACATGTGATATATATATATATATATATATATATATATATATATATATATATATATATATATATATATATTCACACCATATAAATAAATTATATAATATAAAAAAAAAAATTGCCAACCAATTGATAAACCTTACCCTGGCTTGTCACTAACTATATATATATAGTTAGTGACAAGCCAGGGTAAGGTTTATCAATTGGGTTGGCTGTTTTTTTTTAATTTATTTTTTTTGGTGCATGATCATTTGCCCACAGTGCTGTCTCTCTCACTCACCTTGATTGCCTGAAGCCACTCGCCTGCCGCTATCCAGGCTACGCAATACGCACTTATTTGCTGACAAGCCAGGGGATTTTTTTTTTTTACTAAAGACATATATATATATAATATATATATATACACACTTTTTTGCTGACAAGCCTGGGTTCATATATATATATATATATATATATATATATATATATATATATATATGTATGTATATATTATGTAAAAATAAATATATATATATATATATTACATATACAATTAAAACTATATGAACCCTGGCTTGTTAGCAAAAAAGTGCGTGTATATATATATATATATATATATATATATATATATTACATACGCTGACAAGCCAGGGTTCATATAGTTTTAATTGTATATATGATATATATATATATTTAAACAATATATATAATATAAAAAAAAATAGCCAACCAATTGATAAACCTCACCCTGGCTTGTCACTAACTATATATATATATACATATATATATAGTTAGTGACAAGCCAGGGTGAGGTTTATTAATTGGTTGGCTATTTTTATTTTTTTTCTGGTGCATGATCATTTGCCCACAGCGCTGTCTCTCTCTCTCTCTCTCACTCACTCACCTTGATTGCCTGAAGCCAACTCGCCTGCGCTATCCAGGCTAGTCCGCGGCGCTGCTTCTAATGGAGTCTGGAGAAGGCCGGAGGGGGGAAGTGGAGTGCAGATTTAGATCACTCCGCCAGCGCCTGCGGGACCTGTAGCCGGAACTATAGAAGCTGCATCGGCTTATGCGGCTCCCCGCTGTGTTACTCCGCAGCTAGTTCTCTCCCTGCTATTCCTCCCACTAGCAGCACACTGTAATTGCCGGTCAGACATTACCCCAGGCAGTGTTGGGTGACTGAGTTACACAAAGGGGACATCATGTACATGTTGCAGTGCAGGCAGTCAGTGAAGAACAAGAGCACAGCAGGGATGATTAGGGTGTGCCTGGGCACACCCGGCACACCCCGTGGGCACGCCTATGATTGCACCTGTGTTAGGGCAGAACTAAACTTACCTCATCTTGCTCCCCTGCCATTGACAGCATCCTCATCCATTCTTCTCCTAAGTCTAGAATCTTCAGCCATCTTGACTGGCTGGGCCAGAATAATGTGCCTCCCGCACATGAGCATGTCTTTTCTTCAATAAAGAACCTGCCTGATCGCAATTTGTTTTCAGTTTACTTCTGCTTTAATGTTTTATCCATGGGTATCCTTAAGGCCCCATTAAGATTGCCCACCTAAAAGAGATTATAACAAATTTGGAAACTGGGGATTGGGATTTGTTTGGTGCTTTACATCAGACAACACTGAGTTATATTAAAATTTTACATTTATTTTAACATCAAAAAAACACATATTTAGCTCTAATAAAAAATATATTTGCACTGAAGCCTCGTACACACAACCGTTTTTCTCGGCAAGAAAACTGCCGGGAGAGCTTTTTGCAGAGAAAAACGGTCATGTGTAGGGTTTCTCGTCGGGAAAACTGCCGGGAATCTCGACGAGAAAAATAGAGAACCAACTCTCTATTTTATCGTCGGGATTCTCGTCGGCCTGTTTCCCAACGAGAAAACCGTGAGTGTGTATGAGGCTACATGCTTACCTGTCCCCAGGTAAGCCCGCGCATGCTCGATGAGACTTTGACGCATGCGCGGCAGCTTATAAGGGTAGTGTAGGGTGAAGCAAGATGGCGGCGACGGCATCGAATGTGACGAGCGCATGCTCATCGTAGTCGATGACGTGACCGCGATCTTGCCATTCAAAAGAATGGCGGTTCTTTTGAATGGCCGTCTGTATGCACGGCTTTGCAAGAAAAGCTTGCCAGGAATCTGGTCAGGAAAACCGAAGGTTTTTTTCCTGACGGGATTCCCGGCCATGTGTACAGGGATTTAGGGTTCATTTTATATCAGTCTTGCAGTTATACTTTGATGGCAAATCCCGACATGTTTCACTATTTAGGCTTCTTCAGAGGATATTTTGCCTTCTCTATTTCTTCCTTTTGGTCTGTCAAAGATGAATTCCAGGTAGGGATATTTTTACATAGTTACATTGGTCTAGCTTGGGCCATTGTAACTACGTACTGTATATACCGTACTTGGCTGATTACCCTGGAAGCTGAAAAGCACTGAAGTAGACACCGCTACTTCATTGAATTCCACTTTTTTCTGGGTCCAGCACCTGCTGTATTGTGAACACAGGACTCTTTTTGGTCCAATAACTAACATAAATATTTATTATGTCCCAGCCAAGCCCTGGAAGAAGGTGTCCAGAAGGTGGCTGGGGAGCTGATAAATGTTTGGGAAGCCTTTCCAGAGTGGTTTTCTTGTCTAGGCAGTGTTCCAGTTCACTTGGGACTAGTGTTCCTGGAGGTGGTAATACTGAGTCAAAGATTGCAGTCTGGGCTTCAGCAGGAGTTGGTTTGAGGTCCTGAAGAATATTGCAAAGAGCATTTTGGCTATAGTCTAAGCCCCAACAAGAGCTGATCTGAGGGCCTGGGGAAAACTATTAAAGGACATTTGTATGGGAAGACACTGTCTGAAGAAGGATCTCTTATCTCCCTGAAGAACCTGAATAGTGTACGGCTCCTGGGACATTGTGAGTAGGACCTGGTTAGGGACTTTCATGTGTGACTGCAGTTTTTATAAGATTTAGTGAAAGGATTGTCCTCTCATTGATTGCTATTATTGTTTTGGAATATCCTATGACCCTAAGCCCCTCTCCCATTTCAACTTTCTCAGCAATACATTTTAAAAAGACATTTCCTTGACTGCACTTGTGTTGTCGATGCCTGTGGAACTGTCTTGGTGGCAGGCAGCCTCTGTACTAGCAAGGACTACCTGGGCATATTCTCAAAAGCTCCTCCAGACGTGAGAGATGCATAAATATTGTCTAAATACAAGAGTCATGTGTATTCTCACTGGAATCTTGGTGTTCTTTGTGTATTTCTTACAAATCTGTGCAGTAATCCAGTATGAAGTGTCCCTTCTGTGCAGGAGCTTCCTGTATTAAAGGCTAGTCACTCCTGCTCCTTGTGCAGGGTGACTGGGCTTGTCTCCGCCCCCTCCGGTAGTTGTCTGCAGGAAGCCTGTGGTGGGTGGTCCTGGAAGGCCCCTCCCACAGCTCTGATCTCTACACAGGCTATATACAGCACAGTGATGATATTGTCACTACTTTAACCAGATAATAACTGATCTCTGGCTTTGCAAAAACATTTGCTGCACACAGAGTGGGTTTATCATCTGTGGCTATTGAGCAATATATTTCAATGAAAGTTTTTGTGCTCGGGGGTTCAACTCTTAATGCTTTCATTTATTTTACATCATGAATAATGCAGCATGGATAGTGACATTCCATGAGTAGATATGAACGCAGCTGAATTGTTATCAATGAATGTATCATCAACAATGTGCTGATGTTAAAAAGGAAGATCCAGATGAAAGTGGTAGGAGTCAAAGAAAGTTGACACTGTATTGTAGCGCTAAACTAACTTCCATTATCTTTCAGTCAAATTTGATGAGACCCTCAGGCAAATTTTAGTTTTATGGCCCAGAGCAACATGGATGTCATATTAAAACGGTGAGCGCTGTGACTGATGCAAAGTTGACATCGCTTCAGAAACATAATGTGAAATGATGGTGAAAACACCCGATTTATTCATTTTAAGGTTCACTGCGTCTGGCCATGACCTTCAGAAAGCCTTAAACGGGATTAAACTTTGGATTGTAGATGTAATAAATCTTTATCTGTTTTGGATGCTTATTCTCTCTCTCTGATTCTCACTCACCCCCCAGCCAAGCTTTACAAAAAATATATTATGGTGTATTCTAATATTTTATAGCATATGTAAACCCTAACTAGGAGCTTCCCTTATTTGGTCCACTTTGGTCGTTTAACCCCTTAACACATACTGTATATTCTGCATAAAATAAAGTGTAGCGCTAAACATGATATAGAGCAAATTAAAAACATTGTGAAATATGTCAACATAAATATAAAGTAAAATGGTGATAAAGTCCTCGTAAACAGTCCAACATAGAAACAAGTGCGACACTTTGAGGATGAAGATAGTTAGTAGGCTGTTTTTTAACCCAATGCAGGGAACAACTGGAAAAAAATTAAGGCAACCACTACAGTACATCTAGGGGTCTAGATATATACTGTATGTTGGGTTTAGAAACCTGTTGGTTTTGTGGTTTCCTTAGCAGCTTATACAGTACTTTGATCCCCTCTGACCCCTTACATTGATGATCTGCTGGGAGCTAAGATCACCTTAATTTAAGCTCCAAGTTGTGACAGTTGTAGTTAAAACATGGCCAAAAAGCCTCTAGTGGGGACACTTGTGCTGATGACAGCTGTCAAAAGTGCTATTTCTCCTTTGTGAAAGACCCAACAGGGACAGAGGCTTTTGGAGGGGACTGCAGGGTAGCTTCTTGCCTACTGATTATGGTCCCTGGCATTTTAGGAAACTATAAGCATTCAGGAAGATGTCCTGTTATGTAATGCAAGGTGACAATACCACATATAACAGTCAAGGAAGCCATAATGGTCTCTGCCAACTTGAAACTCAGTGAAAAGGTGGATGTGAAAAGAAAGCCAGTTAATGAGATTTGGACAGCCCTGGGTCTTCTTGAATATTGGTGCTAGACTGTCTAGGGGGTGGACTCCCTGACTGACCCTGACTTGTTCAGGTGCCTAGCTCCTGATTAGCTTACTTTTAATTAGGTCACTGTTTAACCACTTTAGCCCCAGACCATTTTGCTGGTCAAAGACCAGGCCACTTTTCGCGATTCGGCACTGCGTCGCTTTAACTGCGACGTGGCTCCCACACAAAATTGACGTCCTTTTTTTCCCACAAATAGAGCTTTATTTTGGTGGTATTTGATCACCTCTGCGGTTTTTACTTTTTGCGCTATAAACAAAAGTAGAGCGACAATTTTGAAAAAAATGCAATATTTTTTACTTTTTGCTATAAAAAATATCCCCAAAAAATATATAAAAAAACATTATTTTTCCTCAGTTTAGGCCGATACGTATTGTTCTACATATTTTTGGTAAAAAAAATCGCAATAAGCGTTTATTGATTGGTTTGCGCAAAAGTTATAGCGTCTACAAAATAGGGGGTAGTTTTATGGCATTTTTATTAATATTTATTTTTTACTAGTAATGGCGGCGATCAGCGATTTTTATCGTGACTGCGACATTATGTCGGACACTTTTGACAAATTTTTGGGAACATAAAAATGCACTGATTACTGTGAAAATGATATTGGTAGTGAAGGGGTTAACCACTAGGTGGCGCTGTAGGGGTTAAGTGTGCCCTAGGGAGTGATTCTTACTGTAGAGGGGATGGGCTATGTGTGACACGACAGTGATCACAGCTTCCGATTACAGGAAGCTGTGTACACTGTCCTGTCACTAGGAAGACTAGGGAAATGCTTGTTTACATAAGCATTTCCCCCTTCTTCCTCACCGTGACATGATCGCGGGTATGCCCGTGGACATCGAGTCCGCGTGACCCGTGGTCAGAGTCACGGAGCTTGCGGCGCGCGCGTGCGATCGTGCACAATGCCGGCTTCTTAAAGGGCACATATATATATGTCCTTCTGCCTGTCCGTGCCATTCTGTCAACCTATATCGTCGTGTGCTGGTCGGCAAGCAGTTATTCAGGTTACTATTAGCTGCTACCTCCTCATTAGATGTACTGATATTACCGTTTACAGATTGCATTGTTTAGGATAATGTGATCAAGCTCTGACCTGATTTTGTGTGGTATATATTCTGTGTGAATTTACAATAAAGGTATCTCCAGTATGCACCTAAGCTAGTGTCATCTAGTTCTTGGGTACAATTCTCAGCTATAATACATGGTTCCTGGTTCAATAGTGGAGGAAGATGTATCTTGGCGGAAGCACCCAGTCAGCTTGCCAGACGGCCTGCCACATCCTTATTTTGGGGAGATTTCCACTTACTTCCTGTTGGAAGTGAGGTAAAATTTCCCGCATGGGGACACAGACAGCAGTAAAAAGCTATCCAATGTTTTAAACTGCTTGTGCTCTATACAAAGCTAAAACAAAAACTTTTGAATGGAGTTACATTTTAAAGTAGAACTATAGGGAAAACATGTTTTTTTTTTCATGTTGGATGGAGTAGGAGAGGGTTATAACCCCTGTAAGGTTTGTTTGCCATCTATGTTACACTAGGGAAGTGAGAAGAAATCCCTGCAAATTAGGGATATCCCCTTAGGGCCCCCCAGGTCATTAGAACTAGTGTCCTAATTTAAAGATCCCCCCTCTATTAATTTTTTGGGGGACAACCCACAATTTGTGATTTTCTTTTACTTTCACTTTCAATGATAATTGTAAATGGTACCAATATAGAGGGTGAATCTCCCTGTTGCCCTGTACACACGATCGAATTTCCAAACGAATAAAATCAGATGGATTTTTCCATCGGAATTTCGATGAAGCTGACTTTCATCAATCTTGCCTACACACCATCAGTCAAAAATCCAACCGTCCCAAATGCCGTGACGTAAAAGAGCCGAGAAAAATGAAGTTCAATGCTTCTGAGCATGTGTCGACTTGATTCTGAGCATGCGTGGGTTTTTTCTCCAATGGAGTTCCACACAGACGATCGGAATTTGCTATCGTTTTTTTTTCCGTCTGTAAAATTTAAAACATGTTCTATTTTTTTATACCGATGGAAAAACCGATCGTGTGTACGCAGGATAACAGGGGCACAGGTAGCACTACAAACCTTATAGGTGTTCTAATCCATCTCCACTCTATCCAAAATCTAAAAAGAAACAGTTTTGCCTTTACTTTAAATTATTTTCTTGGAGAACTTATTTCAATATAGGATTTCTATTGCCGCGTACACACGATCATTTTTCCTGTCGAGAAAAATTACATTTTTTCCTTTGGACGAGAAAAACGATCTTCTGTGGGCTGTTTGTCGTTTTTCTCGATGGGAAAAACGGCATTAATCACGACGAGAAAAATTAGAACATGCTTTAATTTTTCTCGTCGTGATTCCCGTCGTTTTTTTCCGCGGCAGTTTTCCCATAGGGAAACACTGCCGGGGAGCCCACACACGGTCGTTTTTTTCGACCAAAAAAAAATGTCATTTAAAACGGCCGTGTGTGGGGGGAACAAGCTGTTCCTCGTTTTTCACGTCAATTTTCTCGACGGTGTTTTCACCGTCGAAAAAATCGATCGTGTGTACGCGGCATAAGAATTAGTGAACAAAAAGTTTTTTCTTGGTGTTTTTTTGGATCTTATAAAACTTCCAAGGCGCATACTTGCTGGTACATGAATTCCTACAATATTATCAGAGGTCAGTGTAAATATCTGTTTTAATGAAGACTCATTATTATAACCCAGTCTGCTCTTATTCCCTGTAAAACCTAATGAGAGGAATAATTCATAGCAGTAAATTGAAATAGATTTAAATAATAATAACATATACATCATATTAAGTGCGTCAGTTCTGAAGGAGCATTCATCTCGGACATATGAGTTATTTTTAAAGGCCAAATTATTATTATTTTTTTTTAATTGTTTTGTTCATTCATTTATTCATTCCTTTTTTTAACACTCCAACCTATAGAATATTTTACTAGCTTTAAATCATATCTAAGGAACATTTATAAAATTTTTTTTGGGTGGTAAATTAAGTAAGGAGGACTTAAACCACTGTCAGGTTTTTAGCGGAATGTGGAGGCGAATTCTACAACTCTTTAATTTCTTTTCAAAGATTCCCTTTCTAGTAAACGGAGATGGATTAATCAGGTGTGATGGTTTATACTTTTCACCAATCACGGGGGCTCACAAGTAGCTATACATAGGGTGAGCTTATGCCAAATCCCGTTACCTTCTGTCACTTGCTAATCCAGCTCTCTGATATAATCAGCACAAGCTCAACTCTATGACTGCTGCTGAGTCTTCTTTACTAGATACCGCTGACCTTTCTTTGTCGCTTTCCATAGAGCCATTAATAATATTAAGAATAAAACAAAATGAATGCAAACACAGTGAAGCAAACTCAGAGAGATGAATGCGAACACAGTGAAGCAAACAGTGACTTTCCTTCACGGTCACTTTTTCCACCTTCATAAATATGAAATTAGTCGCTCAACAATGCAACAGTCTTATCAGAGAAAAGGAAACTTTAGTACTTCGGAATTATGATGAGCAAGGAGCTCTGGTATAGTAAATATCCACACCACTTTTATTGTTCAACATGCAGATAAAGGGCAGAAATGTTCCCGCAGAGTGTTTAAAGTGCAAATGAAATCAACGTGTCAACAGGAAAGCCAAAGTCTTTGTATTCATATTGATGATCTGTGTGGAGCAGTCTAAATAAATGAAGGGTCTCTTTATTTATTTTACTCATTTATATAGCAGTGACACTTTTGTAGAGAATGTTAAAATGTATTTTTGTAGCCAAAACTTTTTTTTTTTCTTTAGGATAAATTAGGGATTGGTTATAACTCCTGCTACTTATTTGTTTGTGTCTTATTGGAGAGCTTTCTATACACTTCAGGGTGTAAAAAAATATCCCTTTGTCCTGTGAAACTGCATGCACATCAATTCTGTGTGAATTGTGGTAAAAAAGTGTAACACCTTCCTGGTTGTGTTGCTAGGATGTTAAGCAGATTTCATTTTTTTGGCTCTTCTGTAATTAGTTGAGCAGTTGTTGATTGCTTTTGGCTGTTCTGGATCTCACATAGGGTTGCCACCTGTCCAGGATTCACCCGGACAGTTCGGGTTTGGAATTATGCGTCCGTGTTTCATACTGCCTGGAACCCGGACACATTATTTAGACTGGACCATGGTTTCCCAGCAGGGTTTCTGGCTGCAGTTGTTTAAGCTGAGAGTGGCTCTTACACTCTCTTTCACACTGCCCAAAGCCAGCACTAACAAACCCCCCTCCCCAAACACACACACATACGGGAGAGGAGAGAGGGCTCGATCTGCACCTCTTCCCCCCACCCCTTCCCCTCTGTGTCTGCCCACACTCCAATCCCTGTGCCTTAGAAAAATAAAGTTGGGGCCGGAAATTTGATGTCCAATAGCCTCAGATACATCTGGATGAGAGGTACTGACTGCCAAGGGGTGAGTGAGCTCACCATCCATCCCTCTCTGTGACTAAAGTCTCCCCCCTTCTCTCTCCTACCTCTGAGTGAGTACACAAAGGTACATCAGGCTTCTCAGAGCACCCCTTACATCAGATTTCCCCTTTACACCAGAGGCCACAGTGTTCCCCCTTACATCAGAGTCCTCTCCGTACATCAGAGTTCTCAGTGTTCCCACTTAAATCAGGGTTCCCAGAGCATTACTTATGTCAGAGGCCCCAGAGTTCTCCCTTACATCAGAGTCTGCCCCTTACAGTGAAAGGGAACTCTGTGAGTTCAAATGTAAAAGGGGAACTCTGTGGATTCAGATGTAAAAGGGGAACTCTGTGGACTCTGATGTAAAGGGGGACTCTTGTTATTAACTTCATATGATTAGAAATTTTATTCAATAGCAAAATATATGTATAGTTTATTCTATAAAAAAGAAATTGCTGTGCGTCGTTAAAGTGTTCGGGTTTGACTTGAAGAAAAGGTGGCAACCCTAATCTCACATGTGAAGGTTTGATTGCTCTTCCCTGTTTTCCATAGGCTTCTGGAACATAGAGGGTTGAGCAAGGCAAATGGGCAACCTAAATATTTAGTATGCTTTAGCCAATCCCCGGGGAGGTGTGCCTAGTAGGTGGCTGGAGAGGCATATAAGTACTCTGAGATTTAGAGCAGCAGGGCTCTTCTCCCTGTTGAATGGAATCTGCTTGTCTGATTGGGGGTGGCTAACCACATCTGCAGTAGCTCTCCTGGTTCCAGCTAATATTCATTGAGGTCCTGACTGTGGCATAGCTGGGGAGGGGGGCTACTCCTAAAGATCCATATTTGCTTATCCATGAAACATTCATCTAAGGATCTTGGTCTGGAGAGCTCACTGAAGAATGCCTGGTGGAAGTTAGAGGGGTTCCAGCTGTCCTGTGGCATTGTGAGCATTAACCTCTCCCTCACTGAAGAGGATCCGGTGGATACTCTAAGTAGGCATCTGTTAATCCTGTGACATTATGTGAGTCTGTTCAGGGAGAATTCCTGCAAATATTCAGTGCATTTTGAGTATCCCATATCACCCTACACCCCATCCAAATTATTTTGAAATAAAAATCCTAAAAAGACACCTCCTAGACTGATTACTGAGCCAAGAGCGAATGAAGTGTTGCTGTGCCCCTGGCTGCCTCTGCACTAATTGTGGGAAATAACTTGTTCAATTGAAGTGGCTCCTTCAGGGGTAGCAACACAAAATAATATTCTTACACAATTTTCTCTCCAGGTTGCATGTTCTTCATTCATAGAGAATAGAGTGAATCAGAGAAACACCACATTATAGCCACTAGATGGAGGTGATGATTATAGGAAATAAACACTTGTTTACTATGATTGTCAGCTACATATAGTGGCCATAATGCAGTATTTTCCTGATTCACTCTAAGAAAAAAGCATAGGGAATTTGAGTACTCATTGGGACTTTAAATTGTAGCGGGGTGTTTCCCCTTTAATTAGGAGAAAGAACTACGGTTCCCAGAGCTCCACTGGTTCACAGGATGTTTTGAGTTATGCCCCAGAGACTCATGGGGGAAGGAATATAAGGAGGGGGCGAGGCCTAGCTCTCTCTCTTTGGGACACGGGGAGGCAGAGAGAGATACACCTGTGCGGATCTGTGCTGTTCCAGGCCTGAAGCCTGGGGCCTGTGGAGCGAACCAAAGAGCCTTCCACCCCCTTTGCGAGCCTGGGTGGCATTCAGACTCATCTCTTCTAAAGTTATCTGGATCGGGGATCCGATCGCAGAAGCCGCTGTGGACGAGGACCGACACAGCCGGTGGAAGTTCCGGACTGAGGGAAGTGTTCCGGAGTGGTGAGCGAGCGAAAGCTCATCTTTAAACTGTTACTTTTATACTTTGTGCCTACTAGACTTCCGAGGCCTAACACCTCCGGTGAGGGGGAATTACCCCCCCCTATTGGATTACAAATACATGGTTTTAAATACTTCAAGTGCACCACCTTTACAGATCCTGTGCCGGTGAAGATTTGTGTTTCTTCTAAGACTGAGTTTCATGGTTAGGGATCAGGCCTGATCCGTTAGATAGTTATAAGTTAGTTATCACACCACAGGGTGTTTAGGTAACGGTCGCCCCACGTGGCGTTCCGTCCCCTTTCCATTGCTGGTACACACACACACACACAGTATTGTGATTTATAACTGCAGGGACCTGCTTATGTGTTGTGAACCAAATGTTACATGCATGTTATCTCCTTTTATCTTACCACTAGCAGTAAAGTCAGTTATTATTTACAACATTGTCTACGAGTCTGAGTTATCAATCCACACACCCACATTTAAAGCATAAGTGATTGTTTATGTGAAATTGCTGTGGGTTAACTGTGCCAGAGTGGGTAGAGCAGATTGCCGGGGGGTTGGGGAAGCTGTACTCAGGGCCCAAATCAAAACTTGCGGCTCTCTTAAGTTGAGGGTATCGCTACACGTGGGGGCTCGTAAATCCGGGATTACTGAGACAGCGGTGAGAGCCCGCCAAGACTTACCGGCATGGACCCGAAAGACATCAGAACGTGGTGTGAAGTAGCTAAGACAGATCCAAGCCAGTCAGTGGTCATTAACATTCCGGGTCAGGAATGGTCGACCGAAACGATGGAAGGGTTAATGAAGTCAGACCCAGACACCTCACACCAGTATACGCTAGTGGAATATTCAGATAGGAAGCCAGAGGCTTGTAAATGAAAATATGCGCGGATGCCGGATAACAGATCTTATAGTTTGGCGCACGCTATTAAGAAAGAGCTATCACCAACGGGATCACCGCAGGTTGCGGCCCGTACCCCGCCAGAGAGGAAAGACGGAGCGACACCTCCGGTGACGCCTGCACCTGCCACGGCCATATCACCCAAACTAATAAAGGCGTTAGGGGATCTAATAACAAACTGTCAGAAGACAAGCACAGTGCACGTAGAGACTAGCTACCGGAGACTAAAAACATTCTCGGGGGAGCTCCCCGTCCCTGCGGGGGAGGAAGATTTTGACACTTGGGTGGAACAGGCATTACAAGCAGTAGAGGCATGGGAGGTGCCTGAAGCACAGAAAAGACAACGAGTTTTAGAAAGTTTGAAAGGTGCCGCGGCAGAAGCGGTGAAGAGCTTCCGGTTTGGAAATGCAAACTGTACAGCTCAAGATTGTCTGGCCATGCTGCAGGAAGAGTTTGGACAGCTGGAGAAGGTGACAGAGATGGTCTACCAATTTGAACATACTTTCCAGCAGCCGAATGAGAAACTGTCAGAGTATGTTAGAAGGTTGAACAGGCTGTTATGCAAGATCGTCCTGAAGAAGGGAATGCTGCCCAAAGATGCGGATGAAGCACGAATGAAGCAGATCATGAGGGGAGCGCGGCGCTCAGACCCAGTCTGGCTGCACCTGAAAACCTCAGGAGGAGGAATGTCACTGACCTACTCTGATCTAATAAAAATTATTAGGGACGAAGAGGCGCTGCAGAGAGATCAGCAGGTGGCCAGGGTGAGTGTCACCCCTGTACCAGTGTTGGTCAGTTCGGTCAAGAGCCCGGAAAGAGATGCAGAAGTCGACACTTTGAAATCACAAATGTCCCAAGTGTTGGAGATGCTGACCTCTTTGATGGAGAAAGATCAAAGAAGAGCAGAGAAACCAAGTCCAAGAAAGGAGTTGTTCCCGAATACCTCAGAACCAGCCTCCATACAGGACCGAGAAGAGATGCTATGCTACAACTGCGGGGGCAGTGGCCACTTTGCCAGTAGGTGTTCCAGTCCCAAGAAGAAGAAAATGGATAATCGCCAGCCGGCGGGAAACTCCAGAGGGCCCCGGTGAGGGAGTCAACCGGGTGCCCATCTCTTTCAGTGAGCTCCAAACTGAATGGAAGGAAGCAAAAGAGAGAGAACAAAACTCCTCAGAAGGAATCTAGGGTCTCTCAACCAAGATACACACCAGAGAGAGGGGACAAGACCCCTCAGAAGAAATTTAGCACTCCCAAGAAGGAATGCCTACAACCAAGAGACAATAACATCCCTCAGCGGGTTTGTACTCCCATTAGGGTGGGGAAGGTCAATGCATACCGGGCTCAAGAGAGAATAAAGTCAAAAACAAACTGGATGAAGACAAGTCCTCAGAAGAAAGTGACCTCAACCCGGCCGTACCCAGAAGAATTGGTCGGCCCGTCCCCCACTGTATCTATCCAGGTGGAAGGAGTATATACGAAGGCCCTCCTGGACACTGGAGCTCAAGTGACTTTGTTGTACAGAGACTTCTACGATAGGCACTTAAACCATTTGCCTATACAGAAGATAGAAGAGCTGGAGATATGGGGCCTGGGAACGCAGAGGTTCCCCTATGATGGTTATCTGCCCATAAAGCTGACATTCGACCCCTCTGTGGCTGGGAAGACAGAAGTGTTCGACACCCTGGCAGTTGTGTGTCCTAGACCACCCGGGGCCAGCAAGATGTCCCTCATCATAGGCACCAATACGGATCTAGTGAGAAGACTTCTGACGCCCCTGGTGAAGATGAGGAGCCATCAAGATCCAAACATCCATCCCATGCTGAAGACAGCCTACCAACGGTTAGTGTTGGAGCAGAAGACCCCAGGAGAGGGGATAGGGAAGGTGTGGAGACTGGGGAGAGAAGGAGTGGTGCTGCAGCCCGGACAGGTGGCTTGCCTCAGGGCCACTGTGAAGCTCACCTGGGAGCAGCCTGGTCCCTTTGTCATGCTGGAATCCGACCCAAGGGAAGATCACTCAGGCCTGGAAGTGATACCGGAAGTGATTCCAATCAAGGCCCTGAAGAAAGCCAGGGGAAGAGTCCCGGTGAGTGTGAGGAACTCTACAGAAAGGGCCATAGAGATCCCTGCCCGGATGCTGTTGGGACAGGTGAGTCCTGCTGTCCCAGTCAGCTGGTCAGAAGTAAAGGGGACGGGTGAAGAAGGAGATGTTTGGGAAAAACTTTCCATGGAGAACCCGAATTTACCTGGAGCCTGGAAAGAGAGAGCCAAGGCCCAGCTGACTAGATGGGAGAAGATTTTCTCCAAAGATGAGTTCGATGTGGGGTGTGCGAGGAGTGCTACCCACCGCATCCGCCTGCAAGAAGACAAACCGTTCAGGGAGAGAGTCAGGCGGGTTCCGCTGGCAGATCTGGAGGATCTGAGGGAGCAGCTTGCAGAACTGAAAAAGACTGGGGTGATTCGAGAATCCAGAAGCCCCTATGCCTCTCCAATAGTGGTGGTCAGGAAGAAGAATGGGTCGTTGAGGCTCTGCATTGACTACAGAACTCTCAACAGGAGGACCACCCCTGATCAGTACACCACGCCAAGGATAGAGGACGCCTTACAGAGTTTGTCTGGAGCCAAGTGGTTCAGCGTGATGGACCTCAAGAGCGGGTACTATCAAATTCCCATGCACCCAGAGGATAAAGAAAAGACCGCTTTCATAACTCCTGTGGGGTTCTTTGAGTTTAATAGAATGCCTCAGGGCCTATCTGGGGCCCCAGCTACTTTTCAACGTCTCATGGAGAAGACTGTCGGAGATATGAACCTCATAGAAGTCCTCGTGTACCTGGACGATGTCATTGTCTTCGGGAGAACTTTGGAGGAACATGAGGCCCGATTGGAGAAAGTGTTGAGAAGGCTTAGTGAAGAGGGACTAAAGCTTTCCCCCGAGAAGTGTCGGTTCTACCAGTCTTCGGTGAACTATCTGGGACACATAGTGTCTGAAAAGGGGGTGGCTACTGATCCTGAGAAGTTGGAGGCAGTTACCTCCTGGCCAAGACCCACAACAGTCACTGAACTTAGATCTTTCCTGGGCTTCTGCTCCTACTATAGGAGGTTTGTGGATGGGTTTGCCCGTATTGCCAAGCCCCTAAATGAACTGCTCAAGACTGAAGGGGAAGAGGATGGCCAGGGACCCAGAAGACCCGGGGAGTCGGTTCAAGATCAGTGGACCCCCAGGTGTGAAGAGGCCTTCAGAACCCTGAAGAGGAGCCTCACCACAGCCCCAGTATTGGCCTATGCTGATCCCACCAGACCATACGAGTTACATGTTGATGCTAGTCATGAAGGCCTAGGTGGAGTGCTCTACCAAGAGTATGAAGAGCAACTGCGACCAGTGGCCTATGTGAGTCGGAGTCTGACCCCCTCGGAGAAGAACTACCCCACTCATAAGTTGGAGTTCTTGGCCCTCAAATGGGCAGTGGTGGACAAACTAAGAGACTACCTTTATGGGGCAGAGTTTACAGTAAAAACAGATAACAACCCTCTGACTTACCTATTCACCACTGCCAAGTTGGATGCCACAGGACACAGGTGGCTGGCTGCATTATCTGGGTTCAACTTCAGTCTTAAATACAGACCAGGGACTGGAAATAGGGATGCAGATGCCCTGTCCCGAAGATCTCATACCATGGCTGATGACTGGGAGGACTGGACTCAGGTAGCACCGGAGGGAGTGCGAGCCCTTTGTCAGGGGGCTGAATTTCAAGCCAGAGGGGGCTCCAGAGCCGAGGAGATAGGAGTTACCACAGTGGGAGTCCCAAAACACTACTGCGGGGTGACTCAACTTGAAGAGGAATGCTTACCGAAGCTGTCTAAGAAGGAACTGAGGTGCGACCAATTGGAAGACCCCATGGGGAGATTGGTCTTTGAAGCATTGGAAAACGAGAGTCCAGAGAAACTTCGACATCACCCCTCCAAGGAGGCTCGTCTGCTAAGGAGAGAGCTAGACAAGCTACAGGTCCATCAGGGAGTGGTCTACCGAAGGGGCCCCTCTGATGACTCCGAGGATAAATGGCAGTTGTTTCTCCCAGAGAAGCACCGAGAGACTGTGCTGGTTGCCTTACATGACCAGCATGGTCACCTGGGAGCTGAAAGAACCTTCCAACTTGTCAGAAGCCGGTTCTATAGGCCCTGTATGAGGGCTGAAGTGGAGGAATATTGCCACTCCTGTGCACGATGCATCCAGAGGAAGACTCTACCCCATCAAGCTGCCCCAATGGGCCACCTACAGAGTCAAGGCCCAATGGATCTGGTATGCATTGACTTTCTCTGCCTCGAACCCGATTTGAGTGGATTGGGAAATGTTCTGGTGGTAACCGATCATTTCACCCGTTATGCACAGGCGTTCCCCACCAGAGACCAGAAGGCTTCCACTGTAGCTAAGGTGCTTCTAGAAAAATACTTTGTCCACTATGGATTACCACAGAGAATCCACTCCGACCAAGGAAGGGACTTTGAGAGTCGCCTGATCCGGAACCTACTGGACTCCCTGGGAGTGGAAAAGACCAGGACTACCCCTTATCATCCACAAGGAGATGCCCAGCCTGAGAGGTTTAATCGGACTTTGTTAAACATGCTGGGGACTCTGGAGACAGAGAAGAAGCAGCATTGGAGTCAACACATATCCACTTTGGTGCATGCCTACAATTGCACCACCAGTGATGTGACGGGTTACTCTCCCTACCGCCTCATGTTTGGGAGAGAAGCAAGATTGCCAGTGGATCTGGCCTTTGGCATTTCTCTAGACTATACCTCTGCTACCTCCCACAAAGGATATGTAGACAGACTTAGGTATAATTTGAAAGCGGCCAATGAACAAGCCCAAGCGGCCTCAGACCAGAGAGGGGCCCGAAATAAAAGGAACTATGATTTGAAGGTTCGAGTGCAAGACCTGCAGCCTGGAGACCGTGTTCTGCTACGCAACCTAGGGATCCCAGGGAAGCACAAACTTGCTGATAGGTGGAGGTCTGAGCCTTACGTTATTTGTAGGAAACTCCCTGGACTACCGGTGTACAAGTTAAAGCCAGAGGGGAGAGTGGGACCCTTGAAGACCTGGCACAGAAACCACTTACTCCCGCTTAAAGAAGCAGTCAGGATACCTCCAGTGAGGAACCTACTGGAATCTGTTTCCATCTTGGATACTCCCAGACCCAACACTCGGTCTCAGACCTCTCGATCTAGAGGTGGACAGGCTTCTCAACCAAGTGAAGATGGGAGAGGAGAACTGGAGTGGCTATGGCCTTCCCCAACCCCGGAAAATCCCACCATAGACCTTCCACCCACTGAGGATATGCAGGATGGGACCCTGAACCCAGAAGCTACAGAGTTCATTCCATCCAGTGGCGTGCCTGAATGCTGGGAAGATATTCCGGGCCTGTACTCAGATGAAGAAGAGACAGAGGCCCCAGAATCAGTGATGATGTCAGAAAGTGTTCCTGACACAGAGCCTGTGGTACCTGAGCCTGAAGTCCCAGGGGAGCAAAGAACTTACAGAGTCGTGAGGCCTCCCAGGAAGTTAACCTACCCTCAATTGGGAAAAAGCTCAGAGGACTCTGTTGCCACTGCCAGAAGAAGTACTGAGTGCTCAGATCCTTCCACTGTTCATTTGGTGGAAGGCAACCCCAGCTCACTCTCTGGCACAGTTAGACAGGCCACCCATGCTAGTGTGACCTGTGGTACAGGGAACCCCACCTCTGAGTTTTGGTGGAAATTCCCTGTACCAACATCATACTCCGCATTCAGTAGATTGGTTCAGAATTGTTGTTAAATTGTTTATCTTTGGGGACCAAAGAGTTTTAGTGGGGGGAGTGTGTAGCGGGGTGTTTCCCCTTTAATTAGGAGAAAGAACTACGGTTCCCAGAGCTCCACTGGTTCACAGGATGTTTTGAGTTATGCCCCAGAGACTCATGGGGGAAGGAATATAAGGAGGGGGCGAGGCCTAGCTCTCTCTCTTTGGGACACGGGGAGGCAGAGAGAGATACACCTGTGCGGATCTGTGCTGTTCCAGGCCTGAAGCCTGGGGCCTGTGGAGCGAACCAAAGAGCCTTCCACCCCCTTTGCGAGCCTGGGTGGCATTCAGACTCATCTCTTCTAAAGTTATCTGGATCGGGGATCCGATCGCAGAAGCCGCTGTGGACGAGGACCGACACAGCCGGTGGAAGTTCCGGACTGAGGGAAGTGTTCCGGAGTGGTGAGCGAGCGAAAGCTCATCTTTAAACTGTTACTTTTATACTTTCTGCCTACTAGACTTCCGAGGCCTAACACATCCGGTGAGGGGGAATTACCCCCCCCCTATTGGATTACAAATACATGGTTTTAAATACTTCAAGTGCACCACCTTTACAGATCCTGTGCCGGTGAAGATTTGTGTTTCTTCTAAGACTGAGTTTCATGGTTAGGGATCAGGCCTGATCCGTTAGATAGTTATAAGTTAGTTATCACACCACAGGGTGTTTAGGTAACGGTCGCCCCACGTGGCGTTCCGTCCCCTTTCCATTGCTGGTACACACACACACAGTATTGTGATTTATAACTGCAGGGACCTGCTTATGTGTTGTGAACCAAATGTTACATGCATGTTATCTCCTTTTATCTTACCACTAGCAGTAAAGTCAGTTATTATTTACAACATTGTCTACGAGTCTGAGTTATCAATCCACACACCCACATTTAAAGCATAAGTGATTGTTTATGTGAAATTGCTGTGGGTTAACTGTGCCAGAGTGGGTAGAGCAGATTGCCGGGGGGTTGGGGAAGCTGTACTCAGGGCCCAAATCAAAACTTGCGGCTCTCTTAAGTTGAGGGTATCGCTACAAAATATACCACTGATTCTCACCATAAACTATACCAGACAAATGATGTATAATGTATCTAAAAAAGTTTTTTCAATTTTATTAAGTACAATTTAAAAATGCTGCAATCATCAACATCATAAAAAAAGACGTATCACATTGGTACGTCACATTACAGCAATGTGTATCCTTAAAAGAACATCTACGCATTTTGTGGATGTCCTGCTTTCTCAGGACCCACAATCTCAGGACTAGTGATGAGCCGAACACCCCCGGGTTCGGTTCGCACCAGAACCCGCGAACGGACCGAAAGTTCGTACGAACATTAGAACCCTATTAAATACAATGGATGCGAACGTTCAAATTCTAAAGTGCTAATTATAACGACTATTATGCATGTTATTGTCCTAAAAAGGGTTTAGGAACCCGGGTTCTGCACCAGGGGACATGTATCAATGCAAAAAGAAGTTTTAAAAACGGTCGTTTTTCGGGAGCAGTCATTTTAATGATGCATAAAGTGAAAAAAAAAAAAGTCAAATATTCCTTTAAATATCGTACCTGGGGGGTGTCTAAAGTATGCCTGTAAAGTGCCACGTGTTTCCCGTGTTTAGAACTGTCCCTGCACAAAATGACACTTCTAAAGGAAAAAAAAGCCATTTAAAACTGCTTGCGGCTTTAATGTAATGTCTGGTCCCGGTAATATGGATGAAAATCTTTAAGAAAAATGGCATAGCTACCCCATGACCCCCCCCCCCCCTACCCCAGCCCATTACCAGCCCCTTTGGGTCTTGTATGGATATTAAGGGGAACACCGCACACAAAATAAAAAAGGCCCTATATACTCTGAACAGCCGTATACAGGCGGTGCATACAAGACAGGGACTGTAGGTTTGTTCTTATGTAGAATGTGTTTGTAATTTTGAACAGGTACATTGTTTAAGTGTAGCTCCAGCCCAAAAATCTATTTTTAAACTTTTTGGAAAACATAGGTAAGGGTTATCACCCCTGTAACATTTGTTTTGCTGTCTGTGCCCCTGTTCAGAACATTTCACCTCACTTTCCGTCCCAATGACAACTTTTTTTGAAATGTGGTGTTTTTCTTGAAACAAGGATTGGTGATAAAGCATCAGTACAGAGGAGACACCTTTCTCCCATATTAATTCTTACAGGAGAGAATTTTCCTTCCTAGGGGTAGATTTCCTCTCACTTCCTGTTGTCTTCTTGCGTTTGCAAGTAGGAGTCGTTTGTAAGTTGGATGTTTGAAAGTAGGGACCTGCCGTATATACTCTGCAGAAATAGGCCCCTTAGTTGTTGGTGTTGGCACAACACTGTAAGCACTCACAGTTACTCTTGGTTGGTGCTGGAACGCCCTGCTGTCAACTATTATATCAGGAATTGTAATTACATATAATTGTTGAACAGTGGTAGTAAAAATTGGGCCTTTGATGGTGGTGCTGGTGCCACAACACTGTAAGGCCTGACAGTTACTCTTGGTGGGCGCATGAATGGGCCCTGCTGTGAATTATTAGATCAATAATTATAATTGCATGCCCCTGTTGAATAGGGGCTGAAAAATTGGGCCTTTGGTGGTGGTGGTGGTGGTGGTGGTGGTGCTGGTGCCACAACACTGTAAGCCCTGACAGTTACTCTTGGTGGGTGCAGCAATGGGCCCTGCTGTGAATTATTAGATCAAGAATTGTAATTGCATGCCCCTGTTGAACAGGGGCTGAAAAATTGGGCCTTTCGTGGTGGTGGTGGTGGTGGTGGTGTTGCCACAACACTGTAAGCCCTCAGAGTTACTCTTGGTGGGTGCAGGAATGGGCCCTGCTGTGAATTATTAGATCAAGAATTGTAATTACATGCCCCTTTTGAACAGGGGCTGAAAAATTGGGCCTTTCGTGGTGGTGGTGGTGGTGGCGTTGCCACAACACTGTAAGCCCTCAGAGTTACTCTTGGTGGGTGCAGCAATGGGCCCTGCTGTGAATTATTAGATCAAGAATTGTAATTACATGCCCCTGTTGAACAGGGGCTGAAATTTGGGCCTTAGGCACTGGTGGCACAACACTGCAACCCCTCACAGATACTGTACTTGGAGCACAGCAATGAGCCCTGTTGCAAAGTATTGCTTCAAAAATTGTAATGACACGCCCCTGTTAAACAGGGGCTGAAAAATTGGGCCTTAGGCACTGGTGGCACAACACTCCAACCCCTCACAGATACTGTACTTGGAGCACAGCAATGAGCCCTGTTGCAAAGTATTGCTTAAAAAATTGTAATGACACGCCCCTGTTAAACAGGGGCTGAAAAATTGGGCCTTAGGCACTGGTGGCACAACACTCCAACCCCTCACAGATACTGTACTTGGAGCACAGCAATGAGCCCTGTTGCAAAGTATTGCTTCAAAAATTGTAATTACACGCCCCTGTTAAACAGGGGCTGAAAAATTGGGCCTTAGCCACTGGTGGCGGCACCCATAAACAAAAATGATCTTCCAAGCTATCATCTTCAATCGTATCATTGAGGACTCGGAGGAGGAGGATAGCCAGTCAACATAACAGCACAGGCACTCAGCATCAGTCTTGAAGGGATGTGACATGTTAAAATCAATTAGTCTGTTATATCAGCATCAGGTGTGTGGTAGCTGGTGGTGATCCAAGACTGGTTCATCTTGATGAAAGTCAGTCGATCAACCGAGTCGGTGGACAGGCGCACCCTGTGATCCGTGACAAATCCTCCAGCAGCACTGAATGTGCGTTCCGAAAGAACGCTGGATGCAGGACAGGCCAGTAGCTCAATTGCATACTGTGCAAGCTCTGGCCAGTGATCCATCCTCAAGACCCAGTAAGCCAGAGGATTTTCGGTGGGGAAGGTGTCCAAGTCTGACCTTGCCCCTAGATATTCCTGCACCATGTTTATCAGACGCTGGCGATGGTTGCTGGAACCGATCATACTTTGGGGCTGCGGACTAAAGAATTGTCTGAACGCATCGGTCAGACGGCCACCTTCCCCACCGCTCCTTCTTTGACTGGCCGAAGCCTCAGCAACTCGTTGTCCAGGACCAGGAGTTTGTAACCTCCCAGTCTCTGGGAACGCGTTGCACAGACCTTTCTGCAAGGCCTCCCGGAGTTGTCTCATCCTCTGCTCCCTCTGCGACGGTAACATAAGGTCCGCAACCTTACCCTTGTACCGTGGATCAAGGAGAGTGGCCAGCCAGTAATGGTCCCTCTCCTTGATCCGAAGAATACGAGGATCCTTCCGCAGACTTTGCAGGATCAGGGAGGCCATGCAGCGTAGGTTAGCTGAGGCATTCGGTCCGGAGTCCTCTGGGTCACTAAGGACGACATGATCCGCAGCCACCTCCTCCCAGCCACGTACAAGTCCACTGGTTTCTTGGGACTGTAAATCATCCCTAAAAGACTGCTGCTGATGATGCTGAGTGCCAGCCTCCACCTCCATGCTGACACAATCCTCCTCCTCCTCTTCCTGTGCGATGGGTGGGACAGAAGGAACACTGTCTGGGTAAAGGGGGCCTTGAGAGGCAAGGAAGTCCTCCTCTTCCTGCCTCTGTTCTGCCTCAAGTGCCCTGTCCATTATTCCACGCAGCGTGTGCTCCAACAGGTGGACAAGAGGTACAGTGTCACTGATGCATGCACTGTCACTGCTCACCATCCTCGTGGCCTCCTCAAATGGTGCCAGGACAGTGCATGCATCCCTGATCATGCCTCACTGGCGTGGAGAAAAAAAACAAGCTCCCCTGACCCTGTCCTGGTGCCGTAGTCACACAGGTACTCATTGATGGCCCTCTGCTGCGTGTGCAGCCGCTGCAGCATGGCCAACGTTGAGTTCCACTTGGTGGGCATGTCACATATAAGGCGGTTCTTGGGCAGGTTCAACTCCTTTTGCAGCTCAGCCAGGCGAGCACTGGCATTATAAGATCTGCGGAAATGCACACAGACTTTCCTGGCCTGCCTCAGGACATCCTGTAAGCCCGGGTACCTGCCCAAGAACCGCTGCACCACCAGGTTAAGGACGTGAGCCACACAGGGCACATGGGTCAGTTGTCCCTGTCGGAGGGCGGAGAGGAGGTTGGTGCCATTGTCGCAAACCACCATTCCTGGCTTAAGCTGGCGTGGCGTCAACCACCTCTCGGCCTGGCCCTGCAGAGCAGACAGGACCTCTGCCCCAGTGTGGCTTCTGTCCCCCAAACACACCAGCGCAAGCACGGCATGGCATCTTTTTGCCTGCGTACTTGCGTAGCCCCTTGAACGGCTACGGAGCACCGCTGGTTCAGAGGACAAAGCACAGGAAGAGGCCATGGAGGAAGAAGAAGAGGAGGGGGTGGAGGAGAGAGGTGTGTCACAACCAGTAGTAGCATTTTGGAGGCGTGGCGGTGGAACAACCTCCAACACTACTGCACCTTGTCCTGCATCCTTCCCAGCTGCCAAAAGAGTGACCCAATGGGCCGTGAAAGAAAGGTAACGTCCCTGTCCATGCCTGCTGGACCATGAGTCAGCGGTAATATGCACCTTACCGCTGACCGCCCTGTCCAGCGAGGCCAAGACATTGCCTTCCACATGCCGGTAGAGAGCCGGAATAGCCTTCCGTGAGAAAAAGTGGCGTTTGGGAACCTGCCACTGAGGAACCGCACATTGCACAAACTCACGGAAGGGGGCCGAGTCTACCAACTGAAAAGGCAGCAGTTGAAGCGCTAGCAATTTAGCCAAGCTAGCATTCAACCGCTGGGCATGTGGATGGCTGGGAGTGAACTTCTTTCGACGGTCCAGCAGCTGGGGCAGGGAAATTTGCCTGCTAGAATCGGACGTCGGTGTACTGCTAGCAGAGTGGCCGCAAGTACTTGGCTGTGACACACCTAATTCTACACCTTCATTCCTCTCAGTGCATGTTTCAGAGAGGACTGAAGTTATAGTGGGGTTGGAGATCCCAGCTGATGCGGTGCAAGGAGAGGTCCGCTTTGTTCTTTGGTGTGGGTCTTTGAGGTAGGCTTGCCAACGAGCTGCATGGCAGGTCAACATATGTCTGGTCAGGCATGTGGTACCCAAGCGGCTGATGTTTTGGCCACGCGATATACGCTTGAGACATATGTTGCAAACAGCAGCTGTGTGATCTGATGCATTAGCCTCAAAAAAGGCCCACACCAAAGAACTTTTTGAATGACGGGCAGAGGCAGCGCCCTGCACAGGCGGAGCTCTGCGGTGTGATTCCGTCGGTGTACTGCCCTTACGCTGGCCACCAAAGGGCATCCTGCCTCATTGGAGATGTGCCTCCTCCTCATCCTCCTCCTCCTCCTCTCTCCTATTAGGCACCCAGGTGGAGTCAGTGACCTCATCATCCCCTCCCTCCTCATCACTGGAGCCAATCTGGCAGTATGCTGCAGCTGCTGGAACATGACTGCCAGATTGGTGTCCTTCTTGAGCATCCCCTCTGTCTGCTCTCACGCTACTGCCTTCCTCTAGCTGGGTTTCATCATCAGACCCTTCGAAACGCTGGGCATCCTCCTGGAGCATGTACCCAACACTGTGCTCAAACAGTTCGGGGGACTCCTCAGGAGGAGGACATGGTGGGTCTAGGGAAGGAGTGACTGATGATGAGTCTGACATTGATACCAGGGAAGAGGACGCTTTGGCAGCTGCTTTGCCAGTACCCTGAGCCTGGGTGAGAGAGGATGAGGAGGAGGAGGAGGGCTTGGTCATCCACTCTACCAAGTCTTCGGCATGATGTGGCTCAACATGTCCAGCTGCCGAAAAGAAGGACAAGCGTGTCCCATGGCCATGTGCTGATGACAATGCACCGCGTCCACGACCAGCACTGTTGCCCCCAGACACAGAGCCTGCTTGCCCTCTTTTATTGCCTCCTGACTGTCTGCCTCTCCTTGTTTGCCTTCCAGACATTCTAATGGATGGCCTGCAGGGAGATGGGAAAAAAGCAATAAGGGCTACCTTCAGGTGTCCTTCTCTGTCCCTTTACTTAAGGATTTCTAAATATGGTTGAGGATGATTGCTTTCGCACAGAATAGCACAATGACAATTTCCCTGACTGTCCAAAAAACAAGGATTTCAAAGATGGTTGATGAGGAATGCTTTAGCACAGTATAGCACAATGAGAATTTCCCTCACTGTCCTTCCCTGTCCCTACAAACAAGGATTAGCACAGTAAAACACACTGACACTCTCCCTACCTATAGTTTTCTGTCCCTATAAAAAATGTTTTTTTTAAAGATGGTTGATGATGAATGCTTTAGCACAGTATAGCACAATGAGAATTTCCCTCACTGTCCTTCCCTGTCCCTACAAACAAGGATTAGCACAGTAAAACACACTGACACTCTCCCTACCTATAGTTTTCTGTCCCTATAAAAAATGTTTTTTTAAAGATGGTTGATGATGAATGCTTTAGCACAGTATAGCACAATGAGAATTTCCCTCACTGTCCTTCCCTGTCCCTACAAACAAGGATTAGCACAGTAAAACACACTGACACTCTCCCTACCTATAGTTTTCTGTCCCTATAAAAAATGTTTTTTTAAAGATGGTTGATGATGAATGCTTTAGCACAGTATAGCACAATGAGAAGTTTCCTCACTGTCCTTCCCTGTCCCTACAAACAAGGATTAGCACAGTAAAACACACTGACACTCTCCCTACCTATAGTTTTCTGTCCCTATAAAAAATGTTTTTTTAAAGATGGTTGATGATGAATGCTTTAGCACAGTATAGCACAATGAGAATTTCCCTCACTGTCCTTCCCTGTCCCTACAAACAAGGATTAGCACAGTAAAACACACTGACACTCTCCCTACCTATAGTTTTCTGTCCCTATAAAAAATGTTTTTTTAAAGATGGTTGATGATGAATGCTTTAGCACAGTATAGCACAATGAGAATTTCCCTCACTGTCCTTCCCTGTCCCTACAAACAAGGATTAGCACAGTAAAACACACTGACACTCTCCCTACCTATAGTTTTCTGTCCCTATAAAAAATGTTTTTTTAAAGATGGTTGATGATGAATGCTTTAGCACAGTATAGCACAATGAGAATTTCCCTCACTGTCCTTCCCTGTCCCTACAAACAAGGATTAGCACAGTAAAACACACTGACACTCTCCCTACCTATAGTTTTCTGTCCCTATAAAAAATGTTTTTTTAAAGATGGTTGATGATGAATGCTTTAGCACAGTATAGCACAATGAGAATTTCCCTCACTGTCCTTCCCTGTCCCTACAAACAAGGATTAGCACAGTAAAACACACTGACACTCTCCCTACCTATAGTTTTCTGTCCCTATAAAAAATGTTTTTTTTAAAGATGGTTGATGATGAATGCTTTAGCACAGTATAGCACAATGAGAATTTCCCTCACTGTCCTTCCCTGTCCCTACAAACAAGGATTAGCACAGTAAAACACACTGACACTCTCCCTACCTATAGTTTTCTGTCCCTATAAAAAATGTTTTTTTAAAGATGGTTGATGATGAATGCTTTAGCACAGTATAGCACAATGAGAATTTCCCTCACTGTCCTTCCCTGTCCCTACAAACAAGGATTAGCACAGTAAAACACACTGACACTCTCCCTACCTATAGTTTTCTGTCCCTATAATTTTTTTTTTTTAAAGATGGTTGATGATGAATGCTTTAGCACAGTATAGCACAATGAGAATTTCCCTCACTGTCCTTCCCTGTCCCTACAAACAAGGATTAGCACAGTAAAACACACTGACACTCTCCCTACCTATAGTTTTCTGTCCCTATAAAAAATGTTTTTTTAAAGATGGTTGATGATGAATGCTTTAGCACAGTATAGCACAATGAGAATTTCCCTCACTGTCCTTCCTTGTCCCTACAAACAAGGATTAGCACAGTAAAACACACTGACACTCTCCCTACCTATAGTTTTCTGTCCCTATAAAAAATGTTTTTTTAAAGATGGTTGATGATGAATGCTTTAGCACAGTATAGCACAATGAGAATTTCCCTCACTGTCCTTCCCTGTCCCTACAAACAAGGATTAGCACAGTAAAACACACTGACACTCTCCCTACCTATAGTTTTCTGTCCCTATAAAAAATGTTTTTTTAAAGATGGTTGATGATGAATGCTTTAGCACAGTATAGCACAATGAGAATTTCCCTCACTGTCCTTCCCTGTCCCTACAAACAAGGATTAGCACAGTAAAACACACTGACACTCTCCCTACCTATAGTTTTCTGTCCCTATAAAAAATGTTTTTTTAAAGATGGTTGATGATGAATGCTTTAGCACAGTATAGCACAATGAGAATTTCCCTCACTGTCCTTCCTTGTCCCTACAAACAAGGATTAGCACAGTAAAACACACTGACACTCTCCCTACCTATAGTTTTCTGTCCCTATAAAAAATGTTTTTTTAAAGATGGTTGATGATGAATGCTTTAGCACAGTATAGCACAATGAGAATTTCCCTCACTGTCCTTCCCTGTCCCTACAAACAAGGATTAGCACAGTAAAACACACTGACACTCTCCCTACCTATAGTTTTCTGTCCCTATAAAAAATGTTTTTTTAAAGATGGTTGATGATGAATGCTTTAGCACAGTATAGCACAATGAGAATTTCCCTCACTGTCCTTCCCTGTCCCTACAAACAAGGATTAGCACAGTAAAACACACTGACACTCTCCCTACCTATAGTTTTCTGTCCCTATAAAAAATGTTTTTTTAAAGATGGTTGATGATGAATGCTTTAGCACAGTATAGCACAATGAGAATTTCCCTCACTGTCCTTCCCTGTCCCTACAAACAAGGATTAGCACAGTAAAACACACTGACACTCTCCCTACCTATAGTTTTCTGTCCCTATAAAAAATGTTTTTTTAAAGATGGTTGATGATGAATGCTTTAGCACAGTATAGCACAATGAGAATTTCCCTCACTGTCCTTCCCTGTCCCTACAAACAAGGATTAGCACAGTAAAACAGACTGACACTCTCCCTACCTATCCTTCTCTTTCCCTAAACTAAAGGAATCCAGGTTAAGCAAGAAAAAAAAATGTCACTGTCCCTGCGTATGCTTCTCTTTCCCTGCTCCGGAACACACTACACTAGGCCGCCGTGCTGGCGGCCTTTTATAGTGTGGGGCGTGTACTAAACACCCTCAGCAATAATTGGCCACAGGCATCCTGCCTGTGGCCAATCATTGCTCTCCTCGCTGCCGGCGCTGTGATTGGCCAAGCATGTGGGTCACAGTGCATGCTTGGCCAATCACAGCGCCTGGATGACACTGCGATGGCGTAGTGCATTGTGGGCCGCGAATTAGGCGCGAACGGCCCAAATCGTTCGTTGTTCGGCGAACGATCGAACAGCCGATGTTCGAGTCGAACGTATGTTCGACTCGAACACCGAGCTCATCCCTACTCAGGACCAAAATCCTCAGGATTTACACATTCAAGAAGCTTAATCACAATCATAAAAACACTTCTACAGAGGAAGAAAATAAAATAGTCATGATAAACAAACATTACATCTATATTACCCACACCCCATGTGTGGGGGGCAGTACAATTCCAATACAGTTAACTACAGTAGGAATAGGAGGGCCCTACTTATAGAGCTTACAGTTTAAAGGGAGGGGGAGGTTGTACAATAGGTAATAGCTGCAGGTATTATCTGATGGAGATGACTCGGGTACAGTTCTTAGGTGGAGTTGGGGTAGGCTTCCCTGAATAAGTGAGTTTTCAGGGATCGCCTAAAGACGGACAGGGTAGGTGCTGACTGGACATACTGGGGCAGGGAGTGCCAGAGGATGGGAGAGTCTCTGGAGAAGTCCTGGAGGTGAGCATGGGAGTAGGTACAGATATGTATTCTTTAATACAGCATTACATTTTTTTTTTAAATGCAAGCAGTATAATTCCAGAATTAGAGTTGGTATCAGTCTGTACAGTTTGTACAGCAGAGCTAAGAAAAGTGTAGGGAGAAGCAGCACAAGGAGTCAATCAGTTGTGCTATTGTGTTAACACTACTAACAAGTAACATTAATATCACTTCAAGGAAGTTTCATCTATCCACCCCTGATTGCCCTGAGCACTGTGGTATCATGTGAGGTGGGGGGGCACCACAAGGAGATTGAGGGGGAGGGGATTTTTTGTTGGAAGGGGGAAGTTGGGGGGCGGCAGGGGGTAAGAATTGTAAGAAGGGCAAATTTTGGGAGAGGGGTACTAGGAGTGGTGATTTGGGGGGTTTCTGCTGGGAGGAGGGATTTGAAGTGGGGGGGGAGAGGATGTGTACTCAGAGGTGAAATGTGAGGGGTAAAGGATTTTTGATAGGAGGGGTAATTTTTTTTGTGCTGGGGGGATTTGGGGAGAGAGGATTTGAGCTGGGGAGGGGGGTGGGGACAGAGATTTATGCTGGGAGGGGGGGATTTCAGAAGGGTGGGGATGTGTTCTGAGAGGAGGGGGGACTTTATGTCTAGGCGGTAAGCATGCAGATTAGTGTGCTTTTTTTTTCTGACACATAATGCTCATAAATCTTGGGGGGGGCAGTTTTGTATGTGTGCCCTGGGCTCCAGATAATCATGTCCCAGCACTGCTTTAAAGTGTTACAATGAGGGTGCAACACAGACATACATGTATGTCCTTTTCATCGTTTACCTCCAGGTAACAAAAGGTACTTGACTTTAAATCCTAGTTGCCTCCTATTTCACTCTGGAGTATACAGTTGTCCAAAGTTATTAATAAATAATACCAATATATGAATGAATACTTAAGTTGTTCCTCATAGATCCATACATAGCTCAGTATATATACTGTACATAGTTTTTTTTTTCATTAAAACACCAATAGCTGTCAGTGGTGTTGGAAAACTCAGATGCGGCACTAGTTTAATAACACAATAGCTCCTAGGCACTCTAATATGTTGTGTGACTTTGCAGTGTTGAGCTGCCTCTGCGGCCAAATCTATTCTTCACCCATGTTTTCTTTGTTTTCCATTGTTCTAGTTTTAAAACCTAATTTAGATTGAACTGCTATTTGGAGAGTATGCAAATATTGCACAAGGCTATGTCTTTTTATGTTGGCGGAATAGTTAGAAGACACACACTGAACACGTTTACTTAAAATTTGGAGAATGGCGTAGTTCAAAGAATAACAAAACTACTGTATATACTCTAGTATAAGCCGAGTTTTTCAGCCCTTTTTTTAGGGCTAAAAATGCCCCCCTCGGCTTATACTCGAGTCAGTGTTTTTTTGTACCTGAATTCTTTTTTTTAAAAGTCGCGGCTTTCTCCTGGCGTTCCGTTCCGTGATAGGCATTTGACACTGTGTTCCGCCTATCACGGAGGTCCTGTCATCCTCGGACAGTTTCCCAGCAGACACTGTGTTCAGTGTTCCGACCTTCTCTTGTCCGAGGATAAAAGAATGTCCGTGATTGGCGGAACACTGAACACAGTGTCTGCTGGGAAACTGAGTCAGAGGATGAGATTTGGCACATTTCAGGGGGGAGGGGGGTGCAGATACCGGGCATAGATTCCACGGTGACAGAACACAGCGGGAAACAGTAAGGCGACTCGCGACTCGCGCATGCGCAATAGGGAATCGGGCAATGAAGCTGCAACGCTTCACTTCCTGATTCCCTCACCGATGATGGTGGTGGGGGCAGCCGAGAGACGAGCGATTGCTCGTCTTCTGCTGCCGACGTCGCTGGACTCCAGGACAGGTAATTGTCCATTTATTAAAAGTCAGCAGCTGCAGTATTTGTAGCTGCTGGCATTTAATATTTTTTTTACGGAAGAGCTTCGCTTTAAGGTGAAAAACCTTCTGTAATGCAGAAGCCTGCCCAGAGCCCCCCTTTTACTTACCTGAACCCATTTGTTCCAGTGACAGGAATGAGTACAGCAGCTCCAGCCGCTGTCTCGGGTCTTCATTGGACAGATTGATATCAGCAGGAGCCATTGGCTCCCACTGCTGTCAATCAAATCTAGGGACACGGGAGTTGGGGGTTGGGGCTGAGTCTGGCTGTCTGTGTCAATGGATTCATCAGCAGGACTCGGAAGCGTGCCCGCACGAGTGCTCCTCCTCCCCACATTATACTGAACCTTTACCGTATCTGAACCACTTCTATTTTGCACCTTTTCCGGGACTATACCGTACCTATACTGCATGCAGTTTAACTGGAACTGTTGTCAAATGCAAAGATGCTCTTAAAGGGCCCCAACGATAGCCGGCAGAACAATATCTCAAAGGACTGCCCCTTCCGTAATATTTAAACTGCAGGCCTCCTCTGTTTCCCTGCTTCCTCCCCTAACATCCGCCTTTTCTTTTGGACAGTGCATACCCAGTGAGTCTAGGACTAGCATCACCACCCTAAATGTGATTAAACTTTACAACTGCTCACTGCTGCTCTTTCGCCTAGTTCCTACTGTTAACCACTTTGTATGCTAAATTGTATTATTACCATTGTTAATTTTATGGTTGCGTAAGTACCAACCCTATTGGGTGACAATATATTACGTTTTTCTCTACTACCTGGTTTGGTGTCTGTTTGTAGCACTACTATTGGGTACTAAGTTCTAATTCAGTTATTTTCTGTGCACTCAACCTGGTATGTCAGAGGGGCTGAGGCTCTTGAGAGGGTTGAGGCAAAGAATAGAGGACCCATCCTTTCCAGTGGCTTTTACGGGGTAGCGCTTAGTAAATTGTTGGTGCTATATAAATGCCTGTAATCAATAAAATATTTTTCAAAGGTATATTAAGCTGATTGTCTGAAGTTCTTAATCAAATACAGACACTCAATTACCGATGCATGCATACCTAAAGCCACAACCAGTAAGGGGGGAAAAAAATCACTGCTATTTTGTGGCAAGAAATATGCTGTTATTGTGTGTTACCGAATTCTCTTTTCTTACTACACAAATTAATGCATTCTATTTCACAAGTATAAGGTCATATTGAGAAAGACTATTATTCTTGCAGTGATTCAGTCAAATCGAGAGATGCAATTTTCAAACACGCATTCATCTAAGTAAAAGAAAAAAAAATGATTTTTCTTTTGTTATTCAATAAATCCTAATGTCATTGTTGTTTGTTATTTTTTGAAGTTTCTTCTGGTTTACTAAGTGCCCCACTCCACATACATTAGGCTACTGGGAAAGCAGTATTATGCCGCGTACATACGATCGGAATTTCCAACAACAAATGTTCGATGTGAGCTTTTGGTCGGATATTCCGACCGTGTGTAGGCTCAATCGGACATTTGCTGTCAGAATTTCCGACAACAAATGTTTGAGAGCAGGTTCTCAATTTTTCCGACAACAAAAGTTCTCGTTGGAAATTCTCATCGTGTGTATCCAATTCCGACGCACAAAAATCCTCGAAATCAATTTGACGTATGCTCGGAATCATTGTACTTAATTTTTCTCGGCTCGTCATAGTGTTATACGTCTTCGTGTTCTTGATGTTCAGAATTTCAAAGCAACATTTGTGCGACCGTGTGTATGCAAGACAAGTTTGAGCCAACATCCGTCGGAAAAAAACCCACGGTTTTGTTGTCGGAAACTCCGATTGTGTGTACGCGGCATTATTCTTGTGATTTGTCTGAAAATCTGACACCTCATTTCCCATGTAGTGATGAGTTGAACTGCCCTGGTTTCATTCTAAATAGGGTCAGTGAACTTCAAAGAAGTTTGAATGCTTAACCAAAACCCTAAAATAATCAATGGGAGCAGAATTTGTCAAATCAAAAATGCCAATATTTTAGGCTAATACCGCGTACACACGACCGTTTTTAATGTCATTGAAAAAAACGTAGTTTTTCTCGACGTGATTCTTCTCAAGCCTGACTTGCCTACACACTATCGTGAAAAAAATGCTCGAGTAAAGCGCGGTGACGTACAACACGTACAACGGCACTATAAAAGGGAAGTTCCATTCGGATGGCGCCACCCTTCATGTTAGTAAAGTTTGTTGAGCAACGATTCACGCTTTTCAGCCTCGTGCTTTTCAGTCCGTTACAGCGTGACGAATGTGCTATCTCCATTACAAACGCTAGTTTTACCAGAACGAGCCAGTCTCATACTTGATTCTGAGCATGCGCATTTTTTTTCACGTCGTTAAAGCCCACACACGGACGTTTTTCATGATGAGAAAAACGACGATGTAAAAAAACGACGTGAAAAATTAGAGCATGTTCCAATTTTTTCATGGTTGTTTTTCACGTCGTGAAAAATGCTCTGAAGCTCACACACGATCATTTTTAATGACCATTTTAAAAAATGTAATTTTTCTCGTCATTAAAAACGGTCGTGTGTACGCGGCATTAGGCAAGAGGTTGTAAAAAAATAGCATGGGGGTGGTCACTGCCCTGAGGAACATGTACCAATGCAAAAAAAAGGTAGAATTCTTTTGAAAGGTTTGTTTGCTGCATTTTTTTTAAAGAAGCTGGCAATGAAATTTAATTTTCTGGCAATTTAAAACACTTTTTTTCCCTTTGAAAATGTCAGTGCTACTGCAGGACTTTAAGATGTACAATTTTTAATTGTACAATTTTATCATTTATAATTTTGCTGTAGCATGTGCTACATCCTTTTTTTGGGTCTGGTATGCATTTTAAGGGGGATCCCCATGCAAAAAAAAAAAAACAGGGGTGTCCCTCTAAAAAAAGATACTAGACCCTTATTCCAAGCATACAGGAAAGGCGGGGTGAGTGTGTGCCCCCCCCCCCCCGGAAAAGCACCTTGTCCCCTTGTTGTAGATGATGAAAAAGACCTGTTTCCCACAACACTGGTCTGGTGGTTGCAGGAGTCTACGGGAGGGGTGCTTACCGAATCTGGAAGCCCACTTTAAAAATAATGGGCCCCCAGATACGGTTTCTCAATGACTAATGTGCAAGCAAACAATCCTGGTGCTACTTCTCACTTATCATCAGCTACTTAAGGGAAGGGGTGGGATAGTAGTGACATCATTGACCAAATATGGCCACAGAACAAAAAAAAATAGAGCAGTGAAGATGGGTTGGGACAGGAGTTGGGTTTTAAAAAAACAAGACATCACCCAAAAAGAGTTGCCATGGGTGTGACAAAAGAAACACTATCAGCTGCCTAAAAACAAATTAACCGTCAGGTCTCCGCAATAGAAGAGGTAGTATGCTCACCTCTCCACCAGCCTGTGTCTTTTACCTTCCCTCAGTTCAAGCTCTCTCTTCAATAGAGTCAGATGGCCATATTCTCTGCTGGAGGCCTTTGGCTCTTTCCTCTGACCCCTACATCACTACAAGACTATTGCCTAGTGCCTACTAGTCCATCTGGGGAAGTGAACTAAAGAGATAGGCTATGTTCCTACATACAGTGGGACCCCCAAGACTGAATGTAGCCATGGATCACAGCAGCAGAAAAACTAAATTTGGAGAGTTGAAGGATGTTTAGAGTAATAAAAGATTCTTTTTCTTTTTGTAACATACTTGAATAGAATTTTTTTTTAAAGCCATTGCTGTTGCCTGGGGGGGGGGGGGGGGGGGTTTGCAGGACTGCCACTAGTGGCATACAGTCTCCCATTCAACAAAAAATGGCTTTGGGGTCCCTGCAAAAATAACATGAACTTCTAGACCATATTTGCTACTGGTGATTCACCTGCGCTGAATAACTTCTAAAAAAAAAAATGTATATATATATATATATATATATACACACATATAAATACACTATGTTGTCAAAAGTATTGGGACACCTACCTTTACACGCACATGAACTTTAATCATCCCAGTCTTAGTCCGCAGTGTTCAATATTGAGTTGGCCCATCTTTTGCAGCTATAACAGCTTCAACTCTTCTTGGCAGGTTGTCCACAAGGTTTAGGAGTGTGTCTATGGAAATGTTTAACCATTCTTCCAAAGGCGCATTTGTGAGGTCAGGCACTGATTTTGGATGAGAAAGCCTGGCTTGCAGTCTTTGCTCTAATTCATCCCAAAGGTGTTCAATTGGGTTGAGGTCAGGACTCTGTGCAGGCTAGTAAAGTTCCTCCACCCCAAACTCGCTTATCCATGTCTTTATGGACTTTGCTTTGTGCACTGGAAGCACACAGGAAGGCTCTATCCAGGCCCGCTATCACACACAGTGTCCAGGCTTCCAGCTCGGCCACATGATTGTCTTGGGGCTATACTGTGGACAGAGATTCTCTGCCCAGCCCATGCACCAGGCTTCTACTGGTGCACATCTTTTTGGCGTTCCTAGCTCCAGAGTCCTGGAGGACACCTTCTTTCTGTTCATTTTACTATCCTTCTGTCGTTTATTATGATTTCTACCAAATCAATTGGCTACTTATTTTAGATATTTCGCCAATTTACTAATACCCAGATTCGTGTTACATCCTCCAATCTGATCTGTTTATTATCATGCTCCTGAAGAAGCGTTACAACACGCGAAACATGTAGAGCAATTTAAGACAAATATTTTACATACTGGACCCATGGCTAATGTTACTCGCTTCACATGTACACTGTTCCAACATCTCCTGTTTACTGGATATGTATCTCCTTTATTATTGAGTTTACCTATGTTACTGTAATTTTTGAAGCGATATTAGAGCATTATCCTGGGTCATGTACTAATAATTATCACCTCAATAATTCTGAAAGTATTTATGTATTTTTAACAATTTTTCTAAAATAAAATAAAAAAAAACTAGATTTCTACATTATTTATCTATGTGCCGTCAAAAGTCAATTTCTTAGTTTATTTAGTATCTCTCCTGGTGTGCAGTCATGTTGGAACAGGAAGGGGCCATCCCCAAACTGTTTCCACAAAGTTGGGAGCATGAAATTGTCCAAAATGTCTTGGTATACTGAAACCCTAGGAGTTCCCTTCACTGGAACTAAGGGGCCAAGCCTAACCCCTGTAAAACAACCCCACACCATAATCCCCCCTCCACCAAATGATTTGGACCAATGCACAAAGCAAGTTCCATAAAGACATGGATGAGCGAGTTTGGGGTGAGTGCACCCCTCACATTTTTGTGAATATTCTATTATATCTTTTCATGTGACAACACTGAAGAAATTATACTTTGCTACAATGTAAAGTAGTGAGTGTACAGCTTGTATAACAGTGTAAATTTGCTGTCCCCACAAAATAACTTAACACAGACATTAATGTCTCCAGACCTAAACCCTATTTGAGCATCTGTGGGGCATCCTCAAACGGAAGGTGGAGGAGAGCAAGGTCTCTAACATCCACCAGCTCCTTGATGTCGTCATGGAGGAGTGGAAGAGGACTCCAGTGGCAACCTGTGAAGCTCTGGTGAACTCCATGCCCAAGAGGGTTAAGGCAGTGCTGAAAAATAATGGTAGCCACACACAATAAAGGAATGGAAAGGGCTCACCGGATCGGAGCCCCGGCAGACGATCGTAAGCACCTGTAATAGCAAAATATCTCAACTACACTGATCACACGGACATATTGCAGAGCTTCCGAAAAGTACGGCCCGTGTTTATAGAGGGCCACAAGCTTCTAATTTTCGTGGATTACTCGGCAGAGGTATCCCGCAAACGTAAAGAATTTCAACCAATTTGCGCAGAAGCGTTACAACACGCGAAACATGTAGAGCAATTCAAGACAATTGCTCTACAGATCCATACAAAAGGAGCATCCGCTTCACATTAGCGTACCCCGCAATTCTTCGCTTACAAGCCCTGGACGGGGAACAACTCACCTTCCAGTCTCTGGAAAAGGCGAATGCATTTTTACGAGCACCCCCACCCAGACAAGCCGCATCCGAGACCTACGCAGATAAGGTGAAACATGAGCCAAGGGAGCAAAGGAGCCCCAGGAAGGCCCCCCCTAAACGTCTGAAGCCCACCTCCCTATTTAACCAGCCGGATTATCGCTGACCACAATCAATGGCAGTCTTCACACGCCCAGTGGTGTGCGGGTACTTATCTTTTAGGAGCTATCACCTCCCAGGAACCTATGGTCTCTAAGACAGAAAAAAAAAAAGTCTGCAGCTAATTCCATTGCAGGCCTCATGGCAGTAGGTTCTCTTAGGTGGACTTAAAGATACATATGCTGCTTTTTCCTAAGTTTGCTCAGTTATCAGTTACGGTTGTTTAGTTTTGTTAACAGTCTCTACCATGATTGTTTCTCCCCCTGGAGAAGTTATATGCAATTTTCACAGGGTTTTTCCAATAAGACATTACACTGGCAAAGAAATGGTGGAGTTCCACCCCTTGCACGGCCACTCCATCTGAGGAGCAGCGCCCGACTTTACACATACATCTTTTTGCCCTGCGGGCTAACGGTTCATCCAGTGGTGAAATTGCATACGGAAAAATGTGAAGTCGCAAAAAGTTTTATTTCTTAATGTTAAACTTTCCTCTCTCTTTTCTCCCTTTTTCCCTAACACACCCTACACTCTTAGGAAGGGATGGTTCCTCCAACCACACAAACAGAAACCCAAATCGATTTACCCTATTTTGACCCTGGACTACACTTTGCAGGTAAATTCCACATACAACCTCATACACTTTGTCCCTCCTACCTGATCAATGCAATCTATTTGTATAACATCTTGGAATGTTAAGGGATTACGCTTCCCGACAAAACGAATGAAGATCCTCAGGCACCTAAAAAGATTGAAATCGTACATCGCTTTGCTCCAGGAGTCACACCTGGCGGAAAGCGACTTCTTCCGCATGCAGAAGCTATGGGTAGGGAAGGTGATAGGCTCAGCTTCGAAGGGCCGTAAGGCAGGCACAATTATACTTTTGCACAAAAACCTAACATACGATTTAATTTCCGTCGACAAAGACGTCAGGTTAGTGTTAATTCACTTCAAATTTTTGACAAGAGAAGTAAGGATAACCAATGTCTATGCCCCAAACTCTCCAGACAAGTCCTATTTCACTGATCTAACATCTAAAGCGAATGAGTGCAGTATTCCTCACCTCATAGGAAGGGACTTTAACTCGACCATTAGCAACAATGAAGACAGATCCAGACCCCACCATCGTCCAAGACCAATCCCACTTGACCAATACACCCACCTCTACCACATGGTTCATGCCCTCCATTTGATAGATATGTGGAGGTTACACCACCCCCTGGATAAAGAATTTACATTTTTCTCTTCAGTTCATAACTCTTTTGCTAGACTTGACTACTTCCTCTGCACCCACTCCATGCTGCAAAATGTCAGAGAATCATATATACATGACATGGTCATCTCAGATCATTCCCCTATTTTGGTCACCCTAGACAATCTACAGATCCGCCCAGATTATAGACAATGGAGAATTCCCAACGAATTTGAATCAAAATGACAGCTTCAAAAAAAATGCTAACCGAGGCATGGTTGAACTATGCCCACAACAATAGATATCATGAAGATAACCCTAACTTGTTCTGGGAGGCAGGCAAATCTTTCATGCAAGGAAAGATTATTTCCTTTGCATCAGCCTATAGGTAAAACACACAAAAACAATATCTAGAAGCCAGCAACAGAATTCAAACTGTCCAAGCACGTCTTAATGAATAGAATACCACAGAAAAATGTAAATCCAGGTTGGAAACCAAGGATCTCTTCGATACCTGGGCAGATAATTTAGAACATGTGAAAATGTCTTATGTTCAATTACAATACCATAATTATGGGAATAAGGCAGGGAAACTACTGGCCAGACTCACCAAGGGTACATACCTTCCCACGCATATTACTGCACTGCACAATCCCGACGGTACACTCTCCACATCTCCCAAGGACATTAATAAAACACTAGAAACATTTTACACCAACCTCTATGCCCAAGAATCGATAGACCCAACTGTAGCACCCAACTGGCTAGACTCTACTCCCCTTCCACAGCACTACACGGCCGCCATCTTGATATCCAGCGTTTGGCAATTCATTTCAGCCCGTCGGTAAGTATGAGGTCCCTCTTCAGACCTCTCTTACCAATCATTATAAAATACTACGAGAGAAAATTACCCCTTCTTTACTAGCGGTCAACAATTCAATCTGGGACGAAGGTCCCTACCTCCCGACCGGACATCAAGCTAACATTAAACTCATTGCCAAAAAAGGAAAGGACCCAAAGGATCCAGGATCCTACAGCCCCATTTCTCTACTAGGTAGATTCCAAAATCCTTTTCAAGATAGTGGCCTCCCGATTAGCAAATATTATGCCATCTCTTATCCATCATGCACAATCAGGATTCACCAAGGGCAGGTCAGCCTCCTCCAATCTGAGAAAAGTTCTCGCCGCCCTACAATACGCAAAACAACAACCATTGGAAGATGTAGCAATAATCACCCTAGATGCCGAAAAGGCTTTTGATAACGTAAGCTTTCAATGGTTATCCGTAGTGATGCAAAAATTAGGAGTTCCAGGCCCCTTCTACCACTTTATTCATAACCTGTATTCTGCCCCGTCAGTCACAGTAATACCTGCAGGCATACAATCAAACCCCATAGGGCTACACAAGGGCACAAGACAGGGATGCCCCCTCTCCCCCTTGCTTTTTAATCTGGCCATCGAACCCCTGTCACGATACCTCAGCACCACATCCTCCATTCACGGAATTCCATTCGGGCAAGGCGACATGCGGGTCGCTCTTTTTGCGGATAATATACTGATTTTTACTACCTCCCCCCAAACAGATATCCCTGCCATCCAAACAGTATTTGACTCTTTTCGCAAATGCTCTGGACTGAAAATAAACTTCGCCAAGAGCGAAATTCTCCCTCTTAGTTCAAGGTCTTCACGATCCTGGTTGCCTTCTTCCCCCTTCCATATCAATGAGAAACACATTACCTCTTTGGGCAAAAAATTGGCAAGGAACCTTCCTCTCTATACTATCTCAACTCTCCTCCCCATATCTCAAAAATTGAGAGTGAATTGGAAGCTTGGTCCAACCTGCCACTATCACTCTTTGGGAGATGTGCGCTATTCAAAATGGTCAGATTTGCTCGCCTCTTATACCCCCTACAAACATTACCTTTGCTATTAAAACATAAAGATATACAGATTCTAAACAAGGCAATTACAAACTTTTTATGGAAAAAGGGTAAACCGAGAATAGCCTTGACCAAACTATTCCTCCCAAAAAGTGAGGGCGGAACCAATCTCCCAAACATTAAAGTGTATAATCTAACATGTTTACTAAGAACAGGAATGGATTGGATCTTACAATCGTCTAAATACTCCAACTATGATCTAGAATCGGACATGGTACGTCCATTAAACTTAGCCACTCTCTTGCATAGTTTGCTACAAAAAATTCCAAGACATATCAAACTAAATTTGCTTTTCAGAGATACGATAATAGCCTGGAGGGAGATGAGGAAAAAATTCTGTATGTCACCTTATGTATCCAAGTTCCTTCCAATCCAAGGCAATCCCATGTTCCCACTTGGACTCCAATACAAACCGTTCACCAAATGGAGAGACAAAGGGTTGACCAATGCATATTCCCTCTACCATGGTGCAAAGAGTACCCTTAAAGCATTCCAACTCATTGCAGAAGAATCCAGTCTACCATCCCACCACTTTCTACATATTATGCAATACGCAGATTTCATCAGCAAAACTTGCCCAAAGAAAATCATAAGATTCCAACCCTCTTTCATGGATAAGCTAATCGCAGAAAATCGTCACTCTATATCAGACATATATCACCCCCTAAATGGGAAATTCACAAAATCCTTGCACAGCACCTCTATGTCTTCCTGGTTAACAGACCTTCCGGACGGTTATTTCCAATTCATTCAGTTTTTCTCTCAAGATTTACAGTTTTTCACTCAAGATTTACTTTTTGGGAATACCATCACTTTATACTGAATTTTTTATTGAACTCTATATTTTCATTTTCAATATAGCAGAGACTTTTTTGGTTTACATTTTCTCACAGACATTTGTTCAATATTTGTTTGTATACTTGTTTTCATCCATTTATTATTGTTTGGCACTGTGTTCATTCACCACTAGGTGCACTTTATTTTTATTTTTTTAGATCCATATTTTTTATTTCCTCCAACCTAGGTTATTTAAAAACATGAATGACTGAAATAAAAAATAAAGAAACGTTGAATTGAGTCCCATCGGGTAAGCCCACCTATCAGATGTGCACTACAAATGCAGGCCCCACTGGTAGTAAGTGGGTATAAAGGGAATGATTTATGTTAATGTGGAAAGCTGGTGAAATGGAATAAACTTGTTTCCCCAAATATCAACCAGTAAAATTACCAGTTACATTTTATAAATAAAAGGTGTGCTTGACAAAAAAAAAAAAAATAGAAAGTCCAGAACATTCAGGGTATGTTACATAATACAGCATGCCAGGTCAGACATCTGAACGAGGATAAACTTAGATGACTTTCTTGAGCTCATCGTACAAGACCAAGACAAAAGCACCACCCATGCCTCTAAACACGTTGGACCAGGCACCCTTGAAGAAAGCTCTGCCACCCTCATCTTTTGCAATCTTCTTCCAGCAGTCAATTGTGCCACTGTACATGATCTCAGCTCCTTTTCTTCCAGACTGCATCATCATACGACGACGGACTGTGTTAAATGGGTAAGAGGCAAAGCCCGCCACTGCTGTTACTGACTGAGCAATCATCCAGCTGATAAATATGTGTGTGTTCTTGGGATCAGGAAGCATACCTTTAGCTGTGTCGCAGACTCCAAAATAAGCAGCTCTGTAAATGATGATTCCCTGGACAGACACATTGAAGCCTTGGTATCGGATTTGAAAATCTTGGCAAGGCAATCACCAAGAATTCTCTGCCAGCGCCGGCCTTTCCAACATCAGCAGCTAGACGGGTTCGAGCAAAGTCAAGTGGATAAACGAAGCACAAGGGGGTGGCTCCAGCAGCTCCACCAGATGCCAGGTTTCCAGCAAAGTAACGCCAGAACTGGGTCCTCTTGTCAACATTGTCAAGGAAGATCTTCTTGTACTTGTCTTTGAAGGCAAAGTTGAGGGCCTGGGTTGGGAAATACCTGATCACATTGGCGAGGTTACCACGCCAAAAAGAAATGAAACCTTGTTCTTTGGGGATACAGACAACACAGTCCATGATTCCTTTGTATTGCTTGTCAGCTGTGATTTGTTTGCTTGCATGTTGGACTTGAAGCAGAAGCTTGACTCGTTCAATGGGCGCTACAACGGTCTTGGAGATAGCAGCGGCCACACCGCCGGCCAAGAAGTCCTTGGTGAAGGAAATTGCTGCATCGGTCATGATCACTAGGTGCACTTTATATGCTTAGCGCTACACTTTTATGTTTTTATCAGACCTTCTGGGTCAAGCAAACATAGACAACATCCTAACGGGATACAAGATAACCAGAATCATCACCCCATGTGAATCCTGGAGGGAAACTCAGTTCAAACTGATGCATAGGGCCTACTACCCATTTTCAACGAATCACCCTTCCACCATGGGACCTACCTGCCCATGGTGTTCACTCCACAAACCGTCTCTACTTCACCGCCTCTGGCTATGTCCACAGATCGACACCTACTGGTCTTTAATTCTCCAGTTCATACAAAGAGTGACTAAGTTCCTACCTGACAAGGACCCTATGCTTATATTGTTTGGCTTCCCATCACAAAGAAAGGATTCCCCAGTGACCTTTAATGTAATACCACAAGGCGATCTTCAATGGATACTTCTCACACTGCTCATAGACCGCAGAAACATCTTCAACCACTGGATATCTACTACACCTCCGACCTTATCTATAATGATAAGAAATTTCAAAGCCCTACTCTACTGCAAAAATTAGATACCACGACTCATCATACACAGTCCAATAAAAAATTTGATAAAAGATGGTCATCCTTTATTGATCACTGCCTGACATCTTCTGAAAAAAACGTCTTGAAATCATCCCCCTTCTTATTCACAAAAAAGGGGCATATACCAAGCAAAAGTCACCACCATGCTTAACCATATTTAAACATCTCTTTAGGCTTTACATCAAAGGTGACTTCTCACCCTATTGCTGCTGTTCAGATGCTTTCAACATATTCCAGAATGTAACTTGCAAGGTTTCCTTACTGTTGAGAGAATGTATTTCTGAGTTTCTGTTATTATTACCACTTAGTCCTCAGGGATGTGTCTGGGGTTACCGAGGGGGGACAGATATCAGACGTCCCCTATTGGCTTCCCCTTTCACTTCCCTCTCTTAACTCTAGCGTCAATTCTCCTCTTTTCCTCTCTTTCTCACTCCTAACCTCTTTCCTCTCTTACCTTCAATTCCAACCCCCCCCTCTTCTCTCTCTCTCTTATAAAAAGTGCCTACTTTTATTACATTACTTTAGACGAGTTTGTATTTCCTACAAGATGTTATTGCATGTAATTTTATTCTCAAATGGCATCAATAAAAATATTTTGAAAAAAAATAAAAAATACATAGTAAACAGGCAGCTTATTATGGGAAGAACCATAGACTCCTGTAATTCCAGTGACATGAATGAAGATAATAAAAAGGAAAAGATGTAAAATGGTTATAATTTGTTGTTGTTTATTTATTTGCTGTTCTCAAATCCCAATTTTGCCAAAAAGCTGTGTGTTTGCTATAGATTGGTCATGTTGGATATGTCACAAGTGTACAGGGTTAGGCTAGAACAGAAGATGAAGCTATATTGACGAGGCTCTCAGTTTTATTGACGAGGGACAAAACCATGAGACAGGAGAGAATGGAATTCAATTATTTCAAAGTAAGAGAAAGAGAGAGTCTTTCAAAATTCCCTGGGCAATTAAACTACTGCTTATTCAAGTTGCTTAGCCAAAATTATTCTTAGAGCAAAAGGATCAAAATGTAATAGCGAAGATTAAAGAGCGAGTATATGTAGTATGAAGAAATTAGACTGTGTAGGTAATAATCTATCTTCAGTATCTATCAATCAATCTATCTATCTATCTATCTATCTATCTATCTATCTATCTATCTATCTATCTATCTATCTATCTATCTATCTATATATCTATCTATCTATCTCTATCTATCTATCTATCTATCTATCTATCTATCTATCTATATATCTCTTTTGTTCTTCTTGTTATGTCATATAATATATTTATCATATAATTGTTGTCCTATAAAAATAATTGAAACGTCTTTAAACTTTTCCTTATATTCTATTAATCTATCCTATTTGTCTATAATCTTTCTTTCTTTCTTAATTTTTCCCTTTTTTTATATATATATATACCGGTATATATAAGAAAATAAACTTTATAGGTTCTATTCTTAATGGTGGAGGTGGATGCAGTTGTTACATGAAGCATATGACACATAGGCAATTAACTGTCAGCACCTCAGCCTCTGATCCTAACAGCTTTAGCCATTAGAACATTGCCATAGAAGGAAAAAGAAAGAAATCACATTTTCTACAGCACAGACACAAAGACATATTTAAACACTGTACGAAACACACCAATAAGTGGCGTACCCATTCAGTAAGACAAGTGCCAGGCGGGTTTGATTGACTGATATGGGTACTACATTGTGCACTGAGCTCATTGCATCTTAAGGTGGGCATGTAATGAAGGACATTGTAGCCCAACTGGCAAGCATGCAAAGTGCTTTTGGCAGAATATCACAAAAAACAGATACCTCTGTGAGATGCCAGCTCGGTAGGCACATTTATTGATAGGGCTTTTGATTGCAGGGATATGACACAATATCAGGGTGGGGTTGGATGCCCTGTAGTGCTGGCGAGGTAAGCTTTAAAAAAAAAAAAAACTTTCTGTCCGCCCCTTTGATTTTGGTTTTCATATTATTATTTTTGCCCTGAATTCAGTGGTAAGCCCCATTTTATGGATTTAAACTCTGTCCACCAACCCCTGTCCAATCAGCGTGTTTCTGAGTTTACCAAAAAAAAGCACAGGTGATAAATGGGAGGAACGTTTATCCCAAGAGTAGAGCTTAGGTCCTAACCTGGGTCAAGTTGAGCTCGTAGCATCAGTGTGCAACCAACATCAGATATGTAAAACTGAAAAGGCATCTCTGGTAAAAAAAAGACAAGAGCAGCTCAATAAAAGGGTCAGTCCATTCAAAAATGATATCTTAGATTTTGATAGATGTTGAATGTGTATAGACAAAACTTAATATGAAAGGGTGAAAACACTACCACTTTTTTTTTTGTTGCCTGTGTTACATTGGGAAAAAAAATGTTCACTTCCTGTCCCAGCAATGCAATAGTAAGTTAGACAGCTGTCCCTAGCACAGGTGTCCCCATTACTAAATTTCCCTTTACCTCTTGTTCTAGGGACGACTCTAAAATGTTGCATTTCCCCTACTTTCTTTCTTGGTGACAATGGTCACTAGTACAAATATAAAGATAAATCTTTCCAACACAGCCAGCAACAAAAACTCAATAGAGGGTCTAACCTTTTTCCACTCTATCCAAAACTAAAAATAAAACCCTTTTGTCTGGCCACTTTAAGACCAGACCTATTCTATCACTTTTTACATATATGTAAAAATCAATATTTGCCAGAAAATTAGTTAGAATCCCAAAACATTATATATGTATTTTTTTAAACAGAAGCCATAGAAAATAAAATGGTGGTCTATTAGACCCCAGATTTCTCTTCTTCCCTTGAAAGCATCAGACCAAACCAAAAACGGTTTAATCCAATGCTTTTCCAAGCCAGTAACGGCTGGGAGACTAGAAGTGACAAAATACTTTTTGCTTCCAGTCTCATGTACCATAGAAATGATCGTGGATGTTCTGGTCCTATGGTCAACCTGCAGTGGGACGGGAAAGCCTGGGAAGGTTGCAGAAGGCGGTGGGATGAGAGAGAACTCCCTTCTGCTGCCTGTAAAAGTTATCCAGTGGCTAATTAGCCACTAGGATAATTTTTACAAAAAAGTCTATTGCCGGCTGTAAACAAACATACTGGGATGATGCCTGTAGCTGCAGGCGGCATCCCGGTATAACCACTTAAACCCCTGCAACGTACCATTACGTCACAAAGGCTAAAGTAGCTAGAGATATACTTTATGTGCCTAATAAATTTGTATACCTTTTGAGGAATCTACTGTCCAGCTCTCTGTTCTTCATTTCCAGGGTCTGCACACCTGCTGTGGCCATCAAGAAGTGTTCTCACTTTTATTGCTGGATTTAAGATTTCAAATATATTAGCTTGAACCTTTACCTTCTCTGGAGTTTTAACTTTTACATATTGCGCTTTTGCCAACACTGAGCTGCAATGAGAAATGTCACAGTCTGTCTTCCTGAAGTTGCTGAACCTTATGAACACAAACAAATCCTTGGTGCTGGTACTGATTATCTCAGAGGTATTTCTGTCATGCGGTCTGCCATTTAATGATGGAGAGTGTCACTTGTTCTTGATTCCGCATTTGTACTGTAATACCTTCTGATTGATCAACCCTAGAAGCAGACCTGCGGAGTGTGCTGTTGAATGACCGTATCAAGTGGGTGAACTGGGAATCCATCTCCCCACGTCAGATACTTCATATCGATTTCTTTTTTTTTCCACTTGAGTCAGTTAATGACTATAGGCATATAGAGAAAAGGGAAAATAAAATAGTGGTTTGTGTGAAGCGTCTCAAAAGATTAAAGCAAAATGTAATCTATTTAAATTACGGGTTATTTTCACTTGGATGGAGTGCGGAAATTATGATTTATTAGATGTAGGGGATATCCCTTTTTTGCACTCTTATAATAAATCTTTTATGCAAGAGTGAGGCCATACTGCAAGTCCTTTTGACACATTGTGGTAAAATAGCTGAAAATACCTATATTGAGGAAAACCCTACTGCTGGAAGTTGACAAAGGGTGCATCTGAGCACCAAGACTGAGATGTTGCATAGTTTAAAACATACCATAACATACAAAGAAGTCAGCTCACCCCTCACCTTTAGAACTCAAAGTCATTGAAAATGTAGAGTGCACAATTGGTAGTTCTTGTCAACCATCACAAGTATGATATGTCTTATGTCTATATAAGCTGCCCTTTCCTCTCACTGTTTGGATTTGACAAAGAAGCTGTTTGCTTTGAAACACATTATCCTATGTGAGAGAAGATTCCTGGCCCTCTCCAGCCTCCGTACCTATTGCCGAGGCCATCCTTGACATGACCTCTGGTCCACGGCTTGGCGCTGATATCTCATCCAGTCCCCTCTGTGTGCACAGGGTGGCCATCAAGTTGGTTGGATTCCATCCTCTGCTACATCACTTACCTCGGATCAGTGCTTCCCTATCTTCCTGGCACATCCACAGCTCCCTGTCCATCCCACTGCCGCATGGATGGGTATGTGTATTTACCAATCCTAGCTTTACACACCAGGAGCTGTGATGCACATTATGCTGTGAAGGCTTGGTGGAGCCAGGAATTTTCATTAACCACTTAAAGACCCCTCACTGTATATATACGTCGGCAGAATGGCTCGTACAGGCACAATCACGTACCTGTACGTGCCCCTTTAACTGCCGACGTCGGGGTCGCGCGCGACCACCCCCTGCCTTCCCCGCGATCGTCTCACGGAGGCTCGGAGTGGGGAGATGTCAGTGTAAACACAACATCTCCCCGCTCCTCTACTGACAATGTCAGTGATCTCCGCTCTGTGTAATCAGAGCGGAGATCGGTGATGTGTCAGTCGTAGCTACGCCCCCACACAGTAGTAAACACTCCCCTAGGCACACTTAACCTCTCCAGCACCCCTAGTGGTTAACCCCTTCACTGCCAGTGTCATTTTCACAGTAATCAGTGCATTTTTATTGCACTGATCACTGTGAAAATGGCAATGGTTCCAAAAATGTGTCAAAAGTGTCCGATGTGTCCGCCATAATGCCGCAGTCAAGAAAAAAATTGCTGATCACCACCATTACTAGTAAAAAAAAAAAATGATAAAAATGCCTTAAAACTATACCCTATTTTGGAAACGCTATAATTTTTGCGCAAACCAATCAATAAACGCCGATTGCGATTTTTTTTACCAAAAATATGTAGAAGAATACGTATCGGCCTGAACTGAGGAAAACAAATGTTTTTTTATATATTTTTTGGGGATATTTATTATAGCAAAAAGTAAAAAATATGTAATTTTTTTCAAAATTTTCACTCTATTTTTGTTTATAGCGCAAAAAATAAAAACCGCAGAGGTGATAAAATACCACCAAAAGAAAGCTCTATTTGTGGGAAAAAAAGGACGCCAATTTTGTTTGGAAGCCACGTCGCACGACCGCGCAATTGTCAGTTAAAGCGACGCAGTGCCGAATCGCAAAAAGGGGCCTGGTCATAATGGCCCGTATTGGTCCGGGGCTTAAGTGGTTAATGAATCAGAGTGCTTGTCATTTATCCTCTTGATAGCACTGAGGTGTGGATACTATCATTTATTTTACTAAATAAAACGGTTTTAATCTTTTATTTGGACAGGAGTTATATCATCCTTGTATGCACAATTAACTATACAACTCCGAAGGGTTTGTCTACAGAACTATAGTGTGCTGCCTCTTTTATTTTCTCCAGAAAAAAAGGGGGTTCCTACCCTTAAACACAAATCCCAGTGCACCTGAGAACTCTCCAGTACATTTAGGAAGCTCAGAAAAGGGGTTATTTACTAAAACTGGAGAGTGCAAAATCTGGTGCTGCTATGCATAGAAATTAATCAGCTTCCAGGCTTTATTGCCAAAGATTAATTGAACAACCTGAAGTTAGAAGCTGATTGGCTACCATACACAGTTGCCCCAGGTTCTGGTTGCTCCAGTTTTAGTAAATCAACCCCTAAGTGTTACTATAGTACTACATTGGAGTAGTAAATGCTTCTCCAGTTTTTGAACACAGAGGGTGGCTTTTGCTAGCAATCTCTGCATCTATTTCCTTCTATAAAGAAAAACTTTGTGGCCACAAAAACTCTTCGGCCTTTTCCATTGATCGATTTTTTTCCCCCAACTCCATCAGTAGCAATGTGCACTGGTTAACCTGGGATACACCAGGACTAATGAGGTCCTTTTGAATTATCAAGTTATTGTCCCTTGAATTGTTCTCTGGTTATTTGGACTATCTGCAAGGATCCCTGTGTCTGCATATGCGTGTTTTCTAATCTACAGATCAATCTATTCATTGCATCTTTCAAAAGAACCTCCTGATGAAGACTCAACGAGTTCAAACACGTAGGGGTCCCTTTTGGGTTCTGATCTACTCTTGGTGAATGGAGAGATTTTCATTTGTGTTCACCACCTGAAATGTCTATTTGTTGTTTTCTTATTCTAATATTTATTTTAAAGTGGTTGTAAACCCTTTACAACCACTTTATGCTACAGGTAAGCCTATATTAAGGCTTACCTGTAGCTACCCAGGATATCTTCTAAACCTGCACAGTTTAGGAGATGTCCCCTGTCCCCTTCATGTGCCGATGTCATCGGCACATGCACACTAAAGCAAACTGAAGCAATGGCACCTATGCGCCGTTGCTTCAGTCCGTGTTCCGGTGATCTATGCAGATTCCTACCTTTTGTTATTCTGAAGAAATCACTGTTTTTCCTCTGTGCCCCTGTATGCAGTGAGTCTATGAGTGGTTTCATAATTATCAACCAGCTGCTGCATAATTAGGGCTCTAATGAGAAAAATTGCAGGGTCTGCATCCATTTAGACGTGATTTCCAATTGGAAGTATCTTACTAAAAAATTATGGCAAAAATCGGATTTGTATCTTAGTGTAGACTTCTAGGAAAATCAGTGAGCCAATCAAACAAACAGGAAATTATGTTTCTGGGGGGCGTTCTGTACACACTCTGTATACAGAATGCCTCCAGATAGCCATATTGCATTGCACTTTACAGAAAATTACAGTGGCTGCAGATCGAAAAGATTTGAATAACAATTAATTACAGTGTAGCGGGTACTTGAATTTAGGGAAGCATCTGGGTGCTAGTGTAACCCAGGTGCCTTGATTGTTAGGAAATTCAAGGTTCCCTTTGTGAGTCTTGGAGGACTCTGGTGGTGTGAAGTTCTTGCCGGCCTAAAGGTGGCGTTGTTGCCTTGGACCGGGGCTGGGCTCGCACCGCAAGACTGTGCCTTTTTGTCCTCCCCTGGAGCTAGTACAGCGGGGCGGGGAACCCGCTGTGACGCGAAGGGAGAGATCATAAAAGGGGCGGACACCCTGACCTTGGGGTTCAGAGTTGGAGGACGCGGCCACACCCAGGCACCTTCAGCTTGGGTGCTGGTGTTCCGGTGCTCCAGGCCTAATTGCCCTTGGCCTAGCTGGAGCGGAGATGGAGTCCATCTCAGGCACCTTTAGCCTGGGGTGAGGTACTATGGCGGATGCCTGGGGCTCAGTACCTTCGACTGAGTTCCGCGAGGGTGGAGGAATCCGAGGGGGCCCTAACCCCTTGGGTGCCCGTGTCTGAGTTCGTGAGGACTGGTGCGCAGTAACTTCCCTGAAGAGTCGGGCGCTGCATCGCTGGTGATGGAGAGGCCTCCATTTCTCCCTTGGACGGATTTCTTCCTCTGACAGGGGCAGAGTGAGCGAAGGTAATTCACGTTCTATATCACTTAGTCAGTGGTAGTGACTATTCACCACTGGTGACAGCACAGTGGGCAGCAGCAGAAGGGAAAGGATTGTGCCTCGATCTGTCCCCGTTTTCCAAAGAAAAGAGATTGTTTTATTGCTTGGCAAGAAGAATAAAACTGAGTTGGACCTATTCACTGTGTGGAACTCGGGTTACTAAAGCAAAGGAGTCAGGGACGAAGGACTGGACTTGACTCTAGGACACCTACACAAAAACCCAATTTGCTGGCCTTCACCTCTTAGCTATGGAGGACATGGGCCCTGGTGTGTCTTATCCCTCTCTCCCAGGTACCCCTAGACAACAGCCGCATAACCGATAAAGAAAGAGAGAGAGAGGGGTGAGTCCGCTACAACAGTATGACTTGTGTCGCAATTGTATACGCTATATTATTATTTTTTTTAATTGCTATATTTTTAATCATTAAATTGGAGTTACCCTTTAATTAGATTCCAACTATTTAAAAAAAAAAAAATCTTCTTTAAGGTGGGCTCAGAAAAAGTGAATCTAAAGGTAGTGGTTTCATAATTATCAACCAGCTGCTGCAGAATCAGGGCTCTAATGAGGAAAATTGCAGGGTCTGCATTCCTTTAGACGTGATTTCCAATTGGGAGTATCTTACCAAAAATTTTATTTTTGTTGCGGGGGATGCCAAAAATATGACTTGTATCTAAGAGTAGACTTCTGGAAAAATCAGTGAGCCAATCAGACAAACAGGAAATTATGTTTCTGGGAGGGTGTTCTGTACACACTCTGTATACAGAACGCCTCCAGGTAGCCATTTTGCATTGAACTTACTTGCAATTACAGCGGCTGCAGGTTGAAAAGGAAAGGTATTTTTTTTATAAGATTTAATTACAATATGACTTGTGTCGCAATTGTTTATGCTATATTATTAGTTTTTTTATTTGCTATTTTTTTCCCACGAAAGTGGAGTTACCCTTTAAGAAGATTCCAACTATTTTAAAGAAATTCTTCTTTAAGGAGGGCTCAGAAAAATTGTTAGCTCTTTGTCTATGTTCTCTTTTATATTTTAAAGATGATCCTTTAGGTTTAGTGCTACTTTGCAGGCAAATTTAAGAACCCACAACTATATGTTTGTTATATGTTCCCAATTACACATTATATTTAAAATTAATTTATAAAAAATAAATTTTAGCTTTCTAGTTGTTTCTTTAGAGCTGGATTATACATACAACTTTATAGGCAGCTTGTATTGTTCAGAAAAAAAAAAAAAGCAAGGGACAGATTGGTTTAAAAATGCATCAACATTGTACGACTAAATCCTTTAACCCTTTGTTTGGCTGCAAAAGTGGAAATGCGCTTTAACTTACAAGGCCTTAAAACTATAGACAGTACTTGTGATTCAGAGACAGTTAAAAACTCAGGTTTGATGCAACGTTTCAAGTTCACATTCTACTTTCTTCCAAACATCAGGGCTCAGCTCTGTCTCAGATATTCAACTGTTTCAAATCTGTAACAATGGAGCCAAGTTTTTTTCTATACTCCCTTTAATACATTGTAGAGCCCAGGGCGAACATGCCAAAATCGCGCCCCCCCCCCCCCCATGAATCATGATTATGTGTCAGCAAACCCCCCCCCCCAAAAAAAGAATCAAGTACTAACCTGCATCTTCCCCTAAGCATATATCTCCTCTTCCTCCCAGTACAAATCCACCCCCCTTCTGAACCCCCCCCTGCACAAATCTTTGCCCCTCATCCCTCCCAGCTCAAATCCCACTTCTCCCATCCCCCCAAATCACCGCTCCTAGCACACCTCCCCAAATTTCCTCTTCTGGAACAATTCTTGCCCGGAACAATTCTTACCCCCTGCCCCCCCCCCAATCTTCTTGTGGTTCCCCCCACCTCAAATGATAAGACAGTGCCCAGGGCAGCTGCCCCTCCTGCCCACCCCTTGTCCCGGCCCTGCATTGTCATATCTTTCACCCATTTCTTCCAGTGGTGGACATCCCAAGCATGGAAAATGTAAAATCTCTTGCAGCAAAATTCACAGCAGAAAAGCATTCTGTTTAATGAATAAATGGACTATTAAATCCGGATACAAGTGGGCTTTCCTGATAAATTGTCTGGGCTATGTTCAAACCATAAAAGGTTTATTGAGGAACTCATAGGAAAATATCCAAATTTAGACTGTCTATTTGAAAGATAAATAGTTCAATTAGGCCTGCAAGACAGAAACTATTAATTTTTAGATTTAATATAATAAAGCAAAGTTACAGGAAAAATAAAAGATTAAGGGGTCTATTAATCAAAGTTGTGGTCCTTCTGGGGAAACAATTCTGTAATTTAAAAAATACATTCAATTTACATACATTTTTATAAAGAAAATGTGGTGCATTTATCAAATTGTACTATTGAGGGTAATGACATGCAGGACGGTATACATACTTATCTGTTAATGTATGTAAATATGTATTTGTGCAGTCTGCCAGCATTGAAATATATATATGCCAAATTTTACCTATCTAGTGCAGAGGTAATTATGCTGATCATCAAAGCTAGCTAAAGAAACATTACAAAGAAATACTACTTTCTTACTTCTTTTAAACGTATTCAATATTTTGTTGCCTTGCTAATAAATGAAGAAGTACAGAGGGCTATTTTAAAAATAAAAAGTGAGCTATTTAAATATAAAAAAAATAGCACAGAAATACGTATAAGACACTCATATGCCGCGTACACATGACCGTTTTTCACGTCGTTAAAAATGCCATTTTTTAAATTGGTCATTAAAAACGATCGTGTGTATGCTCCCGAGCATTTTTAACGCGCATGCTCAGAATCAAGTATGAGACGGGAGCGCTCGTTCTGGTAAAACTAGCGTTCGTAATGGAGATAGCACATTCGTCACGCTGTAACGGACTGAAAAGCACGAGGCTGAAAAGCGTGAATCGTCACTCAACAAACTTTACTAACATGAAGGGTGGCGCCATTCGAACAGAACTTCCCCTTTATAGTGCCTCGTACGTGTTGTACGTCACTGCGTTTTGCTCGAGCGTTTTTTTTCATGAACGTGTGTATGCAAGACAGGCTTGAGAGGAAACGAGAAAAATCACGTCGTGAAAAACGTCGTTTTTAAAAATGACATTAAAAACGTACGTGTGTACGCGGCAATAGACTTCTTTAATAAAACAATGCAAGAAGCAAACCTTCAAAATTTAACTCCATAGACACAAAAGATTTACCCTTGCAGTGGGTCTCTCTGCTCGAATGTAATGCCGCGTACACACGATCGGACATTCCGACAACAAAACCGTGGATATTTTTCTGACGGATGTTGGCTCAAACTTGTCTTGCATACACACGGTCGCACAAATGTTGTCGGAGATTTCGATCGCCAAGAACGTGGTCACGTACAACACGTACAACAGCACAATAAAAGGGAAGTTCAATACCAAGTGCGCCACCCTTTGGGCTCCTTCTGCTAATCTCGTGTTAGTAGATGTATGGTGAGAGACAATTCGCGCTTTTCAGCCTTGTGCTTTTCAGTCCGTGACGTGTTTGAAGCGTGACGAATGTGCTATCTCCATTACGAACGCTAGTTTTACCAGACCGAGCGCTTCAGTTTCGTACTTGATTCAGAGCATGCGTGGAATTTTGTGTGTCTGAATTGTCTAGACAGGCTCGGAATTTACAAGAACGGATTTTGTTGTGGGAAAATTTGAGAACCAGCTCTCAAAGCTAGCTATGAGTAAGCATCTCACGATGTGAAACGCGTTAGCCTATCTCTGTGTTTACTTTTGAGTGCCTTTGCTGTATTTGTGGATTTTATTAATAAACCAGCATCATTTGCAGAGTGCGGCCATCCAGAATTTTTTCTTTCCTCACTCAAATTTTTGTTGTCAGAAATTCCGACAGCAAATGTCCGATGGGGCCTACACACGGTCGGAATTTCCGACAACAAGCTCCCATCGAACATTTGTTGTCGGAAAATCAGAGCCTGTGTACGCGGCATAAGGATTAAAGATGACGTTTGGAAATGAACATTTTTGCTTAGTTACATTGGTCCAGCTTGGATCACTGTAAGTATTGTGACAGTGAGAGTCCCTGCCACTATAGATATGGGTTGAGGAAAGACACAGAACTCACAAAGAAGTAAACTGTGGGGTTGATTTATTAAAACTGGAGAGTACAAAATCTGGTGCAGATAAGTTTTCTCTGAAATTAGTAATTTAAGATCAGGGCTGGAAGCTTGAAGGTTCCAAAGAGTATTGGGTGGCATGGAGCCTTCTGTCCTGTGTCCGAGGTTTGCTAGTAGTTGCCTACAGCCTGTGTGAGTGCACAGGTGGTCATGATTGCTATAAGTCAGATCTGAGCATAGTTTAGGGCAGTTGCTGCCATATAGAGACAGACCCCTGTCAGGAGCCCTGGTTGTATGTGTCAGACACTACATCCCTGGTGAGGGGGACTTCTTGCCTGAAGGACTGGTAGATCAAGACGGCTGGAAGGGTGGGAAAGCCGAAGTGACTAGCGAGTCCAGGGAGGCTGGAGGAAGTCCGTAAGTCTTGGCGGGAATGTGCAAACCAAGAGAGGGCCAGGGAACCATGTTTTGGAGGCCAGGAGTGGACCTGTGCAGCAAGGTGCTGCATTTGAGGCTGAGTGAGCCTAAGAGCTAGACGGCTCAGTATCTTTCATTAGCTGTGTTTGCTGAAGAAGCATGGGAAACCTGCTGTTGTAAGATTGTTCTGTTTCCTTTTAATAAAAACAGGCTGCCACTCCCTTAAATCAAACTCCTGTGTAAAAACTCATCTACCACTGAGCTAACCACCCCCATATCACAGTATGTATGTTCCATACCTGGCCAATCCCCATAGAAGCTGGAAATTACAGTAGTAGGCACCACTGCTACAGTGATATCCACTAGCTTCCAAATTCCTGTATCGAGTGGTAACCCCGCAGCTTAGTGAACACAGGGGTTCACTTGTTTGGCATGGGTGCCATTCAGAGAACAACTTGCATTCTCTCAGTGAGTGCAAATCATTCTCTGATTGGAGGAGGTAGAGAGGCGGGTGGTAATATCTTGCTCAGTACGGAACACGTAAGATAGCGCCGATCATTGTATCAATGGTGCCCACTACAGCAATTTTCAGCTTCCACATGGATCAGCCAGTTATAGTACATACATGCTTACACTGGTCCAAGCTGGACAATGTCACTATGCAAAAATATCCAAACCTGGTTTCAACTTTCATTGATGGTTCTGGGGATGATGAATAAGGTGATGTACTTACCTATTCCTTGCTCCCGTAGTCTTCCTCCTCTTCATTTAAATGGTCCTCAAAGCCTCTTCTCTTCACTGCTAGGCAGGTCGCTGCGTTCTTATGTCATCCTGTACAATGCATGACCAGCAGTCCAATGTCATATCAAGACACATTGGGGGAGATATACTAAAACTGGTGCACTTTTGAATCTGGTCAGCTATGCATAGTAACTAGAGATGGGCTGAACACCCCCCCTGTCCGGTACGCAGCAGAACACCCAATCAGTGGAAAAGTTCTGCCCCTAACCGCAAACTCCATTGATGTCTATGGGAGACGAACATGAGAAATCAAAAGTCCCCATTTTGAAGGCTTATATGCAAGTAAAAGGGTATGAGGGTCTGGATACTGCCCTGGGGGACATGTATCAATGCAAAAAAATGTTTCTAAACGTGCAATTATTTTAATGATGCTTAAAAAGAAACAATAAAAATGAAAAATTCCTTTAAATATACTGCCTGTGGGGTCCCTTTAGTCTGCCTGTAAAGTGGTGCTTCTGTAGCATGCATAGAACATGCTGCAGCAAAAATGCCCCCCCCCTCCTATGTGAATGAGTATGGGGTACATTGTACCCCTACCCATTCACCAAAAAAAGTTTCAAAAATAAATAAAAACAGTAGACAATGTCCCCCCATGTATATCCGCCACCCACCACCGGATCTATCTATATAAGACAGTGGAGCCTGCAGTAGGCGGTCAGCCTTCATTGATAGCAGAGCGTTTTTTTCTTTCTTTCCTTCTTTAGGTCCAGTGGTGGCAGTGGGCAGTGAATTTACATCGGGGCTCAATGTTTTTTATTTTTTTTAAACAAAGGAATTGTCAAAAACCTGTCTACTGTTTTCATTTATTTTTTACGCTTTTTCACATAGGGGGGAGGGTGGAATCTGGGGGTCCCCTTATCAAATGGGGCTTCCAAATTCTGATAAGCCCCCGACCGCAGACCCCCACAACCACAGTTCGGGGTTGTGGGGAAGAGATCCTTGCCCCATCAACATAGGGACAAGGTGCTTTGGGGTGGGGGGGCAGAGGGGCCCCAAAGCACCCACCCCACCATTTTAAGGGCATGTGGCCTGGTATGGTTCAGGAGGGGCGCTTGCTCGTTGCCCACCCTCTTTCCTGCCAGTCTGCGTACTCAGATAAGGGTCCGATATGGATTCTGGGGGGGACCCCACGCCGTTTGTTTTTCACTTTTATTTTATTTTATTTTTAATTCAGCTGTCAGCCCATTGACACCCACTGAATGCCCTGCACATTCAGGTGTTCGCCGAGTAGGCAAACAGATGATGTTTGGGCCAAACTTTTGCTCGGCCTGAACCGTTTGCCCAACTCTTATGCCCTGTACACACGATCGGATTTCCGATGGAATAAAGTCCGATGGAATTTTCCGTCGGAATTCCGATGAAGCTGACTTTCATCAGTCTTGCCTACACACCATCAGACAAAATTCCAACCGTCCAAAACGCTGTGACGTACAACACATACGACGGCACTATAAATGGGAAGTTCAAATCCAATGGCGCCACCCTTTGGGCTGCTTTTGCTGATTTCTTGTTACCGCGTGTTAGTAAAAATTTGGTGTTAGCCGATTCGCGCTTTTCAGTCTCCGTGCTTTTCGGTCCGTTACAGCATGACAAATGTGCTATCTCCATCACTAACGCTAGTTTTACCAGAACGAGCGCTCCCGTCTTGTAATTTAGTCTGAGCATGCGTGGGTTTTTCTCCGATGGAGTCCCACACATACGATCAAAATTTTGTTTATTTTTCCATCGGAAAAATTTAAAACAAGTTCTATTTTTTTACACCGATGGAAAAAAGTTAGATGGGGCCCACACACGATCGTTTTTTTTCCGTCAGACTTTTTACATCGGAAAAAACGATCGTGTGTACAGGGCATAATAGTAACCAATCAGCTGTCAAAGCTTAAGTGAACAAGCTGAAGTTAGAAGCTAATTTGTTACTATGCATAGCTGCACCAGGTTCTGTGTTCACCATTTTAGCAAATCTCCCCCACTAAGTCTAATGCCGCGTACACACGACCATTTTTCTCGTCGGGAAAACTGTCATTTTTTCACTTGGACGAGAAAAGCGGCCGTGTGTAGGCTCTCCAGCAGTTTTTCCAATGAGAAAACCGCAGAGAATCACGAGAAAAATTAGAACATGCACTAATTTTTCTCGTCGCAAATCGCGGCATTTTTTTCCTCTGCAGTTTTCCCAAACACTGCTAGGGAGCCTACACACGGCCGGTTTTCTCAACCAAGAGAAAACATGTCGTGAAAAACGGCCGTGTGTAGACTGGGAAAAGGGGACCAAGCCGATCCTCGTTTCTCCATTCGGGTTTAACGGCGGTGTTTTCACCGCCGAGAAACTCGGCGGCATTAGGGTGGAAAAACTCAAAGAGACAGTTTGTCTATTCAGCTTCAGCACACCTAGGTCTGACTACTAAAGTAGCATCCATGGTATTGCTTTATACTGATAGCAGTTTGGTTCCAGGTGTACTGATCTGGAGTAGGTGAACTTTAAACAGCAAAGTGGTAGATGCCTATTTCTGTAGTACTGCAGAAATCAGCCTCAGGCAGACCAGGGCATCCATTTGTGATTGCGAATGTCACCAGATACCTTGTGATCTCTGTGATGACCAATCACAGTGATCACAAACGTAAACAGTATAGTGTTTATATTGAAGAGCACAACTTACAACAGAGGAAGGAGGAACTAATTAAAGAAATAATAATTTGTTCATTAGTTCTAGACCATCAGAATATTAAATTTGTGGTTGCAAGACTGTTTTTAACCCTTTCAACCCCACCCAGCCCCATCCTGTCTCTGCAGTGACTTGTATAATAATCCCTTCACTTCCCTTATTCTACATATCAGTGCATTAACCCCTTATTTCCATCCTTCCAATGTATGTGACCTGTACATAGACACGTGCACTGCTGAAAAATGTGTTTGTTTTCATTTTGTTTCATTCGTTTTTTTGTTGTTTTTATTTTAGCTTTTTGGGTCATTTGTTATGATCGCAATTCATAAATTTGTAAATTCGAAAATTCGTAGATTCGTAAATTTGTAAATTCAAAGAATTGAAATTAAAAATAAAGATCAGAAAATTTGAATGAATAACTAACTAACTAACTAACTAACTAACTAACAATAACTAACTATTAAATTGTAGGTATTGGAATTTCCTTTCAAATATGGCTGTTAGTGAACAAATGTATTCAAAGTTACAAATTATCCGTAATAATGAATGCCGCATCTAAACAAATGAAACTGAACAAATTAATAATAAAAAATTATATTAATAATATATTTTTTTATTATTATTATTATTTTTATTTACTATTATTCATTTGTTACGTTCCATTTGTTTAGATGCGGCATTCGTTATTTTGGATAGTTCATAACTTTGGATGAATTCGTATTCGTTACGTTCACTAACAGCCAAATTTGAAAGGAAATTCCAATACCTGTAATAGTTAGTAACAGTTAAGTTATTATTGGATAGTTAATATTTCAGATTTCGAATTTCCGAATCTTTGAATTTACGAATTTTCGAATATTCTAATTTACAAATATTCGGAAAAAATTTGTTAAACGAGTTTTCGTTAATTTGGATATTTCCAAATTAACTAATTTGTCGAAATTCGTTAAAAAACGAATTCAGAAGGAAACAAGTTGCACATGTCTACTGTACATTAACCAATCATTTCCATCCTCCTACAGTATGTGATGTGTACACTAACACCTTCACCTCCTCTTCCCTCTCTATTACCTGTACATTTAATGTATTCAGTTAACCATTAACATGCTCCATGGTATTAAACTGTATTAATACCAGCATGATCCTTCCAAAAAAAAGTCATTTTGTAAATTTTGGATAATAAATACCATCAAAAGACAGCTCTCTCTGTCTCAAAAAAATAATAACATTCATTTGGGTACAGTGTTGCATAACTTGGTCATTATCAGTCAATGACATGTAGAGCTATTACAGGCTGGTACTGAAGTTGTTAAAAGATACAGTAACTCCAATGTTATGGGAAAAAATAGCAAATAAAAAAATAATATAGCATATTTAATTGCTACACAAGCCATATTGTAGATGAATGTTATAAAACATTTCCTTTCCTTTTCAATCTGTAGCTACTGTCCTTTTTTTAAATAAAATTCAATGAATAAAGGTAACCTGAAAGCATTTTGTACACAGTTGGTATATGGTACACCCCCAAATATGTAATTTACTGCTTGTGTGTCGTACCTTTTCTCTGATTTTCAGGAATCCCCTGCAACAAACAAATTATTTTTGGTGTGATGCTCCCAAAGGGTTCATCACTTTTAAAGGGATGCAGGCCCTGCAACTTTCCTAATTAGAGCCCTGCAAGTGCACCAGCTGATCAATAATGAACAAGTGACTCCCATTCAAAATCAGTATTTAAAAGACAAAGAACAAAAAACAGCTTTTTCTTCAGAACAGAAGCAGGTTGGAATCAGCAACACATTTTCTTAAAATCCATGCAATGTACATAGATCACCCAGAGGGGATTGTTTTTATTTAACAAAAGTGGAATTACTCCTTAAAGTGTTTGTTAAGTCTAATTTCCCAATCACTGCCAGCCCCTCTACTAGAGCCTGGCATACCACACTATGTAAGTCATTTCTAAAAACGAGCATTGTAAATACCTCTGTAGAGCTATCTTCAGGCCAGTCACGTGACTGGCGGCCGCTTTACAGCTCCGATACATGGCTTCTGAGGGATGGGCTATGATCGCTCTCTGACGTCAGCTGGGGAGATCATGTCGCCTCCCACAGAAGCCATGTATCGGAGCTGTAAAGCGGCCGCTAGTCACGTGACTGTCCTGAAGATAGCTCTAAAGAGGTATTTACAATGCTCATTTTTAGAAATGGTGTGGTATGCCAGGCTCTAATAGATGGGCTGGCAGTGACCATTGTAGGTTATTTATTTTTAATAATAGTGGCATGTGGGGTGGGGGGGGGGTCGAGGTGGAGACAGAGACACAGAGAGGTAGGGTTGCCAACCACCAGTAAATTTACTGACAGTTTGTAATAACCTGTGATTTTTTTACAACTACCGGTAAATATCAGGGGCTGATAATTTTATGCTGTGTTGACTTTTTAAGTGTAAATCAAGAAAATTACTTTTTTTTATAGGTATTGTCAGTGTTTCCATATCATGTTTATACTGTTCAAATATTCACTGTGTTAGTTTTCAATAGGAGTTCTGTAATTTGTTAGGTTGTCAGTAAAAAAAGTGCTGTGCCATTAAATTTCCCATGTTTTGTCAGTAAAAAATGCTGCGGGAGATTGGCAACCCTGGGAGGGGGTGAGGGGGAGAGAGGAGGGCAGAGAGGACAGCTGCGTATGACCGAGGGATGCACTCTGACCACGGTGGTCAGGGCTCAGCAGCCCTGATTTCCGTGGTCAGTACAGAGAGGGGATACAGAATGTGGCAGGTTCAGGGAGTTTTTTTTCAGTTTAGAGGGGGAGCAGATTACACAGCACAAGCACTGTACTGTTTAATCTGCTTTAAGGGACCAGGATATCATTTTTTTGGGGGGTTAACAAACACTTTAAGCACACAATATGCTATTCGACTAATATAAATGCACAAGCTGTGAGGGACAGCAACAATGATAACCAATGAGGAAGTGTTACAGAGAACAATATATGTGGAAGGCCATGTGCCACCCTTGACAGCCCTGCCAGCCGAGGCCACGTTGTTTGTTGATCATGAAGAAATTGAACCTTGATGGGTATATAGATAGATTTTTGTCTGCTTTCAGGTCTTTATTCTCCTCTGAATCTTTACCTCTATTATGTTCTTGTGAATGTACGCACATTTTTCAGATATAGTACGGTACTTCTTAGTACAGTATGATCTACTGATGTAAGCACATGCTGTAATACGTTCACATCTTATTGGTTTTAGATGACAGGAACAGCTCTTTCTCCTTTGTAACCTTCAGCATATGGATCCAAGGAGCTTCGATGACAGTCTTTGAAGTTACGGAATGACACATAACATCACAGGATATGTATCTGATATCTCAAGTGGTTTTCCACTTTCCAGCTCTATTAAGTAATCTCGGTTCACTATAGAGTTCCTGCTCTCTGACTTCTGGGTTTTCTCAAAGTGTTTCCTTGGCTGCCGTGCTGCAAATAACACGAGTAGAGATATGTCAGGGCTGGATAACCTCAGACTCCCAAACTGAAAATGAACTGCGACTGTCATTCCACGCAACACTAATACAGAGAGACATTAACCGGCTTATTTCACAAAGCAATGCAAAAATCAGCAATGATACGCAAAGCATAGTGACCTATATTGAACACTTTGTTGTTTGCGCTACCACAATAAAGAAAAAGTGTCTTCTGCTTTTTTTGGGGGGGATTATAGCACTTCTTCTATTTAACCACTTCAATACAGGGCATTTTCACCCCCTTCCTGCACAGACTAATTTTTAGTTTTCAGCGCTGTCGCACTTTGAATGACAATTGCGCGGTCATGCAACACTGTACCCAAATGAAATCTTTATGTTTTTTTTTTTCCCCACAAATAGATATTCCGTTTGGTGGTATTTGATCACCTCTGCTGTTTTTATTTTTTGCGCTATAAACAAAAGAAGAGCAACAATTTTGAAAAAAACACAATATCTTTTACTTTTTGATTTAATAAATATCAAAAAAAAAAATTTAAAAACATTTTTTTTCCTCAGTTTAGGCCGATATGCATTCTTCTACATATTTTTGGTAAAAAAAAAAAAAAAAACCAATAAGCGTATGTGATTGGTTTGCGCAAAAGTTATAGCATCTACAAAATAGTGGATAGTTTTATGGCATTTTTTTTTTTTTTTTACTAGTAATGGCGGCGATCTGTGATTTTTATTGTGACCGTGACATTGCGACGCACATATCGGACACTTTTGACACATTTTTGGGACCATGAAGAGGTTAATTATGTTCCCTGGGAGTGATTCTAACTGTAAGGTTAGGGGACTCACAAGGGGAGGAGACCGATCTGTGTTCCTCTGTACTGGGGACACACATCGGTCTCCTCACCTCTGACAGCACATGGATCTGTGTGCCTCTGACAGGACATGAATCGTGGGTGCCTGGCAGACATCGCGGCTGCCAGGCACGTACACCAGGTCCCGAGCAATGCGACGTGCGCCCACTAGATGGCCGGGAAGCCCAGGACATCATATGACGTCCGCCCGGAGGGACGAAAGGTTCCTGCGGATGTCATATGACTATACGCCGGGCAGCAAGTGGTTAAAGTAGACCTAGTGGCAGTCAGTGGCAGCTGTTGTTTTTTGTTTGGGGGGTGGCAAACAACCACCCCCCAGGGCTCCCTTAAACCCCCCGCTGTCTGACGGTCCACTGGCACTTACCCCATCAGCAATCAGGGAGCGGCAGGCACATCGAGGATTGGCCTGGGCACAGAGCATCGGGGGGATCGATGGGCACACAGAGGCATGGATCGGCAGGCACATCGGACAGGCTGCCGTGGGCAGCTAGCAGTGTCTCCTGTGTTCTCTTCTCTTCTGAGATCACTGTGGCTTCTGCCGTGTGTCTCCTCCCCTCCTCCAAGGCATCCATTAGGATCACCTGACCTTTCAGCCAATCGGGAAACGGGTATCAGACCCGCGCTTCCTGATTGGCAGAGAGGCGATTCAGTGTTAGAAAAGCAAATATTCATTTGCTTTTCTAACACACCTGGGTGGGCTCCGAGCACAATGCTCTGCGTTTCGTGTCCACCCTATTTTGGTTCTAATCAGGTTCTTCAAAAAAAAAAAAAAACCCGCAGCTGTAATTCATGCACCCGGCACCCTGAAAGGGGCCGGATGCATGAATAGGGGGTGGCCGCTGTGGCCGTGGATAAATTCATGCTAGGCATGAATCTATCCATTAACCATATAGGGGGTGGCGTGGATAGAGATGGCGGCGCTCGTGCGCCCTTAATGGACTGTATAACTGGCCCCAGATGCTAGTTATACAGTAGTTATTGTTAACTACTACTGTCCTATAACAGTTTTACTGCTACAGGGGGGCACCTCTGTGCCGGACGCCGTATACCGTATATTTAAGTTATCTGACTCTTTCAGGTAGCTCGCTCCCGCTGCTACCCTGATTATACACAGCAGGAGCTGATCGACAAGTACCGCGGACTCGATGTCCGCCGGCACCCGCCGATTGTTTGGTACAGGAGCAGAATGCCGATCTGCCTATGTAAACAAGGCAGATCGTCATTCTGTCAGGAGGGAAGGCATGGATCCTGTGTCCCTGCAAAGCAGGAACATGGACCCATGCCTTCCCCTGTTAAAAGCACCTCCCAGGTACACAAAAACACAGGTTAGGCACACAGTTAACCCTTTGATCGCCTCAGATGTTAACCCCCTCGCAGCCAGTGTCATTAGCATACCTCCCAACTGTTCCTGATTTCGAGGGACTGTCCCTGATTTTGACCAATGTCCCTCTGTACCTTTTTCATCCTCATTTGTCCCTCATTTTTCTCTGATCTATATAGCTGTATATAAAATGCACTATTTATCTTTCAAAAAGTATTTTCCAGTGCTAAACCTTTCATTCAATTTCTAAATCGCTACATTTGTACATTTCAAAAGCAGTATAAAGTAATGGTAATAGTAGTAGTAAAAAAAAAGCACTCGTGTGTTTAACTTTTTATTTTTTTGTATAATTTGCCTATAGAGGGGTGTGACAGAGGGTGTGTCCTATGCCTGCATACTTTTGCTAATAGGTGTCCCTCGTTCCCATTTCAAAAAGTTGGGAGGTATGCATTAGTACAGTGACAGTGCATATTTGTTAGCACTGATCACTGTATTAGTGTCGCTGATTCCCACAAAGTGTCAAAAGTGTCTGGCAGAGTCAGAATGTCCGCTGCAATATCGCAGTCCCGCTATAAGTCACTGATCGCCACTATTACTAGTAAAAAAATAAAAAAAAAGTAAAAATATCCCATAGTATGTAGACGCTATAAGTTTTGCGCAAACCAATCAATATACGCTTATTGGGATTTTTTTTTACCATAAATATGTAACAGAATATATATTGGTCTAAATTGATGAAGACATTAGGTCTTTTTGCTCTGTGAACAGGGTTTTCAGATTGTACTGATTCCAAGATGTTTTCCCCCTAGGATGGTATTTGTGAACGTATCATGTGAAGAAAATGTTATCATTAGCAGTGGCACTAAAGAAGATTGCACCAACTGCTCTCATATGGAAAGCTGAGATAAGAAGTTAATGTAAAATTATTTAACTTGTAATATTCATATTAAATCCTCCATACAGAATAGAAGGAAAAATTGGCAGCCATGCTAAGTGTTTTACATTACATGACTGGTTTGAATATCCACATAAACAACCATGAAAAAATTCCTCGTCTTGGGTAACCTGTGACACTAATAGTCAGGGAAGATAATGATATATTTCGCCACGGAGGCCATATTAGGAAATTCCTCATCCAGCCCCGAGAATGACAGATAACATGTTTCACAACTGTGACAACACCTTCTGTTTCATTTTCCCTCTGCCGCCATCTCATCTAACCCAGGCAGACGTTACACGGCTCACACCTAGTGCCAGCCCCGAACCTGATCCTCCTGAGCACCCTCTCCCATCATGCCGCATGCCGCGTCTTGTCACATGTACAGCTGTGTGACAAATTCCCTTTCTCTCGCACTGACAGAACACGAAATGCGTGTACCAAACATGATTTAGTAACAGAGAAAAATGCTGATGTTTTCTTTTTATCAAATATGCTATTTATCTGTTAAAACAGGTGATCCTACAATGGAATTTAAAGTGCATCTAAACCCAAGAACAAAATATCAATGGATTGCAGTTTAATAGGGTTTAGATAAGGGGTAGCCAACCTGTTTTCAAACCGCCTGGAGTGCGGAGGTTGCCTATCCCTGGTTTTGATGTTTTGGTTGCATTGGTTTTGGTTTATCTGGGCTTTTCCTTTCTTTTTTCTTTGGTGATCCTGACAATAACATGCTTTCCTTCTACAAGTAGGTGCAGTCTGTACTCCCCACTGCAGGTGGCGCTTGACCAAAGCAGCAGAGCAGAAGGGGAATGGCTTCCTCTATGGCTTCCTTCAGTCACAAGGGGATGGCTGTCCAATTGGACGCTGGCTGTCACGTAGCTTGTTTCCCGAGGCCTGACGTGTAGAGGGAGACCTCTCTTACAGCCCTGGCTCAGGGACCACTGGAGTTGCGACAGTGGCCTCAAGAGCGCAGTGAGGTAGGAGTGCCTGCGGAATCTCTTGTTGAGGGTAGAGATGACTTGGCTGGGTTGTGAGCAGCAGGTTGTGGTAGCCGCAGAAAATGCGGATGAACAGCGGATGCACAACGGATGCAGGACAGGATGGAGCAGGATGGAGCAAGACTGGAGCAGGTCAGACAAGCTGGGTAAATCACAGACAATCAGATATGGCATAAACGGTAAGCAGAGATTTGTCAGTAGACAGGCAGGGGTTGGCAGCAGGATATCAGGCAGAATAGCAGGTATAACAAGGTTAAGGCAAGTCTGGTCAGGACTGGAGATAAGCAAGCGTAGTCAAGGAAGCCAGGTCAAACACAGGTAATCAGATGCAGATACAGGATCATACTCAGGTAAAGCTGCAGATCAGACAGCAGCACTAGTGCAGCTGCTGTCTTTATATAGGTCTTTTGGCACCAGCATTAATGGCTAACATGTGCACGTATTGGCATTAGCAATATGCCCAGCAAGATGGGCACCTGCAAATGCACCTCTGCACATGCGTATTTGCCTCTGCCTAGGAGCTTTGGCTGCACTATGGGCAGCACGTCCCTGACACTGGTGCCCCATGTGGCTCCAGAGTCTATTTAAGACTGTTTAAAATCAGATTAGCATAGAGTGATGTATATAGTGATTGAATAGAGCGTATTTACATTTTTTTTAAGAACTCTTTGGATCCATTCACACAGGCATATGCATATTTTCTGCAAGAACGCCCTGCCCCTAATTCCACCCCTAAACACGCCCTCGTAAATGATCATATTTTATGCAGCACAGGTCATACAGGGGTATGCCCAGATCATACAGGGGTTTGCCCAGATCATCCTCTGGTATGCCCAAATCATACATGTTATGCCCAGATGATATTGGGGTATGCACAGATCATGCAGGGTTATGCAAAGATCATACAGGGGTATGCCCAGAGCATAGATGGTGTGACAGGAGGGTCACTTTGGACACAGGGTGAGCCAGGAAATAATGGACATTAAGAAATATATCTTGGACTACCTAAAATGGGTCTGTACTATTTATCCACCATATTCCCAAGGATATCTGTAAAGGACTATTTACTTACCCTGAACTCAACAGGTTAATTGGGAGATGTGTTACCTGCCTGTGTGATGTAAATGAATCTAGGATGGCGTCTAAGGATCTTTCATTGTGTTAATTAAGTCTGTACTTGTGGGTATTGTAAAGTATCAGACAGTCTGGTGAATATAAAGGTCATGCATAGTCATTTAAACATAAAGGGGATTAGAACCTGTTGTCTCCTAGCAGACGTCAAAATAATGTGTATTGGGGCTTGTTATGTTGTGGGTGGAGCTGGACCATTGTTCATTCAGGTTAATGCAGTATTGGATGGGTATAAAAGTTACAATGTTTTTCTCAATAAATTAATTCGATCCTAGGAAGATACAGAGTGCGTCTCATTCTTTCAGAAGGAGTAATTCCTATGGGAAGGGGTCGTCTGGCTGTGGAGGATCCACAGTGAAGTTGTGTCCAGGAGAGGGAAGGGATCTAAACGGCGTTACCCCCTTTCGTATTTGGGGTGCCGTTACATTGGTTGGCAGCAGCGGGATTTTCCCTCCAGTTCCTGGGACACTCCAAGCTACCACAGTGAATGACCAGCTATGCAGCCTGCAGGAAAGCCACGCTGAAGGACCTACTTGAGAGCCGTGAAGGGACCAGTGGGACAAAGAACAAGGCCACCTTGACCAGGGAGCTAGCCGAGATGGACCAAAGAGACGGTGATGCAGGACCCCGGTCAGTTGAAGATTTGTTTCAGCAACGAGTGCCACAGCGGTTGGCATTATATGGTGCTAACCCATCAGAGACCGCCATACAGGAAGCCATTAGAGGCATCCAGCTGCAGGATGCGCGACAAAAGAGAGAACTAGAGCGGCAACAGGAGTGGAGAATGGCGGTAATACGACAATCGGAGATTGCCCACAGACAGCTGCCAGAATCTGCTCAGCAGCAGGGTGGTGCTACCTTTGCCTGGGACTATCAGGAAATACCAGTGGACAACTCAGAAATCCTGGCTGAAGAATCGGCAGTGGAAAATCTAAAGATTGCCAGCCCTAAAGCCGAAGTGGATGATGTGGAGTTCCAGGGAGCTAGGGCAGTTGCCCCATCTCCCCAGCCACAGATTACAGAAGGTATGGACTTAAGGGACTGTTCAGAGGATGTTAGGGATTATGCATCACCTGCCCAAGTACTGGCAGCAGGACAGAGTACTGCAGACCCTGCTCTACACCCGTGGCAGTTTTGGAGGCCCGAGGTGAGAAGGTGATGGTTCCTCTTTCCCAGGGGATTTCAGAGATGCAAGGGGGAGAAGCAGCTCTTTTTCCTCCCCAACAGTTAGCCAGAGCAGATGGTGTGGAGTCCCCAGCAGAAGTGCTGGCAACAGGGCAGAGTGATACCAACCTCTGCCCAGCACCGGAAACAGCTGTGGAGTTTCAGGGAGCCGGGCAGTTGGCCCATCTCTCCAGCAACAAGCTGAGGTGGTAAAGCTTTTACCCCCAGCTGAATCACTGGCAGCAGGGCAGAATGCTACTGGCCGCTGCACACAACTGCCACTTGAGCGGATATCGGTGGATGGGACTGCGGTCTCCACTCACAGCAACCCAGCACAAGAGCTGGCAACAGAGCAGAGTGCCGCCGGCCTCTGCTCTCAACTAACAGAAGAAGGAGTTCCTGTGGTACCGGATGGGACTTCGGTCCTCACTGACCCAACCCCAGAAAATGGTGTGACACTGAGACAGGAGGATGTCAGCCTTGCTTTGCAAGCACTGGGGGATTTTCACCTACCACAAGTGGAGGGGACTTCAGTCTCCACTTGTATACCCCAGGGATGCTGGGCAGTCGGCCCAGATCCCCAACAGCATGACGGACTGAGCCCAGTCACCCTGTCTTCTCCCCAGCGGTGGGTATGTTCTCTGAGAGAGGCAGAGTTTGGCTGGGTAAGTGATGCTCTGTTTGAAGCAATTTATTTGGGGTACTGTGTGGATACTGGCATTAGAAGAATGGACCTATGGACTAACTTCGGAGTCAACCCGTCTGGGGTCACCTCCTGTGTTAGTCTCCTGCCGAAAGGGGAGATGTGTGACAGGAGGGTCACTTTGGACACAGGGTGAGCCAGGAAATAATGGACATTAAGAAATATATCTTGGACTACCTAAAATGGGTCTGTACTATTTATCCACCATATCCCCAAGGAAATCTGTAAAGGACTATTTACTTACCCTGAACTCAACAGGTTAATTGGGAGATGTGTTACCTGCCTGTGTGATGTAAATGAATCTAGGATGGCATCTAAGGATCTTTCATTGTGTTAATTAAGTCTGTACTTGTGTGTATTGTAAAGTATCAGACAGTCTGGTGAATATAAAGGTCATGCATAGTCATTTATACATAAAGGGGATTAGAACCCGTTGTCTCCTAGCAGACGTCAAAATAATGTGTATTGGGGCTTGTTATGTTGTGGGTGGAGCTGGACCATTGTTCATTCAGGTTAATGCAGTATTGGATGTGTATAAGTGTTTCAATGTTTTTGGCAATGAAGGCAGTCTATTTTTGGAAAGATACAGAGCGTATTGTCTCGTTCTTTTGGAAGGATTAATTCCTATGGGAAGTGGCCTTCTGGCTGTGGAGGATCGACAGTGAATTTGTGTCCAGGAGAGGGAATATATTTAAACGGCGTTACTCCCTTTCGTATTTGGGGTGCCGTTACAGATGGTATGCCCAACTCATACATGGTATGCCCAGATCATACAGGGGTAGGCCTAGATCATACATGGTATGCTCAGATCATACAGGGTTATGCACAGATCATACATGGTATGCCCAGATCATACAGGGTTATGCACAGATCATACATGGTATGCCCAGATCATACAGGGTTATGCACAGATCATACGTGGTATGCTCAGACCATACAGGGGTATAATTCCAGAGCCCTGTGAGCTCTGGGTTTCATCATTGGGATGATGTGTTTAGCAGCCATACCGCCTGGTTCCAGTGCACACTGACAGCTGTCATAGGCTCTTACAGTACCTGCATAAAAGGACGAAGCAGCGGAATTTGGGCTCCATGGCCTCCTTTTGTACCCGGCACAGGTCCCTGAAGCCCAGTTGGAAAAGGCAATCATTCTGCATGGGCAGCAGTCATTTCTGCAGATTCAGTTAGGGGTTCTCAGCCAGGCTTCACAGCCAGGGAAGAGCTCTGTGAGTGAGGCTTGGCCCAGTAACCTGCAGCACCCTGGAGGAGCCTCTTCTAGGTCTGAGCAGGCAGGCGGCTACTTGTCCAGCAGTGGTGGCCAGGGTGAAGAGCAGCGACTTGAGGCTGGAGGATGTCTGTGGTAGATATGGACAGAGCCTCTTATCAGCTTTCCCCTCCCCTGCCGCAGCAGTGGCACCCACTGCTTGGTTTTCAGCAGGCTCTTCTTGTCTAGGCTGTGGCTTCCAGGCCCCAGGGTGCCAGCCAAGCTCTGTGGGGTAAAGGGGATGGTGGCCAGAGCGAGCGGACATGTTTCTCTATAGCCACAGCTTTCTCCCCAGCAGCAGTACAGAGTTCTGTGTTCGGGCTGGGGTGCTCTCAGTGTCCACCGGATGCCTCTTCTCCTCTTCCAGTAGGATCCTGGCTGCTGCTGCTTCTGCCTGCTCCACTCGCCCTCAGCTTATTTCCACTTGCTTAATGCGAGCAGGCGAGTGGAAATTTTTAAGGCTGACTATAGTGCTGTGTTTAAATGCCCCAGTGCCGCAACGTGCATCTAAGCGAAACATGTTTTCACTTAGATTTCGCTCAATCTGACTGGTTGTGCTCTCTGTCAGGGCTGTGTACATTTCAGAATTGGATAGACAGAAGTACAACTCATTTGGCAGGTAAGAAAGCTCCTACTATATATACTGTATATATTTCAAAGGCATGTTTAGCTGTTTGCCTGGAGTTCGGCTTTAAACATAACTTAGAAAACAATGTATTTCAATGCAGTGGCTAAGTAACCGGGAGGAAAGGCTGTAAAGGTAAAAATTGTGCTTAAAGAGATGAGCCCAGCATTATAATCCACCAGTCTGGGTCTAGTGTGTTTTATTTAACAAAGCCAGAATATCGAATACAGTTATCTTTCCTCGTGCTGCTCTATGCAGCCCAGACGCCTGATTTATATCATTAAGCAAACACTCTCTAGAATTGCATGGATGGTGGAGGAAATTAATATTATAAACCTGTCATAAAATGTTTTAATCGAAAAGAAGCCAGGGAGATTTGAATGCTTTGCATCACTGGAACAAAATTATCTAATTCTCCGCAGGATTCACTGTACTGTAGCTTTAATATGTCCCTATCTTTCGACTTTGCAATTATTGAAAGCCTCCATTGAAAATGAACCCTTTAGGCATATTCACACATTCATCATGTGATAATTACCTTGTCCACGTAATTACACAGTCAGAGTTTTGTCATGTAAATTTACAGCTGCTGGAGTTGAGACATAAATGATCTATTTCCGTCAAACTTGCAGCCATGATATCCATGACAGAGTCAGCTTGCGAAACGCGTTGGTAATTGCTGCAGGGGTCCTGCTGGAGAGAACTGGCTGCCTCCTGCACCCTCTCTTGATTTCTGTCAAAATAGGCATTTACACTCATTAATTACTATTTTTTGAAGGCTTGGAAGTCTACCACTTATATAAAGCTACGCTCAATACAGACATACGGGCTAGTATGCTGTTACTGCCAACTTACTAATGATAGCGGATGCTACCTTAAAAAATTATTATCACTCAATTTTACATTATTTAGTTCTGGTTGGGACAAGGTAAATGTAGTATTTGTTTCTTATTCATAGGTGCCCAAAAACTCTACCTGCAATGTCAAACAGGGCACCACCCCACCATAGCGAACAGCCAACTGACACCGTAGCTAACAAGAATACAGCTGTTTTGCTTTGTAGCGCCTGTCTCTGCTCCCAGCACTTGCTTGAACCAAGCACCAGCTCAAGGAATACAGGGGGTTTAGGCTGTCCCGCATCTCCTTCCTCTGCATAACCAAGGTAGTTCAGAGGTCACCATCTTTATTAATCTAATTCTTCTCAACACAGAAGAACCCTTAAAATAACTTTCTAGTCTTAGGGAACCCCTGCTAAAAATTGCTACAACCTATGATACATTAATGTAATTGTCACTGGGAAGAATGCTCATTACACTTGTGGTCATTGAGAAAAATTACCCCCTTACCGATACCTAAGATCAATGGCATCAGTGAGAACTTATCTGGGAAATTGCTTATTACTCAACAAACCCCTAGTACCCTTTGAAGGAACCCTAGGTGTCCATGGAACACTTGTAGGCAGGTTGAACTGTGTTTGGTTTTAGTAAGTTAGCGGCAGGCCAGGCCGGGAAAAGGGATTAACGGGTGGAAGTTCTGTTCCTGGGCTTTTTGGTCCTAGCTGGGCCACCAGTGACATAAAAAGGAGGAAGGCTGAGGTCCAGGGTCCTTCTTGGCTTAATCTTCCTAGCTGACTGAGCTCTGCCTGTATGTGGAATCGGAACTGCTTCTAAAAACACCGGGACTCTTGAAGACATCCAAGCCATGGACAATGCCATAATGGACTCTTGCCTCACGGAGGTATGTCTGGGCAGCCTCACCACAATAGTTAGGATTAGGGGAAAGATGTTGTTCATATTGAACTGGTATGCCACACTTTTCAGTAAAGTTACATTAACCATTATATACCAGGTTAATGCGTGCAAAAAGGGGGGAATGTGGGTTCTGGTGTATCAAAAGAACCAGGGTCTGTAACATCATTACGGGGTATGCAGTAACACTGCTTTAAAGGGCTAATTCAGCAAGACAAAGAGAGGAGTGTAGTTGCCAAGAGTAACCAAGTACAAGTTCAAGACACAAAGCAACCAGTCACTAGGCGCCGTATCTGGTAAGCGAGGGGGTCATGTCTGGCTCTCTCCTTAGTAGTCAGTATACAATAGCAACTGCATCCGAACCCACGTTATGGTATCTATTGCCTGGTCACGAGGTACAAGAAGTGGAAGAGTTAACAAGTACGCGCATGAGGTCCACGCTAGGTGCACGGTGTGACCCTATTCTATTACTAGGAGTGAGGTAGCAGAGGTACACTGGACTGGTGGAGTGGGCACAGGCTCAGCACGCCCCTCCTAATGCAAAATACATCAGATACCATGTGTAGTAACATGACACAACACTTTTTAGAGTAACTCTGTACTTTAATTTCTACACACAGTGAAGGCTCATCCCTAAGTTGGGGAAATGCCTTAATGTTAGATGTTCACATGACTGCAGTCTCTGCCTGGTCCCAGGCATTGATGAGCACGCTCCCTGCATGCAGGGCGAAGTAGATACCTTCCACACCCTGGTTAAGAAACTGCTGTAATTGAACCACCTTTTCAATACCGTCTACCCATTATCTTCCCCCCAAAAAATAGACACTTGAATTGAGTTAAATGGCCATCGCAGCCTTTTATTAAAAATAACACATCATTTAAAAAACAAACATAACATGGCAAATTAAAGAAGGTTGCAGGTCCTTGAAAGCACCAAATAACTACACAAAAACTGTGTGCACGTGGCACCAACTAGCTACCTTATGAAACCCAGGTGAAAAACACAACCTCAGGGTCTATGTCAGCTGATCTCAGACACATATTGGTCTTCAACTACACGGTCACTATGAGTTGAAAGGAACAACTAGAGGACATTTCATCAAAGATGGGCCCTCACTGGTTTCCCAAAAACATCAGATGTGTACTACCTTCAAGGACCCCAACATCTGCTATGATCAAAATCCATACTGACCCGGGGCAATAAATAGGATGCAAGGGAGGGACGCTCACTCAAAGACTGAATATTTTTCTTGCTCCACCCTGTAGTCTACTTCTTTGAGCTCCTCCCCATCACCCCACTTCTTGTGACCAATCCTGTAAGTGGCACTATTTAAAAATTATTATTACACTAATTAACTCCACATTGCCTGGTTCCCCTTCCACCCAGTCAAATAGGCCCTGTGCTTATATCCCTTCCCTCATAGTCATAGTACTGTCTTTCCTTATGCTGGTTCTTGTTTGTTGGGAGCCAGAGACAGGCGCTTGCTTTTAAAGCAGCCATCTCCTTGCTTGCTGCAGTATTAGGTTGCCGTACGCCAAAGGAGGGTGCCCTATTCGACATCTCAGGTAGTGTTCTGCATCAAATAAAACACTGAAATCGACCCAGCAAGGTATTTACATTTTTGCATAACTCCTCCTAAGAGCCAACCCACCTCTTGTATCATTGTTCAAAGGCTCTTGAGAACGGTACTAAGGCAGGGTGCTGTTGTGTTTTCAGAAAGCTGTGCCCAGCACCCTGCTGGCCTCTCCCACTAGTCATTATCTGTCTGCATTGCAAATAGGAGCACAGAGACCCAATGATAACATCACTGGGTAAAAAACACAGCATTGAAAATTTTTATTGAAAGATATGTATTACCCTCTAGTTTTGAGTAGGCTGCTAGGACAATTTTTTTTTTTTTCTCAAACAAAAGGTTTTTATTAGGGTTGTCCCGATACCACTTTTTTAAGACCGAGTACAAGTACCGATACTTTTTTTCAAGTACTCGCCGATACCGAATACCGATACTTTTTTTTATGTCATGTGCCAGTGGCACATGTGTCAGTATTTTTTATTTTTTTTTTACTATTTTTTTTTTTACTATTTTTTTGTCATGTTTTTTTACAATGCTTTCTTGGGGTGGTGGGGGTGGATGGTCTCAGTGTATTTTTTATTTTTATTTTTATTATTTTTTACAATTATTTTTGTTTTATTATTTATTGAATTTTTTTTTTATTTCTAGCCCTGTTGGGGGGCTTTGGTGAGATATCAGGGGTCTTAACAGACCTCTGACATCTCCCCTTTGAGACAGAGAAAGGGACTAAGGACACAGATTCCCCAGTCCCTTTCTCAGCTGCACTGAAAATGAATGGAGAGGAGACAACGGCTCCTCTCCATTCATAAACTGAAGCATCGTAAACACACAGGTTACGATGTTTCAGTTATATGAATGGACAGAGTCAGTGATCACTGACTCTGTTCATTCGGAAAAGGTAGGAGCCAGGTTTAGCGGCTCCTACCTCCGCTCTCCATCCTGACAGAGGGGAGCGGAGGAGGATATGGAGGGTGGCACGGAGCGCAGAGGGGTACATGGAGAGTGACACGGAGCTGAGGACAGCAGCAGCGTGGAGGGGGGAGAGCAGAATAACAGAGGACAGCAGCAGCATGGAGGGGGGACACGGAGCGCGCGGGGGGGAGAGCAGAATAACGGAGGACAGCAGCAGCATGGAGGGGGGACACGGAGCGCACGGGAGGGGGGGAGCAGCACGGATGGGGGAACTGGAGGAGGATACAGGGACAGTCAGCGGTGATCAGTGCGGCTTTGGGGGGCGTTACAAGCACCGATCACCGCTGTATAGATTTCACTAAAACAGCTGAAAAGAGGGGGGGGGGTCGGGGGAAAAGCTGTCAGGCTGTATTGAATTCTATACAGCGGTGATCGGTGCTTGTAACTCCCCCTGCCGCACCAATCATCCCTGACTGCCCAAGTATCGGGTGAAGCATCGGAGCATTTTCCCCCGAGTACAAGTACTCGGGGAAATGCCTGGTATCGGTACCGATACCGATACTAGTATCGGTATCGGGACATCCCTAGTTTTTATTGAACATAAGTAAAGTGACAAACAGTTCCAAAGCACAAGTTATATATACAATCTGTGTGGTATTGCTTCCATGTAAACAACAAAATATTATATCAAGCATTCCCATCCGCAAACAAATGTCCCCTCTAGTTCTAGTACATACAGGTTCTCTCCCTCTATGTCGCAACTCTGCATATTCAAACAGGTAACCAACCTACATCCATAAAGCTATCCTCCTATCCCCCACTGGCTTTAAAAGAAGCGATCATACACCAGATCCACCGGGGCCAACCAGGGACACTTAGCCACGGGGCCCAGAGCCTATCATATTTAGTGTAGGTCCCCCTACGCTGATATACACGTTTTTCCAGACGGAGTGTAACTCCCATTTGTGTAATCCATTCCTGCACTGTGGGCGGGTCAGTGGACTTCCAGTGTCTCAAAATTATCATACGAGCCTGGAACAGAGCTCGTCCAATGGCTTGCTTAGGGATATCCTCCACCTGAAGGCCATCTATTATCCCCAGCAAACAAATTTTAGGGTCTAGAGGTATCTGGACCTAGAAAGCCCCATTAAGAGTGTCAATGACTTTCGTCCAATACAGGTGCAATTTAGGGCAGCGCCACAGAAGGTGAATGAGGTCACCATGGTCTCTACAGCATCTGGTGCAGGTGGAATCCATAATTATCCCCATACGGGCTAGTCTAGCCGGTGTGTAGTGTACCCTTAGGAGTATGTAGAGCTGTGACAGCCTTTGCACCACGTTCAGAGAGCACAGGGGGACCACCTGTAAGGCTTCCTCCCACTGCTCCTCTTCAAATGCCCGCACATCACTTTCCCATCGAGACACCGCCTTCAAGGGGGTGTCACGTAGGAAGAGATTCAGCAGCATGGCATAGCAACAGGATATAAGACCCTTATAAGTAGTCACCTCAAACAAGTAGTTGAAAACCGATGTAGAATCTAAGGCCCAAATATCCGCCTCCCTCTGAGCATCAACCGCATGCTTGAGCTGCAGGTAGTAGAAGTGCATAGAAACTGGTAGATGGAAAGCCTCCCTGAGATCCTGGAAGGATCTCAGTTTGCATTCTATGCATTAGGATAAAAAAAACTTCTTTGTGCAGCAGCCTCCCCAACACCCCCTAATTACTTACCTGAGCTCCATCTCTCTCCAGCGATGTCCACGAGTGTTTTGGCTGTCAGAGACTCTCTTCCTGATTGGCTGAGACACAGCAATGGTGCCATTGGCTCCCCAGGCTGTCAATCAAATTCAGTTAGCCAATCAGTAGAGAGAGGGGGCCTGAGGTCCATGTCTAAATGGACACATGGAGCTGTGACTCAGCTCGGGTGCATAGCAAGCTGCTTGCTGTCTGGGAACCCAACAGGAGGGAGGGGCCAGGAGCAGCGAAGAGGGACCCGAGAAGAGGAGGACCCGAGAAGAGGAGGTAAGTATAACATGTTTGTTATTTTTTTTTTTTTTTTTAATGAGCCTTTACAATCACTTTAAACAATCCTCAATTTGTACAGGTTTGCATGAGTATCCCATCCTCCCCATCCCAATACAAACTCATTGTTTGCTAATAAAGACACAAAAAGAAACCAGTCTACACTGATTTTTGTGCCATTAGAAAAATTAGGAAAATGCTGTGAGCCTGACTGTGGGTGCTCTAAGGGGGGAAATTGGACCAGATTTACACATTTAATTAGCATATCGGTGAGGGAGGAGGAAGTACAAAGGAAGAGAAAATATAAGAAGATTAATCTTCAGCTTTCAGGTTTTTAGTGCATGCATTTGAGGTTTCTCTGCTAAACCTTTTCTTTATTCTGATGCCTTGACTTACACTTTAAAATACTGTGTTTCTGTGGTCACTTGCTGCCTAGAACTTCCTTCTACCACAGGGCCATTGTGACCAATTAAATCTACATCCAGCGGTGGAGTGTCTTGATTGGGTTTAAGATGATAGAAGGGGGTTCGATGTCTGGCCACTCAATGCCATGGGGCACCATGTACAAAGGTTATGTCAATGACACAGACGGAGGAAGGTAAAGCGGGTATCGGTACAGACATCTGAGCAGACGGCAAGACTTTTTAACACCAAAACCGACCTTAGATCACATACAAACAGAGAAAGCAATAGCACTGGTAAAAGCTGATAGAAATTTAACCAACAGCTGACAACAGAAAGTCGCATTCTCTAAACTCTGCAGAACCAACACCTACCTCCTGGTGGTTTTACATTACTACCAGCGGATATGAACTGACAGCATTTTCACAAGATGAATTTGTGGGAAGAGAAAGTCAAGTCACCGCTGGAGGAGGCAGATTGTGACCCACTTTTAAAGGAGAACTCTGATCAAAATAAAAATCCTTATTAATCTTACATAAAGCTAGGAATTTAGTTGACTATTTTTTTTTTCTTTTTGGCTCGAGCTGTAGCACTAGCACACCTGTACACTTGCACAAATTAGTTCCTATAAGCTTAGGGTACATTTCTTTTAATTGTTGGACAGGATTAATTATTGAATGGAACTGCATTGTGTGTAATGGTTAAAGTATATGTGAATCATCAGCTTGTAAAGCAACCCATTCATTTTAAAATAGAGAACTTCCTCTATTTTTCATGAATTATTTATAGCTTAGTGGTACAATACACTGCACTCTGGTGGCAGGCTGCTGTATCTGCACCTGTCCTCATGTCCACTTGTTGCCCCTCCTGTACTGGTGTGGTGCTTGGACCTCTGCACCAACCAGAAATATGGTAATTAGTGCTATGTGTGAAAATTTTGGATGAATTTTGTTACTTACTATTTTATTTACCCAGATTTCTTGCTTAAATCTCCTGATGAAGTGCAATGGCATGAAACATGTAGAGCTTGCATTAGAAACGTCAACTTACACCAAGCTCGCCTAGATACTGGCAGCCGTAAGACTTAGTCGCGTATACTATGGAATAGGATGTGTTTTTGGTGGTGTAGTTGGTGTCACTAGTTTATTTGATTAGCAGGCTCACTGCTCACATTTTAAATGCATTTCTATGTTTTAGCAATATCTATAATAAAATGTTTGATTTTTTTAAAAGAAACAATTGTTGGACTCTGGTGCCTATAAAGTCCATGGTTTTTCACAATTACTTATTCAGATTTACAGTATTTAGGACATGGCACTTTTCTATCAATATTTGCATCCACAGTGCCACCCTGTAAAGATGCAAGCATATGTCTAATTCATTTTAAAATAGAAATGAAAGGCAAAACATATTTTATACACATAAATAAAAATTATAAATACTTTTTTTATTTTTTTTATTCAAAGTGATCACCCTCTGTTCTCAGCTGCATAAAGGGCTTAGAGAGCTGGGGGAGGAGAAACAGCATAACACTGATCTTCTCAGTGAATGGCTGTGCAGGAGGGGCGTGCCAGCAGAAGTCTTGGCCATTGGAGGACAGGTAGGCGAAGCTTCCAGCACAGCCAGAAAACTGACCATGCTGAGATGAGAATGCAGAGGGAGAAGACAGTGGAGAGAGGAGAACCGGCAGCAGAAGAAGACATCAGCGGAGGGAGAAGAACCGGAGGAAGATGTCATCAGCGGAGGGAGAAGACCTGGAGGATGAAGACATCGTCAGAGGGAGAAGAAATCGGAACGAGAAGAGACGCTGAAGCTGCTTTAATAAATTACTTTGTCAAAAACCTGTGTGCTGTTTTTATTTTTGACACTTTTTTTAGGTGAATGGGTAGGGGTACCCCTACTTATTCATATAGGGTGGGGGGCCAGGATCTGGGGCCCCCCCAACACAGACCGCGACAACCACCGTCCAGGGTTGTCAGGAGGAGAGCCTTGTCCCCATCAACATGGTCTTGGAGGGGGGACCCTATGCCGTTTTTTTTTTTTTATTTGGCCTGGGGATCCCATTCAAGATCATAAGAGCACAAGTCGCATGCCAAAGTCGGATCAGTGAAGACTTTGATCCGACTTCAATTATAATCAAAGGGTTGAAGTAGGATGAAAGTCAGACCACAGTAGTGCAGGAACCTTTTTCAAAGTCGACTTGTGTCACACCAGTTAAGATGGCTCTCATAGGGAACCATTGATTTATACACGTCATGCTACATGTGCTCCCAATGTTGGAGTGTTTGTCGTACCAGTGTGGACCCAGCCTTAATCACAAAGCAGCCTGAGATTAAGTAGCCCATGCAGTCCAGCCCCAAATATTTGTCAATTTCTGTGACTCAAAATAAAAACTTTTGAAGTAGAGAACACCGCCGAAGGAAAATCTGATATAGCCGTCACTATGTTGTCAAAACGGAGCAATATCCTGTAAATGTGATGCAATTAATTACCAACTTTCCCTTTTCGAGAAGCCATTTGGAGAAATACCACAGCTGTAGCTGAAATCATAACAGTCTGGAAATGGGGGGAATTGTTTATAGGTGAGCGGGCTGATTGCGTTGCTGCGGCAATTTTTTTTATTTTTTTTTAGAGATCTTTAAAACAATCGTGATTGTTACAATATATCCCCCTCCTGCTTAGCCGCCAGTCCTGGTAGCCAAGACCATTCATAAACCATTGACTCTGGCATTTGATAAAGGAGTTAGAGAACCAAATCCCGGGGAGAGATCGACATTTTCATAGGGGGTTGGTGTTGAAGCGAGAGAAAGGCCAAGGAGTCGCTAAGACAGAAAGATTAAGACAAACTTTGAGGCTGTCATGCCGAGCTCTGTGAAGAAAATACGTCTCTATCCTCGCCACGCTCTTTTTTGAACTCACTTGTGAAGTCTCTTATTCTGCTTCGTTGAAATCACAACAATTTTAGACAAATCCCTTTATGTCTTCAGCCGAAAAATGACTCATCCGTGAGACTCTGGAGTAAAGTTGATCACTGCGCTAACAATCAAACAGAAATAAATAGATTGTTTTTTGCGTATGTCAACCCTTTGTTAGAGTAAGCGGTAATGCTCTAGAGGTAGGCAGAAGGCTAATTACTGGTTACATAATATTTTTCAGGGTAAATATTCTTTTGTTAAAGTTAAGGATTCCAAAAAGACAAAGAAGTGAGTGATGGGCTTTTGTAGTCAGCTACTGTGATTAAAGGGGACTTGTCACAGCGGGAATTGTAATCTGTGCTAGGAAATGATATGCTCTGAAAACAGAGGAGAGGCAGGATGATGGGGACGAAAAGTAATGACACAGAGAGAGAAGACAGGAAACTAAATAGCAAATAAAAGAAAACTTACTTAGCTATTTGCTGAAAAACTGTTTAAAATAGACCTGCCATCAAATATATATTTTTTTTCAGGTTAAAGCAGGACTCAAAATAATAGATAAAAATTGCTAGCCCATTAAAAACAATTAAAAAATTATAAACCCAATAAAATAAAAATAAAAAAAAGCAAACCTAGCATGTGCTGCATTATCTACCTTCAATTTAGACATTACTATGTCTTTTTCTGCTGCTAGGTGTCCTCAATCTGACATCCAACTTCCTCTAAACCCAGGTCATATCGGACCAGCCCCACTTTGTGATTGGATGGTGAAAGAAGAAACAAGTTAATGATTAGCTTAATCCTCTCTCACCCAGCTCTCTCCTCCTAATAGCTTACTTCTTCTTACCCGACAAATTAAAGTGGTTGTAAAGGTTTTTTTTTTTTTTTTTTAAATAACAAACATGTTATACTTACCTGCACTGTGATCCTCCACTTCTGGGGTACCCGGTGGCGCTCCTGGCTCCTCCTCTTCATTGGGTGCTTCTCCTATTCATTGACCCGCCCCCCCGCTTTCGTGTCTCTGGGTTTGATTGACAGCAGCAGGAGCCAATAGCTCCTGATGCTATCAATTCATCCAATGAGGATGGAGATATCGGCTGGAGTCACTGGGCTCGTTCTCCTCGCTGGAACAGATAGGCTTATGTAAGAAAAAGGGGGGTCTGGGGGGCAGCTGCAGCACAGAAGGTTTTTCACCTTAATGCATAGAGTGCGCTAAAAAGAAGTTGGTCCAAGCTATCATAGTCCCATACATACCTTGGGACTGACAGGAGATCTATTAGCCCTTATTTAAAAGAGGTGCAATATTGCACAGATCCAATACAAAGGATGCAGGTCATTCACATCTATAAGATAGTATGAAACAAAACAAAAAATACAAAAAAGATATCAGGAATTGAAAAAATCATTATAGGTACGGTATTTCTCGTTGAATGAGAGAATAAGTAATAGATTGAATACCTCAATAGTGTCAAAATAAGGTGTAGGGTACTTCCTATAATATACAGTATAGCTCTCTTTCATTATAGGAAGTACCCTACACCTTATTTTGAGTATAGCTCTCTTTCATTATAGGAAGTACCCTACACCTTATTTTGAGTATAGCTCTCTTTCATTATAGGAAGTACCCTACACCTTATTTTGATGTATAGATCTCTTTCATTATAGGAAGTACCCTACACCTTTTTTTGACACTATTGAGGTATTCAATCTATTACTTATTCTCTCATTCAACGAGAAATACCTATAATGATTTTTTCAATTCCTGATATCTTTTTTGTATTTTTTGTTTTGTTTCATACTATCTTATAGATGTGAATGACCTGCATTCTTTGTATTGGATCTGTGCAATACTGCACCTCTTTTAAATAAGGGCTAATAGATCTTCTGTCAGTCTCAAGGTATGTATGGGACTATGATAGCTTGGACTGTTTGCATATATTTATATGTACTATAACCATACAAAATTGTATTGCAGATAGCAAGCCCTGTTTTCTCCTTGCTATCCCCAAGCTGTCCTGAAGAAGCCTCACGGCGAAACGCGTTGACACAAAGGGACCACATTTTTCCATCTTGTGACAATATTTTAACTCTCTTTTGCATTTTTGTAATCTCTGTGTTGTCTTTCTATAATAAATATATATTTTTACATATTTTGACTACCTACCATGTCTTGTGCCTGCAAAGTCCGACCTTTTTGGGTATCTCTCTTTTTTTTTATAATTGTAATTTTTATTAGTTCAGAAGAAAAGAATGTTACAGTACGTATTCAACAGAAACATCTCAAGGCATTTATCTGAGAGATATTAGCACAGCGGTATAGCCCTTTTAGCAGCCAAAAGTATATATGATATTAAACGTTTAACAGATTTTGGGACACCTGGAAACGGGAGTCCAAGTAAATAGTGGATAGGGTCTAGAGGGAGAGGTAAGCTTGTTATAGCCTGAAGGGTTTGCATAACCTCCGTCAAAATGGCTGTATAAGTGAACAGGTCCAAAATATATGAAAGTGCGAGCCTATCTCAGTTTTGCATCTCCAGCATGTAGGAGAGGGGGCAGAGTTTACTCTATGAAGTCTATCAGGGGTTTTATACCAAAACATTAAAATCTTCACTGCCGTTTCCCTCTGAGCTACACATTTAGAGGACTTAAAAGTTGAAGACCATATATTTGTCCACAATTGCAAAGGAATAGGGCGCTCCAGTAGCAGACTCCATTTACGCATGTATAGGTGTGTTTCAGCCGTTAAATCTTTAGATTCATGTAGAATGTGATATATGGATGATATGAGATGTAATTGATGAGGACCTTCCGCACATACACATTCAAAAGGAGTCGGTCTTTCTAGGGTGAGAGTAGGGGACAGGGATTGAAAAAAATGCCTAACCTGAAGGTAAAAATAAAATAACTTATGGGGAATAGAATATTTGTTTTGGAGAGTTGCAAAATCAAGAAATTTGCGAGTGACCGGATTGACCAGGTTTTGCAACTGAAACAGTGAAGACAGCATCCATGGTAACAGACGACCATAGACCAAACTATCAGGCAATACTGGATTCAGTAGTACGTTAATAAGAGGAGGACATAATGATGCGAGCGGAAATTTCGATCTGCATTTATTCCATATGGATTTGGTGAATAGCATAGATGCAAGACACATGCTTTTCAGTATGGGATTGCTATGTAAGGATCTAGACCACACTAAAGAGCACGGATGTAACGGGTAAATGGCACCCTTCTCTATCTCCGACCACCTATTAGGGCTGCTCTGACATGACCAGGAAACAACCGCCCTTAAATGAGCGGCGAAATAATATCTAATGATATCAGGTGCTCCCATACCCCCCTGTGACCTCAAAGAAAATACCACTGAGCTGGCTATCCGATGTGTGTTATTATTCCATATGAACTTCAAAAACCCTCTTTGAAGAGCCTTAAGCTGACTGGTAGGAATGGCTACAGGGAGCGTATCAAAAAGATAAAGAAGTCTAGGCAACACAGACATTTTCAGCACATTAATTCTGCCCAACATGGTAATAGGATAGGTAGCCCACTGGTGGAGGTTTTTATAAATGTCCTGGAACAGAAGGGGAAAATTTGCAGCGTATATAGTATTGTATGAGAAGGTAATCTTCACGCCCAAGTATGTCAGAGCTTGTGAACACCACCTATAAGGGTATGTGCTTTGTAATTGTAGTAACAGGTCTGGCGGTACATGTATGGGGAGTACTTCAGTTTTAGTCGTATTTATTTTATAGCCTGACATAGAACCAAAAGTCTGAAGAAGTGCATGCAGGGAGGAGAGTGACGTGATGGGACTCGTTATTGTCAGGAGGATGTCATCCGCAAAAAGGGATAATTTATATTCTCTATGTCTCATCAGTACCCCCTTAATATCTGGGTGACATCTAATAGCCTCTGCTAACGGCTCTAAACAAAGAATAAAAAGAAGGGGGATAACGGGCACCCCTGTTTAGTACCATTGGACATAGGAATAGATGGGGACAAAAAAGAGGCCATTTGTACCTGAGCAGACATGCCTGTGTACAAGGCCTGTATAGCTTTAAAGAAAGGACCGTTAAACCCAAATCTCCGCAGTACAGAAAACATATAAGGCCAGCTTAAGCGATCAAACGCCTTTTGTGCATCCAAGCTCAAAATAAGTGTTGGGCATGGGAATTTGTTTATCAGGTCGATCAGGTCCATGGTACGTCTCGTGTTGTCTCCAGCGTGTCGGGAGGGAACAAATCCTACTTGATCTTTGTTTATTAATTTGGGAATGAGCTGGGACAATCTAGATGAGAGAAGTTTGGTGAGAATTTTATAGTCCGAGTTTAGTAGGGCTATAGGCCTATAGTTATCCGGTAAGGAATGGTCTTTCCCTGGCTTTGGAATCACTGAGATATATGAATGCGTAAACTGGCTATGTGGAATCTCCCCCCGTAATAGTGATGTATACAAGTTTGTCATATGTGGCAGTAGGGTGAGCAGAAAGGTCTTGTAATATAAGTAGGTGAGGCCATCGGGTCCCGGAGATTTATGCGTAGGTAAGTCTTTAATAATTTTCGTAAGCTTCTCAGGGGTGATGGGGGCATTAAGCTTTTCCAGATCCGAGGAGTTCAACTTCGGCAGGGGAAGGGTCTGGATGAATTGGTCAAACCTATCCTGTGTAAAATGAAAATTATTTTCGGGGGTAAGACAATTATATAATTCTTTGTAAAAGTTACCAAAAACTTTAGTCATGGTTTGGGGACAATGAGTGGGGGTGCCATCTTTCTGGATCAACAATTCAGGGAAGGAGTGGAATGGACGCAGTCTAAGTTTGTTCACTAGCATCCTATGTGGCTTGTTGGAAAACTCATAGAATTTTTGTTTCACCCACATAAGAGATTTTATTGCCTTACTATATGCTAGCGATTTCAGTTGATTGCGGAGAGCTACAACCCTACTGAGAGCCTCAACCGTTGGGGAGCCCAGAAGGCCCCGCTCCGCCCGCTTTGAGTCAGCTAATAAAGAAATCCGACGACTCTCGCCATCTCTCTTCAGACGAGAGCCCTCGGCAATACATGTACCACGGAAACAGGCCTTGTGAGCCTCCCAAAGGGTAGAAACCTGTTGTACGGAACCCACATTTAGTTCAAAATATTCATTCAGGCTTTTGGTCAGTCTATCCCTAATAGGGGGTGAACTAAGTAGGTGTTCATTGAGTCTCCAATGGCAAGTCCTAGAGGGCGAGTTGTGCAACAGTAGCTCCAATGAAATAGGAGCATGGTCCGACCACGTTATAGGAGAAATGTTAGAGTCTACTAGGAGGGGGAGTAATGGGGCTGTAATAAAGAAATGATCTAGTCTTGAGTACATCTTATGTGCCATGGAATAGAAGGTATACTGTCTTTGGATCGGGTGCCTGATTCTCCATGAATCAAGCAGTCGATGCGACCTGACCAGTTTCCTAAAGGAAGCGGATTGAGAAATCACACGTTGGGAAGGGGTATCCCCAAAGAGCGTGTGACGATCACGCCTATGAGACATAATCAGATTAAAATCTCCCCCTAGTATCATGAATGGCTTTGAATAATGCTGAAGCTTACCAAAAAAATCGTCCAGAAATACCAATTGGCCTGAGTTGGGTGCATAGACATTAACCAACGTAAATGTAGACGACATGTAATCACAAATCAGGATGACAAACCTCCCATGGGGGTCGATGTATTTTTCTCTGACCTTTACCGGGCATGATTTTTTAATTAAAATAGCCACTCCAGCTTTGCCAGAAGGAGCAGATGCCACATAGGAAGTGGGATAGAATTTAGATGCAAATTTCATCGAACCCCCAGCACGGAAGTGAGTCTCCTGTACCAGTATTATATCCGCCCCTGACTGTCTAAAGTCTTTAAGAGCAATCCAACGTTTTGAAATTGAATTTAAGCCCTTGACGTTGTGAGATACTATCTTCAAAGCCATATAAAGTCAATAAAACAACCGCATTGGAGACCTTGAAAACACATCCCCTGTATGACTCTTGACCACAAAGTTGCCCTGTACCCCAACAAACAATTAGCACTGGTATGTTGTAATTGAGAAGCAGTGAGAGAAAGCAAAAGAAAAACATCAATGAATGAACCCAGGGGGGGTCCAAAACAAAAAAACATGAAAATCAAAGTTATTACACCTGAGTAGTAAAAATCACTCAGGAGTCCCATACCGAAGCCTGGGACCATTTGGGGCCACTTGGCAACTCCCATCACATGGACACGTGAAGAGGGGGATCCCCCCACTCTCCAGCAAAAGGAAGCTCTTATGAAAGTAAGACTGTTAGGGCTGTCAAAAACACTAGTGTCATCTCAATAAAGATAGAAAGAAACTTTCAAAACTTTCAAAAACTTTACCCCATGGGTGAGCAAGGTTTGAACTCCAGATGTAGGGTAACTTGTCCACTGGTTATTCAGAGTGGTGACTGCAACAAACGAAAGAAAACAGCAAGTAGAACACAGATCAATTGTCTGACACCAGGTTACAGGCTTTTTTAGCCAAAAAAGAATAAAGCCAGCCTTGACTTCTTGACCTTTCAAGGGGGGCGTCTGGAGCTATGATGAGGAGTGGAGAAAGATTCCATCTGCTTTCTGCGGACTGGGGTCCATTCTCTAGAAGGTGTAGATGGTGCAATGCGATTTTGCTGGGTTGCAGGTATCGGCATCGAATTTTCAGGCATGGGAGGTAGGCCCAGACTTTTAATGAATGCTTCACCTTCATGCATATCACGGAGACAGTGTTGATTTCCATCTTGAGGTACAATCAGACGAAAAGGAAAACCCCAGAAGTATGGGATGCGCAGGTTTTGCAGGTGGGATGTGATCGGGCGTAGGTTCCTGCCTTTTGCCAGGGTCACTGGAGACAGGTCATTGTAAATCTGTATTTTAGCCCCATTATATTCAGTAGCTGATTTGTTACCTGTAGCAAGGGTCAATGCCTCCTTGCTATCATAATAATGAAAACGTACGATGACATCCCTTGGCCTGGTACCAGCGGTGGTTTGGGGCCCAGGGAATGATGCGCACGATCCAGGCGCCAATCAATATCTGCAATTGTGGGGGCTAAGGTGTTAAACAACCCCAGCAGGTACTGGCGTAGATTGTTGTCTCCCACTGACTCCGGTATTCCTCGGAATCTCAGGTTCTGTCTCCTCTCCCTGTTCTCCTGGTCCTCCTGTTGTAGTTGGAGTTGTGAGAAAGAGCTTTTCAGTGCGGACGTTTCTTCCTCCAATTCTTGCACATAATTGACCAAGTCATCAAATTTAGACTCTAGAGCATCTGTTCTGTCCCCAATTTGAGCTATTTCAGTCCTTAACTCCTGCGACAGTTTTCCCATTTCAGCAGCCATGTTGCGTGTCATTTGCATGAGGAGAGCCTGGAACTTTTCATCCATGAGCTCTGGGGTTAAAATTTTCTGTACAGCATGGGAAGACACTGCAGGGGTGTCCGAGTGCCCCCAGACTGTGTGCTTTGTGTAGCGTGACGACCCATATCCTCGATCCCCAGCGAGGGGTCCATGGCCGTGAGCGGTTCCGCAAGTGTAGGCAAGGCCGGGGATTGTGGCCTAGTGACGAATCTGTCCATCGCGGTCAGCGTGTGTGGGTCTGTCAGCGGTTTGTAGTACTATTTATGCTGACCGATTTTATCCATGGGGTGCTGTAAGCTTACCGGGTTTAGATGTGCTTACCCCCGTGGCGATCGTTGCTGTGTGGAAGCTTTATGGGGGTCAGGAGTGTGGGCGGGATCCGGAGCTCAGCCTCTACACGTCCGCCATGTCCAAGAGCCGCGTATGCGCCTTGGGTGTCTCTCTTTTGAGTTATCCCCACCATTTCTATTAAATTCAAGATACTAACAACAACTTATAAAGCCATCCACAACTCTGCCCCCAGCTACATCACTAACCTGGTCTCAAAATAGCAACCAAATTGTTCTCTTCGTTCCTCCCAAGACCTCCTGCTCTCTAGTTCCCTTGTCACCTCTTCCCATGCTCGCCTTCAGGACTTCCCCCATCCTCTGGAACTCCCTACCCCAATCTTTTTCCTACTCTTTCCACTTTTGGACGATCCCTGAAAACTCATCTCTTCAGAGAGGCCTATCTGTCCCCCACCTACTAACTGTAAATTTATTTTCTCCATCAGCCCATCCCCCATAGTTATTACCTTGTGTCTCTTGACCCTCCCTCTTAGATCGTAAGCTCTTATGAGAGGAGCATTCTGATTTCTTCTGTATTAAACTGTATTGTAAATGTACTGTCTGCCCTCGTGTTGTAAAGCACTCGTAATCTGTTGGCGCTATATAAATCCTGTATTATAATAATAATTCTCACACCCCAGACCTGCTATACAGGGGTTGTAAAAGGCTGATACTAGTTTAAGACCCCTTTCAAAACTCAGCTGTAAAGGGCACCAAAACGCAAAAATGTTTCCCTTTAAATCCCATGGGACGCTTCATATCAGTGTGCTGCAGTGAATTTTAGAAAGTCCTGCATGCTGCATCACTGGTGCCCTTTAAAAAATGCACAAGGCTGGGTTCACACCTAATACGGAAGCAGCTGACAGCAGGGGTCCGGTACGTCCCTGTTCTCCATTTCAGGGACGAATCAGGAGGTCTGAGAACCCACCGTCACATTCTCTGTGGTTCTCCAAAATCAATGAACTTCAGGATATGGATTATCTCACGGCTACCTTGCACAGTCAGGAGGAGATCTTTCGGGACACATGGAGACCTTGGCAACATTTTGTATACACTGATGCCTATCTCCAGGGGGTTTTGCAACCTGGCTGACCTCCTGGAATTAGGTTTATTCCCTGGGTGAGAGGGAATTCTTTCTTTCTTGCTTTCTTAATATTTATTTTTCTTCCCTTGTATATGAACATTTGCTTCTTGTACCCACCCCCTACCCCCTTTCCTTCCACTCCCCCTCGTCCTATATTCCCCTTTTCTCCACTCTACCCCCCCCCCCAGTATAACTGGCTCAGTGCTGGGTTCTGTCCTTTTTCAGATATTGGAATATCTTATAATATATTATTTTAGTCTCAATGTTCCCATTCTGGGTCCGGCGGCCACCGGGAGGCTCGCTTCCCGGTATCTTAAATTATTTTGTTAAAATATAGTTGCACAGTTTTAGGTCTCTCAGGTCATTACTCTGCCTGCCGTACAGGCTAGGCAGAGTGTGGACTGCCCTCATATGTACCATGTTCCACATGACCATTCATACCATGTTCTGCTGGGCCTGTCGGCATACGAATCTAACTCAGAGTTTTTCAATGTTACTTGAATATGTTTTGTTGTCTGACTGTAAACTGCAACTTTTGAAAAATAAAGGAATTACAAAAAAAAAAGAGTTAACTGTTCATTTATTCTAGGGCACTTTTACCTACCAGATCCTCTGCTCTCCAAGCAGATGGCGCTCTTCTATGTTTTGGCAGTGAACTGTCTCTTGGCATCATCACATCCAATAGAGCTGTGGACTCTGCATTGGTCTTCATGATGTCAGGATCTTAGACCGCTGGAGCATGGAGGAGAATACGCTGCAGGGACTGGTCGAGCAGCACAGTGGAGAGAAGGATTGGATAAGTAAATCTTCTTTTCTACCCCCTATACATAAGCAAGCAGTTAACTCTGGCAGTACAGGGTGCAGCCCCACTGCAAGGGAACATTTTTTGGTTTCCCAAAGTCGGGCTTTTAAAAATACATTTAAAGGTGCATTAACCCCTCTCCCATACCCGCTGTGACACTTTAACTCTGGGGTGGGTGGGTGGGATGTACCTCAAGATCTAATGACCTTGTGATTGGCTGTGAAAGTGGTCACATGAGCAGAATCCCATCTTGCCAGCTCCCTATAATAACTAGAGACCTAGAGCTGTAGATGAAAGTTTGGTCATGGCCTTGGGTGCATGCAGAGAGTGCCCGCTCAGCACAGAAACCTCAGCTGCCACACATATTTATTGTTTGTGGGTATTAAGGCCCACCCCCCTTGCTGTCACACATATGCGTTATGTGGTCAGCAGGAGGTTAATGAATATAGATCTGAATTATTTTTTTCTTAGATGATTCTTATTATGAAAAACATTAGCAATACAGCAATAACCAATTACAAACACCTGATCATCATAAGAAATAAGTATGCTCATCAACTCCATCTAGTGACCATAATGCAGTATTTTCCCCCAGTCACACATTCGATCTGTAGAGAATATAGTCTGAGAACATTTGATTTTGCCCCATTCGCAAAGATTGAATTTACATGCAGTTTTGATGAACCGACAGCTATGTGATTTTATTTTTACTAGTCCTCAGACTAACGTCAACTAATTCAAATGCAATGCTTATTGCTTATTTTTAGCAGTTCACCTATTGGAGTTATTCTTTAAATAAGAGCACATGTGTTTAGAACTTGGAAGCCCCGTGATAAGAGAATTTTCGCGTGTGATGAAAATAGATGCTTCATACAGATGGATAGAGTCCCATAACAGATGAATGTGCTGGAGACAAGTAAAGAAGAGAACATTAGATCTGCAGCACCAAATTGGCTTTCCCAAGCTGTTGGATGAATGGTAGATATTACCATTACTGTTCTTTATGGAAGTCTGGAGGCTTTCAACTGTTCTTACTCATGTCTCTTGAAAAATGAAAGTAGTCGAACGGAAAGGAGAGACAGCGGGCAGAGGCGATAATGTTTGTATAATATGACCATTTACGGAAAACAATGCCCTGAACATATACTCTATAGTGTTATAAGAGTCCTGTTAACTATGAGCCAAATACATGCAGAGATTCTAGCTGATAGGCTTTGAAATCAAGTGATTATAAAGTCCTCCATACTCTGTATTACAACTATACTCCTGACAAATAAACTAAATAATATGTCTACCTGCTCAGAGATTATTTTTTACCATGGCATTATGTGATACCCCAGGCCACCAAGTTATGAAAGATTTTTTGGTCATTGATATCTCCGTGTTCTGGGGAAAAACTGATGGGATTTTGTGTTGCAGAGATTCCAGACCCAATAAATTCTTGTTAGGGTCCAGGAGGTTCATATTGTTTTTTTCAGCTTGTGTTGTTTCAAAGTGGCATAAAACGAGGAGAAAGGGCAATGAGAGAATGGTAAATGGACGGAAGATAAAAAGCAATGTTTATAAGTATACAAAATTTTCTCTGTGTTGTTGCTTTGCTATATTGGAATATTATAGAAAGTTTGGAATTAGAGGTACCATGACATGCCAACATGTAGCGTTCTTGTGACAATAATTCTCTGGACAGCATGGCCTTCTAAATCTACTTTGAAAAGTCTGTTAGTTGGTGGTAATCTAGGCTTAGGCACCTTTAAACAAGACAGTGCTCAGGCCTTTTGGAAGGTTGCCCAGGAACTGAGGACTTAATTGTGGAATGGGGTACAGGTGAGCAGGTGTGCCTCCTTTCCTTATGTTATTCGGGCAGCATTCCTCAAGTTGTCAAATCTCTTATCTGACATGGAAGCCCACCAGGGAAAGCAGTGTAACACATACAAAACTTTTTGTAATGATGTATCACACTTCACCACCTGCAGATCAGCCCCTTACGTAGCCCCAACATTTTAAAGGCAAGGGACTGAACTACTTTCCAAAAACCCCCTTTTTCTACTCTGGTGAACCCAATCCTATTGTATATATTATCTAGAAGTTAGCTTAGGTTAGTACTTCATTTTCTCCACTTATGAAAGAGATGTAGAGGCAACAACTGCTGACCTCACTTTGTAAACTACCTTCCAACTGCCTCCCTTTTCTAGGAGTTAGCCTAGATTAGTACCTTTTTTGGCCACTTTTTTTTTTCTTTTAAAAGGAGAGAGGTCTCCACTCATGAGAGAAACATAGAGGCAACAACTGTTGATCCCACTTTCTAAAAATGGCTGTCACTTTGAACCCCTGGCTTCAATACTATGTGTTAGCAGGTAATTTACAGCGACCTGTTTAATTCTGTGGATATCTTCTAACCCTACACCAATGGAACTTGAGAAAATGTCACTCCAGACCAACAGTGGCCTAAAAGTAACACCAGCATCTGAGACAAAAGTTGTAGAAAGTCAAAATAATAGGAGAAGAAGAAAGATCTAGTGGAGAGGGGGGAAGAACAAAGCAGAAGAAAAGGTTAAAAGGACTAAGTACAAGACGTGCACTCGCTGTGCGTTGGTTCAAACCCTCCATCCAGTTTAGGAGGGTCCTAAAAAGTATTTTATACAGGGATCCCATGTTTTCTTGAAATAGGCCAGCTTATCCTGGAGAATGGCCACCATTCATTCATTTATCATGATCCACATCAATTTGGCCTTTAAAAGGTCAAAGGGTCTCGTGAGGGACTTCCAGGATTGTGCAGTAGAAATCCTTGCTGCAGAGAGAAAATAAATGTGATCAGGCGTCTCGCATGTCCCGGTATGCCCTCCGCCGGCTTCTCCAGAAAGGCATTGTTTTTCTTTTTATTATTTTCCTGTATATTATATGTCCTGTTATGATGGACATACCTTACCTATCTTATTTCCTCTACTGACTGTTTCCCATTCAGGGCAATCTTACCTGGTAATGTAATATGTGCTGGCTGTTTTGCATTGAAAGAAAGAAAAAACGGTTCCCCCCATATTTCTCCCACAGCAGATTTACTTTAAGGTAAACTTGTACCTTGTCCAAGTAGGCCAAAGTAACAGATTTACTTTAGCTTAGCCCTCAAGGAACGTCCTGTGAAAGCTACAAGCCACTGGAGCCATTGCTTTTGTAGGGCTATGGATTTCCTGAGTGACAGTACTGATTGGCCCATGGTTTTCATATGAAATCCATGACTTGCTCCTCTATACCTGTACGTATAAGGTATTTATTTAGCTCCATGCACTTAATGAATCGCCAAGGAGCAAATTAAAGTAAATAAATGCTGGGGATGGATGGTCTGATGAAAACGTGTTGCTTTATCTGTCTGCAACCCTTTCTGTTATGAACTGCTACTGTGTCTAAACTCATAAAATAAAATCTTTTATGTCCCCAACAAACCTGCAGAGTGATACATAAAAGTGTAAAAAAATCTAAAAAATACCAAATTATTTGTTCCTTTTCAAAACAGTAAACATTTATTATTTTGCTGCTGCACAGCTTTCTATAAGTTTTTGGGTCGTTTGCAAATCTCTACTGATTATTTATCATGAAATGCTCTGTGACAGTGGAAGGAATTTACTAAGACTGGAGCACTCAGAATCTGGTGCAGCTGTGCACATTAGCCAATCGGCATCTAACTTCAGTTAATTACCGTAAGTTCAATTCAATTAAGTTTTGACAGCAAAACCTGGAAGCTGATTGGTTTCTCTGCAGAGCTGCGCCAGATTTTGCACTCTCCAGTTTTAGTAAATCCTCCCCACTGTGTCAGTACTACGTATGTCTTATTCTTGTTATTAGCATTCAACTGATAAAGAGTATTTATAAAAGATCAGTCTTCTGCCGAGTCAAGAAAAAGGCAGTAAATGACCAACTGTGTTCAGAACAACATGTGACTCAGATTTCCAAATATACCTGGATGAAACGCAACAGGATGTTGTATGACAATAGAATAAAACCATATTTTCAACTGTGTTCTTGTTTTGTCAATTGACACTGTGATATTTATGTCAGAGCACCTAGATTCACCTTGCAGTTTAGAGAAAAACATTGATGGAATTCTGAAGGTCACCAGGAAAGCCAAATTCACTTTTATACTTGAGTTGTTATAAACAGAGTAATCATCTGAGAAGCTACATTTGAAATTTTTGTTTATGCAGACATGACAAATATATCTATCTAACTATATATATATCTATATATTTATAGATATATATAGATATATATATACATAGATATATATATCTATATATATTTAGTAGGGATGAGCCGAACACCCCCCGGTTCGATTCGCACCAGAACGTGCGAACGGACCGAAAGTTCGCGCAAACTTTAGAACCCTATTAAAGTCTATGGGACTCGAACGTTCGAAATCAAAAGTGCTAATTATCAAGGCTAATATGTAAGTTATTGTCCTAAAAAGGTTTTGGGGACCCGGGTCCTGCCCCAGGGGACATGTATCAATGCAAAAAAAAAGTTTTAAAAACTAACGTTTTTTCGGGAGCAGTGATTTTAATGATGCTTAAAGTGAAAAAAAAAGTGAAATATTCCTTTAAATATAGTACCTGGGGGGTGTCTATAGTATGACTGTGAAGTGGCACGTGTTTCCCGTGTTTAGAACTGTCCCTGCACAACATGACATTTCTAAAGGAAAAAAAGTCATTTAAAACTGCTTGCGGCTTTAATGTAATGTCTGGTCCCGGCAATATGGATGAAAATCATTGAGAAAAATGGCATGGGTACCCCCCCCCCCCATTTCCAGCCCCTATGGATATTAAGGGAAACCCCGCACCCAAATTAAAAAAAGACCCTATATACTCTGAACAGCCGTATACAGGCGGTGCAAACAAGACAGGGACAGTAGGTTTGTTCTTAAGTAGAATCTGTTTGTAATTTGGAACAGGTACATTTTTTAAGTGTAGCTCCAGCCAAAAGATCTATTTTTAAGCTTTTTGGAAAACATAGGGAAGGGTTATCACCCCTGTAACATTTGTTTTGCTGTCTGTGCACCTGTTCAGAACATTTCACCTCACTTTCCTTCCCAATGACAAATGTTTTTTGAAAATGTTTTTTTTTTTTATTGAAACAAGGATTGGTGATAAAGCATCAGTGGAGAGGAGACACCTTTTTCCCATAATAACTGTTACAGGAGAGGATTTACCTTCCTAGGGGTAGATTTCCTCTCACTTCCTGTTGTCTCCTTCCGTTTGCAAGTAGGAGTCGTTTGTAAGTTGGATGTTTGAAAGTAGGGGCCTGCCGTATATACTCTTGAAATTTGGCCCTTAGGCGTTGGTGTTGCCACAACACTGTAAGCCCTCACAGTTACTCTTGGTGGGCGCTGGAACGCCCTGTTGTAAACTATTATATCAAGAATTGTAATTACATGCCATTGTTGAACAGTGGTAGGAAAAATTGGGCCTTGGGTGGTGGTGCTGGTGCAACAACACTGTAAGTCCTCACAGTTACTTTGGTGGGCGCAGGAATGGGCCCAGCTGTGAAATATTAGATCAAGAATTGTAATTACATGCCCCTGTTGAACAGGGGCATAAAAATTGTGCCTTAGGCACTGGTGCCATAACACTGCAACCCCTCACAGATACTCTAGTTGGAGCGCAGGAATGAGCCCTGCTGCAAAGTATTGCATTAAAAATTGTAATTACACGCTTCTGTTAAACAGGGGCAGAAAAATTGGGCCTTAGGCACTGGTGCTGGTGAAACAACACTGCAACCCCTCACAGATACTGTATCTGGAGCACAGGAATGAGCCCTGCTGCAAAGTATTGCATCAAAAATTGTAATTACACGAACAGGGGCAGAAAAATAAGGCCTTAGGCACTGGTGCTAGTGCCACAACACTGCAACCCCTCACAGATACTCTAGTTGGAGTGCAGGAATGAGCCTTGCTGCAAATTATTGCATTACAAATTGTAATTACATGCTCCTGTTAAACAGGGGCTGAAAAATTGGGCCTTAGCCACTGGTGGCGGTGCCCAGAAACAAAAAAATTCTTACATGCTATCAGCATGATCATTGAGGAGGAAGCATAACAGGATAGTCACTCTGCATCAGCATAGGCAGTCTTGAAGGGATCTGACATTTCAAAGAAAATTATTCTGTTACATCAGCATCAGGTGCTTGGTAGCTGGTGGTGATCCAAGACTGATTAATTTTTATGAAGGTCAGTCGATCAACCGAGTTAGTGGACAGGCACACCCTGTGATCGGTTACAAAGCCTCCAGCAGCACTGAATGTGCGTTCCGAAAGAACGCTGGATGCAGGACAGGCCAGTAGCTCAATTGCATACTGTACAAGCTCTGGCCAGTGTTCCATCCTCAAGACCCAGTAACCCAGAGGATTTTCGGTGGGAAAGGTGTCCAAGTCTGATCTTGCCCCTAGGTATACCTGCATCATGTAAACCAGATGCTGGCGATGGTTGCTGGAACAGATCATACCTTGGGGCTGCGGACTAAAAAATTGTCTGAACGCATCTGTCAGATGGCCACCTTCTCCACCGCTCCTTCTTTGACTGACCGAAACCTCAGCAACACGTTGTCCAGGACCAGGAATTTGTAACCTCCCAGTCTCTGGGAACGCGTTGCACAGACCTTTCTGCAAGGCCTCCCGAAGGTGCTTCATCCTCTGCTCCCTCTGCAACAGCAAGATAAGGTCTGCAACCTTACTCTTGTACCGTGGATCAAGGAGGGTTGTCAGCCAGTAATGATCCCTCTCCTTGATAGCAAAAATACGAGGATCCTTCCGCAGGCTTTGCAGGATCAGGGAGGCCATGCAGCGTAGGTTTGCTGAGGCATTCGGTCCAAAGTCCTCTGGGTCACTCAGGATGACATGATCCGCAGCCACCTCCTCCCAGCCACGTACAAGTCCATGGGTGTCTTGGGACTGTAATTGATCCCTTGAAGACTGCTGCTGATGCTGAGTGCTAGGCTCCACCTCCATGCTGACACAATCCTCCTCCTCCTCCTCGTCCTCTTCCTGTGTGATAGGCGGGCCAGCAGGAACACTGTCTGGATAAAGGGGCCCTTGAGAGGTAAGGAAGTCCTCCTCTTCCTCCCTCTGTTCTGCCTCAAGTGCCCTGTCCATTTTTCCACGCAGCGTGTGCTCCAACAGGTGGACAAGAGGGACAGTGTCACTGATGCATGCACTGTCACTGCTCACCATCCTCGTGGCCTCCTCAAATGGTGCCAGGACAGTGCATGCATCCCTGATCATGGCCCACTGGCGTGGGGAAAAAATCCAAGCTCCCCTGACCCTGTCCTGGTGCCATTGATGGCCCTCTGCTGCGTGTGCAGCCGCTGCAGCATGGCCAACGTAGAGTTCCACCTGGTGTGCCTGTCACAGATTAGGCGGTTCTTGGGCAGGTTGTATTCCCTTTGCAGGTCAGCCAGCCGAGCACTGGCTTTATATGACCGGAGGAAATGCCCACAGAGTTTCCTGGCCTGCTTCAGGACCTCCTGTAAGCCCGGGTACCTGCCCAAGAACCGCTGCACCACCAAGTTAAGGACGTGAGCCAAACAGGGCACATGGGTCAGTTGTCCCTGTCGGAGGGTGGAGAGGAGGTTGGTGCCATTGTCGGAAACCACCATTCCTGGCTTAAGCTGGCATGGCATCAACCACCTCTGAGCCTGCCCCTGCAGAGCTGACAGAATATCTGCCCCAGTGTGGCTCCTGTCCCCCAAGCACACCAGCTCAAGCACCGCATGGCATCTTTTTGCCTGCGTACTTGCATAGCCCCTTGAACGCCTACGGAAAACCGCTGGTTTCGAGGACAAAGCACAGGAAGAGACCATGGAGGAAGAAGAAGAGGAGTGGGTGGAGGAGAGAGGTGTGTCAGAATCACCAGTAGTAGCATTTTGAAGGCATGGTGGCGGAACAACCTTCAGCACTACTGCACCTTGTCCTGCATCTTTCCCAGCTGCCAGCAGAGTCACCCAATGCGCCGTGAAAGATAGATAACGTCCCTGTCCATGCCTGCTGGACCATGAGTCAGCGGTAACATCTATGCACCTTACCGCTGACCGCCCTGTCCAGCGAGGCCAAGACATTGCCTTCCACATCCCGGTAGAGAGCTGGAATCGCCTTCCATGAGAAAAAGTGGCATTTGGGAACCTGCCACTGAGAAACCGCACATTCCACAAAATCACGGAAGGGGCAGAGTCTACCAACTGGAAAGCAGCAGTTTAAGTGCTAGCAATTTAGCCAAGCTAGCATTCAACCCCTGGGCATGTGGATGGCTGGGAGCGAACTTCTTTTGGCGGCGCAGCAGCTGAGGCAGGGAAATTTGCCTGGTACAATCTGACGTCGTTGTACCGATAGCAGATTGCCCGCAAGTATTTGGCTGTGACACACCTAATTCTACACCTTCATTCCTCTCAGTGCAGGTTTCAGAGAGGACTGAAGGTATAGTGGGGTTGGAGATCTCAGCTGATGAGGAGCAAGGAGAGGTCCGCATTGTTCTTTGGTGTGGGTCTTTTTTGTATGTTTGCCAACAGACTGCATGGCAGGTCGACATATGTCTGGTCAAGCACGTGGTGCCCAAGTGGCTCATGTTTTGGCCACGTGAGATACACTTAAGACATATGTTGCAAATAGCAATGGTGTGATCTGCTGCACACGCCTCAAAAAAGGCCCACACCAAAGAACTTTTGGAATAACGCACAGAGACAGCAGCGCCCTGAACATGCGGAACACTGCGGTGTGATGCAGTCGGTTGGCTGCTCTTAAGCTGGCCCCTGGAGGGCATCCTGCCTCGGTGGAGATGTGCCTCCTCCTCCTACTCCTCTCTCCTATCAGGCACCCACGTGGAGTCAGTGACCTCATCATCCCCTCCCTCCTCATCACTGGAGCAAATCTGGCAGTATGCTGCAGCTGGGGGAACATGACTGCCCGATTGCTGTCCTTGTTGGGCACCCCCTCTCTCTGGGCTCACGTTACTGCCTTCCTCTAGCTGGATACCATCATCGGAGCCTTCAAAATGCTGGGCATCCTCCTGGAGCATGTACCCAACACTGTGGCAAAACAGTTCGGGGGACTCCTCAGGAGGACATGGTGGGGCTAGGGAAGGAGTGACTGATGCCATTGAGCCGAGGGAAGAGGCCTCTTTGGCAGCTGCTTTGCCAAACACAGTATCCTGAGCCTGGGTGAGAGAGGATGAGGAGGATGAGGACGGCTTGGTCATCCACTATACTAAGTCTTCGGGATGTTGCGGCTCAACATGGCCAGCTGCCGAAAAGAAGGACAAGTGTGTCCCGTGGCCACGTGCTGATGAGGATGCACCGTGTCCACGACCAGCTCTGTTGCCTCTAGACACAGAGCCTGCTTGCCCTCTTTTATTGGCTCGTGACTGTCTGCCTCTCCTTGTTTGCCTTCCAGACATACTAATGGCCTGCAGTGAGATGTAGCAGCACAAAGGTGGGAGTGTATATATATAGATCTATAGTGATTATACTGCAGCTAGCAGAATCAACTGCCTGCTGCTATTAGTATGAGAACACCAGCAATTGTCTTCAGTTAGTTTTAGGTGCACACTGTGCAGAGGACACTAAAGCAAAATACTGCAGATCCCTGCATGTATTTGTATCAGAACACCAGCAATTGTATTGAGGTAAGCTTTGGATGCACGCTGTGCAAAGGACACTAAAGCAAAATACTGCAGCTCCCTGCCTGTATTTGTATCAGAACACCAGCAATTGTATTGAGGTAAGCTTTAGGTGCACACTGTGCAAAGGACACTAATGCAAAATACTGCAGCTCCCTGCCTGTATTTGTATCAGAACAGCAGCAATTGTATTGAGGTAAGCTTTATGTGCACACTGTGCAAAGGACACTAAAGCAAAATACTGCAGCTCCCTGCCTGTATTTGTATCAGAACACCAGCAATTGTATTGAGGTAAGCTTTAGGTGCACACTTTGCAAAGGACATTAAAGCAAAATGCTGCAGCTCCCTGCCTGTATTTGTATCAGAACACCAGCAATTGTATTGAGGTAAGCTTTAGGTGCACACTGTGCAAAGGACACTAAAGCAAAATACTGCAGCTCCCTGCCTGTATTTGTATCAGAACAGCAGCAATTGTATTGAGGTAAGCTTTAGGTGCACACTGTGCAAAGGACACTAAAGCAAAATACTGCAGCTCCCTGCCTGTATTTGTATCAGAACACCAGCAATTGTATTGAGGTAAGCTTTAGGTGCACACTGTGCAAAGGACACTAAAGCAAAATACTGCAGCTCCCTGCCTGTATTTGTATCAGAACAGCAGCAATTGTATTGAGGTAAGCTTTATGTGCACACTGTGCAAAGGACACTAAAGCAAAATACTGCAGCTCCCTGCCTGTATTTGTATCAGAACACCAGCAATTGTATTGAGGTAAGCTTTAGGTGCACACTGTGCAAAGGACACTAAAGCAAAATACTGCAGCTCCCTGCCTGTATTTGTATCAGAACAGCAGCAATTGTATTCAGGTAAGCTTTTGGTGCACACTGTGCAAAGGACACTAATGCAAAATACTGCAGCTCCCTGCCTGTATTTGTATCAGAACACCAGCAATTGTATTGAGGTAAGCTTTAGGTGCACACTGTGCAAAGGACACTAAAGCAAAATATTGCAGCTCCCTGCCTGTATTTGTATCAGAACACCAGCAATTGTATTGAGGTAAGCTTTAGGTGCACACTGTGCAAAGGACACTAAAGCAAAATATTGCAGCTCCCTGCCTGTATTTGTATCAGAACACCAGCAATTGTATTGAGGTAAGCTTTCGGTGCACACTTTGAAAAGGACATTAAAGCAAAATGCTGCAGCTCCCTGCCTGTATTTGTATCAGAACACCAGCAATTGTATTGAGGTAAGCTTTAGGTGCACACTGTGCAAAGGACACTAAAGCAAAATACTGCAGCTCCCTGCCTGTATTTGTATCAGAACAGCAGCAATTGTATTGAGGTAAGCTTTAGGTGCACACTGTGCAAAGGACACTAAAGCAAAATACTGCAGTTCCCTGCCTGTATTTGTATCAGAACACCAGCAATTGTATTCAGGTAAGCTTTTGGTGCACACTGTGCAAAGGACACAATACACTAAGTGAAACACTGCAGCTAGCACAATCATCTGCCTGCCTGTCAGTATAGAGAATAACAGGAACGGATCTAGCTAAACTGAATACAGTGTGTAAATATATATACAACACCTAGGATGCATATATATCCTCTGCACACTGTAACTGCAGCTAACTGACTCGCCTGCCTGCTCTATCTAACTCAAATCAAATTACACTGTCTCTCTCTCTCTGTCTCTTTACTTTAACCAGCGCCAACACACCACACAAGGCCGCCAAGCCGGCGGCCTTATATAGTGTGGGTCGTGTACCTACTCCTCTGAGCCATGATTGGCCAAAGCCACCCTGGCTTTCGCCAATTACGGCTTTCTGTACTTACGGCGCTGTGATTGGCCAAGCATGTGGGTCATAGTGCATGCTTGGCCAATCATCAGCCAGCAATGCACTGCGATGCTGCAGTGAATTATGGGCCGTGACGCGCCACTCGAATTTGGCGCGAATGGCCCATAATGTTCGAAATTCGGCGAACAGCCGAATAGACGATGTTCGAGTCGAACATGGGTTCGACTCAAACTCGAAGCTCATCCCTAATATTTAGTGACATAGGGGTTGATTAGCTAAGTGGTAGATGTGTTTTTTAGTGAAGTCCATGCCAGTCCAAGCTGTGTTTTGTGCATTACAAAGTTGCCCACGCAGCGGTTTCGGTTGCAGGTAACAAAATACCAAGCCACCTGGCTCTATCTTCAGCAGTACCCCTGACACTTTAATGCACACAGCTCCTCTTCATTCAATGCATACAGCAATACTGGCTCATACTTGTCTCCTAAGGTGAAACCATGTCTCCAAAATGGGACCACACCTCCCTCCTGATTGGGGCCCTGGACAATTCCCAGACCTTCATTATAAGGTCTGTGTGCACCTACACATACACCCTACAGGTCTTCAATAGAAAATGGACACTGGGTTGGAGATTTCTTCCCTCCCAAGGCATTTGGAAATCTCCAAACCACAGAGCCCAATCCGGGTATACCAAAATCTGGGGAAAGCTGTAACAGTTTTCTCCGATCAAAATCAATTCTCTGAAGTCCTGAACTCTGTACAAGTGCAAATCCAGTGTCCTTTTTCCAACCATTTTCCCAGTGGCAGGGACTTGTACTCTCACTCAATATAAATAAATATATATATATATATATATATATATATATATATATATATATGTATATATATATATATATGTACTGTATATATACTGTGCGTAAATACACTGTATTATCAAAAGTATTGGGACGCCTGCCTTTACACGCACATGAACTTTAATGGCATCCCAGTCTTAGTCATTAGGGTTCAATATTGAGTTAGCCCACCCTTTGCAGCTATAACAGCTTCAACTCTTCTGGGAAGGCTGTCCACAAGGTTTAGGAGTGTGTCTATGGGAATGTTTGACCAATCTTCCAGAAGCGCATTTGTGAGGTTAGGCACTGATGTCAGATGGGAAGGTCTGGCTCGCAGCCTCCGCTCTAATTCACCCCAAAGGTGTTTGATCGGGTTAAGGTCAGGACTCTGTGCAGGTCAGTCAAGCTCCTCCACCGCAAATTCATTATCCAAAATGTCTTGGTATGCTGATGCCTTAAAGCATATTTTCATATTTATAAAAATTGTTTTCTTTCTGCTCGCATAACAACATTTGGGGAAACTTTTTTTTTTTTTACTTACTGTAATTGTCTTGTTGCCATAGGGTCCCTTGTAATTAAGGATGTAATTAAGGATGAGCCGAACACCCCCCCCCCCGGTTCGGTTCGCACCAGAACACGCGAACAACGTTAAAGTCTATGGGACACGAACATGAAAAATCAAAAGTGCTAATTTTAAAGGCTTATATGCAAGTTATTGTAATAAAAAGTGTTTGGGGACCCGGGTCCTGCCCCAGGGGACATGTATCAATGCAAAAAAAGTTTTAAAAATTGAAGTTTTTTCGGGAGCAGTGATTTTAATAATGCTTAAAGTGAAACAATAAAAGTGAAGGGCATGGTATGGAAGGGCCTGGAATGAAATTTGGGGGGACCCCCACGCTTTAAAAAAAAAAAAATTGGTTTGGGGTTCCCCTTAATATTCATACCAGACCCAAATGGCCTAGTAATGGACTGGGGGGGGGGGGGGGGGAACCCATGCCATTTTTTTTCAATGAGTTTTATCTATACTGCCGGGACCCGACAATTAATTTTAGCTAGTTTTAAATGACTTTTTTTCCTTTAGAAATGTCATTTTGCTGCGGGACAGTTCTAAACACGGGAAAAATGCGCCACTTTACAGGCATACTGTAGACACACCCCAGGTATGAAATTTAAAGGAATATTTCACTTTTATTGTTTCTATTTAAGCATTATTAAAATCACTGCCCCTGAAAAAACTTCAGTTTTTAAACTTTTTTTTGCATAGACACATGTCCCCTGGGGCAGGACCCGGGTCTCCAAACACTTTTTATGACAATACCATGCATATAAGCCTTTAAAATTAGCACTGATTTTTCATGTTAATCTCCCATAGACTTTAAAACAGTGTTGCGCGGCTTTCGAATTTGCCGCGAACACCGCAAATTGTTCGTTATTCGGCGAACACCCAATGTTCGAGTCGAACTTACGTTCGACTCGAACATCGGGCTCATCCCTACTTGTAATCTGCCACTTCTGGACGGCATCAATGTACCTCATATCCTGCGGCGCCTGTGCTCATGGAAGATGTGTGTCATTGTTTCCCAGGAGTCAGTGGGCATCGCCGAAGGATTGCATTGCGTTATTTCCAAACAAGATATGACGCGATGAAAGGCAGATCTAAGCACCAGCAGCACCTTATCCCGGAAGAGAGTCCTAGTGGGCTTCACTTGCCCACAATGAAGATGGAAGTGCTCAGGAAGACAAAATATAAGATAAGTAAATTCTAAAAAAGGTGTACTCGAAACGGGATTGAATTACAGACATGATTTAACCTCCCTGGCGGTATTCCCGAGTCTGGCTCCGGGTAAGGTTTCAGTACCATTAGCGGTAACTCCGAGCCAGACTCGGGCTGCATCGCAGTATCCAGGCAAAGTTACTTACCCTGTCCCCTGGATCCTGCATTGTCTCCCCGCTGTGTGTGCGAGCTGTCTCCTCGCTCGATTCACACAGTGCCACTGAGCTCCGTTCCCTGCGGCGCACGGGGGCGGAGATCAGCGCCAAATTCAAAAAAAGTAAAAACACAATACACATACAGTATACTGTAATCTTACAGATTAAAGTACTGTATAAAACAATTACACATCCCCTTTGTCCCTAGTGGTCTGTCCAGTGACCTGCATGCACTTTTATATTATAAAAACTGTTCTTTCTGCCTGGAAACTGGAGATTGTCCATAGCAACCAAAAAGTGTCCCTTTATGTCAAAAGTGGTTTTAGAACAGCTAGAAAACAGCGATAATAAATTAGAATCACTCGCAGAATTGAGCGATAGCGATTTGTGGGGAAATTCGTCATCAAACACTGAAAGTAATGACAGCGACAATTCTGCAACTGAGCAAATTTCAGTGTTTTTGATTTGAATACATTAGTGAATCATTTTTATTATTATTATATTATTTTTTGTTATAATTATTTATAGTTATTTATTATATTATAATTTATGATTTTGTGTTTCAAACTTTATCATACCCGGGATGTCTACTAGACTCTTGTTTGGACAGATTTAAGTGAGTTATTCCTAAGAATTACAGGCCTATAATATAAAACGCCAAATTTCCATGCAAAATAATTGTACCGCATTCTGCATCAAAAATCTGACATAATCATACCGCCGGGGAGGTTAATGTATATTATGTAGACAAGTAGAGGGGATGCCGAAAAAAATAAAATAAAATAATGTGGGCGGAACTTCGCTTTAAGAGTTCCCTTCACTGGAATTAAGGGGCCAACCCCAACCCCTGAAAAACAACCCCACACCATAATCCCCCCTCCACTAAATGATTTGTACCAGTTCACAAAGCAAGGTCCATTAAGACATGGCCCTGTTATTAAATCAAATCCCTTAAACACTGCCAACACTTATCCTTAGCCCTGCCCATGTAGTCAGTAACAAGTCACAAGAAAGCTTTTTGTGAAATCTAAAGGGAAACCAATACTTCTGGGGATCCCTGTGCCTTTCACTAGTTCTCCCTGCTGACTTCTACAAATTACATGATAAAGTTTAGGTCAGCAGGAGGAATGAGCTGATAAGAGCTGATAGGGACACAGGAGATCAACACTCTTGAAAGTGTTGGTTTCCTTGCGGACCAGTTTATGAACATTTCTCAAGAATAGAGTGGTGTTCTGGTAATGAGGACATCTTACAAATATAGCTGTTGGGTGGGGAGTGGTGGAGAAGGGGGTAAGATTTAATGACAGATTAACGTTTAAAATAAAAAAATAAAAAATATTATGCATGTTGAAGTATCCAGTAAATTATATTCCTAAGTTTGTGCTTACTTTTCTCCAGTTTTAATGAATCAACCAAAAAAGGCCTTACATATCAACATGTTCCCACTAAGTTATTCGCCCACAATCACCAATGAGATACAAACTTTCATGTGGTGGTGGCTGAGAAGAAGAATAACCAGATTTTTATTTCCTGCTTCCATAAGTCGACTGCTTTGATCTTTTTCCTCCTATACCAGTTGAATGGCAACGTTAACATGATCATAAATCAAGGCTGGATGCAAAGAGGATAGAAGAGACAGCTTTTCCACTCCAGTCTCTGTAAGTCCAGTTAGTACACCAAGAACTGATGACTAATCAAGAGGGACAAGCTGTCACCCTATTCTGCTAGTAGTTCGGTTCTAAGCAGTTTCACCAAGAAAATGCACCAACATTGTATGGACAACAACACCAAGAACCCTACTAGACAACTTTGGCAGGCAGTGCAACAGTCTGTATTGGGGTATGGCAATGTGTTATTGACAGCAATATGATGTGTGGGTGGCTGTTTGAAGCCCCTGGCAGTTCTTCTATCTTAGGTCATGGAATTCCAGCCCTGAGGATAAGTAGCTATAGTTCTTAGTAACAGCATGTTAATGAATTTGGCTTAATTCCGAAAGCTTAAACACATGGATAAGAATCTTTTTTTTTTTAGCCTTAAGGCTGTAATTTTCAGAATGGTCACATTAAAAATTGGGCGTTTTGGCTTTGGCGTAAAACATGTACTTCTAAATTTAAACAAAAGGGAAGTAAGACTAGAACTGCTGCTCTAGGAAATAAGATCCCTTTTTCCAGTTCTGGTGCAAAGTACTTTCATAAAGGGGGGGGTTAAGCAAACTCATTGAATAATCAATTGAACTGTAATTTTTTTTGGTTCATTTGAATATATGCAAGCAGATTTTTATAGCCTCCGAATTATACAGTTCATGAATTATGATTGCTGGTTGCCAGAGTTGCAGAACAGAGAGATAAAAATATTTGACGGAATCAAAACTTAGCAAACCAGTGATTCTCCTGATGTTCTCATCACTAGAGAGCAATGCAGTAGTTTTTAATTAAAGGACAAGGGTACTTCAAAAAGACATCAATATTAGTACCTCCTTTGCCTTTGCATCGAGAAACATAACATAAGTCTTTGACTTTAGTAAATATCATCTCTTCACTGCTTGGCCTGCCCAGGTCTGGTGCAGATTTTACTTGCCCCATTATGGCAGTCCTGCAATTCATGTAGAAACAAGAGGGCAGAGTTCTTGTTCTGAGCCCACCGAGGTTTAGCTTGGAAATCTAAGGCTGGCCATTGACGGAACAAATTTCTTTCTTGCAACCACTCAATTCCCCCATAAATACAGAGAGTCTTGACAGGGGAAACCCTCCTGCAGAGCTATTGTGTTCTTCCAGCAGGGAAAGCCGTCCCAGCAGAGAGATCACAGTGATTATTGCTAGTGGCTATAACAGCAGCTAGAAATATTCATATGTTAAATCTGGCAGGCTAGTTGTACCAATCAACTTGGGTATATTCAGCCTGCTCATACATGGTTTGAACTGCCTATGGCTGGCTTAAGGTATGGAATTATATTAGGCTTATTGCTGCAGAACCTGGAAGTAGGATCAAGGAGGTTGGTGGCTTTGTAAAAATGAAATCAAGATATATCTTTGCTACATAGGCCATTTTGTATTTAATTTAATGTGGTTTTAAAATAAGGTTTGCTATCACCAATGTTGTTTTATAACTGCCAAAAAATTTAATTTGATAAATGTAGAGAAGAGAAATTTTTAGATAAAGTTTCCAGAAGTCCTTCTCCCTGTAAGCTGCTCTCTTCCTGTCCCGGAGGTCTGCACAAAGAATAAAATGATAATACACACCGGTGATGCCTTTACCACACCGGAAGTTGCACCGTTGGAGAGATACTTGCCATGGGTGAAGTTTTTCTAGTAAAACCGGTGAGATTCATTTCAATTTTAATATGTGCAATATAATGGGCTATGAGATCAGAAGTATGTAAGGATCTAACGTACAGTTCAGACCTCTATTCACCATCAAATATGCCTTATAAATGCAATTTATGTTTTGAATATGGAAAAGCAATAACGAATTAGTTAAAATATAGTGACCCAATTCATCAACTTGCAATAGCAATTAAGACAGATTTAAGAGTGCTTAAAACTTGCAAAAGTGGCCTCTCAATCAATATTATCACCTCATGTTTGAGTGCTTTAAGCGCCATATAGCATGCCTTAAGTGCTAATTCAGTTTGATGAAACAAGGCCAATAGATTTTATGTGGACTAATGATACATATTTAAAGGGTTATAGTCAATGAATGCACTTATGTTAAAGGCCACTTGAAACAAACTAAGCCACCTGAGGGGGTGCATGAAAAGCACTGGCTAGTATATAGTGGCCCTTAGTTCAGTAGAGACAAGAAATACCTACCTAATGTATTTCAGTAAGTAGATCTGTTGGCCACCATGTACATCCTCAAGGCACTACAGTATAGTGGCCACAAGTATGTTTTTTGGTTTTTAATTAATTTTAGTTTTTTTTTCTTTAAATAGTCCAAATAGACCAAATTAATCAGTCCCCGATTCCTGATGGAGCTTACAATCTAATATCTCAAACACATAAATTGGACTTTAAACATACTGTACCTCCCCAGTGTTGGACATAAATTATAACAGCATAACATTTTGCATCAAAACGCGTAGACAGAAGCTTTTGTGTCTAGTTTGAGTCTTTAACCCTTTGTTGTGGGTCTAGGTTTTTAAATATTGGATTTTATACTCTGTATTTTATACAAAAATTAATACAATGTAATGTTTAAAGTAAAATTTATCTCCTACATGGGGAATTTTCAGTTGTTTTGCTATAGTTGTGGGGATGATACCCAACAGTTTTTTTCCCTAGGAACGAGCATTGAGTTTTCTATTTTTCATGACAGAGACTAGGGATGAGCTTCGAGTTCGAGTCGAACTCATGTTCGACTCGAACATTGCCTGTTCACCTGTTCGCTGAACAGCGAACAATTTGGGGTGTTCGTGGCAAATAAGAAAAGTCTATGGGAGAAATCTAAAGTGCTAATTATAAAGGCTTATATGCAAGTTATTGTCATGAAAAGTGTTTGGGGACCCGGGTCCTGCCCCAGGGGACATGTATCAATGCAAAAAAAATATTAAAAACAGCCTTTTTTTGGCAGCAGTGATTTTAATAATGCTTAAAGTGAAACAATAAAAGTGAAATATTCCTTTAAATTTCGTACCTGGGGGATGTGTATAATCTGCATGTAAAGTCGCGCTTGTTTCCCGTGCTTAGAACTGTCCCTGCACAAAATGTCATTTCTGAAGGAAAAAAAGTCATTTAAAACTGACTCGCGGCTATTAATGAATTGTCGGCTCCCGGCAATACATAAAAAAGTCATTGATAAAAAAATAAAAAGCGTAGGGGTCCCCCCAAATTCAATTACCAGGCCCTTCAGGTCTGGTATAGATATTAAGGGGAACCCTGCCGCAAATTGAAAAAAAAAATGCGTGCGGTTCCCCCCAAATATCCATACCAGGCCCTTCAGGTCTGGCATGGATTTTAAGGGGAACTCCACCCCAAATTTTTAAAAAAATGTCCCCCCAAAAATCCATACCAGACCCTTATCCGAGCACGCAACCTGGCAGGCCGCAGGAAAAGAGGGTGGGACGAGAGAGCGCCCCCCCTCCTGAACCGTACCAGGCCACATGCCCTCAACATGGGGAGGATGTCCCCATGTTGATGGGGACAAGGGCCTCATCCCCACAACCCTTGCCTGGTGGTTGTGGGGGTCTGCGGGCAGGGGGCTTGTCGGAATCTGGAAGACCCCTTAAACAAAGAGGACCCCCAGATTCCGGCCTCCCCCCTATGTGAATTGGTAAGGGGTACATTGTACACCTACCATTTCACAAAGAAAGTGTAAAAAAATGTAAAAAAAACACACACACACCTTGGGAAAGTCCTTTATTAAAAAAAAAAAAAAAACATTCCAGCGATGAAATCCAGTGTCCCGCGGCGATCCGATGTCCAGCGCTGTCCGTCATTGGCTGAGCCTGAGCGGACCTGATGGGGAACTTTCCCTGCAGTCTATTAAATGTATAGACCCGCCCCTTCTAAAGTTCCCCATCAGGTCCGCTCAGCCAATGACTAGGTGTAAGGCTAAGCGGACCAGATGCGGAACGTGAGAAGGGGCGTGTCTATTCATTTATTACACAGTGGAGGAAGTTCCCCATCAGGTCCGCTCAGGCCAATGACATAGGCGGGGTCTGACATACGAGGGGGCGGACCTGATGGGGAACTTCCTCCACTGTGTAATACAGTGCATTGATACATGGGGGCAGGACCCGGGGGCAGGACCTGGGTCCCCAAACACTTTTTAGGACAATAACTTGCATATTAGCCTTTATAATTAGCACTTTAGATTTCGAACGTTCGAGTCCATTGTATTTCATAGGGTTCTAAATTTCACGCGAACATTCTGTCTGTTCGCAGGTTCTGGTGCGAACCGAACAGGGGGGTGTTCGGCTCATCCCTGACAGAGACATATCAACCATATATTTGGTGCAATTAATCTGCCATTATGGTATTGGGCTGTGCAAGGCAACCTAAGCATCCAGAGAAAAACCCGCACAGAAACAGAAAAATATTTGTACTCCATGCAGATAATGGATTCATTACTTCATCTGCAGAATTAATCTTCATTAACTGCCAGAAGCGAGTGACCTACTTTTGTTTGCTTTGGTTTTCTAAATGAGCCACAGAATCTCTGGTAAGAATTTTACCAAGGACCCCAAGCTATGCAAGGCAAAACTGTTACTGTTTAGCCCCTGTGCTAACCTTATTAAGTGAACCTTAAAGTGGAGCTTTCAACAAGTGTGCATGAATATATTCCTGACATGTCTCAATATAGAGCAACAGTATATAAAAAAAAGATAACAGTAATAAGAAAAGTATTAATTAAAATAAATTTTACTTAGATACTTAGCTTATCATAAAAAGCAGTCCTTGCGTTCCAGTCAAGTGCCTTCACCTAGATAAGGCCGAAACAAATGTTAAACATTTGTGAACAAAGCCATGAACTCCACAGACACAAAAAAACACTACAGCACTGACACTGTGCCTATCCTATAGTGATAAAATGTCATATACCAGGTTAAAAAAAGAAAAAAAGATACTTATCCCTGGAGGTATAGGAATAAAAATGTCAATTGGTAGAAAATGGCTGACACTGTGGCGCTGGCAAGGCTGCTTTCATATGTGGGCTGGAAATCCACAATCTGTAAAATAGGAAGGGAAGGGAAGAAAGCCGGCTGTGGTGGGGAGCAAAATGAGCCTGGAGTCCGTGCAGGGAGACTGGCGTCAGGCTGCCCTGTGTGGCCGTGATGGTATATCCAGAAATCGGATGTCCGTCCGAAGACGATGTGTCCAGTTGGAGTAGTGAGAGGAGCTGTGAGTCCAACCGCTGTGTGAGCCAATCAGGACGCTTTTCGAAAGCTTAACCTCCCTGGCAGTATTCCTGAGTGTGGCTCGGGGTTAAATTTCAATACCATTAGCGGTAACCCCGAGCCAAATCCAGGGTTGCATTGCAGGATCCTGGTGCAGTGTACTTACCTTGTCCCCAGGATCCTGCGATGTCCTTCCGCTGTGTCCGCGGGCTGTGTCCTCCGCCCGATGCCTCTGTGTGCCAGGCTCCATTCCCTGCTAACGTCGCAACGCACGGGGGTGGAGCCTGGCGGCAAATTCAAAAATGACAAAATTCATAATGCATACAATATCCTGTAATCTTACAGATTACATTACTGTATGAAATGATTTCATATCCCCTTTGTCCCTAGTGGTCTGTCCAGTGCCCTGCATGCAGTTTTATATTATAAAAACTGTTCTTTCTGCCTGGAAACTGGAGATTGTCCATAGCAACCAAAAAGTGTCCCTTTACATCAAAAGTGGTTTTAGACCAGCTAGAAAACAGCGATAGTAAATAAGAACACTTGCTGAATTGAGCGATAGTAAATAGTGGGGAAATTCATTTTATTATAATTATTATATTATTATTTTTTATAATTATTTATAGTTATTATATTATAATTTATGATTTTGTGTTTCAAACTTTATCATACCCGGGATGTCTACTAGACTCTGGTTTTGACAGATTTAAGTGAGTTATTACTAAGAATTACAGGCCTACAACATAAAACGCCAAATTTCCATGCAAAATAATTGTACCGCTTTGAGACGCAAAAATCTGACATAATCATAACGCCAGGGAGGCTACCCACGTTGATGAAGGAGGCTGATGAAAGAGGCATGGTTAAGCTTCCAAAACATGTCCTGATTGGCTCACACAGCAGTTGGAATGACAGCTCCTTTCACTACTCCAGCTGGACACATCGTCTTTGGTCCGACATCCGATTTCTGGATATACCATCATGGCCACACAGGGCAGCCTGACGCCGGTCTCCCTGCACGGACTTCAGGCTCATTTTGCTCCCCACCACAGCCAGCAGACTGTCATCCTCTCTCTCCCCCTCACCCGCTTGTGAGTTCCATTTGTTTTATATGGTATTTTACTTAAAGAGTAACTCCACTTTTGTTGAGAAAAAAAAAACATTCTCCTCTGGGTGATCTATGTACATTGCAAGGATTATAACAACCTTTGTTGCAAATTCCTACCTTTTGTTATTCTGAAGTTATCCATGTGTGTTTGTCTGTGCCTCTGAACTGAGTGGGTCTAATGGGAGTGGTTTCATAACTAACTGTCAGGTGTGCAGCTGCAGGGCACTAATGAGGATGTCTGCTGGGCCTGTATCCCTTTAGACATGCTCCTATTAAAAGTATCTCTCCAAAAATAAAAATTTTGTTGCAGGGGATGCCTGAAATCTGACTCGTATCTTAGGCAGAATTCTGGGAAAATTGATGAGCCAATCACACAAGCAGGAAATTATGTTTCTGGGGAGTGCATATTGCTTTGCATTTATATAAAATTACAGCGGCTGCAGATTGAAAAGGAAAGGTAATTTTTATTAACATTCAATTACAATATGATTGGTATCACAATTATATGTGCTATATTATTTTTTCTTTAATAAATTGTGCTACTCTATGCCGGTTTGCCACTTTCTTTCCATCCCTTCCTATTTTACAGGTATTTACAGGATTGGGTCCTCTCTGAGTCAGTATTTTAGTTCTGTACATATTGACCTTGGGTAGTTCCTGAACAAAAATGGCTTTGTATTTCCAGAGAAAAAAGCTTGAACTGGTTGTAAAACCTTGAAATGAGAAATATATATTGTGTACAGTACATGTCTCTATCCAAAGTATTTCTGTCCTCTGCTATCCGCACAAGTCTCTTCTGAAAGTTGTTGTGTGCCCTTTCTCTCTTCTCACCTGGTTCGTGCCTAAGGTTGCCACCTGTCCAGGATTCACCCGGACAGTGCAGGTTTTGAATCATGTGTCCGGGTTTCAGTCCCCCTGAAACCCGGACACATTATTCAGACATGAATGTAGCTCGGAGCAGGGCCTGAGAGGAGGTGAGGGGGAACCATGCATGCTCCATTACTATTCTCTTTGGAGAGCCCAAAGGTGTCCCAGGTTTGTTATTATCCTATAGTGTATACTAAATTAAAAAAAATTGCTGTGCGTTGCTAAAGTGTTTGGGTTTGGCTTGAAGAAAAAGTAGCAACCCTATGTGTGTCCCCCTCCAGCACACAGCAGGTGATTGGCAGGTTTAGCTGTATATGTTTTTTTCTTATGAGATTTTGTAGAGGGGGGTGTGTCCTTTCCCTCCACTTGGGTCTCAGATTACACTCAGCTCCCTGCTTTATGCTCTGCAGTACATGACATCAGATCCCTGATCCCTGCCTTCTGGAGCTAGGAAATGCTGTCTGAATTCTGTACTTTGAATGGGTATAGAGGAGAGAAGGCTGCAAATAAACAGGCACAATTTTTGTACCAGGGTTTGTTTAATCTCTGTGTATCACCTTAGGAAAGTAATTTCCCTTAGTAAATGTAAGGGTTTACAACCACTTTAAAAAAATGAATTTTTAGCACTGTAAACTCCGAGAGAGTTAATAAATACCTGGAGGTGTTACACTTACTCATAACCTAGGATCTATGCACTTAACGTGGAAAATATGATGCCAGATACATTTTAACTGTGTTTTACCAAATCCAGAACTCTCATCACATACACAGCAGGCACTTTCAAGTCTTTCCCTTAGTGAGATCCCAGGTTCCCACAAAGCTTGAGTGCTCTCTAATACACTAATTCCTGGGTTAATTGAAAATGGGAGACTAGCTCAACCTCTTCTCATCTCTTAAAGTTCACTGTTGACCAGCAAGGCTGCCTATCATAATAATGGGCCATTAGAAAGGCTCAGGACCATGCACTGATCATTTTTTCACTTTCTGGGTAAAAAAGCTGCCACTGTGCATTCACCTTTTGGTTGGGCTGGGGAGAACACTGTGGTAAAGGCAGATGCCACATGAGGTGGCCATTTTTGATGCCTAAACCACCACACTCTCTCACCTCTGTCTTAGGGTGGTAAGACTTTGGTGACCTAACTGCACAGTGTTATTGGTCACACAACATTTGAGTCTGCTAGTGTGCTGGCAGCAGGGGAGGGCTGGGCCAGGGGGCAGGGTGGCAATTGCCTCCCAGGCTGCCCTAACTCATGTTCAAAATGACCGGCAGCCGCTGCCCGCTACCATTTTCTTATTTATTCTGGTCTAGGAAGTCGGGCCGGGGGACATGGCCATGGCGGCCAACCACTAGCTGTTGCATTCTGGGAGTTGTAGTCCGCGCTCAAGCTTCTGGTGGGTGGAAAACACAGCAGCGCAGAGGAAACTACAACTCCCCGGATTCTTGGAAGCAGACAGAGTCAGGGCGTGCCAGGGAGTCAGGATGCAGGGCTGGGCGCTGGCTGCAACTTGACCCCAGGATCAGGAGCGTTACCCCCCAGGAGACCGTGGCGTGCAAGGACCTGCTGAGCTGAGATCGCTGAGGTGAGAGACCCTGACACCCCTAGCTGACCCCCCATCTCCCCCACCATACACCCCATGTAACCTGCCCCAGTGATCAGGCTTCATTGATGGGCACTGGAGTTGGCTGTACTGATAAGCACTGGTGACGCTGCATTGGAAAAACCAGGTGGGCCATGGATGGTAAGCTGATTCGGCGGTTCAGTGGGCCACTTGACTGGACTTGCCCCCCAGGCCTAAGGCTACCAGCCCTCCCCTGGCTGGCAGCCTGTCCATACAGCATTGTTAATGGTTAGGAAGGCGGTGGCCTGGCTGCACAGCTACTGACGCTATGGGTTGGTTTACTAAAACTGGAGAGTGCAAAATCTGGTGCAGCTCTGCATACAAACCAATCAGCTTCCAGGTTTTATTGTCAAAGCTTAATTGAACAAGCTGAATTTAGAAGCTGATTGGTTTCTATGCAGAGCTGCACCAGATTTTGCACTCTCCAGTTTTAGTAAATCAACCTCTAAGTGGCCATAGACATGCACTGAGGATGGAGTATCTGATTTTGCTGCCCCTCATCGTGCCTCTGTGAGGGTCACGTGAGGAGAACACTTCATATGCCCTTATGGGTGACAAGACCCTGACTGTGGCACACAAAAATAATGGCCATCCCTTGCTCTCAGTGACTCATCTGTTCATCAATGGTTATGCCAACATATCGGTAAATTTGAAATAATAAATTAAAAGAGAGGAAACTTACATCAAGTAAGTAGTTGCTGTTCTCTAACTGAAACCTAATACAGTAGAACCTCGGATTACGAGCATAATCCATTCCAGGAGTATGCTCGTAATCCAAAGTACTCGCATATCAAAGCGAGTTTTCCCATTGAAGTCAATGGAAACTAAAATAATTTGTTCCGTATTGATTTCAATGGGATGCAATACCGAATGCAGCCAGAGGTGGGGGCGCCGGAAAGCCTCGGAAACGGCCGGAAAGGCCCGAGGACACGTCGGCTGACCTCTGCAAACGTCGGAAAGGCTTGGAAACTGAGTACTTCCGTGTATTTTTGTGTCTTTCTGAGCATTGCCGAACAGCGGCGATCGGCTGCGATCGCCGCTGTTCGGCTCTGCTCGGCTCCGGCACCTCCGCACGTCAGGCCAAATGTGGTACTGCAGGCCCCATTAGGTTGAATTATGCTCGTCTTGCGAGACAACACTCGCAAACCGAGTCAGAATTCTTTAAAAAAAGTTACTCACAATACAAATTGCTCTCAAACCAAGTTACTCTTAAACCGAGGTTCCACTGTAATTTGCTTCAGAGCAAAATAAAGTAATTCATTAGAAAGACTATTTGATCGGGCCAAGTCAATGCCATGAAAACAAAAATTGTACTTGGAGTTTTCCAGTAGACAGTAGTTTTCATTGTGAAGAACATTGCAAGTTATTGCCTAGGAACCAAGCAACCCATAATGTTCCTTTTGGTCAGAAGCTAAAACTTGCTTTGCATTGTGGATAATTAAAACATTTATTTCAGAATGTTGTTTTGATAAGAGTAAATACCTGACAAATCCTTTTTTATTAATATAAAACCATTCTGCCATTTATAAAGTTTGAAAACATATACTGTAGGTGAATGAAAAAAACTTAAGGTGGAACTATATATATTTCCATTTTGGATAACGTAAGGAAGGGTTTTAACCCCTGTTGTTCTATTTTTTTGCCATCTATGCCCCATTGGGTAGGGTGACCAGACATTCCTGGTTTCATGGGACAGTCCCCAGATTGAGGACACTGTCCCCAGACCAAGTCTGTCCCCGGTTTTGTCCCTGGATTGGATTTGAACAGGGGCTGGGGCAATTTCAAAGACAATCAGTGCAGAATAAAAAAAAAAAAAAATCGGAATTACACACCCCCGCTCCACCGCTCCTACTAGCTTAGGGGGGTGTATTTTGTTCATTTATCTGTGCCCCTTTCTGATGATCATGTGCTGGTTCGGGCGCATGCCCATTCAGCTCCGCTCGCATGTTCTTCTGCCTTGACTCAAGTCCCGGCCAACCGCCTGCCTGTTTATCTCCTTTTGTTCCCTGGTGAAGTGATCTTCCTCTGCTCCCCACCCAGTAGTAGCCGGGGCCCGGAGAGTAAGACTTGACAGGCTGTGAGGCGGGCGGCGACGAACAGAGTCGCTGATTGCCGCCATTACTAGTAAAAAAAAAAAAATATGTCCCCGGATTTTATTTTAAAAATCTGGTCACCTTACCATTGGGGTAATTTACCGTCACTTCCAGTTCCATAGCCAAAACAGGAAGTGACAGGAAATCTCTGCACATTAGAAGAATCCATTGGGCCATCAGAACTAGTGTCCCCATTGGAAGATTTTCATTCTACTTTTTTGAGGAGAACTCAAAATTTGGTATTTTCTTTTACTTTCACTTTCAATGCTAATGGCAAACAGAACAAAAAAGAGAGAATGAATCTGTCTAATGGGGGCAAAGACAGCAATACAAACCAACTGATGTTCTAATCCACCCCCACTCTATCCAAAACTAAAGAAAACATTTTGCCTTTAGTTATACTTTAAATAGGGTGACCACATTTCCAAACTACAATTCAGGGACACCTCCCTTCCCAAAAATCAGCTTGTGCTGTAACGAATCACAGCACAATGATTAGACTCAAGAGGCGGGATTTATGATTTCTCCAATCACAAACAGGGGGTGGGGATTGTGCTCCTCCAGGCATTCCCGGCCAGGACAAGTACTGTCAGTGAGTAAAGTGGTGATGTGGCAGACTTTTTTGGGGGCATCAGATTGGCGCGGAGGGGTGGCTGTGTCAGTTTCATTCCGGGACACTGTATTGTCCTGGAATAAAGGTGCCCGGGACAGACCTGCAAAATGCGGGACTGTCCTGGGCAATCCGGGACACGTGGTCACCCTAACTTTAAAGTGTATGTATTTTAGTTTGCAGATTCCCCTTCACTTTCCGATCCCCAGACACACCAAGAAAGAGTAGACCTCTTTAACCCGCCTAGCGCATACCTCCCAACCCGCACGGATTCTGTGGGTTTTTCCTGCATAGACACCCTTTTCCCGCAGTCCTGCGAGAGTGTAAGTTCTCCCGCACAGCAGGAAGAGGAGCCAGAGGAGGCAGCACAGGAGGAGGAAAACCCCCCCCCCCGCTTATTATCAACTCTAATGTCGGGCTTATTCTATCCCCCGCGACCAGCGGCAATGTCCTGGGGCAGCATCCCCCCCCAGGTCAACAACTGTGATTGATGTCCTGTTAAAAATAAATCGCTGCCCCGTGGTGATGTCCTGTAACAAAAAAATTGCTGTCCCACGGGAGCCCCCCCCCCCTCCGCTCAACAACTTTCGTGACAGGTAAAAACAAAATTAGACTGAATGTCCCGCAGTGGAATTTTTTAAAGTTGGGAGGTATGCTAGCGGTATTCCCGAGTCTGGGTCGGGGTAGAATTTCAGTACCATTAGCAATAACCCCGAGCCAGACTCGGGATCGCATCGCAGGATACAGGGAAGTTACTTACCTTGTTCCCTGGATCCTGCGATGTCTCCCCGTTGTGTGTGCGAGCTGTCATCTTGCTCGATTCACACAGTGCCGAGCTCCGTTACCTGCGAACGGCGCAACGCATGGGGCGGAGATCGCGCCAAATTCAAAAAAGAACAAACACAATATACATACAGTACATTGTAATCTTACAGATTACAGTACTGTATAAAATAATTACACATCCCCTTTGTCCCTAGTGGTCTGTCCAGTGCCCTGCATGCACTTTTATATTATAAATACAGTTTTTTTCTCCCTTAATACTGGAGATTGTCCATAGCAACCAAAAAGTGTCCCTTTATGTCAAAAGTGGTTTTAGACCAGCTAGAAAACAGCGATAATAAATTAGAATCACTTTCAGAATTAAGCGATAGCGATTTGTGGGGAAATTCGTCATCAAACACTAAATCTAATGACAGCGACAATTCTGCAACTGAGCAAATTTCAGTGTTTTTGATTTGATTACATTATTGAATATTTTTTTATTATTATTATATTATTATTTTTTATAATTATTTATAGTTATTTATTATATTATAATTTATGATTTTGTGTTTCAAACTTTATCATACCTGGGATGTCTACTAGACTCTGGTTTGGACAGATTTAAGTGAGTTATTCCTAAAAATTGCAGGCCTACAATATAAAACGCCAAATTTGTATGTAAAATAATGGTACCGCTTTCAGCACCTAAAATCTGACAGAATCATACCGCCAGGGAGGTTAAAATTAGATATCCTGTAATAGACAGTTGTCACAATAGCAGGTGCCTCTATTCACAGTTTTCCCCTCCACTACTACTCCAGTGACAAAAATTTGGATTTTCTATTACATACTGTACCAGAGAAAATGGTCACCAGGATCAGTAGAAAAAAGAATTCTCCCAAGTGGGGACACAGAGAGCAACCAAAAATGATAGGGAATCTAATCCTTCTCTATTATCCAAAAACATTTACTTAAGTTTTTACATTTTAATTTTTTTTGTGAATGAGTAGGTACACTATGGACCCCTTACTCATTCACATAAGAAGGATGGCTTGTATCTGGGTTCCCTCTTATGCCGGAAATTCCGACAAGAAAAGTCCGATGTGAGCTTTTGGTCAGAAATTCCGACCGTGTGTAGGCTCCATCGGACTTTTGCTGTCGGAATTTCCGCCAACAAAAGATTGAGAGCAGGTTCTCTATTTTTCGCAAATTCCGACGCGCAAAAAAACACGCAGGCTCAGAATCAAGCAGAAGAGCTGAACTGCCTATTGAACTTCATTGATCTCGGCTTGTCTTGTAGGTCACCGCGTTCTTGACCTTCAGAATTTCCGACAAGATTTGTGTGACCGTGTGTATGCGAAACAAGTTTGAGCCGAAATTCCATCAGAAAAAAATCCACGGTTTTCTTGTCGGAATTTCCGATCGCATGTACGCGGCATTAGTGTTAAAAGAACTTCCAAATTCTTGGAAAAAGCCCCAACCACCCACAGACCCCTACAACCACTGGGCCAAGGTTGTGGGAAAGAGGCCCTTGTCCTCATCAACAGGGGAACAAGATGCTTTGCCAGGGGGGTCTCCCCAGGCAAGGTACTCCTCCATGTTGAGGCATATGGCCTGGTATGGTTCTGGAAGGGTGGGATGCATGCTCATCCCACGCTTTCCTAGCCTGCCAGGCTGCATGCTCACATAAGAGTCTGTTATAAAGTTTTGAGCTAACCTAACACAGAAAAAGGAAGGGGCCAGAGGGTGGGGGGGCACTGTGAAAGGAGGGAGAAAGTGTAACAAGAAGGGGGCAGTATGACGGGGGCAATGTGACAGGAGTGGGGCAGTATGACAGGGAAGAAGTATGATGGGGGGGATATTGTGACGGGGGCAATGTGACAAGGGGGCAGTGTGACAGGGGCAGTATGATGAGGGAGTGTGACAGGGGGGGCAGTATGACAGGGGATATTGTGACAGGACAGGGTCAGTGTCACAGGGGGGCAATGTGACAGGAGCATGACGGAGCAGTGTGATAAGAGGGGGGCAGTGTGATGGAGGGCAAGATGACTGGGGGATATTGTGATGGGGGCAGTGTAACAAGGGGACAGTGTGACAGGGGCAGTATGATGGGGGAGTGTGACAGGAGAAGGGCACCTAGAAAGTATAAAAGGAGGGGGGAGTATGATCAGAAGGGGCACTGTGAAAGGAGGGGTCAGTGTGACCAGAGGAGGCAGTATGATTGGGCAGTGTGATAAGTGGGGGGCAGCGTGATGGGGGGCAGTATTACCGGGGGATATTGTGATAAGTGGGGGGGGGCTGTGTGACAGGAGAAGGGTGCCTGGGAAGTGTGACAGGAGGAGAGCAGTGTGATAAGAGGGGGAAGTGTGAAAGGAGGAGAGCAATGTGAAAGGAGGGGGCAGTGTAAAAAGAGGGGGGCAGTATGATGGGGCCAGTGTGATAGGAGGGGGGAAGTATGACAGATGGGGCAGTGTGACAAGGGGGAATAATGACAGGGGGCAGTGTGACAGGAGGGGGGCAGTATGACAGGAGGGGTAATGTGACAAGGATGCAGTGTGACGGGGGGCAGTGTGATGGTTGGGGCAGTATGACAGGGGCAGTGTGACAGGTATGGGGGCCTTGGTACAGGTGGGGGGAAGTGTGACAGTTGGTTGGGCATTGGTACAGGTGGGGGGCAGTGTGACAGTTGGGGGTCAGTGGGACAGGTGAGGGGGCAGTGGTACAGGTGGGGGAAAGTGTGACAGTTGGGGGCAGTGGTACAGGTGGGGGAAGTGTGACAGTTGGGGGGCAGTGGTACAGGTAGGGGGCAGTGTGACAGTTGGGGGTCAGTGGGACAGGTGAGGGGGCAGCTCCCCACCTCCTGCTTTATGAAAGCTCAGACAAGCTGTACAAATAATGCACTTTGGAAGGGTTGTAGAGAAGAGATGGCTGCAGATAAGCAGAGACAACATATGTAGGAGGATTTGTATCTCTGTACATCATCTGAGGCCAGTCACTTCACTGGGTATATGTACAACCACTTTAATGGTGTAATTATTTGAATTATTTATGTCTTTTAAAGCTGCCTAGAGTTCAGCTTTAACTGCATCATGCTGACTTATAGCACAGATTATATAGCACCAAAAGTTCAAGTCTTTAATGCATTAAGGATACAGTAGAGAACATGTTCTGACCATTTTAGATACAAATAGTACTAAGTGGAATTTCTCTATTAAAGGAAGGCGTATAAACTTTTATAACAGTATGCATACTTAAAAGCTGTATATAACTGGTACTCTGAAAGCTTCCATGCTGTTTATGTAAAGCAGGGGCACACTAAACACTTTCTAAAGGCACTGTTAAGGGAAAAAAAGGCTTGCACAGGCAGTGGTCTAATCTTAGTTAATACTAAACACTGGAGATTAATTTATCGATCAACAGAAGCTTAGAAAGTCATTTGGGGACAATGCTCCCAGATGAGACACATTCTGGAATTAAATGTTTATTTATGTTCCTCAAATGCATAATGTAGAACACTTCAAGGAGAAATATAGAACATCAGAAAGTATTTCTTCTGCACAAAACTGGCGTTTATTAGAGATGAGCCAACAGCCCCTTCAAATGAAGCATTGACTTAACGCACCTGGGTCAACACAACGCATTACCGTGCGTTAAGGTGTGCTGCGTTAGGGCAGACTATTTATTAATTTGGCAATGAACCTTCACAGAGGAAAAATCAGGCATGCACAAATCTTCATAAGGTAAAATAAATAGGGGGTGGTTTTGGCTTCCCCTTATTTAAATTATAACTACAACATATTGTCAAAAGTATTGGGACACCTGCCTTTACACACACATGAACTTTAATGGCATCCCAGTCTTTGTCCATAGGGTTCAATATTGAGTTGGCCCACCCTTTGCAGCTATAAAAGCTTCAACTCTTCTGGGAAGGCTGTCCACAAGGTTTAGGAGTGTGTCTATGGGAATGTTTGACCATTCTTCCAGAAGCGCATTTGTGAGGTCAGGCACTGATGTTGGATGAGAAGGCCTGGCTCGCAGTGTCCGCTCTAATTCATCCCAAAGGCATTCTATTGGGTTGAGGTCAGGACTCTGTGCAGGCCAGTCAAGTTCCTCCACCCCAAACTTGCTCATCCTGGTCTTTATGGACCTTGCTTTGTGCACTGGTGCGCAGTCATGTTGGAACAGAAAGGGGCCATCCCCAAACTGTTTCTTACAAAGTTGGGAGCATGAAATTGTCAAAAATGTCTTTGTATGCTGACACCTTAAGAGTTCCCTTCACTGGAACTAAGGGGCCAAGCCCAACCCCTGAAAACAACCCAACATACATGAGTGAGTTTAGGAGTTGATAGCAGCAAAGGGTGGGCCAACTCAATATTTATCCCTATGGACTACGACTGGGATGCAATTAAAGTTCATGTGTGTAAAGGCAGGTGTCCCAATACTTTTGACAATATAGTGCACATATTTTCTTGCCTGTTCCTATAATTAGTCTATCAAAGCTCTAACCATATTAATGGTGATGATATAAAAAATAATATTAACTATAACAATAAACACAATGTTCAAAGAAGCAAATGTCTTGTTTATTACAAAGAAAGTAGAGCACTAACATAAAATCTAAGGATAGTAATACAAAGCATATAAAACAAAAGAGCCGAGATGATGTTATATAGGTCCTTCCTCAGGGTCTGTATGTTGGTTGGGATGCAGGAGTAAAAGATGGGGCCTTCATTGTTGGCCCTCACATTCTAAAGCACTCACAGACACAACACACACCGCCCAGTGTAGTCTTCTGTCCAATGAGCGACCATCCATAAACTATAAGGGGCTGTTGTTTCTAATCACCAGGAAGTGACGTGTTACCCTGGATCCTCCAGGAAGGGTGTTGCTGCCTCCATCAGGTGGGCCTGCTATATTACCATCAAACTTCTTGACCCAGGTCGGCATTCCAGTCCACATCTGGTCCCTTTGGTGTTCTGGTTAAAGCGAGACAATTGGGCACTGTAATCTTCATATCATCAGGAGGTCTGAGCTTATGCTCTCTTATTCCCATACCCCACCGCCAGGGGGTATGTGTGAATCCTCTCCCAGATGATGACCTGATATGCACCCTTCTGCTATACACACCCTGCTGGGTAATCTTACTCGGCTGGCATTCCAGGCTACCACCAGTCGTATCTAGATGTCTTCAGTATAACCAGATCTCTAAAGTCCAGAAATATCTCATATTAAAAACATGTTGACTTCCAACATAAGGAGACAATGACATGCCCCCATAGTTTTCTACATTTAAGGACTCTGTCTTCTTACAGGTTTGAAAAATCTATAGCAGCCATTCTCAACCAGGGTTCCTTGAAACATTAGGGTTCCTTCAGAGTTTGCTAGGGGTTCCTTGAGATGTGACAGATTGACCTCCCATCTGAATGTCCCTGCATAGTTCCAGGGTCAACCCAACATGGCAGAACCAGTAGCATGACACCAATGATCTGTTAGGGTAGGATTATGACTACCACTGTTAGGGGGAAATTTCCAAAGATTTCCAATGTAAAATTGATAAAAAATGGATTTAGCTGGGGTTCCCTGAGAACTGAAAATTAGTTCAAGGGTTCCGCTGGGGTAAAAAGGTTGAGCAACCGTGATCTACAGTATAGTGTGGACTTTTCATTGATTCCGTTTATTTAAGTTCAATTGAAGTTCAGAAATGAATATTCAGCCAAACGTTGTACTAACATCCTCCAGTTTCATAGCCTTTCCCAGTGGCGTACCAATGGGGGTGCTGGAGTGGTGATTCAGTCTGCACAGGATGCCGACTTACTGACCTACAGTGGTTACGGAAAGTATTCAGACCCCTTAAATTTTTCACTCTTTGTTATATTGCAGCCATTTGCTAAAATCATTTAAGTTAATGTTTTTCCTCATTAATGTACATACAGCACCCCATATTGACAGAAAAACACAGAATTGTTGACATTTCTGCATATTTATTAAAAAATAAAAACTGAAATATCACATGGTCCTAAGTATTCAGACCCTTTGCTGTGACACTCATATATTTAACTCAGGTGCTGTCCATTTCTTCTGATCATTCTTGAGATGAAAAATTTCAACAATTCTGTGTTTATATGTCAATATGGGGTGCTGTGTGTACATTAATGAAAAAAAAAAAAAAACTTAACCGATTTTAGCAAATGGCTGCAATATAACAAAGAGTGAAACATTTAAGGGGGTCTGAATACTTTCCGGACCCACTATATGTGATCGCCCTATAGTCTTTTTTTCTGTTGCAATGCACTGCCCTTAGGAAGCCCATCCCCAATACAGATTCCTTTTGGGCTGTCACCTTGCCCCCTTTTACAAACCCACTTCCTATGTAAATATGGTTTGGTGCATAAAAGTGCACCATCATTTTTTGATAAATGTTTTGAGTCCCGTTTTTTGTGCAATTGCTCCAATTTCTTCACTGCACCACAGGCGCAGGTCTTTAGTAAATCACCCCCTATGTGTCATCTAGTGGCCAAATGCATTATTTTCCATTTTAAATCAATGTAAAACATTTGACCAGCACAGGAAATAGCCAGGATTAGAGAGGGAGAGGAGAAGAAGACTTTTAGGTAGGGTGCAGCATGGTGTGTCAGCAAGCAGAGATCACGCAGATGCCAGGATGAAATAGAACAAAGTATTAAGAAAGCTCCAACAATGCAAATATAGGCCTGGTGGGTTTGCACATCTGACCGGAGCCACTTACGAAACTGTAGCAGAGGAGCATATCCTGACATGATGCCGACAGTTTCAGCAGCAAGGAACAGGAATACAGCCTGGTCAGTCCACACCCAAATAGGAGGCTTCCTAAGTAGAGATAGCATAGTCCCTGTACTTTTCTTACTCTTGAACCCCTTCCTGCCGCTATGCACTGTTCCTGCCAGATGTGGAACCTATCCCTACACTAGCCACTCACACAAAGTGTGCCAAACCCGGGAGCTAGAGTCTTAAATAGACACTGCCCAGAACGAAGATGGCTGCTGAGGTCACGTTGGGGGCTAGCGTTCAATCAGACAACTATTCCCCTGATGTCTGCAGCAAATCATACAGGAACCAAGTTCCTCACGATTTCCTTCTCCTACTGCGTTGCAGCTTTGGTCAAGCTCCACCTACAGTGTGGAGTACATACTGCACCTGCCTACAGGCTAGCTGCCAGGGGAGAAAGGAATTAGGTAGGCATTCCTCTCTATTGTATTCCCCTAGACTAAATGAGCTTTAGACCCTTACTACCATAAAGACATTTATATTACATGAATGGAGTTCAGCTATAACGTTTTGATGCCCCTTCAATTATACTTGTGTGCGGCAGTACAGGTAAAATGTTTGGCTGATGGATGTTCTCTCTCTTAGCTGTAAGTGAAGATGCCGCTTCTTCCTTACTTCTGTAGGCGTACAGACTAATTCCAAAATTATTGACAGGCTGAACGTTGTCAATTACAGCCTGTTTATTCAGTAAACTTACATTTGCTGTTTTGCTGTTAAATGGTACATAAAACAAATAGGCAAATTTCGGAATATGATTTTCTCTGTTTGAACAAACAGCATTGACTTAATAAACATCTCAAAGTTCTCATGCGACTCATTCCATTTGATATAAAGTGCATTGCAAATGGCTCTGTTATTAATGTTATGGACTGTTTCTGGCATAAACAGAAATAGATTACTTTTTAGTGCCATCATTTACTATACTTATAGGTTTGAACTATTATCTGGGTTATGGCTGTTTTCGAAGCAGTGTTATCCTGTGGAGGAAGCACAGGGTACATCTTATCTCAGATGATGACATCCCAGGTGGAGATGAAGAACTGAACTTGGCTTCTGGCCCCAACTGCCTCTTTGCGTGAAATTTATTTGACACCTTCCTCTGTTGACAAACACATCATTATGATAAAGGAACTTTTACGGCTTGAACAATTCTGTACATAAGAACGTATAGTCCATAAGGAGGTGATACAGATGGTATAATTGTTCCGCTTGAGTGGTGAATCGACTATGTGTGCAATTGAGTTTAAAGACACACTGTCACCTTTCCCATCCAGGGCAAAGTGACAGTGTCTCTACAAGGCCTTCCCACCCCCTGCCATTCTTCTTATTCTCACCTTAGCATTGCTCCCTCAGTGCTCCACTTCAGCATTCAACACTTCCAGGAATGGCAGATGGTTATGTATCCAACCACATGCTGTGGTTCCATCCTTCAAACCCTATGTTACTGCCTTCTGTGTCCTTTAATGATGTAAGGGTTGGAGGCTGAAACCACAGCATGGTGTTGACTGTTGAAGAGACTGATGGAGGCTACAGAACTTGAATAGTAAGAAAATGTAGGAGACACAAATCACCGGAGAAGTGAGTATAATAGCTCTTCTATTGCCAAGAACTGGCATTTAGTTTTTAAGGGAAAAACAGGATTGCTTTATTCAAGTTGCATGATGCATTATGACTTGCTACTGTATGTTCAAAGGATTATGGCCACAATTAACTGAGAACTTAGTTTAAAGTAAATTAGATGCCCTTTTTGAATTGATCAAAGTAGTATTTGTTGGATTGCATTAGTAGATCACTGTTTAGTTTCACCTTTTGCCTGGATATGCTCTACAAATCATACCTCACAACTTTCAAAGATGAAAAAATGGGAAACCTTTTAGCACCAAGTGTGCAGGCAAAGAATACATCCTGGCCACGCCCCTGATTACAGAAACCTCACTAGAATTATAATGCATGTTGGTATACCTATAGGTCACCACTCCATTACCTTAATACTGGCTTTCAAACAGCTTTTCAAATAGCAATGCAATATTTTAAGGGCCAGAATAAACCTTCAATGTCGTTTTTATTGTATATTCTTTATTAAAGACAGTAAGGTCACGTCACATATAAGTTACATATCAATATACTGTATATAGCTCTTGCATAGGTACAGACACATAAAAAAATTGGAAAACATCTGAATCAGTGCTAGCAGTGTACAGTATGTCTCCTTATTTCCCTCAAGGGACATAGTGAAGTAAAAATAGCAGGAGAAGAAGAATAGGTTAGTAGGAGAGAGAGGGTATCAAGAGGGAAGAAACTTGGGGTAAGGATAAGTGAGAGAAAAAAGGCTAGCTTGGGTGGATTTGGGGTTGTGTAAAGAGGGGTTAGGCTCAGAGACCAGTAGATATAGCAGTAGAGGGGTTCCCATCAACCAGCTGGATAAGTGAACAAGTAAGTCACCCTGGTGGATGATGCTGCCAAGGTGCAAGGTCTAGGTACTAACTGGGGTTCACAAGAGTTCCTGATGGTGGTGATGTGCTTTGATGAATGTACCAGGTCGATGTCCTCAGGATCACCCTACCAGGAGGTGAGCTGCCCGAGGTGCAGTAGCAGATATAGCAGGTAGGGATCAAGCAGAAGTGTAGTCAGTAAACAAACCAAAGGTCGGTAACAAGTGGTTGCAGGCTGGGATCAAGCAGAAGCGTAGTCAAGGAATATGCCAAAGGTTGTTAAGTGGTAGTGAAGATACGGATGGCAGCAGGAGTGACAACAGTGAGATATTGGCTGGAGAGAACACAATAATCGGGCAAATAGGAAGTGCAGAGACATGGCTTAATTCTGAAATTTATTGGGAGGAGCAAAGAGTCCAAGGTTCACAAGAAACAAGACATAAGGCTAGGTTGTCTAAGCAATCAGTCAGGTAGCTATCGAGCATCTCAGGTGGCTTAGTGAGAAGAGTTACTGCCAGATAGAGTAGAGATACTGGGTTCTGGTTCAGGCCCTGAAAAAGAGGGTGGGAGGGAGTAATGTAAGGATAGTGGCCGCTGATAGGCTAATAGGAAGTATTCAATGTTTTATGTTCCCGAGACCAGACTTCTGTATTTTCTAGAATGTACAAAGTCAATATAGTAGACCCAGGTGTCTGGATTTTTCTTCTGAACTTCAATAATTTTGGTAAGCCCAAGTTGTTAGCAAGTGGGGCAAGGTTCTTTTGTTTTCAGAATACTGAGATGTAGACCCTATCTGTGTTTAGTAAGTAAATTAATAGAGACTGTTTGTATAATTTTCTGAATATTTGGATGTAGTAGAGTTGTCCCCAAGGTTAGCATCAGTTAATTTGTATGTTATGTTACGCACCTGGCCCCAGAAGTTTCTCATTTCTAGACAGATGCAGAAGATATGAAGAAGTGTGCCCCTAGGAGGAATAGAGGTGTAAATGGGAAGTTGGCTTAAAACATGTGCTTGCAAATGACAACTACAGAATGTCTACTTCTGTGTGTGGCGTTCTGCACTGAAGAATTCTGATAGTATGTCAAAATGTGATGTGAAATGCCAGGAAGCTGTGGAGTTACAGTAAAGTGTGGAAAATGTATTTTATGTTTGGACATTCCTTTATTTATACATATTAAGGCCTACAGGCAGGGATGTTGAGAGTGGACCTATGGTCAGGAGAATAACACAATATGGCAGGGAGTTCCATTAACAGCAGGTGAGTAGTTCTCCTATACAAGAATAAGCAGGGTGGAGACTTGCTCAATTTGGTCCGAACACCTGCCCAATCATAGTTACCCTTACTAATTCACAACTGGCTATTGATGCCAATGGCAATAATGCAGAGACAACTGATAGAGGTTTTACCTATAAAGATCAATACAGAAAAGTGTTGTTTTTTTCTTTACTATTGTGGTATTTTCTATTCTATTCTACTCTATTATTTTCTATTCTATTCAAATTCAAATTGATTCTATTTGAATTTTGGAAAATGGTTGACAGATGATGAGTCATCGGTTGTTAAGGACGCCGCAGCTGGCTTCCCTGCCCTGCTCCTTAACAACCAGCTTTTACTGCAAAGGTTTGCTCAATCTGGGTGCAGAATGCACTGTGCAGGATGTTCGGCGGGGCGAGCACCCGCCGAACACCCTGCAAATTTAAACCAAAGAATACCAAATCTTTTCTTTGTTTCCGCCAGCTGAACAGAGCGGCAGAGGAGCAAAGAAAAGGTGAGTATATACTGGGAGGGAGGTGGAAAATAAAGTTAACCCATTGAATTGCTTTACATAGACAAAGCATGTTCCCTTTGAAACATGTGTAGCGGGTATCAATATTTAGGGGGAGTGTTTGGGCGGTAATATGGCCCAGATGCAACAATTACGAGGGAATATACTGGTTGTTTTGTTTGTGGAAGATATCACTGGTTTCCAGTTCCCTGTGGCCCCTGGGTGGCGCTGTTGCCTTGGGCTGGGGTTGAACCACCATTGTAGGGCCAGACATCTTGCGCACAAGGAGTCCGAGCACCAGGCACCTTCAGCCTGGGGTTGCTGTCCGTTCGTCCGTGTCCAGGTGCCCTTGGCCTGGGCACGTGGAGTCGAGTTCCATCCCAGGCACCTTAAGCCTGGGGTGAGGTACTTTGCAAGAAGGCCTAGGGCCCAGTACCTTCCACTGGGTCCCGCGAGGGATGAAGTATTCCTAGGGTGCCCGAATCCAGGGCGTAAGGGACCAGAGATGTGACCCTCCCGAAGAGCTGGTACAGCATAATGCCGGTGACGGTGTGGGCCTCTGGAGACCGTCCGGATGGATGTCTTTGCCAGACAGGGGCCATTTATCCTAACGGAGGTATTCTATGTTCTTGTGGTCAGTGGCGGGGATCCAACTGAACCAGGTCGGTGGCAGAGACCTATCATCAAGGTCTGTGGCAGAGGCCTCTACTTTCACCAAGGTTTGTGGCAGAAACCAAATTCACGGTCGGTGGCAGCGACTGTGCGCCAAGCCTGTTTGCACTATACGGAACAGGAGAGAACTTTAATTCTTTGATTGTGCCTGGACCTTCTCCTTCCCACACCTGTCTGTTCTTCAAAGTTCAACCAGTCTACTATTTGTTGCTCTAACAGAATAAATAAGTGTTGGACTTTATTTGGTGTGGAACTCAAATGACTGGGAGCTAAGTGCCCCTGCCTGTGACAGTGGCAATCATCCTCCACAAGAGAAGCTGAAGCTCCGGACGTGAACACAGACCCGAAGCTAAAAGGTTTAGCTCACACCTCTGCATAATACACATCAGAGGGCACGAGCTGTAGGTGCGTCCCCCCCTCCCCCCATTCTTCTCCCTGTTACCCCTAGACGAGTCAGCCAGCCGCAAAGAGAGAAAGAGGGAGAAGTGGGAAAAGGGGGTGCCGCTACACATGTATCTACTCCTTTTAAGGATCATCATTCTAAATAAAAAAATGAGCTGGAAATGAATATCTCATAGTATAACATTGAAAATTTTATAGATGTGGAGTAAACCGCAAGGCTCAATATTAAAATCCATATTTGAACCAGGAAAGTCATAACAAGCTCAACTTGTATTCTGCAAGATTTTCCATAAGATCAGAACTCCTGGCCCATATCGTATGACAGCTTGGCTCATTTACTAACGGTTTCAGCTTTTCATTCTTGTCATCGACAAATCTCTTGTGTTTTTATGGTTCGTGTTTGTGATTTGCGGCAACCTCGAACCTGCACCATATGTTGCCTGATAGCAAGCTGACACCGGGCCTGTGCATCAACCTGGTGCTGATCAGCCGATAGCGACACCTGAGATTTTCTATCATCTAAGCCAAGAAATGTTAAGTTTTCTGTTTTTATTGTAATAATTTACACTGTATAATTACTGTTGCTTAAACACTTGTTTTAGCATTGCACTCAATATAGGGTTATAAAAGTATGGTAAAAGCTAACTTTAAGTGTTAATATGGTTTCTCGTTGGAAGTAACACATGTAAACATACGGTGCATTGCTTACTTAAGTTTTGTTCACATGAGCTTCAGCTTATAGAAGAGTAATGTGTACAGAAAGCTGTTCTATTTTTTATTTATTTTTTTAAGAACATTTGCAAAGCTTTTTGTAAGCTTCAAGCAACTTTACTAAAGCCTTTAAAGCACCCTCTAGCTCCAGTTTGGTATGGTTAAAGCTAAACTCCCGTCTGACATAAAAAGATAGAAATACACTCATTGACCACTTTATTAGGTACACCTTGCTAGTATCGGGTTGGACCCTCTTTTGCCTTCAGAACTGCCTTAATTCTTTGTGGCATAAATTCAGCAAGGCGTTGGAAACATTCCTCAGAGATTTTGGTCCATAGTGACATGATAGCATCACACAGTTGCTGCAGATTTGTCGGCTGCACATCCATGATGTTAATCTCCACCACATTCAAAAGGTACTCTATTGGATTGAGATCTGGTGACTGTGGAGGCCATTGGAGTTCAGTGACCTCATTGTCATGTTCAAGAAACCAGTGGTGAGATGATTTGAGCTTTGTGACATGGTGCATTATCCTGCTGGAAGGAGCCATCAGTAGATGGGGAGACTGTAGTCATAGTGGGATGGACATGGTCAGCACAATACTCAGGTAGGCCGTGGCGTTTAAACGATACTTAATTGGTACTAAGGGGCTCAAAGTGTGCCAATAAAATATCCCCCACACCATTACACCACCACCACCAGCCTGAACCGTGGATACAAGGTAGGATGGATCCATGCTTTCATGTTGTTTACGCCAAATTCTGACCTTACCAGCTGAAATTGAGAATCATCAGACAAGGCAACAGTTGTCTAATCTTTTATTGTCCAACTTTGGTGAGCCCGTTCGAATTTTAGCCTCAGTTTCCTGGTCTTAGCTGACAGGAGTGGAACCCGGTGTGGTCTTCTGCTGCTGTAGCCCATCTGCTTCAAGGTTTGATTTGTTGTGTATTCAGAGATGGTATTTTGCATACCTTGGTTGTAACGAGTGGTTATTTGAGATACTGTTGCCTTTCTATTTTCTCAAACCAATCTGCCCATTCTCCTCTGACCTCTGACAACAACAAGGCATTTTGGTCCAGAAAACTGCCTCTCATTGGATAATTTCTCTTTTTCAGACTATTCTCTGTAAACCTGAGAGATGGTTGTGCGTGAAAATCCCAGTAGATCAGCAGTTTTTGAAATACTCAGACCAACCCGTCTGGCACCAACAACCATGCCACATTCAAAGTCACTTAAATCCCCTTTCTTCCCCATTCTGATGCTCGGTTTGAACTTCAGCAAATCGTCTTCACCACATCTAGATGCCTAAATGCATTGAATTGCTGCCATGTAATTGGCTGATTAGAAATTTGTGTTGCTAAGCAATTGAACAGGTGGCCGGTGAGTGTATGTGCCACCTTGCTGCATAGTTGGGTTTAAATGCTTATCTATGGGGGTTTAAAGCAGAAGAGATAGCCAGAGAGCAGATCAAAATGGCTCCCAAATCTTGATGGCAATCTTGTGTCTTTAAAGCGGAGGTGCAGCCAGAAAAAAAAAAAGTCAGCAGCTACTAACAGTGTAGCTGCTGACTTTTAATAAGGACACTTACCTGTCCTACTCGCCCGTGATGTCGGTCCCGCCACGGCGATCGATCGCTGCTGTCAGGTCCCGGCTCCTCCATCCTGACTAAGGGAAACAGGCAGTGAAGCCTTACGGCTTCACTGCCCGCTTCCTACTGCGCATGCGCCACTCGCACGACGCGTTGTGAATGGGCGGCTTGCCTCCTGGGATACACACAGTTTCCAGAAGGCAGCGCGCCCCATTCACAAGAAGAGGAAACGGAAGTTCTCAATCCGAGGACAAGGAAGAGGCACAGTAGAGGCAGATTAGGGGACTTCCGCATAGCAACAGGCATTTCGGGTGAGTATAATTTTTTATTTATTTTTTCTATTCATTTTTTTCTCTTTTTTTTAGGAGTTTTAATGTAAAAAAAAATTCTGGGTGGACCTCCGCTTTAAAAACACAAGATTGGAAAACTTCCAAAAGATGACTACTTGGAACCCACTGCAGAGGACAAGTCAGTCCTCTACAACAGGGCTCAAAATTTCAAATCCTTAGCTACTAGCCAGACCTCAAGGGTTACTCGCCACCAGTTGCCGGGCCCAACCCCTACCATGCCCCGCCCCTAATACCGCCCCTAAACACGCCCTCAAATTATCTAATGAAATGACATTTAAATGTTTCATGCAGAATTAAGTTATAAAAATAAATATTAACAACAACTTTGTCCAAAACTGCAGCCTACCGTGTCCACCAATACAGCCTGTGTCCGACAGTGCAGCCTGTGACGCCACGCCAATGCAGCCATCTGTCCCCAAATGCAGCCTTGTGTGCCCAAATGCAGCCTTGTGTAGCCATGTGTCCCCAAATGCAGCCTTGTGTCCCCAAATGCAGCCATGTGTAGCCATGTGTCCCCAAATGCAGCCATATGTCCCCAAATGCAGCCTTGTGTCCCCAAATGCAGCAATATGTACCCAAAAGCAGCCTTGTGTCCCCAAATGCAGCCATATGTCCCCAAATGCAGCCATATGTCCTAAAATGCAGCCATGTCCCCAAATGCAGCCATATGTCCTGAAATGCAGCCATGTCCCCAAATGCAGCCATATGTCCTGAAACGCAGCCATGTCCCCAAATGCAACCATGTCCCCAAATGCAGCCATATGTCCTGAAATGCAGCCATGTCCCCAAATGCAGCCATGTCCCCAAATGCGGCCATGTGTAGGTCCCCAGTGGCCTACCTGTGTAAGAGAGAGCGGGCGGTCGTGGGGCAAGAGAGAGGAGAGGAGAGGAGAGGAGGAGCTGCTGCCGCCGCCGCATTGATCAGCGCGCGGGGAACGTAACAGCTTTTATTTCAATAGCTGTGTGTTCCACGCCGCGCGTGCTGTCACAGCCCCTCCCCCTTTTCCCGGCACTTTGATAGACAGATCACCTGCCCAATCCTGGGGCGGGTGATCTGTCTATCAAAGTGCCCGGACAAGGGGGAGGGGCTATATATGAACACACAGCTATTTAAATGAAAGCTGTTATGTTCCCCGCGCGCTGATCAATGCGGCGGCGGCGGCAGCGACATCTCCTCCTCTCCTCTCCCTTGCCCCACGACCACCCCCAGGCAGCCCACACTTGCCCAGCCCTCAAAATCCACTTGCAAAATGCGAGCAGGCGAGTGGAAATTTTGAGGGCTGTTCTACAATGTTCCCTGTAGTGCTCACAGCTCAGTAGGATGCCGTCATGTGACCGCTTTGTTCTTTGTAAACCAAGCAAGAACCATAAGAGAGCCGAGACACAGTCTTGCTCGGCGTCACTCAGCAGACAGGAGGCAGGCTGCAGTGAAAAGTGCCAGACTCAACCATCCCCCCACCCCCCCCCCCATAAAATCCGGCTACAGGCCACGTATTGCTATTCAAAAAATGTCATAAATATAGTGACTAAAATAAAAAATCTAATGTATGATCATTGGCTAAAGAAATTCCAGAAAATTAACTTAACAATTGATAAACTACTTGCTGTCGCAAAAGGATTTTGTGCATTGAATGTATAATCTCATTGTTAATCACGGGCATTATTCTATTAATCAAAAAATAAATATGCTTTGCAAAGTATAGGTAAACATAGAAACTCATTCATTAAAATGACAGTTTGTCTAATTCATTAAATGATCTATCTAACATAAATTGTGAGGGAATAATAGAGTTACTAGTGAAGTTGAGAGCATTGATAGAAGATACACAAAGGGGTTGATTTTAGTTGGATTGAAGATAGAAGCTGATTGGCTACCATGCAGCACTGCGCCAGCTTTTGCACTCTCAAGTTTTAGCAGATCAACCCCAAAATGTCTAAACCAAAGTTAAATTAAAAATGGAGGTGGTTTTGTCTTACTTATTGTGATGGAATCAGTGGACTAATCTTTTTTTGGAGAGGGGTCGGTTTTCTCATCCACCCCCACTCCCGATCGGCCAATCGATTGATCGTCCCGCACTACTTATCCCATTCAGGTTGTAGGCGTCTTCCTAGCTACTTCTACTGCTGGGAGTCTTCCCAGCTACTTCTCCTCCTTGGTGGCTTCGGTGGCTTCCTAGCTGCTTCTCCTACCGGCCATTCGGTCTCTTCTCCTCCCGCTCAAAGCGGAGGTCCACTGACGGTTTTGTTTTTGTTTTTTTACAAACATTAACACAATCACACATTGACACAATTATCTCCCCCGATGTCCGGTTTCATTGTAAAAAAGAAGTTATATAAAATGTGGACGTCCGTTTTCATCTTGCTTGTGGGCATTTGAAGCCCACACGCATTAACTTCCTGGTTCCAGTGATGCTGAGCTACCAGCATTCCTTGCTCATTCCCGCGCATGCTCAGTTGTAATGGCGCGGAGCGCCGTAAACCTCCTGGTTGCCATCACAACGGGTGGCGTCGTAGGAAGTTCCCGCCCCATTGTGATGGCAAAAAAAAGTATACACAAAGACAGACGAATCGCGTCACTTCCTCTTTCGAAATCCTGGGAGAAATTGCGGCGGGCCTCCGCAATGACTCCTGGGAAAAATAACACAAGCTCCCAGGAGACAGTGCGGCGCAAAGGAAATTACGTAATACCCGCAAAATACCCACCCATAGCCACAGGGGACATATGCCGGAAACAGAGATGAACAGCAGAAATACACAGGTACACTCGAGGAAAAAAAAAGTTACGTTTAATAATGAATACATTTATGTCATTTCATTGAGCAAAAATTATAAAATTGGGTGGACCTCCGCTTTAAGAGCCGCTTCCTGAATGACCAGGAGGAGAAGCAGGAAGACATAGCGAATTGGCTAATTTCACACAAGTGGGTGGGCTCGGGTCTCAGTGCTCTGCGCCCCGAGTCCACCCATTTTGAAGCCAATTAGAGCATCAGGCTCTACTCACATGCTTCTAAAAAACAAACAAAAAAAAACCCCCATAGAAATCCATGCGTCCGGTCCCCTGCATGGAGATTAGGGGCCAGGCACATTGAGAGTAGGGGGGCGGTGCCCCTGAGCCCCGTATGAACAGCCGCTACAGTTCCTGCGAAGGTGATTGGGTTGAACAGAAGAAGACTCAGGGCACATGCCCTAAGAGTCAGGAAAAAAGGAAAAATCGCGCTGACCAATAACCATACACTAATAAGTGATGGTGTGGATTAATTGGATTAAATTATATCTTAACGGTGTGACACAGTTAATCAATAAAATTAATAGAGTGTATAGAAATTAATTAACCAAAAGATTAACTTAAGACACATCAATCATAAAACACAACAAGTGTATAGAGTGGTGTGAAAAAATCATGTAGTCCATGTTTGGGTTTTCTAAATAATGTCCATTAGATAACACCAGTGCTCTGTGTAAATCAAAAATTCCAAACAGTGAAAGTTGCACCCAAACAAGTTGTGAAGTTCCACCACCAATCAGCAGGAATTCCTCCTTACCAGCTAGTCATGATCCCCCATGACAGAGGATCAATGACTGCATAAATCAGGCAGCTCTCTCAAATCAGCACAAACACATTGGTTTCTTGAGACACCAGCTTCCGACAGTCATCAATGAATGCATACAATATGGAAGAGATAACACACACTCCACATAGTGCATTAAACGTTAAAAATATTTATTTTAATTAAAAGTATTTTACTTACAATTATGCAGTATTAGTAAAGCCTTTTTAGGTCTGGTGTGCCGGCCACTGCACATACATCAGACACCCGTCCTTCTGTGAAGCGTTCGAGGTGACGTTGGGCGGAGCGACAGAGATAAAAAAAAATATATTATCTACAGCCCTCAATCCTCTACAGCCTCCGAAAACACATAGGTCAAAGGCTTTTTCTCAGCTTCAGCAGGCAGGGGGCGGTGATCTGAAGTCACACACTGCATGGCATACAGCAGAGAGCTGAGTGTAATCTGAGACCTGATGTCAGGAATCTGCACAGGAGATGACCAGATATAGGTAGCTACACAAGGAAACTAGGATCAAGCAATGTATAATGAAGTAAATGTATTAACGGCAAGCAAAACGAAATGCACACACACCAGCAAATAGCAAACATAAACCCCAAAAAGCTAAGTAACAGAAACCTAACAAACTAAGGGAGGGACACAAGTAACAGGGAATACCAAGGATGCAAGGAAAAGGGAGTAGGGATCAGGGCTGGGTACAGGATGCAAGCTAGGGCAGGAGACACTGGCATTCAGAATCTGGCAGCAATGAAGGCAATCAAAACACTGATGCAAGGTGTTAGTAGAAACAGGCTTAAAGAGGAAGTAAACCCTGATGGGTTTTACTTCCTCTTTGTTCCCTGCAAAGTAAAAGCATAATGAGCTACTATGCATCGCATACTAGCCCATTATGTGCCACTTACCTGCAGAAGAAGCCCACGATGTCACCGCTGTCCCCGCTGTCCCCGCTGTCTAATCTCGTTCATCTTCAACCCCTCTTTTTTCCGGGGCCATGGACTCCGGCTCTGCTATTGGCCAGAGTCGCGTGACGTCACTCCCGCGCAAGCATGCGGGAGCCGACGGTCACGGCAACAAGCACTATAGAAATGGCACAAATCATGTCCTTTCTTCAGTGCTCATGCGCCGATTATGTCGGCACCAGCGTATATGGCGAATATCTCTTAAACCATAGAGGTTTAGGAGATATTTCCAGTACCTACAGGTAAGCCTTATTATAGGTTACCTGTAGGGAAAAGTGGTTGTACAGGGTGTACAACCACTTTAAGTATCCACCCTGCTGAACCTGCTGGCTGCTGGGAGACACCTGCTGGTGGACACCAGGACTGCAGCTTTCCACCCAGGGAAACACAGTGCCACCAGCAGGTGAACCAGGTCCTAACACCTGAGTATGAGGATTGTCTGTTGTCAGCATAACCTGTCAAAAGTGGCTCATGCAGATAACAGAGAGAAGACAGAGCAGACAGAAATCACGCTAGGTGCATTGGACTGACACTAGTACACACTATAGAAGGATATGCTGTGTTCATTTTTCATTTAGAGGTCTACAACAACTGTAACTATTGATCAAAATCCACTTCCCCTTGGGTGGCACATAAAAAAAAGGGTCATCAACTGTAGATTGATTATTCCTATAGGATGAGATTGATTGGAAAATAAATTTATCATTTATCAATGCATTTTAGACACCACTAGAGAGATACAGTCATGCTCGAAATTGTTGGCACCCCAGAAATTTTTCCAGAAAATCAAGTATTTCTCACAGAAAAGTATTGCAGAAACACATGTTTTGCTATACACATGTTTATTCCCTTTGTGTGTATTGGAACAAATCAAAAAAAGGGAGGAAAAAAAGCAAATTGGACATAATGTCACACAAAACTTCAAAAATGGGCTGCTCAAAATTCTTGGCACCCTTTAAAAATTGTGGATAAAGAAGGTTGTTTCAAGCATGTGATGCTCCTTTAAACTCACCTGGGGCAAGTAACAGGTGTGGGAAATATAATAATCACACCTGAAAGCAGATAAAAAGGAGAGAAGTTCACATAGTCTTTGCATTGTGTGTCTGTGTGTGCCACACTAAGCATGGACAACAGAAAGAGGAGAAGAGAACTGTCTGAGGACTTGAGGACCAAAATTGTGGAAAAATATCAACAATCTCAAGGTTACAAGTCCATCTCCAGAGATCTAGATTTGCCTTTGTCCACAGTGCGCAACATTATTAAGAAGTTTGCACCCCATGGCACTGTAGCTAATCTCTCTGGGCGTGGACGGAAGAGAACAATTGATGAAAGGTTGCAACGCAGGATAGTCGGGATGGTGGATAAGCAGCCCCAAACAAGTTCCAAAGAAATTCAAGCTGTCCTGCAGGCTCAGGGAACATCAGTGTCAGCGCAAACTATCCGTCGACATTTAAATGAAATGAAACGCTATGGCAGGATACCCAGGAGGACCCCACTGCTGACAGAGAGACTTAAAAAAGCAAGACTACAGTTTGCCAAAATGTACTTGAGTAAGCCAAAATCCTTCTGGGAAAATGTCTTGTGGACAGAGGAGACCAAGAGAGCTTTTTGGTAAAGCACATCATTCTACTGTTTACCAAAAACAGAATGAGGCCTACAAAGAAAAGAACACGGTAACTACAGTGAAATATGGTGGAGGTTCAATGATGTTTTGGGGTTGTTTTGCTGCCTCTGGCACTGGGTGCCTTGAATGTGTGCAAGGCATCTTGAAATCTGAGGATTACCAAAGGATTTTGGGTCGCACTGTAGAGCCCAGTGTCAGAAAGCTGGGTTTGCGTCTGAAATCTTGGATCTTTCAGCAGGACAATGACCCCAAACATACGTCAAAAAACACCCAGAAATGAATGGCAACAAAGCGATGGAGAGCTCTAAAATGGCCAGCAATGAGTCCAGATCTAAATCCCATTGAACACCTGTGGAGAGATCTTAAAATTGCTGTTGGGAAAAGGCACCCTTCCAATAAGAGAGACCTGGATCAGTTTGCAAAGGAAGAGTGGTCCAAAATTCCGGGTGAGAGGTGTAAGAAGCTTATTGATGGTTATAGGAAGCGACTGATTTCAGTTATTTTTTCCAAAGGGTGTGCAACCAAATATTAAGTTCAGGGTGCCAAGAATTTTGAGCAGCCCATTTTTGAAGTTTTGTGTGACATTATGTCCAATTTTCTTTTTTTGATTTGTTCCAATACACACAAAGGGAATAAACATGTGTATAGCAAAACATGTGTTACTGCAATACTTTTCTGTGAGAAATACTTGATTTTCTGGAAAAATTTCTGGGGTGCCAACAATTTCGAGCATGACTGTATAAGAATCCTTCAGGTGATTCATGTTATTGTTGACGGCACAAATTTGATTTTGCGTATTTGTGTTGGTGTAAGCTCTGCCTAGCAGCACTTTGAACATTTCATACAATAAAACCCACTGATCAGCTGGTGAGCCAATTGTGTTTTTCTGATGCTAGACATACTAGACAAGCCATTTCATGTCTCGCCTACTGTACTCCTTGTAATGTGTATTTTCTCCCCATTGTCCAGCTGTTATTTAGTGCAATCTTTTCTGTAAATACACTTTTACATTTTTCACAATCATACATTATTTCAGAGGCCAGTATTTTCCTGCTAGAGAACATAAAACAAAAATTGCTATATGCCCACTGGCAAATGACCATTGTACTCCATCCAGTTCATGTTTCCAAAAATCAGAGCAGAGAATGAGCTGAAGGCAAGAAAACATTAAACTAATGTGTGTGCAGCAGCTGAGCTGATGAACAATTCAAAGAGGATAGTCGGACAAAATTGCCTACGAAGGAAAAAAAAAAAAAAGATTTTCACCTCTTCCAAATCATTTTGGGGAAACAGCTAGGCCATTGACAGCTTGCAATGAGCAACACATAAAAATATGAGAGCCTCTTTACATGTCAATTAACTTTATTTGTCAGTCCCTCTTTGCAATACATCTGGACAATGATATATTATCCGCCGATTTGATGTGTGTATGTCAGCTTTCTGCGAGTCATCAGACTCAAAAGCAGGCAAAATTAGCAAAATGAAGAGCGTGAAACTTGTAAAACTCAGAGACGTCCTGGCAAGGTACTGCATGTCATTCAAGCTGAACTTCAAGCAGATGAGACATGAATTTAGCTCTTTATTCATTAAGACCGGGCCAAGAAGACTAGCTGAATTTTATTTTTTTTAAAGGCGAGCTGTATTTTTTACTGCTGGAGAGAAAAAGCAGGTCTACTGCCCTAGCAGACAGGTGTGTTATGTGGCAGAGCTGTGAAAATGTCGAAATTGGATGGACAGAAATATAACTTCTTTGGATGGTAAAACAGTTGCCATATACAGTATATAATACTGAAGGTTTTTATGCCAGCAAAGGTTTATAAGACATTGGAATTATTGTACATCAATAGGTTACCAACTCTGGAGTACAGTGACATAAATACCTTTATTAAATATATCTATATATATATATATAGATATATGTAGCGGGTATACACTTTTCTGTGTATTTAAAACTGGCAGAGACACCAGTAATGTGCAGTTCCCTGCAGCCCAGCGGGTGGCGCTGTCGCCTTGGGCTGGGGTTGAACCATTGCTGTGTGCCGTGCTCCCTTTTTGTCCTCCCTCGGCAGCGGTATGGTGGGGCGGGGAACCCGCCGTGCTTGCTGGGAGAGGGTATAAAGGGGCCGGCCATCTTTGTCACGGTGTGGAGCCTGTGGGCGGTGGTTCGTGTCGGTCCTCTAGGCGGCCTAGGCCTAGAGGACGTTCGGAGGTCGTGTTCCATCCCAGGCACCTTTAGCCTGGGGTGAGGTACTCGGATGGAGGTCTGGAGCTCAGTGCCCAACACTGAGTTCTGCGAGGGAAGGAGATCCTAGGAGACCCCGGGAGTGGGTACCCGAATCCGGAGGGCGTAATAGACCGGCGGGAGATACTTGCTTGAAGACCTGGTGCAGCATATTGCCAGTGACAGGTGAGCCTTCCATCGGAGACCGCCTGGAAGGAAATCCCCCCTCGCTCGGAGACCGCAACCCACTTTCTGGAAGGAAAGTGGAGAGTTCATTGTGCCTGGGCCTGCTCGCATCCACACCCCCCCTGTCTGTTCTGTTCATTGAGGGAGTCCAACTGTCTGTGCATTACTCTGTTATCGGAAGAATAAAGGAGTGTTGGACTTTAGTGGTGTGGGGCTCATTTACTGGCAGTCACTGTTCGAGAAAACCAGGAGGAGGTCTCCAGATGCAGAACACTGACCCGAAGGTAAAAGAGGATTGTCTCTCACTGCACATACTCTGCAGGGGGACTTGGCGTAGTGACCCCGCACTCTCTCCTTCAGAGTACCCATAGACAAAAGCCAGAGCAAGAAGAATAGAGAGGAGAGAGTGGAGGCCGCTACACGTGGGGGCTCGGGTCCGGGATGGTGTTCGTGCTACTACGGAGTTTGAACGTGTCTGCCTGGAGGAGTTCCGAGTAGGTCGGCCATATTATTGGCCAAAGTGCATCCCTGCTCGAAGTCGTGGACATGACCCAGTGAAGGGAAAGGCCCGCGCAGAAGAGCGAGGAAAGGGGGGAGCTCAGCCGTGTGAAGGACTACACGAGGGGGCTTCTATTTGCACTACGCCACCAGGCACACCCCCATCGCTTAGTTCGTGGGCGTGACTCAGGAAGAAAAAGCCCGCGAACTGGAGCAAAGGGGAGGAGTCCAATACGTGTGAAGGACTACACGTGGGAAGTTGGCGCAAAACCTTGCAGTGCGTGATGGACCAGCAGCAAGTCACCAAGTTCGGACAAACAGCGTGGGTTCCACTTCATCCTTCCACCACGTCTTTGACTGCTGCTGCTCCGGTGACCGATACAGGGATTCGGCTAAAGCCAAGGGGATGATTCGCCCTGTATTCATGCATGGACGTTGAGGCCCTGGGTGTGATTTGTCCCGGCTGCTCGGGACTGGTGTGTCATCTGAAGCCATTCGGGCGATGCAAAGTCTGTGGGTAGTTCCTATTCGAGGTAGATACAGTCATTAGAGAAGCCAAGAACCATCTACCCCGGCCGTACCACAGGCAGCACCACTCAAGTTGGATGAATCACTGCTTTAACAGCCATCACTGTGCGCACCGCAGCGACCGCGGAGGAGGTCGCGAGTACTCAACGGGAGAAATCCGAGGATGCTGACTCGGTCACCACTGTCTCACAGCGTCCACCGCCGAAGAGAAAGACCGGTATGGTAGCCCCGTCCAGCGGTTGCGGTGGACCATCTCGCCTACCTACGCCCGGTCCGGATGAACCTGGTAAGAAGAGTTCCGGACGTCCTGCCTCTAGAAAAGGAAGAGGTAAGCCAGGCGGAGGGACTTGGTGTGTGGGCAGAGGTGTCGGGGATCCACAACCCTGTGTGTCCATGGGGGGTGATAGTCCCGTTTCCACTACAGGCTACATACCCGCGGAGGAGTGTGACACCTCCGACCTAGAGTCGCTCTCCGATCTGAGAGATGATGTCGCCATAGACGAACTGTTTGCTCAAAAGGGCTGGGACAAAGTACCTCTCGCCTCGTCCTGCAGAACCAGGGACCCACCCATGTCTACAGGGGATAGTACACCCCGGGTGAAGGCACCAGCGCCTGAGGAGGGGTCTCGTCCCCAGCCTACTCTTGCCTTCCCGGTGCCTCCTGCACCTAATGCCGGGGAAAAGAGACTGTTGTTGCGGGCACCTATGCCCAGACCAGATGTAATCAAGGTCCCTCGCCACCCGGACTCAATAGTTTTGCCTGGCGAAGGGGACAAAGCCACTATGCCTCCTCTGGCGAGACTACAATGCCTATTTGGCCAGAAGGTTGCTGCTGAGTATGGATGGGAGTACCCGTACTTGTCCAAGGAGTTATTGTATGAAGTGGAAGTTTGCCGGGAGCGCTGGTACAATGACTTTGTGTGGACCCACCTTCAGGTTCCACACGCCCGCAGGTACCTTGCGTGTTCCCCCAAGGCCTCTCAGCGCTTTAAAGATTGCAAAGCAGAATGGATGCTGGGACGACATATCCACGCGGATAAGGAAGGGGAAGATGTCGAGTACCATCTGGAGACCATGGATCAGCACTTGAAGCCACTTGTCCTGCCGCACCCTCGATTCTATCTATAGGTGAAGAGAGACTACGTTCTTGTTCTTTATGCTGCTGAACTTTCTGGGGTTGTTGTTCTTGTTACCCAGAGGAATGAAGGACTGTTCCTGTTTGTTCTTCAATTCTCCAGCAAGAAATCATGGACTCTGGGGTAGATAGGGCGCAAGAGAAGAAGGAAAGTTCCACGAGTGCAGTTACCGCGATGCTGTCACCAGGTGGCAGTGTTGCGCATCGATATCACTGTTCACACACACACTTTATGAAGGAAAGGATTTCTCTGCGGAGAAGTTTTTTCATTCTCACACGAATACATGTGTCAGGGCTTATGTGTGTTAACTTTCTTTTCCCCTCTGCAGGAGAGCATCCCATCAAGGCCACTGAGTATGGGGTGGGTCTTAGTCAGGATGGGTGGGGAAAAGTGTAATGTGAAAATGTGATTTCAAGGTTGTTGTTAAGTGTTGTTGTTTCCCTTTCCCTCCCTTTTCATGTGAGGCTCAGGCACAACTGCTCTAGCTAGTTTTAGTTTTCTAAAGTTTTTGGATTTTTTTAAATTTTCAGTCGGCTTCTGGATTGGACTATGTCAGCCCTTGAGGGCATGGTTTATTCCAGACACTGGGGACCAGTGTCAAATCACCAGGGGGAGAGTGTAGCGGGTATACACTTTTCTGTGTATTTAAAACTGGCAGAGACACCAGTGATGTGCAGTTCCCTGCAGCCCAGCAGGTGGCGCTGTCGCCTTGGGCTGGGGTTGAACCATTGCTGTGTGCCGTGCTCCCTTTTTGTCCTCCCTCGGCAGAGGTATGGTGGGGCGGGGAACCCGCCGTGCTTGCTGGGAGAGGGTATAATGGGGCGGGCCATCTTTGTCATGGTGTGGAGTCCCGGGCACCTTCAGCCTGTGGGCGGTGGTTCGTGTCAGTCCTCTAGGCGGCCTAGGCCTAGAGGACGTTCAGAGGTCGTGTTCCATCCCAGGCACCTTTAGCCTGGGGTGAGGTACTCGGATGGAGGTCTGGAGCTCAGTGCCCAACACTGAGTTCCGCGAGGGAAGGAGATCCTAGGGGACCCCGGGAGTGGGTACCCGAATCTGGAGGGCGTAATGGACCGGTGGGAGATACTTGCTTGAAGACCTGGTGCAGCATATTGCCAGTGACAGGTGAGCCTTCCATCGGAGACCACCTGGAAGGAAATCCCCCCTCGCTCGGAGACCGCAACCCACTTTCAGGAAGGAAAGTGGAGAGTTCATTGTGCCTGGGCCTGCTCGCATCCACACCCCCCCTGTCTGTTCTGTTCGTTGAGGGAGTCCAACTGTCTGTGCATTACTCTGTTATCTGAAGAATAAAGGAGTTTTGGACTTTAGTGGTGTGGGGCTCATTTACTGGCAGACACTGTTCGAGAAAACCAGGATGAGTTCTCCAGATGCAGAACACCGACTCGAAGGTAAAAGAGGATTGTCTCTCACTGCACATACTCTGCAGGGGGACTTGGCGTGGTGACCCCGCACTCTCTCTTTCAGAGTACCCCTAGACAAAAGCCAGAGCAAGAAGAATAGAGAGGAGAGAGTGGAGGCCGCTACACATACATATATATATATATATGTAGCGACCTCACCCCTCTCACCCCTTCTCAGTCACGGCTTGTCTGTCTCGTCTAGGGGTTAACACTGGGGTGAGGGATGAGATACACCACGGCCCATGTCCTCCAATGTGTAGAGGTGAAGGCCAGAACTATCGGGTTTTGTGTATGTGTCCCAGAGTCCAATCCTCTCCTCGGATTGACTCCCCTTTGCTCCTAGTAACCAGAGTTCCACACACCGAAAGGGTCCAACTCGTATTTATTCTTCTCAATAAATAGTCATACAGCACAGACAGGTTGAGACCCATATACCACTTCAGTATTTGTGGGGAGTAGGCCAAGGCACAATTCTTCTAGATAGAGCTAACCACTGTAGTGTCACCAGTGGCGAATAGTCATTTCCACTGACTATATTGAACAGAACATGAATTATCTTCGCTATCGTAGCCCCTATCAGGGGAAGGACATCAGTCCAAGACAGTTACCAGAGGCCTCTCCGTCACCAGCAATGCTGCGCTAGACTCTCCGGAGAAGTTCCGCTCACTGGCCTCCTCGTCTCAGACACGGGCACCCAAGGAATTAGGGCCCCCTCGGATTCCTCCATCCTCGCGGAACTCAGTCGAAGGCACTGAGCTCCAGGCCTCCGCCATAGTACCTCACCCCAGGCTAAAGGTGCCTGAGATGGACTTAATCTCCCGCTCCGGCCAGGTCAAGGGCACCTGGGCCCGGAACTCAGGAATGCCAGCACCCAAGCTGAAGGTGCCTGGGTGCAGCTGCGTCCTCCGACTCTGAACCCCAAGGTCTGGGCGTCCGCCCCTTTTATCTCCCCTCCCTTTGCGTCACAGCGGGTTCCCCGCCCCGCTGTACCAGCGCCAGGAAAGGACAAAAAGGGAAGCAGTCTTGCAGTGAGTGTTCAACTCCAGCCAGGGCAACAGCGCCACCTGCAGGCCGCAGGGAACCTCACACCACCAAAGTCCTCCAAGAACCATAAAAGGATCCCAGATTCCCTGACAATCAATGCATCTGGGTTACACTACCACCCAGATGCCTCCCCTAAAATCAAACACCCGCTATATATATATATATATATATATATATATATATATATATATATGTATATTAACCTGTGCTACATACACTTTAAATGAAAGCAACATATAACATTAACCCACAAATCATTGCACCAATATAGTGAAGAAATATATATGAGGGTTCTTCAAAAAGTTTCTGCACTTTTTTTTAACTCTTGTTAACATAAAAAAGCGTCAAAACCTTCTGAAGACCCCTCATATAAACAATTACAGTTTGTGGCAATTCTTTCACCTCTGTGCTCCATACCGTTAATTATAAAAAAAAAAGGGCCACCGGATTTTCATGACCCCTACAAGGCCCACCAGATCTTCATGACCCCTACAAGGCCCACCAGATTATCGTGACCCTACAAGGCCCACCAGATTTTCATGGACCCTACAAGGTCCACCAGACCTTCATGACTCCTTCAAGGCCCACCAGATCTTCATGACCCCTTTTTCCTAAGTTGGTCATGAAACGCTTTATGCAGGTAAGTATGGCAGCATCTAGACTACTCCTTTTCCCACCAAAGCTCTCACTCCACGCTATGCTCTCACAGATAAGTGGGGAAAAAAAGATGAATCAGCTGCTAACCTTTCTCCTCTGGTTATAGCACCAATTAGCCCTTTCTTCCTCTGCTTACCACTTTCATAGTGTGATAGTGTAAAACAGAAGCTCATTTATTGAAAGTATTATACTTGCAATGAGCAATAAAAAAAATTAAAAATCCCAGTGGGTCTGGGTGTTCCTAATGTCTGACGTCACTTGACATGTTTCAATGTGAATAGGTCTTTCACGCTACTGTGAGTAAATACCGTATATACTTGAGTATAAGCCGACCCAAATATAAGCCGAGGCACCTAATTTTACCACAAAAAATTTGAAAACTTATTGACTCGAGTATAAGCCTAGGGTGTCCATCTGCATGCCTCACTGTGCCTCACTGTGTCCATGTGCATGCCTCACTGTGCCCATGCCTCACTGTGCCCATGCCTCACTGTATCCATGACTAGACTGACGTTTAACATGGGAGTCTATTACACAATTATAGAGGAGAAATTGGGCTACATGTGTGCCAAGTTCCAGGTCCAGGGGACCTACGCCCGGCCAGTACTGGGTCCCCAAAGTCACTGGAGAAATTACTGTTTAACATGGGAGTCTATGGAAGGGGTGCCCGGGTTTGAAAAACCGGTGCTCCCCGGCCGTAGGTCCTCCAGACAAATAACTTAGCACACTTGTAGAGGAAGAGTGGGGCTACATGAATGCCAAGTTTGGGATCCAGGGAACCTACGGCCGGCCGGTACCGGGTCCCCAAATCCGGGAGATCAGGCGCAAAAAGGTGACTCGAGTATAAGCCGAGGGGGGCATTTTCAGCACAAAAAAATGTGCTGAAAAACTCAGCTTATACTCGAGTATATACAGTAAGTGAATGTGTAGACTACAGAAAAAAGAAGGTATATACTTAAGAGCTGCAAAATCTAACAGTGTTCACTATACACAAAAATAGAAAGAATATATAAAGAGTGATCTTGTGCATAAAAGTGATACCACTTTGTACACTGAAACGCCCTTTAAAGGGAATAATTGTGAAACTTCAAAGTAATGAAGGGAAACAACTGTTCTGGGAGACCAGTCTTTGGACATCAAGCACCATTTCATTTATTTTGGATATAGCCATTGGGATACATTTATTCCACGCAGATTACTATCTGTTATACAGAAAAATCCTAGATCCATCTGTAGCGGGGGTTCCAAATTTAGGGACTGCTATGCCAAATTTAAGGGTGATTCGAGTGGTAGTTTGCTTGAATCTTTTCAATTTGTTGGACTCTGCCTTGCTGTTGTTTCACCTGGTGTGCAGTTCCCCTAAGAAGTAGGGTGGCGTGGGCGCTTCACATGGGGGCTCGTAGTCCGGGATTTTTGTGGTACATGCCTCGGGAAAAGTTAGACTTTTTTCCCCTGTGAAAGCTCCGTGGAGGTCGGCCATGTTTGTGTGAAATTCAACCTGCGCCACAAGTAAGAGAAAGGAAGATTCAGCCCTAGCAATTTTTGGCTGCGTAGTTCGTGGGCGTGTCAAGTCTGGAAAAGCCTGCGAAAGTAAGTGCAGCGAAGGAAAAATAAAGGGGGAGAGCCCTGCTGAGTGTGAGCTCCTCGTGGTGCATTTGGCGCCAAAGAGGGACATTATCTATTGGACTCTTGACGAAGCGACATGTCCGCTCCTTCTTGGAGACCTGCTTCACCGGGATCTTGTGCTCTATTGCCCGGTCCAACCCTGGATGTGACCCCTATTGCTGCCTCTTTGACTGACACGGGAATCAGGCTGAAGCCCAGAGGCCGTTTCACCCTTTATGCATGCAGAGATGCAGAGGCCTTGGGCATGATCTGTGGAAAGTGTCAGGGACTGATCGTACATCTTCGGCCTTTCGGGAGATGTACCCGCTGTGAGGAATTCCTGTTCGAGGTAGAGCAGCCAACAGAGAAGCCAAAAGTCTACCGAGTGAATTGGATCTCAGGTGCTGTTACTTCTGAGGGGGAGGTGTGTGCTATCACCGCCATTCCCAAGCACAGTCCCGCAGAGGTGGAAGTAAAGACTGAAGCTCCGGCCATTGAAGAATTTGAGGCGGAGAACCCAGCAGATGCTGCACCAGTCTCAACGGAGCCCTTCTTTCTGCCTGCTAAAAGGAAGGTAGGACTCGTAAAAGCTTCCCGCAGCCGCGGTGGAGGCCCACCCCAGCGCCCGCCTGACTCGGATCGTCCAGCCGGAGTTTTCATGACGGTTAGAGGTCGAGGTCGGCCGGGGAAAGGAACCAAGGTCAGTGTCAATTCTATTAGGGACGCTTGGGTGCCTGACCCAAAGGAACTGTTAAAATATGATCCTGTGTCCACTAGAGTGTGCCTGCTAGCGGGGATGTGGGACTCTTCGGACGTAGATTCTTCCTCAGATATGGGCGATAACGCAGAGATCGATGAACTGTTTGTCACTAAGGGATGGGACAAGATTTCGCTGACTTCTCCCCATAGTGTAAAGGGATCGCCCATGGACTCAGGGGATACTACACCCCAGGTGGAACCCTCTGTTTGTGCTAGAGAAATTGTACCCGTGCCTGCTCTGCACGCTCCGGTGTCTTCTGTGCCTGCTGCATCGGAGGCCCATTCACCGTTAAGGCCTCCTATGCCACAGTTGGAGCCTATATGCCCCAGGAGATCTCCGGATGCTATCGTCCTGCCAGGAGCTGGAGATCGGGCGACCATGCTGCCTTTGGCTCGACTACAGCAGCTGTTGAGCCAGAAGGTTGCCGCGGACTATGGATGGGAATATCCATATGTCCCAAAGGACTTATTGTTTGAAATCGAGGCCTCTCGGGAGCGATGGTATAGTGACTTTGTATGGGATCGCTTAGAGGTGAAGAAGGGAAACAGATACCTTTCATGTTACGCCATAATGGCTGGAAGATACAAGGGCTGCCGAAAAGATTGGACTCTTGGTCGCCACATACACACGGATCGGGTCGTGATCTGCAGTAAGGACAAGGATTATGTGACCCATTCGATTGAGACTTTGGACAAGGACTGGAAGTCTCTGACTCTACCTGACCCACGTTTTTACCTTTAAAGTGGGACTTGTGTTTTTTTTTTGTTGCTGCTTTAGAGACAATGCCTTGAACTGCTGTGCTGACTCTACTCCCAGAGATTATTTTACTTTTTCAAGGACTGTTGTTGCTGTAGAGCTAGTCAGGGCCAAGCTGGAAGCCGCCGAGATCAACAAGAGGATCCTTGTGTGGTAGTGCGTTAGAACGCACTTAGGCTAAAGAGAGTCACATGTGTGTGCTGCCACTAGGTGGTAGTGTTCTGCAAAACTTTTAAAAGGCACTTACATGGTATTGCTATAAGAAAAATATACACTAGGCTTAGTGTGTCTTTAGATGAAACAAATTATCTCTTCTAGGGGAGGTGGTTTGATTCATGTACATACAGTAGAAAAAGAATGTTATTTATTTGTGTGATACAGTAAACCCCCGTTATATCGCGGTTCAGTTTTCGCGGTCCCGGTATATTGCGTTTTTTTCTGTAAGACCTATTAACATTATTTTATTGATTAAATCCTTGTTAATTAAATATTTTTGTGTTTTCCATTGCTCTTGCTATGTCTCCCAGTATCTTTTATGTGTTTAAATGTGTTTCTATTGTTTTAAAAGTGTGTTTAAAGACCTTAAAGTGCTTTTAAAGTACAGTGAACGTTATAAAAACATGCCTAGTGTGTATTTAAATAGGGTATTTCTATTTCGCGGATTTTCACTTATTGCGGGTGGGTCTGGAAACGTAACCCCCGCGATGGAGGGGGGTTTACTGTATGTGTTTTTCTTTCCCATGCAGGAGACCATCAAGCAACTCAACGGAGATTGGGTGGGATTTAGTTGCGATAGGATGGAGGGAGGGAATGTTATTTTGTGAAAAATGTTCCTGTCTCTTTTCTTTACTGAAATTAATTTCTTTAATTCAGGCACTCTGGTATTTTTTATTTTTTTCGAATTTTTGTACATAGTTCTGAAGGTAAGTTTGCGCCTGCTCAGGCTTGAGCATGCAAATTTGTCTCCAGACACTGGGGACAGTGTCTCTTTAAGATGGGGGAGTGTGTAGCGGGGGTTCCAAATTTAGGGACTGCTATGCCAAATTTAAGGGTGATTTGAGTGGTAGTTGGCTCGAATCTTTTCAATTTGTTGGACTCTGCCTTGCTGTTGTTTCACCTGGTGTGCAGTTCCCCTAAGAAGTAGGGTGGCGTGGGCTCTTCACATCTATCTATTCCATTTTACTTGGACTATCTGTTCATTTACTTGGAAAGACTTTTTCAACATTTCGAAGCTGTGGGACATTATGTATTGATCGTTTTACACATGCATTTTGTTTTTGTTTTCTTTCATTATTTTGAAGTTTCACAATTATTCCCTTTAAAGGGCATTTCAGTCTACAAAGTGGTATCACTTTTAAGCGCGAGATCACTCTTTATATATACTTGACATGTTTCGTGATCAAAGACTTCCTCAGCAGAGAACGTATTTAGTGAAGACTTATAAGGGGTTTCTGTGAACAGCAATGGGAGGCAGTTGTTCACATGTATTTGAACATGCATCAGTTACCTGAAAATAAATGGCCATGGATGCGGACCAGCGGTTGATCATCTGTAGGCAATAGTGTCATGTTCAACGACATGCAAATGCTGTCAGCCTCCCATTGCTTTGAATGGGGCTTTCCATCCACAGTTGTTCACAAGAAACCCTGCTGAGTCTCCTACGGAAAATCCTAGAATGCCTCATACACAAGTGTGAAGGAGGCCTAAGGTAAAACAATTCAGATTTGTATATTTAGCTATAGCTACATTTTAAACCTGCCTGCCGTGTGCAAAAAAATAGCACCGAAAAGCAAAAAGCTATGAAGAATTCCGAAATGGCTATTTTAGACACACAAGGTATAACTGCACTATACCGTAGTAAGAAAAAATATAAATGAACACTTAATCTATTATAACCTAAATATAGACTCTAAGGCTAGATAATTAAATTTCTGGGCTAAGAAGATCCAGTCTAAATGCACTGCAGTGTTCTCTGCAATGTACAGTACATCTCAATAACTGGGGAGATATAGATAAGGAATGGCAGCTGTTCCCATCCAAAATTGGCATTAGAGCTTCTCGACTGACACAGATTCATTAGTCAAGTCGAAGGATCTAATGATGTCTGGGGATAGGTGCAAGCATCCAGGCTCAGGAAGATCTGCTGAATTTCTGAATATTTAAGCATCTATATATTCAACAGCTAACATGACAGATCAAATGGGGGAAGGGCACATTAGCAGTATGATTAGTCCTTTTCTGGATTTCTGATCTAATTACTGTATCAAAGATTGATATTTTATGAACAGTGAAAGGCTGGTGACAGAGACTTTTGGTCATCTTACAGGAGATAGGATTGGATTTCTTCTTAAAGGGGACTTTGCAAGGACAAAATGAAATTTTAGTTGTTATCTACATTGCTCTCCCAGCTCTGTATGAAAACTGATACGTATGAAAACATTACCTGCGTGATATCTTGAGTTGGAAAGGACGATCCTGCCCTATAATATAATGCTGATCTCACCTCCCTCAGAATGTTAAATTCAGGAGGTGCGTAAAAACAGCTGTGTTTTAATTACTGCCCCACAACTGCCCCCTCTTAAGCTGCGAAGGCAGCCAAGTGGGGGATTACAAATGCCAAGGCCAAGAAGCAAAGTAATCCCCTTCATTGCATTTGATGGGCAGCACTGCTACTATGCATGACCCATTCAAGGACATGGAGCCACACCACTACTACCCTGCAACCATATGTAATGCATGCAGTTGCATAGTGGTGGTGCTGAATTTACAGAATTTAATCACTTAACGACCGCCCCATGTACATATACGTCGGCAGAATGGCACGGACAGGCACAATCACGTACCTGTACGTGACTGCCTTCGTGCGGGTGGGGGGTCCGATTGGACCCCCCCCGCCCGGTACATGCAGTGGTCGGTTAAGCTGTAGGAGCGATCCGGGGATGAGTGGGCGGCCATTGGTTTCTGGCCACCCCCTCGCGATCGCTCACGGCGAATGAAATGCTTCCCCTGCCTGTGTAATGCATACACAGGCAGGAGGAAGTGATGTCATCTCTCCTCGTGGCAGTGTTTTTGACGGGAGCTCGAGGAGAGAAGACATCAGGTTAGTACACAAACACCACACTGACATGTAGGTACATATAGGCACACTTTTCACCCCCCAGTCACCCCCAGATCACCCCCCAGGTCACCCCCTGCACCCCCAGTCACAGTGTCACTGCAGTGATAATTTATTTACTGATCACTGCAATCAGTGTTATTTGTGACTGTAAAAAGTGTCAGGGCAGTTAGGTTTAGGCCCCTTTAGGTCCAGGGTAGCCCCCTAACCCCCCCTAATAAAGGTTTAACCCCTCGATCGCCCCACAGGTAACCCTTTCACCCCCTATCACCAGTGTCACTAAGCAATAGTTTTTCTGATCGCTGTATTAGTGTCACTGGTGCCGCTAGGTAGCCAGTTATTATTTTTCGTTCGTCGCCAGGTTTTTATAGCGTCAGGTACCCCCATATATTATCTAATAAAGGTTTTAACCCCCTGATTGCCCCTAGAGTTAACCTTCACCAGTGATCACCGTATAAGTGTCACTGGTGACACTGGTTAGCCAGTTAGTTATTTAGGTTCCCCGTCAGGTTGTTATATAGTGTCAGGTACCCCATATATTACCTAATAAAGGTTTTAACCCCCTGATTGCCCCTAGTTAACCCTTTCACCAGTGATAACCGTATAAGTGTTACGGTGACGCTGGTTAGTTTGTTTGCTTTTTATAGTGTCAGGGCACCCGCCGTATATAACCCAATAAAGGTTTAACCCCCTGATCACCCGGCGGGTGATATCAATTAGGTTTTAGCATCAGAGAGGGTCTGCGTTGCCCCAGGCAGCGTCAGGTTAGTGCCAGTAACGCTAACACCCACACGCAAAGCATACACCTCCCTTAGTGGTATAGTATCTGAACAGATCAATATCTGATCTGATCAGATCTATACTAGCATCCCCAGCAGTTTAGGGTTCCCAAAAACGCAGTGTTAGTGGGATCAGCCCAGATTCCTGCTAGCACCTGCGTTTTGCCCCTCCGTCCAGCTCAGCCCACCCAAGTGCAGTATCAATCGATCACTGTCACTTACAAAACACAACACACATAATTGCAGTGTTCGCAGAGACAGGCCTGATCCCTGCGACCCCAGTGCTGTAGGAGGTGATTTCACCACCACAGTTAAAAAAAAGAGCATATATGCTGAAGCATGGGGGCAGCAGGGGCGGAGGAGCGATTTTGCTCCTAATGCCACGTACATATGGTCAAAATTCCGACAGAGGCTTGCCCATGGAAAAGTCCGACCGTGTGCACGCGGCATAACTTTTGCGGGAGGATGCCCCCATGCTTCGGCATATATAAATGGTGCATGTATGCCCATCATTAGAAGTGGGTGGATGAAGGGAGGTATTCTAATAGTGGGCATACCCACCGATCAATCTCTTTTTTTCGTTCAGCCAACAGGCTGCATGAAAAAAAAGATTACAATACATGTCCAACAAGAACCAGCAACTTACTGGTATGTTGCTGGACTTTGAATGGTTATACCAGAATGATGCCTGCGGGTTTAGGTATCATCTTGGTATCATTCTTTTTCTTTTCCAGCGGCCGGATTTCATGTAAAAGCAATCCTAGCGGCTAATTAGCCTCTGGACTGCTTTTACAAGCAGTGGGAGGGAATGTCCCCCCCCCCCCCGGATATAAAAAGCGTCATTGGGGAATTGGGAAAGCATTTTATCACACCGATCTTGGTGTGGTCAGATGCTTTGAGGGCAGAGGAAAGATCTAGGGTCTTATAGACCCCAGTTTTTTCACAAAAAGAGTAACTGTCACTACATATTGCTATCATAGTGGATATTTACATTCCCTGAGATAACAATAAAAATGATAAAAAAAAGAAAAAATGTAAGGAACAGTTTAAAAATAAAATAAAAAAGCAAAATAAATAATAATAAAAAAAAAGCACCCCTGTCCCGCCCTGCTCTTGCGCAAAGGCGAACGCAAGCGTCGGTCTGGCGTCATATGTAAACATCATTTGACAATGCATGTGAGGTATCACCACAAAGTTCAGATCGAGGGCAGTAATTTTAGCAGTACTCGGTCTAAGATCATCTTTTTTATTTCATCAAACATTTGGGCAATATAGGGTGTTTTAGTGCATTAAAATTAAAAAAAGTGTATTTTTTCCCCAAAAAATGCTTTTGAAAAATTGCTGCGCAAATACTGTGTGAAAAAAAAATGCAACACCGACAATTTTAATCTGTAGGGCCTTTGCTTTAAAAAAATATATAATGTTTGGGGGTTCAACCTAATTTTCTTTCCAAAAAAAAAAAAAATGTTTTTCATGTAAACAAAAAGTGTCAGAAGGGCTTTGTACAACTTCAAGTGGTTAGAAGAGTGGATGATGTGTGACATAAGCTTCCTAATGTTGTGCATAAAATGCCAGGCAAGTTCAAAACCCCCCCAAATAACCCCATTTTGGAAAGTAGACACCCCAAGCTATTTGCTGAGAGGCATGTTGAGTCCATGGAATATTTTATATGTTGACACAAGTTGCGGGAAAAAGACAATTTTCTAATCACTAAATCACTAAATGATATATTGCTCAAACATGCCATGGGCATATGTGGAATTACACCCCAAAATACATTCTGTTGCTTCTCCTGAGTACGGGGATACCACATGTGTGAGACTTTTTGGGAGCCTAGCCACGTACGGGACCCCAAAACCCAAGCACCGCCTTCAGGCTTTCTAAGGGTGTAAATTTTTGATTTCACTCCTCACTGCCTATCACAGTTTCGGAGGCCAGGGAATGCTCAGATGGCACAACCCCCCCCCCCCAAATGACCCCATTTTGAAAAGTAGACACCCCAAGCTATTTGATGAGAGGTATGGTGAGTATTTTGCAGATTTCGCTTTTTGACACAAAGTTTTGAAAATTGAAAAAAGAAAAAAAAAATGTCTTTCTTCATTTTCAAAAACAAATGAGAGCTGTAAAATACTCACCATGCCTCTCAGCAAAGAGCTTGCGGTGTCTGCTTTCCAAAATGGGGTCATTTGGGGGGGTTTTGTGCTATTTTGGCATTTTATGGCCTTCGAAACTGTGATAGGTAGTGAGGAGTGAAATCAAAAATTTGCGCCCTTAAAAATCCTGAAGGCGGTGCTTGGTTTTCCGGGTCCCATACGCGGCTAGGCTCCCAAAAAGTCCCACACATTTGGTATTCCCGTACTCAGGAGAAGCAGCAAAATGTATTTTGGGGTGCAATTCCACATATGCCCATGGCATGTGTGAGCAATATATCATTTAGTGACAACTTTTTGTAATTTTTTTATTTTTTTTGTCATTATTCAATCACTTGGGACAAAAAAAAATATTCAATGGGCTCAAGATGCCTCTCAGAAATTTCCTTGGGGTGTCTACTTTCCAAAATGGGGTCATTTGGGGGGGTTTGTACTGCTCTGCCATTTTAGCACCTCAAGAAATGAGATAGGCAGTCATAAATTAAAAGCTGTGTAAATTCCAGAAAATGTACCCTAGATTGTAGACGCTATAACTTTTGCGCAAACTAATAAATTTATACTTATTGACATTTTTTTTACTAAAGACATGTGGCTGAATACATTTTGGCCTAAATGTATGACTAAAATTGAGTTTATTCGATTTTTCTTATAAATAAAAAGTAGAATTTTTTTTCGGTCTTTTTCTGTTTATATCGCAAAAAATAAAAATCACAGAGGCAATCAAATACCATTAAAATAAATCTCTATTTGTGGGAAGAAAAGGGCGCAAATTTAGTTTGGGTACAACATTGCATGTCCGCTCGATTTCCAGTTAAAGCAGCGCAGTGCCAAATTTTAAAAACACCTCTGGTCTTTAAAGCGGAGCTCCACCCTAAAGTGGAACTTTCGCTCATCGGAACCCACCCCCCCCTCCGGTGTCACAATTGACACCTTTCAGGGGGGAGGGGGTGAAGATTCCTGTCTAAGACAGGTATTTGCACCCATTTCCGGGAGTCATCTCTGCGAGAAATCTGCGGGAAGTACGTCACTTCCCGCAGAATACCCGTTGTGTTCTGGGAGACACTCGGCTCCCAGAACACACGGGGACCAGTCAGAACGGCGCAGCGCGAGTCGCGCATGCGCCGTAGGGAACCAGGGAGTGAAGCCGTAAGGCTTCTCTCCCTGGTTCCCTCACCGAGGATGGCGGTGGGGGCAGCAGAGTGACGAGCGATTGCTCGTCCTCTGCTGCGGACGTCGCTGGACTCCAGGACAGAGAAGTGTCCTAATATTAAAAGTCAGCAGCTGCAGTATTTTTAGGTGCTGGCTTTTAATATATTTTTTTCTATGGAGCTCCGCTTTAAGCTGCGTATTGGTCCAGGGCTTAAGTGGTTAAACAGGCTATGGTGGATTACTTTTCAGAGGGGCAGTAAGCATTGCCGTTAGTGAACCTTGCTTATGTAGCACCCTGTAGTGTGTGTTACTAGTAGTGAGAGTAGGTAAACTATACTCTGACTCATGTTACCTGGTGAGTCTGTGATTGGGTCAGGGTTACAAGAGTTCAGGGCTAGATGACTCATCCTGGCAGCTCTCTGGTGCCTGCCCCCTGTTTCTAGAATGTTGGAGAATATTCTAGAATACAATGGATTGAGGCTAGGAGGGGCTGCCTTGAATATTTATGGGCCCTCAGCTAATCCCCAGGAGTGGGCCTGGCAGGGGACTGGGAAACCCATAAATAGACATGGGCCATGCCAGCAGGGGAGTCAAGTGGAAGACGGAGAAGCAGTGCTGAGGAGAGGCTGTTGGTGGCCCTTGAGGGACCCTTGCCGGGAGGGGTTTTACCTCGGGCTGGAGCTCAGGAGGCTTGACTGGAAGGATCCCACCACAGAAGGCATTTAGAGGGATTCAAGACAGAAGGCATCAGAGAGAGCAAGATGAGACAGTGAGCAGATCAGCAGATCCAGGGACAAGACAAGAGTAGAGACTGTCAGTGGTAACAATGCTCTTTTGAAGACCCCGGTGTGCCAGGTCTTCATTCACCTTGCTCTGGGGAGTCTCCATGTGTGTGTGCTGGTCGGGAGGACTGGGGGAAGCAAGCAGCCAGGTGGACAGGTATTTTCTGCAGTGGTATAACTGGGCTCAGTGTCTACAGGGAAGCAGAAGGAGATGCTGTTCACTCCACATGTGCTACTTTATCTAAAAAGGGACGGGAAGTTCCTAGGCTTTAATGGGCTGTTGCTCAATTAACAAAGAGACTGTTGTGCAGGAGGAAAGAAGAAGAGGATTATTTGTAAATAGGGAGGGAGGAAGTTGTCCCTTGTTCTGTGTTATAGACATTTTCAAGTTGGGAATCCCACAATTCCTTACCCCATCCAAGTTATCATCCCCTAATAAAACAACAACAAAAACAAGCCAGACTGATTTTTTGTGTTTGAGAGAATGAAGGAAATGTTATGTGACTGGCTATGCAGCAGTGCGGACCGGGATATCTGCGACCCTTATGGGGGTAGTACTACACTTAAAAATGGACCTGAGTTCAAAAAGTGAAGATTTGCCGTTTTGTACAGTAGGTAACACCTAGAAATGTTAATTGTGCCAAAACAGTTTAAGGACAAGATTATCCTAGGGTGAAGATTCCAAACTGTGCCCACCATCTTGGTTTATAAAGATCATACAAGTCAGTGGGGGAGATTTACTAAAACTGGAGCATGCAAAATAGGGTGCAGCTCTGATTGCAATCAATCAGCTTCCAGGTATTTTTTGTCAAAGCTTAAGAGCCGGTTCACACCAGGGCGGCACGACTTTGGGGGCGACTCGGCAAGGCGATCTCAAGACGACTTGAGAGGCGATTTGCAAATTGACTTCTGTATTGAAGTCAATGCAAGTCGCCCCGAGTCGCCCCCAAAGTCGTACAAGAACCTTTTTCTAAGTCGGAGCGACTTGAGTCGCTCCTATTAGAACGGTTCTATTGAACAGTGTGGGACGCGACTTGTCAAGCGGCTGAGTCGCCTGACGAGTCGCCCTGGTGTGAACCGGCTCTAACTGAACAGCTAAAGTTAGAAGCTGATTGGCTACCATGAACAGCTGCACCAGATTCTGAGTGCTCTAGTTTTAGTAACCCCCCAATTTGTTCTGCATCTAATAGTTCATATTTTTAGGTATACATAAATAAAAATATACAAAAAGGTGTAGCGCTGAATAAGCAAAACTGTGTATGGCTATACAGTGAAAAAAATATAAGAAAAAGTATCAAAAACATTAGTGAATACTACAAATAAACAATTTAAAGTTCATGTGTGTCAGTGAAAAATATATGAAATCTTCTCCTCTATTTAAAGATGATAAGAGTTCAGGTATCCGATGAAAATCATAGGCAAAATGCTCCAACACTTAGTAAAGATCCCGCCACCAAGGTGAAGAATGAAGGCTTACCAGACAGCCTGCGACCACCCTTCTCAGGGGGGTCAAAACAGGCTCAGTAGAGTGATGTTTTACTCCATGGAAGGCAGGATGATTCTGCAGGAACGCTTCATCCACAATGGGAGAGTCTCCAGAGACGTTGATTGAACACCTGGCCAGAACTGGGAGTAGACACACTCTTGGCAGATCAGAGTGGATGTTCCTCAGTAAGTAGAATAAAATCCAAAAGAGAAAGAAAAACTTTCCATAGTGTAGCGTTCATCCATAAAAAAGGGGTTTATTTTCACAAAGTATGCGATACAGAACCTCAAAGTAACAAGTCCTGAGATATTAAAATGCTGGTTAAAAAACTCCTTGCAAGGAATAAAAAGCTCTGTATTCTGTCAATCAAACGACCGTTCGCGCGTGCGCAATGCCTGCACGTGTCGCCCTACGTCGTTTAGTCAAATCTGACGTCATCAGGGGCACGCCCACGCAAGTGCGCACGCGCTATTTATAGCCAAAGGGCCCGCAAAGGGTTCTCTCATTGGTTCAGATTGTAGTATTCACTCATGTTTTTGATACTTTTTCTTATATTTTTTTCACTGTATAGCCATACACAGTTTTGCTCATCCACCTTTTTGTATATTTATATTTGTTGTACCTTATATCAAGGTTTTTTTTTGGTGTTTAGCAGCAGGTTTTCCTTTAGGGATTTATTCATTTATTGCACTTTAATAATTTGCACCTAGCGCAAATTTTTCTTTTATAACTACATACATAAATGCCTTAAAGGAAACGTCTTATTGAAACTGGAAGATTCAATAATGGTGGATTTTTGCTTGCCAACTTCCGCAGATTTTGACTTTTATGAGAAACTTCTATTGAAACTACACTGCAATAAAAATCTTACAGAGGCTCTAACCATTCACCACTCTCAATGGAAAAAAATTGTTACACATAAACTTTAAAACACTTTGGAATGATATACAGTAGGTTGTTAAAACGTATGTTACCCCTAAAATTATTATTATTGTGTCTAGTAGGGTATGTTGGTGTCACAAAAGAGTAGTAGCTAGGGATGAGTTTCGAGTTCGAGTCGAACTCATGAACTCTCGAACATTACCTGTTTGCACGTTCGCCGAACAGAGAACAATTTGTGGTGTTCGCGGCAAATTCGAAAAGCCGCGGAACACCCTGTAAATGTCTATGGGAGAAATCTAAAGTGCTAATTTTAAAGGCTTATATGCAAGTTATTGTCATAAAAAGTGTTTGGAGACCCGGGTCCTGCCCCAGGAGACATGTATCAATGCATAAAAAAGTTTTAAAAACTGCCGTTTTTTCGGGAGCAGTGATTTTAATAATGCTTAAAGTGATACAATAAAAGTGAAATGTTCCTTTAAATTTTGTACCTGGGGGGGGGGGTGTATAGTATGCCTGTAAATCAGCGCTTGTTTCCCGTGCTTAGAACTGTCCCTGCACAAAGTGTCATTTCTGAAGGAAAAAAAGTCATTATTTAAAAGCACTCACGGCTATAATGAATTGTCGGCTCCCGGCAAGACAGAGAAAAGTCATTGATAAAAAAAAATTAAAAAAAATGCATGGGGTCCCCCCAAATTCCATTACCAGGCCCTTCAGGTCTGGTATGGATATTAAGGGGAACCCTGCGTCAAATTTAAAAAAAAAACTGACGTGGGGTTCCCCCCAAATATCCATACCAGACCCTTCAGGTCTGGTATGGATTTTAAGGGGAACTCCAAGCCAAATAAAAAAAAATGGCGTGGAGTTTCCCCCCAAAAATCCATACCAGACCCTTTATCCGAGCACGCAACCTGGCAGGCCGCAGGAAAAGAGGGGGGACAAGAGAGCGCCCCCCCTCCTTAACCGTACCAGGCCACATGCCCTCAACATGGGGAGGATGCTTTGGGGGTCCATGACCGCTCAAAGCACCATGTCCCCATGTTGATGGGGACAAGGGCCTCATCCCCACAACCCTTGCCCGATGGTTGTGGGGGTCTGTGGGCGGAGGGGTTATCGGAATCTGGAAGACCCCTTTAACAAAGTGGACCCCCATATCCCGGCCCCCCTATGTGAATTGGTAAAAAATAAATAAAAAAACACACAGACACAGTTGGGAAAGTCCTTTATTAAAAATAAAAAAATAAAAAACCCATTCCAGCGATGTAATCCAGTGTCCCGCGGTTATCCGATGTCCAGCGCTGCAGTCTCCACTCCACACGAAATGTCATTGGCTTAGCGGACCTGATGGGGAACTTCCTCCGCAGTGAAATAAATGAATAGACGCCGCCCCTTATCACGTTCCCCATCAGGGGAACGTAAGAAGGGGCGGAGCTATTCATTTATTACACTGCGGAGAAAGTTCCCCATCAGGTCCGCTCAGCCAATGACGTAGGCGGGGTCTGAGGTACGAGCGGGCGGGGTCACCCGTTAGATCATAGGGGTAAGCCCCGGCTTTCCCCGCTTGCGGGCAATAGCCAATGACGTAGGCGGGATTCCGCCTACGTCATTGGCTATTCCCCATCAAGCGGGGAAAGCTGGGGCTTACCCCTATGATCTGACGGGTGACCCCGCCCCCTTGTATGTCATACCCCGCCTACGTCATTGGCTGAGCGGACCTGATGGGGAACTTGAGAAGGGGCGGGGTCCATTCATTTATTACACTTGCAGAGGAAGTTCCCCATCAGGTCCGCTCAGCCAATGACGTTTTGTGTGGAGTGGAGACTGCAGCGCTGACCATCGGATCACCGCGGGACACTGGATTACATCGCTGGAATGGGTTTTTTTTTTTTTTTTTTTTTAATAAAGGACTTTCCCAACTGTGTCTGTGTGTTTTTTTTTACACTTTCTTTGTGAAATGGTAGGGGTACAATGTACCCCTTACCAATTCACATGGGGGGTGGGATCCGGGGGTCCCCTTTGTTAAAGGGGTCTTCCAGATTCCGATAAGCCCCCCGCCCGCAGACCCCCACAACCACCGGGCAAGGGTTGTGGGGATGAGGCCCTTGTCCCCATCAACATGGGGACATGGTGCTTTGAGGGGTCACAGACCCCCAAAGCATCCTCCCCATATTGAGGGAATGTGGCCTGGCACGGTTCAGGAGGGGGGGCGCTCTCTCGTCCCCCCCCCTCTTTTCCTGCGGCCTGCCAGGTTGCGTGCTCAGATAAAGGGTCTGGTATGGATTTTTGGGGGAACTCCACGCTATTTTTTTTTTTATTTTGCGTGGAGTTCCCCTTAAAATCCATACCAGACCTGAAGGGTCTGGTATGGATATTTGGGGGGAACCCCACGTCATTTTTTATTTTTTTATCAATGACTTTTCTCTGTATTGCCGGAAGCCGACAATTCATTATAGCCGCGAGTGCTTTTAAATGACTTTTTTTTCTTCAGAAATTACACTTTGTGCAGGGACAGTTCTAAGCACGGGAAACAAGCGCTGCTTTACAGGCATACTATACACCCCCCCCCCCCCCCCGGTACGAAATTTAAAGGAATATTTCACTTTTATTGTTTCACTTTAAGCATTATTAAAATCACTGCTCCCGAAAAAACATGCGAGACTTTACATGCATATCATACACACCCCCCAGATACAAAATTTAAAGGAAAATTTCACTTTTATTTTTCCATTTTAATCATTATTAAAATCACTGCTCCCGTAAAAACGTCATTTAAAAAAAAAAATTGCATTGATACATTTCCCCTGGGGCAGGACCTGGGTCCCCAAACACTTTTTAGGACAATAACTTGCATATTAGCCTTGATAATTAGCACTTTTGATTTTGAACGTTCGAGTCCATTGTATTTAATAGGGTTCTAAAGTTTGTGCGAACTTTAGGTCTGTTCGCAGGTTCTGGTGCGAACCGAACGGGGGGTGTTCGGCTCATCCCTAGTAGTAGCCTGTTGTGTATCCATGTATGCCTATGAACATAAATACCTGATGATCCTGATAGTCCCTCATTCAATTTTCTGGTCATGCTTCCGATCAATTTAAATAATCATGCTAAGCTTGGAAGCAGATCCATGTTAGCATGATCAGTTTACAACTAAATATTTCTCGATAGAGATGCAAGCACACCTTGCCTAAGCACAGCATGCCTGTATTTCTGTAGTAAGTTTTACACACACGCCCCCCTATCCCCAACAAGTTTGATTAACAGACATACTGTACCTAAATGGAAAAACGATTTCCTGCTGTGTATGATGTCACTTGTAGCCTAGAGCGCAGAAGGGGCACGCTCCTCAAGCAAAACGTATATGTTCCAGAAATGTTAGAAGTCACCAACAGCCTGCCCTTTTCCAACACTAAAACACCCCCCACAGCCCAGAGATGGAACAAAGAGGTGGCCATGGGATAAAAAAAAAAAGTATTAAACTATAACTAAAAGCTATTTATTTATTTGTGTTTTAGAGTGGAGATCGATTAGAACATTTGTCAAGTTTTAATTGCTAGAAGGTTTGAAATGTAGGTACTACACCACTGCTAAGAGGTCCAGATACAACTTTATTCCATTAAAGGTCAGGGGTAGAATTCAAGAACTTGCCAACACGTTTTGAGGGTCTATGTGCCCCCTTCATCAGGACTTGACTGGCAACCAAGTGAACAAACCAGTAGTGAATTGGACCTACAATGGTATTTATTCCAGTGTGAGTTGAAAGCACAGGCCTAATCAGCAGCTTGTTTGGCAGCCACTACCAGTGGTTGCCAAAGTAGTATCTGAGTCACTACTCATTTGTTCACTTGGTTGCCAATCAAGCCCTGATGAAGGGGGCATGTAAACCCCCAAAATGTGTTGGCTGTTTCTTGACTTCTACCCCTGACCTTTAATAGAATAAAGTTGTATCTGGACCTCTTAGCAGTGGTGTGGCGCTTACATTTCAACCCTTCTTAAATTACAATACAAGTCAAGGAGACTGTAGAGATCCTCTGGGGTTTATAAGCCGCCTTCCCAGGAACCAGATCATTTAAACCAACATTAATACCTTAAAGCAGAGCTCCACACTAAAGTGGAACTTCCGCTCATCGGATTCCTCCCCCCCCCTCCGGTGCCACAATTGGCACCTTTCAGGGCGGAGGGGGGTGCAGATACCTGTATAATACAGGTATTTGCACCCACTTCCGGGCATAGATAGCCGCAGAACCAGTGAAAGACGCGCAGCGCTACTCGCGCATGCACAGTAGGAAACCAGGAAGTGAAGCCGCAACGCTTCACTTCCTGATTCCCTCACCGAGGATGGCGGCGGGGGTAGCCGAGAGACGAACGATTGCTCATCTTCTGCTGCCGCCATCGCTGGACTCCAGGACAGGTAAGTGTCCATTTATTAAAAGTCAGCAGCTGCAGTATTTGTAGCTGCTGGCTTGTAATGATTTTTTTTAAGGCGGAGCTCCGCTTTAAGATATAAATACCAGTAAAATAAACCTATGGGTCCAGCGCTATCTTTCCATATTCCTCAAGTTTTACTTGCTGTCTCTTAGAAAGATTCTTCCTCTCCATTTGTTCTGTTTACCATTATCATTGAAAGTAAAAGAAATTTGGGTTGTCCGCAGAACAGGAATAGAGGGGAAATCTTCCAATAGGGACACCAGTTCTAGTGACCCTGGTGACAACCAAGGATTTTCCTCACTTTGGATTGATTTCCTCTCACTTCCTGTTTGCCTAAATGGCAGAAATTGAAGGGAAATCTTCCCAATAGGGAACAGATGGTGAAAACAAAACCTCCCATACTCTATACAAAATCTAAAAAAGTTTTGCCTATAGTTCAGCTTTCAACGACTATTTTAGGAAAATGTATATACAGTCAAGGGACAGACCTATGAATTGCATTACAAAAAGGTGCTTTAGGTGCAGCGCGTTCACAGATGCTTTAATTCTCATCACTGCTTCCCCCCCACTAATTTGAATGTCCTTTTTGGGTACAATCACCCTTTTAGGAGTACTGATAAGACATAACCGCTGAGGTTACAAAACTTTTAGGAAAAAAGTGCCAAATTTTTGGCTAAGACCCGGTTCACACTGGGGCAACAGGACTTCCAGCACGACTTTACAAGGCAACTTCGATGCAAATTCAAGGCAAATTCAAGGCAACTTCGAGGCAAATTCAAGGTAACTTCGAGGCAACTTCACGGCAACTTCACGGCAACTTCAAGTTGCCTCCAGGACAGGCGACTTTGCCAGTGGCCAATCAAACAATAATCAGCTCTGTGGGAGGGAGGGGTTTGCCTGAGAAAACAATTTTCTCTTCCTGTAAAGTTGCTTCAGTTAAGATACTGATCCGACTTTGGAGGTGACTTCCATTGAAATCAATAGGTACAAGTCGCCTAGAAGCCGCCTTGAAGTAGTACAGGAATCTTTTCTGAAGTCGGAGCGACTTCAGTAGTGTACATTAAGACGGCTCTCATTCACTTGAATGTAATTTGTCATGTCGCGCGACTTGGGGCGTCACAAGTCGGATCCCAAGTCGCGGTAGTATGAACCAGCTCTTAGGATCCCCTTGTAGATTTAAAAAGTTGTCGTCCACAACAGCAACAGTTATAACAACCCCAACAACAAAAATAATAATTTCCCTAAAAATAATGGTAAACAAACAAATGAAATGATACATTGGGTTTTGATTAGGCCATCTGCTCACTATGTGATTTTCCCTAGTGCTACAAACCATCTGAACATCCCTAACTTGTATTTACATAGCGTACGTGCCTAGATAACGAGTGCTCATTTACAATGAAAGTCTTTGGCATCGGTCATAGAGGCATGCTTAGAAATCAGATTCCGTTCAACAATTACTGTTCAAAATGACTCCAGGTGGGTTTGAATTTTGTGGCCCATGGTTGGGAGAAAAAAACAGATGGCCTTTCTTTACAATCCGATGAAAGATCTGACTTAGTCCTGGCCCTAAGGGAAATCTCCACTTTTAAGCTCTGCTTTCAAAAACCTTTCTACAATCATTTTACTGCAAGAGTCAAGTTTTTCACAAAGATCCCATTACACCTCTCATATAATGTATCACAGGCTATCCCTCCAATACCTATTAGATATATATATATATATATATATATATATATATATATATATATATATATATATATAGGACTTGCTAAATTTGTTAATATCTGTCAAGTGTGCAATACTCATGGAAGTAAACCATGCTATAATACAGAAGTTAAGCATGATAATTACAAACTACAGACAAAACATACGGAAAGGTTTTGGTGATTGCACTAAAGCAGCCTTTCTCAAGCTTTTCAACACAGAGGAACACTGAGACTAGAAATAACTTTCCAGTCTCAGGGACCCCCTGCTAGGAAAATCCTATATCTACAGTAATGATACATTAGTATGATGGTCAGTGGGAAGAGCGCTCCTTACCCTTGTGGTCATTGGGAAGAATTCTCCCCTTACAGGTAGCTAAAAAGATTTGTGGTGTCAGTGATAGACATGTGCACAACATAAAAATTTGTTTAGTTTGGTTTTGTTTCTATTAGTTTCCGTTGATTCGGAACGATTCGTAATTTCGTAAGACGTGGGTAATCGTATTCCGACTCTTTCGTATTTCCGTAAGGGTTATTTTTCCGTTGATTCGTTTTTCCGTTAGTCTAATTTTCGTTGATTCGAAATTCGTATTTTTCGTTATATTTTATATTCGGCCGCATTCGTATTTTCGTAAAAACTATATTTTCATTGATTTGCAATGATTCGTATTTCCGTGTCTAATTTCCGTTGATTGGAAAATTTTACTTTTGTAGATTTAATTACATTCGTACTTTCGTTAGAATACATTTTCCGTTTATTCGAAACACTACTTGTCGTAATTTTGTAATTCGTACTTTCGTGAGATTGACCGGCTCATTTATTCGTACTATCGTATCATTGTTTTCGTAGATTCGTAATCAGGGGAATAATTCGTAATATAGAAACTAGATTCTAGACAGAGTATGCTTAAGAAACAAAGAATTTCTCTCTCACAAGTCACAACTTAACTCACAAATCCACCAAAACAGTGCCACCTACCCAACCACACCCTATCTGGACTCTGGATGGAATGCACTGCAGTCTAACACAGAAAAACACACAAGGGAATAAGAAACAAGCTCATTGGGGGAAGGGACAACCTCTTCAGGGGAAGGGACAAGCTTATTGGCCAACGTCCAGAAATTCTAATTCACATTCGTTGTTTTGATTTCCGTTTTCCGAATATTCGTAAAAAAAAAATTCGTTCATTTTGATTTTCGTTATTTTGAATCTTTGTTCGGTATTTTCGTTGTTTCTATGTTTTCGTTTTTTCACTCTTTCGTATTTTCGCTGTTTCTAATTTAATAATTTCGTATTTTCGTTGTTTTCCATATTTGTTCTTTTCGATAATTCGTTTTTCGTTGGCAATTTTAGTAAACCATTCATTCGAATGTTTACAAATTAAGACTATAACGAATTTTGACGAATAACGAATTAGTAACTAAACGAATTGCACATGTCTAGTCAGTGAGAGCTTATCTGAGAGGCAGAAATTGCTCATTGCTCAAGGAACCCTTGGCAACCTCTGGAGGAACTCTAGGGTTCCTTGGAACTCTTGTTGAGAAACCATTCACTAAAGGCTCAATTTAGATTTTTTTGGCTAGCCAGAGTAGAATCATGATTGGTCAGTGGATACTGTACCTTGTCCTGTTCACGATATTATGTCATGTGCATTCAGAGACCCCTTTCTGTACACCTCAGCTGACTTTGTGTCAGCTTGAATAAGTCTAGCCATCCTCCTCTGACCTCTCGCTAATAGTGTTTTTTACCTGCAGAACTTACTGTCTGGCTGTTTATGGCTTTTTTCTCATGTCTCTCTAAATACAAGGGACAATAGTAAATTAAGAGAGAAACATGGGGTTTGGGTTTTTCCCTGAATCATGCTTACCTAGGTGGATGCAGCATTGGCCCGATGCCGCATCTGTCCCCCACCTGCTCTAACCACGGAGAACCAAATGATCAAACACCACGATCACTCGGTTCTCAGAGCTCCCTGACATAGTGAGCTCCACATGGTGACTGGCAGTCAGAAGCTTTCTGCTCACTGGAGCTCTGGGCTGTGGAGGGGAATGGGAGCGGCCGGTTTCGGCTCTCAGCAGCTCGCTGAGAGGCTGAGCAGGGTGCTGATCCAGGCATGTGGGCGGATCCTGACCATATGATCGCAATCCTTACAGAGCCTGGACCGGCTCAGTGATGTCAGCAGACAGCAGGATTTAGCCCACTGTCTGCTGAAAACAGGTCACAGTCACAAACAAGCTTTGGCTGTACTTTTCCTTTAAATTTGGAATGGGCATTTAGAGATGTAGCAACTGATACATCTAGCACCAACAATCCTTCTATGATCAATTGATTTTCTATTTCGCTGAAACTTTTGCAAAATCTTGGAGCCTTGCTTACACAAACGTTAAAAAAAAGTGACTCAGCAGCATCTTTACCACTACCAATTACCCACCAAAAGCCTAATATGGCAGCCGGAGGCTGTTGCATATTTGTGACATTCACCAGACATTCACTGCAGGTCAATCAATCACTGTAACGTAAAACATGCTCCAGCAAGCTACACTTAAAGCGGAGTTCCACCCAAATTTGGAACTTCCGCTTAATCCACTCCACGCCCCCTTACATGCCAAATTTGGCATGTAATTTTTTTTGGGGGGGAGTGGGGGCTTCAGTAGGAGTGGGACTTCCTGTCCCACTTCCTCCTTCCGCCCTGGGGTTGCCTAGGCGATTTGTCATATCGCCTTTTGGCGGCCCCTCCCTGTAGGCGATCACCTGGGACACATGACAGGTCCCAGGCGATCGCCTGTCCACTCAGAGAGCGCTGTGATGTTCGCGCATGCGCAGTGAGTGCCCGGCCGTGAAGCCGAAAGCTGTCACGGGCAGGTGCCCACACTATGAATGGAGGCGCCGGCGGAGAAGGGGGGGAGAGGAGCGGAGCTCTGGGCGTCGCGTCGCTGAACAGTGGGACAGGTAAGTGTATGTTTATTAAAAGCTAGCAGCTACACTTTTTGTAGCTGCTGACTTTTAATAAACATAAAGAAAAGGCTGGAACTCCCCTTTAAATAAATATGGAATTTAATTAAATAAACTAAAGTACACCTAAATGTAAACTAATATACACCAAATATTACCCTTTAATAATGTAAATCATTTATTTATTTTGCAAATGTAATTTAATAATTTAATTAATTCTAATAATAACCTATTTTCAAGTAGAATTTTTTTTTTTTACAAAAATGTCACCTTAGCAGCTCAATGAGCAAAACTGAAAGTTTTCACTTTAAAAAACAAATTCTGCAAAAACAATTCATCCAAAATCACTCCACTCATCTCTACTCTTGACCATGAGGTGCATCCTTAAGCCACAGCAAAAGATTCACCGTTTGGCTATTTGTGGTAACAAGTGGTTGCACTTAACACAGTAGCCACCGAGGACAGATTCAACAATGACTGCTAGAGACTGAAGCCTTTAAATGCCGTCCAATACTTCACATGTCTCCGCCGCCTCGATGCAGTCCATCAGATAAAATGAAGCAGACATTGTATATTGTAAAGACCGCTCTGCTGGATTTTTTGCTTTTCGCTTCTGATTAGACGCACACAACCATACGGCACCCATCGCACGGTCGAGGCAAACATTTGCTCTTTTATTCCAAGGCTCTTACCATTCAAATTCCTCTGAAGATTAATAAACATTTACCTTGCACTCATCAATAGTCTCCATTTTGATGTGTCTGCGAGAAACCTTATCTCAATATGGCATGTTCGAAGCTATGACAATGTTAAATAATACTCTGAAATGGAGCAGAAAAAAAGATTTTTCTTTCCCAGCTAAAGCAGATATATTGAGAAATATTAAGCATTTGACCTCCCTGTAGTCTTTTTTTTTTTTTTCCACAGATGACACTTATTCAGTGCACTTGCGATAATACAATTCTCCAAAGGACAACCAATCCTGAAATAAAAGGCTGCGATTGTGCTTCCTTTTTTTTTTCTCTTTTACACCTTGCATCTTTTAAAAAAAGTGTTTAGTTTAAATAACCAGACAGTTATACAAAGCTAATCCAGATGATATCTGGATTAAAAAGTGTTGATTTTTAGCTATGCTATCCTATCATCCAAAGTCATTATTTTATTTTCTAAGGCTGAGGCCTCGTACACACGACCGATTTTCTCGTCGTAAAAAACATGTAGTTTTTGTCGACGAGATTCTTGTTAAGCTTGTCGATTTTCTCGTCAAGCTTTCCATGCGTACACACTGACAATTTCCAATTTCCTCATTGTTCTCCGCGGTCACGTCCAGCACGTACGACGGCACTATAAAGGGGAAGACCTTTTTTCTTGGCGCCACCCCTTGGGCTGCTTTTGCTGATCTCGTGTTACCGCGTGTGAAGTAAAAGTTTGGGAAGAGACGATTCGCGCTTTTCAGTCTTCGTACTTTTCAGATCGTTTTCTGCGGTTCAGTTTGTGCTTGTGGGTTCGTATCTTGACTTTCAGGGCGTCTAGGCAGGTCGTATCTGTTTTACAGTGCGTTCTTGCCTGTTCGTTTCTGTTTTTCAGTTCGTTATTCATAGGCCTTGCTGTTCTAAAGTGCGTTCTGTTCTGTACGTTCTGATAAGACGACCGTTTCTTAGCCATGTCGCCTGGACGTTCTCGTCATCGAGTTCGTGCTGTGCGTGCACTTGGTGTTGGTCTGCTTGTTTTGAACCAAGACCAGTCCATGAATGGTGTGAGGAGGAGTTCATGGACCAAGAATTGGTTGCTCCAGCGGGACCAATTCTGCCATATGCCTCTGCTGCGGGAGATCGTCGAGAATAATCCTGAGGACTACAGGAATTTTCTGCGGATGTCTGACCCCGTTTTTCAGGAACTGTTGGCTTTGGTGTCCCCCTATATTACCAGGAAGGACACAGTTATGCGGGAAGCCATCAGTGCTGAGCAGAGGCTCATCGCCACGTTGCGTTACCTGGCGACAGGGAGAAGTCTTCAGGACTTGAAGTTCACGACAGGCATCTCCCCCCAGGCTCTGGGCCTCATAATCCCAGACACCTGTTCTGCCATTATACAAGTCCTGCAGGAGGACTATATTAGGGTAAATTTTCTCCCTTAACATCACATTTTATGTATTACATGTATGCTAATGTATTGTATTTCTTTCATCCTTCCCTAATTACCATGATTGTAATATGCTGAGAATGTCCCCTTTGTCCCCATGCATGCTGGAAGCTTTAGATTGCCCCTTTTTTCTCCTCCATAAATATTTCCCTTCACTAACTTTTCCAGCAGGGGCGCCTGTTGCTCCAAATGTTTGGGGGTCCCACCCCAATTTATGAACTAAACTTCCTCCTTTTTTGCTCAGGTGCCTATTAAATGCCCCCAGTTGTCCCCTCTAATGCAGCCATTTTGTTCCCTCCAATGCAGCCATTTAGTCCCCTCTAATGCAGCCAGTTTCCCCCCAGCCCTGCACTTACCTTCTTGTGGTCAGCGCCATCCTTCTTCTGTCCTTGATGTGTTCTCCTACCCTTGATGTTGCATCAGCCAATCATGTTACCATTAAACAGACTTGGTGAACATGATTGGCAGAGCAGCCTGCCAGTGTTTCCCCAAGGAATGCCCCCCCCCCCTGCGTCCCCTATTTTACTTTTAGGAAGCCAATTACATCCCTCAGGTTGTAATGTGCAAGACTATTTTACTACCTGTTTCTGCTATGCAATTTGAACCCCCTAAATGCCGCAATTATTCATATGTCGGTCGCTTTACAAGAGGCCATCCACCTGAATAGTGGGCGGCATAGACAATACATAGGTTAATGCAACGCATGAACCTATGTATTGTTCTGAGTGATGGGCACAGGAGAGAGGGGGCAGTGCTCCAGCGCCCATTCTGGACGCACCGCCACTGCAATGCTATCCTGTGGCTAAACACATCTCCCCCCCCCCCAAAATAATTTAGTAATGGCCCATCAGAGGGGGTGATGAATATGATAAATGAGCCTTCCATTATACTTATTTTAAACACCTTAATAAACGTAGAATTTGATTGATGTTGGCCTCTAATGTTTTTTTAGAGATTTTCCCTGTAATGTATGATTTTTGTATTCTAATATTATTTCATCTTGTTTCACTCCACAGCTTCCTTCCACGCCACAGGAATGGCAGACTGTGGCATCGGAGTTTGCCACTCGGTGGGACTTCCCCAACTGCGGTGGTGCTATAGACGGGAAGCACGTCCGCATCGTGCCGCCACCCCGTTCTGGGTCCTACTACTACAACTACAAGGGGTTTCATAGCATTGTGCTGATGGCGGTGGTGTCAGCACGGTATGAATTCCTCTATGTTGATGTAGGGAAGAATGGCCGGATGTCCGATGGGGGATCCTTCATCCAGACGGAGTTTGCCCTCCGTCTCCAGAGTGACGACCTTGCATTGCCACCGGATGCAGGGAATATTGAAGGACTCCCCTTTGTTTTTTTGGCTGATGAAGCCTTCGGACTCGGACGGCATCTTATGAGGCCATTTCCTCAGAGGACCCTGACCCCAGACAAGAGAGTGTTCAATTACCGGCTGGCCAGGGGCCGAAGAGTTGTCGAAAATGCCTTTGGCATAATGGCCAGCCGGTTCCGCCTTTTTATGACTTCAATACACTTGGCGGACTACAAAATAAACTATGTCGTATTATGCTGCTGTGTGCTACACAACTTTCTGAGCCAAAAATCTAATTCCTATATGGCCCCAGTTTTGCCAGAGGCTGGACTTTCCCCTGCAAATCCCCTGCCGGGCCTGGAATCTGCCCGTCCTGGCTTGCCCTCCCAAAATGCCCGTGAGGTTCGGGACAAATACATGGAGTATTTCATGGGTAGGGGGGCAATTCCTATGCCAGCCTATGTCTAAGGATCCAAATAAAAAGCTTGTTTAAACCTTTAATTATTTGTTCTTTCCTGTCTCCTAGTTTGTCTTAGTGCATTTGTAGTGCCAAGTGTATTTTACTTTAGTAACTAACAACCATTTCACTATGTAACCTTACAAAATAACCAAATAAGCTTAGAGGGTATTATAAAAAGAAGCTACACGTTGTTTGTGGTCAAATATTTTACTCTGTGCACATTCACACCATTTTTAGTTTTTTCTGTTTTTTTGGGTTGGCCTGGCCACAAACCGGCAATTTTTTGCTTATGAAAATACAAAAATAACAGTTGCATTCCAAAAATTACAACATTGGATACCTCTGAGCAATCTGAGACATTCACTTACACAAACTATGTCTCTATGTGCCCGTCCTAATATGGGGTCCTGCCACCCCTTGCCCAGCCAAAAATTGAATATGCACACATTTGGGATTTTTTTCATCTAGGAAGTTTACAATCCTGATCCCTATTGTCAACATGTGCTATCTGCCATCAGGGGTGATCAATGGACGTGTTTTGGGGGTGCAACCCCTTCATCAGTTCACCGACTTTAGATACGAGGAAGGGGTTGCACCCCCAAAAGACGTACATGGATATCCCCTGATGGCAGATAGCACATGTTGACACACTGTGTGCAGATTCAATTTTTGGCTGGTTTGATTGTCAAAAATATTCTAAAATGTGCAATAACAAACATGTAAGAACAAATGTGTTTGGATGGCTTATTGAATTCTCCCCAAAACATCGAGGATGTCTTTAAATGTTTGTTCCATCACATGGATTCTTTGTTTAATTAGGTCCAGTTCCGTGCTACATTCCATCACTTGCTGGATGAGGCGGAGGGCACTGTCAGCAGAGAACCGTGTACTATCCTTCACAACATTTATATCCCCTAAAAACAAAAAACAAAAGGTATTATAACTCTGCAGGCCTACATCTCTTACCTGAAGCTGTGGTGACAGATACTGACCTGTTGTGGTGACCAGATCCACAACGTCATCCACCTCTCCTTCCTGCACTTCTCCTTCCTCCACCTCAACTTCCTGCACATCTTTCGGTTGTGGGTCTTTGGGAGTTTGGGGTTGCTTGGAAGTTGTGGGGTGCATGTGCTCCCTGGAGTGTTCTCCTCCCAGTCTTCTCTCCCCTATGAGAATCAAACAAAAGGTCTATTTATCACACTGTAAATCTCAATGTTAAAATAAAAACAGGCTAAATTGCCTGGAAGTGTGGTACAAGTGTGTGTTTGGGCGGAATTTAAAGAAGAATGCATTATTTATGACCAAGAATATGTTTAGTATTCACCTGTGGATGTAATTTATTTGACATGGAGGCACCACAAAAATTCACTGATGCACCTGTGTGGGACACCCAAAAAAGGCGGGTCTGGTGGCCCACACTATAGTGCTCCAAAGTACAGATGTGGAAGCAGCTGCTGAGTGTCGTCTCCTTTACACTGATAAAAGTTTGCATTTCATTCTCTTTACAAACACATCATCTAGCCTAAAAATTTCGCCACAATATTTGACCAAAAATGGCAGATGTCTAATTACTTTTGTGGCTATAAAATAAGCCAAAACTGCGGATAGTGGCCGAACGAAGTGTCTGTAACATAACGAACGATTACTGTGCCCAACCAAGTTCAAAATATTACATTTTGGAAGGGAGTCCAATATGAGAAACCAAAATAAAGAGCAACATGTAAGTTTAGAAAAAGATTAATAGCAGAAAAGTCTACATTTTACTTACTTTTAGCGAGCATTCTCTTTATGCTCCTCAACTGCTCTGGCTCCCTCAGTTTGAGGTCTGACCACCTCTTTCTGAGCTGCTCATTTGAGCGGTTCACCCCGAAATTCGTCTTCAGACTCTTCACGACTTTAGTGAGGATTTTGGCCTTCCTTCTATTTGGTTTGCTATACGGCCCATGCTTTGCATCATAATCAGACTTGAGCAAGATGTCCACCATCTCCGCCATCTCCGCCAAAGACATATTCGATGCCTTGAATCTCCTCCTTGATCGTGACGTTTCCTCGGTCTCCGGGCTTGTCTCCTCCTCGTTAGTTGCGGAATTATCAGACACCTGATGTAACTCCGCCATATCTGTCTGCGCGCCGAAAGAGAAGAGGCGGGGAAAAGATGTTAGTTAGAACGTCATGGGCGGGCGACGTGTGCGGGCGACGTGTGCGGAGCGACGTGTTCGAAATTTGACGCATGCGTGGTGTGTATATAGCAAACACACATGTGACTATAGTACGTTCGGTGTGCGGAGAGAGGAGTTCAAGTGACGGACGTGCGAACAAAGGTATGTGATTTTGTGACTTGTACAAATTGTTGGCCTATACTGTCTTGAGAATGTTGGAGGATATATATGGTGACTAGGATGTTAAGGAGGTTAGACTGTTTGCCTCACATTAGTTATATATAATTTATTTAACTTGCAGATACAATATGAATGTCTTTATAAGCGACAAGGATTTCCTGGCGGAATTTATTGACCGGGTAAGGGAGCTGCCCGCTCTGTGGGAGACGAAAAACCCCATCCACAAAAAAAGAGGGGTGAGAAAAGCAGCGCTAGAGAAGCTGCTCCCATTTGTGCATACCAAGGTGCCCACAGCCACAGCAAAACAAGTGGACACTAAAATTGGCAGCTTGAGAGGTACCTACAGGACTGAACGCTCTAAGGTGCTGGCTTCTCAGAGGTCAGGAGCAGCAGCAGGTGATGTTTATGTCCCGATTTTGTGGTACTACAACAGGATGTCCTTCCTGGATGACCACATTGAGACAAGGCCATCACTCTCCACTCTTCCCCCCAGACTTCCCTGCAGCCAACCTGAGCCTTCTCTGGAGCAAGAGGAGGCAGCTATCCTGGATGATCCTGATTTGGCCATCTGGAGCCAGGTATAGTATTAACTGAAAATGTATTGGGATAAACTTAATGTTTGACAAATATGTCAAGATGACAAACATAAAATATTTTGGATTCCACAAGTGAAATCAAGATCTGTAGACATTAGTCTGCACTTAATTGGGTGCTAAATAGTCAATCTGATGTAGTGGTAAATTTAAAGCAAGGATTTATGGATTTACATTATAATTGCTTCAATCAGGATTACAAAGTTTGATGCAAAGATTAAACCAACATATTAAACTATGTCCCTTTTTCATACACAGGATGAAATCAGCCAGGAGGAGGGTCTGGAAACTGTCAGGCAGGAGTAGGAAGGGCCCAGTGGCAGGCAGGAGGTGGCAGGGCCCAGTGGCAGCCAGGAGGTGGCAGGGCCCAGTGGCAGCCAGGAGGTGGCAGGGCCCAGTGGCAGACAGGAGGTGGCAGGGCAAAGGAGAAGCACCAGATCCCAGGTACCTCCCATCCGGCTTCCCAAAAGAGGCAGGAGGGACAGGAGCACGAGTGAGGCAGCAATGGCCCTTATTCGTGAGGCCCATGCCACCCTCCAGGAGCCCACATCCCCTGAAGAGGCCATTGCTGGCCTAGTGGAGGCTAAGTTCAAGGTGATGAGCATGGAGCAACGCCTCCTATGCGAGCCCCTGCTCATCACCTTGCTCAACAAGGGGGTGATGGAGAAAATTACCCCCAATACCGCCATATGTGAGGTGGCACTACTGACCCAACCTCAACCTCCACCTCCCCCTTCTTCTTCTGCCCCACCCCCTTCTGCTACACCTCCTCCTTCTTCTTCTGCCCCACCCCCTTCTGCTACACCTCCACCTTCTTCTTCTGCCCCACCCCCTTCTGCTACACCTCCACCTTCTTCTTCTGCCCCACCCCCTTCTGTTACACCTCCCCCTTCTTCTTCTGCCCCACCCCCTTCTGCTACACCTCCACCTTCTTCTTCTGCCCCACCCCCTTCTGCTACACCTCCACCTTCTTCTTCTGCCCCACCCCCTTCTGCTACACCTCCACCTTCTTCTTCTGCCCCACACCCTTCTGCTACACCTCCACCTTCTTCTTCTGCCCCACCCCCTTCTGCTACACCTCCACCTTCTTCTTCTGCCCCACCCCCTTCTGCTACATCTCCTCCTCCTCCTCCTGACAGGAGTAACCCTCCAGTGGGCCAGCCTCTAGCCAAACGAAGAAGGAAGGCTGCAGGGAAGGCTTCAGGGAAGGTTGCAGGGAAGGTTGCCAGGAAGAAGAGGAAGTGATGGCCTTGCTTCATTGTGGTCGGACAGAAGGCAGCCTGTTGTAGTACCACACACTTGGGACATATATATCACCTGCTGCTGTTCCTGACCTCTGGGAGGCCAGCATCAGATTGTGTTCAGAAATGTTGGCCTTCTCAAGCTCCCAATTTTAGGGTCCACACAGGGTTGCTGTGTGCTCTGGGGTCCCTGGGATGCACAAATGGCAGCAGGTTCTCCAGCGCTGCCTTCTCTTTATTTTATTTCGAAACATGAATAAATGTGATTTTTGTTTAAGTTCATACTTGACTATGTGTATTTGTAAAAATTCAAAATCTAGCTTTGGAGTAAGCAGATACATTTGACTGACAAAAAAAGGGACAGATAACAACCCCCCAAAAGAATAACTAAATCTGATTTGCAAAAAAAGATGGTGGAAAATGTAACTAATATAGATTCCAAAATTAAATGGGAGATCACTATCAAAACATTGCGAAATTATAATTAAGATCATTTTGAAAAATATAACAATTTAAATTATTCCGAAAAACTTGCACGATATAATACACATTAATCTTCTTAAGAGCAGCATGAAAAAGGTTAAAAAAAAATAGTCATAACTCGGTGTGAATATCAGCAGCAAAAGAAGGTCACTCGTTTTGATTAATGTAACATTCTAACAAAGATTTCAATGCAGAACATTTAAACGATGCAATAATTTGGAGCGTGACGAATGTGCTCTCTCCATTACGAAGGCTTGTTTTACCAGAAGATGCGCTCCCGTCTCATAGTTGCTTGTGAGCATGCGCGCTTTTGGAAGAGTCGTAAAAGCATACACACTAACCATTTTCTCGTCACAAAACAGGCCGACGAGAAACACGACGAGGAAATCTGGAATCCTGACGAGAAAATAGAGAGCAGGTTCTCTATTTTCTCGTCGAGATTCTCAGCAATTTTCTCGTCGTAAAACCATACACACGAACGTTTTTCTCGACAAAAAAGCTCTCGCGGCACTTTTCTTGACGGTTTTGGACGAGAAAATTGGTCGTGTGTACGAGGCTTTAGCCTTATTTATCCATGGAATTCAGAAGATGGTGCAGTGTTAAGTAAAGAACCATGCAGACCTAAAGAGTCAGAACAACCAATTCATCAACCATCTTCCTAAAATATTTTTTCAGTTACCGTATATACTCGAGTATAAGCCAACCCGAATATAAGCCGAGGCACCTAATTTTACCACAAAAAAATGGGAAAACATATTGACTCAAGTATAAGCCTAGATTGTCCATCTGCATGCCTCACTGTGCCTCACTTTGCCTTACTGTGTCCATGTGCATGTCTCACTGTGCCTTACTGTGCCCATGCCTCACTGTGTCCATGCCTCACTGTACCCATGCCTCACTGTGCCCATGCCTCACTGTTCCCATGCCTCAATGTCACTGTGCCCATGCCTCACTGTGCCCAATCTCCCTACCTGATCTCCGGCGCTGTGTGACTAGACTGACGTTTAACATTGGAGTCTATGGAAGGGGTGCCCGGATTTGAAAAGGGGGGCATTTTCAGCACAAAAAAAATGTGCTGTAAAATTCTGCTTATACTCGAGTATATACGGTAACATTCGGTGTAATTTAGAGTCTACTTTGTGAGACTTCTACTGGGTGCCACCATCTTAGATGTGATGTCCTCAGCCCCAGCAAACTAAGAACAGTTGTATAGGGGATATTCTATAGCAGACCTTCTCAACCAGGGTTCCTCCTGAAGAAGATAGGGGTTCCCTGAGCAATTGATCTCCCACCTTCACTGACTACTATTGCAAGGGGCACTATTCTACTGGTTATCATATTAAGTGGTCTCTTTTACACCAATGTAAGTGGACACCAAAAGGTTCATTATTTGCTTCCTTTTATGTTTTTATTATTAATTTGAAAAATGTATTCTGGTTTGGGAGTCAAATACTCCAGGACACTACAACCCTTATTCTTTTATTTTAAACTTTCCACACCTTACTGAGCCGAGTTAAGTAAACTACAGGTAACCATTTTTAGCAGGTACATACAAAGGGGAGATGGAGGTGCACACCGAAAGCTTCTCAATTTCAAATGTGACAGGACGGCTTCAGCTCTATGCCCTTGTGAACCCCACCCCTCTTAACACATTTCACCCATCATGGAATTAATCGTAGAGGTCCTCTATGATTAAGCTCATGACCGGTGAAACGCATTAGTGGAGTCGAGGTTTGGGAGGGGATAGAGCTGAAGCCTTCCTGTCACATTTGAAATTGAGCGGCTTTTGGTGTGCGCCTCCACCTCTCCTTTATATGTTCCTGACAATCGGGCAAGACGAGCCCTGTGGGAGCTGCACCTGACAGGGATTGAATTGCAGGGTAAATGAGTTAATGGAGCCTGGATTGGGGTTCATTTTTAGCAGGTGTTCGCCAGTTTCAGCTATTTCCAAACATCCAACTATTTCAAAAGTTCCAACATTCCAACTATTCAAAATCAACTATTTCAAAAGTTTCTTGGGGGTAAAAGGCTGAGAAAGGCTACTCTAGAGTATTCCCCTTCACTCCACTTCCCCCTCGTCCCCTGACAGCTATTATAAAAGTAAAGTATAAGTAAGGGATGAGGCGGAGGAGCTAAGACAGCACAGACAGTAGTTAGACACTCTCAGAAGAGGAGGGCACATTAATGTGGCAAGAGGGAGGTGGTACTGTGGCTGTGTTAGGGAGTTGACTTCCCTAGAAAGTTCAATGGCACATTGCAAAGAAAGGAAAAATGCTCAAAGTAAACACTTAAAAATGTTTTTATGTTAGTAAAAGGATCCTTTTAAGCATGCTGCAGAGAGATAATTGCTTTAGACCCATAGGGCAGTAACAGTTGAGTGGTCTATGGCAGTAATGTGTAAGCTTTATGCATACAATAATAAAAAATGGAGAGAGCCAATGATGGAGGTTCAGAAATGTTATGCCTATGAAGTACCGTATTTCTACATTATACTTCACTAGGATCTCGTGAATGAAGATGCTCTTTTGTAAAGCCACGTCCCCAATAATGAAATATTATTATGAAAAACTAAAGCTAGAATTTGCTACTGGAGGCAGGCTTTGGTCAATTGCAAGCTGCTTTTCAATTCTACAAGCCACCGAACAAAAGAAGAAATGGTTTCATGGTCACTGACTTAAAAAGAGTCTCCTCTCAGCATACCTTTCACCTCTTACAGGTTTATTGCAGAGTTTAGATACCAATGGCGAAAAACAAGAAACTGGAAAAACTTGGTTGCCCTAGGCACTAGTCTACAAGTGCATTATGGAAAACATAGCCATGGATAGTGTAGCAATGCTGATAAAGTGGGTGAAGCACTATGACACTGAGCTCCACAGGTTCGTTACAAGACAAACATGTGGGAAAATACATACATATACTTTCAGGTACAGGCAGGGTCTGGCTTTTAACTATTTCAACGATAGGAAGCTTGAGCATGACTAACAACATGACTAACAGCACTGCAATCCTTTGTAATTTAAAGGAGAAGGTATTTCAACATTGCTCATTGACCTTACCATTTCACTTAAACATACCTTAACACATAGTCATGGAGAGTTTTGTAATTGTATTTGATTTGCCATTAGTGCAGGGTCAGACCTATCTTTTCACCAGAAAGGACACTCTAATGCCCCATACACACGATCATTTTTCATGCCGTTAAAAATGCCATTAAAAAAAATGGCCATTAAAAATGATCGTGTGTATGCTCCAGAGCATTTTTAACGACGTGAAAAACGGGCATTAAAAATTTCGAACATGCTCTCTTTTTTCACGTCGTTTTTCATGTCGTTTTTTTTAACGACGTGAAAAACGATAGTGTGTATGCTTTAACGACGTGAAAAAAAATGCGCATGCTCAGAATCAAGTATGAGACGGGAGCGCTCGTTCAGGTAAAACTAGCGTTCGAAATGGAGATAGCACATTTGTCACTCTTTAACCGACTGAAAAGCACTAGACTGAAAAGAGCGAATCGTCTCTCAACAAACTTTACTAACATGAAGGGTGGCGCCATTCGAACGGAACTTCCCCTTTATAGTGCCGTCGTACGTGGTGTACGTCACTGCGCTTTTCTTGAACATTTTTTAAAATGATGGTGTGTACGCAAGACAGGCTTGAGAGGAAACAAGAAAAAAAATGACGAGAAAAACGTCAGTTTTAAAAATGACATTAAAAATGATCGTGTGTATGGGGCATTAGCCTAGACAAGGAGTTATCAGGTTATCAACAATTTTACTATACTCTCCAGCACTGCTCTCTTTCAAGATGATATCAAAACAGCTAGGGCCACTAGCCCAGCACAGAACTGTTCCTGCCACCACAGCGGTGGGATGGTGTTCCATGCCCCTGAATGCTTGTAATTTATGAAATGTTTGTGTATATGGACCAGAAAAATCAACTAAAACTGGTGCTTCTTAAATGACCATTTATTGCTTCATTGTTTGACCCTATAATGTCTCATGCACATGGGTTTTAAAAGGGGTCAGGGACCACCAGGCCCACAAGGATCTACTGCGCCAGCTCAATACATATGGCTGCTTGGCCCAAGGGTCCTGTCTTCCTTGCTACCTTTGTCAGCCATATTTGAGGAAATGAATGCATAAAGCTGAACTACAAGTCAGCAGTTACATTATTGAACTATGAATGTGGGATATGTTTTACATGTCAAAGGGTTTTCTTTTCTCTGCATATGGCCCAGGATTTACAAAGCCCTGCACAACAAGCCCAGTGATCTGGATTTTCAGTACTCCAGACAAGCAAGAGAGCTAGGTCACCTCCCTGTGCCCAGACTGTGAATGAACAGCTCAGGAACATCAGAGTGATGAAGTCATTCTTCTGTTCTCTCCTACACATAGCAAATCACTTCTTATCACATCAATGCAACACACTTAATTGTCTCCTAGTGCTGCCCCCCCCCCCCCCCATCCCAGTCTGAGTGAGCCTGTACAGAAGATTACTAGAGACTGAAACCAATTCAAATTTGGTTAAGTGCCTTACCACCATACAATGTTATGGAATAATTCAAATTTGCATCAATTTAATGCCATGCCAGACCCACAGGTCTGGGCAAAAGATCAAAATATATCTATCTCACATATAATTGTCCTATACCACTGACCTTTCTAACTACAATATCCCCTCTCATTACCTATACTTGCAGATTGCTCATGCCTTTAGTGGCTAATTTCACCAGATCTCGAAGCACTGTTTCATTTGGTTACCCTTGAAAAACCGGCCTCAGCGCTCTACACTTATCTCCTTATAGTGACGTTCCCAGATCTATCTACTCTCAGACAAAAATGGCTTTTGGATATTCCAGATCTGAATGATGAAGACTAGACACATATGTGGGAAGCTCCCTTTAAGCAGCTAGTTACTATCAGAGACATGCTCATCCAATTTAAAAATGTGCATGAAGCTTATTATACACTTTCCAGGATCCACATACTAAACCCCAGCTATCTCCCTGACTTGTTGGAGATGTGGCCAGTCTTTTGGGGATTTCACATATGTTTTCTGGACCTGCCTTGTCATCACTACATTCTGGGCATCAGTGGTTGAAATCGTTAGCTTGGTGGCTCAGATTCCGTTTTGCCCTTATCCCAGAATCTGTCTGCAAGGCTTTGTCGAAGGCCTCTGTCCCACCACATACAGTAGAACCTTAAATGGCCTACTCTTGTTTTATGCTAGGAAGGCACTGGCGCTACACTGGAGGAATTCCTCAACTCCCACCTATTGGAACCCCCTCTTACCTATTGGAAGCAGCTAGTCAACTTAAACCTACCACTCTACAGAGACACCTACACAAACAAGGGCTGTAGTAGCAAGTTTGCCAAAATATGTTTGAAGTGGCTGGAAGATGCCATCACAGCATAGCTGCTCATTTTAATTAGGGCCTGGGTGGGGGTAGGTTCTGTTTAGAGATTGTAACCCCTTTCTTATCTTGTCTCCTAGTGGGGGGGGGCTGTGTTGGGTTAACATTCAAGTGAGTTATGGTAACTTCCACACGACCCACACACGCACAAGTATTTTGATTTGTTTTTTTTTTTTGTTTTTTTTGAATAGTACTGCGATACTCAAACCCTTTTTACTTGGATATTCTGCTCCTGCGTGCGCTGGGCCACCTGTTCGTTGTTTTTTTCTCTGTCATTTCTGAAAAACAAGTAAGCGTCTTCTAAAGAAAACACTGGGTATGTACACTAGTTATAATAAAATACATTTAATAAATTTTTAGTAAACACATAACTGCTTTACATTTTTTTTTTTACATCTGCCCGAAGGTCATCTTTGGCTCACTTTTTTCCCTGATGCTGGCCATTTACTCTTAGTTATATATACATTTTCCCATTTTCTGTAGTTGACTGAAGGGATTATGGGTTCTCTTATTTGTAGTTGGCTTTAAAGTAGAGCTCTAGGTAAATATTCAAGAATACCCTCTAATCCAGTTATATATTCACTGGAATGTATTAAAGTAAAGTGCTTCAAAAAGCTGCTAGTATAAATGCCTGGAATATTTTTTATATATTTTCTTCTGACAATTCTCAGCAGACATTTAGTAGAAGATTATGCACTGGGAGCCAGCAAGCTTGCACAAGGTTGCCAATTTAACCTGTTTTCATACACTGTTAGCTAAAGAGCAAGGTGACCAAGCTTGAAAGTACAACAGTGAAGATCTCAAAGTCACTTATCTTAATTATTAATTAATTTTAATAAGCAGTGATTTATCTGTACTGGGGCCATACTACGGGTTTTGCTGCAACTGATTACAGGGGGTCCCCGGGTTACGAACAAGATAGGGACTGTAGGTTTGTTCTTAAGTCAAATTTGTTTGTAAGTCAGGACAGTACCTTTTTTAAGTGCTCCACATAGGCAGATGACATGAGCTCATGCTGGGACACAGGGATAGAATGTACTGTACATTCTATCCCTGTATTCCAGCATGAGCTTATATCATCTACCTATGTGGAGCTCTCATTCAATTGTGTGTGGTACAAGTACAGTACTGTACAGGGCATATACTGTAGTAGTGGGCACAGACAGTATGTAATTTCACCAGCTTTCAGGGTGCTTCTGATGCAGTCCTGTACTGTATGTGGGGCATGGAGAACATCTGCAGTCCAGTGAGGGTGGTTGGCTGGGAGTACCAAGCAGGGAAGGCCCAGAGCGCTGCAAGACAGGCAGAAGGATGTAAAGATGCTGGGCTCGAGGACACCTCAACCAGCTCACACAGGCAGTCTCCGCTGGGCAGCTCACGAGATCACAGCAGAGAGATGGATGGCTGGTGAGGCAGGTGAGAGCAGCAGTGTCTGCACATCCGAGTCCAGGCCAGGCCAGCCACGGTGCACCTCCGCGGGGAGACAGCGCAGGAAAGACCGGGGATCTGCAGGCTTCACTAGGCCGCACTAGGCCGGACCAATACAGGCACAGGACACAGCAGGGTATGGAGAAGAATGTGCACGGATGGCTAAGGATGGAGTGCAGGACCCCGTTCGTAAGTAGGAGTTTTTTGCAACTCGGATGTTCGTAACTCGGGGACCCCCTGTATCATAGAGATCAAAAGGTACAGAGCCACTCTGATCAGTTCTGTTCCTTCTGCCTATGATCTCTGCTATTGAATGACAGCAGGATCAGAGGCATTGTGCATGCAAGCCAACAATAAACACCAGGATGTTTTTTAATATCTACTTAGAACAACAGCACCCCAAGCATTAACCTCCCTGGCGGTAATCCCGAGTGTTGATAGGGGTTAAAATTCAGTACCATTAGCGGTAACCCCGAGCCACACTCGGGATTGCATCTCAGAATCCTAGTGCAGGTTACTTAACTTGTCCACAGGATCCTGCAATGTCCCCCCCGCTGTGTCTGCAGGCTGTGTCTTCCGCCCGATGCCTCTGTGTGCCGGGCTCCGTTTCCTGCGAGCGTTGCGACGCATGGGGGCGGAGCCCGTCACCAAATTCAAAAAGTACAAAATTCATAACACATACAGTACACTGTAAGCTTACAGATTACATTACTGTATGAAATTATTTCACATCCCTTTTGTCTCTAGTGCTTTGTCCAGTGCCCTGCATGCACTTTTATATCATATATACTGTTCTTTCTGCCTGGAAACTTGAGAATGTCCATGGCAACCAAAAAGTGTCCCTTTACGTCAAAAGTGTTTTGAGACCAGCTAGAAAACAATGATAGTAAATAGAACACTTGCAGAATTGAGCGATAGCGAATCGTGGGGAAATTAATTTTATTATTATTATAACACTATTTTTTATAATTATTTATAGTTATTTATTATATTATAATTCATGATTTTTTGTTTCAAACTTTATCATACCCGGGATGTCTACTAGACTCTTGTTTGGACAGATTTAAGTGAGTTATTACTTATGCCGCATACACACGATCGGAAATTCCGACAACAAATGTCCGATGTGAGCTTTTTGTCAGAAATTCAGACCGTGTGTAGGCTCCATCGGACATTTGCTGTCGGAATTTCCGACCACAAAAATTTGAGAGCTGGTTCTCAAATTTTCCGACAACAAAACCATCACTCAGTTCAACTTCATGCACATTTTGCCTAAGACATTTATAGATTCTACAGGATGTGCACAATGCAGAGATAGAAAACATGAACAATCTAGCAACAAAGGCAATCCAGTAAGTGCTCTAACAAACAAATATTTTGGAGCACTTTAAAGAAGTACAGCTAAAGCAGCTAAAGCTTGTTTGGTTGTACTGTACTTCTCCTGTGGATCACAGGAGTGCAGGTCATTTTCACAGGGCTAGTCTAGGCTCAGGAAAGATCCCAACCATATGATTGGGATCCGCCCACATGCCTGAACCGACACACGTTTCAGCCTCTCAGCGAGATGCTGAGAGCCTAAGCTGTCCGCTCCCGTCCCCTCCACAGCCCAGCGCTCCGGTGAGCACGGGGGAGCAGAGCAGGGAGCCGGTGACTGACACTGACCAGCTCTGCTCGGGGAGCTCTGAGAACTGAGCGATCAACAGTGTTTGTTAGCTCGGTTCTCAGCCTTAGAGCCGGCTGGGGAAGGATGCAGCATTGGACTGATGCTGCATCCACCTATGTAAGTATGATTAAAAAAAAAAATTCCCACACTTCTCTTTTAAGTATTTGTTTTCTTATAAAAGTTTAGTTCTACTTTAACTACAATTCTGCTTGCAAGGTGAGTAATCCCTTCTTCAATAAGCATACTGTTAATGAACAGTGCATAAATATACATTATAAACACAACATAACAGAACATTCTTCTCACCCTTGTAAGGTAGGGGGACCAGACATCCCTGGTTTCAGGGGACAGTCCCCGGATTGAGGACACTGTCCCCGGACCAAGTCTGTCCCCGGTTTTGTCCCCGGATTGGATTTGAACAGGGACTGGGGCAATTTCAAAGACAGTCAGTGCAGAATTAAAAAACAGAATTCTGAATTACAACTCCCCCACTCTGCCCCTCCTACTAGCTTAGGGGGGTGTATTTTTTTTCCATTATCTGTGCCCCTTTCTGATGATCATGTGCTGTTTGGACGGAGGGAATATTTCTTCAGTTTCGGGTGCATGCCCAATCCGCTCCGCTCGCATGTTCTTCTGCCTTGGCTCAAGTCCCGGCCAGCCGCCTGCCTGCTTATCTCCTTGCCTTCCCTGGCAGAGTGATCTTCCTCCGCTCCCCACCCAGTAGTAGCCTGGAGAGTAAGACTTAACAGGCTGTGAGGCAGGTGACGGCGACTAGCAGAGATTTTCTGATTGCCGCCATTACTAGTAAAAGAAAAATATGTCCCTGGATTTAATTTTAAAAATCTGGTCACCTTATTGTAAGGCCTCCTGATCTCACCCTGCAACACAGCAATGAATCCAGAGGGGCAGTACTTACAGAACATATGTCAACAGTTCTTTTCCAAGTGCATTTCACATGAGCTTTATTATAAATTATATATTTTTTTTAAGTGCATAGGGTTACAAACCAACAGGAGGTGAAGATGAAACAGCATATTAATTTTATATGTTGCGTCTTTTCTTTTAAAGATACACTCTGGCCAGAATTAAATCTTGGGCTTGGAGGATAAATGAAATATCTATGCAAGCATTACTCAACCAGGGTTCTGTGGAACCCTATGATTTCTCCAGAGGTTGCTAGAGGTTCCTTGAGCAATTAACAATTTTTGCCGATAGGTAACCATTGAGCATAATAATCTTTAAAGCTATCTGTAATGGATTCTTCCCAATGATCACAAATGTAAAGAGGAGCATTATCTCCTATGATCATCATGCTAATGTACCCTGACCTGTAGATATAGTAATTATAAGCAGGGGTTCCCTGGAATCAGAAAGTTATTTCAAGGGTTCCTCCATGTTAAAAAGGCTGATGAAGACTAATCTATATATTGTTTACATTGGTGGTTTAACTTTTTTTTTTTGCAGCAGAAAGAAAATCTGCAGTATTTCATACCCCTCTTACCTTGGTGACCCAACTAACTAGCAGGCCACCACTCTGGAGACTCCTTTCATAGTGGTTTGGCAATTTAATTTCTGCACTTCCAGTGACACTCAGAGATCCACTTACTAGCCAGTGGAGGCATAACAGTGTAGCAATACCCCCGTAGGAGCCGCTGGTTTAAATTTGGGCCTGCCGTTACCTTACTGTTCCGTATGCTCGTCTCAGGGGTTCTCCTTGAAGAGTTGTCCAGAAGAAGTTTGCACCAACACAAAATCTCTTTCAAGGTTTTTTTTGCATAACGTTTCCAACAGGGGGGAGGGGGAGGGGGGGGGTCACAAGGCCCCGGGATTTTACGGATGTCAATAATGTGCAAAATCAAATACTTAAATACTGACTGAACACAATGGATAGAAAAAATATAATTTTTTATTGCAAAAATGTATTCTTTATACAAGACACCAATGCAATATACAACCTTAGTCAATTATAGTTAGTGTACAACAAACACAAAGGTGCCAGTGTACTCAACGTTTCCCTCTATGAAAAGCAGGACAAATCCTGCTGGACATAGGTATAGAATCAATGGGTAATCATTTGGTAAAAATTTGATTCCCAACGTCCATGTTGGCAGAGGCTAAAGACCTTCCATGAAGTCGTAGGGCTCATAAATGTAAAGCCTGGTATGGCAAAATCAGAGCAAAGTCCTAGGACCTGGAAGGATCCAGGAGCAGCGATGTGCGCTCCACGGCCGGTTCAAAGGAATGGTCATTCTATACCTATGTCCAGCAGGATTTGTCCTGCTTTTCATATATTCTTATTTACGTCTGCAAGTCACTATTGGATGAATGGAATTGCCTGGTTCAATTTACTATCTGCGCTCCGCTTTTTGGAGTATCATTATTTTTAATCTATACACCTTCAATTAACATTTTCAATACAACAACAGCATATTATGAGATGCCGTGGTAAAATCTCCTGAGGAAGCTCTCTCTAGAGCGAAACGTTGAGTACACTGGCACCTTTGTGTTTGTTGTTGTACACTAACTATAATAGACTAAGGTTGTATATTGCATTGGTGTCTTGTATAAAGAATTCATTTTTGCAACAAAAAATTCTATTTTTTCTATCCATTGTGTTCAGTCAGTATTTAACTATTTGATTTTGCACATTATTGACATCTGTAAAATCCCGGGGCCTTGTGACCCCCACTCCCCCTCTTCTCTTTATCATAAAAATTGGGATGCGATGTCCATAATTTACCTTCCCCTCCAGATCCATTTTCTTTCCAACAGGGGGGGTTGAAGGAATGGGGAGGATCACAGGAATTTTCCTAGGTCCAGAGGAACAACTGTCTCCACGCTGGCCTCAGCAAACACCGGATAGGCCCAATCTCACCGGCCTAGCAACCGATGTATAGCTCGATCACCTATAGTCTCTGCCACAGACTTGGTGCAAATAGAACAGTCTCTGCCACAGACTTGGTGTAAATAAAACAGTCTCTGCCACAGACTTGGTGTAGCCCTTCTCTGGGTTACCTTCTGAATTAAGAACACAGCTCTCAGTGCCAGGATTTTTCAGCCGTCCCGGCAGCACTGTGAGGTAGATTATGACCCGGATGCATCCTCCAATTGAGTCCTCAATTGCTTGGTCCCTTCCAGCAGGCAAGGCGACACAGGATCATCCCCGGATCAGTAGGCCCCCAGTAACTCCTGGGCCTACTCTTCAGTAACGGAGCCTCAGGCCAACATGGCCCTGAGGCGGAAACTGCCAGCACTTCCCTGAGCCCATGAGGGCCCTCAGGTCAGGGTCGGGCAGGCGGTGCCCGCCACCACGGACGACGACCCCCAACTCTCTCAAAAAAAGAACCCCTCACTAATGGCGTCTGTCCCTTAAGTACCCCCTCCCAGCATGCACAGCAGATTGACCACACCCCTGAGCCGCTGCTGGGAAAGAGATACCCAATGCATCCAGCCTGCTTCCTTTCCTATCCTGACCAGTGGTGACAGCGACACCTACTGTCAGGAGGAAAATCACGCAGCCAGCTGAACTAAAACAGAGTACAATTTGTAACACAATCCTTCTGAGCCAAACTATTCCTCAGACATCTATAATTTTACCACATAGCACCCACTCATTGGGAGCAGGGCGCTACAACAGGAAATCCAAATTGCGTGTAAGAGGGGGTTACTACTCTGGTGGAGTGGACTTTTATCTCCATCTATGGGCATGAGAGGGAGGGTCCAGTGTGTAGAAACAGCAAGATGGTGGATAAGGCGACCTCTATTGAGGAGTGCACGTGGTGAGGCCAATGACCTGGGAGGAACTGAGACCATGATTGGAACATAATGCAGCCACCCTCTCTGTCACTACTATTGAATGGGATCTGTTATGAACTATGATTTTTTCCAAATATATGGGCTTTATCCATTTTTGTGGAACAGTTCAGAAATTTGGGACTGAACTGTTGGAATGAATATGAAAGTTATGTGCTTTGTTTTTATTGTTTACAAATACATTTTTCACTGTAAATGAGATAAAGAAAGCCGTTTTGCCTGTAATCAACCGCAGATAGAGTAGGTGCAATTGCGTAGAGGCAGTGGGGTACAGTAGTAAAGCCCCACAATGATACTTTACAAGAAGTAGATACTTCTCTGAAACTCAGACCCTGTCTATACTTGCAGAACTTTTTTTTTTTACAAATAAATATGTGAAAAGTGTGGTGTGCATTTGTATTCAGCCCCCCTGAGTCAATACTTTGTAGAACCCCCTTTTGCTGCAATTACAGCTGCAAATCTTTTTGGGGATGTCTCTTCCAGCTTTGCACATCTAGAGAGGGACATTTTTGCCCATTCTTCTTTGCAAAATAGCTCAAGCTCTGTCAGATTGGATGGAGAGCGTCTGTGAACAGCAATTTGCAAGTCTTGCTACAGATTCTCAATTGGATTTAGGTCTGGAATTTGACTGGGCCATTCTAACACATGAATATGCTTTGATCTAATACCATTCCATTGTAGCTCTGGCTGTATTTTTAGGGTCATTGTCCTGCCGGAAGGTGAACCTCCGCCCTAGTATCAAGTCTTTTGTAGACTCTAACAGGTTTTCTTCTAAGATTGCCCTGTATTTGGCTCCTTCCATCTTCCCATCAGCTCTGACCAGCTTCCCTGTCCCTGCTGAAGAAAAACATCCCCACAACATGATGTTGCCACCACCATGTTTCACGATGGGGATGGTGTGTTCAGAATGATGTGCAGTGTTAGTTTTCTGTCACACATAGCGTTTTGCTTTTAGGCCAAAAAGTTCAATTGATGTCTCATCTGACCAGAGCACATTCTTCTACATGTTTTCTGTGTCCCCTACATGGCTTCCTGCAAACTGCAAACGGGACTTCTTATTGCTTTCTTTCAACAAGGGCTTTCTTCTTGCTACTCTTCCATAAAGGCCAGATTTGTGGAGTACACGACTAATGTGCTGTGGACAGATTCTTCCACCTGAGCTGTGGATCTCTGCAGCTCCTCTAGAGTTACCATGGGCCTTTTGGCTGCTTCTCTGATTAATGCTCTCCTTGCCCGGCCTGTCAGTTTAGGTGGACGGCCATGTCTTGGTAGGTTTGCAGTTGTGCCATACTCTTTCCATTTTCAGATGATGGCTTGAACAGAGCTCCATGAGATGTTCAAAGCTTGGGATATTTTTTTATAACCTAACCCTGCTTTAAACTTCTCCACAACTTTATCCCTGACCTCTCTGGTGTGTTCCTTGGCCTTCATGATGCTGTTTGTTCACTAAGGTTCTCTAACAAACCTCTGAGGGCAGAACATCTGTATTTTTACTGAGATTAAATTAGATCCGTGGATCTGATGAAACAGCGGATGCTGAGAAACGCGTCCGACGGCACGCTGCGCTCCACGCTGAAGCGCACGCTGAAGCGCATCTTCCTGGTTCTTCCTGTAACCATAGAAGGGATACATCTCACACGGCCACAGCGCCTTGATGCCCAGAACGTTCTATGCTGACACTGCAGACCTGCCTTCAGCTTCCTCTCCATCTGGGATCTTCATCTTCCCCGCGGACTGCCATTGATGACACCGGACCACCCATATTATATACATGCCTTATATATTTCATCTACTTGTTAGTAGCCATTTGGCTGTTTTTATTATTTGCCATTAAAACTTCATTACTGCACTTATTTTGGCGCACCTTCCTTTCCTCATTTATATCTTCCAGAGCCTGCTTCTGCTTACGGTAGCTGCCGCTGGTGCATACATCTATTTATTGACATTTGGACTTATTACTATGCCAGAACTACATTTGCGCCATTTTACCTTTTACTGTTGTTTGGAGAGTTCTTTGGTCTTCATGGCAGTGTTTGGTTAGTGGTGCCTCTTGCTTAGGCGTTGCAGCCTCTGGGGCCTTTCAAAAAGGAGTGTATATGTAATGAAAGATCATGTGACACTTAGATTGAACACAGGTGGACATTATTTCACTAATTATGTGACTTCTGAAGGTAATTAATTGCACCAGAGCTTTTTGTGGGGGTTCATAACAAAGTGGGTGAATACATACGCACATGCAATTATCAGTTTTTTTTTTTCTGAAAAATGTATATATTTTTCTAATTTTACTTCACCAACTTACACTATTGTTTTCTGATCATCACATATATTTCAGATTAAAAAAAACATTGAACAAAAGGCTGTAATTTAACAAAATAGGTAAAAAGCCAAGGGGGTGAATACTTTTGCAAGGCACTGTAGGTAACTTCTGAAGGCAAATGGTTCTAAAAGATTTTAGTTCGGGGTATCAGAGTAAAGGGGGCTGAATACAAATGCACACCACACTTTTCACATATTTATTTGTACAAAAAAAATTAAAACCATTCATCATTATCCTTCCACTTCACAATTATGTGTCACTTTGTGTTGTAACATGACAAAATGTGTAAAATTACAAAAGACATTAATATTTTTTCAAGGTACTGCATATATATTGTATTTATATAATTATATAGGGCCAATTAAGATAGGAACCAATTAACCACTTCAGCCCCGGACCATTTTGGCTGGTTAAAGACCAGGCCCCTTTTTTTGCGATTCGGCACTGCGTCGCTTTACCTGACAATTGCGCGGTCGTGCGACGTGGCTCCCAAACAAAATTGACGTCCTTTTTTTCCCACAAATAGAGCTTTCTTTTGGTGGTATTTGATCACCTCTGCGTTTTTTTTTTTTTTTTGCGCTATAAACAAAAATAGAGCGACAATTTTGAAAAAAATGCAATATTTTTAACTTTTTGCTATAATAAATATCCCCCAAAAATATATCTAAAAAAAATATTTTTTCCACAGTTTAGTCCGATACGTATTCTTCTACATATTTTTAGTAAAACAAATCGCAATAAGCGTTTATTGATTGGTTTGCGCAAAAGTTATAGCTTCTACAAAATAGGGGACTGATTTTTTTACTAGTTATGGCGGCGATCAGCGATTTTTATCATGACTGCGACATTATGGCGGACACATCGGACACTTTTGACACCATTTTGGAGCCATTGTCATTTTTACAGCGATCAGTGCTATAAAAATGCACTGGTTACTGTGAAAATGACACTGGCAGTGAAGGGGTTAACCTCTAGGTGGCGCTGTAGGGGTTAAGTGTTCCCTAGGAAGTCATTTTTACTGTAGGGGGGCGTGGCTACACGTTGCACGTCACTCATCGTCTGTTCCGATGACAGGGAACAGACGATCACGGACATGCCACGGAGAAGAACGGGGAAAGGTTTGTTTACACTTACCTCTCCCCGTTCTTCACCTCTGTGACCCGATCGCGGGACACCGGCGGCGATCGGGTCTGCGGGCGTGGTCACGGAGCTCAGGACCGGGTCGCGAGCACGCCGCCGGCGGCACGCGCGCGACCCGTGGCTGGGCTCTTAAAGGGCAACGTACCTGTACGTTGATGTGCCCAGCCGTGCCATTCTGCCAACATATATCGGCGTGAGGCGGTCCTTAAGTGGTTAACCTACCGCCATGTCTTTGGAGAGTGGGAGGAAACCAACATGTGCAAAAAAAAAATTGCAAACTCCATGCAGGTAGTGTCCTGGTTGGGATTTAAAACCAGGACTAGTTACAGTTGGCTATCTACTGCCCCATGATGTCATTTACATTTAGTTTGGTACAAGAAAATGGTCAGTTCCTCCTGATTTCTGTGCTGGAAAATAATAAGCAGAAGGATAATATATACATTTAATGCATGACTTGCTAATGTACTGAAAAATCGCCATTGTTTAAGAACCCCAGACATATACGGGGAAGTAATTGAGACCTTTAAACTGGAAACGCTATAATGTTTCACAAGATTTTCCTCTCATTTACACACAAAAGCTAAAGGTCTCTGTAGCTGTGTAAAATGTTAAGCACCTGCTGGGCGAGATTCAGGCAAACAGAGTTGTATGCATCTAAACTTAGAAAGCTATTGACACAACCTTTTAAATCGCCTTGCCACTTTCTCTCCTGTACAGAAAGTTCACGATTTCTTTGCATCATTAAAGGAAAACGACAGAATATATTCAGCAAGTCAACATTTTCAACTATGACGGTAACATTGACCTGAAAGTCATTTTTATGTGACATTCATATTTTTCTTTGCTGTTTCGTATTATGATGAATGTATTTCCTATGATGATTTGAACATGTCTCCTCTAGAGGCCACCTATATCTCATGTGATTGGCTTTGCTTTCTAACGTGAGCCAGGGATGATGGAATTATAGGAGTTCCATTGCCATTATTTTTAACCACTTCAGCCCCGGAAGAATTGGCTGCCCAATGACCGGGCCATTCTTTGCGATTCGGCACTGCGTCGATTTAACTGACAATTGCGCGGTCATGCGACGTTGCACCCAAACAAAGTTGACATCCTTTTTTCCCCACAAATAGAGCTTTCTTTTGGTGGTATTTGATCACTTCTGCGGTTTTTAGTTTTTGCGCTACAAACAAAAAAAGAGCAACAATTTTTTTTAAAAAAAAGCAATATTTTTTACTTTTTGCTATAATAAATATCCCCAAAAAATATATAAAGAAAAAACAGTTTTTTTCCTCAGTTTAGGCCGATATGTATTCTTCTACATATTTTTGGTAAAAAAATTGCAATAAGCGTATACTGATTAGTTTGCGCAAAAGTTATAGCGTCTACAAAATAGGGGATAGTTTTATGGCATTTTTATTATTATTTTTTTTACTAGTAATGGCGGCGATCTGCGATTTTTATCATGACTGCGATATTGCGGCGGACACATCGGACACCTTTGACACAATTTTTGGACTATTGTCATTTATACAGCGATCAGTGCTATACAAATGCACAGATTACTGTGTAAATGACACTGGCAGGGAAGGGGTTAACCCCTAGGGGGCGAGGAAGGTGTTAAATGTGTCCTAGGGAGAGATTCTAACTGTAAGGGGGCTGGGCTACAAGTGACACGACAGCGGTCACTGCTCCCGATGACAGGGAGCAGTAGATCACTGTCCTGTCACTAGGCAGAACAAGGAAATGCCTTGTTTACATAGGCATCGCCACGTTCTGCAGCTCCGTGACACGATCGCAGGACACCGGCGGACATCGAGTCCACGTGTCCCGCGGGCACGGTCACGGAGCTTGCGGCAGGCGCGCATGCCGCTGGTGGCGCACGCGCCTGCTAGACGGCAGATTCAAAGTAACATACGGGTACATTGCTTTGCCTGCCCGTGCCATTCTGCCAATGTATATATACGTGAGGCAGTTGGCAAGTGGTTAAGGGTGCAAGCTCCAAAGCTGTAATCCAAATTCTGGCATTCGCTGTACAAGAATGTAGTAAGCAAAGATTTAAAGCGGACCTTCACCCTCTTCCTTACGTTCCTAACATTCCACCCCTCCTCCCATCCTGCAGAAAATCTGGCTTTTTTATGCACCCCCCGGAAGAACCAGCTGGCCTCTCAATGACGTCAGAGAGAACGTGGCGACGCAGGACGAAGCTGTGACCAGGCGTGAGAAGATCTCATCAGGACATCGCTGGATCCACCGGATGGGTGAGTATCTAAAATGTGCAGATACCACCTTCAGGTAAGCGGGGGGCATTGAAAAAAAAAAAAACTTTTTTATTTTCTCAATTTTGGTCTGTAAAGCCAAACCCCGGGGAATTGATCAATAGTTCTGGTGACCTGAGGGGCCCCAAAGGATTCCCTTGATTTACAAAGATTTCCTCTCATTTCCTGTTTTGGCTATGGGACAGAAATCTCTCCAACAGGGCACAGATGACAAAAAGAATAAAACATGACATGGGGACCCTATCTTAATCTATTGAAAATTACATATGTTTTTAACCTACCATACATGGCTGGAATTTCAGCAGATTTGCACTGAAGGGCTGAAATTGGAACCATGGGTGGCCCTGTCAACACCATGCGCCTTGAATGTTTCAACTGACTTTTGTAAAACGAGCTGGGTGGATGCACTCGGCAAGCGGCAACTGCATCCAATCAGAAGCAGGCACTGTTCAGCTACTCTGACAGCTGTGGGTGCGGTTACTGTCAGAATACAATGGCCAGCAGGGGAGATTTTTCCATCCATGCTGTTAAGTTTGGATAGAGGAATCTATGAATCTTGTTCAGCCCAAAGGCTGAACAAGAGAAATCTTCATGTGCATGGCCAGCCTTAGTCTCCTTTTTAAAGTAGGACTATAGGCATTTTTTTTATTTTGGATAGAGTAAGGAAAAGTCATAACCCCTGTCAGGTTTTTTTTTTTGCCACCTGTGTCCCATTGGGGAGATTTACCTTCACTTCCTGTCCCATAGCCAAAACAGGAAGTGAGAGGAAATCCCTGTAAATTAAGGGAATCCTTTGGGGCTCCCCAGGTAACCAGAACTAGGGTCTCCATTGCGAGATTCCCCCTCTATTATTTTCTGGGGACAACTGGGGTGAATCTCTCTAACGGGGGCACAGACAACAGTAATAACCTAATAGGCATTCTAATCTCTCTCCATTCCATCCAAAACAACAAATGAAAAGTTTTGCCTTTAGTTATACTTCACTGAATCTGAGCACCTCAAATCAAAAACAATATTTAATTTATTTTTAATAATCAAAACAAACTCCCTCATCCATCCATGACTTATTTTGTTTAGATATCACTTTGGAAAACACCAATTTAGCATTTCTGGCCGTGGCCATCTTGAGTAAGGGCAAATGATTCATAAAGCATTCACTTTCTGGAATCCATCTGCCCTTAGCTTAAAGCAGAAGTAAACCCATCCATTTAATAGTTTAAAAAAACAGTTACATTTCCGGCACATGCCTGGAATGTAATATTCCCATTGGTTGTGCTCTCAACCAAACTGTCAAACCATCCAATGGATGGTGTCATAACTGATCACATGTGCAGTATCATGGCAGTTGCAGATTAAACAAAGGCCAAGATGGCAGCTTACTTGTCTGAAAACGATACTTGCACTTTAAGTACAGTATGCGTGCATGAGAGTTTGCTTAGCTGAGAAAGCCTCTCCTACTTTCCTGAAGTCTCCTGGGATGTATGACATCATCTGCCTAGGCAAGAAACCAGGAAGTAACTGAAGAAATACAGTTTAAAACAAGAAAATATGATATATTTGTTTACCAATGCTAGCAGCATAGGATTAAAAGTAATCAATGTTGATTGGGAAAATGAAGGGTTCATGTCAATGAGTGTTCTAGAAAAATGCTGCATTTTCTATTCAAACACATGCAGCTGCGTTCAAGTGGAAAAGCAGTGTTTGTCATGAAAAGGTTGCATTTGACCTGCTTTGCCTGCAGTCTTTATGGGCCTTCATAGGCGATGTTGAGTCTACAGAAATGCAGTGCAATGCAAAGCAGGTCAAATGCAGCCTTTAAACTGCCATGTGTACTGCTTTATTAAATTCAATAGGATTTTGCTGACCTACGCTTGACATGCATTCCAAAAACACATCAAATGCAGGAAAACAATGGTCATCAACTGGAGCCTCATAAACGGACATCAACTGGAGCCTCATCAATGGTCATCATCTGGAGCCTCATCAATAGTCATCAACTGGAGCCTCATCAGTGGTCATCAACTGGAGCCTCATCAATGGTCATCAACTGGAGCCTCATCAATAGTCATTAACTGGAGCCTAATCAGTGGTCATCAACTGGAGCCTCATCAGTGGTCATCAACTGGAGCCTCATCAATGGTCATCAACTGGAGCCTCATCAATAGTCATCAACTGGAGCCTCATCAACTAGTGTAACCATCACATCTCCATCAAGAACTGGTAAGCGGTACACTAAAAAATAAGTTTGTTTTCGTGTTTAGACTTGCTTTAACCACTTCCTTACTGGGCCTATTCTGGCACTTCTCTCTAACATGCAAAAATCATAATTTTTTTTGCTAGAAAATTACTCAGAACCCCCAAACACTTTATATGTTTTTTTAGCAGAAATCCTAGGGAATAAAATGGCGGTCATTGCAACTTTTTATCTCACACGGTATTTGTGCAATAATTTTTCAAACGCATTTTTGGGAAAAAAAAGGGTTTTATGAATTAAAAAATATTAAAACATTAAAGTTAGCCCAATTTTTTTGCATAATGTGAAAGATGAAGTTATGCCGAGTAAATAGATACCTAACATGTCACCCTTGAAAATTGCACACGCTCGTGGAATGGTGCCAAACTTCGGTACATAAAAATCCTCAATTTTTTTTACTGGTTACATGTTTTGAGTTTACAGAGGAGGTCTAGGGCTAGAATTATTGCTCTCGCTCTAACGTTTGCTGCATTACCTCACATGTGTGTTCTGAACACCGTTTTCATATGTGGGCAGGACTTACGTATGCGTTCGCTTCTGCGTGCAAAATTTTAATTTTTTTATTGTTAATTTTACTTTTTACTTTGATACTTTAAAAAAATAATAATAATAATTTGATCACTTTTATTCCTATTACAAGGAATGTAAACATCCCTTGTAATAGGAATAAGCATGACAGGTCCTCTTTACAGTGAGATATGGGGTCAATAACACCCCACATCTCACCTCTAGGCTATAAACAAATTAAAAAAATGATCACCGCTTCCTAGCCAAGGCGGCACCATTTTTTTGAATGCAGAGGCCGGGCGTGACATCATAACATCACGCCTGGCCTCCAAACGATCATAGAGACTCCAGCGACCATCTGGTCCACCGGAAATCTCTATGGTAGGCAGCCGGGGCCGGCGGATCTGTTCTCCGACTCACCGATCGCACAGGTGAGTCGGTAAAAGGACCGGAGGGTGGCGGGAGGGGTGGGACGTCCCCTCTCGCCGCCTTGTAAGAACGATCAAGCGGCGGAACAGCCGCTATGATCGTTCTTACGGTGCACAGAATCGCGGGCTCGAAGAAACGATATCTGAATGATGCCTGTAGCTGCAGGCATCATTCAGATAAAATATCCTGGCTCAAAGTCAAAGACGTCCAGGGACGTCCATCTGGTAGGAAGTGGTTAAAGCCCCAATAAAATTACAGAGATAGCAATCAGACAGACATTTTTTTATGGCGAAGGACATTTATCCAAACAGCTGTACATGTTGGTGCTGTTTTGTTTGATTAATGCCTAAAGATATACATTGTGGCGTAGAGTAGGCTTGTGCAATTCGTTTCGTAACGAATTGAAATTCGTCCGAATTTAGCAACTTTCGGACATTCGGAAGCATTCGAATTTCCGAACAAAGCAATTACGAATAAGACCGAATCCGAAATAAATTATACCGCAAATAGCGAATGCCCGAATGTCTTCGGCATAATTTGTTATGAAAAAGTTACGAATGTACGAATCGATACGAAGCACAATAACACTCACTCTGCTCTGCTCTCTGCTTCTCCCACACCGTGCTGAACTCCCTCTCAAAATGGTGTACAGGGGCGGAGGCTATAGCCGCATGTAAAAAATGAAAGTAAAATACGAGATTTTGAATCCATTCAAAGCACAATAACACTCTGCTCTGCTCTCTGCTTCTCCCTCACCGTGCTGAACCCTCTCAAAATGGTGTACAGGGGCAGAGGCTATAGCCGCATGTAAAAAAACGAAAGTAAAATACGAGATTTCGAATCTTTACAAATAACCGCTATGTATTTAGAAAAGTACAAATCCATTCGAAGCACATTAGGCATAATAGGCAGCGTCGTCGTGAGAGAGACACAGAAAATTACGAATCAACGAACCCAAAAAAAGTTACAAAAGTAGGAGTTGTGTCCAGAATCAACGAAAAACAATGTACTCTACCGAAAGTACGAATTATAAATCAACTAAAAATTCAACGAAAAATGGCTCGCTTGCGAAAATACGAATTAGTCCGAACACGAAAAATCCCGTCTAGCAAAATTACGAATGATTACGAATCAACAGGACCGAAAAGAAACAAACCGAAACTAACCGAATTTTTCCGTTGTGCACAAGCCTAGCGTAGAGGTATCGTCTCCATGTATGCTGCTGGTTCAGAGAAATTTTATATTGCTACAAGGCTTTTTTACTTTGAAGTTCTGGTGAGTTTGCATTTTATATGCACGATTTGTGGTGGAGCACTATGTGAAGGATATCATTTTGCCTCTGCACTTTTCTTTGGATCACGGTGATTGGACTTTCCTTGTGAAGATACATTAAGAATTTCTGTTTGGACTATTTTTTCATATATATATTTTTATACATCTTTATTGATTGTTGTTGAACTTTATTATTATATGTTTTTTTATGAATTCATTATCTATGAGGTAGCACCATACCTTTCTTCCCAATTGTTTCAGACATTTTTTAGACTTGAATCTTTTCATTCAAACTTAAGAAAAAAAAATATCTCATTGGGTGGAAGATTACAATCTGTGGTGTACAAAAATAGCAACAAGCGTAAACATACAGAATAAAGAAAGATGCTAACCTAATTAACATAGTGCTGTCCGCTTGGTTACAATGAATCAGTGCCATATCATATTAATTGCAATATTGTCAAAAACATTATTAATGCAGCAGTCAGATGTAATTTGCTCTACATTTGTCAGCTTATCCCATAACATAGATATTTAGGCATGTTGATAAGCTAATGGCCTATCATATGTCGTTGCTGTACATAATATACAAAAAGAAAAAGAGCAGAAGGGGAAAGAGGAGAACTAAAGAAAAGCAAAGTATAGTAAAGAAGAGAGAGTTAAGCAGGCCATAGATGAATGGAATTTCAAACCAAAATACTTAGGAATAGAATGTTCTAAGAAAGATAGAAAGTTTGTTTTTCTATTCATTAGCAGGTCAAATCAACCTTCATTTTCAACCGCAGTGATGAGAAAATTCAAAAGAGCAGGCTAGACATTTTTTCTCAAATACACACACAAACACCATATGTGGTTTTCATTTGGTAAAATCCATTCATTCCAAAATCAAATGTTAAAAGAAAAAAATAAATCTTTTAAATTACTTTAAAATATTCTGAGAATTTTCGAACAAATTTTCCTTAGACTTTTTTTAAGAATTTTAAATTTAAATTCTATCCAATTATGATCAGCTATACCAGAATCAGTAGAAGAGGTGTTCCCAACGCCTCACTGGTCCACCAACATATCTGGAATCCAAGGGCTACACCTCTTGTTGAACTTGTTTTGATTATTTTGAAGGGTACATGTGAGTTTATCATTGATCATAGTCTAATTTAAATTTTCTTGAATGCCACCATTGACTGCTTCCAACATCTTGCAGTTGAAACTCTTGCAGCTAAGATTATGTGAGAAATTCGTCTTTTTAGGGATTTTGTTATCTGGTTTCTCAAAAATTCAAAGGAGCAGGATGGAAATCTTTTCTCGAACGAATACATTCCATTCATTCCAAAATCAAGTGTTAATTGCTTGCCGACTGTATCACTTACATGTATGACGGCAAATCGACTCTGCTTCACCAGATCACATACTAGGCACCTGATCCGGCACTTCCGGTTCGGGGGCGCTGCCTGTGACCCGGCTGTGAAGTGATTATACACAGCAGATGCCAATCATCAGGTACTGGCCAACGGATGACTGCTGGCACCCGTCGATCATCAGGAAGACACACGGAACAGAGCTCTATGTAAACAAGGCAGATCTCTGTCTTGTCATTAGGGAAGTGATGGATTTTCTTCCCCCGCAAAGCAGGGAATAAAATCCATTACTTCCCTTAGTAAAAGCACCTCACACAGTACACTCTATTACTGGTTAGGTACACATTTAAACCCTTTGATCTCCCTAGATGTTTAACCCCTTCACAGCCAGTGTCATTAGTACAGTGACAGTGCATATTTTTAGCACTGACCACTGTATTAGTGTCACTGGTTCCCAAAAAATGTCAGTTAGTGCCCCATTGTCCACCACAATATCGCAGTCCCAATATAAGTCGCTGATCGCTGCCATTACTAGTAAAAAATTAAATAAAAAATCCTTTTGCGCAAACCAATCAATATATGCTTACTTTTTTTTACCAAAAATATGGAGTGGAATACATATTGGCCTAAATTTATGAAGAACTAAGATTTTTTTTTTTTTAAATATTGGATATGTTTCATAGAAGAGGGTAGAAGGTAAAAAAATCTATATCTTTTTTTATTTTTTTTTTGTTTATAGCGCAAAATTTTTTAAATGCGGAGGTGATCAATTACCACCAAAAGAAAGGTCTATTTGTGGGGAAAAAAAAATACATCCATTTTATTTGGGTACAGAGCTGCATGACTGTGCAAATGTCAGTTAAAGAAGCGCAGTGCTGTATTGCAAAAAATGGCCTGGTCATGAAGGGCAGTAAATCCTTCGGAGGTTAAGTAGCAAACAAAATCTTTTGAATGACATTCAAATGTTCTGAAACTTTTTGTAAGATTTTTCCTAATGCCGCGTACACACGACCATTTTTCTCGTCGGGAAAAATTAAATGTTTTCTCTTTGACGAGAAAAACGCCCGTGTGTGGGCTTTTCAGCATTTTTCCCGATGAGAAAAATGGCAAGAATCACGACGAGAAAAATTAGAACATGCTTTCATTTTTCTCGTAGTGATTCACGGCATTTTTTTCCGCAGCAGTTTTCCCATAGGGAAACACTGCCAGGGAGCCTACACAAGGTCGTTTTTCACGACCAAAAGAAAAAATGTAATGAAAACCGGCCGTGTGTAGGGGAACAAGCCGGTCCTCGTTTTTCATGTCGATTTTCTCGGTGGTGTTTTCACCGTCGAGAAAATCGATCGTGTATACACGGCATAAGAATTTTTGTTTGAAATTCTATTCATTCATGGTCTGCAATAACAGAATCAGTAGAAGAGGTGTCCCCCGAAGCCTTACCAGTCCACCAACATGTATCGAATCCAAGGGTCTCACATCTTGTTGAACTTGATAATTTTGAAGGGTACGTGAGAGTTCATCATTGATCATAATCCAGTTCAGTTTTTATTTAACATAATCAAATATCACTGCTGACTGTTTCCAACATCTTGGAGTTGCAATTCTTGCTGCTAAAATTATGTAAGAAATTAGTCTTTTTAGGGATTTTGTTATCTAGTTTCTTTAAGAGAGTGATTTCAGGTGATCTGGGGACATTTACTCCCGTTACCGACCAAATAAAAGTCTGATCCAGAATCGTTCCAGAAACAAAGTTTCTATGTGACCGCAGCATCTGAAATAGGAAGATGCCTGTGGATGTATTTTGGCTACTCTAGCAGGCAATAAATACTATTTTAACAAAGTTTTATAGTTACCTCCATTGACCTCATATAGCAGTTACATCAAAAATTAATGTGCTGCCCAGTAGGCACCAAAGTTTGACCACTGTTGCCCATTGAATTCTAAAAATAGAACATGATTTCACTTTATCCGATGGAAAAAAAAACAATAGCAAATTCCGATTGTCTGTGTGGAACTCCATCGGAGAAAAAACACATGCATGCTCAGAATCAAGTCGACGCATGCTCAGAAGCATTGAACTTAATTTTTCTCTTCTCGTCTGAGTGTTTTACGACACAGCGTTTGGAACAGTCGGATTTTTGACAGATGGTGTGTAGGCAAGACTGATGGAAGTCAGCTTCATCGGAATTCCGATGGAAAAATCCATCGGATTTGAATCCATAGGAAATCCGATCCTGTGTACAGGTCTTAAGGCCTTGTTTCCACTTGTATTGCCTACTGAAGAGTGATCTGCATTGGATCTTTCTACATAGAGCATTTGACAGGCGCAGAGGAAGCTTTATACCCTGCATGTGGTTGTGAGCACCCACCTTCAGTTGAATAGGTCGTGTTCAGCAGGAGGTATCACTCACTTAAAACGATAGCAGGGTTAATGTTTTGCCTCACTGTGATGCAAAGAATCATGGTTGTGGCATATGTACAATCTTTGCACTTTAAAGCAGAAAATACAGCAAAAAAATATTTTTTGCCCTAAATTAATTACTTTTTTTTGAAGAGCAGAATAGGAGAACAGTATCTAAAGTGTGTATCTCTCAGATATGCAGAAAATGCACCAAGTTTTTAATTTTTTTTTGCCCTAAATTATTCTTTTTTTGAAGAGCAGAATAAGAGAACAGTATCTCACATGTACAGATATGCAGAAAATGCGTAATTTTTTTTTTTTGCCAGAAAACGCACCAAAAAAAATGTTTTTGCCCTAAATTATTACTTTTTTTGAAGAGCAGAATAGGAGAACAGTATCAAAGTGTGTAAAATGCACCCAAAAAATTTTTTGACAAGAAAACGAACCAAATATTTTTTTTTTGCCCTAAATTATTATTTTTTGGAAGATAGGAATAGGAGAACAGTATCTAAAGTGTGTATATCCCACATACAGATATGCAGAAAATGCGCCAAAAGAATTTTTGGGGCAGAAAACGCACCAAAAAATATTTTTTGCCCGAAATGATTACTTTTTTGGAAGAGCAGAATAGGAAAACAGTATCTAAAGTGTGTATCTCCCACGTACAGATATGCAGAAAATGCACCAAATTTTTTTTTTTGCCCAGAAAGCGCACAAAAAAAAAAAATTCTGCCCTAAATTATTAATTTTTTATTTTTTTTTGAAGAACAGAATAGGACAACAGTATCTAAAGTGTGTATCTCACATGTACAGATATGCAGAAAATGCATCAAAAAATAAATTTGGCCAGAAAACGCACCAAAAAATTATTTTTTTGCCCTAAATTATTATTTTTTTGAACAGCAGAATAGGAGAACAGTATCTAAAGTGTGTATCTCATACATACAGATATGCAGAAAATGCACCAAAATACATTTTTATAGCAGAAAACGCACCCAAAAAAAAAAAATTGCCCTAAATTATTATCTTTTTTGAAGAACAGAATAGGAGAACAGTATCTAAAGTGTGTATCTCACACGTATAGATATGCAGAAAATGCACCAAAAAAAATTTTGGGCAGAAAACGCACCAAAATTTTTTTTTTTGCCCTAAATATTTTTTTTTTTTGAAGACCAGAATAGGAGAACAGTATCTAAAGTGTGTATCTCACAGTAACATATGCAGTGCTGGTGCACTGAGCTTGCATAAAATACCCGCCGACGCCAACCTAACTAACAGACGGATAAAAGTTGTCTTTTCTCTGGCACTGGGCTCAGGGCAGGATAAAAAGATTGTGCACTGCACCCACACAACAAAAGCAAGGTTGATCGCTGAGTAATTTGATTTCTGAATCAGGACTCCTATCTAATTCTCTCCCTCAAAGCAGCAGCAGCAGCAACCTTTCCCTGCACTAACTGAAGCAGAGTGACGTGCTGTGCTATGTGCCTCTAGTTTATATAGAGGCTGGGTCACATGCTGCACTGGCCAATCACAGCCAGGCCATTAGTAGGCATGGCTGTGATGGCTTCTAAGGGCACACACGTTAAACGAATGTTGATTGGCTGCCCTGCAGCTTTTTAAAATGCGCCATTACATTGCCGAACACCGAACCCGAACATACAGTACATTGTTCGGGTTCGGGTCCGGGTACCAAAAACCCAAAAGTCCGATACGAACCCAAACTTTACAGTTCGGGTTCGCTCAACCCTACTTATTAAGGGTATTTGTGAATGATTAGACGGATTCATAAGTGCCTTTTCATAGGAGGAGGAACTCTTCAATGTATCTGGTCCATAGGGCCAGTTCAGGCTGACGGTGGGCAAAGACGACATCATCCTCCAACCTGGCCATGAACAAATTGGCCAGGCTGGAGGCATATTTAGCTCCCATAGCTACCCCTTTTGTTTTGTAAATAGTACTGGCCTCCAAACCAAAAATAATTCTTAGAGGCTGCAAACTTTAAAAAGCTCCATGATAAAGTTATTTTGTCGTCTTGGTGAGTTTGAATTGTACTCCAAAAAATGACTATACTATACTGTATCACTGTATATAGGGATGTGACATCAGCTGTCACCATCCAACAGCCCTTGTTGTACTGCTGATGCCTAAGTTAATGCAATATATATGTCGGTTACAGCTTTAAATAAAACAGTTCCTTTTTAAAGTTTCCAGCTCAACTTGTCTCCATTGCTAATCTGACATTTAGCACTAGACATTATAAAACACTTTCTGATTTTTTAAATGAGAAGGTTGTCAGCTACTGGGATTACCATCTGTTCTGGCGACCTTATAGAATCAGCCCCTAAATCAACCACTGTGAATGCATCTCACTGCTGTGTAGATGACAGTTCAGTTAATCCACAATCTAATGATATTTGAGTTGTTCTGGTGAAACGTGGTATAAATGTCATCTATCACATATCATACAAATGTAGGAATCCTCCAGGGGGAACATATGCTATTTGCCATAATATTCCAGATAATATATACAAAAGGCTCCGTCTCACTTTTCAGTCATTTCAGTTAAGACCACGTTCTTGAGCTGCAGTCAAAACAATGACTCTCTTGAAAGAGATTAAACAGATACCATAGGCTTTTTTAAAGCAAATCTCCAGGCAGATATAGATGACCTACAATTAATTTGTATTCTTTAAAAAAGAATGTAATTGTTAAGTAGCACTTCAATCTGTTTTAATATTATACTCCTGTAAACCTTGACACAGCATATTGAGAGAGGGAGGGGAAGAACTGTAAGAGAATCAGGCTCTGGAACATTGTAAATATGGAGACTTCACCTCTGTAACATATCCAAAATATGCAACTTCATATAACCAATGAAACCACCAAGCTGCTCATTCACTCCCTTGTTAACCTTTTCATTGACTATTGCAACTCCTTTTTTGTAGGAATACCTCTACACAGCCTATCTTGTAAGTGGGTGCTTAAGAAGGTATTGTCATGTTGTGAGTGTTGATTGTTTTCTTTTTATTGTGCCCTGTTGGTATTCCATGTATTACTGTGTAGCGGGGTCTCCTTTAAGACTCATTGGACTACCTTTCCCAGAACCCCCCTTGGCACCCAGGGTGCAATGTTGTCACCACAGAGACTCATGGGTGGAGCTATATAAGGAGGAGGCGAGGCTAAGCTCGGGCTCTTTGGGACACGAGACTTCAGTGGAGAGATCTTCCTGTGCGGATCCGCTGTGGTGCAAGGCCTGAAGCCTGGGGCCTTGCGCCGCTACCCAAAGAGCCTTCCACCCCCATTGCAAGCCTGGGTGGCATCTGACTTGGTCATCCTCAACCGCTGCTGAGCCGGAGACCCGACCGCTGCAGACGCTGTGTGTGGAGACACAGCAGGTGGAAGTCCCCGGACTGGGATTGCGTCCGGAGGGGTGAACGAGCACCTGCTCAATCCATATACTTTACACTATTGTTAGGCCTACAGACTGCCGTGGCCCACCAGTTCATATTTGAGTCCTCACTGGAGATCCATAGCAGAACTGAGTCAAACGGATCTCTAGTGAAGTGTTCCGTGTTGGTACTTTTACCCCCCTTTTTAGATTACAAATGTGTTCCTGAAATGTGCACCACCATTTAAAGACTTGCATGCGAAGAATTCATCTCCTAGAGACTGAGTTATAGGGTCAGGCCTGACCGGGTATTAGAGTTTAGTAGCTGCGCCACAGGGCGCTTAGTTAACGGTCGCCCCACGTGGCACACCATTTCTGTGTTTCATTAATGTGTAGTGTACCATTTGCTGCAGGGCTCTGCTAGAAGCATATGTTATCTGTTTTACTGTTGATTCATTTTTCTAAGTGAGAGTAACCTCATTATTCTTTTACTATTTGCATTGGCGTCTAAATTTTCCATAGAGCATAAGATATATTACCCTAGACTAACTGTGCCAGAGTGGGTCGAGTTAATTGCCGGGGGTTGGCGGAGCTGTCTTCAGGGCCCAAAAATGAATACTGCGGCTCTCTTTGCTGAGGGTAGAGCTACAACTGCATATGGCAATTGGGTTTACTTTAATGTTTAGTTATGTTGCCCTCCAGAGTTGGCAAGAGAAGCAGGAGCTAACTCTGCTGGCCAGGTTTTCCTGGGCTTTTTGGGAAGTACCACCCTCCGCTGGCACAAGGGTCATCTATTCCTCCACATATGGAAAGTAAACAGGAGCTGAGCTAGGATGCAATTGCTACTTACTCTGAAACCACCCCTTGTGGGAACCCAATTGGGGTTCCAGGAATATGGACATATGGACCTGTGCCACTGCTTAATAGACTGATGGATTGTAAAAGGACTTTCTCACCTATTTAAAGGAGACGTATAGCCAAAGCTGGATAACAGGAGTGCACTTCATTTTGCACTCTTGTGACCCGTTTTCAGCAAGGAGTGGGCTGATGTCCAGTCTCTGCTGACGTCACAGAAGTCGATCCCGGACCAGCATCATCACAACAATGGAAGCTGGGATCCGTCAGGTCCCTGGACCGACACCTGGCTCAGCCTCTCAGCCAGCTGCTGAGAGCCTAAATCGGCCACTCCACCCCCTCCACAGCCCAGCACTCTAGTAAGCGAGGAGGGGCAGAGCAGAGAGACGCTGACTGAGAGTCAGTGGCTTTCTGCTCAGGGAGCTGTCAGAACCAAGAGATCGGTGGTGTTCGATCACTCGGTTCTCAGTGCAGAGGCGCCGGGGTACAGATGCAGCATTGGATCAATGCTGCATCCACCTAGGTAAGTATTATTCTGGGACAAACTTGATTCCCATACTTCTCTTTTAAGGTATGATCACCTCATGGGGCAGGGGCACCAGGAAAACACCTAATTACATTTACTATACTTAAACAACTTTATTAAAGAACTTTGTTGTTACATAACTTTGCCTGGCCTAAAGTCACTTGAAGACAATTGTAAAGAGGTCCATGCATGCTTGGCATATTACAGAAGACGATTCACACCTGGGGACAAGATGAGATAGACAAGATGCAGTACATATGTCTAATGTGCAGTAGAGCTATCCAGAGAGGGCTACATTGCCGTTGCCAATGGCTACAGTTCTAGTGTCTATATGCATAAGCAGCCTGCTGGTCAGGAAGCAGTGGTGACCTGGCATAGGTGGCAGAAGGCCCTGGTAATTGAAAGAGATTGTGCGCTTAGTCTCCTTTCCTAGCAACCAGAACCCTAATACTGGTTTGACTCTTGGCACAGGGCATCTTAGGGACCCAGCCTAGAAGTCACTGAAGATTTAGTGAGGACATGGAGAGAATAAGCATGGTTGATATACAATATCAAGCTTCCTAAAATTCAAGTGTACTATACAAATCAATGTCACTGGAATGAGGTGATGGGTAACTGGGCTGACCGACTTTAGTTCAACCACAGTGGCCATACATGTATTGAAATTCGTCTGGTCTCTGTTGAACCCGCTGAATTTTGATCTATTATATGACCCGCTTTACTCTGTTTGCATTTAAAAAAATACTTGACCCAGGTAGATAAGAGACCATCTTCCCCTTCCCTTTAATTCAGACCACTAAGCCAACTCCACCTTCTTAGAGCCCCCCAAAGAAGACACTGTAAAGAGAAATTTAAATGGCTCTAATAACTGTTTATTATAAATAACACATAAATGTTAAATAAAATTTAAATAACAAAGCACAACATAACAGATCAAATAAAGTTACAGGTCCTAGAAGGTACCATATAACAGTATCAAACAACTTATGTCTGTGGCACCAGTAGCTACGTTGTGCCCCCAGCCACAAAATACCATCTTGGAGATGATCTCAGGTGACCTCAGACATGTAATGGTCTACAATAACCTGGTCACTATGAGTTTACCAGACCAACTAGAGGACACCACACCAAAAATGGGTCCCCAACCTTTCTCCAAAAAAACTAGGTTAAAGTGATTGTAAAGTTTTGCATTTTATTTTTTTTTAAATAATAAAAATATCATACTTACGAATGCCGTTTTCTGGGGTCCTTCGGCGGCTCTCTCGGCTCCTCCCCGCAATAGCTAACCCCCTCTGGGAAGCTCTCTGCCGAGGGAGTTACCTTGCGGGCGTGCTCCCGGTCCCGCCACCCGGCGCCTGCATCATTGGATTTGATTGACAGCAGCGCGAGTCAATGGCTGCGCTGCTATCAATCTATCCAATGGAGAGCCGAGAAGCCTGGGCAAAGATCGAGTGCATTTGCGACGCGGGACTTTCCATGGCTCAGGTAAGTAAAATGGGGGGGGGCTGGGGGGCCAGTAATCGTCACAAAAACATGAACCTTTACAACCCCTTTAACCATCTGCCTACTGGGCACTTTTTCCCTACTTCGGCCCAAGCCATTTTTCAGCTTTTAACGCTGTTACACTTTGAGTGACAATTGTGATCATTTTTATCATTTTTTTCACACAACTAGAGCTTTTGTTTGGTCATATTTAATTACCCCTGGGTTTTTAATTTTTTGCTAAATAACCATAAAAAGGCTGAACATTTTGAAAAAAAAATATTTTTCATAGTTTTTTATAACATTTTGCAAACAGGTAATTTTTCTCCTTTGCTGATGTGCACTGATGAGTAGGGATGAGCTTCGAGTTTGAGTCTAACTCATGTTCGAACAGCGAACAACAGCGAACAGCGAACAATTTGGGGTGTTCGCGGCAAATTCGAAAAGTCTATGGAGAGAAATCTAAAGTGCTAATTTTAAAGGCTTATATGCAAGTTATTGTCATAAAAAGTGTTTGGGGACCCGGGTTCTGCCCCAGGGGACATGTATCAATGCAAAAAACAGTTTTTAAAACGGCTGTTTTTTCAGGAGCAGTGATTTTAATAATGCTTAAAGTGAAACAATAAAAGTGAAATATTCCTTTAAATTTTGTACCTAGGGTGTGTGTATAGTTTGTTTCCCAAGCGCGACTTTACAGGCATACTATACACACACCCTAGGTACGAAATCTAAAGGAATATTTCACTTTTATTGTTTCACTTTAAGCATTATTAAAATCACTGCTCCCGAAAAAACGTCAGTTTTTAAAACTTTTTTTTGCATTGATACATGTCCCCTGGGACAGGACCCCGGTCCCCAAACACTTTTTAGGATAATAACTTGCATATTAGCCTTTATAATGAGCACTTTTGATTTCGAACGTTCAAGTCCATTGTATTTAATAGGGTTCTAAAGTTTGCGCGAACATTCTGTCTGTTCGCAGGTTCTGGTGCGAACTGAACAGGGGGGTGTTCGGCTCATCCCTACTGATGAGGCTTCACTGATGGGCACTGATAGGCTACCCTGATGGGACCTGATAGTTGGCACTCATGGGCACTGTTAGGCACTGATAGGAAGCACCGATGGGCACTGGTAGGTGGCACTGATAGGTGACACTGATGAGGAGGCACTTATGGGCACTGATTGGCAGCACTAGTGGGTACTGATTGTCAGCACTAATGGGCACTTATTGGCAACAAAGGCAGGCACTGATTGGCAGTCCTTGTGGGCACTAATTGGCAGCACTGGTGGGCACTGATAGGCAGCACTGGTGGGCACTGTTGGGACTGCACTGATAATCAGGACACTGATAATCAGTGCCCTGATTATCAGTGTCCATGTCCCTTTTACACAAGCCAGTTACCGACCTTCCTCTCCTCACGCAGTCAGCATGAGGAAAGGAATGCTGATAACTGGCTTCTGTTTACATTGTGATCAGCTGTGATTGGACACTGATCACGTGGTAAGGAGCAACTGACTGGAATTATATAATGCCCTCCCAGAACTGGACAGCCACGCTGTATTTGTCATTCGTCTATAGCACGGTCAGCAAGTGGTTAAACCACCTTCAAAAACCCCAAACTGTCAATATCTAATATGATCTAAATTTAGGCCATCCAAAGTCAAAAGAAAAATATGGTGGGAAGGAGGGAGTGACATTCACTTAACGACTGCAGATCTCAGAGTGAAGCTTACCCTACCACAGCTTATCCTTTGGACCTTCTCCACATCTGACAGCTTCTACTGACCAATCCAGATGGTGACCACTACTGTAACGACACCCCGAGTATGAAAGGGGTTAAAGCCGTTTAGGACATTCCATTTCCGAACACAAAGGCAGCTACCGAACACTCCAATCAGCCGAACAAGAAACCCATACGAATAAACCCCCCCCCCCCAAGTACGAGACGAGGCTCTGTATTGAGGGTCAAACAGGAATCAGACTCTTTATTGAAAGTAATACAGGCTCCTTTTATACACTTAAGAATACTGCAGTCACTACATGAACAATGACCCGGATCCACCCACAACATCACACAATGGTTACATAACGAGCCCCCAATACACATTATTCTGAGTGTCAATACATCCCTTAGCAGACAACAGGTGAGTTCATTAGCACACTTAATAATAGGTGAAGGGTAAGCTTCCTCAGACAAGATTAACACAATTTACTTATCCAGACAAAAGCAACAACGTTAAGCAATAGACGGTCGGTCTCTTACATTGAACTTCCTGGAATGCCCATATTAGGAGTTATACTTCCTGGTCATAGACCTCACAGTGTACAGGGGATAAAATCTTTATATTTCTTGAGAGATATTGTTAATGAATATTACTGTCCCATTTGAAGTAATCCAATCATATTCTCAGGGTTCATTCGTTTCTTGGTCACCCTGCACCCAAAAGTGACTCCCGTCACAGCTACTATAGCTTTTTTTTAAACCAATCAACGCAAATTTGACCAATTCCCTTTCCATCCAGCCATGTATTTATTTCCCTTTTTTCATAGCTACGGGCCTATCTGATGTATTTATGATTACAGAGCTGTATTAATTTGAGTCATTTCTATCCGCCTGGAGTTCAGCTTTACACAAACCCAAATCCAGAGCATAACAATTGAATTTGTTATACATTCCAAACACTCTCAGAGTGTTGTGTTACACCTGCTCACCTGTTCATTTTCGAAGACAATCAATTAAAAGACTTCATTTGCGCTGGCAGCTCAATATTTTTACCATTACAATCCACCCAATCCAATCTATCTTTAATCACAGGAATTTAATAGCTATGCAGTATCGCTACTTCTTAACAAGCTAAGTTTATAAAGAAGAAACCATATTTTGTGATATAATCACTGAGGCATTCATAATTCTTCAGCAGTCATGGATATTTTCTAAACTCCTTTTATTTACATCTAAACAAGCTTTAGCTCAAAGCCGGATTCAAAGCGAAATCCGTACATTTATATTCCACCCCCCAACTGCCAAGAAGGTTTGAAGATTGAGAGATTTCAAGGGAACAGTCAACCCAGAACTGTTATTTCAGATTTTATTAGATGATGGAGAGTTAAATCATTCAGCGGTTTCTTTTGTCTGTCAGAAACTTTGCTAGGGAAATCTATGCTCTTTAGTCTTCACACCTGCAGTTAGGAAAGGATCCACTTCCCCTGCCAGTACCTTTTATTTTATGTTATGATGAATGAAACCAGAAGAGCGGAAACACCCTTGCTGTAAAGAGACTAGTGCAATGCCAAGGCTGACAGGGGCAGTGCCAGGAGCTAGAGAGTAGAGATCTTGCAGGTGGAATCCCTTGTGAGTAGAGGTGAGCTTGTGTTTGCTCCAAATGTCCGAAATCAGAAGTCAGCTGTCATTCCAGGGTCAATATACTGTGGGTGGGGGATTTCAACAGCAGGCGTACACAGATGGGTGGGAATGCTCACGACATCATTGACCAGATATGGCCATAATGGTCATATTAGATCAATTACATAACCTAACATGGCTATCTGGCCATATTAGGTCATTAACCGCTTGAGGACCGCCGCACGCCGATGTACGTCGGCAGAATTACACGGCTGGGCACATGGGCGTACAGGTACGTCCCCTTTAAGAGCCAAGCCGTGGGTCGCGAGCGCGCCGGCGGCGGCGCGCTCGTGACCCGGTCCTCTTCTCTGTGACCGTCCCCGTGGGAACAGCGGACCCGATCGCCGCTGGTGTCCCGCGATCGGGTCACAGAGAGGAAGAATGGGGAGAGGTAAGTGTAAACAAACCTCTCCCCATGCTTGCTAGTGTGCCTGTCACTGATCGTCTGTTCCCTGTAATAGGGAACGACGATCAGTGATGTCACACGCTAAGCCGCGCCCCCCCCCCACAGTAAGAAACACAAATCAGGGCGCACTTAACCCCTACAGCGCCCCCTCCTGGTTAACCCCTTCACTGTCAGTGTCATTTTTACAGTAACCAGTGCATGTTTATAGCACTGGTCGCTGTAAAAATTACAATGGTCCCAAAATAGTGTCAAAAGTGTCCGATGTGTCCGCCATAATGTCGAGGTCACAAAAAAAAACGCTGATCGCCGCCATTACTAGTAAAAAAAAGATAATTAATAAAAATGCCAAAAAACGACCCCCTATTTTGTAAAAGCTATAACTTTTGCGCAAACCAATCAATAAACGCTGATTGCGATTTTTTTTACCAAAAATATGTAGGAAAATACGTATCGGCCTAAACTGAGGAAAAAAAAAGTTTTTTTATATATTTTTTGTGGGTATTTATTATAGCAAAAAGTAAAAAATATTGTTTTTTTTTCTAAATTGTCGCTCTATTTTTGTTTATAGCGCAAAAAATAAAAACCGCAGAGGTGATCAAATACCACCAAAAGAAAGCTCTATTTCTGGGAAAAAAAGGACGCCAATTTTGTTTGGGAGCCACGTCAGTTAAAGCGACGCAGTGCCGAATCGCAAAAAGTGGCCTGGTCCTTATGCTGCGTATTGGTCCGGGTCTTAAGTGGCTAATGTCACGAGCATCCCCACACCTTTGTGTACCTCAGCTGCCGGGCTTGGAAATTAACCTGTTCGGAACAAACATAAGCCCTATCCATGAGAAGTAAAAACTACCTGTTAAATCAGCCCAGCAGAAAAAAAAATCTTCTTTTCCACTTGCCATAAGATGCAGTCACATGATCACCCAGTGCCAGGTCCCCCTCCATTCTGTTTACTTTCTGCTGGGGTCCCACTTCCTGGTTTCCACATCACTGCCTGCATGACATTGACAATTCCCATTGGCTGTTCATCGGAGGGTTTCTCTCACAATCCAGAAGGCTACTGATGTCAGCCAGAGGGGAGTCAAGGGCGCAGAACATTAAGGGTTAATCTCCCCCGCTGGATAAGCAGTCTCCACAGGTGGAAACTGAGTCAGCAAGAGACCTGGATTGGAGGTGGGTATAATTTGATTTACCAAGTAAGAAAATACAAATATCAGGCAGGAAAGCAAGGTTCATAAAGACATGGATGAGCGAGTTTGGAGTGGAGGAACTTGACTGGCCTGCACAGAGTCCTGACCTCAACCCAATAGAACACCTTTGGGATAAATCAGAGCGAAGACTGCGAGCCAGGCCTTCTCATCCAACATCAATGCCTGACCTCACAAATGCGCTTTTGGAAGAAGGGTCAAGCATTCCCATAGACACACTCCTAAACCTTGAGGATATCTTCCCAGAAGAGTTGAAGCTGTTAGAGCTGAAAAGGGTGGGCCAAATCAATATTGAACCATACGGACTAATACCCTGTACACACGAGCGGAAATTCCGACAAGAAAACCGTGGATTTTTTTCCGACGGAATTTTGGCTCAAACTTGTGTTGCATACACACAGTCACACAAATCTTGTTGGAAATTCCGAACGTCAAGAACGCGGTGACGTACAAGACGTACGACGAGCCAAGATCAATGAAGTTCAATAAGCAGTTTGGCTCTTCTGCTTGATTCTGAGCATGCATGTTTTTTTGCGCGTCGGAATTGCATACAGACGGTCGGAATTTCCGACAATAATTTTTTCTGTCGGAAAAATAGAGAACCTGCTCTCAATATTTTCTTGGCAGAAATTCCGACAAAAAAAGTCAGATGGAGCGTACACACAGTCGGAATTTCCGACCAAAAGCTCACATCTGACTTTTTTTTACGGAAATTCCGACCGTGTGTATGCAGCATTAGATTGGGATGCCATTAAAGTTCATGTGCGTGTTAAGACAAGAGTCCCAATACTTTTGGTAATATAGTGCATAATTATGTCCAGTGCAGTCTTTGAATCTGTAAATAATATTCTGTTTGTATCCTTATATATTTATTTTGAAGCTGATGATTCTTCTTTTATTACTGCAAGAAACACAAACTTCAGTAAATCTCTCCATCTGTCCCCATCTGTAAGTCGGGTCAGACAAATACAGTTATCTGACACTTATGGGAACTCACATTTCTGGTGGGGATAATAAAAATAGCAACTTATGTACACACGGTTGGAATTTCCGACAAGAAATGTTCGATGTGAGCTTTTCGTCTGAAATGTTGACCGTGTGTAGGCTCCATCGGACATTTGCTGTCGGAATTTCCGCCAACAAATGATTGAGAGCTGGTTCTCTATTTTCCGACACCAAAAGTTCTTGCCGGAAATTCCGACCGTGTGTAGCCAATTTGACGCATGCTCGGAATCATTGTACTTCATTTTTATCGGCTCGTCGTAGTGTTATAAATCTCTGCGTTCTTGACCATCGGAATTTCCGACCAACATTTGTGCGACCGTGTGTGTGCAAGACAACTTTGAGCCAACATCCGTCGGAAAAACCAACCACGGTTTTGTTGTCGGAAATTCCGATCGTGTGTACGCGGCATAATGCGGCGTACACACGATCATTTTTCATGCCGTTAAAAATGCCATTTTTTAAAATGGCCATTAAAACCGATCGTGTGTATGCTCCAGAACATTTTTAACGGTGTGAAAAACGGCCATTAAAAATTTTGAACATGCTCTATTTTTTCACGTCGCTTTTCATGTCTTTTTTTAACGACGTGAAAAACGGCCGTGTGTATGCTTTTACGAGGAGAAAAAAACGCGCATGCTCAGAATCAAGTATGAGACGGGAGCGCTCGTTCTGGTAAAACTAGCGTTCGTAATGGAGATAGCACATTCGTCACGCTGTAACGGACTGAAAAGCACAAGGCTGAAAAGCGCGAATCGCCGCTCAACAAAGTTTACTAACATGAAGGGTGGCGCCAATCGAATGGAACTTCCCCTTTATAGTGCCGTCGTACGTGTTGTACGTCACTGCGCTTTGCTCGAGCGTTTTTTTTAATGATCGTGTGGATGTAAGACAGGCTTGAGAGGAAACATGAAAAAAAAAACGAAGAGAAAAACGTTGGTTAAAAAAATGGCATGAAAAACGATCGTGTGTACGCCGCATTAGTGTCCATTGTCAGAGCGATGCAAAGTTAGAAAATATAGTGCATTTAAAAGGAGAGATAACCATCTGGAGCCCACTAGATACCCATGTTGTATGGGTAGCAGTGGAAGGATTGAGTAGTCAACAGAACAGAAAAGAGGTGAATTCTTCCAATTAGGACACATGTTGCAGTGGCAACTGTCTAAAAAGAGTTTTCCCGACTTTGGAGCAGGGGCGGATCCAGGGGGGGGGGGGGAACAGGGCAATTGACCCCCCCCCCCCGAGACCATCTGTCACACTCACATGTTTTGCGCCTGATCTCCCGAACTTTGGAGACCCGGTACTCCAAACTTGGCACACATGTAGCCCCAAGTCTCCTCTACAAGTGTGCAAAGTTTCCTCTAGTCCCGACGTCAGGACGTCAAACGTGCCTGAGAGGATCCGATCAGCAAGAGGAGCCTGCAGCTATCTATAGGATTTCGGTTACGGATCGTCACCTACATACATCAGGCTGTATTACACTAGCTATCTGGTAAGAAGATTGCATGAGAGGTGGTGGATCACAACCTTCTGTGTTTGGGGTGTTTTTTTGGCTTAAAGCTCCTTATGTAGTGCAATCTGGTAAGGAGATTGACTGTGAGGTGGTGGTTCACTTTTTGCATACTTCCCACATCGAGTGTTGTTCACAATGCTGATTTCTATTGACTAATTATCGAGACAGGATCACGCTATGTTTTTTTTTTTCTCTCTCCTTTTTGGGTCGAATGTAATACATAATATGGAGTCATAGTTCAAGCGACCATACCCAATAATTCTCTGACGAATCAACCTTGTGGGAATTGAAAGGCCCTGGCTGGGTAAAAGCCATATGTTCTATTGGCTTACTTATCTGGTAAGCATGAATTCTTCCAGGTTTATTCAGTAATTGGGATTTTTGTGTTCCTTTCACACCAGCCTGCCAAATTGGACTTTATTCAATAATTTGTGATTCCTTAGCGCGATTTTCTTTTTTATTTATGCAAAGTTTGGTGTCTGGGGGACATATGGCCGGGGAGCACTGATTTTTTTAAAACTGGGCACCCCTTCCATAGACTCCAATGTTAAACGGTCATTTCTCTGGTGATTTTCTGACCCGTTACCGGCCGGTCGTAGGTCCCTTGGACCCCAACCTTGGCACACATGTAGCCCCATGTCTTCTCTATAAGTGTGCAAAGATTGGTGTCTAGGAGACCTATGGCCGGGGAGCAGCAATTTTTTAAACCTGGGCACTTCTTCCATAGACTCCAATGTTAAACGGTAATTTCTCCAGTAAATTTGCGGACCCAGTACTGGCCGGTCGTAGGTCTTCTGGACTCCAAACTTGGCACACATGTAGCCCCATGTCTCCTCTATAAGTTTGAAAAGTTTGGTGTCTGGGAGACCTAGGGCCGGGGAGAACCAATTTTTCAAAGCCGGGCACTCCTTCCATAGACTCCCATGTTAAACATCAGTCTAGTCATGGGCACAGTGAGGCAAAGTGAGGCACAGTGAGGCATGCAGATGGACACCCTAGGCTTATACTTGAGTCAATAAGTTTCCCATTTTTTGGGGGTAAAATTAGGTGCCTTGGCTTATATTCGGGTCGGCTTATACTCGAGTATATACAGTACTTGTTCTGCGGCTGCCGCTGCCTCTCTGAGTCTCTCTCTCAGTTTCTCACATCAGCTGATCAGCGGTGCCGAGAGAGAGAATCGTCTAATGTAGTTACGTGGCACACTGACACGATACCAGGAGCGGAGAAGGAGGTGGGTGGAGCCTATTCCCTGCACTCGTTGCTAATGCCTGGGCCGCTTGGCGTCTAGCAACGAGTGACATCAGTGAATCACGTCAGGCCGCTCCGCGGGCAGGTGCGATAGCGTGCGGCTCCGCTTGCGGCGCGGTTTGTTGTCAGGGGGCGGCGCGGTTCGTGGGCAAGGCAGGCAAGTTAGTGACAATCCGCAAGGTGTGGCAGGCGACGTGGCAAGTGACAATCCGCAAATTGTGTCAGGTGACATGGCAAACGACAATCTGCATCTGGTGACAGGCAAGTGACAATCAGCAAGGTGTGGCAGGTGACGTGGCAAGTGACAATCCGCAAGGTGTGGCTAGTGGCAATCCGCAAGGTGTGGCAGGTGATGTGGCAAGTGACAATCCACAAGGTGTGGCAAGTGACAATCCACAAGATGTGGCAGGTGACGCGGCAAGTGACAATCCGCAACGTGTGGCAAGTGACACGCTCAGGGCTCCCACTAATTGCAGGCGACGGTGGCAAGTGACACACTCGGGGCTCCCACTGATTCTGCATTGAACTATTTAATTTTATATTACAATGTAATAATAGAAATAATGTGCTTCAATCATCCTGACACCATAACAACCATGGTGCCGGGATGATTGAAGCACCTGACACCAACCATTTCCCCGATAAATTTCCCACAAAAAAAAACATTTTTTGGCAGTGCCCCTCCCGAGAAAAGACTCTGGATTCGCCCTTGCTTTGGAGATACCTCCTTTCACTTTCTGTTTTGTCTATAGCACGGAAAGTGAAAGAAAATCACCCAAATGTTTTTAATCAAAAAGAATGGTATGAACTTTTGTACTAGGTGCTCCTTAACCGCTTAAGGACCCCTTCACGCCGATATACGTCGGCAGAATGGCACAGCTGGGCACAAGCACGTACCTGTACGTCACCTTTAAGAGCCCAGCCGTGGGTCGTGAGCGTGTCGCCGGCGGCGCGCTCGCGACCTGGTCCTGTGCTCCGTGACCGCCCCCGCGGGACCCGATCGCCGCCGGTGTCCCGCAATCGGGTCACAGAGCTGAAGAACGGGGAGAGGTAAGTGTAAACAAACCTTTCCCCATTCTTCCTAGTGTGACTGCCACTGATTGTCTTTTCCCTGTCATAGGGAACGACGATCAGTGACATCACACGGCAAGCCACGCCCCCTAACAGTAGTAATCGCTCCCTAGAAAACACTTAACCCCTTCAGCGCCCCCTACAGGTTAACCCCTTCACTGCCAGTGTCATTTTCACAGTAATCCATGCATTTTTATCGCACTTTTCGCTGCAAAAATTACAATGGCCCCAAAATAGTGTCAAAAGTGTCCAATAGGTCCGCCATAATGTCGCAGTCACAATAAAAATCGCTGATCGCTGCCATAACTAGTAAAAAAAATAACTATTAATAAAAATGCCATAAAACAGTCCCCTATTTTGTAGACGCTATAACTTTCGCGCAAACCAATCAATAAACGCTTATTGCATTTTTTTTTACCAAAAATATGTAGAAGAATACGTATCGGCCTAAACTGAGAAAAAAAAAACTTTTTTTTATATATTTTTGGGGGATATTTATTATAGCAAAAAGTAAAAAATATAGCATTTTTTTACAAATTGTCGCTCTATTTTTGTTTATAGCGCAAAAAATAAAAACCGCAGAGGTGATCAAATACCACCAAAAGAAAGCTCTATTTGTGAGAAAAAATGAAAACTAATTTTGTTTGGGAGCCACGTCGCACGACTGCGCAATTGTCAGTTAAAGCGACGCAGTGCCGAATCGCAAAAAGTGGCCTTGTCCTTAACCACTTAACGACCGCCCACCGCCGATTTACGTCGGCAGAATGGCACGGACAGGCAGAATCACGTAGATCTACGTGATCGCCTTTGTGCAGTTGGGGGGTCCATCCGGACCCCCCTTCACTGCAGTGAGCGGCCGTTAAGTGTTCGGGAGCGATCAGGCATGAGGGGGCGGCCGCTCGATTCCGCCCCCCCCTCGCGATCGCTCCCGGCCAATGAAAATGCTTCATCCGCCATGTGATGTAAACAAGGCTGGAGGAAGTGATGTCATCTCCCTCGCCGCGGTCTTTTCGTTCCCGGCGCCGAGCAGAGAAGAAGCAGGTTAGTGCACCAACAGTCCACTGACACGTAGGTACACATAGGCACACAAATCACCCCCCAGTCACCCCCAGATCACCCCCCAGGTCACCCCAAAGCCCCCAATCACAGTGTCACTGATTGCAGTGATCATTTATTTTACTGATCACTGCATTTAGTGTCATCTGTGATTGTAAAAAGTTGCAGGGCAGTTAGGATTAGGCCCCTTTAGGTCCAGGGTAGCCCCCTAACCCCCCCTAATAAAGGTTTAACCCCTTGATCACCCCCCAGGGTAACCCTTTCACCCCCTAACTTCAGCGTCACTAAGCGATTGTTTTTCCAATCGCTGTATTCGTGTCGCTGGTGTTTTAGATAGGCAGTTATTTTTTTTTAGGTTCGCCGCAGGTTTTTATTAGTGTCAGGTACCCCCATATATTATTTTAACCCCCTGATTGCCCCTAGAGTTAACCCTTCCACCAGTGATCGCCGTATAAGCGTCACTGGTGTCACTGGTTAGCCAGTAAGTTATTTAGTTATTTAGGTTACCCGTCAGGTTTTTATATAGTGTCAGGTACCCCCATATTTAACCTAATAAAGGTTTTAACCCCCTGATTGCCCCTAGTTAACCCTTTCACCAGTGATCACCATATAAAGGTTACGGGTGACGCTGGTTGATTAATTTGCTTTTTATAGCATCAGGGCACCCGCCGTATATAACCCAATAAAGGTTTAACCCCCCTGATCGCCCGGCGGGTGAGATCAATTAGGTTTTAGCGCCAGAGAGGGTCTGCGTCGCCCCAGGCAGTGTTAGGTTAGTGACAGTAACGCTAACACCCACGCGCAAAGCATACACCCCCCTTAGTGGTATAGTATCTGATCAGATCTGATCAGATCTATACTAGCATCCCCAGCGGTTTAGGGTTCCCAAAAACGCAGTGTTAGCGGGATCAGCCCAGATACCTGCTAGCGCCTGCGTTTAGCCCCTCCGCCCAGCCCAGCCCAGCCCAGCCCACCCAAGTGCAGTATCGATCGATCACTGTCACTTACCAAACACAACACACATAACTGCAGCGTTCGCAGTGCTTGGTTTTTGGGGCCCTGTACGCGGCTAGGCTCCCAAAAAGTCCCACACATGTGGTATCCCCGTACTCAGGAAAAGCAGCAGAATGTATTTTGGGGTGCAATTCCACACATAACCATGGCATGTGTGAGAAATATATCATTTAGTGACAACTTTTTGTACATTTTTTTTTTCTTTTTGTCATTATTCAATCATTTGGGACAAAAAAAAAATATTCAATGGGGTCAACATGCCTCTCAGCAAATAGCTTGGGGTGTCTACTTTCCAAAATGGGGTCATTTGGGGGGGTTTTGTGCCATCTTGGCATTTTATGGCCTTCAAAACTGTGATAGGTAGTGAGGAGTGAAATCAAAAATTTATGCCCTTAGAAACCTTGAAGGCGGTGCTTGGTTTTTGGGGTCCCGTACGCGGCTAGGCTCCCAAAAAGTCCCACACATGTGGTATCCCCGTACTCAGGAGAAGCAGCAGAATGTATTTTGGGGTGTAATTTCACATATGCCCATGGCATGTGTGAGCAATATATCATTTAGTGACAACTTTGTGCAAAAAAAAAAAAGTTTGTCATATTCCCGCAACTTGTGGCAAAATATAAAATATTCCATGGACTGAACATGCCTCTCAGTAAATAGCTTGGGGTGTCTACTTTCCAAAATGGGGTCATTTGGGGGGGTTTTGTGCTATTTTGGCATTTTATGGCCTTCGAAACTGTGATAGGTAGTGAGGAGTGAAATCAAAAATTTGCGCCCTTAGAAATCCTGAAGGCGGTGCTTGGTTTCCGGGGTCCCGTACGTGGCTAGGCTCCTAAAAAGTCCCACACATGTGGTATCCCCGTACTCAGGAGAAGCAGCAGAATGTATTTTGGGGTGCAATTCCACACATAACCATGGCATGTGTGAGCAATATATAATTTAGTGACAACTTTTTGTACATTTTTTTTTCTTTTTGTCATTATTCAATCATTTGGGACAAAAAAAAATATTCAATGGGGTCAACATGCCTCTCAGCAAATAGCTTGGGGTGTCTACTTTCCAAAATGGGGTCATTTGGGGGGTTTTGTGCCATCTTGGCATTTTATGGCCTTCAAAACTGTGATAGGTAGTGAGGAGTGAAATCAAAAATTTATGCCCTTAGAAACCTTGAAGGCGGTGCTTGGTTTTTGGGGTCCCGTACGCGGCTAGGCTCCCAAAAAGTCCCACACATGTGGTATCCCCGTACTCAGGAGAAGCAGCAGAATGTATTTTGGGGTGTAATTTCACATATGCCCATGGCATGTGTGAGCAATATATCATTTAGTGACAACTTTGTGCAAAAAAAAAAAAGTTTGTCATATTCCCGCAACTTGTGGCAAAATATAAAATATTCCATGGACTGAACATGCCTCTCAGTAAATAGCTTGGGGTGTCTACTTTCCAAAATGGGGTCATTTGGGGGGGTTTTGTGCTATTTTGGCATTTTATGGCCTTCGAAACTGTGATAGGTAGTGAGGAGTGAAATCAAAAATTTGCGCCCTTAGAAATCCTGAAGGCGGTGCTTGGTTTCCGGGGTCCCGTACGTGGCTAGGCTCCTAAAAAGTCCCACACATGTGGTATCCCCGTACTCAGGAGAAGCAGCAGAATGTATTTTGGGGTGCAATTCCACATATAACCATGGCATGTGTGAGCAATATATCATTTAGTGACAACTTTTTGTAATTTTTTTTTTTTTTTTGTCATTATTCAATCACTTGGGACAAAAAAAAAAAATATTCAATGGGCTCAACATGCCTCTCAGCAATTTCCTTGGGGTGTCTACTTTCCAAAATGGGGTCATTTGGGGGGATTTTGTACTGCCCTGCCATTTTAGCACCTCAAGAAATGAGATAGGCAGTCATAAATTTAAAGCTGTGTAAATTTCAGAAAATGTACCCTAGTTTGTAAACGCTATAACTTTTGCGCAAACCAATAAATATACGCTTATTGACATTTTTTTACTAAAGACATGTGGCTGAATACATTTTGGCCTAAATGTATGACTAAAATTGAGTTTATTCGATTTTTCTTATAACAAAAAGTAGAAAATATCATTTTTTTTCAAAATTTTCGGTCTTTTTCTGTTTATATCGCAAAAAATAAAAATCGCAGAGGCAATCAAATACCATTAAAAGAAAGCTCTATTTGTGGGAAGAAAAGGACGCAAATTTCATTTGGGTACAACATTGCATGTCCGCACAATTTACAGTTAAAGCAGCGCAGTGCCGAATCCCAAAAACAGGCTTGGTCCTAATGGCCCGAAATGGTCCGGGGCTTAAGTGGTTAACCAGCCAAAATGGTCCGGGGCTTAAGTGGTTAATACCCACCCCAGAATTTATTATCTGCTAAGCACTCTTTTTGTCACTATACACTATACACTATACCTTCTGTATCCATCAGAATCAAACCTTACTTCTATCGGTCTAGCGCAGGGGTCTCCAAACTTTGGGGGGGGGGGGTGGTTTGTAATGTGAGTAGAAAATGCTCTGACATCAATGGGAGTAAACAATACTGCATCTTTGGTATTATTGGGAGGAATAGTGCCTCACCATTGGTGTCAGTGAGAGGAATTGTGCCCCATTACTGGTGACAGTGGGAGGAATAGTGCCCCATCATTGGTATCAGGGGAATGAATAGTGCCCCATCATTGGTGTCAGTGGGAGGAATAGTGCCCCAGTATTGGTGTCAGTGGGAGGACTTGTGTCCCATTGTTGGTGTCAGTGGGAGGAATAGCGCATGGTCCTTTGTATTAGTGGGAGGAATAGTGCCCCACCATTGGATTCAGTCGGAATAATAGTGCCCCATCATTGGTATCAGGCGAAGGAGAAGGAATAGTGCTCCATCATTGGTGTCAGTGAGAGGAATTGTGCCCATTGTTGGTGCCAGTGGGAGCAATAGTGCCCCATCGTTGTTAAAAGGGGAAGAAATAGTGTCCCATCATTGGTGTCAGAGGGAGAAATAGTGACCCAGTATTGGTTTGAGTCGGAAGAATAGTGCCCCATCGTTGCTATCAGGGGAAGGAATAATGCCTCATCATTGGTGTCAGTGGGAGAAATTGTCCCCCCTTATTGGTGTCACTGGGAGTAATAGTGCTCCAAGGGTTAGATATAGGCTGGCAAAGGGCCGCGTCCAGCTCCTAGGTTGCAGAATGGAGACCACTGGTTTAGCGCTATCACACACACGTCAGATCTCCAAAATGGGACACAGAGGGTAAAAAAAAAAAAAAACTATGGGATGTAATCATTCCCTTCTCAACCCAAAAAAAGAAAAATAAGTTGGTTTCAGTTATACTTTTGTGATGTGTACAGTGCAGTAAGTGCTAATAACCAATCAGATTTCAGTTTATGTACTTGAATTCTTTAAGATCTGTGGATTGTTTCTAAAGGTCGCATACTATCACCAATTTTGCTTTACCGAAGATCTAAAAGTTTTTTTTTTTTTCTATGTGATAATGGATAGAACACTTCTTCAGAGACTTCTAAATTCATAAACATTCTTCAAAGCTTATCAGTGAGATCCCTTTGCTCATTGTTAGTCTTATGTAAAGATGCAGAAGCATACAATTGTTAAGTGTCTTATTGTTATTTTATCACAGGGGCTACATAAAACAGAAAATTGAAAGCTGCCATCGGGGATAGAATGAAGATAAATATCTCCTAAAAATTAACTGTCTGCTAGTTGCAGTATATCATTGGCTTGATCCTTTTCCACTAATAGAGGAGAAAAGTCCAGTAAAGCGAAGATGAATTGAGCATGTATCGGTCCCAGGAGAGCTTTTTTTCTGCCACTATGGGATGTGTGTGCTGGGTAATCTTTACTGTGCTGGGGTGGTCGTGATGTCCTCTCTGATTGTACATGCAAATCAGTTAATGCCTTATTAACTCAAAGTTTAAATTAGCTAAATAGTTTCCACCTGCATCAAAACATATTGGGGGTTATTTACGAAAGGCAAATCCACTTTGCACTACAAGTGCAAACTACAAGTGCAAAGTGCACTTGAAATTGCACTGAAAGTGCACTTGGAACTGCAGTCGCTGTAAATCTGAGGGGTAGATCTGAAATGAGGGGAAGCTCTGCTGATTTATTATCCAATCTTGTGCAAGCTAAAATGCTGTTTTTTATTTTCCTTGCATGTCCCCCTCGGATCTACAGCGACTGCACTTCCAAGTACACTTTCAGTGCAATTTCAAGTGCACTTTGCATTTGTAGTTTGCACTTGTAGTGCAAAGTGGATTTGCCTTTCGTAAATAACACCTATTGTGTTCAAAATCTTAAAGTTAATTTTCTTTAAAAAATCAGCCCAAGCACCAGGCCCAGCCTGAAAAAGCCTGTTCACTGCAGATAGGACCCTATCTTTCTGTGTGGAAGCAGTGGTCTCATAGCAGAGGTCTAACACACCCCCTGTTGGGTCAGAGCTATAGTTCTCCAATCAGCGGGGAGCATACACTTTGATAATTGCAGAGCTATATGTCTGATTTAGCAAGGGTGTATCAGACCTCTGTTGTGGGATAAAGAAAGCAAGAGTCCCACTATGCGGCTGCTGGCACTGGACAGGCTTTTCTACTTAGGCTGTGAGAGAGAGAGAGGAGCGGTGCCACTCTGAGGACAGTATGTCAGTTAAAATTCAATGTTTAATAAAAGTAAGATCAACTCACATTTTGGTGAGATATAATGTGCATAGCATAAGTAGCTTGGGCTCCTGTAGTTCAGCTGGGCAGCGGTGGTGGTGAGCAGTTCCCGGTGGTTCCCGAGGCCCTGAGACTGAAGACGGTCACACAACAAGCACGTCAGTGGTGATGGACGGGAGGCGTGGTCGAGCTCGCGTTCGGAGCATGCATGCTCCTTCATCAGGCATCCTTATCACATGCATACTCCGAAGAAATAAAAACTCCCTAGCAATACACACCAAACTGAGCATGTGCAGCTTGTCCCCAAGGCTCTGATCTATCAGAAGATTGTTTGGGGACTGTGGAACAAGGGGAGGATCAGAGAAGACAGGATCAAACAACCTTTTTACACAGTGCAGATGATTAACCCCTTAGGTTCTGCAGTGAGTATAACAAGTGTGCTTTACTGCATATTCAGACAGATTTTACTGTTGTGGGTTTAGTAACGCTTTATATTGAATATTGAATTGGGCTTAAAGACCAGGTTGCCCCTCTACCAATATTATAACCTGAGGGAAAACAAGAGAAGATTTTTAGTGTCACATAAAACACCATCTCCTCCGCTCTTCTTCCTCTTTCTGTTGGGGTACCCCAGGGCTCCATCCTTGGGCCTCTCCTATTCTCACTCTATACCCTTTCCCTGGGCCAGTTGATAACCTCCCATGGCTTCCAATGCTGCCTTAATGCTGACGACACCCAGATCTATCTCTCCCCTCCTCAACTCACCACCTCAATCTCCTCATGCATGTATCACAAGCTTACTGAGCGACATATCAGAATGGATGTCACACCACTTCCTCAAACTCAATCTTTCTAAAACTGAGCTTGTAATATTTCCTCCGCCCTGTTCCCCTCCCCATGACTTTACCAATAAGATCAATGGCACAACCATTGGTCCCTCCACACACACCTGTGTGTAATTCTGGACTCTGACCTCTCCTACAGCCCCCACATCCAATCACTGGCTACATCTTACTGGCTTAACATCCGCAACAATTTCATAATTTGCCTCTTCCTGACTAACGCAACCAGAAAAAAACTTATTCACTCCTTGGTTATTTCCTGCCCCGAATACTGCAACTCCCTCTTCACTGGCCTACCTTTACACAGGCTATACCTCCTTCAGTCTATTATGAATGATACTGCTAGACTAATGCATAGGGATGAGCCCCATGTTCGAGTCGAACGTAAGTTTGAGTCGAACATCGGGTGTTCACCTGTTCGCCGAATAGCAAACAATTTGGGGTGTTCGCGGCAAATTCGAAAGCCGCGGAACACCCTTTAAAAGTCTATGGGAGAAATCAAAAGTGCTAATTTTAAAGTTTAATATGCATGGTATTGTCATAAAAACCGTTTGGGGACCTGGGTCCTGCCCCAGGGGACATGTATCAATGCAAAAAAAAGTTTTAAAAACGCCAATTTTTTCGGGAGCAGTGATTTTAATAATGCTTCAAGTGAAACAATAAAAGTGAAATATTCCTTTAAATTTCGTACCTGGGGGGGGGGGGGGGGTATATAGTATGCCTGTAAAGTAGCGCGTGTTTCCCGTGCTTAGAACTGTCCCTGCACAAAATGTAATTTCTGAAGGAAAAAAAGTCATTTAACCACTTAAGCCCCGGACCATTTGGTAGCTAGAGGACCAGAGGTGAATTCAGAATTTTGCACTGCGCTGCTTTAACTGTAGATTGTGCGGACATGCAACGTTGTACCCAAACGAAATTTGCGTCCTTTTCTTCCCACAAATAGAGCTTTCTTTTAATGGTATTTGATTGCCTCTGCAATTTTTATTTTTTGCGATATAAACGGAAAAAGACCGAAAATGTTGAAAAAAAATGATATTTTCTACTTTTTGTTATAAGAAAAATCGAATAAACTCAATTGTAGTCATACATTTAGGCCAAAATGTATTCAGCCACATGTTTTTAGTAAAAAAAAATGTCAATAAGCGTATATTTATTGGTTTGCGCAAAAGTTATAGAGTTTACAAACTAGGGTACATTTTCTGAAATTTACACAGCTTTAAATTTATGACTGCCTATCTCATTTCTTGAGGTGCTAAAATGACAGGGCAGTACCAAACCCCCCCAAATGACCCCATTTTGGAAAGTAGACACCCCAAGGAAATTGCTGAGAGGCATGTTGAGCCCATTGAATTTTTTATTTTTTTGTCCCAAGTGATTGAATAATGACTAAAAAAAAAAAAAAAAAAAAAATTACAAAAAGTTGTCACTAAATGATATATTGCTCACACATGCCATGGTTATATGTGGAATTTCACCCCAAAATACATTTTGCTGCTTCTCCTGAGTACGGGGATACCACATGTGTGGGACTTTTTGGGAGCCTAGCCGCGTACGGGACCCCGGAAACCAAGCACCGCCTTCAGGATTTCTAAGGGCGCAAATTTTTGATTTCACTCCTCACTACCTATCACAGTTTCGAAGGCCAAAAAATGCCAAAATAGCACAAAACCCCCCCAAATGACCCCATTTTAGAAAGTAGACACCCCAAGGAAATTGCTGAGAGGCCTGTTGAGCCCATTGAATATATTTTTTTTGTCCCAAGTGATTGAATAATGACAAAAAAAAAAAAAATTACAAAAAGTTGTCACTAAATGATATATTGCTCACACATGCCATGGTTATATGTGGAATTACACCCCAAAATACATTTTTCTGCTTCTCCTGAGTACGGGGATACCACATGTGTGGGACTTTTTAGGAGCCTAGCCGCGTACGGGACCCCGAAAACCAAACACTGCCTTCAGGATTTCTAGGCACAAATTTTTGATTTCACTCCTCACTACCTATCACAGTTTCGAAGGCCATAAAATGCCAAAATCGCACAAAACCCCCCCAAATGACCCCATTTTGGAATATAGACACCCCAAGCTATTTGCTGAGAGGAATGGCGAGTATTTTACAGCTCTCATTTGTTTTTGAAAATGAAGAAAGAAAATATATATATATATATATTTTTTTTTTTCAATTTTCAAAACTTTGTGACAAAAAGCGAGATCTGCAAAATACTCACAATACCTCTCAGCAAATAGCTAGGGGTGTCTACTTTCCAAAATGGGGTCATTTGGGGGGGGGGGGGGGGGTTGTGCTATCTGGGCATTCCATGGCCTCCGAAACTGTGATAGGCAGTGAGAAGTGAAATCAAAACTTTACACCCTTAGAAAGCCTGAAGGCGGTGCTTGGTTTTTGGGGTCCCGTACGTGGCTAGGCTCCCAAAAAGTCTCACACATGTGGTATCCCCGTACTCAGGAGAAGCAACAGAATGTATTTTGGGGTGTAATTCCACATATGCCCATGGCATGTTTGAGCAATATATCATTTAGTGACAACTTTGTGCAAAAAAAAATAAATAAAAAAAATTGTCGTTTTTCCGCAACTTGTGTCAACATATAAAATATTCCATGGACTCGACATGCCTCTCAGTATATAGCTTGGGGTGTCTACTTTCCAAAATGGGGTCATTTGGGGGGGTTTTGAACTGTTCTGGCATTTTATACACAACATTAGGAAGCTTACATCCACTCTTCTAACCACTTGAAGACAAAGCCCTTTTTGACACTTTTTGTTTACATGAAAACATTTTTTTTTTTGCAAGAAAATTATGTTGAACCCCCAAACATTATATATATTTTTAAAGCAAAGGCCCTACAGATTAAAATGGTGGGTGTTGCATTTTTTTTTCTACACTGTATTTGCGCAGCGATTTTTCAAACGCATTTTTTGGGTTAAAAAATACACTTTTTTAATTTTAATGCACTAAAACACACTATATTGCCCAAATGTTTGATGAAATAAAAAAGATGATCTTAGGCCGAGTACATAGATACCAAACACGACATGCTTTAAAATTTCGCACAAACGCGCATTGGCGACAAACTACATACATTTTTAAAAGCCTTTAAAAGCCTTTACAGGTTACCCCAGTAGATTTACAGAGGAGGTCTACTGCTAAAATGATTGCCCTCGATCTGACCTTCGCGGTGATACCTCACATGCATGGTGCAATTGCTGTTTACATATGACGCCAGACCGACACTTGCGTTCGCCATTGGGCAAGAGCAGGGCAGGACAGGGGTGCTTTTTTTTTTTTTCTTTTTTTTTTTATTATTAATTTTGCTTTTTTATTTTATTTTTAAATTGTTCCTTCCAAGTATTTTTTTTTTTATCATTTTTATTGTTATCTCAGGGAATGTAAATATCCCCTATGATAGCAATAGGTAGTGACAGGTACTCTTTTTTTGAAAAAACTGGGGTCTTCTAGACCCTAGATTTTTCCTCTGCCCTCAAAGCATCTGACCACACCAAGATCGGTGTGATAAAATTCTTTCCCAATTTCCCAATGGCGCTTTTTATATCCGGGGGGGGGGCATTCCCTCCCACTGCTTGTAAAAGCAGTCCAGAGGCTAATTAGCCGCTAGGATTGCTTTTACATGAAAGCCGGCCGCAGGCTGAAAAGAATGATACCAAGATGATACCTAAACCCGCAGGCATCATTCTGGTATAAACATTCAAAGTCCAGCAACATACCAATACGTTGCTGGTCCTTGTTGGACATGTATTGTAATCTTTTTATTTCATGCAGCCAGTTGGCTGAACGAAAAAAGAGATTGATCGGTGGGTATGCCCACCATTAGAATACCGCCCTTCATCCACCCACTTCCAATGATGGGCATACACGCACCATTTATATATGCCGAAGCATGGGGGCATCCTCCCGCAAAAAAGTTATGCCGCACACACATGGTCGGACTTTTCCACGGGCAAGCCTCCGTCGGAATTTCGACCGTATGTACGCGGCATTAGGAGCAAAATCGCTCCTCCGCCCTTGCTGCCCCAATGCTTCGGCATATTTGCTTTTTTTTTTTAACTGTGGTGGTGAAATCACCTCCTACAGCACTGGAGTCGCAGGGATCAGGCCTGTCTCTGCGAACGCTGCAGTTATGTGTGTTTTTGTTTTGTAAGTGACAGTGATCGATCGATACTGCACTTGAATGGCCTGGGCTGGACGGAGGGGCAAAACGCAGGTGCCAGCAGGTATCTGGGCTGATCCCGCTAACACTGCGTTTTTGGGAACCCTAAACTGCTGGGGACGCTAGTATAGATCTGATCAGATCAGATATTGATCTGTTCAGATACTATACCACTAAGGGGGGTGTATGCTTCACGCGTGGGTGTTAGCGTTACTGGCACTAACCTGACGCTGCCTGGGGTGTGACTCAGACCCTCTCTGACGCTAAAACCTAATTGATATCACCCGCCGGGCGATCAGGGGGTTAAACCTTTATTGGGTTATATACACGGCGGGTGCCCTGACACTATAAAAAGCAAACTAACTAACCAGCGTCACCCGTAACACTTATATGGTGATCACTGGTGAAAGGTTTAACTAGGGGCAATCAGGGGGTTAAAACCTTTATTAGATAATATATGGGGGTACCTGACGCTATAAAAACCTGCGGCGAACCTAAAAAAAATTACCAGCTACCGATCTGCATCACCGACACTAAGACAGCGTTTAGAAAAACGATTGCTTAGCGACAGTGGTGATGGGGGTGAAAGGGTTACCTGGGGGGGCGATCAAGGGGGTTAAACCTTTATTAGATAATATATTGGGGTACCTGACGCTATAAAAACATGCGGCGAACCTAAAAAAAATTACTGGCTACGATCTGCATCACCGACACTAAGACAGCGTTTAGAAAAACAATTGCTTAGCGACAGTGGTGATAGGGGGTGAAAGGGTTACCTGGGGGGCGATCAAGGGGGTTAAACCTTTATTAGATAATATATTGGGGTACCTGACGCTATAAAAACCTGCGGCGAACCTAAAAAAAATTACCGGCTACCGATCTGCATCACAGACACTAAGACAGCGTTTAGAAAAACGATCGCTTAGCGACAGTGGTGATAGGGGGTGAAAGGGTTACCCTGACACTATAAAAAGCAAACTAACTAACCAGCGTCACCCGTAACACTTATATGGTGATCACTGGTGAAAGGGTTAACTAGGGGCAATCAGGGGGTTAAAACCTTTATTAGATAATATATGGGGGTACCTGACGCTATAAAAACCTGCGGCGAACCTAAAAAAAATTACCAGCTACCGATCTGCATCACCGACACTAAGACAGCGTTTAGAAAAACGATTGCTTAGCGACAGTGGTGATGGGGGTGAAAGGGTTACCTGGGGGGGCGATCAAGGGGGTTAAACCTTTATTAGATAATATATTGGGGTACCTGACGCTATAAAAACATGTGGCGAACCTAAAAAAAATTACTGGCTACGATCTGCATCACCGACACTAAGACAGCGTTTAGAAAAACAATTGCTTAGCGACAGTGGTGATAGGGGGTGAAAGGGTTACCTGGGGGGCGATCAAGGGGGTTAAACCTTTATTAGATAATATATTGGGGTACCTGACGCTATAAAAACCTGCGGCGAACCTAAAAAAAATTACCGGCTACCGATCTGCATCACAGACACTAAGACAGCGTTTAGAAAAATGATCGCTTAGTGACAGTGGTGATAGGGGGTGAAAGGGTTACCTGGGGGGCGATCAAGGGGGTTAAACCTTTATTAGATAATATATTGGGGTACCTGACGCTATAAAAACCTGCGGCGAACCTAAAAAAAATTACTGGCTGCCGATCGGCATCACTGACGCTAAGACAGCGATCAGAAAAATGATCGCTAAGCGACAGTGGTGATAGGCGGTGAAAGGGTTATCTGGGGGGTGATCAGGGGGTTAAACCTTTATTAGGGGGGGTTAGGGGGCTACACTGGACCTAAGACTAAACTTTGGTGACACTTTTACAGTCACAAATGTCACTGATTGCAGTGATCACTAAATAAATGGTCACTGCAATCAGTGACACTGTGACTGGGGGCTGGGGGGGTGATCTGGGGGGTGATCTGGGGTGTCTGGGGGGGCCTGGGGGGGGGCGATTTATGTCCCTATGTGTCCTGGTGTCAGTGTAGTGTTGTGTGCACTGACCTGATATCTTCTCTTGTACGGCGCTCGGTATATATGAGCGCCGCACCAGAAATGACATCACTTCCTCCTGCTCCCTCTGTCTGACACAGACAGAGGGGGCATTTCCATTCGCCGGGAGCGATCGCGAGGGGGTGGCCAGAAACGAATGGCTGCCCCCTCATCCCGGAACGCTCCCGGACACTTAGCCACCGCTCACTGTACAGAAGGGGGGTCCGATTGGACCCCCCAACTATACAAAGGCAATCACGTATGCTCTACGTGATTGTGCCTGTCGGTGCCATTCTGCCGACGTATATATACAGTGAGCGGTCGTTAAGTGGTTAAAAGCACTCGCGGCTATAATGAATTGTCAGCTCCCGGCAATACAGAGAAAAGTCATTGATAAAAAAAAATAAAAAGATGCGTGGGGGTCCCCCAAATTCAATTACCAGGCCCTTCAGGTCTGGTATGTATATTAAGGGGAACCCTGCGTCAAATTGAAAAAAAAAAATGACGTGGGGTTCCCCCCAAAAATCCATACCAGACCCTTTATCCAAGCATGCAACCTGGCAGGCCACAGGAAAAGAGGGGGGACGAGAGAGTGCCCCCCCCTCCTGAACCGTACCAGGCCACATGCCCTCAACATGGGGCGGATGCTTTGGGGGTCTGTGACCCCTCAAAACACAATGTCCCCATGTTGATGGGGACAAGGGCCTCATCCCCACAACCCTTGCCCGGTGGTTGTGGGGGTCTGTGGTCAGGGGGCTTATCAGAATCTGGAAGGCCCCTTTAACAAAGGGGACCCCCAGATCCCGGCCCCCCTATGTGAATTGGTAAGGGGTACATTGTACCCCTACCAGTTCACAAAGAAAGTGTAAAAAAATGTAAAAAAAACACACAGACACCGTTGGGAAAAGTCCTTTATTAAAAATAAAAAAATAAAAATAAAAAACCCATTCCAGCGATGTAATCCAGTGTCCCCGCGGCGATCCGATGTCCAGCGCTGCAGTCTCAACTACACACGAAACGTCATTGGCTGAGCGGAGGAAGTTCCCCATCAGGTCCGCTCAGCCAATGTTGTAGGCAGGATCCCGAGGTATGAGGGGGCGGGGGCGCCCTCGTATCTCAGACCCGGCCTACGTCATTGGCTAACCGGACCTGATGGGGAACTTCCTCCGCAGTGGAAAAAATTAATAGATCCGCCCCTTCTCACGTTCCCCATCAGGTCCGCTCAGCCAACGACGCAGGTGTAAGGCTGAGCGGACCTGATGGGGAACGTGAGAAGGAGCGGGTCTATTCATTTTTTACACTGTGGAGGAAGTTCCCCATCAGGTCCGCTCAGCCAATGACGTAGGCGGGGTCTGAGATACGAGGGCACCCTCGCCCCCTCGTACCTCAGGACCCCGCCTACGTCATTGGCTGAGCGGACCTGATGGGGAACTTCCTCCGCAGTGTAGGTCCGCTCAGCCAATGAAGTTTCGTGTGGAGTGTAGACTGCAGCACTGGACATCGGATCGCCGCGGGACACAGGATTACATCGCTGGAATGGGTTTTTTATTTTTTATTTTTAATAAAGGACTTTCCCAACGGTGTCTGTGTGTTTTTTTTTACATTATTTTACACTTTCTTTGTGAAATGGTAGGGGTACAATGTACCCCTTACCAATTCACATAGGGGGGAGGCCAGGATCTGGGGTTGCCCTTTGTTAAAGGGGTCTTCCAGATTCCGATAAGCCCCCTGCCCGCAGACCACCACAACCACTGGGCAAGGGTTGTGGGGATGAGGCCCTTGTCCCCATCAACATGGGGACATGGTGCTTTGAGGGGTCACAGACCCCCAAAGCATCCTCCCCATGTTGAGGGCATGTGGCCTGGTACGGTTCAGGAGGGGGGGCGCTCTCTCATCCCCCCCTCTTTTCCTGCAGCCTGCCAGGTTGCGTGCTCGGATAAAGGGTCTGGTATGGATTTTTGGGGGAACTCCAAGCCATTTTTTTTTTTACATTTGGGGTGGAGTTCCCCTTAAAATCCATACCAGACCTGAAGGGTCTAGTATGGATATTTGGGGGGAACGCCATGTTATTTTTTTTAATTTGATGCAGGGTTCCTCTTAATATCCATTCCAGAACTGAAGGGCCTGGTAATTGAATTTGGGGGGACCCCCACTGATTTTTTATTTTTTTTTATCAATGACTTTTCTCTGTATTGCCGGGAGCCGACAATTCATTATAACCGCGAGTGCTTTTAAATGACTTTTTTCCTTCAGAAATTACACTTTGTGTAGGGACAGTTCTAAGCAAGGGAAACAAGCGCTGCTTTACAGGCATACTATACACCCCCCCCCCCCCAGGTACGAAATTTAAAGGAATATTTCACTTTTATTGTCTCACTTTAACCCTTTATTAAAATCACTGCTCCCGAAAAAATGGGCTTTTTTAAAACTTTTTTTTGCATTGATACATGTCCCCTGGGGCAGGACCCGGGTCCCCAAGCACATTTTATGACAATAACTTGCATATAAGCCTTTAAAATTAGCACTTTAGATTTCTCCCATAGACTTTTACAGGGTGTTCCGCGGCTTTTCGAATTTGCCGTGAACACCCCAAATTGTTCGCTGTTCGGCGAACGTGCAAACAGGCAATATTCGAGTCGAACATGAGTTTGACTCGAACTCGAAACTCATCCCTATCCATCAACATGGGGACATCCTGCCCATGTTGAGGGCATGTGACCTGGTTCGGTTCAGGAGGGGGGGGCGAGAGAGCGCCCTCTTTTCCTGTGGCCTGCCAGGTTGCATGATCGGATAAATCTCTGGTATGGATTTTTGGGGGGAACCCCACACCATTTTTTTAAAAATTTTGGTGCGGGTTTCCCTTAAAATCCATACCAGACCTGAAGGGTTTGTTATTGATTTTTTTTTTTTTAGGTTTTATTATCTTGACTTTTACTGTTACCATTACCATTGTAATCACCATCCCCACCATCACCGCCGTCCCTCGGACCTGCCTATAGAGGTTTAAATTTCAGTTTTATTAGGGTTGACCCCCTTATATATGACTGCTAATCTGGTTTAATTATGATTTGTATCCATGGTTGCCAACTAGAGAGAAACTGCATAGTCCTCCCTCCAGTAGAGGCTAACATTCGTTCATAGGTGAAATGTACGGACAACGTGCGAATTGCATCCTGAACCTCTGGAGGTTCTGGAGATTTCCACGCTCTAAGTATAACTAGCTTGGCCGCTAGAAATAGATGCGTGGTGAATTTCCTGTGTACCGGTGGTATGTTTTCGATCCCCAAGTTTAAAAGAGCTAGGGAAGGTGAATATGGCATAGATAAACCCGTGACTTGATAGTGGACCTTGAAAATGCCAGACCAAAATCCCGCTAATTTGCTACATGCCCATAGTATATGAAAGATAGTGCCCAATTGTGCACATTTCCTCCAACAATCAGAAGATGTGGAGGAATCAAATTTGGCTACCCTATTCGGGGTCAGGTACCACCTCTGTGTTACTTTGTGGGATAGTTCCCATAGGTTTGTACATTTAGTTTAGAAAAAAGTGAAAAGAAACTGCGCTTAAAGTGTAAAGACTAGGTAGATGGTAAAAATACCTAGAAAAAAAGAAAATAAAGGGAAAGCAGCAACTATTCTGAAAACAATCATCAGTGCATGTAAATAAGAAAAAAATATATATAGTCGCACTGACTTATGACCGTGAACATAAGCCCACCACTGAATAATTGAAAAAATCCAAATAACAACAGTGATAAATCATATAAATGCTCAATGAAGAACAGTAAATGATCAGTGTAAATAAAAAATTATTTTGAAGTAAAATGGACTATGATTAAACAGTTAATATAATGATAGTCCAAAACTGCTATATAGGACCCTCAAAGTTCATATCTGAAAGTCCATGATAAACAAAACACCCGTGAACAAGTGTCCAAAATTGAATGAAAAAAGAGAAAAAAAAAAACAAACAGAAGAAAATTCAGATCTTCTTATAATCCGTGACTTTCACCACCACCAGTAAGAATTCCTGCTTACCAGAAAGCAATGGTCCCCTATGACGGAGGACCTCAAACAGCCTCAAGTAATACTCAGTAAAACCTCCGGATTTCAGCAAATGATGAACTTCAATGGTTTAGTAGCCCGACGGCTCATATAACATCATGCGAATGTTCAACATAAACATGGAAAGAAGGAAGGACACTGGATAGTGTAAAATCCTTGGTGTACATTTATTTGCTGAAATCCGGAGGTTTTACTGAGTATTACTTGAGGCTGTTTGAGGTCCTCCGTCATAGGGGACCATCGCTTTCTGGTAAGCAGGAATTCTTACTGGTGGTGGTGAAAGTCATGGATTATAAGAAGATCTGAATTTTCTTCTGTTTGGGTTTTTTTTATTAATTTTTTTTTCTCTTTTTTCATTCAATTTTGGACACTTGTTCACGGGTGTTTTGTTTATCATGGACTTTCAGATATGAACTTTGAGGGTCCTATATAGCAGTTTTGGACTATCATTATATTAACTGTTTAATCATAGTCCATTTTACTTCAAAATATTTTTTTATTTACACTGATCATTTACTGTTCTTCATTGAGCATTTATATGATTTATCACTGTTGTTATTTGGATTTTTTCAATTATTCAGTGGTGGGCTTATGTTCACGGTCATAAGTTAGCGCGACTATATATATTTTTTTCTTGTACATTTAGTTGCTGCGTAGATTTGTTGTAATGCTTTATGCCATTGTGCTTCTGAAAATGATTTCTGGATATCTGCCTCCCAGGCTTTCATAGAATTCGTTTTCATGAATATGGATTTGTCATATAGGAAGTTATAAAATAATGATATACCACCTTTATGGTTTTCTTTAGATGCTAGATGGATATTAATTTTCCAAAATAAATTGTACTTCTTAATATTTTTGTCTTTAAGGTACGATTTCACTCGGAGGTAATTAAACTGCTCCGACTCTGGTAGTCCATATTCCGATTGCAACTCAGCAAATGTTTTAAGGAGGTTGTTTCTGTATAGATCTGAAATCTGCACGATTCCTTGTCGCAGCCATCTGTTTAAGGTCAGGTCAGGCATTATCAAGTCTAGAGTAGAAATGGGTATTAGTAGAGGAGAAGTAGGGGTAGAAAGGGATTTGTGTGTTACTAATGTTTTCCAGGAATTCAGGGATACTATCATGGGAGGAGAAAGGTTTTTGGATTTGGATTTAATATGAGGGTACGCTAAGAGATAGTTAAATAGATTTCCACCAGGTATTAAAGTTTCTTCAATGTTTCCCCACAGTGGTGTGGGTTGATTGGGAAACCAGCCTTTAATCTGTGCGAGAGTCGCAGCGGCATGATAATCTGCAAAGACCGGTACGCCCAGGCCACCAGCCTGTTTTGTTTTTTTTAGTTTGGAAAAGGCGCTCCTGGCCCTTTTACCCTCCCAAAGATATTTAGCTAAAGGGGACTGAAGGGTTTTTAAAAAGTGTTGGGGTATGGGTATGGGTACTGTGCGATAAATGTAGAGAATTTGTGGCAATATTTGCATTTTGAAAGCTGCCAATCTTCCCGACCAAGATAGAACATGTTTGCTTAGTGATTTTAGGTTGTCTGCGAGTTTCTTTTCAAGAGAGAGATAGTTGGCCTGAAATAATTGTCTAGTTTGGGAGGTCAATTTAATGCCCAGGTATGTGATTTCATGTGCACACCAGACATAGGGAAATTTGGTTTGTATGATCAGCTTATCTTTTGGGGATACTCGTAGATCAAGGACGAATGACTTTGAGTCATTCACTTTATAGTATGACACTTTTCCATACTCCTGAAGCGTGTGGTATACATGATCTAGGGAAGACGGCGGGTCAGTGAGCATCAGTATTACATCATCCGCAAAAAGACTTATGACATGCTTACGGGATTTAATTGTAAAACCTTGAATATCAGGGGATTGTCGAATACTGGCGGCTAATGGTTCCATTAGTATATTGAAAATAAGAGGGGACAGTGGACATCCCTGACGGGTCCCGTTAGTGATTTTGAAAGGTTTAGACAGCATGCCAGATGTGTACACCCGAGCTGATGGAGAAATATACAGAGCTAATATTGCTGAAAGCAGGTGTCCTGAGAAACCAAATTTTTCCAAAGTTTTTGTAAGATACAACCAGTGTACCCTATCGAACGCCTTCTTTGCATCTAAAGCCAGAAGCAGAGAAGGCGTTTTCCCCCATCTGGCGATGTGCACAACATTTATTAAACGTCTAGTAGCATCTGACGTCTGCCTACCCTTAGTGAACCCAGATTGGTCAGGGTCAATGAGAGTAGGTAAGATGTCCACCAATCTTAATGCTATCATTTTAGCATACAATTTTACATCATTGTTGAGCAAGGATATAGGTCTAAAATTTTTAGGTGCATCCGGTTCCTTCCCCTTTTTAGGTAATGTTACAATTAAGGCCTCTAACATTTCTGGCGGAAAAGAAGCCGAGGCAGCAGCAGCATCAAATACTTTGAGGAGGTATGGACCAAGAATAGGTTTAAACTGTTTATAGTACTCCCCTGTGAGACCATCCGGACCAGGAGATTTATTATTCGGGAGAGTCTCTATAGTTTTGAGCATTTCTGCTAAAGAAAAGGGAGCGTTCAGCTCCTGGAGCTGTGAGGGGGAAAGATGGGGCAGATGAATGTTTTGTAGAAATTTTTCTATGTCTGAGAGGGAGGGTTGTGCCGTTAGGCTATCTTGGTTCAGGTTGTATAAGGCCCCATAATAATCACTAAAGGCATCTGCAATTTTTTGGGGATCATACACCTTCTGAGAAGATTTAGGGCTAATAATATGTGGTATTTTAGTCTTAAAGCGCTGGCCTTGTAGTCTACGGGCCAGGTTTTTCCCGGCTTTATTACCTGTAGAATAAAAGGACATCTTCAATTTTTTTTCTACTTTTTCGAAGGATTGGAGTAAAGTGAGTCTGAGGTCGTGCCTCAGTGAGGTAAGTTGTGCGCTCAATATGGGGGTAGGATTAATTTTATTTTTGGCTTCTAATAATTCTATGTCTGAGAGTAGAGTATTAAGTCGCTGCTGCCTTTGCCTCTTGATTCTAGTGCCCTGCTGGATAAACACACCCCTGATATATGCCTTGTGGGCGTTCCACAGTACAAATGGATCATTTGTGGACGGGGAGTTGATCTGAAAATAATCAAGCAAGCAGTCCTCCAGAATTTTTTTTGTTTCCTTGTTTTGGATGATGTGGGAATTGGAGCACCAAATAAAGGCACTGTTGGAAGGATAAGTGTCTCCTAGTGTCAATAACACAGGAGCATGGTCTGACCATGATATGCTATTCAGTTTGATTTGAGATACTTTCTGGAGTAACCACCTGTCCATCAGAAACAGATCAATCCTCGTATACGTGCAGTGCCTGTGGGAAAAGAACGTGAAATCTCTTTCGTTCGCATGGGTACAACGCCATGCATTATATAGCTCTTGTCTTTGCAAAAAGGACTTCAAAGACAGTGTCCTTTTAGAGGGTTTAGATGTAGAGTCTATTTGAGGGTCAGGAGTTACATTAAAAACTCCACAGAGTATAAGAGATCCTTGTTGTATTTTCCGTATCTTTTTCATCAGGACATTCAGAAATTTTATTTGGTGTTTATTTGGAACATAGACGTTCACCAGAGTATATCGTGTAGCGTTGATGTCACACACTAGAATGACATTACGACCTGATGGGTCACAAATTTCCTTAAGTAATTGAAAAGAAATTGAGTCTTTAATTGCAATCATGACTCCCCTTTGTTTGGCTGTCATATTTGAGAAGAAGTAGTGTTGGAAGCCCTTATGGGTGCATCTAGGCGGTGCGCTATGGTGAAAATGCGTTTCTTGAACGCATATTATGTCGCAATGAGAAGAGTCTGCTTCTTTCCAGAGGGATGCCCTTTTGGCTGGATGGTTTAAGCCATGTGCATTTATGGAAAGAATTTTAACTGACATGACAAAGTTTAAGTGGAATGCTGAAATTTACACATGGTGCGTACTCACATAGCTGCCAGGAGGCTGTCCGAGGGATGCATGTATTCCTAGGTTCTTCAAAACAGAGTCCCGTTTCTGGTAACATAAGCAATGTCTGAAAAGAAATTCGGTATAGAAAAAAGAAAACAAACAACAAAAAGTTTAAAAGGAGGGTATTACACCCAGGTGCAGAAATTCTGCTCAAGTAAATGGGAGCGCAGGTTACAGGAAAGAGCTCCAAAAGGGCGAGGACCATTAATAGGGCAACAAATGAATATAGCAGGGCCCTGCAGATATCACTGACGCCTCAGGAGTTTGAAGCTTGTTGCCATTCTGGAGGAATCCTCTTAGGGCTTGTATCATTAGATGTTGAAGGAGGTTCCTCTGGGACAATCTTCCATTTCTGGAGAAGTTGGAAACCCTTAGTAGGAGAAGTAATTACATGTGTAGAACCTTCTCTAGTTATGATTAGTTTGGTCGGGTAACCCCATCTGCATGTGATAGCATGGTTTCTCAATGCCTTAGTAATATTATTGAGATTTTTGCGGAGTTGCAAAGTGTGTTGCGACAGATCTGCATAAAATTGCAGATCTGAGTAGTCTGTGGTGCTGTGTTCCCCTTTACGGGTAATTTACATCAACCGCTCCTTGGTTTGGTAGAAATGCATGCAAAACAACACATCTCTAGGGATGTGCTCCTGGATAAATGAGGGTTTTGGGAGACGATGGATTCTATCTATGGACAGTTCAATAGGAGGAAGATCCGGCATGAGGGCTGAAAGCATTGCCGTAGCATACAAACGTAATTCAGAGGGTTGCACAGATTCTGGAATGCCTCTGATCTTGATATTATTCCTCCTGGACCTGTCTTCCAAATCTGCTAATTTGGCTTTCATCCATGCGTGATCTTCCTCAACATTATCATGAGCATCTACCAGGTCATTAATTGTTGTAGCATACTCCTCCATTCTGGATTCGATATGATCCACTCTGTCCCCCACCGCATTAAGTTCTGAGCTAAACTTCCTCATGCATGTCATCATGTCAGCATGAATAGAGCTTTTCAGGGAGACAAGCATATCCTTTAGTGTAGTGTCTAGGACTGGTTGGTTTTGTGTGGGGAATGCCACTATGGAGTCAGGGAGTTCTCTTGTGTCTTCTTGTGAGTCAGCGTTAGATCTTACCTCACATTGCTGTGTCTCCTGCTCCTCCATTCTGGCTCTGGCTTTAGCCGGACTCCTAATGAGAGGTGAAGGAGTCTCTGAGGTTCCCCTTGTGCGCCGAGTGTTGCGATAAGCTGGGTCATCATGGGTGTTTGTGTGTAAGTGCGCTGTCTTCGGTGTGGAGAAGGAGCCGGCGCCATCTTGCCCACGAGGCTGCATATGCTGTGTGAAGTATGCCGTCAGTTTTCTGGGCCGATGTTCCGCCTGGCGTCTCCTGGTCATGATGCCGAGGTGCTGGGGAGATGAACCGCCGTAGTGGGCTGCAAGTGCAGTGTCCTGTTTAGCTGTGAGCCGCTGTTTCTCTCGCCTTTCGCCGGAGCTCCGGAGTTACACCGCCATCACGGTGAAGTCCAGGCCACGCCCCGGTTTATTATTGATTTTTAAGCGGGACCCCTACACCATTTAAAAAAAAAAAGCCGCAGGGTTCCCCTTAATATCCATACCAGACCTGAAGGACCTGGTATGGAATTTGGGGGGACCCGCACGCATTTATTTATTTTTTTGGTTCGGGGTTCCCCTTAATATTCATACCAGAACCAAAGTGCCTGGTGATGGACTGGGAGGGAACCCATGCCGACAATTCATTATAGCCGCGAGTGCTTTTAAATGACTTTTTTTCCTTCAGAAATGACACTTTGTGCAGTGACAGTTCTAAACACGGGAAAAATGCACCACTTTACAGGCATACTTTAGACACCCCCCAGGTACGAAATTTTAAGAAATATTTCACTTTTATTGTTTCACTTTAAGCATTATTCACTGCTCCCGAAAAAACGTTTGTTTTTAAAAGTTTTTTTTGCATTGATACACGTCCCCTGGGGCAGGACCCAGGTCCCCAAACACTTTTTATGACAATAACTTGCATATTAACCTTTAAAATTAGCACTTTTGATTTTTCACGTTCGTGTCCCATAGACTTTAACGGTGTTCGCGTGAATTTTGTGCCTGTTCGCATGTTCTGCTGCGAACCGAACCGAATCGGGGGGGGGGTGTTCAGCTCATCCCTACTAATACACCTTACAAACCGATCCGTGACTGCTGCTCCTCTCTGCCAATCCCTTCACTGGCTTCCCTACCCCATTGTATAAAATTCAAAATACTAACCAAAACATACAAGGCCATCAACAACATTACCCCCAGCTACATCACCAACCTCATCTGCAGATATCCCCCAAATCGTCCACTCCGCTCCTCCCAAGACCTCCTGCTCTCTAGCTCCCTTGTTACCTCCTCCCATGCTCACCTTCAGGACTTTTTCAGAGCCTCTCCCATCCTCAGGAACTCCCTGCCCTGGTATGTCCAGTCAGACCCTACCCTGTCTGCCTTTAGACTATCCCTGAAAACTCACTTATTCAGGGAAACCTATCCAACACCCACCTAAGAACTGTACCCGAGTCATCTCCATCAGATCATCCCCGCAGCTATTACCTTTTGTACGGCCTTCCCCTCCCTTTAGATTGTAAACTCCATAAGCAGGGCCCTCCTATTCCTTCTGTATTGAACTGTATTTTAATTGTGCTGTCCGCTCTCTACATTGTAAAGCACTGCGTAAACTGTTGTCACTATATAAATCATGTATAATAAAAATAATAATAATAATAATTTAGGAATCTATTTGGCAGGTGGTTAAGATTCTTGACACTCCTTTTGGCCTCCATGCGAGCTTAGCCTTATAAACATTTGTATATAAAAATAATTGGCCCAGGATCTTATTTCGAGTTTCCTTCTAGTTTTGATCTACCTAATCTTGAATGTAATTTTGAATATGATCTATCTATCTATCTATCTATCTATCTATCTATCTATCTATCTATCTATCTATCTAACTGCAGGTTGTTAGTAGAGTTGGGTAAACGGTTCCGGCAGAGCAAAATTTCAGCCCGAACATTACCTGTTCGGTGAACACAAAAATTTGCAGGGCGTTCAGCAGGTATTCGCCTCGCCAAAGGCCCTGCAATTCACTAGACAGTGCATGCTAAGCCCTGATTGGGCAAAGCTTTGCCCAATCAGAGCGGAGTGCATAGCTAGTTTTTAAGGAGCATGAAGCTGGGCGCGAGGTCCTTAACAACCGATTAGCCATCAGCTGTCAATCTGTCAATGGCCTTTCCCACTGGCAGTTTAAAAAAAAATTGACGGCAATATTAAAAAAAACAGTGTGGGGTCCCCACTGCCCAGTCTATACCAGGCCCTTTGGGCCCCTTCTGGCTGGGTGCTGGCAATTACAACAGCGAGCCAATTTAAATTTGATTTGTGTTTTCTTTGGAAATTTAATTTTTGCTGCAGTATGTTGTATACGTGCTAAAGATGCACCACTTTACAGGCAGAATAAGGGTTCCCCAGGCACTACATTTAAAGGAATTTTTATTGTTTCACTTTAAGCATCATTAAAATCACTGCTCCTTTAAAAAGATCATTCAATGATCATTGAAAAAAATTGCATTGATACATGCCTGGACCCCATACCCTTTTTATGGCCAATTACTTGCATATGAAGCCTAGTACACACGACCAAGAATCTCGTCAGAAAAAAAAACTGTCATTTTTCCGTGACGAGATTCTTGACAAGAATCTTGTCCCAGGCGAGTGTACACACGCTCGATTCAAAAGAACCGCCATTCTTTTGAATGGAAAGAAGCCGGTGATGTCAACGACTACGACGAGCGTGCGCTCGTCACATTTGATGCCGCCGCCATCTTGCTACACCCTACCTATGCCTAGGAATCTACTGCGCATGCGTCAAAGTAATTTCGAGCATGCGCGGGTTTCCACAGTGACAGGTAAGCGTACACACTCTCAGGTTTCTCGTCGGGAAACAGGCCGACGAGAAACCCGACAAGAAAATAGAGAGCAGGTTCTCTATTTTTCTCGTCGAGATTCTGGCCAGTTTTCTTGACGAGGAACCTGAAAGCCTCGTACTCACGCACAGTTTACTCGGAAAAATGGTCGTGTGTACGAGGCTTAAGCCTTCAAATAGGGCACTTTTGATTTCCCACGTTCGGCTCCCTTAGACTTCAATAGAGTTTTTGGTTCCCCTGCCCAGGAGTTCTGCTTCCAACCAAACAGGGGCGTGTTCGGCCCATCTCTAGCTGTTAGTTACTGAGACTAATATTTTGGTGGAGCACAGCCCACAGTTCTAGAGGCTGCATCTACCTATCTATCGATCTACAGCATCTATGCGGTTGATTTTCTTAAGCCAATTGGGCTGTTCACATTCCAAGGGAATTTTCCCTTAGCTTAATGAATGTGATGAAAATTCACTTTGCAAAGAATACCCAATGACATGCATGTAAATTAAGAAAACAGTATTTTTTGATTACACATTATTCACTCTCTAAGATAAGGGAAAATCCCTTTGCAAACAGAACAGCCTATTTGCCTTTAGTAAATATACTCGTTTTCATCCGGACAGTTTAATCATAATTAGAAATAAAGAGCTTTATTATCCGTCTAATGAACTGTGCACAGCAACACAATAACAGATATAATATATATATAATATAATAGATATATAATATAATATATCAATTTGAACAAATGTACAAATTTTTAAAAATAAAAATAAAACTTAACCAAAGAGTGCAGATCTATCTATCTATCTATCTATCTATCTATCTATCTATCTATCTATCTATCTATCTATCTATCTATCTATCTATCTATCTATCTATCTATCTATCTATCTATCTATCTTATCTATCTATCTATCTTATCTGTCTATCTATCTTATCCATCTTATCCATCTTATCTATCAAGGTAATCTATCAAGGTAATATGTGAATGAGTGAATACATGAATGAATTAAAGTTTTACTTTTACATTTCATAAACCTTGGTGGCCATAGGAACCCCATGGCTGTTTATTACCAGCAGAACATTTAATTGCTCACTTGTCTGATGTGATAATGTCATTAGTTATGGAATTGTTTAGAGAATTAAGAGCTGGCACTGGCACAAGGTCAAATCCAGGCATGCACTATTTAAAAAAAAAAAAAAGGAACGCTCACATTGAGTAAGTGATTTTTCTTCTTCCAGTCATGAAACATTGAAGTAGTGACATGCTGGGGTGCCCAGTAGTCATAGCATATCCGTTCCTTTATGGCGGTGTCTCTGAGCTGTGTGTTTCCTTGTCTAACATGCTCTAATAAGCCTCTTGACGGTGTGGCGGCTCTGTAATAGCTTATTCATTTCCCCACTCAAGTTCTGATGAGAGAGGAGCCAATGACGATGATGGTGCATTCTGCTTACTCATCAACAATGTCGGAGACCATTAAACACTGTGTAGCCATGACATGTCTGTAATACTAGGCTGACGTTGTGCTGAAAGGATACACAGGCTACAACAAACATATACAGGTGTATATGTTTTTTATTTTTATTTTTTATGTGCAGAAAGAATAATACTTGGCACTGCACAATTTAAGGTATGGCATGGAGAAAAAAACAGTAAAGTTCGCAAAATTGTGCGTTAAAGGAAAACTAAACTTAAAGTGTTACTAGACCCACAACAGTAAAATCAGCCTGAATATATAGTAAAGCATGCTTGTTATACTCACTGTGGAAACTAAGGGGTAAATCCTCTGCATTGTGTAAAAAGGCTGCTTGATCTTGTAGGCACAGATCCTCCATCTCCTGCACTGCCCCCCCTGGACAATCCAGATAAGACAGAGCCTTTGGAGTCAGGCTGCACATGCTCAGTTTGGTGTGTATTGCTAGTGCTAGAGAGGTTTCTTATTTTCTTGGGAGAGTGCATGTGATCATGCACAGGACCAATCGGCACTGTCCAGACATGTCCAGACAGAGGGTCAGAGCCCTGCAGCCTCATAAGACGGCTCAGTAGAGTATGAAAACTCCTCCTACAAGCTACAGGAACTGATAGAAGTCACAAGACTGCTTTATACGGCTGATGAGAAATATATATATATATATATATATATATATATATATATATATATATATATATATATGTAGCATAGGGGCTGCTGGTTTAAAGTTTTGGGCCTACCGTTACCTTTCTGTTCACCACACTCGTGTCAGGGGTTCCCTCTTCAAGAGCTATCATGAAAGTTCACACCAACGCTTGGTTACTTTTTATTCAAGAGCTTTATTATACCAGTTCCAACAGAGGGATAGGGGAGGTTCAGGTACCTTGCTTTGCGGATCACGGCACAATCCTATATCCAGAAGACAAATCAGTTACACGCTGGATTCAGCAACCACCGGATCGGCCTACTCTCACTGGCCTAGCAACCGGTGCGAAGCTCGCTCAATGTCTCTGCCACAGACTTGATGAGTGCCGTCTAGTCATTCCACAATCTTCCGCCACAAGATCGTGTAACCACACTGACACTTTGCAAAAGTTCCTTCAAAAGTACACAGCTCACGGTGCCAGAATCTTTCAGCCAGCCGGCAGCACCATGAGGCAAACTGGCCAGGATGCGTCCTTCAATTGAGTCCCCAATTGTTACGCTTCTTCACGCAGGCAAGACCGCGTAGGACCATCCTTGGACTAGTAGGCCCCAGCAACTTCTGGGCCTACTTCTCAGTTGCAGAGCCTCGGGCCAGCAGGTCCCGAGGCCGAAAATGTCTTGCACATCCCTGAGGCCAGGAGGGCCCTCAGGTCAGGATCCGGCAACGAACCCCGATAGAGCGGTCTCTGTCTCTTAAGTACCCCCTCCCAGAATGCACAGTGGGTTGACCACGCCCTCTGAGCCACTTCTGGGAAAGGAATACCCAATACACCTAGCCTGCTGCATTTCCAACCCTGACCTGTGGTGACAGTGACACCTACTGTCAGGTGGAAAACGTGCAACCTAGCTAGACATAAACAGAGCCAATAATTTAGCATAATCCCTCTGAGCTAAACTACAGCTCAGATAACTAAATTTAACACATAGCGCATACCCAACAGGAGTAGGGCGCTACATATATATATATATATATATATATTTATATTCTACGTTCCCATTACTTTCTATGTAAGTAGAGAAGCTTCTCCTAGCAGTGACACAGACAGCAATAAAACCTGACCGAGGTTCTAACTTGACTATAAATGTTCTTCAGGGAATAATTCCAGGTGTAGATATTTTTACTTAGTTACATTGGTCCATTGATTGTTGACCTCCAAGTCCTCCACCATGGCACAGTAGCTGTCCTCTGCTAGGTTGAATGAGGACCAGCATCATCTAATGATGACTAGACATGTGCACACTGAAGTATTTCGTTTCGGAATTTCGTTTTCGTCCGAAAAATACATTTATTTAGTTACTCCCGAAATTCGTTTTTATTTATTTCGTTTTTCGTTAGAAATTGCATTAGTCCGAAAATCTGAATTAATTAAGGTCGAATCTGTCATTGAAGGCTTATGGTGTCTGTCGAATGTTCAAAGAAGATTCGACGGAGCAGTGAAACTGTACGACGCTGCAATCATACATTTCCGGTCGAATGTTCCGCCCACAAGCTATAGAAGAATTCTAATGTTGTATGACTAGTAATAATTATATTTATTCATTACTATTACTAGTCAACCAACATTAGAATTCTTCTATAGCCTATGGGAGGATGCATTTGACCGGAAATGTACGATTGCAGCGTCGTACAGTTTTGCTGCACCGTCGAATCTTCTAACTTTCGATGCTTTGTCGAATCTTCGTCATTCTAGCTATTTTACTGCTCCTCCTCTTTGGTTACAATCAGCCAATAACATTCATCATCAACTTTATTTTTATTTTACTTCCCCCACCCAATTCCAGCAGTGATCTTTTCTCTCTATGTCAAATCTTTTCTCTCTATAATAACAAATCTTTTCTCTCCTATGTCGAATCTTTTCTCTCCTATGTCGAATCTTTTCTCTCCTATGTCGAATCTTTCTCTCCTATGTCAAATCTTTTCTCTCTATAATGTCGAATCTTTTCTCTCCTATGTAGAATAATCTTGGACTAATAGAGTTAAGGTTAGGCACATTCGACCACAGGTTCGATAGACACAGATTGTTATTGTCAGCGTCACGTCGAATCTCCTATCTATATCGAACTGTTGTAGCAACGAAAACGAAAATAAAGCATTTGTTTATGTCGGATTTTTCGGTTTTCGGATTCTGTGCTTTCGTTTTCGTTTGTTAAAACGATAACGAAAATAGCTGAAATTCGGACGAAAATGCATTCGGACGAAAACGAATGCACATGTCTAATGATGACCAGCATCACTTCCTGTGAGCTCAGGGCATCAAGGGAATGTCCCTTTGGGATGCATCATCAAGCCAACCTGGATTACATAAGGATGTTGCAAAAAAAAATCACATCACTAAGCCAGTGCTGTTCTCTACATAATTAAAAACCTGCCCACTGCTGAAGGACAGAAAAGGAGAAAGGGAAACTGTGGCATTGCAACACCAGACAAATCTTTAAAAAATTGAGGAAGGAATTGGGCTTTAATGGTGTAAAGATGTTTACGTATTCTTACAAAATTTGACAGCTGAATACGTCTGAAATTTTTTAAGACTTCTTTCTCTGGGAAAATATGTTAAAAGATGTAATAATTTACAAAATATTTATGACTAAAGTGCTTAAGTCCTCACCAGAGGACCTTCGGTGTACATAAGGTAACCCCCTGAAAAGGGATTCAGCCAAGGATTTAATCTAAGTTGGACATGTATGTTCTGAAGAGGTATGCTGGGTCTCTTAACTCCTTTAAGTGGAATTTCACTCTCTCAATCAACATTGACTATTTGTAATCCTTATGCTGCTAGCATTAGTAAATATATAGGACAATATATTATATTTACTTGTTTTACATTTATTCAATTACTTCATGGTTTCCATGCCTAGGCAAATGATATCATACATCCCAGAAGTCTTCAGGAGGAGAGGCGATGTTTTCTCAGATAAGCACATCCTCCTGCCTGCATGCCCAAGCTAATGGCAGCTGTATACCAGGAAGTAAATGCTACATGAATCATCTGCCCTTACTCAAGATGGCCACAGCCAGAAATGCTAGGGTAGTAATTTCTTAGCAAAATAAAGCATAGGGCATAGCTCCCAACTGTCCCTGATTTTGAGGGACTGTCCCTGAATTGGAGCAATGTCCCTCGGTCCCTCATTCCTCCTCATTTGCCCCTCATTTTGGTCTGATAGCTGTATATAAAATGCACTTTTTATCTATCAGAAAGTGTTTTCCAGCACTAAACCTTTAATCTGATTTCTAAATTGCTGCATTTGTAAATTCCAAAAGCCAATATAAAGGAATAGTAGTGGTAAAAAAAAGCACTTGTGTATTTAACCAATCTTGTTTTTTTGTACAATTCTCCTTTAAGGGGGCGTGGTAAGGGGTGTGTCCCATGCCTGTATACTTTTGCTGATAGGTGTCCCTCACTCCCATCTCAAGAAGTTGGGAGGTATGCATAGGGGCATGGATGGATGGGTGAGTTTTCTTTGAATATTAACATTGAATTAGATTGTGTTTTCAGTTTGTGGTGCTCAGATACAGTTTAGTTCCACTCTAATCTTGACTGTTGCAAATTTGCACAATGATGTTGTCAATTCCATAGTAAAAACATACACATCCCAAAAAGCAATTTTCCACATTTGTAAGATTTTATCTCTTTCATTATTGGTTAGCCAGGATCTAATTGGCGTTGGAAACATGTCAGCCACTGGAAAGTTTTTTTAGAGCAAACCTACTGCATGTACCATGGCAAATATCACCCTGCATTTCATTGTGCATTTGGAGTGACATGCTGTTTTAAAGCCCATACTTTCTCAGCAGGTCCCCTTCCCCCTTTATACTTTTGCCTCAAGATGGGGTTTAAGCTATTTCATTGACTCCAAACCTGCCAAAAAAAAATAAACAATTCTGAGACTTGACCATTCAAAACTGGTACAGATGCGCCACATTTTAAAATTAAAGGAGAGTATTGCAGGTAAAACTGCTTTTATTGATAACTGAAACAAGTTAATAATTTATTTGAAGAATATTTAAAATAATGTTTAACAGAATACATTGTTTTTTTAAAGCCCAACTCTAGCCAACGGGATAGATCCTCTATCTGTGTTTGCTTGCGTCCTTGTTGTTGTGCATGTGACAGCGCTGACCAATTAGAAAGCCTCCATTTTGTACACGCTGAGAGTTACAGATGGGGGATTGAGCTGTGGGCATTTCAAAATAAGGTGGTACAAAAGGTTGTAACTGTGGGGAATTAGCTGATGGAAGTGGTAAAAAATTAGTTGGAGACGTGATAGGCTTCCCTGAAGAAATTCGTTTTCAGGGATCGCCTGAAGGTAGCAAGAGTAGGGGATAGCCGGACAGGTTGAGGTAACAAGTTCCAGAGGATGGGAGAGGCTCTGGAGTAATCCTAAAGAGACGAGCATCGGAGGAGGAGACGGGAGAGCTTGAGAGTAGGAGGTCTTGAGAAGAGCGGAGAGGACGGTTTGGGTGATATTTGGAGACAAGATTGGTGATGTAGCTCAGGGCTTTAAGGTAGATCTAAAGAAATTTTAAACCATGACCCATGACCACAGATTTAGGTGGATAACAAAAAAGGCATTTCAATATTTTTTTTCAATGCCAGCAATTGGTTATAAGGGAGGGGTGTATGGAGGATACATTGCACAGTTTTCTTGTATAATGTATAGCCAGCTTAATCCTCCATATAACCCTCCCTTATAACCAATTGCTGGCATTGAAAAAAAATATTGAAATGCCTTTTTTTTAATCCACCTAAACCTGTGGTCATTTGACACTTCAGTCCAGAGTGTTCTCTCTTCTCTTCTGCTTACAAGTCCTTCTTTGGGTGTCCATCACACTAGAGAAGAAGGGTCCCAGCAGTGGCACCAGGAAAGCAGACTTTTGGTGGACCAGCCAACATGGGCTCATCCACTGTACATCACTGGATTACCAGTCCCCCACCCCTGGAAGTGGAGCCACCAAGGGATCCACATGTTGGACTTGCTTCAGAAGGTTGAAAATAATAAAAATAAAGTGCTGGGTAGGTTTGTTTTTTCACCAAAGATGGCCTTTAAGCATTAAACTTTAATATGGTGTATATTCTATAGTCATACAATGTTGTGCTTAGTTTTAAAGAGTTTATATAGGTTTGTGCTATTTTTTCCACAGATATCCAAGAAAAAGGTCTATGTCTGCTTTTTATAGTACAATGTAGAGATCTTATTTATTTTTTCTATATTACGTCAGAAACTGACATACGGTTTACTGTGCAAAACCCAGTTATTCCTATCTGCATATAGACAGTATGAAGTAAAGTGATAAGCCCACCAGGAAACCTAGCAGTAGGGGGTCTATTTCTGAGTCAGAAAGAAAATGATATTGCACACCCACATATTACACTCTAAATATAAAATAAAGAGAAAAATAAATGATTTCATCTTTTCATTGTGCTTAAGGTGTTAATGGTCTAGCATGACCACTGCAGGGATCCCATTGCTCATTAAAACATATCAAAACCCAAGAATAAAAATTTTATATATTGAAGCTTACCAGAGCTTAGATGTGTTGGCCGCCCTAGGTTTCTTTTTTTCAGGACTTTATTTATTTTATTTTCACATGGTGATTCCGCCAGTAAAACAATTCATGTTCTAGGGTTGCAAAGTTCACTTATCGTACTGTCATAAGCGTGCGCACAGGGTGTGCAATAGCCGCGCTGCCGCGGTTATACTGCGGCAGGGCGGTTCTATTGCGTGAATCGGTGTACCCGTACAGCACTTTGTGTAATCGATACAGCGGGCATGCGCAGCGATGTCCGCTGGCCACCCGTGATCGCTCCACAGAGAGGCAGAACAGGGATCTGCCTATGTAAACAAAGCAGATGCCCATTCTATCAGGGGAGTAAAGTGTGAACGTTTGTTCCTAGTGATTAGGAACAGCGATCTCTCTCTACTCCCAGTCAGTCCACTCCCCCCACAGTTAAAAACACCTCCCAGGAAACACATTTAACCCCTTGATCACCCCCTAGTGTTAACCGTTTCCCTGCCAGTGTAATTTATACAGTAACCAGTGCATTTTTATAGCACTGATCGCTGTATAAATGTCACTGGTCTCAAAAAAGTGTCAAAAGTGCCCGATGTGTCCGCCGCATAGTCGCAATCCCGCTAAAAATCGTCGCAGATCACCGCCATTACTAGTAAAAAAAACATAATCAAAAAAGTGCCATAAATCTGTCCCCTATTTTGTAGACGCTATAACTTTTGTGCAAACCAATCAATATATGCTCATTGCAATATTTTTTTTACCAAAAATTAATAGAAGAATACATAGTGGCCTAAACTGATGAAGAAATTATTTTTTTACATTTTTTGGGGGAATATTTAGTATACCAAAAAGTAAAAAATAAATATATTTTTTCTAAATTGTCGGTCTTTTTTTGTTTATAGCGCAAAAAAATAAAAACCGCAGAGGTGATCAAATACCATCAAAAGAAAGCTCTCTTTGTGGGAAAAAAAGGACATCAGTGTTGTTTGGGTACAACGTCGCATGACCACGCAAATTGTCAGTTAAAGCGGCGTAGTGCCGTATCGCAAAAAATGGCCTGGTCATTAAGGGGGTAAACCCTTCCGGGGCTGAAGTGGTTAAAACCAGGGTTCTTTTGCACCTTTGTCAATATTATTTTCCTCACTATCTCACTAAATTACAACATCAGTAATAGAAATGTAGAAACTTAGTAAATATCTGCTGCAGCAGCACTCTGCACTGCCAGAGCAATCCCTCTCCAACACATCCAAGACCTGGGGTGGGGGCGGGTATGCTACCTCTGAAATGCGTTGGCTCAATTTATAATAAAAAGATAATCCTATACATCCAACTGCTTCATCATTTCATCCTTTCAGGAGCTCCTTTTTTCCTACACGTTATCTCTTACAGGACAAATGTGCCATTTATGTGATTTCCCGCATCTGGTGCATGTGTTTTAAACAGCTTTTGCTTTGTCTACATCTTGCTGTGCCTGCGTGGGAGCAGTTAATGCTTTGCTTACTTCCTGCACTTTATTGTATTTAGCCATGCGTTGTAATTGTCTGATTAATCTCATGGGTTCTCCAAATATCAGTCTTTGCTTAGAGGATTTATTTATGAAGTTCTTTTGTATTTCGGCTGAATTTGTTCCTTGTGCATTTCTGTTATGAATTATTTCATCAATATACATGAACGCATAGTTTAAGGCTTTTTACAAGCTGTTTATCCGGTTTCTATGCTTTGCACTCTGTTGTAGAATTTGTATTTTGAAAAAGTTGGGTTTGCTTTTGGGGTCCTTGAAAAAAGATCAACATCATTTTTAGCTACTTCAATAGCAGGCACTTTTAGCCCCTTCCTGCCCAGGCCAATTGTCAGCTTTTAGTGCTGTCACACTTTGAAAGACAATTGCGCGGTCATACAACACTGCGCCCATATGAAAGTTTATATATTTTTTCTCACAAATAGAGCTTTCTTTTGGTGGTGTTTAATGTTTTTTTTTAAGTGGACTTCCACCCATTTTTACAACTTTATATTTAACCGGTTCCTGACCGACTCGCGCAGATATACGCGGAATGGCTCTCCTGGGCGAAATCCCGTATATATACAGCTTCGTCCAGGAGAGCCACCAGAGGGCGCGTGAGCGCCGTTGGAGGTGCGCATGTGCACCCCCTGCAGGCAGGGAACCCTATGTGCGTGGCCGGCAGGCGCAATCGCCGCCGGCCACGAGCGATCGCATGCACGAGCGGGAGCACAGGGGGTTTGTGTGTGTAAAGTCACAAATCCCTGTGCTGTCTGAGGAGACAAGACACAATGGGGGTATTTACAAAAGGAAAATCCACTTTGCACTACAAGTGCAAACTACAAGTGCAAACTGCACTTGAAATTGCACTGAAAGTGCACTTAGAAGTGCAGTCGCTGTAGATCCGAGGGGCACATGCAAGGAAAATAAAAAACAGCATTTTAGCTTGCACATGATTGGATAATAAAATCAGCAGAGCCTCCCCTCATTTCAGATCTACCCCTCAGATTTACAGCGACTGCACTTCCAAGTGCCCTTTCAGTGCAATTTCAAGTGTAGTTTGAACTTGTAGTGAAAAGTGGAGTTGCCTTTAGTAAATAATCCCTATTGTGTCTTTCTACAAAGTAGAAAACACAATCCGTCAAATCTCCTAGTTAGTCCCCCCCCCCCCCCCAGGTAAAACACACACTAGGGAACACATTTAACCCCTTGATTGCCCCCTAGTGTTAAGTCCTTCCCTTCCAGTGACATTTACATAGTAACCAGTGCATATTTATAGCACTGATCGCTCTGTAAATGTCAATGGTCCCAAAAATGTGTCAAAAGTGTCCGACCTGTCCGCAATAATGTCGCAGATCACCGCTATTACTAGTAAAAAAAAAAGAAAAAAAAAGAAAAAAGCCATATAAATGCTATAAATCTTTCCCATAGTTTGTAGACGCTATAACTTTTGCGCAAACCAATCAATATACGCTTATTGCGGTTTTTTTTTACCAAAAATATGTAGAAGAATACATATCAGCCTAAACTGAGGAAAACATGTCTTTATTTTAGATTTTTTGAAAAATTGGGATATTTATTATAGCAAAAAGTAAAAAAATATTGTGTTTTTTTCAAACTTGTCACTCTTCTTTTGTTTACAGTGCAAAAAATAAGATCCGCAGAAGTTATCAAATACCACCAAAAGAAAGCTCTGGTTGTGGGAAAAAAAGGACGTCAATTTTGTTTGGGTACAATGTCGCACGACCGCGCAATTGTCAGTTAAAGTGACGCAGTGCCGAATCGCAAAAAAATGGCCTGGTCATTGGGCAGCCAAATCCTTCGGGGCTGAAACGGTTAAGGAATGACAACCCCTCCACCACTCGATTTGGGATATTTGGGATATTTTTTTTTCCTCCTCCTTACTTACCTTTTATGAAGTACCTTGTGTACTTCTGCCCCAGCTTCGCCGTGGCCCAGTTCGTCATGTCCTCTTCTCCCCAGATACCTTCTGGAAGCTTTGTGTGTCCCAGAAGAAGACGGGGCCATTTAGGAAGCGCAGCGTGGCTCGCACATGCGCAGTAGGAAACTGGCAGTAAAGCCTCAAGGCTCCACTGCCGGTTTCCCTTTGTTGGAATGGCAGCGCCTGCACCTGATCCGATGGATGGATCGGCCTTGGGGGGCCTGACATCGTGGGCTCCCTGGATGGGTAAGTGTCCTTATTAAAAATCAGCAGCTGCAGTTTTTCTCCGTTTTTGTTATAAAATTTTGCAAATAAATAATCTTTTGTCATACATTTAGGTCAAAATGTGTTCTGCTACATTTCTTTGGTGAACCCAATCGGAGTTTATTATTTAATCTATAGGAAAGTTATACAGTGCCTTGAAAAAGTATTCATACCCCTTGCAATTTTCCACATTTTGTCATGTTACAACCAAAAACGTAAATGTATTTTATTGGGATTTTATGTAGAAGACCAACACAAAGTGGCACATAATTGTGAAGTGGAAAGAAAATGATAAATGGTTCTCAAATGTTTTTACAAATAAATATTTGAAAAGCGTGGTGTGCATTTGTATTCAGCCCCCTTTAGGCCGGGTTCACACTAGTACGATGCGAGAACCCTGCTAATCCACTGCGGGTTCCCGTTCACACTGCACTATGCGAACTGCTGGGGAATGTCATACAATATTAATGACACCCCCCATTTTAGCGTGCATATCGCACTGCGAACTGACAGTTCGGACATGAATCGGATCGCATAGGTGTGAACACCCATGCGATCCGATTCTGCTGCGGACCAAAAAAAGGGTCCTGTGCGTGTTTGGTCTGAATGCAGTGCAATTTCAGCCATACTATCTGTATGGCTGAAATCGCATTGCACGGACATCGCATGTGATTTGCACTGCAGTGCGAATCACATGCGATATCGCACAGCGCACTAGTGTGAACCAATTGCCTTCAGAAGTTACCTAATTAGTAAATAGAGTCCACCTGTGTGTAATTAAATCTCAGTATTAATACAGCTGTTCTGTGAAGACCTCAGAGGTTTGTTAGAGAACCTTAGTGAACAAACAGCATCATGAAGGCCAAGGAACACACCAGACAGCTCAGGGATAAAGTTGTGGAGAAGTTTAAAGCAGGGTTAGGTTATAAATCAATATCCCAAGCTTTATACATCTCACGGAGCTCTGTTCAATCCATCATTCAAAAATGGAACGAGTATGGCACAACTGCAAACCTACCAAGACATGGCCATACACCTAAACTGACAGGCCAGGCAAGGCGAGCATTCATCAGAGAAGCAGCCAAGAGGCCGAAGAGATCCGCAGCTCAGGTGGGAGAATCTGTCAACAGGACACAGCAAATTAAGCTAGAAATTGGGGGCGGAGACAGTTCCCCAAACTTGTCTCCGAAAAACAGGAGAATGGACTATCTCGGTACCGATAAGACATCATATACATTTGAATTAAAAAAGCATAATTTTATTTTAAAGCAAGATATCTGAACATACAGGATATCATGTGTAATGTTCATACAAAGCGATAAAAAATACAAAAGTGACTATATGGGTGTGTTACTAATACTTAATGTACTCCTCAATTTGTGGAGACAGAAGGTATAGTAGGTCCTCACGGGACATGTTGTCCTCTACATGTTTTGCGGAAATATTACCGCTTTATCAGGAGGATATCTAAAATAAAATAACATATTATGCATAAGGGTCAAAAATACAAAAAACAAGGATACTTTGTGATAAATACAATTACAATTAATTATGGGGAAAGGGAAAATGGGTGTGCTGTTGCTTACCCACAGGCTGATGAGAAAAGGTATTTAGCAGTTTATAAAAAAGGATAAAAATGTGGCTCATACTCAATAATATTAAATAGTTGATAGTTAATAATCAATAATAGACCAATTTAAAGTGCATAATATAAAGAAGGAAACCCTTTGAGGAAGTCACGTGTTTAGTGACGCAACACGTCAGTGAGGGGCCAGGTGTCATCACTTCCGGTCGCGGCCGAGCCCGGAAGTATCCTTGTATCCTTGTGTCTGAAGCTGCACTGCGCAAATTTTAACTGTGAGCTACTACTTGTCGTTTTAAAAAAAAATGTTTTGGATTACTATACCATGGAGCCCCCCTTTTTTCATTGCATGTTATCTACAGTCTCAGGAGTTTGGATACTGATCGGTGAGTCTACGTTTTCTGGTCTGGGATATCCCTGGATACCAATTGATTGCTTTTGAGGCTTGACTCGACCTGTAGGGGTCTTTGAATGATGTGAGAGGCTGGCGCAAACTAATTAGCGCACCGCGGATGGTGGAATTTCTTGGATGAATTGGATTCCACAGCTTTATGCACATGCACTTTATTCCATGAACTGTGCTTTTCTTATTGGACATTATTATTAATAATTTTTGCACCAATTACCACTTTTTGGTGCTTATTACACTTGTTTGCACTTTTTTTGCACTTATTGCACTTTATCTTTGATATCATACTTTTTTGCACATATTGTATTGTTTTTTGCACATATTGAACAGCTTATTTGCACATTACTGTTGATCTGCACGACTGTTGAAGATTTCCTTCCTTATATTATGCACTTTAAATTGGTCTATTATTGATTATTAACTATCAACTATTTAATAGTATTGAGTAAGCGCCACATTTTTATCCTTTTTTATTACTTTAGTGTGTGAACACCGTTTTATGTTGGCAGCTACCTATTAGCACCCCCTTTTTCATGTTGGTTTGCGCATTAGCACCTTTACCTTCATTTAGCAGTTTATATTTACTAAAATAATTGCATTTCCATGTTCTGTGTACTGTGGGAGACCAGATATATGCAGGGTTCTGGGTTTAGTAATACGTTAAATAGCAAAAATACTTGACCAATGGCTGATGTTCTAACTCTTCTCCGATATATCCAACATACAAAAAAAATAGCGGGAGATTAAACAAAGTCCACTGTTCTACCAACTGGTAGAACCAAGATGGCTAAGAATTTAAGACTTGGGTTCCTTTCTTCATTTTTAAAGTGTGTGTTGGACTGTAGGCTAGAATAATCCCCTGTTACAAAGTAGAAAATCAAAATGAAGATGAAAACAATTTGAACAATTTTAATTTCAAAGCAAGCAATTTCAATTTCCTAAAAAAAAAAAAAAATGGTCATGTAATAAGACCTCATTTTATATATCTTCTGCATACATAAAAACACATTTTCCTTCTTTCTAAGGCACCACATATGAGAAAAACACTTCTGAGATACTCAGCAATGTCTAAGATGAAACAAGAACAATTCATTCAGTATTTCTCCCAGAGGACCATACAGCTCAATGTATAGACATGACCTTGCTGTCGGGGACAATTCACCATGTTGGAGATGAACTGGATTTTACCAAAAAAATAAATTAAAATTATAATAATAAAAAATCTTTTTTTTTTTTTTTCCCGGCTAAATAGTTATAATTCCAATCTAGCATTCTTGTGAAGGTCAGCCTGTCTGATGAGAGAGCCACAAGCACAGCCTGACAAATAAAAAATAAAAAAATAGAGCCAACATGTATGAGATGATTGTGATATTTACAAGATAGATGTATTCCCCATGAATGACAAATAGTTTATATACAAAGCAGCAGACAAGACAAAGAAACAGCAATCAAAGAAAAATCCCAAAGTCACTTTCCAGAGATACACTTGTGCCATTCACTTTGAGCATATTTTTATTTTATTTTATTATTAATTATTATTCATGTGTGTATTAATGCTTAACATTGCTATTTCTGTTGTTGTTTTTTATTTATTTATTCTCTTTTCTTAATTTATTTTTTAGGTCCCTTGTTTTTTTTTTTTTTTTTCTTTTTCAGTTCTCCCACATAGCATTAATTCCTCAAGTAACTTATTTTGAATTTTTTTTATTTTTTTATTTTTTTTTTTAAAACAGCTCTTAAAAAAATACAGCCCAACATCACCATATGGTTCTAATGGAACAACGCTGGCTTCTCACTGAGGGATTATTTTGTTTCCTCATAGTGTCACCATGTGACCTTCTTTAAAGAACAAATGAGGCTTTGTGGCTTGTACTATGTAGGCGTAGATTTATACTGTAAAAAAAAAAATATAATAATAAATTATATATATTTATTTATATATACGGAATTTGTACCCGCTGATAAATATAAATGCAGTGACATTTTGCTGAGCAGCGTCTTACTTAGAACAAGTAGGTCCGAAGGGAAATTTGCATATATTGACTGACAGCCTGATAAATAAAAGGTTAATCCATTTAATCAAAATGGTGAAGACCAAGATGTTTGATTAGGGACTTCGGGCTCTGGGGTTTGGTATGATGCAGTGTAATTTAATGGGTCAGCAAGCTCCTTAACTATGACTTTAATTGTCCATCATTTGTTTTGCAGGAATGTCAGAACTTGCACTATTGTCGGTCATTTAGTAAAGCTGTAAAAAAAATCTGTTTATCCCCTGTAAATTGCTAGTGAAAGAGATGCATGGCTGGACAACCTGCCATACAGGTTGCGAAGGGAATTTTTTTTCAGACGTCTGAACTTATTAACTCATTTCCTGCTCAATTGATCTTGTATAGTCAGACAACAGTGAGATGTGTTTAATTATGAATATTAAGCTCAGACTTCCAATCTGGTGACTTGGGAATTCCCCAAATGGGAAGGACTGTCTGCAAACATATATGTATTCTTCTTGGACAAGAGATGGAAAAGGAAATTATCAAAATATACAAATCTTTAAATGATGACTGTATCATTGGGAGAAAACTATTTATTTTTAGGTCTCTAAAATAAGACATACAGCCAAAATGTTTTGTATTTCCCTGGTCACATACTATTTGGTTTTTTTTCTGGCTCACGTTAAGGCTTCATTTTCTTTGGGCCCTTTTGTGCGCCCTAGGATCTTTTCAGCTCCCTGACAGAACTTACAGTATTCTGTAGATTTACTCCAATTCTGCTTGTGATCCTTGACACATCTATTTTGTTGATGGTGTTTTTTGTGTATTTATCCTTGTGCTTCAATTGATGTATACACCCAAAAATTTTTTTGGCTGTCTCCTGATGAAGTGGGCACTGCTCCACGAAACATGTAGAAATTATAGTCCGAGGTACACCAAATCAAGTGTCTCTGTAACATTGTGTATATGCAACTTTCTTCTATTTTGCTGTTTACTTACTGTATTGCATATGGAATGGAGAAACTGCTGATAAATGAGAGATCCAACTAGTACCATAGTTTTGAGAGAGTGAGGAAAGGAGACATCTTTGAAGTATTTAAAGGAGTTGTAAAGGCACAAGGTTTTTTATCTTAATGCATTCTATGCATTAAGATAAAAAACCTTCTGTGTGTAGCAGCCTCCCCAGCACCCCCCAATTACTTACCTGAGCCCTTTCTCTCTCCAGCGATGTCCACGAATGTCTAAGCTGTCTGGGACACTGCTCCTGATTGGCTGAGACACAGCAGTGGCGCCATTGGCTCTTGTGGCTGTTAAACAAAGTCAGTCAGCCAATTAGGGGAGAGAGGGGGCGGGCCAGGTAAGAGCTCCATGTCTGAATAGATAAACGGAGCTCTGACTCGGCTCAGGTGCCCCCATAGAGAGGTGCTGGATGAGGGGGCACTTGATAGGAGGGAGGGGCCAGGAGCAGCAAAGAGGGACCCGAAAAGAGAAGAACCTGGGCTTCTCTGTGTAAAACCAACTGCACAGAGGAGGTAAGTATAACATGTTTGTTATTATTATTATTTTTTAAACAAACCTTTACAATCACTTTAACAAAAGCGAGAGAGGCCTTTTATGGCCATTGGGAGCTGGTGAGTGAGAATTTTTTCCCTCATGGCAGTGAAGCACTATTGAAGTGAATTCATGAGAGCACATTATCTGTTTTGAGACACAGTGATTGAAAGACACATGAATGATTATTCCAAATTATTATATAATAAATTATAAGACATTTGTTATTTCTGAGCCTTTGTATAGGATTACTTTATATTGATTTTTTTGGATTGAATTTTATATTTTGTTATGATTGTTGTTCAAATTTAGTAGTGCTATTCCTTTACACTTATCCAGTTTTCAAAGTAATCAGTTCACTATTGAAAGGGGCAGCTGTTGTTTTTTTTATTAGATTGAACACATGTGAATTATATGAGAGTCGCCAATTTTATCACGTTTTACACATCTATTTTGTTGATCCTTGAGCTTCAATTGATGTATACACAAAAAATAATTTTGTCTGTCTCCTGATGAAGTGGGTACTGCTCCACGAAACACGTATAGATTATAGTCCGAAAGTGCACCAATTCAAGTATCTCTGTATCATTGTACAGTATCTCACAAAAGTGAGTACACCTCTCACATTTTTGTAAATATTTTATTATACCTTTTCATGTGACAAAACTGAAGAAATTACACTTTGCTACAATGTAAAGTAGTGAGTGTACAGCTTGTATAACAGTGTACATTTTCTGTCCCCTCAAAATAACTAAACACACAGCCATTAATGTCTAAACCACTGGCAACTAAAGTGAGTACACCCCTATGTGAAAATATCCACATTGGGCCCAAAGTGTCAGTATTATGTGTGGCCACCATTATTTTCCAGCACTGCCTTAACCCTCATCAGAGCTTCACAGGTTGCCACTGGAGTCCTCTTCCACTCCTCCATGACGACATTACAGAGCTGGTGGATGTTAGAGACCTTGCGCTCCTCCACTTTCCATTTGAGGGTGCCCCACAGATGCTCAATAGGGTTTAGGTCTGAAGACATGCTTGGCCAGTCCATCACCTTTACCCTCAGCTTCTTTAGCAAGGCAGTCGTCATCTTGGAGGTGTGTTTAGGGTCGTTATCATGTTGGAATACTGCCCTGCGGCCCAGTCTCTGAACGGAGGGGATCATACCCGGCTTCAGTATGTCACAGTACATGTTGGCATTCATGGTTCCCTCAATGAACTGTAGCTCCCCATTGCTGGCAGCACTCATGCAGCCCCAGACCACTCCCAGACCACTCCCAGACACTCCCATCACCATGCTTGACTGTAGGCAAGACACACTTGTCTTTGTACTCCTCACCTGGTTGCCACCACACACACTTTACACTATCTGAACCAAATAAGTTTATCTTGGTCTCATCAGACCACAGGACATGGTTCCAGTAATCCATGTCCTTAGTCCGCTTGTCTTCAGCAAACTGTTTGCGGGCTTTCTTGTGCATCATCTTTAGAAGAGGCTTCCTTTTGGGATGACAGCCATGCAGACCAATTTGATGCAGTGTGCAGCATATGGTCTGAGCACTGACAGGCTGACCCCCTACCCCTTCAACCTCTGCAGCAATGCTGGCAGCAATCATACATCAATTTCCCAAAGACAACCTCTGGATATGACTCTGAGCATGTGCACTCAACTTCTTTGGTCAACCATGGTGAGGCCTGTTCTGAGTGGAACCTGTCCTGTTAAACCGCTGTATGGTCTTGGCCACCGTGCTGCAGCTCCATTTTAGGGCCTAGGCCTTCTTTATGTAGAGCAACAATTATTTTTTTCAGATCCTCAGAGAGTTCTTTGCCATGAGATGCCATGTTGAACTTCCAGTAACCAGTATGAGAGAGTGAGAGCTTTAGTAGGACAAGCTCAAAAGATTGGAAGTAAGGAGAATAGAGCTTCCCCAGAGGACCATTCCAGGGTTTGCAGGCAAAGAGCAAATATCTACCCGCTGTTCAGGAATGTCATCCTGTGTTCAGCTGATCATTTTCTTAGATTCTTCCCAGTAATCTGATCCACTGGAACTCTGTATTCAGATCCTCTTACTGTGTACATCAGAGAGGAGTATTATTATTATTATACAGGATTTATACAGTGCAAACCATTACAAAACAATTCAATACAGTAGGAGTCAGAAGGCCCTGCTCATTAGAGCTGACAATCTAAAAAGGAGGGTCAAATGTTACAAAATGTAATAACTGAGAGGGGTGAGGTGATGGAGAAAACAAAAGTACAGTTGTTAGGCAGAGGCAGGATAGGTTTCTCTGAAGAGAAGAGTTTTCAGGAATCGCCTAAAAGTAGGAGATAGACAGATTGGGGTAAGGAGTTCCATGGGAGGTGGTGACAAGGGAACTAGAATGCAGAAGGTTTTGGACGAAGAGAACTTGGCATTTTGAGACTAGGTTAGTGATGTAGCTGGGGGCAAAGTTGTGGATGGCTTTATAAGTTTTTGTATTTTTGAATACCACATTTCTAACTTTTTGCATTTAAAAGATAGGGAAAGCACACATCTTAAAATGCACATTATTTAAATATTCTTTCTATTCCCACTGCAATTTATTTGAAATAAATGTGCTACACAAGAATGAAGAAGTGCATGTAATACTACCCAAAGGCCTTGAGAAAACCGTGCTCAATCTGGTACCACATTTTCTCAATGAATTTTAAGGTGACCATGCAGAAAAAAAAGGTCCTTGGTTCAGTTTCCCACAGGGACATAGTCTTAATGGACAATTAGTATATTTCAACTGTTTTCTCTGACAATTTGAAATGTACAGATTCATTGGCTTCCATACAATCTGGATTCCAGCGAGAGTGCCTATATGACCAGAGTCGGAATATTAAAATGTAAGATTTTTTGGTAAAGTTTTTTTGTGTTCCTTTAAATGGAGCTATAACAATATTATTCACATTTTTATTTTAGAGTAATCATAACTCAGATTAAATATACATAACAACCATTTCTTTTGAACTCAAGAGTTTTTTTCTTTTTTACCATTATAATTATCTAATCACATGTAAACTCTTTGCCCTTCTGGTAATTTACTTTACAAAACATTTAATTTAATGTCCAAATGGCTGTTAAGGTCGGAGTTTCCTAATTATTTATAACACCATTGTCCAACTGCTCTCTCAGAGGTGTCCAGCCTGCCAGAGTTTTAGTATTTCTTTAATTAAACAGTAATTAACCAATTAACTGTCTTGAATATATTATGCATGGTCCTATAGGATTGGGTATAGACGATCCTAATTTTGTGTTGTAAAGGTCAAAAACACCCAGTGGCTATTTGTGATAATGTCATTAGGGTTAGGTAAGGAATCATGGATTCTGTGCTTGTGACATTTTAAGCAAAATATACAATTTTCTAGCCATTTTAGTGGCATTTAGCCCAAATTATCTAGCACTCAAAGCGAGTGTGACATTTTTTACAATGGGCAATTTTGCTGTTGTGAGCTAGTAAGCTTTCAGTGATGAATGCAGTATAACAGTTATAGCATGCATGAACATTTCACCCATGCTTGATAGTGCCGTATTCTTAAGCTCTTGATCAGTGTTTTATGTCAGGAGGGTAGGAATGGATTGTCAAGATGTGTACTAGAGGTGCTTGTGCAGCTGCACAGACAATAGACGTACGCAGGAGTTGCTAGCGCAGCTGCACAAGCACTTCCAGCACACGTTTTTATGACAACTTACGACTCCCCTCAAGAAAAAAACACTTTCTAGCAGGTTTTTGGATTGAGTTCTTTAGGATGTTTTGTCATTTTTCCATCAAGGCCTTGAAGAAGGAGGATTGTTGGTCCCCGCAACACATTGGATACTTGTTTTTATCCACAATAAATTATATGGATTCTTAAGACTATCATGTGTCTCTCTCTTTGTATATTTTACTTAGGCTTGTCAATTGGGGGGCATTGCTCTTTGATGGGCCTCCACATTGAGGTAAGGTTAAGTCATCATCAAGCCCATCCAATACCCCTTGATTGACGGCTGACTTGGATATTGAGGTCTATACACCCACCCAGACCAGTATCTGCTTTTTTTACTCCTATGAATGCTGCTGCCAGACTCGTCTACATTGCTCAGTGTCTGTTACCCCTCTCCGCCAATCCTTACACTGGATTCCGATTGCCCAGTATGGATGAGCCCGATGTTCGAGTGGAACGTAAGTTCCACTCGAACATTGGGTGTTCGCCTGTTCTCCGAATAGCAAACAATTTGTGGTGTTCGCGGCAAATTCGAAAGCCGCGGAACACCCTTTAAAAGTCTATGGGAGAAATCAAAAGTGCTAATTTTAAAGGCAAATATGCAAGGTATTGTCATAAAAAGTGTTTGGGGACCCGGGTCCTGCCCCATGGGACATGTATCAATGCAAAAAAAAAGTTTTAAAAAATGAAGTTTTTTCGGGAGCAGTGATTTTAATAATGCTTAAAGTGAAACAATAAAAGTGAAATATTCCTTTAAATTTCATACCTGGGGGATGTATATAGTATGCCTGCAAAGTGGCACATTTTCCCTGTGTTTAGAACAGTCCCTGCAGCAAAATGACATTTCTAAAGGAAAAAAAGTAATTTAAAACTGATCGCGGCTGTAATGAATTGTCGGGTTCCGGCAATACAGATAAAATTCATTGAAAAAAACGGCATGGGTTTCCCCTCCCCCAATCCATTACAAGGCCCTTTGGGTTTGGTATGAATATTAAGGGGATCCCCGAACCAAAATTGAAAAAAAAATTGCGTGGGGGTTCCCCCTAATTCCATACCAGGCCCTTCAGGTCTGGTATAGATATTAAGGGGAACCCTGCGACAATTTTTTTTAATGATTAAGCACAGATCAGATGTGTGAAACGCATCTGTGTGACTAACACCTGGTGTCCCTGGTGTATTTTGACCGTCTGCAATAAAAGGCACTTTTGGAAACTTTGGATGTGCAGTCATTTCTTCTTTTTATCACCTAATCTGACTGACCCTAAAAACTCATCTCTTCAAGGAAGCCTATCATGCCTCCAACTCATTTTTTTATCACTTCCATCAGCTCTTTCCTCTTAGTTGTAGCCTTTTTTACCACTTGCCACACCCTATTGGATTGTAAGCTCTTATGAGCAGGGCTCTCCTAACATTCTTGTATTTTATTTTATTGTATTGTAACTGTACTGTCTCACTTTATATTGTAAAGCACTGTGCAAACTTTTGACGCTATATAAATCCTGTATAATAATAATAATAATAGAAGCACAAACTAGGGGCTATTAGAACTCTACAACATTGTAGCAACAAAATCAGAGTCTAAAGACTAAGAACACAGACATCTCTAGATTGCTGTGAATGTTTGTGGCTACCCGGACTGGGCTTTCAATAAACATCCACAAGGTCAAAGCAAAAACAAAGGACCACTACACAGAGGGGAGAAGCAGATCAAATAGAGTGACATAGTTACCCTGTAGGGAGCTTGAGTGTTGGCAAAACTGAGAAGGATCTTTAACAGATATTGCATCTTTTTGTCCTTTGCCCATCAATACACTCAAACAGAAGCTTGTACATTTAAAAGGTGCCGTACCCAAACACAAGCTACAAAATGGTATATGCAGTGTAGTGTAGAGAGGAATGCAAAGACCTGTACATTGGAAAGATAAAACAACCTCAAATGAATAGCTCAACATAGGAGGACAAATTCCACAAGACTGGATTTCCTGAACCTTACAGAAAAAAGGACATTTGTTCACGGACAGTGAGGCACACATTTTGGGCAGAGAGGACAACTGGCTCCCAAAAGACATGAAAGAGGCCATCTAGGTCAAACTAGAATAACCCATACCTGAACAAGAATGGGGAGGGTGTGGGGGGGGGGACTTCAGCACCATCACATCTCTACCCTGGCTTTTTGACAACAAATCATGTCTTCAGCCATGTCATTCGAATGATCAACACCTGTGCAGACTTCCTGAAACTGAGGCTGGGATTCTGTAACTAGAACAGCTAGAACAGGGTGGTTCCATAACAATCTCTGAACAGAAGGGGGGGCTTTAACACCATTTGTCTTTCACATATAAATCTGCTGTAACATCTCTACCAGATTATTTCAACAATTCACAACTTTAGCCATGTAAATCAAAGGATCAACACCTGTGCAAATTTCCTGAGACTAAAGCCTCGTACACACGACCGATTTTCTCGGCAAGAACCAGCAAGAAACTTGCTGGCAGAGAGGTCTTGCCGAGTAAATCGGTCGTGTGTACGCTGCTATCGGGTTTCTCGTCGAGAAAACCGACAAGAAACCTCGACGAGAAAATAGAGAACCTGCTCTCTATTTTCTCGTCGAGATTCTCCTCGGCATGTTTCTCGACGAGAAAAGTGAGTGTGTGTACACTTACCTATCCTCCCGGAAGCCCGCGCATGTTCGAAATGAATTTGACGCATGCGCGGTAGCTTCCTAGGCATACGTAGGGTATACCAAGATGGCGGCGACGGCATCGAATGTGACGAGCGCATGCTCGACGTAGTCGATGACGTCACCGCGTACACTCCTTTCAAAGAACCGCGGGTTCTTTGAAACGAGCGTGTGTACACTCGGCCGGGACAAGTTTCTTGTCCAAGAATCTCGTCGAAAAAAGCGACATGTTTTTTTCAACGAGAATCTCGGCCGTGTGTACGAGGCCTGAGACTGAGATTATGTAACTAGAAAAGCTAAAACAGGGTGGTTCCACAACTTTTACAGCTCCCTTCCTATTTTTGGTCCATCAATATCTGCCTTTATACATTCTTATACATTCCACCGGGATTGGATTGGAAGGTGCCTGTGATACCATTGTGAATATAAATAGTGGGGTATTTTCCTGATACTCATTAGAACCAGAGAAGTGTCTCACATTGGCTAAAAACATCTTTGAAGTGGTAGCAAAGCATTTTTTGTTTCACTTGTACCTACAGATAAGCCTGTAATAACTACTATAATAATAACCTACTGTAGTTAGATAGCTAGCTCAGTTGCCCAAGCAGGAAGAAGGAGTCAATGTTTTGCAGCCTTCTCTGGGCAAATTTGTGGGCTTTTTAGGGGGCCTAGCCCCCCTTTCTGCGTATTATAAAAGGAGAGAGGTCCAGATCCCTAGAAAACAGGAGCAGGAATATGAACTATTGAGGAAGGTTGTTAGGAGGCCAACTCGTCGGCACACCATTATGATTGACACCTCCACTCTGGATCTCCCAAATATGGTCTTCACTCATAAGGACTTTACATGTGCAGGTATACCAGGGCAGCCGCAATTAGTGTTATTTAGGGAAAGGATGTTTTACCCTTTTGCTTTTTACATTAGGGGTTTACAGTAAAGTTTTTTCAACTGCTTTTAGCCTGGTCTGAAGTTTTTCCAGTGGTGCATGTTGGCTCTTGGCATATTCCTAAGAACTTGAGTCTGTAAATGCACTATGGGATATGTGTAAACCCACTACAAATGGCAACTAACTCCCAAGAAGAGTTTGTTGCCATGGGCAACTGAAAGGAGGGCAGCTACAGCAACCAGGTACCATGGTACCTGGTTAAGTGACAGGTTCTCTGGTAGAGATGGGGATGGTGCTCTGAATTTCTCCCTAGCTGTCCATCTCCTCCAGTCACCGGGAGCAGACTAGTGTTACAGAGATTCAAGGCTTGATCACTAGGTACAGGAAGGAAAGAGTTAATGAACACACATGTGGCCTAGCCATGTGCTCGGCAGGACCCTATTCTGTTACTGGGAGCGAGGTAACAGAGGTATACTGGACTGGTGGAGTGGGCAAAGGCTCTCCACGACCCTCCTAATTCAAAACATTCCTCAGTTAAAAGTGTGTAGTGTCGTGGGACGGAACATCTCACAGAGGAACTCTGTGCATTTCTGCTACAACCAAGCAGGGATGAGCCGAACACCCCCCTGTTCGGTTCGCACCAGAACCTGCGAACAGACAAAATGTTTGTGTGAACTTTAGAACCCTATTAAATACAATGGACTCGAACGTTCGAAATCTAAAGTGCTAATTATAAAGGCTTATATGCAAGTTATTGTCCTAAAAAGTGTTTGGGGACCCGGGTCCTGCCCCAGGGGACATGTATCAATGCAAAAATAAGTTTTAAAAACGGCCGTTTTTTCGCGAGCAGTGATTTTAATAATGCTTAAAATTAAAAAATAAAAGTGAAATTTTCCTTTAAATTTCGTACCTGGGGGGTGTGCATGTAAAGTGGCGCATGTTTCCCGTGTTTAGAACTGTCCCTGCACAAAGTGTCATTTTTGAAGGAAAAAAAAGTCATTTAAAACTCACTCGCGGCTAATAATGAATTGTCGGCTTTTATCAATACATACAAAAGTCATTGATAAAAAAAAAAAGCGTGGGGGTCCCCCAGAATTCAATTACCAGGCCCTTCAGGTCTAGAATGGATATTAAGGGGAACCCCGCCGCAAATTTTTTAAAAAAATGGCGTGGGGTTCCCCCTAAATATCCATACCAGGCCCTTCAGATCTGGCATGGATTTTAAGGGGAACTCCACCCCAAATGTAAAAAAAAATGGCGTGGAGTCCCCCCAAAAATCCATACCAGACCCTTATCCGAGCACGCAACCTGGCCGGCCGCAGGGGAAGAGGGAGGGACGAGAGAGCGGCACCCCTTTCCTCCTGAACCGTACCAGGCCACATGCCCTCAACATGGGGAGGATGTCCCCATGTTGATGGGGACAAGGGCCTCATCCCCACAACCCTTGCCCGGTGGTTGTGGGGGTCTGCGGGGCGGGGGGCTTATCGGAATCTGGAAGACCCCTTTAACAAAGGGGACCCCCAGATCCCGCCCCCCCCTATGTGAATTGGTAAGGGGTACATTGTACCCCTACCATTTCACGAAGAAAGCGTAAAAAAATGTAAAAAAAACCACACAAACACCTTGAAAAAGTCCTTTATTAAAAAAAAAAAAAAAAAAAAAACATTCCAGCGGTGAAATCCAGTGTCCCGCGGCGATCCGATGTCCAGCGCTGTCCGTCACTGGTTTTGCCGGAGCGGACCCGACGGGGAACTTCCAACTCAGTGTTTTAAATGTATAGACCCGCCCCTTCTAAAGTTCCCCATCAGGTCCGCTCAGCGGACCAAATGCGGAACATGACAAGGGGCGGGTCTATACATGTATTACCACAGTGAGAGAAGTTCCCCATCAGGTCCGCCCCCTCGGTATGTCGGACCCGCCTACGTCATTGGCCTGAGCGGGGAACTTCCTTCACTGTGTAATTTAAATTTACACAGTGAAGGAAGTTCCACGCTCAGGCCAATGACGTAGGCGGGTCCGACATACCGAGGGGGCGGACCTGATGGGGAACTTCTCTCACTGTGGTAATACATGTATAGACCCGTCCCTTGTCATGTTCCGCATCTGGTCCGCTGAGCGGACCTGATGGGGAACTTTAGAAGGGGCGGGTCTATACATTTAAAACACTGAGGAGGAAGTTCCCCATCAGGTCCGCTCAGGCAAAACCAATGAAGGACAGCACTGGACATCGGATCGCCGCGGGACACTGGATTTCACCGCTGGAATGTTTTTTTTTTTATTTATTTATTTTTTTAATAAAGGACTTTTTCAAGGTGTTTGTGTGTTTTTTTTACATTTTTTTACGCTTTCTTCGTGAAATGGTAGGGGTACAATGTACCCCTTACCAATTCACATAGGGGGGGCCGGGATCTGGGGGTCCCCTTTGTTAAAGGGGTCTTCCAGATTCCGATAAGCCCCCCGCCCGCAGACCCCCACAACCACCGGGCAAGGGTTGTGGGGATGAGGCCCTTGTCCCCATTAACATGGGGACATCCTCCCCATGTTGAGGGCATGTGGCCTGGTACGGTTCAGGAGGGAGGGGGGCCGCTCTCTCGTCCCTCCCTCTTCCCCTGCAGCCGGCCAGGTTGTGTACTCGGATAAGGGTCTGGTATGGATTTTTGGGGGGACTCCATGCCATTATTTTTTTAAATTTGGGGTGGAGTTCCCCTTAAAATCCATGCCAGATCTGAAGGGCCTGGTATGGATATTTGGGGGAACCCCACACCATTTTTTTTTAATTTGCGGCGGGGTTCCCCTTAATATCCATTCCAGACCTAAAGGGCCTGGTAATTGAATTCTGGGGGACCCCCACGCTTTTTTTTTTTATCAATGACTTTTGTATGTATTGATAAAAGCCGACAATTCAATATTAGCCGCGAGTGAGTTTTAAATGACTTTTTTTCCTTCAAAAATGACATTTTTTGCAGGGACAGTTCTAAACACGGGAAACATGCGCCACTTTACATGCATATCATACACACCCCCCAGGTACCAAATTTAAAGGAATATTTCACTTTTATTGTTTCACTTTAAGCATTATTAAAATCACTGCTCCCGAAAAAACGGCCGTTTTTAAAAAAAAAATTGCATTGATACATGTCCCCTGGGGCAGGACCCGGGTCCCCAAACACTTTTTAGGACAATAACTTGCATATAAGCCTTTATAATTAGCACTTTAGATTTCTCCCATAGACTTTTCGAATTTGCCGCGAACACCCCAAATTGTTCGTTGTTCGGCGAACGGGCGAACAGGCAAAGTTCGAGTTGAACATGAGTTCGACTCGAACTCGAAGCTCATTCCTACAACCAAGTGGCTCATCTCTGAGTCGGGGACTGCCTTAATGCTAGATTCTTCACATGACTGCAGTCTCCTCCTGGTCTCAGGCATTGGTGAGCATGCCTTCAAGCAAGGTTTTCCCCGATGTGCATGGGCGCAGTAGACCCCACCCACACACTTGTGATGTTTTTTTCTTCAGCCATCTTTAATATGTCTGTAAATGTGTGCATGGCTAACATAGAGGTGTGTTTACAGGCAGAAACAAAAAACACCAAACACCTGTGAAAGTGGCATTCCTTAACCAGTTGCCACCCGCCCCACCTCTTGTCCTGGGACGCCGCCATTTGACGGCATCCCAGAACGGCCCCTCTCGCGCGCCCGCAGGGGCATGCAGCACGGCGGCCGCGCCGTGTTGCAAGGACACGGTTCGACCCGATCTCTGTAAAGAGCCACATCTGCGGCTCTTTAACCATGTGATCGGCTGTGTCCAATCACAGCCGGTCACATGTAAACACGGAGATGCCGGTAATCAGCGCTCCTCGCCTCACACTGACAGAGTGTGTGGAGAGGAGAGCCGATCAGCGGCATCTCCTCGCAGGGGGCAATAAAACATGTTATCAGGGCACTGATCATCAGTGCCCTGATTACATTGTAGCGCCAACAATGTCACCAATCAGTGCCCATCATTGCCTACCAGTGCCAGCAATTAGTGCCCACCAGTGCCAGCAATCAGTGCCCACCACTGCCCACAAGTGCTACCAATTAGTGTCGCCCATCAGTGCCATCCATCATTGCCCATCAGTCCCACCTATCCATGCCACCTATCCCCACCCACCAGTGCTGCCTATCATTGCCCACCAGTGCCGCCTATCAGTGCCAATCAGTGCCACATATTAGTGCCCATCAGTGCCGTCTAACAGTGCCCATCAGTGCTGTCTATCAGTGGTCATCAGTGCCACCTATCAGTGCCCATAAGTGCGGCATATTAGTGCCTCCTCATCAGTGCCACCTAATCAGTGCCCATAAGTGCTGCCTCATCAGTGCCCATAAGTGCCGCCTCATCAGTACCAGGGATGAGCCGAACTCCTCCCTGTTCGGTTCGCACCAGAACCTGCGAACAGACAGAATGTTCGCGTGAACTTTAGAACCCTATTAAATACAATGGACTCGAACGTTCAAAATCTAAAGTGCTAATTATAAAGGCTTATATGCAAGTTATTGTCCTAAAAAGTGTTTGGGGACCCGGGTCCTGCCCCAGGGGACATGTATCAATGCAAAAAGAAGTTTTAAAAACGGACGTTTTTTCGGGAGCAGTGATTTTAATAATGCTTAAAATGAAACAATAAAAGTGAAATATTCCTTTAAATTTCGTACCTAGGGGGTGTGTATGATATGCATGTAAAGTGGCGCATGTTTCCCGTGCTTAGAACTGTCCCTGCATAAAATTTCATTTTTGAAGGAAAAAAAGTCATTTAAAACTCACTCGCGGCTATTAATGAATTGTCGGCTCCCGGCAATACATAGAAAAGTCATTGATAAAAATAAAAAAAAAAGCGTGGGGGTCCCCCAGAATTCAACTACCAGGCCCTTCAGGTCTGGTATAGATATTAAGGGGAACCCCGCTGCAAATTAAAAAAAAAATGTGTGCGGTTCCCCCAAATATCCATACCAGGCCCTTCAGATCTGGCATGGATTTTAAGGGGAACTCCACCCCAAATTTAAAAAAAAATGGCGTGGAGTCCCCCCAAAAATCCATACCAGACCCTTATCCGAGCACGCAACCTGGCAGGCCGCAGGAAAAGAGGGGGGGATGAGAGAGCGCCCCCCCCTCCTGAACCGTACCAGGCCACATGCCCTCAACATGGGGAGGATGTCCCCATGTTGATGGGGATAAGGGCCTCATCCCCACAACCCTTGTCCGGTGGTTGTGGGGGTCTGCGGGCGGGGGGCTTATCGGAATCTGGAAGACCCCTTTAACAAAGGGGACCCCCAGATCCCGCCCCCCTATGTGAATTGGTAAGGGGTACATTGTACCCCTACCATTTCACGAAGAAAGTGTCAAAAAATGTAAAAAAAACCACACCAACACCTTGGAAAAGTCCTTTATTAAAAAAAAAAAAACATTCCAGCGGTGAAATCCAGTGTCCCGCGGCGATCCGATGTCCAGCGCTGTCCGTCATTGGCTGAGCCTGAGCGGACCTGATGGGGAACTTCCTCCGCAGTCTATTACATGTATAGACCCGCCCCTTCTAAAGTTCCCCATCAGGTCCGCTCAGTCAATGAATAGGTGTAAGGCTAAGCGGACCAGATGCAGAACGTGAGAAGGGGGGGTCTATTTATGTATTACACAGTGAAGGAAGTTCCCCATCAGGTCCGCTCAGGCCAATGACGTAGGTGCGGTCTGACATACCGAGGGGGCGGACCTGATGGGGAACTTCCTTCACTGTGTAATTCATGAATAGACCCGCCCCTTCTCATGTTCTGCATCAGGTCCTCAGCCTTACACCGAGTCATTGGCTGAGCGGACCTGATGGGGAACTTTAGAAGGGGCGGGTCTATACATGTAATAGACTGGGGAGGAAGTTCCCCATCAGGTCCGCTCAGGCTCAGCCAATGACGGACAGCGCTGGACATCGGATCGCCGCGGGACACTAGATTTCACCGCTGGAATGTTTTTTATTTTATTTATTTTTCATTTTTTAATAAAGGACTTTTCCAAGGTGTTTGTGTGTTTTTTTTTTACATTTTTTGACACTTTCTTCGTGAAATGGTAGGGGTACAATGTACCCCTTACCAATTCACATAGGGGGGGGCCCGGGATTTGGGGGTCCCCTTTGTTAAAGGGGTCTTCCAGATTCCGATAAGCCCCCCGCCCGCAGACCCCCATAACCACCGGGCAAGGGTTGTGGGGATGAGGCCCTTGTCCCCATCAACATGGGGACATCCTCCCCATGTTGAGGGCATGTGGCCTGGTACGGTTCAGGAGGGAGGGGGGGCGCTCTCTCGTCCCCCCCTCTTTTCCTGCGGCCTGCCAGGTTGCGTGCTCGGATAAGGGTCTGGTATGGATTTTTGGGGGGACTCCACACCATTTTTTTTTTACATTTGGGGTGGAGTTCCCCTTAAAATCCATGCCAGATCTGAAGGGCCTGGTATGGATATTTGGGGGAACCGCACGCATTTTTTTTTTTAATTTGCGGCGGAGTTCCCCTTAATATCTATACCAGACCTGAAGGGCCTGGTAATTGAATTCTGGGGGACCCCCACGCTTTTTTTTTTTTTTTATCAGTGACTTTTGTATGTATTGCCGGGAGCCGACAATTCATTAATAGCCGCGAGTCAGTTTTAAATGACTTTTTTTCCTTCAAAAATGAAATTTTTTGCAGGGACAGTTCTAAGCACGGGAAACATGCGCCACTTTACATGCATATCATACACACCCCCTAGGTACAAAATTTAAAGGAATATTTCACTTTTATTGTTTCATTTTAAGCATTATTAAAATCACTGCTCCCTAAAAAACGGACGTTTTTAAAACTTCTTTTTGCATTGATATATGTCCCCTGGGGCAGGACCCAGGTCCCCAAACACTTTTTAGGACATTAACTTGCATATAAGCCTTTATAATTAGCACTTTAGATTTCTCCCATAGACTTTTCAAATTTGCCGCGAACACCCCAATTTGTTCGCTGTTCGGCGAACGGGCGAACAGGCAATGTTCGAGTTAAACATGAGTTTGACTCGAACTCGAAGCTCATCCCTAATCAGTACCCATAAGTGCCACCTCATCAATGTCCACCAGTTCAGCCTATCAGTGCCCATCAGTGCTGCCTCATCAGCGCACATCAGTGAAGGAGAAAAATTACTTAGTTACAAAATTTACTGACAGAAACTAAGTAAAAAAAAATGTTTTCAACATTTTTGGTCTTTTTTTTGTAAAAAACAAAGAAAAAAACATCAGTGATATATGACCAAAAGAAAGCTCTATTTGTGTGAAGAAAATTATACAAATTTCATTTGGGTACATTATAGCACGACCGCGCAATTGTCATTCAAAGTGCCCTGTAGGCAAGTGGTTAAAGTGGTTGTAAACCCACTTAGACAACTTGCACCTACAGGTAAGTCTAGATTAATGCTTACCTGTAGGTGCAAGAAATATCTCCTTAACCTACACGGTTAAGGAGATATTTACTTTAAACACAGCGCCAATGACATCACACGCATGCACACAAGCGGGCAGGCATCCTTGCCGGTTTTCTGAATGGGATCTTGCCGGCTGAGCACGCATGCATGTGACGTTATCGCCGCTCCGCCCAATTCACTGCGCCGGAGCGGCGATACACTGACGGCAGTGACGGGACATCGAGGCAAGATGACGGCGGCGGTGGAGGGGAACGACGAGCAGTTTGGGGGCTTCGATCTCAGGTAAGTCCTTCATAATGAGCTAATATGCTATGCATACTAGCTCATTATGTCTTTCTCTTGCAGGGGTTTTAAAAAAAACAAAAAAAAACATGGGTTTACTTCCCCTTTAGGCCCAGTGTGAATGAGCCCTATTGACTGGTGAGATGCAAAATGTTACATTTTTGTTTTTGTGTTTCAAAGCCAGAGTACCTCCTTTAATTTATTCTGATGGCTTGGTAAGCTGGCCTTATAATAACTCCCTGCCTGTTTATCAAGCCCCCAAAAAAGAAAAAAAAATCATAGCACTCCGCTGCTAATGAACACAGATGGGCTGTCGCTGCAGTCTTATTGGATTTGTTTACTTAAAGAGATATCCTGCTGGAGATCAATAGATACTTCGGCATCTGAATTCAGTTAGAGGTGTGACAGTAACCACCCAGCTTTTCACTTACAGATGTTGTTTTATCACCGATATTCTCTCCTCTTCAGAGATTCACTGAAGCTAATCAGCTGGATGTCTCAGCTCCTGATAATCACTTACATAATGAAACGCTCCTCTCACTTGTGCTGGAGTGTCACTGTAATATATTCACATGTACCTGCTTGATATAAAATAATTGCGCATATTACACAGAAAACATATGTTTCACTTTCCTGCTTAGGAAAAGCAGACATATGCTTGAAGAACGACCCCAGACAAAAAAAAATATTTTAGCTAGAGCGGGGAAAGTTTGTAGACTCTGACCAGTTTTAATTAATAGCGGTGTCCCTATTCAAATATACAATCAACTGTATCATTAGTTCTCATGCCGCGTACACACGACCGTTATTCATGTCATGGAAAAAAACAATGTTTTTCTTGACGTGATTTTTGGTGTTTCCTCTCAAGCTTGCCTTGCATACACACGTTCGTGAAAAAAAATGCTCGAGCAAAGCGCGGTGACGTACAACACGTACGACGGCACTATAAAGGGGACGTTCCATTCGAATGGCGCCACCCTTTGGGACACTTTTGCTGATCCTCGTGTTAATAAAGTTTGGTGAGAGACGATTCGTGTTTTTCAGTCTTCGTGCTTTTCAGTCCGTTACAGCATGACGAATGTGCTATCTCCATTATGAAGGCTAGTTTTACCAGAACGAGCGCTCCTGTCTCATACTTGATTCTGAGCATGCGCATTTTTTTCCCCTTGTGAAAGCATACAAACGACCGTTTTTTACGACGTTAAAAAGAACGACGTGAAAAACGACGAGAAAAAATGGAGCAGGTTCTAATTTTTTTTCGCCCATTTTTCTCGTCGAGAAAAATGCTCTGGAGCATACACACCACCGTTTTTCACGACCATTTTTAAAAATGCCATTAGGGATAAAGCAGTATTGAACAAAAATGTTCTACATTGCAGCTTACCAACCCCTAAAGTGGTTCTAAAATCAAAAGGTTTTTACCCTAAAGCAATCTTTGTATTAAGTTAAAAAAACTTCCACTATCTGTTCCCTCCCCCACCCCTCCCTAAACACTTACCTGAGTCCTCTTTCGATCCACCATTGTGCCCAGTTGTAGCTCTTCTCTCCCCTCTTCCTGCTCTCACAGGCTACACAGAGAGCCTCTTGCTGCTGTCAGCCAAATCCTGTGAGAAATGAGTGAGGGACATGGCCAAGCCTCTGTATGTGTCTATGAATGCACACAACCCAGCTGGGAAGCTTGGCTTGTTGAGGGGGCATTCAGGGAATAGGAGGAGCGGACAGCGGGGGACTCCAGAAGAGCAGGTAAGAGACCACTCTGTGCAATATCATATGCTGCCTTTTTATTTTATTATACAGTATTTAAAAAATATATTTTCAGCTGATTTAAATGCGTCATAAACCTTCCTACCTGCACCCTGTGTTTTTCACCTGTAAACCATGTGTATTGATTTCATGGCATCATTTGCAGCCCTCAAAATTTCCATTCGACTGCTCGCATTAGGCGAGTGAAAATAAGCTGAGGGCGAGTGTGGAGCCGCATCTGGTGGGGAGGTGGACACCACTGGCTGGCGGGGTTGAACGGGAGCCAATTCTCCTCCCAGCCTCCACCCCCTGTCATTCTCTTAGCAGTGCCTGGCATACAGCGGGAATCGGAAAAAAATAGATGAAGTGAGGGCGGGGAGCGGTGGAGAAGGTGGCCAATTAAGTGATGCATTTCACAATTTTTTTTAGTCCTCGCCGCCCAGGGCTGTCAGCTTCCACATCCCATCAGCAGCATATGAATCACATGGTGGACGGTTATCTAGGGGCGATAACAGAGATGAAGAGCTTTCCAGTCGGCGATCCACTGGCTTACTGGGTCTTGAGAATATACCACTGGCCAGAACTTTCCCAGTATGCAATTGAGCTGCTGGGCTGCCCTGCATCCAGTGCGCTTTCTGAATGGGCATTCATTGCTGCTGGAGTTTTTTTTTTATTTACTGTTAATAGAATGCATCTGTCCACAGACTCTGTGGACTGTCTGACATTTATCAAAATGAATCAGTCCTGGATTACCAGCAGCTATGAAGCCCCTGATGCCGATGTCCTTGAATCTCTGCAGGACTTCTAGGCTGCCTAGCTTTGTGGGTGTTTGATTTTTTTCGGTGTAGGTTTCATGGGCCCGATTAACACCCAAAGAGCAATTTTTCCACACCTGTTTGAAAGGTGCATAGCATTTAAATTTTTGACAGCAAGGCCAATTCTTGCTTTTATCAAGAATACCTCAATAGGGTTATGGTGTGAAGGTGCCACTGACAACCTAAGAGCAATTTTCCACTCCTTTATGATACAGGTGCATATCATTGCAATTTTTTACAGCAAGGCCATTTCTTGCTTTCATCAAGAGTTCCTCAATAGGGTTACGGTGTGAAGGCGTCACCGACACCCAAAGACCAATTTTTCCGCATCAGTTACTTTTATCTAAAGTCTGTGGAAGAGACACCAGATTTATCCAAAAAATCTCTAATCTTGTTCCCAGTGCACTGCATTGTGGCCTCATCATATATACTGGCTCCACAAGCCGTTGCTTACAAAATAAAGAAAGCTTGCAGGGAAAAAGTCATTTTGTTGGCTTTATAAATGCAATTATTGCTGCAGCAGCTTATATACACAGTACAGATATGCCACTTTACAGGTAGATTAAGGGGACCCCCAAGGCACTGTATTGAAATACATTTTTCATGTTTATGCTTTCAATAAATCACTGCTTATTTAAAAATGCAGTCTTTAACAAACTTTTTTTTCATTGATACATGTCCCCCAGGGCAGTACCCGGACCCCATAACCATTGTATGCCAAATTACTTGCATACATATATTCACATGCACTTCAGAAACAGAGAACAGTCTGTGAATTCATTTTTTGTTATTTATTGAGGGTTAATAACTTGGATAGGGATGGGAGGTTATGGGATGCCCACTTTAACTTCAGCAAAACGTCTGGGACAATCTTCCTATATGCAGTCTCTATATACAGCTTCAACTTCTTCCTCCAGCACACACTTGCTTGTTCCAGCTATGTCACTTTGTGATGATTTGACAGCCTACAGTCAATGTAGCAACTGCCCATTACAGGCAAGGACTCACACCCCCTATGAGTGTAGAACAGTATAGTGACACAGCTTGTACTTTCACCTCACTTCCTTTCTGTGGCCACTGATCCTTGCACAACCTCTTTAGGCACTACCAACCCACCTGGATGCAGATGCCCCTTTCTTCCTAGCCCTCCAGGCTAACTCTTCACAAGCCCACCTGGCTGACTCTCAGGAGATCTCCTGGGGAAGGACAAAGACTTAAGCACACCACTGTCTTCAGGGAGAACTGGCTACATGTGGCAGTCTCCCCCCTTGTAAGTACACAGTAGTGCTGACCTACTTACACTGTCCTCTCTCTTGCTTCCGTGCCTACAGGTAGGGCTTCCTCCGTGTGTTGTGGCAGGATACTTCCAGCACCTGAGCCCCGGCCCAAGGCAGGACACCCCCCTAGACTAGGGGGTAACCCTGAGGGCCACCGACAGCCTCCTCAGCACTATACCTCCATCTTCCACCTGACTGCCCCTGCTGGTATTGCTCATGCCTATTTATGTGGTAAACTATGAACCTGCCAGCCCACTCCTGGGGATTGGCCGAGGCCTTATTAATATTCCAGGCAGCTCCTCCTAACCTCCCGTCCACTAACTTTAGAACATTCAGCAATATCCCAGAAACAGGGGGAGGTGTCTCCCCCTGTTTCTGGGATATTGGAGAATGTTCTAGAGCTAGTGGGTGGGGGGTTAGGAGAGGAACTGTGAGGATGAATCATCCAGCCCTGACTCACTGAACCCTGACCCAGATTCACAGCTCAGGCCTAGCCCTGAGCTAATTAAATTTACCTACACTAACAAAAACCTACACTAACTCTAGCACACACTAAATGGAGCTGCATGTATTTTCGAAATTTAGGAAGCACTGCAAAAGCTTAAAGTGGATGTAAACCTGATTCATGAAATTTGACCTAAGCACATATATCTGTAGTGTTTTCATATCTCCCTCCACAGCACTAAGTCCTGTGTCTTTATGCTGCCCCATTCTTCTGTTATCAGCATGATAACTTCTGACAAGTTCTCCGTTAACCAAGGAAAAAATAGCCTAAAATTTGTGTTGTGGGAGGTTGCCATAAATAGATTACCAGAGAGCTTGTCTTGTCACATTCCTTCCTTCCTCTGCCCATGAGGAGAAGGGGTGTGCGCGTTTCCTCCAATCATCTGTCTTGTCTGTATGCCAAGAATCCACTCCCAGTGCTGAACAGGGTGGCTTTGGCCAATTATATGAATTATATATATAATACATATATTTGTATTAAATATTTATATACTGTATGAAGTTTAGCTAGATCCGTTCCTGTTATTCTCTTCATAATATACCAACAGGCAGGCAGGTGATTGTGCTAGCTGCAGTATTTTCACTTAGTGTACTGTGTCCTTTGCACAGTGTGCACCTAAAGCTTACTTCAATACAATTGCTGGTGTTCTCATACAAATACAGGCAGGGAGCTGCAGTATTTTGTTTTAGTGTCCTTTGCACAGTGTGCACCTAAAGCTTACCTCAATACAATTGCTGGTGTTCTCATACAAATACCACAGGCAGGGAGCTGCAGTATTTTCAGTTAGTGTATGGTGTCCTCTGCACAGTGTGCAACTAAAGCTAACTGAAGACAATTGCTGGTGTTCTCATACTAATAATACTACAGGCAGGCAGTTGATTCTGCTAGCTGCAGTATAATCAGTATATATATACATCCCAGCTTTGTGCAGCTACATCTCCCTGCAGGCCATTAGTATGTCTGGAAGCACAACAAGGAGAGGCAGACAGTCACGAGCCAATAAAAGAGAGCAAGCAGGCTCTGTGTCTAGAGGCAACAGTGCTGGTCGTGGACACGGTGCATCCTCATCAGAACGTGGCCGTGGGACACAATTGTCCTTTTTTTCGGCAGCTGGCTGTGTTGAGCCACAACTTGCCAAAGACTTGGTAGAGTGGATGACCAAGCCGTCCTCATCCTCCTCTTCCTCTCTCACCCAGGCTCAGGGTACTTTGTCTGGCAAAGCAGCTGCTAAAGCGGCCTCTTCCCTCGGCTCAATGGCATCAGTCGCCCCTTCCTTAGCCCCACCATGTCCTCCTGAGAAGTCCCCCGAACTGTTTGACCATAGTGTTGGGTACATGCTCCAGGAGGATGCCCAGCATTTTGAAGGCTCTGATGATGGTACCCAGCTAGAGGAAGGCAGTAACGTGAGCCCAGAGAGAGGGGGTGCCCAAGAAGGACAGCAATCTGGCAGTCATGTTCCCCCAGCTGCAGCATACTGCCAGGTTTGCTACAGTGATGAGAAGGGAGGGGATGAGGAGGGAGGGGATGATGAGGGTGCCTGATAGGAGAGAGGAGGAGGAGGCACATCTCCAACGAGGCAGGATCCCTCCAGGGGCCAGCTTAAGGGCAGAACACCGACAGCATCACACCGCAGAGCTCTGCATGTGCAGGCCGCTGCTGTCTCTGCGCGTTATTCCAAAAGTTCTTTGGTGTAAGCCTTTTTTTAGACGCGTGCATCAGATCGCAGAGCTGCTATTTGCAACATATGTCTCAAGCGTATCTCGCGTGGCCAAAACATCACCCGCTTGGGCACCACATGCTTGATCAGACATATGTCGACCTGCCATGCAGTTCGTTGGCAAGAACACCTAAAAGACCCACACCAAAGAACAAAGCGGACCTCTCCTTGCTCCTCATCAGCTGGGATTTCCAACCCCACTATACCTTCAGTCCTCTCTGAAACCTACACTGAGAGGAATGAAGGTGCAGAATTAGGCAAGTACTTGCGGGCAATCTGCTATTGGTACACCAATGTCAGATTGTGCCAGGCAAATTTCCCTGCCCCAGCTGCTGCACCGCCAAAAGAAGTTTGCTCCCAGCCATCCACATGCCCAGCGTTTGAATGCTAGCTTGGCTAAATTGCTAGCACTTCAACTGCTGCCTTTTTAGTTGGTAGACTCTGCCCCCTTCCGTGAGTTTGTGGAATGTGCGGTTCCTCAGTGGCAGGTTCCCAAACGCCACTTTTTCTCACGGAAGTTGATTCCGGCTCTCTTCCGGCATGTGAAAGGCAATGTCTTGGCCTCGCTGGACAGGGCGGTCAGCGGTAAGGTGCATATTACCGCTGACTCATGGTCCAGCAGGCATTGACAGGGGCGTTACCTATCTTTCACGGCGCATTGGGTGACTCTGCTGGCAGCTGGGAAGGATGCAGGACAAGGTGCAGTAGTGTTGGAGGTTGTTCCGCCACCACGCCTCCAAAATGCTACTACTGGTAATTCTGACACACCTGCGGTGCTCCGTAGGCGTTCAAGGGGCTATGCAAGTACGCAGGCAAAGAGATGCCATGGGGTGCTTGAGCTTGTGTGCTTGGGGGACAGGAGCCACACTGGGGCAGAGATTCTGTCAGCTCTACAGGGGCAGGCTCAGAGGTGGTTGACGCCATGCCAGCTTAAGCCATGAATGGTGGTTTGCGACAATGGCACCAACCTCCTCTCCGCCCTCCGACAGGGACACCTGACCCATGTGCCCTGTTTGGCTCACGTCCTTAACTTGGTGGTGCAGCGGTTCTTGGGCAGGTATCCGGGCTTACAGGATGTCCTGAGGCAGGCCAGGAAAGTCTGTGTGCATTTCCGCCGGTCATATAATGCCAGTGCTTGGCTGGCTGACCTGCAAAAGGAATTTAACCTGCCCAAGAACTGACCTAATCTGTGACATTCCCACCAGGTGGAACTCAACGTTGGCCATGCTGCAGTGGCTGCACACGCAGCAGAGGGCCATCAATGAGTATCTGTGCCAATATGGCACCAGGACAGGGTCAGAGGAGCTTGTTTTTTTTGACACACCAGTGGGGCATGATCAGGGATGCATGCACTGTCCTGGCACCATTTGAGGAGGCCACAAGGATGGTGAGCAGTGACAGTGCATGCATCAGTGACACTGTCCCTCTTGTCCACCTGTTGGAGCACACGCTGCGTGGAATAATGGACAGGGCACTTGAGGCAGAACAGAGGGAGGATGAGGAGGACTTCCTTACCTCTCAAGGCCCCCTTTATCTAGATAGTGTTCCTGCTGGCCCGCCTATCACACAGGAAGAGGACAAGGAGGAGGAGGAGGATTGTGTCAGCATGGAGGTGGAGCCTAGCACTCAGCATCAGCAGCAGTCTTCAAGGGATCAATTACAGTCCCAAGACACCCATGGACTTGTACGTGGCTGGGAGGAGGTGGCTGCGGATCATGTCGTCTTGAGTGACCCAGAGGACTCCGGATCGAATTCCTCAGCAAACCTATGCTGCATGGCCTCCCTGATCCTGCAAAGCCTCAGGAAGGATCCTCGTATTCGTGCTATCAAGAAGAGGGATCATTACTGGCTGGCAACCCTCCTTGATCCATGTTACAAGGGTAAGGTTGCGGACCTTATCTTGCCGTCGCAGAGGGAGCAGGGGATGAAACATCTTCGGGAGGCCCTGCAGAAAGGTCTGTGCAACACATTCCCAGAGACAGGGAGGTTACAAATTTCTGGTCCTGGTGTTGCTGAGGCTTCGGTCAGTCAAAGAAGGAGCGGTGGAGAAGGTGGCCGTCTGACCGATGCGTTCAGACAATTTTTTAGTCCGCAGCCCCAAGGTATGATCGGTTCCAGCAACCATCGCCAGCGTCTGGTTTACATGGTGCAGGAATACCTAGGGGCAAGATCAGACTTGGACACCTTTCCCACCGAAAATCCTCTGGGTTACTGGGACTTGAGGATGGATCACTGGCCAGAGCTTGCACAGTATGCAATTGAGCTACTGGCCTGTCCTGCATCCAGCGTTCTTTCGCAAAGCACATTCAGTGCTGCTGAAAGGCGTTGTAACCGATCACAGGGTGCGCCTGTCCACCGACTCGGCCGATCATCTAACCTTCATAAAATGAATTAGTCTTAGATCACCACCAGCTACCAAGCACCTGATGCTGATGTAACCGAATATATATATTTTTTTAAATGTCAGATCCCTTCAAGACTGCCTATGCTGATGCTGAGTGATTATCCTGTTATGCTTAATGACTATCCTCTTCCTCTTCAATGATCATGCTGATAGCTTGTAAGAAAATTTTTGGTTCTGGGCACCGCCACCAGTAGCTAAGGCCCAATTTTTCAGCCCCTGTTTAACAGGGGCGTGTAATTACAATTTTTTGATGCAATACTTTGCAGCAGGGTTCATTCATGCGCTCCAACTAGAGTATCTGTGAGGGGTTGCAGTGTTGTGGCACCAGCACCAGTGCCTAAGGCCCAATTTTTCTGCCCCTGTTTAACAGGGGCGTGTAATTACAATTTTTGATGCAATACTTTGCAGCAGGGCTCATTCCTGCACTCCAACTAGAGTATCTGTGAGGGGTTGCAGTGTTGTGGCACCAGCACCAGTGCCTAAGGCCCAATTCTTCTGCCCCTGTTTAACAGGGGCATGTAATTACAATTTTTGATGCAATACTTTGCAGCAGGGCTCATTCCTGCGCTCCAACCAGAGTATCTGTGAGGGGTTGCAGTGTTGTGGCACCAGTGCCTAAGGCCCAATTTTTATGCCCCTGTTCAAAAGGGGCATGTAAGTATAATTCTTGATCTAACATTTCACAGCAGGGCCCATTCCTGCGTCCACCAAGAGTAACTGTGAGGGCTCACAGTGTTGTGACAACACCACCACCACCACCACCAAAGGCCCATTTTTTCTGCCCCTGTTCAACAGGGGCATGTAATTACAATTCTTGATCTAATATTTCACAGCTGGGCCCATTCCTTCTCCCACCAAGAGTAACTGTGAGGACTTACAGTGTTGTGGCACCAGTACCACCACCACCACCAAAGGCCTAATTTTTCCTACCACTGTTCAACAATGGCATGTAATTACAATTCTTGATATAATAGTTCACAGCAGGGCGTCCCAGCGCCCACCAAGAGTAACTGTGAGGGCTTACAGTGTTGTGGCAACACCAACATGTAAGGGCCAAATTTCTGCAGAGTATATACGGCAGGCCCCTACTTTCAAACATCCAACTTACAAACTACTCCTACTTGCAAACGGAAGGAGACAATGGGAAGTGAGAGAAAATCTACCCCTAGGAAGGGAAATTCTCTCCTGTAAGAGTTAATATGGGAAAAAGGTGTCTCCTCTCCACTGATGCTTTATCACCAATCCTTGTGTCACTAAAAAACCCAAAATTTTCTAAAAACATTTGTCATTGGGACGGAAAGTGAGGTGAAATGTTCTGAACAGGTGCACAGACAGCAAAACAAATGTTACAGGGGTGATAACCCTTCATTATGTTTTCCAAAAAGCTTAAAAATAGATTTTTTGCCTGGAGCTACACTTAAACAATGTACCTGTTCAAAATTACAAACAGATTCTACGTAACAACAAACCTACAGTCCCTGTCTTGTTTGCACCGCCTGTATACTGCTGTTCAGAGTATATATGGCCTGGGGGCCCCACGCCTTTCCTTTTTTTAATTTGGGTACGCGATTCCCCTTAATATCCATACAAGACCCAAAGGGGCTGGTAATGGGCTGGTAATGGGCTGGGGGGTACCCATGCCGTTTTTCTCAATGATTTTCATCCATATTGCGGGGACCAGACATTATATTAAAGCTGTAAGCAGTTTTAAATTATTATTTTTTTCTTAGAAATGTCATTTTGTGCAGGGACAGTTCTAAACACGAGAAACACATGCCACTTGACAGGCATACTATAGACACCCACCAGGTACGATCTTTAAAGGAATATTTCACTTTTTTTTTTCACTTTATGCATCATTAAAATCACTGCTCCCGAAAAAAATGACGTTTTTAAAACTTCTTTTTGCATCCATACATGTCCCCTGGGGCAGGACCTGGGTCCCCAAAACCTTTTTTAGGACAGTAACTTGAATATTAGCCTTTAAAATTAGCACTTTTGATTCCGAACGTTCGAGTCCCATAGACTTTAATGGGGTTCGATAGCAGCCGGAGAAGAGCACAAACTAATCTGTCCTTTATGAAATGGGGATGCGATTAGGAATCCTCTGCCACAGGATTATCCAGTCCCAAACCTCCCAGCCAAGCAACAATAAGAGAAACCTTTAGTGTATTGCAGGGCTTGTATCAACGATGATAGACCCCTCTTTAGGTAGGTCTCCAGGCCTCTCCCCGAGACAGCAGTACCACCACTATCTCTGGCAGGACTGATCTTCCCCTGGAACTCCTTTACTAAAGTTGGGCCCCCTTCTAATGGGCAGCCTGGGATCCCTCTGTGAGGTGTAGGCCCTAGCCAGCCGAGCCGGGCCTACCAAGCAGCGATGCAGCCTCGGGATAAAGGTACCCAGGACTGAAACACACGCACGCACCCCTGGCCAAGAGGGCCACAAGAGGTGGGGTACGTGCCGAACATCCTCTAGGACCAAGGGGTCCCCTGGAATACCTCACGCCTAATGGCGTCTGCCCCTTATGTACCCTCTCCCAGTATGCACAGCGGGCCAACCACTCGCACTGTACGGCTGCAGAGAAAGGACACCCAATGGTGCTGTGATACCCCCTGTGGTTCAACCTGAGCCAGTGGTGACAGTGCCACCCACAGGCAACAGGGAACTGTACTGCCAGGCAGCATCATACCCAGAGCAGAAGCAAATAATTGAAATTGTAATTGGTCTGAGCCTAACTATTGGCTCAGACTACCCCTAAATTTGTACATAGCGACCCCAAGTATTGGGAGGGGCGCTACATATGGATTTTTTTAGGTTTAACATGTGTCATATTTTAAAGCACACACATATAAGGGATATGGACCCTTCTAGTCCTGATTCTGTTAAAGAAGGCTGTGGTTCTTCCAGGAGATCAAGATCCTCCATGAACTGTAAAGCCCTGAAGTAAGTAAGTAACAGATAAAAATTCCTACAGCATGGATCCTATTATAATAGACAGATTCATCATTTGAGTAGGAGTCATATTTAGATTGTAGAAGAAAAATAGCTTCTACAAATGAAGTGTAGCGGCCTCACCCCTCTCTCTATCTTTATCGGTTATATGGCTGTTGTCTAGGGGTACCTTGGAGAGAGGGATGAGATACACCATGGCCCATGACCTCCATAGCTAAGAGGTGAAGTCCAGCAAATTGGGTCTTGTGCAGGTGTCCTAGAGTCAAGTCCAGAACTTCGTCCCTGACTCCTTTGCTCCTAGTAACCCGAGTTCCACACAGTGAATAGGTCCAACCATAGGCGTGCGCAGCCTGTTGCATTAGGGTGTGCACCCTAAACCAAAGCTTAAACACACATGCGTGTTTGTGCGCATATATATATATATATATATATATATATATATATATATATATATACACACATTTTTTATCATTTTTTTCCCACATTTACATGCCGCAGATTCAATTACACCCTCTGTTGCTTTTAGGTGGTGTAGTACCCACTGACAGTGACAAATTCAAATGAATGCCGGTGCTCTGCAAGCTCTCCAAAACTGTGTGCAGTGTGGTGTTCAAGGAGTTAAAGCACACAGTGTGGAGGCGATACAACGCCTCCTCACCACCTCTCAAATGCACATGTAAATGAGCCCCTACATATTGCTGCATGTCAATGGTGAAGGGCAGCTCAAACAAAATGTCATGTCTTTTGCTGGACTACGAATAAACAGCAGGTGCACATCCCTGATCACAAAGTTGTCTCACAAAAATTGTAAAGATTTAGCATTTCTGCTCACATATATATATATATATATATATATATATATATATATATATATATATATTTACAGTACAGTACAGACTTGCTATATGTACGCTGTGCACTGTCCTGTGTTGTAAAACATTTGCTCTTCTCTCTTTGGGTGCCAGAAGGATTAGCAAGGTGGATCTCTGTCCCAGTGTGCAGTATGAGCTGAACACACAGCTTACACCAAGGGTGGGGCAAAGGAACTGGGGTGACTCTTTGCTATGTCACAGATGGCACCTTGGCATTGTAATTGGAGAGGGGGACCTAGAATTTTAATAGGTGGCGGGCATTGTGACAGGGGGGGGTACCTGGGCAGTGTGACAGGAGTGGGGGGGGGGTACCTGGGCAGTATTACAGGAGGGGGGGTACCTGGGCAGTGTTACAGGAGGGGGGTACCTGGGCAGTATTACAGGAGGGGGGGTACCTGGGCAGTATTACAGGAGGAGGGGGGTACCTGAAAGTGTTACAGGAGTGGGGGGTACCTGGGCAGTATTACAGGAGGGAGGGTACCTGGGCAGTGTTACAGGAGGGGGGTACCTGGGCAGTGTGACAGGAGGGGGTACCTGGGCAGTGTGACAGGAGTGGGGGGGGTACCTGGGCAGTATTACAGGTGGGGGGGTACATGGGCAGTGTTACAGGTGGGGAGGTACCTGGGCAGTATTACGGGGGGGGGGTACCTGGGCAGTGTGACAGGAGTGGGGGGGTACCTGGGCAGTATTACAGGAAGGGGGTACCTGGGCAGTATTACAGGTGGGGGGTATATGGGCAGTGTTACAGGAGGGGTACCTGGGCAGTATTACAGGAGGGGGGTACCTGGGCAGTGTGACAGGAGTGGGGGGTACCTGGGCAGTATTACAGGTGGGGGGTACCTGGGCAGTGTTACAGGTGGGGGGGTACCTGGGCAGTATTACGGGGGGGGTACCTGGGCAGTGTTATAGGAGGGGGGGTACCTGGGCAGTATTACAGGTGGGGGGGTATCTGGGCAGTGTTACAGGAGGGGGGTACCTGGGCAGTATTACAGGGGGGGGTACCTGGGCAGTGTTACAGGAGAGGGGTACCTGGGCAGTGTTACAGGAGGGGGTACCTGGGCAGTATTACAGGTGGGGGGGTTACCTGGGCAGTGTTATAGGAGGGGGGTACCTGGGCAGTATTACAGGTGGGGGGGTATCTGGGCAGTGTTACAGGAGGGGGGTACCTGGGCAGTATTACAGGGGGGTACCTGGGCAGTGTTACAGGAGGGGGGTACCTGGGAAGTATTACAGGTGGGGGGGTTACCTGGGCAGTGTTATAGGAGGGGGGTACCTGGGCAGTATTACAGGTGGGGGGGACCTGGGCAGTATTTCAGGTGGGGGGTACCTGGGCAGTGTTACAAGAGGGGGGTACCTGGGCAGTATTACAGGAGGGGTACCTGGGCAGTGTTACAGGAGCGGGGTACCTGGGCAGTGTTACAGGTGGGGGGGTACCTGGGCAGTGTTACAGGAGGGGGGGTACCTGGACAGTATTACGGGAGGGGGGGCACCTGGGCAGTATTACAGGGGGGTACCTGGGCAGTGTTACATGAGGGGGAGTACCTGGGAAGTATTACAGGAGGGGGGGGGTACCTGGGCAGTGTTACATGAGGGGGAGTACCTGGGAAGTATTACAGGAGGGGGGGTATCTGGGCAGTATTAAAGGTGGGGGGGTACCTGGGCAGTGTTACAGGAGGGGGGTACCTGGACATTATTACGGGGGGGGTACCTGGGCAGTATTACAGGGGGGTACCTGGGCAGTGTTACATGAGGGGGAGTACCTGGGAAGTATTACAGGAGGGGGGGTACCTGGGAAGTATTACAGGAGGGGGGTACCTGGGAAGTATTACAGGAGGGGGGTATCTGGGAAGTATTACAGGAGGGGGGTACCTGGGCAGTGTTACATGAGGGGGAGTACCTGGGAAGTATTACAGGAGGGGGGGTACCTGGGCAGTATTACATGAGGGGGAGTACCTGGGATGTATTACAGGAGGGGGGTATCTGGGCAGTATTAAAGGTGGGGGGGTACCTGGGCAGTGTTACAGGAGGGGGGTACCTGGACATTATTACGGGGGGAGGGTACCTGGGCAGTATTACAGGGGGATACCTGGGCAGTGTTACATGAGGGGGAGTACCTGGGAAGTATTACAGGAGGGGGGTACCTGGGAAGTATTAGAGGAGGGGGGGTACCTGGGAAGTATTAGAGGAGGGGGGCTACCTGGGAAGTATTACAGGAGGGGGGGTACCTGGGCAGTGTTACATGAGAGGGAGTACCTGGGAAGTATTACAGGAGGGGGGGTATCTGGGCAGTATTAAAGGTGGGGGGTAACTGGGCAGTGTTACAGGAGGGGGGGTACCTGGACATTATTACGGGGGGGTACCTGGGCAGTATTACAGGGGGGGTACCTGGGCAGTGTTACATGAGGGGGAGTACCTGGGAAGTATTACAGGAGGGGGGTACCTGGGAAGTATTACAGGAGGGGGGTACCTGGGAAGTATTACAGGAGGGGGGGGTACCTGGGAAGTATTACAGGAGGGGGGGTACCTGGGCAGTGTTACATGAGGGGGAGTACCTGGGAAGTATTACAGGAGGGAGGGTATCTGGGCAGTATTAAAGGTGGGGGGGTACCTGGGCAGTGTTACAGGAGGGGGGATACCTGGACATTATTATGGGGGGGGGTACCTGGGCAGTATTACAGGGGGGTACCTGGGCAGTGTTACATGAGGGGGAGTACCTAGGAAGTATTACAGGAGGGGGGGTACCTGGGAAGTATTACAGGAGGGGGGGTACCTGGGAAGTATTACAGGAGGGGTGGCACCTGGGAAGTATTACAGGAGGGGGGGTACCTGGGCAGTGTTACATGAGGGGGAGTACCTGGGCAGTATTACAGGAGAGGGGGGCAGGATAACAAGAGGAGGGGGTAGACTAACATAAGGAGGACAGACAGTGTGACAGGAGGACACGTGGAGGGGACACAATACTCTCTCTCATGTGCAGGGCACTGTGTCTTATGCTGGTACCACCAGCCCTCATTTGATCATCACACACAACACACAGTGTGATCACAAAGAATGCTCAGAACTCCCCCCTCACCCCCTCCTCCTCCTCCTCCTGAGGTGGTTGTTTCTCTTACTGTGGCTGACTTTGCTGTTGGTCTCTTGCAAGTTCCGTTCCTGGTCGGCTCGGCTGTCTGTACATAAACAACATTCTCATTGGCTGTTCATGAAGCTTCCATGTCTGATCCAGCGCCGATGTCCCCACAATTCTCCACTAACACCTCAACACTGCAGAAGTGATCTGACAGGTTGCCGGTCAGGCTCTGAAGGGGAAGGGGGCAGGGCTGGACCAAGTTGGCTGACAGAATCCCTCTTCTTCAGCAGCTTCTTCCTCAGCAGAAGCTGAGTTCTGGGTAAAGTCGTCCAGGACTGGGGTGCCCTCGGTGTCCGCGGAACACTTCTTCTCCCCTTCCTGCAGGATACTGGCTGCTTCTGTCCAGTGTCTGAGTTTCCATTGACGGAGATCACTGCAGCTCCGCATGAAAAAAGCCATGACATTCTGGTTGATTAGAGTGTGCCCAGGCACACCCGGCACACCCCGTGGGCATGCCTATGGGTCCAACTCAGTTTTATTCTTCTTGCCAAGCAATAAAACAGTTTCTTTACTTTGGAAAATGGGGACAGATCGAGGCACAATCCTTTCCCTTCTGCTGCTGACCACTGTGCTGTCACTGCCACTGACTAGGTGATGTAGAACGTGAATTACCTTCGCTCACTTTGCCCCTGTCAGAGGAAGAAATCTGTCCAAGGGAGAAGTGGAGGCCTCTCCGTCACCAGCGATGCAGCGCCGGACTCTTCGGAGAAGTTACTGCGCACCAGTCCTCACGAACTCAGACACGGGCACCCAAGGAGTTAGGGCCCCCTCGGATTCCTCCACCCTCGCGGAACTCAGTCGAAGGTACTGAGCCCCAGGCATCCGCTATAGTACCTCACCCCAGGCTAAAGGTGCCTGAGATGGACTCCATCTCCACTCCAGCTAGGCCAAGAGCACCTAGGCCTGGAACACCGGAACGCCAGCACCCAAGCTGAAGGTGCCTGGGTGCGGCCGCGTCCTCCAACTCTGAACCCCAAGGTCAGGGCGTCCGCCCCTCTTATGACCTCTCCCTTCGCGCCACAGCGGGTTCCTTGCCCCGCTGTACCAGCTCCAGGGGAGGACAAAAAGGCACAGTCTTGCGGTGCGAGCCCAGCCCCGGTCCACGGCAACAACGCCACCTTTAGGCCGGCGAGAACTTCACACCACCAGAGTCCTCCAAGACTCACAAAGGGAACCTTGAATTTCCTAACAATCAAGGCACCTGGGTTACACTAGCACCCAGATGCTTCCCCTAAATTCAAGCACCCGCTACACACTCCCCCTGGTGATTTGACGCTGGTCCCCAGCGTCTGGTACAAGCCCACACCCCACAAGGGTGGTGACATAAGCTCATCCCAGAAGCCAAACTACACATTTTAGCCCTGAATTGTGCCAAGACCTGATGGGAAAAGGAAACATAAACAATCATAACCATAAAACCTTCAACGACACTTTACATTTCACACATTACATTCCCTCCTCCCCTTTGACTATCTAAGGACCACCCATTCTCAGTAGTCTTGACAGACGAGTCTCCTGCAGAGGGAAAGAAAAGAAACATACATCCTACCAACATGTGTGTTTGCTTGGAATGAGTGAGTCTATCCTAGAAGAAACCCATTCACTCCAATAAGTGCTGCATGATAAAAAAAAAAAACAATCGTTGCGCAACACTGCCACCTGGTGACAGTGCAGCGGTCAAGACACTCATCACTTCCAGATGAACTTTCCTCTTGATCATTTCTCTGTGACCCTACACTAACTAAAACCCAAAGTCACTGATTTCTTTTGAGTGCCAGGAGAAGGAGGGAGAACAAAACAAAAACAGCTCCCATATCTCCAACGAGTAGAACTGCCCAAATACAAAAAAAAACTAGGGCACAGTCCCTGTGTTCCGGTAAAGGCACTCCGGAAAGTTCAGCCAGGAATAGGAAAGAAAAGCATACGGGAGTCTCTTTCCCCCTCTTCTTTTTTACAGGTAAAACCTTGGATGAGGCAATGACACAGGCTTCAGACGGTCATCAAAAGCCTGCACATGGTACTCATTACTCAACACTTTTTCCTTCCTTGCGGCAGATCACCACTTTGTCCGCATGAATGTGTCTTCCCAGCATCCACTTAGCTTTACAGTCCTGGAACTTCTTGGGGACCGTTGGTGAACAGGAAAGGTACCGCCGTGCTTGCTGTACTTTCAGTTTGTCCCACACAAAGGTATCATACCATCTTTGCCGAAAGACCTCCACCTCGTAGAGCAGTTCCCGACGCAGATACGGGTATTCCCACCCATATTCCTGAGCAACCTTCTGACCAAAGAGACGCTGCAGCCTTGACAAAGGTGGCATAGTAGCTTGGTCTCCTTCTCCAGGTGGAACAATCGCTTCTGGGTGGCGAGGTGCGTTCACCACCTCGGTAGACCAGGGCCTAGGAGCCTGCAGTGACTGACGTTGCACTCCCGCAACAGGAGCAGGTGAAATGGATGTTGAATCCAGAAGGAGAACTTCAGACAGAGGACCAGCTTCTTCCCTTGGCGCCGAGGCCTCTACCCGAGGTGTACTATCTCCAGTAGACATGGGCAGGTCCCTTTTGACACGGGCCGAGGGTAGCTTCATTTTATCCCATCCCTTCTGTTGGAAGATTTCGTCTATCTCCCCATCATCGCCATTGTCAGACAATGAATCCAGGTCAGAGGTGTCATAGCACTCAGCGGGCAGATAATTCCCAGTCACGGAACTATCCCCCTTGACGGCCTCTACCGACTGTGGGCCACTTTTTACCACACAGACAGTCCCAACCCCTGGCTCACCTGGACCTTTAGATGAACAGGGATGTCCAGGACGTTGTCTACCGAATCCATCCAGGCCAGGCAAGCAGTGGGGCGAAGCGCTTCCACGACCACACAAGGCCATCACTAGGCCGACTTTCCTCTTCGGTGACCGGAGCAGGGAGCTGCTGGTGACCGAGGCAGCATCCTCGGATTTTTCTCTTTTCACTTCCGCTTGGGCAGTCACTTCGCCCGGATCAGCGCGCACGGGGAACGCACCAGCATCGATCTCTCCCTCCGGAGTGGCAGTCCCTGTGAGGTAGTTGAGGTGGAAAGCGCAAGGCTTTTCTGTGGACGGTTCCACCTCGAAGAGGAATTCTTTGCAGACCTCACAGCGCCCGAACGGCTTCAGCTGGACCACCAGTCCCGAACAGCCGGGACAGATCACACCGAGGGCCTCCATGTCTCTGCAGGTATACAGAGCCAATCACCCCCGGGGCCTTAGTCTTATCCCCGTATCCATAATCGGAGCAGCCAGAGAAGACATATCCGCGAAGGAAGGAACTGAAATCCACGGAGCACTTGAAGCCATCCTCTCTCTTTGCTGCTCCATTGCGCACTGACCCACCTGTGCCGGAATCTCCACGTGCGTACGTCCACGTGGCCAGGCTCCTCCCACCTTCTGTACTTGTTTGCGGGCTTTTCCCTTGCTCCGCCCACGAACTACACAGTTGTGGGTTGCCTCGTGGCGCGTTGGCCAATATGGCCGACCTACTCGGAACTCTTCCGGGTAGCAAAGTTCAATTTCAGACACCATACACATATCCCGGATACGATGCCCCCACGTGTAGCGGCCTCACCCCTCTCTCTATTTTTATCGGTTATGCGGCTGTTGTCTAGGGGTACCTAGGAGAGAGGGATGAGATACACCACGGCCCATGACCTCCATAGCTAAGAGGTGAAGGCCAGCAAATTGGGTCTTGTGCAGGTGTCCTAGAGTCAAGTCCAGTACTTCGTCCCTGACTCCTTTGCTCCTAGTAACCAGAGTTCCACACAGTGAATAGGTCCAACTCAGTTTTATTCTTCTTGCCAAGCAATAAAACAGTTTCTTTACTTTGGAAAATGGGGACAGATCGAGGCACAATCCTTTCCCTTCTGCTGATGACCACTGTGCTGTCACCAGTGGTGAATAGTCACTGCCACTGACTATGTGATATAGAATGTGAATTACCTTCGCTCACTTTGCCCCTGTCAGAGGAAGAAATCCGTCCAAGGGAGAAGTGGAGGCCTCTCCGTCACCAACGATGCAGCGCCGGACTCTTCAGAGAAGTTACTGCGCACCAGTCCTCACGAACTCAGACACGGGCACCCAAGGAGTTAGGGCCCCCTCGGATTCCTCCACCCTCGCGGAACTCAGTCGAAGGTACTGAGCCCCAGGCATTCGCCATAGTACCTCACCCCAGGCTAAAGGTGCCTGAGATGGACTCCATCTCCACTCCAGCTAGGCCAAGGCCACCTAGACCTGGAACACCGGAACGCCAGCACCCAAGCTGAAGGTGCCTGGGTGCAGCCGCGTCCTCCAACTCTGAACCCCAAGGTCAGGGCGTCCGCCCCTCTTATGACCTCTCCCTTCACGCCACAGCGGGTTCCCCGCCCCGCTGTACCAGCTCCAGGGGAGGACAAAAAGGCACAGTCTTGCGGTGCGAGCCCAGCCCCGGTCCAAGGTAACAACGCCACCTTTAGGCCAGCGAGAACTTCACACCACCAGAGTCCTCCAAGACTCACAAAGGGAACCTTGAATTTCCTAACAATCAAGGCACCTGGGTTAGACTAGCACCCAGATGCTTCCCCTAAATTCAAGTACCTGCTACAGAAGTAATAATTAAATGAGCTTATTATCATGTTACAGTTACAGGTCAACCAGGAGGCGTGTTGAGCCAGTTCCCAGGTCAGTGCTAACTGCCTCTGCACAACTATCTTTAGCTTACATCCATCACAGTTGTTATACTATAGATCACTACCCAGAATTTCTAGTTCAGAGTCCTAAAGGAATCATTATCATATTCATTTACAGGCCCTGACGAAAGGGGATTGTCGGCACCCAAAACATGTTGGTAACTTTATATAGCTCCTTTATCCCTGCTATAAGCTGCAATAAATGATCATGGGCTCTTAAGACAATCATCTGGGGATCCCCCATGATTAAGTTAGAAGGGATGGAGCAAAATGTGTTGGGGGTGTGGCTTGGTTGGAATCCAGGCTAAGTCTGCCATTCATCTCACTTCATGCACATGGGTCTACTTCATGATACGTGGCTTATGGGTCTTTTCCTTTGACATTGCTGCAGCTTGGAGCTAGGCCAAGTTCCCTTTCCTTCCCTGCACTCACAGCGGTCTAGTTGGACTTTACCTCTCTACCTGGTGGCACCTAAATTCTGTATTGGAACCAGCTATTCTTCACACAGAATTCAAATACGTTGATAATTTATAAAATCGTTCTGAGAATTTGGAATTCATTACAAAAAGAATAAACAAAACTAAACTAAACAAATTCTGAAACAAATTAGTAACACAACAAATCTATTCAAAACTTTTTCTGCACATGTCTACAGTACCAACCATCACCTTCTTTTTTGACAGATTAAAGATCCAAGTCTAGTACCTCATCTCTGCTTTTTCCGGCACTTTCTAACAGTGATTGTCTCTCTTAAACGTTAAGCCGTGCATTATGAACAAGGGGAAAGAGGGAGGTGTGCCCCTCCTTAGACCCCTTCACAAATTGCAGCCTATTCATGGCAAAGGTTCTGGTACTGTAAAGCTGTACTTTTTCTGGATCCAAAGAGTCTGTAAGTAATCTGCTACTGGTATCTGAGACCTCTAACCCCTCTCCTACTTCTTTGAAGTTTTACATTAAAGCTTTGAAAAGATCAAAAGTCTCTGGCTTCCAATTTTTGTTCAAAACTTCCCAATATAGACATGGACTCAGCCCTGGGGTAAATGCTAGCTCGCTCCCTGCCTCTGGAGATGACCCCCTGCCTTTAGAAAATCCAGGGGGGTGCTACACTCAAATTTGTAGAGAACTGGCATTGCTGCACCACCTCACACCACTATAGCAAAATAGTTTAAAAAAAAATGTAAAAAGGGTAAAAAATATATAAAATAAATAGAAATAATTTAAGAACATAATTTTAAAGCACTTCCATCACTCCGGGAAAACACCCCATATAAAAAGAGTGGCGTAGGATGAGCATGTACAGTATAGGTAAACATCATAATTCATGGTTAACTCTAAACTGATAACCTGTAAAGGTTTTTAAAGTGCCACCTATGGAGAATTGTGGGTACCATAGATTGTTTAAATTTCATGGACGGATGAAATATTAAGGTTTGCCATGTTTGGTATCTATTTATTTAATGCAGCCAAATCTTTTATATTTTACCAAATATTGGGTATAATACATAGGTGTGCGCAGCCTATTGCATTAGGGTGTGCACCCCAAAGCCCAAACACACACTACCGAGGAGGGAAGCTGGCAGCGCTGTGTGGGAAAGATGGGAGCCAGGGCAGTAGAGGGAATCTGTGCTGCACAGGGTGATTAGGGTGTGCCTGGGCACACCCGGCACACCCTGTGCGCACGTCTATGGTATAATATTGTGTTTGTTCGCACTAAAATCATTTATTATTGCATTTATTGAATGACTGCACAAATATCATGCAACATTTAAAAAATTGCAACCACCATCGATTTATCCTCCACAGTATCTGCTTTCAGGGGGGGGGGGGGGGTTACAGTAATTTCTAGCGAAAAATACAAATTTTAACAAGAATGTTTACAAATTGCCCCGGAGGGATTGTGATTAAAACGGACCTTCAGTCATTTTTTCATCTTTCCATCTATTAAATCTTCTTCTCTTGTTGTTTTAACTTTTGATAGTAAAACATTTTTTTTTGCCAGTAAATACCTTATACAGCCCACTTCCTGTTTCCTGTCTGGTAATTTGCCTAGGCTTATGACATCATGCACAGCTCTCTCTCTCAGTCTTGTGAGAGTTTGCTAGTGTGTGTGTGTGGGGGGGGCAGAAAAGTGGAGGAGGGATGAGTCATAGAAGAGTCAAGGAGAGCTGCAGAGCCGGAAGGGGCTGGATGAGGGCGGAGATATGAGGAGACTGCAGAGATCCATGTGTATTCATCAAGAAAGGAGAAATGTGCAGGCAAGCAGTGGTGTCAGTGTGTCTGTATATATGTGTATGTGTGTGTGTCTGTATATATGTTTATGTGTGTGTGTGTGTCTGTATATATGTGTATGTGTGTGTGTGTCTGTATATATGAGTATGTATGTGTGTGTCTGTATACATGTGTATGTGTGTGGGTCTGTATATATGTGTATGTGTGTGGGTCTGTATATGTGTGTGTCTGTATATATGTGTATGTGTGTGTGTCCCTCTGTGTGTCTGTGTAAATCCAGGAAGTGAACAGGCAGCAGCTTCAGCTGCCCACAGTTAAAATGGCTACAGCCAGATTGAGTAGAGGGAGATTTCTGCAGCATATTTGGCAACTACAGAATCACAGTATATATAAAATAATATACAAAGTTGTTGGAGGGAAGCTTTAGAATGGCAAATTTGTTTGTATTCCAATATATGTGAGCACACTGTGGTTCCTCTTTAAGAAGCATTCTTTCACCTCTATTTGACTTACTTTTGCTTTCTTATAGACTTTTATGGGAAGCAAATCAGATCTGATGCAAAGAAATGCATGTGTATACAAGTCCTTAGATAACTAATAAAAGGTGTTAGGAATGCGAAGATTTGTAGCTATAGAAAAGTCACCTTACAAGTGCTTTGGGAAAACATAATTGAAATCCATCCTCGAGATTCAGCCAATAGAAAAAGGTTTAAATTTCAGGTCAACATAAGCCTTTGTCATTGGACTCCCAGATGTGCGTTCTAGACCCTAACCTAGAAGGGATTCCACAACTTTAATAAATGAATGCCATGCTTACAAATGGCTCTTTTCCAAAGATACATTCTTTTTTATTATATTCAATAATTTCAGATTTTTTTTTCTTGAAAAATGTCTTACATATGCTAAAGAAAAATCACAGTGAACCATGCAGTGCAATAAAGTTAAAGATACATATTGCACTTACCTCAAGGGATAATGGTTATTATATGATAGCAAATCCAAGGTCAGAATCAAGAGTTTTCACTTGAGCTTTTAAATTAATTGTACACCAAGGAATCACCAAAGTACAGTTCATAATAGGTCTTTCCTGGAGACAAGGGGAAAGCAATTCCACCATTCATGGGCAAAAAAAATAAATCCAAAAGATTATTTGGGGGCCTGCTTAATGAAGTCATATCAGGAAAAAAAAGTCCAGTATATTTAGACTAGCTTTTATGGAGAGTTAACGTGCTTGGGGCTAGAGAGGAAGAATTTGGAGCAAGGGACCGACCAATAATTGTGTCATAATTTTTCATGTCTTTCTTTTGTATTCTTCGGGGAGAAAGAATGTTAGGAAATTAACATTCACTGCATGTAAACTACACATTTTATTATTATCTGAGAAGTATGAAATTTGAAGTCACAATACCTCTTTGCTCATTTAGGGTGAAACAAGTAACCTGGGAGCATGTGATATAAATCCCGACCTGAATAAATACCATGCATCCTATAATAACCATCATCTCTAGGGATATGACTTCTACATCAGCTTTTCCACTGGAAGGAAAATAATTTTAATTTAAGGTAGCGGTATACGTATAGTTTTCTTTTTGTTTTGGGTAGAGTAGGTAATTGACAGTTTATTTTTATCCAACTGTGTACTATTACAAAGAATTTCCATCTACCGTATATACTCGAGTATAAGCCGACCTGAATATAAGCCAAGGCACCTAATTTTACCACAAAAAACTGGGAAAACGTATTGACTCGAGTATAAGCCCAGGGTGTCCATCTGCATGCCTCACTGTGCCTCACTTTGCCTCACTATGTCCATGTGCCTGCCTCACTGTGTCCATGCCTCACTGTGCCTTACTGTGCCCATGCCTCACTGTGTCCATGCCTCACTGTCACTGTGTCCATGCCTCACTGTCACTGTGCCCATGCCTCACTGTGCCCAATCTCCCTACCTGATCTCCGGCGCTGTGTGACTAGACTGACGTTTAACATGGGAGTCTATAGAAGGGGTGCCCGGCTATGAAAAATCGTTGCTCCCTAGCTGCAGGTCCCCTGAACAACAAACTTTGCACACTTGTAGATGAATGTGTGCCAAGTTTGAGGACCAGGGGACCTAGGGCCGGCCGGTACCGGGTCCCCAAAATCACCAAGGAAATTACAGTTTAACATGGGAGTCTATGGAAGGGGAGCCCGGCTTTGAAAAATTGGTGCTCCCTGGCCGTAGGTCTTCCGGACAACAAACTTTGCACACATATAGAGGAAGAGTGGGGCTACACGTGTGCCAAGTTATGGCTGGCCGAGATCAGGCGCACAAATTTGAAGATGGACACAGACTTGAGTATAAGCCGAGGTAGGGGAATTTTCAGCACACAAAAATGTGCTGAAAAACTCGGCTTATACTCGAGTATATACGGTACTTCTTGCTTCAATGGGGCAAGTTTGAGGAAATCTCCCAAAGTGAGGAGAATTGTCCTCAGCAAATGGTCTCCATTGGAAGATTTGCCCTCGCCTCTTCTGGGGATAATTCAAAAATTTTGGATTGCCCTCGCTTTCTTTTTGAAAGACCATGGTCACCAGTATAAACAGAGGGATAAGTATCCCCAATGGGGATATAGATAGCAACAAAAACTTGACAAAGGGTTTAACTTTTACCCACTCTATCCAACATTTAAAAAAAAAGTTTTGCCTAGAGATACACTATACAAGGATTTAAAGTATATCTAAACCCAAAAATAAAAGTGTAAGATATTGCATATGACTTGGACCTTCTGATCTGTGGTTGATCTACGTTTAAGCTGCAATAACCATTCCTATTGACTGAACACAATGTTAAATCCAATCATTCCTAGACATGTGTGATTCGTTTAGTTAAGTCAAAATTCTGGCAAAATTTTAATTATTCAGAGATTCAGATGTACAGTATATAGTTGCAAATTTCAACAAATCCAAAATAAATTATAATAAAGCAAATTATCCGAAATTTAAATTATCCTTCTGCAGCTCACTGGTGTTTCTCGGACTTACTGATTTTACTGATGAGCCCAGGAAACAATCCGCCGCTTTGCGCGGCTAGCCAGAGAGGTGAACAGAGACCAGATTGTCTCTGATCGCCTCTATAATCTAGGAAAACTGGAGCAATGTCATGACTTCACTTGTAGTCAAGGGCGTAAGTAAACACATTTTTTTAAAATCTTTTGCTTTCAAAGGTAGAGAGATTTGGGGTCTTATAAACCCCAGATATCTCCATATAGAGGACCTGTCATCCCTTATTTCTATTACAAGGGATGTTCTGTTGCTTGGGGGGAAACGTTTCCCCCTGGAACAGCAGGAGTTCCCAAGGATTGTCAAGGGTATTTCTATAGGCTCTTTTCAAAGATTTCTGACTGTAGCCTCTATCCATAAAATGTTCTCTATAGAATTAATTAAATGTGATGGATGGACACTCTTGAAGTGAAGTAGGCAGTTATCTGCTGTACTTTTTCGAAAAACATCTGTGCTCTATTCATGGTGGACACGATATTCATCTATGTTGATTGTTCAGTTGATAACAATGATGTAATATGCAATTCAATGATTATTGTCTTATATATATTTTTGTATATTGTTACAGTTTTTTTTTAACAGGTTCCAAGGCCCTGACAAAGTGGTATTGCTTGTGAAACGCGTTGGCACAATAAACGACTCTCAAGGCCAGGAAAAACACCATCTTGGATGACCAATTTGTGGATATGTTTTTAAAATAATCTTTTAATATTTGAGCTACTGTATCTTCAAATAAATAGTTATGATTATATATAACTAGTTTGTCTCTACCTATAATACACCCAAGGAGGTACATTTAAAGTCCCATACACTCTTGCATTCTAGTCCATGTAGAATACAGGAATAATGCTGAGGAACCACCCACAGACTGGAGCACAGGAGGGAGAGGTAGAGAGCACTGGACCTGGCTGAAATGGGGGTAAGTTAGGTATACAGTCTCTACAGCTTCCCTAGACCTAACAAACATTTAACCCTATGAGGAGTACTGCATGGGGGGCCCACTGCAAGGGTAGATTTTGTCTAATTCCTGAAGTTGGACTCAAACCCCTTCTCGCCGAGTGTGCGCATATATGCGGCCCCTCAGTAGTGGGTGTTTATCCATGAGGCTGCATATTTGTGTACTTGTATTTGTGCTGCGAGTGCACTGCACAATGCACTCATAGCACAGAGACCCGGTTCTCACAGAGAGACCCGGGTCTCATACTAAAGATTGGGAACTGGGAGGCCAGGTTCTCGATCACCTGATCAAGTAAAAAAAGAGGAAAAAGGCGCGTGATCTAACGCATGGATCAAATGGATACAGTTTATTAAAAACAAAGTAAATAAATAAAGAAATAAAAATACATTACTATGTATTCATAGAGACTAGGTTACAAAATGTTCATTTAAAATGAGTAGTGCCCATGCAAGGGCAAATGCTTAGTGGTAGGCTGACGCGTTTCGAGGGGTTCCCTCTTCATCAGAGCCTTGGAGAATGAGAACAAATGTCTGCATAGTGTAATTGATTTATAGATTCATACATAGAAGAGCGACTGATTGGGAGTTGTATCACATAATGGATGTTAAATTCTCCTTTGCTTAAAGTGGTTGTAAACCCTATATTTTTTTTTCCATAACCACCTGTAAGAGAAAGGCATAATGAGCTAATATGACTAGCATAATAGCTCATTATGCATCACTTACCTTAGATCGGGGCCCCCGAAGCCGTCCTCGTCTCCCTCTTCAGCCGCATCCATCGCTGCGGCGATAGCCGGAAGGTTACTTCCGGGTATCGCCGCACCAGCCAATCACAGCGCCGCTCCGGCGCTGTGATTGGCCGGAGCGGCGGAGACGTCACTCTGCGCATGCGCGCGAGAGCCGTCACAATCGGCTACGCCCAGCGATTGCTGGGAAGTAGCCGATTTTGTGAATGGGATTAACCCCATGAATGCGCCGTTGTCTACGGCGCGCATGCGCCGTAGACAGCGGCGCCTGTCATTTTTAGTAAATATCTCCTAAACCGTGTAGGTTTAGGAGATATTTCTTGCACCTACAGGTAAGCCTTAATCTAGGCTTACCTGTAGGTGCAAGTTGAAAAAGTGGGTTTACAACCACTTTAAAAGGTGTCCACATCCCAGCGCTCTACACACCGTGGAGTAGATAGTTTATTTGTTGTTGGTTTTTGATTGTTTTTTTGTTATTTATGTTAGTCATCAGTGCCTGCGTTTTGGCTTGTAAAGAAGCTGTAGTGTAAAAAATGTCGGCTGCAGGCTGGAAGCTGTCTCCTCTGGGGCACTGCAGTCCTCCTGACAGAATGCTGTTCTATGCTGCAAAGAGAGATACAGCACGTGATCTCTGTGATAGCCTGCCCCTGTGTTGCTTTCTTTTCTGGAGAAATTAAGAAAAAGTTAGATTGTATCTTTTTCTCCTTGCTAGAGGAGAAAAGTATAAAAAAAGCAGTGTGTGTAAAAACAAAATGCTAAAAAAATCAAGAAAAATAGCTCAATCAGGGTTCGATCTAGGCGAGAGTCAGGGTTAGAGTCAAGATTAGGGACAAAGGTCCCGTCGGAGTGCCAGGGTCAGTATAATTTAAGAAGGATGAAAAAAAAGTGTGCTTAGTACCTGTGCCACTTCATGTCAATGTTAGTTGTTTTAGGTAGGATAAAAAAGCAAAATTTGCTTTATTGTCTCTGGGTCCTACTACTGGTACAATAAACAAATAACACACACATATCTGCTATTGTTGAGATCACCAGGAGAATTTATTTTGGGTTGTTCTTTGGCGATACATTATGGTAATAGCAAAAAATATAAAGCAAATTTTGTGATAAATATTTGAAAAACAATGTTATTTGTTCTTTTGAGTATGTATTGTCATTGCCCCATTATTGTTCCAGAGATTTTAGCATCCAGTCCCTGAAGAAGCTGCAGTCCCAAACTGTGAAATGCATCAGATTTGGAATCTGAAGAATGCACAGTAATATCATGGACTATGTCTAAGTCTCTTTTAGCACTGAATGGTACATCATTTTTATGATGTTTTGTAAGTGTGGAAGAACACCAAATCAATTGGTTAAGATTTGATCAAAAAACTGTGATCAATAATTATTATTTTTTTCTACTTTTTAATTGTGTTATTGTTGTACAGAGCCTTACATGTCCCTTATTGCTGGAATGGGTTGGTTCCTTGATGTGTTTTGGATAGTTATTCAAGATGTGGTACTGTACGAAATGATTTTTCCACAGGATATGGTTGGTTATTCTGTACAGCTGAATTTAACCACTTTAGCCCAGGAAGTTTTGGCTGCTCAATGACCAGGTCATTTTTTGCGATACGGCACTGGGTCGCTTTAACTGACAATTGCATGATCGTGCAATGCTGTACCCAAACAAAATTGACGTCCTTTTTTTTCCCTCAAATAAAGCTTTCTTTTGATGGTATTTGATCATCTCTGCGGTTTTTATTTTTTGCGCTATAAACAAAAATAGAGCGACAATTTTTTTTAAAAAAAAGCAATATTTTTTACTTTTTGCTATAATAAATATCCCCAAAAAACTATATAAATAATAATAGATTTTTCTCAGTTTAGGCCGATATGAATTTGTCTACATATTTTTGGTATTTTTTTTTTGCAATAAGCGTATATTGATTGGTTTGCGCAAAAGTTATAGTGTACAAATAAGGGGATAGATTTATAGCATTTTTATATATATTTTTTTCTATAAGTAATGGCGGCGAACTGTGATTTTTATCGTGACTGCGATATTGCGGCGGACATATCGGACACTTTTGACAAATTTTTGGGACCATTCACACTTATACAATGATCCGTGCTATAAAAATGCATTGATTACTGTATAAATGGGACTGGCAGGGAAGGGGTTAACACTAGAGGGCGATCAAGGGGTTAATTGTGTTACCTAGGGAGTGATTCTGACTGTGGGGGGAGGAGACTGACTAAGGGAGGTGATCGATGGTTGTCCCTATGTACAAGGGACACACCATCGGTCTCCTCTCCATAACAGGACGTGGATCTCTGTGTTTACACACAGAGATCCACGGTCCTGCTCGGTTACTGGGCAATCAAGGGTGCCCGGCAGACATTGCGGCTGCCGGCCCCCGCATCGGGTCCCCAGTGACGCGGCGGGCGCGCGCGCGCCCCCTAGTTGCTCGGGAAGGCGATCACGTCATATGCCTAGAACGAGAGGCTCTTCGTCCCGCCGTCATTTGACGGCGGGCGGTAGAGAAGTGGTTAAAGGAGCCGACGTACGGCTACGGCGGCTCGCGGGATCGTGCCGAACTGCCGCAGTATAATGATGGCGGCTGGTCGGCAAACGGTTACATTTTTTATTTTTTACTGTTTTGTGCCAGTCTTCTTTTGATAATAAACAAAAAAGAAGAAGATAGCCATTGCCTTTTACCACCAAATGAAAGCCCAATTTGTCCTGAAAAAAAAAAAAACATGGAATAATTTTCCTGGATACACTTCAAAGTTGCAAAACTGGCGTTAAGATTTGTTACTATACTCTGTATGTCAATATTTTGCAGACATTAGCCTTCACTTACAAACCATGTTGTTCAGTCCAAACGCACAAGACTACTCCTCGCCGTGCTCTGCAGCCCTTCCTGGCGCAGACAGGGTGTGCATGCCAAAGTACAATGTTTATGTGCGATCATATTTTGCTTGAAAAGAAAAATAACAAGCAAGTGACAATAATGGGTTTGTTGTCTCCGATCTTAAGGTCTCGCAGGCCAGATGTTACGTGTTAGCAATGGGTGCCCCCTACAGAGAACTGAAATGAGACTGAGGATCCCAGGGGCATGGGGAGGAAAAAGAGCCTCACTCCCGTTTTATTGGGATTTTTTATTCTCCTAGCCTGAAGCATCAAGCAGCGAGGAGAAGCTGGTAGAAATACACTCGGAGGAAACTCAGAAATGACAGACTGGATGAAGCTGGCATTGGTATTCAATTTCAGTCCGAGCAGCAGTGCATGCGTGCCACTAATTAACATAAGGAGGAAGGCATGAGACCAGCCTAGGCCGCTAGAGACAACGATATCAGGGCTGTCCGGAAGATACTGACACAAGTCTGAATCTCACTGCATTGCAGAGAGCCGTGTCTTGTGGATGAAGGCCATAATACGAGCTTCCCATATCACTGACACACTCATTAGGAAAATGACATGGATGGAGGAGGGGGCACCTCTCTGCCTTTTCACAGGTACCAAATGTAGCCTGGTAATGAAATCTGCTGCTTAGTTCTGCTGTGATCATACACATATGTCCCTTTATTTATCCGTTTCTTTATGACATTATTACTAAATGCATAGCTCCCAACTGCCCCTGATTTCGAGGGACTGTCCCTGATTTGGAGCAATGTCCCTCGGTCCCTCATTCCTCCTCATTTGTCCCTCATTTTGGTCTGATCTATATAGTTATACAGTATATAAAATGCACTTTTTATCTATCAAAATGTGTTTTCCAGCCCTAAACCTTTCCTCTGATTTCTAAATTGCTGCATTTGTAAATTCCAAAAGCCTATATAAAGGAATAGTAGTGGTAAAAAAAAACACTTGTGGATTTAACCAATCTTGTTTTCTTGTACAATTCTCCTTTAAGGGGACGTGACAAGGGGTGTGTTCTATGCCTGCATGCTTTTGCGGGTAGGTGTCCCTCATTCCCATCTCAAAAAGTTGGGAGGTATGCTAAATGGACATTGACATTGCAAAACCAAAAATGTATAAGAGGTATAATATATTACCTAATGCCTCTCTAGAAGAAGGAAAGTTCTAAAGCTGGCCATACACTCAGTGGCGTATCAAAGGTATGGCAGATATGGCAATTGCCATGGGCGTCATATGAAGGGGGCGCTCGTGAGTGGCTGGGCAGCACTTCTTCCCACCCGAGTCACAGTGACTAACTGGCATTGGCATGAGGGGGCAGCCCTAGGGGGCTGCTGCCAGCTTGCAGCATTAGGGCTCTAAGAGCTGCACACAGAGATCGGGATGAATTTTCTCCCCCTCCCCTAGCAGTAACTTTCATTAGCCATCATCCTGTGGTGGAGGTCACCGTTTATGGTCTCTTTCCCTGTGTAGACTCTATAGTAAATAAACACTTTATTGAACGTGCACCGCCTGCTCCACTTCTGACCCAGATGTGATGTCAGCAGCTTCTGAGAATTTAGGAAGCTCCAGGAACCACCGGTGAGGCCAGGACCAGCGGCTACTCAGCCTTTCGTCAGCCTCACGTCTCTCCCTCCAGAGCGGATGAACCACGTTAATACTACATGCGCTGTTGTACCTGCTACATTGGGCGTTGCTCTCTTACAATTTGTATTAAAGGTGTTATTATACTGCACTCAGATGGCGCTGCTCTCCCTTCTCTCCTTGTGTTCCTGCAGAGTTTTCTGATATCTTCTGGGAGGACTGCAAGTCCCAGCAATCCCTCAACACATGGAAGGCTTGAGGACACAGGTTTGTAGCAGTTTTGCTGGAATTAGGAACAGAGGCACTCTCCCACATCTTGCTGACTGCCTTCCCTTTTCATGCAGCAGACTGTGTGTTGTGGGTAGTGATGAGCCGAACACCCCCGGGTTCGGTTCGCACCAGAACCCGCGAACGGACCGGAAGTTCGAACGAACATTAGAACCCTATTAAATACAATGGATGCGAACGTTCGAATTCTAAAGTGCTAATTATAACAACTATTATGCATGTTATTGTCCTAAAAAGGGTTTGGGAACCCGGGTTCTGCACCAGGGGACATGTATCAATGCAAAAAGAAGTTTTAAAAACGGTCGTTTTTCGGGAGCAGTCATTTTAATGATGCATAAAGTGAAAAAAAAAAAGTCAAATATTCCTTTAAATATCGTACCTGGGGGGTGTCTAAAGTATGCCTGTGAAGTGCCACGTGTTTCCCGTGTTTAGAACTGTCCCTGCACAAAATGACACTTCTAAAGGAAAAAAAAAGCCATTTAAAACTGCTTGCGGCTTTAATGTAATGTCTGGTCCCGGTAATATGGATGAAATTCTTTAAGAAAAATGGCATAGCTACCCCATGACCCCCCCCCCTACCCCAGCCCATTACCAGCCCCTTTGGGTCTTGTATGGATATTAAGGGGAATCCCGCACATAAAATAAAAAAGGCCCTATATACTCTGAACAGCCGTATACAGGCGGTGCATACAAGACAGGGACTGTAGGTTTGTTCTTATGTAGAATCTGTTTGTAATTTTGAACAGGTACATTGTTGAAGTGTAGCTCCAGCCCAAAAATCTATTTTTAAACTTTTTGGGAAACATAGGTAAGGGTTATCACCCCTGTAACATTTGTTTTGCTGTCTGTGCCCCTGTTCAGAACATTTCACCTCACTTTCCGTCCCAATGACAACTGTTTTTGAAATGTGGTGTTTTTCTTGAAACAAGGATTGCTGATAAAGCATCAGTACAGATGAGACCCCTTTCTCCCATATTTATTCTTACAGGAGAGAATTTTCCTTTCTAGGGGTAGATTTCCTCTCACTTCCTGTTGTCTTCTTTCGTTTGCAAGTAGGAGTCGTTTGTAAGTTGGATGTTTGAAAGTAGGGACCTGCCGTATATACTCTGCAGAAATAGGCCCCTTAGTTGTTGGTGTTGGCACAACACTGTAAGCACTCAGTTACTCTTGGTTGGTGCTGGAACGCCCTGCTGTCAACTATTATATCAGGAATTTTAATTACATATAATTGTTGAACAGTGGTAGTAAAAATTGGGGCTTTGATGGTGGTGCTGGTGCCACAACACTGTAAGCCCTGACAGTTACTCTTGGTGGGTGCAGCAATGGGCCCTGCTGTGAATTATTAGATCAAGAATTGTAATTACATGCCCCTGTTGAACAGGGGCTGAAAAATTGGGCCTTAGGCACTGGTGGCACAACACTGCAACCCCTCACAGATACTGTACTTGGAGCACAGCAATGAGCCCTGTTGCAAAGTATTGCTTCAAAAATTGTAATGACACGCCCCTGTTAAACAGGGGCTGAAAAATTGGGCCTTAGGCACTGGTGGCACAACACTGCAACTCCTCACAGATACTGTACTTGGAGCACAGCAATGAGCCCTGTTGCAAAGTATTGCTTCAAAAATTGTAATTACACGCCCCTGTTAAACAGGGGCTGAAAAATTGGGCGTTAGGCACTGGTGGCGGCACCCATAAACAAAAATGATCTTCCAAGCTATCATCATCAATCGTATCATTGAGGACTCGGAGGAGGAGGATAGCCAGTCAACATAACAGCACAGGCACTCAGCATCAGCATCAGTCTTGAAGGGATGTGACATTTTAAAATCAATTAGTCTGTTATATCAGCATCAGGTGTGTGGTAGCTGGTGGTGATCCAAGACTGGTTCATCTTGATGAAAGTCAGTCGATCAACCGAGTCGGTGGACAGGCGCACCCTGTGATCCGTGACAAATCCTCCAGCAGCACTGAATGTGCGTTCCGAAAGAACGCTGGATGCAGGACAGGCCAGTAGCTCAATTGCATACTGTGCAAGCTCTGGCCAGTGATCCATCCTCAAGACCCAGTAAGCCAGAGGATTTTCGGTGGGGAAGGTGTCCAAGTCTGACCTTGCCCCTAGATATTCCTGCACCATGTTTATCAGACGCTGGCGATGGTTGCTGGAACCAATCATACTTTGGGGCTGCGGACTAAAGAATTGTCTGAACGCATCGGTCAGACGGCCACCTTCCCCACCGCTCCTTCTTTGACTGGCCGAAGCCTCAGCAACTCGTTGTCCAGGACCAGGAGTTTGCAACCTCCCAGTCTCTGGGAACGCGTTGCACAGACCTTTCTGCAAGGCCTCCCGGAGTTGTCTCATCCTCTGCTCCCTCTGCGACGGTAACATAAGGTCCGCAACCTTACCCTTGTACCGTGGATCAAGGAGAGTGGCCAGCCAGTAATGGTCCCTCTCCTTGATCCGAAGAATACGAGGATCCTTCCGCAGACTTTGCAGGATCAGGGAGGCCATGCAGCGTAGGTTTGCTGAGGCATTCGCTCCGGAGTCCTCTGGGTCACTAAGGACGACATGATCCGCAGCCACCTCCTCCCAGCCACGTACAAGTCCACTGGTTTCTTGGGACTGTAAATCATCCCTAAAAGACTGCTGCTGATGATGCTGAGTGCCAGCCTCCACCTCCATGCTGACACAATCCTCCTCCTCCTCCTCCTCCTCCTCCTCTTCCTGTGCGATGGGTGGGACAGAAGGAACACTGTCTGGGTAAAGGGGGCCTTGAGAGGCAAGGAAGTCCTCCTCTTCCTGCCTCTGTTCTGCCTCAAGTGCCCTGTCCATTATTCCACGCAGCGTGTGCTCCAACAGGTGGACAAGAGGTACAGTGTCACTGATGCATGCACTGTCACTGCTCACCATCCTCGTGGCCTCCTCAAATGGTGCCAGGACAGTGCATGCATCCCTGATCATGCCCCACTGGCGTGGAGAAAAAAAACCAAGCTCCCCTGACCCTGTCCTGGTGCCGTAGTCGCACAGGTACTCATTGATGGCCCTCTGCTGCGTGTGCAGCCGCTGCAGCATGGCCAACGTTGAGTTCCACCTGGTGGGCATGTCACATATAAGGCGGTTCTTGGGCAGGTTCAACTCCTTTTGCAGCTCAGCCAGGCGAGCACTGGCATTATAAGATCTGCGGAAATGCACACAGACTTTCCTGGCCTGCCTCAGGACATCCTGTAAGCCCGGGTACCTGCCCAAGAACCGCTGCACCACCAGGTTAAGGACGTGAGCCACACAGGGCACATGGGTCAGTTGTCCCTGTCGGAGGGCGGAGAGGAGGTTGGTGCCATTGTCGCAAACCACCATTCCTGGCTTAAGCTGGCGTGGCGTCAACCACCTCTCGGCCTGGCCCTGCAGAGCAGACAGGACCTCTGCCCCAGTGTGGCTTCTGTCCCCCAAACACACCAGCGCAAGCACGGCATGGCATCTTTTTGCCTGCGTACTTGCGTAGCCCCGTGAACGGCTACGGAGCACCGCTGGTTCATAGGACAAACCACAGGAAGAGGCCATGGAGGAAGAAGAAGAGGAGGGGGTGGAGGAGAGAGGTGTGTCACAACCAGTAGTAGCATTTTGGAGGCGTGGCGGTGGGACAACCTCCAACACTACTGCACCTTGTCCTGAATCCTTCCCAGCTGCCAAAAGAGTGACCCAATGGGCCGTGAAAGAAAGGTAACGTCCCTGTCCATGCCTGCTGGACCATGAGTCAGCGGTAATATGCACCTTACCGCTGACCGCCCTGTCCAGCGAGGCCAAGACATTGCCTTCCACATGCCGGTAGAGAGCCGGAATAGCCTTCCGTGAGAAAAAGTGGCGTTTGGGAACCTGCCACTGAGGAACCGCACATTGCACAAACTCACGGAAGGGGGCCGAGTCTACCAACTGAAAAGGCAGCAGTTGAAGCGCTAGCAATTTAGCCAAGCTAGCATTCAACCGCTGGGCATGTGGATGGCTGGGAGTGAACTTCTTTCGACGGTCCAGCAGCTGGGGCAGGGAAATTTGCCTGCTAGAATCGGACGTCGGTGTACTGCTAGCAGAGTGGGCGCAAGTACTTGGCTGTGACACACCTAATTCTACACCTTCATTCCTCTCAGTGCATGTTTCAGAGAGGACTGAAGTTATAGTGGGGTTGGAGATCCCAGCTGATGCGGTGCAAGGAGAGGTCCGCTTTGTTCTTTGGTGTGGGTCTTTGAGGTAGGCTTGCCAACGAGCTGCATGGCAGGTCAACATATGTCTGGTCAGGCATGTGGTACCCAAGCGGCTGATGTTTTGGCCACGCGATATACGCTTGAGACATATGTTGCAAACAGCAGCTGTGCGATCTGATGCACTAGCCTCAAAAAAGGCCCACACCAAAGAACTTTTTGAATGACGGGCAGAGGCAGCGCCCTGCACAGGCGGAGCTCTGCGGTGTGATTCCGTCGGTGTACTGCCCTTACGCTGGCCACCAAAGGGCATCCTGCCTCGTTGGAGATGTGCCTCCTCCTCATCCTCCTCCTCCTCCTCTCTCCTATTAGGCACCCACGTGGAGTCATTGACCTCATCATCCCCTCCCTCCTCATCACTGGAGCCAATCTGGCAGTATGCTGCAGCTGCTGGAACATGACTGCCAGATTGGTGTCCTTCTTGAGCATCCCCTCTGTCTGCTCTCACGCTACTGCCTTCCTCTAGCTGGGTTTCATCATCAGACCCTTCGAAACGCTGGGCATCCTCCTGGAGCATGTACCCAACACTGTGCTGAAACAGTTCGGGGGACTCCTCAGGAGGAGGACATGGTGGGTCTAGGGAAGGAGTGACTGATGATTTGTCTGACATTGATACCAGGGAAGACGACGCTTTGGCAGCTGCTTTTCCAGTACCCTGAGCCTGGGTGAGAGAGGATGAGGAGGAGGAGGAGGGCTTGGTCATCCACTCTACCAAGTCTTCGGCATGATGTGGCTCAACATGTCCAGCTGCCGAAAAGAAGGACAAGCGTGTCCCATGGCCATGTGCTGATGACAATGCACCGCGTCCACGACCAGCACTGTTGCCCCCAGACACAGAGCCTGCTTGCCCTCTTTTATTGCCTCCTGACTGTCTGCCTCTCCTTGTTTGCCTTCCAGACATTCTAATAGATGGCCTGCAGGGAGATGGGAAAAAAGCAATAAGGGCTACCTTCAGGTGTCCTTCTCTGTCCCTGGAAACAAGGACTTGCAGAGTGAAAGAAAAAAAACACTCTCCCTACCTACAGTTTTCTGTCCCTAGAAAAAATGTTTTTTTTAATCACAATATAGCACAAGGAAAATTAACTCACTGTCCTTACAGGTCCCTGGAAACAAGGACTTGCAGAGTGAAAGAAAAAAAACACTCTCCCTACCTACAGTTTTCTGTCCCTAGAAAAAAATGTTTTTTTTAATCACAATATAGCAAAAGGACAATTCACTCACTGTCCTTCCAGGTCCCTGGAAACAAGGACTTGCAGAGTGAAAGAAACTGACACTGTCCCTACCTAGAGTTTTCTGTCCCTAGAATAAATGTTTTTTTTAATCACAATATAGCACAAGGAAAATTAACTCACTGTCCTTACAGGTCCCTGGAAACAAGGACTTGCAGAGTGAAAGAAAAAAAACACTCTCCCTACCTACAGTTTTCTGTCCCTAGAAAAAAATGTTTTTTTTAATCACAATATAGCAAAAGGACAATTCACTCACTGTCCTTCCAGGTCCCTGGAAACAAGGACTTGCAGAGTGAAAGAAACTGACACTGTCCCTACCTAGAGTTTTCTGTCCCTGGAATAAATGTTTTTTTCAGCACAATATAGCACAAGGACAATTAACTCACTGTCCTTACAGGTCCCTGGAAACAAGGACTTGCAGAGTGAAAGAAAAAAAATACTCTCCCTACCTACAGTTTTCTGTCCCTAGAAAAAAATGTTTTTTTTAATCACAATATAGCAAAAGGACAATTCACTCACTGTCCTTCCAGGTCCCTGGAAACAAGGACTTGCAGAGTGAAAGAAACTGACACTGTCCCTACCTAGAGTTTTCTGTCCCTAGAATAAATGTTTTTTTTAATCACAATATAGCAAAAGGACAATTCACTCACTGTCCTTCCAGGTCCCTGGAAACAAGGACTTGCAGAGTGAAAGAAACTGACACTGTCCCTACCTAGAGTTTTCTGTCCCTAGAATAAATGTTTTTTTTAATCACAATATAGCACAAGGAAAATTAACTCACTGTCCTTACAGGTCCCTGGAAACAAGGACTTGCAGAGTGAAAGAAAAAAAACACTCTCCCTACCTACAGTTTTCTGTCCCTAGAAAAAAATGTTTTTTTTAATCACAATATAGCAAAAGGACAATTCACTCACTGTCCTTCCAGGTCCCTGGAAACAAGGACTTGCAGAGTGAAAGAAACTGACACTGTCCCTACCTAGAGTTTTCTGTCCCTGGAATAAATGTTTTTTTCAGCACAATATAGCACAAGGACAATTAACTCACTGTCCTTACAGGTCCCTGGAAACAAGGACTTGCAGAGTGAAAGAAAAAAAATACTCTCCCTACCTACAGTTTTCTGTCCCTAGAAAAAAATGTTTTTTTTAATCACAATATAGCAAAAGGACAATTCACTCACTGTCCTTCCAGGTCCCTGGAAACAAGGACTTGCAGAGTGAAAGAAACTGACACTGTCCCTACCTAGAGTTTTCTGTCCCTAGAATAAATGTTTTTTTTAATCACAATATAGCAAAAGGACAATTCACTCACTGTCCTTCCAGGTCCCTGGAAACAAGGACTTGCAGAGTGAAAGAAACTGACACTGTCCCTACCTAGAGTTTTCTGTCCCTAGAATAAATGTTTTTTTTAATCACAATATAGCAAAAGGACAATTCACTCACTGTCCTTCCAGGTCCCTGGAAACAAGGACTTGCAGAGTGAAAGAAACTGACACTGTCCCTACCTAGAGTTTTCTGTCCCTAGAATAAATGTTTTTTTTAATCACAATATAGCACAAGGAAAATTAACTCACTGTCCTTACAGGTCCCTGGAAACAAGGACTTGCAGAGTGAAAGAAAAAAAACACTCTCCCTACCTACAGTTTTCTGTCCCTAGAAAAAAATGTTTTTTTTAATCACAATATAGCAAAAGGACAATTCACTCACTGTCCTTCCAGGTCCCTGGAAACAAGGACTTGCAGAGTGAAAGAAACTGACACTGTCCCTACCTAGAGTTTTCTGTCCCTGGAATAAATGTTTTTTTCAGCACAATATAGCACAAGGACAATTAACTCACTGTCCTTACAGGTCCCTGGAAACAAGGACTTGCAGAGTGAAAGAAAAAAAATACTCTCCCTACCTACAGTTTTCTGTCCCTAGAAAAAAATGTTTTTTTTAATCACAATATAGCAAAAGGACAATTCACTCACTGTCCTTCCAGGTCCCTGGAAACAAGGACTTGCAGAGTGAAAGAAACTGACACTGTCCCTACCTAGAGTTTTCTGTCCCTAGAATAAATGTTTTTTTTAATCACAATATAGCAAAAGGACAATTCACTCACTGTCCTTCCAGGTCCCTGGAAACAAGGACTTGCAGAGTGAAAGAAACTGACACTGTCCCTACCTAGAGTTTTCTGTCCCTAGAATAAATGTTTTTTTTAATCACAATATAGCAAAAGGACAATTCACTCACTGTCCTTCCAGGTCCCTGGAAACAAGGACTTGCAGAGTGAAAGAAACTGACACTGTCCCTACCTAGAGTTTTCTGTCCCTAGAATAAATGTTTTTTTTAATCACAATATAGCAAAAGGACAATTCACTCACTGTCCTTCCAGGTCCCTGGAAACAAGGACTTGCAGAGTGAAAGAAACTGACACTGTCCCTACCTAGAGTTTTCTGTCCCTAGAATAAATGTTTTTTTTAATCACAATATAGCACAAGGAAAATTAACTCACTGTCCTTACAGGTCCCTGGAAACAAGGACTTGCAGAGTGAAAGAAAAAAAACACTCTCCCTACCTACAGTTTTCTGTCCCTAGAAAAAAATGTTTTTTTTAATCACAATATAGCAAAAGGACAATTCACTCACTGTCCTTCCAGGTCCCTGGAAACAAGGACTTGCAGAGTGAAAGAAACTGACACTGTCCCTACCTAGAGTTTTCTGTCCCTGGAATAAATGTTTTTTTCAGCACAATATAGCACAAGGACAATTAACTCACTGTCCTTACAGGTCCCTGGAAACAAGGACTTGCAGAGTGAAAGAAAAAAAATACTCTCCCTACCTACAGTTTTCTGTCCCTAGAAAAAAATGTTTTTTTTAATCACAATATAGCAAAAGGACAATTCACTCACTGTCCTTCCAGGTCCCTGGAAACAAGGACTTGCAGAGTGAAAGAAACTGACACTGTCCCTACCTAGAGTTTTCTGTCCCTAGAATAAATGTTTTTTTTAATCACAATATAGCAAAAGGACAATTCACTCACTGTCCTTCCAGGTCCCTGGAAACAAGGACTTGCAGAGTGAAAGAAACTGACACTGTCCCTACCTAGAGTTTTCTGTCCCTAGAATAAATGTTTTTTTTAATCACAATATAGCACAAGGAAAATTAACTCACTGTCCTTACAGGTCCCTGGAAACAAGGACTTGCAGAGTGAAAGAAAAAAAACACTCTCCCTACCTACAGTTTTCTGTCCCTAGAAAAAAATGTTTTTTTTAATCACAATATAGCAAAAGGACAATTCACTCACTGTCCTTCCAGGTCCCTGGAAACAAGGACTTGCAGAGTGAAAGAAACTGACACTGTCCCTACCTAGAGTTTTCTGTCCCTGGAATAAATGTTTTTTTCAGCACAATATAGCACAAGGACAATTAACTCACTGTCCTTACAGGTCCCTGGAAACAAGGACTTGCAGAGTGAAAGAAAAAAAATACTCTCCCTACCTACAGTTTTCTGTCCCTAGAAAAAAATGTTTTTTTTAATCACAATATAGCAAAAGGACAATTCACTCACTGTCCTTCCAGGTCCCTGGAAACAAGGACTTGCAGAGTGAAAGAAACTGACACTGTCCCTACCTAGAGTTTTCTGTCCCTAGAATAAATGTTTTTTTTAATCACAATATAGCAAAAGGACAATTCACTCACTGTCCTTCCAGGTCCCTGGAAACAAGGACTTGCAGAGTGAAAGAAACTGACACTGTCCCTACCTAGAGTTTTCTGTCCCTAGAATAAATGTTTTTTTTAATCACAATATAGCAAAAGGACAATTCACTCACTGTCCTTCCAGGTCCCTGGAAACAAGGACTTGCAGAGTGAAAGAAACTGACACTGTCCCTACCTAGAGTTTTCTGTCCCTAGAATAAATGTTTTTTTTAATCACAATATAGCACAAGGAAAATTAACTCACTGTCCTTACAGGTCCCTGGAAACAAGGACTTGCAGAGTGAAAGAAAAAAAACACTCTCCCTACCTACAGTTTTCTGTCCCTAGAAAAAAATGTTTTTTTTAATCACAATATAGCAAAAGGACAATTCACTCACTGTCCTTCCAGGTCCCTGGAAACAAGGACTTGCAGAGTGAAAGAAACTGACACTGTCCCTACCTAGAGTTTTCTGTCCCTAGAATAAATGTTTTTTTTAATCACAATATAGCAAAAGGACAATTCACTCACTGTCCTTCCAGGTCCCTGGAAACAAGGACTTGCAGAGTGAAAGAAACTGACACTGTCCCTACCTAGAGTTTTCTGTCCCTAGAATAAATGTTTTTTTTAATCACAATATAGCAAAAGGACAATTCACTCACTGTCCTTCCAGGTCCCTGGAAACAAGGACTTGCAGAGTGAAAGAAACTGACACTGTCCCTACCTAGAGTTTTCTGTCCCTAGAATAAATGTTTTTTTTAATCACAATATAGCAAAAGGACAATTCACTCACTGTCCTTCCAGGTCCCTGGAAACAAGGACTTGCAGAGTGAAAGAAACTGACACTGTCCCTACCTAGAGTTTTCTGTCCCTAGAATAAATGTTTTTTTTAATCACAATATAGCAAAAGGACAATTCACTCACTGTCCTTCCAGGTCCCTGGAAACAAGGACTTGCAGAGTGAAAGAAACTGACACTGTCCCTACCTAGAGTTTTCTGTCCCTAGAATAAATGTTTTTTTTAATCACAATATAGCACAAGGAAAATTAACTCACTGTCCTTACAGGTCCCTGGAAACAAGGACTTGCAGAGTGAAAGAAAAAAAACACTCTCCCTACCTACAGTTTTCTGTCCCTAGAAAAAAATGTTTTTTTTAATCACAATATAGCAAAAGGACAATTCACTCACTGTCCTTCCAGGTCCCTGGAAACAAGGACTTGCAGAGTGAAAGAAACTGACACTGTCCCTACCTAGAGTTTTCTGTCCCTGGAATAAATGTTTTTTTCAGCACAATATAGCACAAGGACAATTAACTCACTGTCCTTACAGGTCCCTGGAAACAAGGACTTGCAGAGTGAAAGAAAAAAAATACTCTCCCTACCTACAGTTTTCTGTCCCTAGAAAAAAATGTTTTTTTTAATCACAATATAGCAAAAGGACAATTCACTCACTGTCCTTCCAGGTCCCTGGAAACAAGGACTTGCAGAGTGAAAGAAACTGACACTGTCCCTACCTAGAGTTTTCTGTCCCTAGAATAAATGTTTTTTTTAATCACAATATAGCAAAAGGACAATTCACTCACTGTCCTTCCAGGTCCCTGGAAACAAGGACTTGCAGAGTGAAAGAAACTGACACTGTCCCTACCTAGAGTTTTCTGTCCCTAGAATAAATGTTTTTTTTAATCACAATATAGCAAAAGGACAATTCACTCACTGTCCTTCCAGGTCCCTGGAAACAAGGACTTGCAGAGTGAAAGAAACTGACACTGTCCCTACCTAGAGTTTTCTGTCCCTAGAATAAATGTTTTTTTTAATCACAATATAGCAAAAGGACAATTCACTCACTGTCCTTCCAGGTCCCTGGAAACAAGGACTTGCAGAGTGAAAGAAACTGACACTGTCCCTACCTAGAGTTTTCTGTCCCTAGAATAAATGTTTTTTTTTAAGCACACTATAGCAGAAGCACAAAACACACTGACACTCTCCCTACCTATCCTTCTCTTTCCCTAAACTAAAGGAATCCAGGTTAAGCAAGAAAGAAATAACAGTCACTGTCCCTGCCTATGCTACTCTATCCCTGCTCCGGAACACACTACACTAGGCCGCCGTGCTGGCGGCCTTTTATAGTGTGGGGCGTGTACTAAACACCCTCAGCAATAATTGGCCACAGGCATCCTGCCTGTGGCCAATCATTGCTCTCCTCGCTGCCGGCGCTGTGATTGGCCAAGCATGCGGGGTCACAGTGCATGCTTGGCCAATCACAGCGCCTGGATGACACTGCGATGGCGTAGTGCATTGTGGGCCGTTCGCGTCACTCGAATTTGGCGCGAACGGCCCAAATCGTTCGATCTTCGTCGAACGATCGAACAGCCAATGTTCGAGTCGAACGTATGTTCGACTCGAACACGAAGCTCATCCCTAGTTGTGGGACTACAGGTCTTAGCAGCCCAGGGCATGTTGGCAGGCTCCTCAGTAGTGATGGGCATGTTGGCAGCGCTGCACAGAGCATTCTAAGCCCTGATTGGCTGGAGCAATGCAACTGATCGCACCTCACCACAGTGAATAGCTGGTCGTTAATGAGTGGGCCGGGAATCTGAATCCTTAACAATGGATGAGTCATCAGCTGTCAGCAGGCTTCTCCGTTGACATCTAAATGAAAGAAAAAACATTGCCGGTAATACAAAATGTGAAAATAAAACAGCGTGGGGTGTCCCCCCCCACCCCCAAAGCACCTTGTCCATATATTAATAAGGACAAGAGCCTCTTCTCCACAACCCTGGGCTGTGGTTGTGGGAGTCTGTGGGCAGGGGGATTATTTAACAAGGGGCCTCCAGATCAAGCCCCTCCCCATGTGAATGTGTATGGGGAACATTGTACCCCTACTCATTCACAAAAAAAATCTCCACCCGCGACAAAGGCTCCCCGCCGCCGCCTGCTTGCTCCGCTGTCTGACAGTTCTTAAATAGTAGAGGGACGGAGCCACCTGGTGGCACCGTCCCCATGGGACATCCCCAACCATTGCATGCTTGGTCGGTGATATCACAAGGGGCAGTGCCACCAGGTCACGTTGCCAGGTGACCCTGCCCCTTACATATTACAATAATGACAGTTACTGCTGCTCTCTTCTTGTACAGGTTGACTGGTCTTGTCTCCGCCCCACCTGTTGTGGGTGGACCTGTTGGGCCCCTTCCACAGCTCTGCTTTCTGCACAGACTATGTGCAGCACAGTCATGATGTCTCCACCACCTTTACAAAATAAAATCTGTGTTTGGAAAGATGTTTGGTGTTTATTCAAAGTGAATTTGTATCCTCTGTGGCTATTGAGGAAGATATTTAAATAAAAAAATGTTGCACCCGGCTAGTGTTGGGGCCCGATCACTGTTGGCACGCTTAGGGACAACGTTAATGGTGGGCGGGGCATAGTTATAATGGTGAGAGTGTTGAGGACTTAGTGACAAACTAAAAGCAACCACAGAGAGGGGGATAGTGATTTTAAAAATAAACCTCCTCAGTGTAGTATGGCACTTTTGGTAGTTAAATAGTACTTTTATAATGGACTATACATGTATATAAGACAAAAAAGGACAACTGACAAAATTGAGGGAATGGGTGTATTTGGTTACAGGAAACAAGAAACTAGATGGTGGGACTTTATATGAAGCACACTACTGAATTATATGGACCAAATTATATTAAGCATAGTTTATTCTTTACAAAGGGGTATGGCATACACATAAATAATGGTAAAAATAGGATTTTTTGTACTCACCGTAAAATCCTTTTCTCTGACATCCATGGACTGACACGGTGTCTCTTTACACTTTACACGTGGGTTATGTCCCTGCTTGCAGGAGAAGACCTAGGCAGAATGTGAGATGTTATACATACATTCTAAAAGCCAGAGCTGAACAGCCCCACCCAGGGGGCGGTCCCTCCGGACATAACCCTCCCACTACAGTCAGCAGACTTCAGTTCGTAACAAAGCAGTACAAACTTAAAAAGGAAGGGTGGGTGCCGTGTCAGTCCATGGATGTCAGAGAAAAGGATTTTACGGTGAGTACAAAAAATCCTATTTTCTCTTATCATCCATGGACTGACACGGTGTCTCTTTACACTTTACACGTGGGATGTCCCAAAGCAGTGTCAAGAGGGATGGGAGCAGTATAAATGGAAAAACCAAAAACTTTCACTCCAAGAAGGCAGATCTCCTCAACGGAGGAGTCACAACTTTAAACAGCGGCCTGCAGCACCCTGCGGCCGAAGGAAGCATCCGAAGATGCAGCCACATCAACCTTATAAAAAACTTAAAAGGTATGAACAGACGACCAGGTCGCCACCTTGCACACTTGTGCAACCGACGCTTGATGTCGGAAAACCCAGGAAGCACCAATTGCCCTGGTGGAATGCGCCGTAACCGGAAAGGGAGGCGCCCGCCCTTTGAGAGCATAGGCTTGAATGACGGTTTGTCTGATTCCCCTAAAAATGATGGCAGACGAAACCGCTTGGCCCTGTTATGGACCAGGGGCAGTCACAAACAGTGAGTCGGACTTCCGAATAGAAGCAGTAGCAGACAGGTACACCCGTAAGGCTCGTACCACATCCAATATGTGCAGCGCAAACTCTCTGGGATGCGATGGGTGAGGACACAAGGACGGGAGGACAATGTCCTCATGTAGGTGAAAGGTAGACACCACCTTTGGCAAAAGGGAAGGTCGCGGATGCAACACCGCCTTATCCTTATGGATGACTAAATATGGCGACTTGCAGGACAAAGCCGCCAACTCAGACACTCGTCAAACAGAAGTGATTGCCACTAAAAGGCCACCTTCTGAGACAAGACAAGAGAGGAATATCCCGGATATTCCCAAAAAGGAGGTTCCTGGAGGACCTAGAGCACCAAATTCAGATCCCACGGTGGGAGAGAAGGCTTGACAGGAGGGAGCACATGGCGAACCCCCAACACAAGGTGCTAACCAAGAAATGGCCCGCTAGAGGTCGCTGAAAGAAGACGGCCAAGGCCGAAATCTGATCCTTGATGGTACTCAAAGCAAGCTTTTGGGTCACTCCACACTGTAGAGGACGCAGGATTCTGGGGACAGAATACGTCCGAGGACGCCAGTCCAGCGCTTTGCATATGGCGATATAAGCTTTCCAGGCACGGTGATAGATCTGCCTGGAGGAAGACTTCCGTGTCCTTAACATGGTCAAAATGACAGAGTCCGAGAGACTTCAGGTCCCTCAACACCTGGCTTTTAACAGCTCTGCCATTAAAGCCAGAGACTGTAAGCCGGATGAAACATAGGACCTTGAGACTGAAGGTCCTCCCTCATCGGCAACCGCCAGGGAACGTCCGCAACGAGACGTACCAGATCAGCGTACCAGTGACACTGAGGCCAATCCGGAACAATTAGGATCACCGGAGTTTATATCAGGCGATAAGGACCCTATGGGGCCACCAACGCATCCGAGTCATCGCCCAAGGATCCCTGGATCTGGCCACAACCTCGACCCTTGCGACTGAGTCGAGAGGCCATCAGGTCCACATCCGACGTGCCCCCCCGTCGGCAAAGGAGTTGAAATATGCAAGGACCACTCTTCCTGGTCCGGCGTCTGGCGATTGGCGACTCAGATAGTCCGCCCCTACAGAGCCGGCACGTTTCTTCCGGCCCACTTCAGGATACGGATTACCTCGGAAGCCGCAGCTGAGCTCCGAGTCCCCCGTGATGGTTTACATACGCCACCGCCGTGGCGTTGTCCGACTGGCTCCTGATGGAGCGACCCCGTACTCTCTCCGACCTGAGGAGAGACACAGTCTGATGGCCCGCATTTCCAGAACTGTGATTGGTAAACGGGCTCGTCCGGAGTCCAAGGCCTTGAGCCGACAGGACTCCCCAGACTCCACCCCAGCCCGTCAGGCTGGCGTCCGTCGTGAGTACCGTCCATTGGATGGGAGGCGAACAACTTTCCGGACCGAAGAGCCGAGGGTCCCAACCACCCTGTCAGGGACGCCCTGACCAGGTGAATCACCTGGATCCGAAGATCCAAGGACAACGGGGATTTGTCCCAGGTGGACAAGATCTCCTTCTGCAATGCCCTGGTGTGTGATTGGGCATACGGAATGGCCGCGAAGGAGGCCACCAGGAGTCCCGGGACTCTCATGCAAACAACGGATTGACAACCATGTTCGGGATGTCAGCACCCGCACCGCAGACTGAAGTGTCAGCAACTTCTCCAGAGGTAGAATACCTTTGCCTCCAAGGAGTCCAGAACCAGAACTAGAGACTCCAGACACTGAGTCGGGACCAGGACTGACTCCTGAATGTTCAGGAACCACCCGAAGTCCCTGAGGGTCTAATTGACGATAGTCACCTTTCCTCTAAGTCTGAGCCACTTTCTGCTCATAGCAGAAGACCGTCCCGATAGCCCATGACAGCAATACCTCGCTGTAACAGAAGGCTAGAACCGGAGCAAGCACCTTGGTGAACACCCTTGGTGCCGAGGCAAGGCCAAAAGGAAGAGCCACAATCGAGAGTGGACTTCGCTGATCGCAAGGCACAGAAACTTCTGGTGACTTGCGCAGATCGGAACATGCAAGTAGGCGTCCTTGAAGTCCAAGGACGCCAGAAGAAAATCCCTTTGGTGGAGTGTAGCGATCACCGTGCGAATGGATCCCATGCGGATTTTCTGCACCTTCTCGAAGGCATTCAGGGCCTTGAGGTCCAGGATAGGTCGAACCACGTCCTATTTTTGGGACGACAAACAGATTCGAGCAGAATCCCTGAAAACTCTCCTGTGACGGAACCGGCACAATCACTCCGGACCTGATCAAATCCTGTACAGCCCCCAAGAGGGCTGCCCGACAGGTAGGAAGGAGAGGAAGATTCAAGGGAAAGAATCTGTGTGGGGGCCAGGATCGGAATACTATCCTATAACCTGAGGTGACCACCTCGCACACCCACCAGTCGGAGATTCGGGAGGTCCACCGATCCGTGAACCTGCAAAGTCGTCCCCCCACCCCAGAGTCGGGCGGAGGCAAGACTTCACGCGGAGGCGGGCTTGGGAGCCGCTTGTTTGGCTTACGCACCCAGGGGCACTTGTGCCCACCAGCCGCACTGCCGTCAGTCTGAGAGGGCCTACCTGTGGACTCTGACTGACGAAAAAAAAAAACGTTTTGCTGGAAAGGAAGGCCCCTGTTTGCGGCGGGCCTCCTCACCCTTGCTAGTCTAAGGAAGAAGAGTGTGTTTACCTCCCGTGACATCCATGACGATGTCATCCAGAGCAGCACCGAAAGGTCTACCGCCTTTAAAATAGTAGATCCGTCAGGAGCTTCCTAAGGCTAGGTCAGCAGACCAGCATTTTAACCAGATAAGACGACGCAATACCACCGCCGAGACAGAGGCCCTGGATATTAAAGGGGCCGCGTTCAGCGTGGCGTCGCACACAGAAACCAGGCCCTGAACCAGTTGGTGGGCCAGAGCAACTGTGTCTGGAGGAAGAATATGCTCCTGTACAGCTAGGTGCAACATTTTTGCCCAACCTGTAAGTGTTTTAGACACAAGGGTCGCCGCTACCACAGGTCGTAGGGCGGATCCCAACAAGGCAAACATGGTTCTGCTCACCACTTCTGACCTCCTGTCAGTGGGGTCCTCAAATGCAGGAGTCCCCTCCATCGGGAGAGTGATGGCCTTGTTCAACCGGGCGACTGGAGGGTCGACCACTGGGGGAGAAGCCCACTTTTTAAGTAGGGCATCTTCAAGGGGTACCTGATAGATAAACGCCGTGGGACCATAAAAAAATTCTTCTGCGGCTTTTCCCAGACCTTATCAATGAGCTGGTCAAAGAAAGTACAATGGAAAAAACCCCTTTAGAAGGCCTGGCCTTAAAAGAACCAAAGGAGACAGTATCCGCCTGAGGTTCTGCATCCGCAGCATTTGAGCTTGAGAGTGTCCCTCACCGCAGTCATGAGCACACTAACAAGCGCCCTGTCATTTACTGACTCAGAACTGGAGTTTCCCTCATAAGGAATGTCCTGTTCAAAACCATCCATACATTCAGAACTAGGGTCCTGAGCGATAGTGGCTAGGCCCGTATCTGAATCAGCGCACTGCCCTCGAGTAGATAAAGTGGGGAGAGGGCGCCTTTTTGCACCTTGCGCTTGCACACAGCTCCCATCCTGGTCAGATATTGATTCCAGGGCTGCCCACAACAGGTCCATAGGGACCGCAGTGCTGAAACACTGCCTGTTACCACTGACATTTTTAGGGGAAGCTGGTGACACAGACTCCATATTGTCCCTCTCTGAGACTCTCTCAGATAAAAAGTCCACCCACAGGCTGTGCTGACTGAGGAGGGGGCGCCCAGGGGACTCACCAAACCGGACCAGGGACCGCTCAGTTCGGCTGTCTGTACTGCGCTGTGTCAGCGCTGGTAAGCTGTGAGGAGACTGTGAGGAGATTTGCGCTGCTATAGCAGCGCTAGAGGCCAAACTAGTGCTGAAAAGCGCGCGGGCTACAAGAAAATGGCCGCCGCACTTCACTGAGGCGATCCGCGGCAAGATGGCCGCCATGACGCAGTTAAAATGAAACAGCACACATGCACAGCGCCACTCGGCGCTCAGGCCCCAAAAAAAAAAACACACAAAAAAGCCCCAAGGCATACATTGCAGACCAGAATGAGCCCCCCAAGAACAGTGTGACCCCCAAGCACCCCACACAGTCAGCGCCAGTAATGGTGACAGAGAGCGACAATAAAATACAGGGGGAGACAGGGAAAATCCCCCACAGAGAAACACACAGCCCTTTGTACTCACCTGCAGGCAGGAGAGACTACTTACCCGTCCCCTGAGGGACACACTGGTGTTTCTGACAGGACTATCACAGTGCAGTACTGAGTAGCTGTCGGCCCGGTCCACCGCGAAAGATACAGTCAGTCAGGAGCTGTTCAGTCTTGAGAGGACCGTGGGAGCATGAAAGCAAACCCGGCCACCCCTGGAGTCATGGGGCCTGTCGTGAACTGAGTCTCACACACAGAAGGCGAGGATCAGCACGCTCGATGGTCGGACAGGGAAGACTACGAGGATATCTTGTACCCAACCTGTTGCCCAGCCGACAGTTGATAGAAGATTCTCAAAAATAAAATAAAAAAGAATCCCAAAAAGGAATAAAATAGGTCAGGAGACTGGCTCCTGAGGGAGCCACGTCTTCTCCTTCTGCTAGGCAGAAAAAAACTGAAGTCTGCTGACTGTAGTGGGAGGGTTATGCCCGGAGGGACCGCCCCCTGGGTGGGGCTGTTCAGCTCTGGCTTTTAGAATGTATGTATAACATCTCACATTCTGCCTAGGTCTTCTCCTGCAAGCAGGGACATAACCCACGTGTAAAGTGTAAAGAGACACCGTGTCAGTCCATGGATGATAAGAGAAATAGTATTGATAGGTAGCAATAATTGGAGTCTATATATTACATGATTGTACATAGTGTTCCAACGTAACATACATGGTAATGCATGATAATCACAAGTCTCAGTAAATAAATTCTAGACACACCATAATAAGACATAAATCTCACAAGGTAACATAACAGTATAAAGCCTTGGGTATGTAAACCGCAATTGTAGGGGTAGCATGTAAACAAAATAATAATAATAATTGGTTTATTAAAATGGGATAGTAAGATACAGATAATATGCATGTGTAGCGGGGGTCTAAATCTAGGGGGAGCACCTGGGTGGTAGTATGATCCAGGATGTACCAATCATGAGAGGGTTTAGACCATTTAAGTCGTGGAGGACTTTGGTAGTGTGCTGTTCTCCTTGACCTGTGGGTGGCGATGTTGTCCCGAGTCGAGGTAGAACCACTGCCTTAGTGCTACACCCTTTTTGTCCTGCTCTGGCAGTGGTACAGCGGGGCGGGGAACCTGCTGTGCCGGCTGGGGGGAGGGCATAAAAGGGGGTAGACGCCCTCGCCACGAGGTCTTCTTGCTATCCCGCGCCCAGGCACCCTTGGCCTGGGTGCTGGCGGTCCGGAGTTCCGGCCCAGGTGCCCATGGCCTGGTCGGAGCAGTGTTGGCGTCCATCTCAGGCACCTTAAGCCTGGGGTGAGCTACTACACCGGAGACCTGGGGCCCAGTGACTTCGACTGGGCTCCGCAAGGGTGGATGAGTCCGAGGGACCCTGAGGTGGATGGGGCCCGTATCTGAGGCGAGGAGGCCGGAGAGGTTACCCTTCTGAAGAGCACGGAGCAGCATCAACCCGGTGACAGAGGGGCCTCTGGTAACTCCCTTGGAGGGACATCTTTCCCCTGACAGGGGCCGCAACACAGCGAAGGTACTCCAGTTCATGTTCTCTAGAGTCGCTGGTAGAGACTCCGAAGATTCAAGTTCTCTCTCAAGCCGATGGCTGTAGCAAACCACAGTTGTTTAGTTTGATTGTTAGGACTGTGCCTCGACCTGCTCACCCCACTGTATTGAACTGTTTTATGGGTCCCAACCAGTCGGCTGACAAAGGACTGTTTATTCGTATGCTATAATAAACAAGTGTTGGACCCTTATCGGTGTGTGGTACTCTGGTTAATGGGAGCGAAAGGAAGTGTCAGCACAACAGACTTGGCTCTTAAAGAAACACACAGGCCCGAGGAGAACAACAGGTACTGGCCTTCACCTCACCCGCTGCAATGGGGAGGACATGGGCCGTGGCGCATCTCACTCTTGCATACAAGATACCCCTAGACAAGAGCTATCGGATAACCGATTCACGAGAGAAGGGAGTGAGGCCGCTACACATGTACACTGTGACGTATCATCATAGAAGAGCTCTACGCATTTTGTGGTTAATATACCACTCGTCAGGAGCAGATACGCAGTATGCGGGTGACTATAATAAAATAAAAGATGCCAAAATATTACGATAGTAAAATATTTTACAGAAACATATAGAGTATAGAAGGAAGAGGGGGAACAAAAAAGTCCCAATCACGCTTACCTATCTGTAGTATATAGGTAGGTTTGTAGCATGGTATCAATGGTAAAGGGAGGGCAGCTATGAGAAGCTCAATGCTTCTCATAGCTGCCCTCCCTTTACCCTTGATACCATGCTACAAACCTACCCATATACTACAGATAGGTAAGAGTAACTTCTCAAGCTAAAACCACACACTGATAATTCTATCTCACATAAACACCACAATACATTAACAAATCATGGTTTATATTTTCATTCTTCTTCATTTAATTATGATTGAAGAAAGAATACCATAATTATGTGAAATTATTATAATTGGCTTTGTAATTATGCTATAAAAATATTTCCATTTATATCTGTACAGAGGCATGGACCTAAAAGTGCAATTTCTGCTTAACGCATGCAAAAGACTGAAAGGACACTGAATATCTGTTAAAAAATATCTGGCTTTGTGCTGCTAATGGCCACTTTTTTGCAAATGTGAAAACAAAATGGCAGCTATCCAGTCAAATTAAAGCTCAACTCTAGCCAAAATCAATTTTTAGCCTTGGATAGAGTAGGAAAAGGTTTGAATGTCTGCCAAATCTTTATTGTTCTCTGTGTTCCCATTTGACAGATGTATCCTTGTTTCCCAATAGCCAGAACAGGAAGTAAAATAAGTTTTGATGAGTGCCAGAGCAGGAAGTGAGGGAAAATTCTACGAAATACAATAAAACACATCAAAGCCTAACTCGGCTTAGTAAAAAATAACTGTAAATCACATATGTGATGTAGGCTGCCCATACCGATAACATTGGGCTCCCTGTTTCTCTAATTATCCCCTGGGACCTTTTCAAAATACCTGTTCATCCTGCCAGTAGAACCATTGGGAAGCTACTTCCATTGATATGGGGACTATGCCCTTTCATTTGCAGTAAAGCATCAGCATTGTCACCCTTGGTGACAGTTGTAGCTGCTTAGATTTTCGACTTTTCTCTGACATTCTAAATCCCTACATGTGTTCATGGTCAGTAACTCAGAAGAATTAAATCCTTGGGGCCAGCACAAAAGCCAAGTAGCTAGTGTCGCACCCTCTATCTAGTATGCTAGGTGTAAATAGTTGACTGTTAATGTAGATAAAATGGTTTGGCTGAGAGCCAGGCCTGGGTTGAATCTGGGTCAGGGTTGAGTGACACAGGGAGGTGGAATGACTCAGCAGGCAGCATCTCTGATACCTCCCCCTGTTTTCTGAAACCTTGGAGAAGCTTCCAGATGTAGTGGGTGGATGCTAGGAGGAGCTGCTTGGCATATTTATGAGGGCCCCAGCCAATCCCCTTGTCTGGGGGGGGGGTGACCATGGGAGCTGGAAGGATCCCCCACAACACATGGAGGAACCCTTTCCTGGAGGCATGGGAGCAAGGAAAGGACAGCAGGAGCAGGTCAGCTCATCTGGGAGATCTTCTGAAAAGTCAGCCAGGTGGGTTGGTGAGTGTTCAGTCTGGGAGGACTGTGGAGAAGTTAGCCAGGAGGGCTAGTGAAAGGGGCAGCTGCAGCCAGGCGGGCTGGCAGTGCTTGAAGGGATGGTGCTGGGATCATTAGCCACAGGAATTTATGCTGGACACTGACCCTTTTGTTACACAACTAAGGGGCCTCATGTTCCAGCCTATAACAGGCCTTTGCTCAAAATCTGACTGAGTGCTTTGTCAGATCTTCTAATCAGTGTGCCAGCGGAGTTCTGCAAGCAAGCGAATTCTGGAAAAAGCAGAGAAATGTATATAGATTGTACAGTATATAGGAAAAGTTGTCCCTGAAGTTGTTCTGTAGTCAAGTGGGCATCCCATAATTCCTGATCCCCACCCAAGTTCAAATCCCTCAATAAAAAAACAAAACAAAGTACTGGACTGTTTTCTGACTCTGTGAGACTGTGAAAATTTGGTGTGCCTGGCTATGCAGGGTGGGGGTCCCATTCTACTTGCGGCTCCTGAGGGGGTGTGCTACACTAGTATATGCAAAAGAAGGTCAGCAATGTCAAATCCCCCTATTTCTTTCATTAAAGTGTATTTCCATTTTTGCAGCCAAATTGGGACATCACTGTCTTTATATTTGTTACTGTACATGTTCCCATTTACACAGCATAACTAAAAAAAAATATTTAAGGGTAACTCCAGGAGGAAATCTGCAGGGTCTGCATCCCTTTAGATGTGTTCCTATTGGAAATTTCTCACCAAAAATGACATTTTTGTTGCAGGGGATGCCTGAAATCCTGTGTACAGAACAACTCCATGTAGCCATATTGCATTGCATTTATAGAAAAATACAGCGGCTGCTGTTTGAAAAGGAAATGTAATTTTTAATAACATTCAATTACAATATGACTTGTATCGAAAGTGTACACGCTATTATATTTTTTCTTTATTTGCTATTTTTTTTTACCACAGAAGTGGAGTTACCCTTTAAAAACTGCTGCTTACCTTTATATTTTCTGAAAAATCTTACTTTGATTTCCCCTTCTATGTTATGTCAAAGAGGAGACTGGACAGCTGCTTTATCATAGTTATCCCTGTCTGTACTGTGCTGTCAGATCTCAATATCAGTTGTAAACCAAATTTGCCCACTGTGTGTCTTAGCAATAAGTTAGAGATCTCAAGGCTTCGGTGGTACATTTCCTGTTAATGCACATATGTCCCTGGGTCTGTTCTCTAATTGTACATTGCAAGCTATTCTGAACCATTCGAGCTGCCCTATAGCTTTCTATGTATAAGCCAATTTCTATAAACCAAATCTTTAAAGAAACAATAGGAAAGGTAAGATTGTTTTTTTTATATTATTTTTAGAAATGCTGTGCATATGGGAACACATAACCAACATATAGTGGTGGCTTATTAACCACTTGCCGCCCGCCCTATTGCAAAATGACGGCAGCAAAGTGGTTTCAATATCCTGACTCATATGACGTCTTCAGGATATTGAGCCGCTGCGCGCCCCCGGGGGCGCGCATCGCGGCGATCGTTGTTGCGGGATGTCAGTCTGACACCCTGCAACACCGATCTAGGTAAAGAGTCTCCGACGGAGACTCTTTACCACGTGATCAGCCGTGTCCAATCATGGCTGATCACAATGTAAACAGGAAAAGCCGGTGATCGGCTTTTCCTCACTCGCGTCTGTCAGACGCGAGCCAATCGGCTGCTCCTCTGACAGAGGGGGTTTCTGCTGATCGATTATCAGCGCAGCCCCCTCGAGGATGCCCACACTGGACCACCAGGGATGCCACCAGACCACCAGGGATGCCCACCATAAGGTATGCCACCCTAGACCACCAGGGATGCCAATTAGAAATGCCGAATGAATGCCAATCAGTGCCCGCAATGGATGCCAATCAGTGCCCACAATGGGCACCACTGATTGGCAGGCATTATTGTTTGGCACTGATTGGCACTGATTGGCACTGATTGGCATCCATTAGTACAACACATTACAGTACAGTGCCACCTATCAGTGCCCATCCATGCCACCTATCAGTGCCCATCCATTCCCATCCCTGCCACCTATCAGTACCCATCCATGCCGCCTATCAGTGCCCATCCGTGTCGCCTATCCGTGCCGCCTATCCGTGGCCATCCATGCCGCCTATCTGTGCCCATCCGTGCTGCCTATCTGTGCCCATACATGCCGCCTATCTGTGCCCAACCGTGCCGCCTATCAGTGCCCATCCGTGCCGCCTACCAGTGCCCATCCGTGCCACCTATCAGTGCCCATCTGTGCCACCTATCGGTGCCCATCCGTGCCTCCTATCGGTGCCCATCAGTGCCGCCTCATCGGTGCCCATCAGTGCCGCCTTATCGGTGCCCGTCAGTGAAGGAGAAAACTTACTTATTTACAACGTTTTGTAACTGAATAAAAAAAAAACGTTTTTTTCAAAATTTTCGGTCTTTTTTATTTATTTTTAGCAGAAAATAAAAATCGTAGAGGTGATCAAATACCATCAAAAGAAAGCTCTATTTGTGGGGAAAAAATGATAAAAATTTAGTTTGGGTACAGTGTAGCATGACCGCGCAATTGTCATTTAAAGTGCAACAGCGCAGAAAGCTGAAAATTGGTCTGGGCAGGAAGGTGTATAAGTACCCTATATGGAAGTGGTTAAATTTGACAGCAAAAACTGAAATATACTTTAACCTTTATGCCGTGTACACACAATCGATTTTCTCGATGGTGAAAACACTGACGAGAAAATCGACGGGAAAAACGAGGAACGACTTGTTCCCCTACACACGGCCGGTTTTCCTGACATTTTTTCTCTTGGTCAAGAAAAACGACCGTGTGTAGGCTCCCTGGCAGTGTTTCCCTATGGGAAAACTGCCGCGGAAAAAAATGCCGTGAATCACGACGAGAAAAATTAGAGCATGTTCTAATTTTTCTCGTCGTGATTCATGCTGTTTTTCTCGTCGGGAAAAATTATGAAAAGCCCACACACGGGCGATTTTATCGTCAAAGAGAAAAAAAATTATTTTTCCCGACGAGAAAAATGGTAGTGTGTACGCGGCATTAGAGTTCAACTCAGCCTTGTTAACTTTGCAGCTTAAGTCAGCCTTGTCAACTGTGTCATTAGATTCTTACAAATATAGCAATATCAATCATTCTGAAAATTTAATTTTGATTCTCTATAATTATGTTCCACCCACATCTTGCATTTGCATGAGAATTCTACATATGACAACAGTAAATACAGTATAATTAAAGATCAGACATATTTAACGAGGAACTCTAGGTAAACCGCTAAATACACAAATGAAATACATTTGTATTATAGGATAGGAGCCATTTTACCTGCCAAAAAATGTGTATTTCTGTCCATCCAGCATGGAGGTTTACACAGCTCTGCCTCACAGTACAGCTCTGTCTTGCAGGGGAGAAAGGAAAGTATAAAAGGTAACTATGAATATCTCATACCTGACTGATCCCATTGAAAGCTGCAAATCCATGTAGCAGTTGCTGCTTCCATAGTGATAACAGCAGTCTTCTGGGTTCAGTGTTGAGTACCATCCCTTCTGCAGTCCAAGCCTGATTAATGTAATTATACAAAAAATATCATACCTGAACTTCACCTTTAATTGCACAAAATCTGAGCCATGGAAAATTGTAACTTTGACACTTTTTCCTACCCAGAAAACTGTTCTGCTCAACTTCCATACTTGTTTCTTCACCAAAAAGAAACAATAATTCCAAACAAATTTTTCCAATTTTAAAATATACATAGCTTTTCTGTCACTGAATAGTTTGCTGAGAATTTAAGCAAGTTCTTATGGTAGGGTAACTGGAACCAGGATTTATATCCAGCAACAGGTCATATTTGAAGAGTGACATGTGCCCAAGCGTGATGGCCAGAAGAATCTCCGTGGCTCACAGGACAACCCTTTGACTGATTCTCCAAAAACCATCTTTGCAAACACCATCCTGGTAGGGAGAAATGGTCTCTGGCTCCCCTTCACTGAATCACAGTCTTGACCAGTGGTCTCCAAACTGTGGTCCATGGTCCAGATGTGGCCATTTGCTTGCCTTTATCTAGCCCTTGTGCCATGATTTCATTCACTGCTAACAGGAACTATTCCTCCCACTAATACCAACAACAAGAAACCTTTCTTTTTTGCTGACACCAAAAGTGGGACATTATTTCTCCCATTTACACAAACAGTGGGGCATTTTTCATCCCACTGACATTAACAATGGGGCACCATACCTCCCACTGACACCAATGATGGGGCACTATCCCTCCCTCTGACACCACAAATGGGGCACCCTGCTGACACCAACAAAAAGGCAATATTGTTCCCATTAATACCAGTAATAGGACACTATTCCTCATCCTATTGACCACAGGCAATATGTAAATTGCCGTATTACACCCACTGACACTGGGACATTTTTTACTCCCACCGGCCACAGTCTGGCCCCCCTAAAATCTGAAAGACAGTAAATTGGCCCTTTGTTTAGAAAGTTTGGAGACCCCTGGTCTTGAAGAGACTAGCCCAGGGACTCCACTTCTAGTCCAATTCCAGCATATTGTCCTGAGAAATGTTCTTCTGCCAACAACACTGTTCCAGGAGGCAGTGCCGGATTAAAATCTGTGGAGGCAGTTGAAACCTTGGGGACCCCTTGCAGGTCTCTGGAAGTTTCTTGTGCATGAGCTCTGGTGGGATAACATTGAACTACCGTATTTTTCGGACCATAAGACGCACTTTTTTTCCCCAAATATATGGGGGGAAAAGTCTCTGCATCTTATGGTCTGAATAGTGAATGAAAAGCCCCCCCCCCCTGCCATTTAACATACCGGGCCAGCGGTGATCACAGAACACGTCCACAGATTGCAGGCAGCCGGCGCCATCAGCGGGCACACGGGGAGTCAGACTGGTCCGTGGCGGCATCTTTTTCACAGCGGCATGTATCACACAGCAAGGGAAGGGGGCGACCTATGAAGAAGAAGCCCCAGGAAGCTTTGCAGCAGGTCCAGTGCATGGAGGCACGCCCACACAACATCATTACGTGTTGCTCCGCACACTCGGCCTATTCTCCTGTTGCCGAGTCAGCTGACCCATATAGTGAGCCCTCATTGGTCGCTACCTCACAAGTCCCTTCATAGCAATTGCAAGCAGTGCCCACCCTGCGTTCTGAAGTACATACAGTGCACTTATACTATAAATGAAAAAAGGCAAATTATTACTTATAAGTAAATACTGGATATTATGGTAACACTGACCAGGTGCCAGTACACCATTTGGGTCAGAATATTTTTTTTTCTCATTTTCCTCCTCTAAAACCTAGGTGCATCTTATGGTCAGGTGCGTCTTATGGTCCGAAAAATACAATAAGTAGTGTGCATGTCAGATGAAGATGACCATCACTACTGTAAATTATACGTACGTAGGTTGCATCAAATTCTTTTACAAAATGACAGCTGAAAGAAGATGAGCTTTTAAAAGACAAACTGTAATGTGAACCTATTGTCTATGGTTTATGTACTTTAAGTTATTATTAGGTACATTACATTAACACAGTATTTTCTCAACAGAGTCTTTAGAGCCGGTTCACACCAGGGCGGCGCGACGCGGCACGACTTGTGGGGGCGACCTCGGCGGCGCGATCTCAAGACGACTTGAGACGCCCGCAGAGGTGATTTGCATAAGACTTCTGTATAGAAGTCAATGCAGGTCGCATTGGGTCGCCCCCAAAAGTAGTACAGGAACCTTTTTCTAAGTCGGAGCGACCTGAGTCGCTCTTACTTAGAATGGTTCCATTGAAAAGCGTGGGACGCGACTTGTCAGGCGACTGAGTCGCCTGACGAGTCGCCCTGGTGTGAACCGGCTCTTATTGTAAAGTTTTCATTTCTTTGAGTTGATTCATTGTTTTCTATCTGTTGTAAACAATTTAATAAAGCCTCATTGTAATTTTCTTTCAAGATCAAATCAATATTATTTTGATCTGTTGTTGCATGGCATGGAGCCCATAGGTCGGTGCCTACTCTGCCTATTTAGTAATTCAGCACTGCCAGGAGGTTAGCCGTTTTTACCAAAAGTAACTCTCAGCATACACTATGGCTGAGCTCACATCTCTGCGGTGCAAAAACACACGTGTTACCACAATGCACAGTTTGCGCGTTGGTGTGCTGTGGCTCCATTCAATGAATACCCCAATACACCAAAGCAACATGCCTGTTCTGCCATGCATGGTAACAAACGGCCATTTGTTAAGTTTATTTCTCAACTGTAATATATAATATTAGACTGTGTCTATGCTATAAATCAGCAGTTCTGAATGCAAAATTCATCTGGTGATAAAAAAGAAATGATTTGCAAACATCTTCCCACTAGTCCAAAATAAGAAATACTTCCCAAATTTTGGGAATTTGTGATGTAACTGAGACATACAGATTCCTTTTGTTATAGAGAAAACATATGCTCTTCCCATTCAAGGCACCCTCACCAGCAGCATACACTCACCTTTTTTTGTGCCCTGCCCCAACCCTTAATTGAGAACTGAGAGCCAAAATAAATACCCAATACTTATAGATATGTAGCACCCTCCTTATGTAGGATGCTTTGCAAATTTAGTTGTTGGTACATTCTGTAGCCAAGGGAGCAGTGATTAGTTGTTATGATCTGTTCAGGGTTTCACAGCTAGGAGTTTGATTGTTTTACCCTGCCTCTGGAAGAAGTTTCTGGAACATAGAGAGGGAGGTCCAAATGACTAGCCTGAATATTTATCATGACCTGCCCAATCCCTGGAAAAGAGTGTCTAGAAGGTGCCTGTGGAGGTGACAAATAGTCTGAAGCCCTGGAGGGATGGTTCCAAGCAGGGATGAGCCGAACACCCCCCTGTTCGGTTCGCACCAGAACCTGCGAACAGACAAAATGTTCGTGTAAACTTTAGAACCCTATTAAATACAATGGACTCGAACGTTCGAAATCTAAAGTGTTAATTATAAAGGCTAATATGCAAGTTATTGTCCTAAAAAGTGTTTGGGGACCCGGGTCCTGCCCCAGGGGACATGTATCAATGCAAAAAGAAGTTTTAAAAACGGCCGTTTTTTCGGGAGCAGTGATTTTAATAATGCTTAAAATGAAAAAATAAAAGTGAAATATTCCTTTAAATTTCGTACCTGGGGGGTGTGTATGATATGCATGTGAAGTGGCGCATGTTTCCCGTGCTTAGAACTGTCCCTGCAAAAAATGTCATTTTTGAAAGAAAAAAAATGCATTTAAAACTGACTCGCGGCTATTAATGAATTGTCGGCTCCCGGCAATACATACAAAAGTCATTGAGAAAAAAAAAAAAAAAAAAGCGTGGGGGTTCCCCAGAATTCAATTACCAGGCCCTTCAGATCTGGCATGGATTTTAAGGGGAACTCCACCCCAAGTTTAAAAAAAAATGGCGTGGAGTCCCCCTAAAAATCCATACCAGACCCCTTATCCGAGCACGCAACCTGGCCGGCCGCAGGGGAAAAGGGGGGGACGAGAGAGCGCCCCCCCTCCCTCCTGAACCGTACCAAGCCACATGCCCTCAACATGGGGAGGATGTCCCCATGTTGATGGGGACAAGGGCCTCATCCCCACAACCCTTGCCCGGTGGTTGTGGGGGTCTGCGGGCAGGGGGCTTATCGGAATCTGGAAGACCCCTTTAACAAAGGGGACCCCCAGATCCCGCCCCCCCCCTATGTGAATTGGTAACGGGTACATTGTACCCCTACCATTTCACGAAGAAAGCGTAAAAAAAATGTTTAAAAAAACACACAAACACCTTGAAAAAGTCCTTTATTTAAAAAAATAAATAAATAAACATTCCTGCGGTGAAATCCAGTGTCCCGCGGCGATCCCGATGTCCAGCGCTGTCCTTCATTGGTTGTGCCTGAGCGGACCTGATGGGGAACTCCCTCTCAGTATTTTAAATGTATAGACCCGCCCCTTCTAAAGTTCCCCATCAGGTCCGCTCAGCGGACGAGATGCGGAACATGAGAAGGGGCGGGTCTATACATGTATTACCAAAGTGAGAGCAGTTCCCCATCAGGTCCGCCCCCTCGGTATGTCAGACCCGCCTACGTCATTGGCTTGAGCGGGGAACTTCCTTCACTATGTAAATTTAAATTTACATAGTGAAGGAAGTTCCCCGCTCAAGCCAATGACGTAGGCGGGTCTGACATACCGAGGAGGCGGACCTGATGGGGAACTGCTCTCACTTTGGTAATACATGTATAGACCCGCCCCTTCTCATGTTCCGCATCTCGTCCGCTGAGCGGACCTGATGGGGAACTTTAGAAGGGGCGGGTCTATACATTTAAAATACTGAGAGGGAGTTCCCCATCAGGTCTGCTCAGGCACAACCAATGACGGACAGCGCTGGACATCGGGATCGCCGCGGGACACTGGATTTCACCGCTGGAATGTTTTTTTTTTTTTTTTTTTTAAATAAAGGACTTTTTCAAGGTGTTTGTGTGTTTTTTTAAACATTTTTTTACGCTTTCTTCGTGAAATGGTAGGGGTACAATGTACCCCTTACCAATTCACATAGGGGGGGGGCCGGGATCTGGGGGTCCTCTTTGTTAAAGGGGTCTTCCAGATTCCGATAAGCCCCCCGCCCGCAGACCCCCACAACCACCGGGCAAGGGTTGTGGGGATGAGGCCCTTGTCCCCATCAACATGGGGACATCCTCCCCATGTTGAGGGCATGTGGCTTGGTACGGTTCAGGAGGGAGGGGGGGCCGCTCTCTCGTTCCCCCCTTTTCCCCTGCGGCCGGCCAGGTTGCATGCTCGGATAAGGGGTCTGGTATGGATTTTTAGGGGGACTCCACGCCATTTTTTTTTAATTTGGGGTGGAGTTCCCCTTAAAATCCATGCCAGATCTGAAGGGCCTGGAATGGATATTTGGGGGAACCCCACGTCAATTTTTTTTTTATTTGCGGCGGGGTTCCCCTTAATATCCATTCCAGACCTGAAGGGCCTGGTAATTGAATTCTGGGGAACCCCCACGCTTTTTTTTTTTTTTTTATCAATGACTTTTGTATGTATTGCCGGGAGCCGACAATTCATTAATAGCCGCGAGTCAGTTTTAAATGCATTTTTTTCTTTCAAAAATGACACTTTTTGCAGGGACAGTTCTAAGCACGGGAAACATGCCCCACTTTACATGCATATCATACACACCCCCCAGGTACGAAATTTAAAGGAATATTTCACTTTTATTTTTTCATTTTAAGCATTATTAAAATCACTGCTCCCGAAAAAACGGCCGTTTTTAAAACTTCTTTTTGCATTGATACATGTCCCCTGGGGCAGGACCCGGGTCCCCAAACACTTTTTAGGACAATAACTTGCATATAAGCCTTTATAATTAGCACTTTAGATTTCTCCCATAGATTTTTCGAATTTGCCGCGAACACCCCAATTTGTTCGCTGTTCGGCGAACGGGCGAACAGGCAATGTTCGAGTCGAACATGAGTTCGACTCGAACTCGAAGCTCATCCCTAGTTCCAAGATTTAAGGGGGGCTGCTGCTCCTCTAAGTTATCCTGTGAACTGTGAAGGAAAAGAACTCCCAATGGCTTATGTGCAGCTTCAATGATGTATTAACTCATAATAAAAGTATTAAATAATTTTTTTGTACATGGGTATCAAATTTACAAATTCATTGGAAAAGTACAAGTAAAAAAGAGGGATTGGGGAATGGATCTAATTACATAGAAAGGAACAACAATAAGAGCCCTGGTGTACAAATTATAACGGTATTTACAGTCATGTGTCACAATAACCATATACAGGTCACCACTGTGGGTTGGCATGTATATGGATCCCGGACGCGTTTCAATCTTTAATAATGTGATGATCTTCCTCAGGGGGTATCATGTGTACATCTTACGTGAAATACCATATGTGACAAACCAGAGTATAGTCTAAAAACATGGTGGGTAATTTCTCCATGAGGACCAACCAGCCAGAGGAAGCGAAGAACCCAGGGTCTGCCTGCAAGAGGTCACATGTTAAAAATTGGGCATGCATGGATGTGGGAGAGAGGAGAGGGGGGCACCAGAGAGGCACAGGTTAAGCACATTTGTAGATTTTACATATCTCATAGCTATCTAGCATATCATATTGGTATTTATTATTATTGTAACCCAATATTGTGTCATTGTGAACTGTGTAGCTGTTCTTTAGATCTCAGCTGTGTCAGGGTTGAGGGTCTGAAGTGATCTCCCTAAGAGGCTGGCTGTGGGATGTCACCATAGGGATCAGTTCTGGAGAAGGATTGTCTCCCTCACTGGACCATGTCTGAAGGAAGCAGGAAGGAGAGTAGTTGTCCTGGGTACTTGTGAGCAATGACCCTGAGTTTATTACTGGTGACTGTGTGTGCTTTTGGGATATAAGTGTCAGGGGTAGCTTGGACTGAGACAGCTCTTACAGGGTCTCCGAGTCCTGGTCGTTCCCTTGTCCTCTGCAGAATCCTGGAGTGAGAGCCTAGAGAAACGTGTCCTCCTGCTTACTGTGCAGAGTTTTGGAGTATCCCATGCCCTAACCCATCTCCTGTTTAAAGTTCTTCAAGAAATACATTTCAAAAAGACATCCCCTAGAGTTATTGGAATTGGAGTGTACAGAATGGTGTTTGTGGTGGTGGGCAACTTCTGTACTATTAGGGAAGAACCAGCTATTACCAGCAATACCTTCAAGGGTAGTGCTACAGATTTAGCACAGGACCCACTTCATGTGACAGTTCTGGGGCAATCATCTCTGTCACACAGGAATTCATAGCTCTGCATAAGCTTTGACTCCTGCAACTTGTAGCTTCTTCAGGGCTTTTCATTCACTGCCAGTGGCAGAACAAACGTGGAAATAAAAGAAAGGTTGGCATATGTGTCTATGGAGGTTGACATTAAAGTAAACCTGTTGCAGTGGTGGGACGAGGTCCCTGAGCATCCAAGGCAAAAAAGTCTAAAGTGATCTACCCCACAAGTGGTGGACTACAGCAGAAGCATATGTTGCAGATCGCACCCTTCTTGCACCCTCCTCCTGCTTCAGGACCCAGGGCAGCCACTTCTTCTGCCACCCTGCAGCCTGGCCCTGACCAGTTTCATTTCCCTGCATTTAGAAAAGCATGAATTTACTTCAAGAAGGCTCTACTATCCTGCAAAAGTTGGAGGAAAATTGGCTGTTAATTATATATTAATACATTCCTTTCCTGCCACAAACTTGGAATCAATAACTTGGTAATGTCTAAGTATAAGCTGTAATATTTATATATTTCCCTGATTTACTTGAAAATAAATTCTAACGGAGGCTATTTATTATCCTCCTTGATATTATTAAGTGTAGTACTAAATTAATGAACACCTTGGCAGAGTTAATTGTAATATATATCAGCCTAGCATAAGTCAGCTCTATATTACCAGGAGACTAATGGGAATAGATGAAAAATGAATGTAAGTAGAGCCGCTTTAAGTGCCCTGTGTACCATTGGGATATGACCTGAAAGATACCCTCCACATTGCTTGTTATTTTAATCACTTTCCCTTTTTTTTTCATGGCTGCAAGCAATAAATGATTTTTATCAGTCTTTCATAAAGAAATCAATATAACCTCTGCTTTAACACCTTTAGCAAATGCCCTTATTCATAATCTTACAAACTGATGTTTTCCTCGCTAAATTAATATAGATAACCCACATCGACCTTTGATCTGCATTTAGATAGCACCAAAATGGTGCAGAATCGTTTAATAGCCATACAGAAAACATAATCTGTTTCCGTACGTTAATATTGTTCAGTGGTATTGTATTTGCTCTATTCGCCAAAGCATAACATTGGGTCATTGAAATTATTTTTAGACATCATCATTTCATCTTATTGAAATCATTGAAGCACATTTCTTGCAATTTTAGCGCAATGTAATGGTAAATAATTATTCAACATGATAACATGTTCAAGAGTGCAATATGGGAGCCATCTATGGTAAGACCTATATAAGATAATATTGTTCCCATACTTCCCTCATACTTCCCTTTGAGGTCGCTGCGTGTTTCAGCTCCACACATCACCCTGCTTGGCCAGACATCCATCTCAGACACACTTTGTCAGTCAATGATCATTCTTAAGCTTGTTTTTTTGTTGTTTTATTTAGGGGATTAACTTGGATGGGGAAAAGGGACGCCCAGATGATGAATTTCACCTGATTGGATAAAGATAGTTGAATCTAAATTTAAAGTCTCCCAAACTTCTCCTCCTCCAGCACACTGCTTAACCGGTTAACGACCGGCTCCTGTACATATACGTCGGCAGAATGGCATGGCTGGGCAGAGTAACGTATATTTACGTCACTTTGAAATTCCCTGCCCCCTACTGGTTAACCCCTTCACTGCCAGTGTAATTTTTACAGTAATCAGTGCATTTTTATAGCACTGATCGCTGTAAAAATTACTATGGTCCCAAAAATGTGTCAAAAGTGTCCGATGTGTCCGCCATAATGTCGCAGTCACGATAAAAATCGCTGATCGCCGCCATTACTAGTAAAAAAAAATATATAAAAAAAATGCCATAAAACTATCCCCTATATTGTAGACGCTATAACGTTTGCGCAAACCAATCAATAAACGCTTACGTAATACGTAAATACCTAAACTGTGGGAAAAAAATGGGTTTTTATGTATTTTTTGGGGATATTTATTATAGCAAAAAGTAAAAAATATTGAATTTTTTTCAAAATTGTCGCTCTATTTTTGTTTATAGCACACACAAAAAAAACACAGAGGTGATCAAATGCCACTAAAAGAAAGCTCTATTTGTGGGAAAAAAAGGACGACAATTTTGTTTGGGAGCCCCATTGCGCGACCGCGCAATTGTCAGTTAAAGCAATGCAGTGGCGAATCGCAAATGGTCCGGGGCTTAAGTGGTTAAGATCCCTTTGCTTTTCCACGGTACAATCTTAGATTCTGTCACCTTTAGAACATGGCTAGTGACACTGTCACTGTCACTCTGAATAAGTCCCAACATCTTACTGATAGCCATTTTCTGGCAGGGGTCTGCAGTCCCCTCTGTGGTAGCAACCATTAATGAAGAGAAAAAAATACAATGTGCTAACTGAAACTTGGTGGACTACTGATCCTAGAAAGTTCATTGCAAATCCTGCCAACCCTCCTGGCTCTGACTCCAACGACACCACAGTCTCTCCCTCTGGCTCCACATCCAATCTTGGCATGTCTCTCCCAGAGCTTCTCACTGTGCTTCTCACTCACTTACCCCAGCATGGATCCCTCCTGAATGACTTGCCCGGCAGTGATCCCAACTGTCCTGCTCCTGCTCCTGTTCCAGGACACCTCTCAATGACCTGTAGAGAGAGGCTCCCTCCCAGCTCCCGAGCTTTAGACCCAAATTCACCCAAGGGCCACGACTCCATCGTTTAGTTCTTTCACCCAACAACTCCTCCCCCAGCAGGCTGACCATGAGTATATATAGAAGGCCTGCCCCTTGCCAATCCTAGTTGGGAATTGGTCAGGGCTCCCAGATACACTCCATGTCACTCTTACTCTCTGCCCTGCCTCTTTCCCAGAACCCTCTGGAAACAAAGGAGGCGCCAGAGGGATAAAGTGCATGTCAGTCACCTGCTGCTACACTAAACCACTCCCCAGCCCCCCAGATCAAAAAAAAAACACCTGCCTAAATTTACCTGCACTGGCTGTACTAACAAAAACACTACATTCCATTTTTAGCCATCATAATTTCATCTTATTGAAATCATTGAAACACATTTCTTGCATTTTTTTTTTAAGTTTAGCGCAATGTAATGGTAAATAATTATTCAACATGATAGCATATTCAAGAGTGCAATATGGAAACCATCTATGGTAAGACCTATATAAGATGGAGACCATTGTCCTCATACTTCCATTTTTGGACATAATCATTTAATCTTATTAAAATCATTGAAACACATTTGTTGCTTTTTTTTTTTTTAAGTTTTAAGTACTTATATCTGTACTTAAAGCAGAACTCTGGACTATTATTGTGTTTACTTAAAGCTTAACTTTAGGCACAAAAACTTTCTTTTAAAAATATTCCTTAATGTGGTTGTAAAGGCAGATGTTTTTTTTATCTTAATGCATTCTATGCATTAAGATAAATAAACCTTCAGTGTGCAGTAGCCCTCCTCACCCCCTAATACTTACCTGAGCCACACCTTGATCCAGCGAGGTTGCACGAGAACCTCGAAGCAGAATAAAACACTTTAATGACAACGAAGGGTAAAAACTCTTACAAGATGGAAGCGAAAAACAGGCATATCAATGAATCCATAACGTCCAGCGTGATGCCTTCTGGGAGTAAAGACAGCTGCAGGTGGAATTTCCAGCCGACCAGCGAGGGTAAACACTGTCTCTCTGATGCAAGATGGAGGGCCAGGAGTGGGGGTGGGGACGATCCATGGCTCCGTGTCTGAATGGACACACAAAGCAGCGGTTCAGCTTGGGTGCCCCCATAGCAAGCTGCTTGCTGTGAAGGCACTCGGCAGGAGGGACGGGCCAGGAGCACCGGAGAGAGACCAAAGAAGAGGAGGATCCAGGCTGCTCTGTGCAAAACCACTGCACAGAGCAGGTAAGTATAACATGTTTATTATTTTTAAACAAACGGAAAAAAAAAACTAAGACTTTAATATTTCTATAATTGCCAAAAAAGATGAGAAGGAGCTATAGCAATATAGAGGCTCCCAATGACCAGATGGATAAGTACACAAGCAGGTCTCCCGGGAGGATGATGCAGGCTCACCCGAGGTGCAGGGTCCAAGCACTAACCGATATTCACCAGAGCTCCTGATGGAGGAGATGGATTTTGCTGTGTTAGTACCAGGTTTCGTTCCTCAGGATCTCCCCAAAAGGAGATGAGCAAGCCAGGGTCCAGTAGCAGATATAGCAGGTAAGGGTCAAGCAGAAGCATAGTCAGTAAGCAAGCTTAAAGCGGAGCTCCACACAAAAGGGGAAGCTCTGCTAGTTTGCAGTCTCCACTGTCACATTTGCCAATTTTTGGGGGGAGGGGGTTTTAGCAAGTACCCGCTCCCACTTGCAGGTAAGGTCACTAATCGGCAATTTATGACATTTCCAGGCCCCCCTCCAACTGCCTTATGGGACACACACAGGTCCCAGAAGACAGCAGGACCATTTAGAAGATGCAAGGCTTCACTTCCTGTTTCCCTTACTACAGATACCGGCGCCTGCACCCCGAAGCCTATTAAAGAATCGGCATGGGGTGCCAACATCGTGGGATCCCTGGACAGGTACTGTAAGTGCCCTTATATTAAAGGTCAGCAGCTGCAGTATGTGTAGCTGCTGACTTTTATTTTTTTCTGAAAAAGCCTGGAGCTAAAGTGGTTGTAATCCCCCCCCCAAAAAAAAAAAAACCTGCAAGACAAAGGCATAATGAGCTAGTATGCATAGCATACTATGCATGAAATACACACCCTAGATCAAAGACCCCGTAGCGTCTTCTATGGACCGGGGACCATGGAGAAGGTCAGTGGGTACACTACAGCAAGTGATGGAACCGGAGGAAAGTCAGGAAGCTTGTGAATATCTGCTGTTGCCCCTAGTAACGGAACGAGACAAGGGGGTGTCTTTGACGGGATGTTGCACGGTCAGTCCCACACAGTAGGATGTTACAAGGAGAGACTTTAAGCTTATCGCGGATGGCTGTGGCCGGGGAACAGTCTCCGCAATATTGGACTATCTGGATCTAGTAGACCACCAGTTGCTATATGCTGTTAAGGTACTGGGTCGTCGGGGGGAGGTGTGTGGCGACACTTCTGACGCAGTACCAGCATTTTAGTAACTGTCCATGTGCTGAAGAGTTATTCAGAGTGACTCTTCACAGGGAAGCAGGAAATTCAGGAACAAATTATAGCCAAGGCTTTACTCAGGAATATTAAAGTAATATTCGGCAGGGGACATTGCAGCAGTCAAGGAGCAATAGTCTGCAGTGACGCAGCACCATTGACTGCTGATCTTTATGTGCCCTATCCTCAGAACTTAAAGGGGTTGTAAAGGTTCGTTTTTTATTTTCTAAATAGGTTCCTTTAAGCTAGTGCATTGTTGGTTCACTTACCTTTTCCTTTGATTTACCTTCTAAATGTTTTTTTTCTTTGTTTTCTTTGTCTGAATTTCTCACTTCCTGTTCCTCCTCAGTAAGCTGTTCAGTAAGCTGTTCTGGATGACTCCACACCACTCGGATGATGGTGTGAAGTTTACTGAGGAGAAACAGGAAGTGAGAAATTCAGACAAAGAAAAAAAATATTTAGAAGGGAAATCTAAGGAAAAGGTAAGTGAACCAACAATGCACTAGCTTAAAGGAACCTATTTAGAAAATAAAAAAGAACCTTTACAACCCCTTTAAACTACTAATGTGCTAAGATCTATGGGCATCCCATGTCATTATATCCTTTCCAACTCTACCCAAGTTAATGCTACAATAAAAATACCGCAAGGTAAAGCAAGTGACGTTTCATTGTGTTTCAAGAAAAAGAAAATGGATGAATGGATGGTCAGAGCTCAGTGCACCGCTGCATAAATAAATAAGGAAAACACTGTTTTGGCTTTAGATTTTTCTGTTACTTAGGCTGCATTCACACCTGAGCGTTTTGTAGCCCTAAGCCTGAAGCTACAAAACGCTAGAGGGGAAAAAATCCATTATTCTCTATGGAGATGGTTCACATCTCCACTCAAAAACGCCTGAAGCCGAACGCCTGAAGCTCAAATAAGTTCCGGACCCTTTTTTGTCGCGCGAATCGGGCAGATTTGGGCGTTTTAGGAGTGATAGAATGTAATGAAAACACTCGATTCAAGCATCTAGCATGACAACGAGCGTTTCGACGGGCGCAAATTCGCGCGACAAAACGACGGTAAAAACTACGGTAAAAACGCTCGAAGCGCTACGCTCAGGTGTGAATGCGGTCTTAAGGATAAAATTCAGACAAACACATCAACAGGCTAAAAGGCCAAATGTCAAAGATAATTTTGTTTAAGTTAAATAAACTATAAAAAATAAAAATAAAAAATGGTTTGTTGGAAACTATTACAGAAATCACAGGATCACAGGGGCACATTTTTAAATCCAAGCAATTGTTCCTGGAAAATCAAATATACAGTGGTTACGGAAAGTATTCAGACCCCCTTAAATTTTTCACTCTTTGTTATATTGCCAATTTCTAAAATCATTTAAGTTCATTTTTTTTTTCCTCATTAATTTACACACAGCACCCCATATTGACAGAAAAACACAGAATTGTTGACATTTTTGCAGATTTATTAAAAAATAAAAACTGAAATATCACATGGTCCTAAGTATTCAGACCCTTTGCTCAGTATTTAGTATTTGCACCCTTTTGATCTAATACAGCCATGAGTCTTTTTGGGAAAGATGCAACAAGTTTTTCACACCTGGATTTGGGGATCCTCTGCCATTCCTCCTTGCAGATCCTCTCCAGTTCTGTCAGGTTGGATGGTAAACGTTGGTGGACAGCCATTTTTAGGTCTCTCCAGAGATGCTCAATTGGGTTTAAGTCAGGGCTCTGGCTGGGCCATTCAAGAACAGTCACAGAGTTGTATTTTAGCTGTGTGCTTAGGGTCATTGTCTTGTTGGAAGGTAAACCTTCGGCCCAGTCTGAGGTCCTGAGCACTCTGGAGAAGGTTTTCATCCAAGATATCCCTGTACTTGGCCGCATTCATCTTTCCCTCGATTGCAAACAGTCGTCCTGTCCCTGCAGCTGCAGCTGAAAAACACCACCACAGCATGATGCTGCCACCAACATGCTTCACTGTTGGGACTTTATTGGACAGGTGATGAGCAGTGCCTGGTTTTCTCCACACATACCGCTTAGAATTAAGGCCAAAAAGTTCTATCTTGGTCTCATCAGACTAGAGAATCTTATTTCTAACCATCTTGGAGTCCTTCAGGTGTTTTTTTTAGCAAACTCCATGCGGGCTTTCATGTGTCTTGCACTGAGGAGAGGCTTCCGTCGGGCCACTCAGCCATAAAGCCCCGACTGGTGGAGGACTGCAGTGATGGTTGACTTTCTACAACTTTCTCCCATCTCCCGACTGCATCTCTGGAGCTCAGCCACAGTGATCTTTGGGTTCTTCTTTACCTCTCTCACCAAGGCTCTTCTCCCCCAATAGCTCAGTTTGGCTGGACGGCCAGCTCTAGGAAGGGTTCTGGTCATCCCAAACATCTTCCATTTAAGGATTATGGAGGCCACTGTGCTCTTAGGAACCTTAAGTGCAGCAGACATTTTTTTTGTAACCTTGGCCAGATCTGTGCTTTGCCACAATTCTGTCTCTGAGCTCTTCAGGCAGTTCCTTTGACCTCATGATTCTCATATGCTCTGACATGCACTGTGAGCTGTAAGGTCTTATATAGACAGGTGTGTGGCTTTCCTAATCAAGTCCAATCAGTATAATCAAACACAGCTGGACTCAAATGAAGGTGTAGAACCATCTCAAGGATGATCAGAAGAAATGGACAGCACCTGAGTTAAATATATAAATGTCACAGCAAAGGGTCTGAATACTTAGGACCATATGATATTTCAGTTTTTCTTTTTTAATAAATCTGCAAAAATGTCAACAATTCTGTGTTTTTTCTGTCAATATGGGGTGCTGTACGTACATTAATGAGGGGAAAAATGAACTTAAATGATTTTAGCAAATGGCTGCAATATAACAAAGAGTGAAAAATTTAAGGGGTCTGAATATTTTCCGTACCCACTGTATATACTGCATATATACATTTCATAATATTAATTTTATTTATTTCCACAATGAATCCACAATTTCCATATTTATTAAAACTAGGATGTGCTGTTGATAGCCACGTGCAAAAAACCTTTATAGCCACCTTTACATACAGTACACAACAGAAATGCTGTATATCTGCTCACATATTGCTTTTAGATGTACAGTATAGTTTTACTTAGACAATATTGTATTTTAGACCTGATGTATGTTGGAATTTTTTTCTTCAAGCTGCTGTAAGTTGCTCTGTGCACATCTAGTAGTTATAGGGGACTAGCATATAGTTCAAGCTGACCTTTTAGTAACATTATAATTGCATTACATGCATTACATTGCAGGCATTATTACATTCCTGACATTTCACAATTTGCACCAGGGCTATAATTTTTCAAAAAACACTCAACGTTTTACCATTAAAATCTTTAAGCTTCTATGAAGCTTTTTTTTTTTTTATGCCTGGGCCTGAGAAGTCTGCTGCAGACAGGAGGAAGCATTTCCTCAGTTTTGCCTGAAGATCACACAGACTGTACAATGTAAATTTGTAGGAATTTGCCAGATGGGAGGTGGCTTTAGGGAGTTGATCTGTGTTAGACTTTTGTGGACCCTGCCAAGAACTAGACATACATCAGGATTTATAAGATTATGCTATCTCGGAGCTGGCATCTCAGTCCAGGAAGATGATTCTGAATCTGGATGATGCTTGAAGAAAGATGTCTCTATCCTTCTAGAACAGGGGTTGGCAACCTGGGGCCCTCCAGCTGTTGTAGAACTACAAGTCCCATCATGCCTCTGGATTACAGCATTGTCAGGGGAAAATTGTCATCTCTATTAGAGGCTGGGCTTTTTTTTTATTGGAAGAGTTATGGGGTGTGCCGGCGGGCCAATAGAGGCTGGGTGCTGGGGGATTCATTTTCACTGGGGGGTGTAGGGTTATTGAGGGAGTCTACTGTTACTGGATCTGTTGTTGTCGGTGAAGATCTATTGTTGCTGGGGGGGCTGGTTTGGGGATCAAATGCTGAAGGGGGGCTCTTGTTAGGGCCTTTCAGAGGATCTATTGGGTATTTTGTTCCTGGGAGGAGGGTTTATTGCTGATGTAATGATCTATTGTTGATGCGATTTGTATTGCTGGGAATGATCCATTGTTGCTGGGGGATCTATTGTTGCAGGATCCAGACTACGTCATTGGCTATTCCCCGGCAAGCGGGGAAAGCTGGGGCTTACCCCTATGATCTGACGGGTGACCACGCCCCCTCGTATGTCAGACCCCGCCTACGTCATTGGCTGAGCGGACCTGATGGGGAACTTCCTCTGCAGTGTAATAAATGAATAGACGCCGCCCCTTCTCACGTTCCCCATCAGGTCCGCTCAGCCTTACACCCAGTGAAGGTGACCCCTCCCCTTACATCATTGGCTGAGCGGACCTGATAGGGAACGTGAGAAGGGCGGGGTCTATTCATTTATTACACTGCGGAGGAAGTTCCCCATCAGGTCCGCTCAGCCAATGACGTTTCGTGTGGAGTGGAGACTGGAGGAGACTGCAGCGCTGGACATCGGATCACCGCGGGACACTGGATTACATCGCTGGAATGGGTTTTTTATTTTTTATTTTTTTATTTTCAATAAAGGACTTTCCGAACTGTGTCTGTGTGTTTTTTTAATGTTTTTTACACTTTCTTTGTGAAATGGTAGGGGTACAATGTACAATTAAACAAGCGCTGCTTTACAGGCATACTATACACCCCCCCCCCCGCCCCCGGTACGAAATTAAAAGGAATATTTCACTTTTATTGTTTCACTTTAAGCATTATTAAAATCACTGCTCCCGAAAAAACTTCAGTTTTTAAAACTTTTTTTTTGCATTGATACATGTCCCCTGGGGCAGGACCCAGGTCCCCAAACCCTTTTTAGGACAATAACCTGCATATTAGCCTTGATGATTAGCACTTTTGATTTCGACCGTTCAAGTCCATTGTATTTAATAGGGTTCTAAAGTTCGCGCAAACGTTAGGTCTGTTCGCAGGTTCTGGTGCGAACTGAACGGGGGGGGGGTGTTATCAACTGATGATGTCATTGCACATGAAATACGAAATGGGGCATTTTAGGGTGCCAGACAAAGATAATATACTACATCATATTTTTAAAATTCATATCAAATTTTATTGGATACATATTAAAAAAGATACTTTTGTTTGTTGTTAAAATAATATTTTCAAAGAAAGAGATCACATGCGATCCAGGTATACAGTACAGCAGGAATTGCTCAACATCTTTCGCCAGAAAGATGGCTTCTTCAGGAGACTTTTTATTTTACTGTACAGAATGTTCATTGTAGACAAAAATAATACATACAGTATTTAGAAACAATAAAAATTGTGGTCTTTTATGGCCATTGACTGCATTTCATGCCTAAACTAATTGTATTACAACAGGGTTACAATGAATCATATGAAGGGCTGCTCTTACCCATGGAGACGGCACCAGGTAAGTGTATGTCCGCATGAGGGCCAAAGGATCACCATAAAAGGATATCAGAGTGTCATAAGAGGACCATGTCCTCCAATTTCTGCTGTACTGTATAGACATGTGCAGTTTGTTTAATTCCAAATAGAAATTCAGACAAATTTAGAATTTTTTGAAATTCGGATGTATCCGAATCTTCTAATTACAATAGTATCGAATTGTACCAAACTATGGCCCTCCAGTTGTTCAGGAACTACAATTCCCATCATGCCTAGTCATGTCTGTGAATATCAGAGTTTTACAATGCCTCCGCAACAGCTGGAGGGCCGTAGTTTAGAGATCCTTGCTCTAGGAGGTGAATAGGGAGTGGAGGCATATAGTAGGACGGTGCTTGGAGGTGGGTGAGTGGTGGAGAAAAGGGGTGACTTGGGAAGGGGAAGTACTTGCACTTATTCTCTGAGAAAAAAAACACTGATGAGACGTAATAAATAACTGGAAGTCTTCCACTTACACATTACTGAGCATTTACCTTGAAAAAAATAAACCTGATAATGGTCCTACTTAAAGATGCCATGTTTTCCTTTCCACTAGAGGCCCTTTTGTGTGTGGACTACTCATGTCAACCATTCAAACTTGAAAATGTTGGTGGAGCCAAAAGACTGCAGCAAATAAGAATTTAAATGTGGAAAGAAAAGTAATTTAAGCTTTCAGATGAATGTATAGAGTACATGACATAATCTCTTTTTTATGGTGGGTTTACGTTAAGCAGGGACTGGTGTTATATTTAAAAACAAAATTTGTCTCACTGTAATTCCATGAATGAAAACTTTCCAAATAGAAAGCTGAGACATTCCGACATAAATCATATGATCTTTAATAGTTTTCCAGCTGTTGCGGCAGCTGAGACAGAGAGCATTATGCTATGGCACAATGGAAACTGGAGGTTATACCTTCGAAGACTAAAGGAGATCTTTACCCAGAGAGATACTGTATATACTCGAGTATAAGCCGACCCGAATATAAGCCGAGGCACCTAATTTTACCACAAAAAAATGGGAAAACTTATTGACTCAAGTATAAGCCTAGAGTGTCCATCTGCATGCCTCACTTTGCCTCACTGTGTCTCACTTTGCCTCACTGTGTCCATGTGCATGCCTCACTGTGCCTCACTGTGTCCATGCCTCACTGTGCCTTAAGCCGTGTACACACGATAGGTTTTACCAATGAAAACAGTCCGATGGACTGTTTTCATCGGACAAACCGATCGTGTATGGGCCCCATCGGTCTTTTTTCCATCAGTGTTTAAAAAAAGAACATGTTTTAAATTTATCCGATGGTTAAAAAACCGATAGCAAATTACTATCGTCTGTGGGGAACTCCATCGGATAAAAAAACCCACGCATGCTCAGAAGCATTGAACTTAATTTTTCTCGGCTCATCGGAGTGTTTTACGTCACGGCGCTTGAAACGGTCGGTTTTTTGACTGATGGTGTGTGGGCAAGACTGATAAAAGACAGTTTCATCGGATTTCCGATGGAAAAAAAAATCGGATTAGAATCCATAGGATATTCGATCGTGTGTACAGGGCTTTACTGTGGCCATGCCTCACTGTGTCCATGCCTCACTGTGCCCATGCCTAATTGTCACTGTGCCCATGCCTCACTGTGTCCATGCCTCACTGTGCTTAATCTCCCTACCTGATCTCCGGCGATGTGTGACTAGACTGACGTTTAACATGGGAGTCTATGGAAGGTGTGCCCAGGTTTGAAAAATCGGTACTCCCTGGCCGTAGGTCCCCTTGGCAAAAAACTTTGCAAACTTGTGGGGCTACATGTGTGTCAAGTTTTGGCCAGTACCGAGTCCCCAAAATCACCAGAGAAATTACCGTTTAACATTGGAGTCTATGGAAGGGTTGCCCGGTTTGAAAAATCAATGCTCCCCGGCCGTAAGTTCTCCGGACAACAAACTTTGCACACTTGTAGAGAAAGAGTGGGGCTACATATGTGCCAAGTTTGGGGTTCAGGAGACCGGGATCAGGCGCACAAAGTTGAAGATGGACACAGACTTGAGTATAAGCCGAGGGGGGCATATTCAGCACAACAAAATGTGCTGAAAAACTCGGCTTGTACTCGAGTATATACGGTATACCATATCTATCATATATAAATGTTGCTTGGCTCTCAGGCTGATCCTTTGGCTTACGCACAGTTTAAATATATTAAGAGGAGCTCTAGTCTTCCCAAAAAAATTAAAAGTCAGCAGCTACAAATACTGACTTTTAATTTAAGGACACTTACCTGACCAGGGGTCCTGCAATGTTGGCACCCAAGCCAATTCTTCAATTGACTTTGGGTGCAGGCACCGGCATCTTCACTAAGGCAAACCTATGTTTCCTACTGCGCATGTGCGCTCTGTGAATGGTCCCACCATCTTCTGGAACCTGTGTGTGTCACTGAAGGCAGCGGGGGGAAAGGAGGACGGGCCAGACATACTCGTAGATTGCCATAGCGATATTACCCGGAAGTGTAACCAGGTGCTCGCTCCCCCCCCCAAAGAAATGCCAAATGTGGCAGTGGAGCCAGCAGACAAGTGGAACTTCCACTTTTGTGTGGAGCTCCGCTTTAAGGTGTGTGTGCAGTCAAAGCTTTATTGACAAAAAACTAAATACAAAGTCATAGCAAATTGACAGGGAAAGTGTCACTTGGAATTTTACAATTTCATACATTGAGTAATGTTTGCTACTATAAAACATAGGGAAAGGGTGACAACACAGCTATTAAATAAAGTAGGCTAAAGATATACAAAATATACTATAAAGATTGGTTGAAAAAAGGATGGATCCTAATTGTAATGATAATGAGTAGGTGGGGGAAAGGGATGTGGAGGAGGGGGGGGGGGGGGAATTGAACATTTATCTAGTCAAACCAACCATGGAGTATTCAAAAGTTGCAAAAGAAATTCAAGGCAGTAAGTCTCTTAAAGGGTATCCTCCTTTGTCATGAAGTTGTTGGAGACCTTGGAGATAAAATGACTCCTCAAAGTCATTGAGATCCTTAGTGGGCATAGTGGAGAGCATGAAGGCCTCCCATCTCTTATGAAAGATTGCCTTGGCAGAGGGGGTAAAGTCAGTACCTACTTTCTCTCTATATAGTAGTAGTTGAAGTTCCCTTTTAGTCAGAGAGATTGTTGGGCAGGAGGAGGTAGTCCAGTTTTGTAAAATGGTTCTCCAGGCAACTAAGAGGAATATCAGAATCTAGGATTTTTGCTTAGAGTTTGTAGTGTTTGGAGATCCTGAGAAGAGTTGTTTATTCCAGTATCCAAAGACTAGCAGGAAAGGGTCCTTTGGGAGTTACACTGAGGTGTTTCCATTGATAAAAGATAGTGTCTGGTCCCGAAAGGTTGAAATGGTTTTGCCTGACCACAAGTGGTGTGAGAAAGACGGACTTGCTTGAGAGCAAAGAGGACATAAAGTAGCTTGAGGATTGGCTGCATCTGATATAAATGGAATGTAAGCACGATGGAGAATTTTGATCTGTGTTTCTCTCTATTGCTTGTTCGGGATCAGACGTAGTATGTGGTTATAGCCTTGAAGTATTTTATCCAGAATCTCCGGGTGAGAAAAATCTTTGCCCCATTTAGCCTTTGAAGATGAAGCAAGTGGGGAGATAAATTTGTGAATCAAGGGTTTGTAAATATAAGGCTTTTTTTTTAGTTTGAGATAGAGGGGGGAAGGGTTAGAACCCCAATTATGATTTTACTGTGAATATTTATAATATTAAAGACTCTTTTACACAGGTGGCTGAGCCACAGTTTTACCAATCCCCTCAGCAGCCCACCCAAATGATAACATTACAGCCTAATGCCGCGTACACACGGTCGGACATTCCGACAACAAAACCATGTTTGTTTTTTTTCGATGGATTTTTGCTCAAACCTGTGTTGCATACACATGGTCACACACATGTTGTCAGAAATTCTGATCGTGAAGAACGTGGTGACGTACAACACTACAACGAGCCGAGAAAAATGAAGTTCAATGATTCTGAGTATGCATCAAATTGATTCCGAGCATGCGTAGGATTTTGTGCGTCGGAATTGGATACACACGGTCGGAATTTCCGACAAGAACTTTTGTAGTCGGAAAATTAGGAACCAGCTCTCAATCATTTGTTGTCGGAAATTCCGACAGCAAATGTCCAATGGAGCCTACACACAGTCGGAATATCCAACCAAAAGCTCACATAGAACATTTGTTGTCGGTAATTCCGATCGTGTGTACGCGGCATAACAGGGCTGTTTTAATGACGCGAACACAGGGCTTTGGTCGCAGGCGCAGGATTTTTCATTTGGACTGCAGAATTTGACAGGCAACAATGCTGGATGGACAGAAACACAAATCTTTTGCCAGTTAGAACAGGACCTTGTACATGTATTTTATTGCAGTCTTTAGCTGTTTGCCCCTAGGGGTTGTTATGGCCAATTGCCACCCCTGCAATTCAAGTTCCTTTGGCCACATTTTAATAAATCAGCCATTAACCGTATGTAGAACTAAACAATTTGCACAGCTCCATGGAGTCTCCATCGAGAAGGCATTTTATAAACCGGCAGGGACCGTTTCTGCTCAATAGAATCCTAATTGTGTTGTTATGCCAATATCCCCAGTGGGATACTTAATACACCAACCAAATCCTTCTTTAGAGAATTAGGACAAATATGTTTTGTCCATTATACAACCACAGTTAATTACTTGAAAGATTCAGACTAGAACTATATTTGATTTGTAAGAAAATATTTTTGTGCCACTATGGGGCTGTGTGATGGGGTTTGCAGGATTATCCGGACAAACGGAGTCTTCCTATTATGTGGCTGTTCTTCGTGTTTGTAATAATATGGAGGATGATAACTATGTAAAAGAAGACTCGAAAAACCACTGAACTGTATAAGATGTAGGGAGAAAAATAAACACTGCCTGGAAGGAGGAACCCAATCAACTGTGTGATTTAAAGTAGAACTAAAGCCAATTTATTTTTATGTTGGATACAGTAAGAAAAAAAAGGATAGAGTAAGATAGTGAGAGAGAGTTGTAACGCCAATTGTTTGATATTGGGGAGATTTCCCTTCACTTCCACTTCCATACCCACAACAGGAAATTAGTGAAAATCCCTGCTTGTTACTAGGGATAAACTTGGGTTTGGGCTGAATCGGGTTTGGTCCAAACCCAAGACATAGCTGTCATTGCTGAGCCAATGATCTGCAGGCGAGAGATTATCTGCCCTGTAGCAGCACGTATACAAAGGGTCGGGGATGCTCATGACATTGTTGACCTTATATGGCCATGTGGCCATATTACATCAATGACATTAACCTGACATTATCATGTACCCATATTAGGTCAATGACATTAACCGAATATGATCATGTTCCCATATTTGATCAATGACATTAACTGAATATGACCACGTTCCCATATTATGACAGTGCCATGAACCTAATATGACCATGTGCCCATATTTGATCAATTACATTAACCTAACATGACCATGTGCCCATATTTGATCAATTACATTAACCTAACATGACCATGTGCCCATATTCGGTCAATGCCATTACTTAATAGACATGTGCACACTGAAATATTTTGTTTCGGAATTTTGTTTTCATCCGAAAAAAAACTCTGCCCCTTTTCGTGAGTTTGTGGAATGTGCGGTTCCTCAGTGGCAGGTTCCCAAACGCCACTTTTTTTCACGGAAGGTGATTCCGGCTCTCTACCGGCATGTGGAAGGCAATGTCTTGGCCTCGCTGCACAGGGCGGTCAGTGGTAAGGTGCATATTACCGCTGACTCATGGTCCAGCAGGCATGGACAGGGACATTACCTATTTTTCATGGCCCATTGGGTGACTCTGCTGGCAGCTGGGAAGGATGCAGGACAGGGAGCAGTAGTGTTGGAGGTTGTTCCGCCACCACGCCTCCAAAATGCTACTAGTGGTGATTCTGACACACCTCTCTCCTCCACCCCTCCTCTTCTTCTTCCTCCATGGCCTCTTCCTCTGTTGATTTGTCCTCGGAACCAGCGGTGCTCCATAGGCGTTCAAGGGGCTACGCAAGTACGCAGGCAAAAAGATGCCATGCGGTGCTTGAGCTGGTGTGCTTGGGGGACAGGAGCCACACTGGGGCAGAGATTCTGTCAGCTCTTCAGGGGCAGGCTCAGAGGTGGTTGACGCCACGCCAGCTTAAGCCAGGAATGGTGGTTTGCAACAATGGCACCAACCTCCTCTCCGCCCTTCGACAGGGTCAGCTGACCCATGTGCCCTGTTTGGCCCACGTCCTTAACTTGGTGGTGCAGCGGTTCTTGGGCAGGTACCCAGGCTTACAGGATGTCCTGAGGCAGGTCAGATAAGTCTGTGTGCATTTCCACCGGTCATATAATGCCAGTGCTTGGCTGGCTGACCTCCAAAAGGAATTTAACCTGCCCAAGAACGCCTAATCTGTGACATGCCCACTAGGTAGAACTCAACGTTGGCCATGCTGCAGCGGCTGCACATGCAGCAGAGGGTCATCAATGAGTATCTGTGCCAATATGGAACCAGGACAGGGTCAGGGGAGCTTGGATTTTTTCCCCCACGCCAGTGGGTCATGATCAGGGATACATGCACTGTCCTGGCGCCATTTGAGGAGGCCACGAGGATGGTGAGCAGTGACAGTGCATGCATCAGTGACACTGTCCCTCTTGTCCACCTGTTGGAGCACATGGAAGCGCATGGGAGTGCATGGAATAATGGACAGGGCACTTGAGGCAGAACAGAGGGAGGAAGAGGAGGACTTCCTTACCTCTCAAGGCCCCCTTTATCCAGACAGTGTTCCTGCTGGCCCGCCGATCACACAAGAAGAGGAGGAGGAGGAGGAGGAGGATTGTATCAGCATGGAGGTGGAGCCTAGCACTCAGCATCAGCAACAGTCTGCAAGGGATCATTTAGAGTCCCAAGAAACCCATGGACTTGTACGTAGCTGGGAGGAGATGGCTGTGGATCATGTCGTCCTTAGTGACCCAGAGGACTCCGGACCGAATGCCTCAGCAAACCTACGCTGCATGGCCTCCCTGATCCTGCAAAGCCTGCGGAAGGATCCTCGTATTCGTGGTATCAAGGAGAGGGATCGTTACTGGCTGGCAACCCTCCTTGTTCCACGTTACAAGGGTAAGTTTGCGGACCTTATCTTGCCGTTGCAGAGGGAGCAGAGGATGAAACATCTTCGGGAGGCCTTGCAGAAAGGTTTGTGCAACGCGTTTCCAGAGCCTGGGGGTTACAAATTCCTGGTCCCAGACAACGTGTTGCTGAGGCTTCGGTCAGTCACAGAAGGACCGGTGGAGAAGGTGGCCATCTGACCGATGCGGTCAGACAATTTTTTAGTCCGCAGCCACAATGTACGATCGGTTCCAGCAACTATCGCCAGCGTCTGTTTTACATGGTGCAGGAATACCTAGGGGCAAGATCAGACTTGGACACCTTTCCCACCGAAAATCCTCTGGGTTACTGGGTCTTGAGGATGGATCACTGGCCAGAGCTTGCACAGTATGCAATTGAGCTACTGGCCTGTCCTGCATCCAGCGTTTTTTCGGAATGCACATTCAGTGCTGCTGGAGGCTTTGTAACCGATCACAGGGTAAAAATGAATCAGTCTTGGATCACCAGCTACTAAGCACCTGATGCTGATGTAAACGAATATTTTTTTTTTAATGTGAGATCCCTTCAAGACTGCCTATGCTGATGCTGAGTGACTATCCTGTTATGCTGAGTGACTATCCTCTTCCTCCTCAATGTTCATGCTGATAGCTTGTAAGAACATTTTTAGTTCTGGGCACCGCCACCAGTGGCTAAGGCCCAATTTTTCAGCTCTTGTTTAACAGTGGCGTGTTATTACAATTTTTACTGCAATACTTTGCAGCAGGGCTCATTCCTGCGCTCCAACTAGAGTATCTGTGAGGGGTTGCAGTGTTGTGGCACCAGCACCAGGGCCTAAGGCCCAATTTTTCAGCCCCTGTTTAACAGGGGCATGTAATTACAATTCTTGATCCAATATTTCACAGCAGGGCCCGTTCCTGCTCCCACCAAGAGTAACTGTGAGGCCTTACAGTGTTGTGGCAACACCACCACACCGTCCACCACCAAAGGCCCAATTTTTCTGACCCTGTTCAACAGGGGCATGTAATTACAATTCTTGATCTAATATTGCACAGCAGGGCCTGTTACTGCACCCACCAAGAGTAACTGTGAGGGCTTACAGTGTTGTGGCAACACCCACACCTAAGGCCCACATTTCTGCAGAGTATATAGGGCCGGCCCCTACTTTCTAACATCCAAGTTACAAACGACTCCTACTTGCAAATTGAAGGAGATAACAGGAAGTGAGAGGAAATCTACCCCTAGGAAGGGAAATTCTCTCCTGTAAGAGTTACTTGTTTCACTAAAAACCCCACATTTTCAAAATCCAATTGTCATTGGGACAGAAAGTGAGGTGAAATCTTCTGAACAGGTGCACAGACAGCAAAACAAAGGTTACAGGGGTGATAATCCTTCCCTATGTTTTCCAAAAAGCTTAAAAATTGATTTTTTGGGCTAGAGCTACACTTTAAAAATGTACCAGTTCAAAATTACAAACAGATTCTGCTTAAGAACAAACCTACAGTCCCTGTCTTGTTTGCACCGCCTCTATAATGCTGTTCAGAGTATATAGGGCCTGGGGGACCCACACCTTTCCTTTTTTTAATTTGGGTGCGGGGTTCCCCTTAATATCCATACAAGACCCAAAGGGGCTGTTAATGGGCTGGGGGGGGTACCCATGCCGTTTTCCTCAATGATTTTCATCCATATTGCCGTGACCAGACATTACATTAAAGCCGCAAGCAGTTTTAAATGACTTTTATTTCTTTAGAAATGTCAATTGGTGCAGGGACAGTTCTAAACATGGGAAACATGCACCACTTTACAGGCATACTATAGACCAGGGTTTCTCAACTCCAGTCCTCAAGGCGCCCCAACAGGTCATGTTTTCAGGTTTTTCATTATTTTGCACAGGTGATTTGATCAGTTTCACTGCCTTAGTTATTACCAAAGCCGTTTCATCTGAGGGAAATCCTGAAAACATGACCTGTTGGGGCGCCTTGAGGACTGGAGTTGAGAAACACTGCTATAGACACCCCCAGGCACGATATTTAAAGGAATATTTCACTTTTATTTTTTCACTTGAAGCATCATTAAAATCACTGCTCCTGAAAAAACGTCCATTTTAAAAACATTTTTTTGCATTGATACATGTACCCTCGGGCAGGACCCGGGTCCCCAAACCCTTTTTAGGACAATAACTTGCATATTAGCCTTTAAAATTTGCACTTTTGATTTCTCACGTTCGAGTTCCATAGACTTTAACGGGGTTCGAAAGTTTGCGCAAACTATCGGTCCGTTCGCATGTTCTGGTGCGAACCGAACCGGGGGGTGTTCGGCTCATCCCTACTGAACATATTCAAAAAAATATGGGGGTTTGGTCACACTATATGGTCATATAGTGCTAAGCCCACTTACTGCGACAAAGTACCCCGATTAGTGGGTCCTACCCTAGTAATAGAATGAAAGATCCTGCGTCTCAACCATGGGAGCCAAACTCCTCTATGTGGGAGAACTGAAGGGATTCCTCCTATGCACTGGTGGCCACTAATAAGAGGTAATGAGGAGGGGGAGGGGTGCTCCAGCCCAAAAAAAAATGGTCAGGGTCTATTACAATATACAAAAACATATTTGGGGGACACACCCTAAAATCCAGCTAAGAGACAGCCCAATCCAGCTAAGAGACAGCCCAATCCAGCTAAGAGGGCCCAATCCAGACTCACATCCAAGCAGCATTAAGAGACAAAGCCCCATCCTGCAACATTGCCATTTAATATTTTACCATCAAAGGCTGCACAGCTTCTCTCCAGACTCGCTGTCTCCACAGCATATTAAGCAGTCAGGCTACACGTGTCTCTCTCTCCACACAGCTCCTTGTGCGACTGCTGCCAAAATGAGCATGCGGTCTGCCACCCTTCACTGTTTCAGGCTGCAGACGGAACTATATACTATTGACAGCTTATGCGGACGCCCTGATTCTGTTCCCTGGCTGACTGTGTCTAGCGGAGGTTCTGGACCGGTGTTCCGGCACGTTCCGCCAGAAAAAGAGCCCTGCTCTTACCCCCTGCAAAAGGCTACTACAAGAGGATTTGGTCTAAAGTTGTTATCCTGGTAATCTTTTCTAACATTTTAGAGTATCTTGCACCCCTATCCGTCTCCAGTTTTCTGCAATAAATCCACAATAACACATCCCCTAGACTGAGCCTACATTTGTCAATGTGCTTGGAACTGTGTATTGGTCTGGCAGCCTCCTCTGTACTCTAGAAAGGGGGACCTGGTCATTCTCAGCAAACTCTTCGGGGGAGAGTACTACACATGTAAGCGTTGCATTTACACATTACTAAATACACACTTAAAGGGTAACTCCACAAAAATAGCAAATAAATAATAATAATAATATAGCGCATATAATTGCGACACTAATCATATTGTAATTAAATGTTATTAAAAATACCTTTCCTTTTCAATCTGCAGCCACTCAAATTTTTTGAGAATGCATTGCAATATGGCTACCTGGAGTTGTTCTGTACACAGAGTGTGTACTGACCACTCCCCAGAAACATCATTTCCTGCTTGTGTGATTGACTCACCAATTTTCCCAGAATTTTGCCTAAGATACAAGTCAGAATTCAGGCATCCCCTGCAACAAAAATTTCATTTTTGGTGAGATACTTTCAATAGAAGCACGTCTAAAGGGATGCAGACCCATCAGATTTCCTCATTAGTGCTGTGCAGGTGCACACCTGACTGTTAATTATGAAACCACTCCCATTAGACCCATTTAGTACAGAGGCACAGACAAACACACATGGATTACTTCAGAAAAACAAAAGGTAGGAATCTGATGTTATAATCCTTGCAATGTACATAGATCACCCAGAGGGGATTTTTTTTTTCTTTACACTTTAAAGCATATATAGACCTAAAGACAAAAATGTAACATATTGCAGTTTACCAGTCCAATGGATATGGTAGCTGTATTAGTTGTCTTTTTTCAGGCTGCAAACTTTTTTTCTTTTTCAGGCTTTTATATTATCTATGAAGAGAGGCATGGTTGTCACCCAGGCTGGACTTCAAAAGTTTGATTCTGTTTATCTCCATTACATGGGATATGATGGGATTATTAGTTTACAGAACAAAGTTAACACTGTGATTTCAGTTGAGCTCCCCTGAAGTGACAAGGACACTACATTTCTGCCAAGATCGATAAGTATTTTCTGTACTTTGATAGATAAAAAAGTGTTACACAACAACATGATTGTTGGTGGATGTGGGAGCCACATAGCAGTTTGAGCAGCAACATCTAAATATCCTACAATTATAGTGTGATTAGGTTTGCACAGAGGAAAATTTATTTATTATCCTTATTTTCTGTACTTGCTGAAACAGTTCTTAGCCTGAAAATACACACGATCGGAATTTCCGTCTGAAAAAACGTATATGGTTTTTCCGATGGAATTTCACTCAAACTTGGCTTGCATACACACGGTCACACAAATCTTGTCGGAAATTCTGACCTTCAAGAACGCGGTGACGTACAAGACGTACGACGAGCCGAGATCAATGAAGTTCAATAGGCAGTTTGGCTCTTCTGCTTGATTCTGAGCATGCGTGTTTTTTGCGCGTCAGAATTACATACAGACAATCGGAATTTACAATGGGAACTTTTCCTGTCGGAAAATTTGAGAACCAGCTCTCAAATTTTTGTTGTCGGAAATTCCAACAGAAAAAGTCCGATGGAGCCTACACGATTGGAATTTCCGACCAAAAGCTCACATCGAACTTTTCTTGTCGGAAATTCCGACCGTGTGTACGCGGCATAAGACTGTTAAGCTGAAATATATTACATTTTTGTTTTTGGGTTTAGATATCTTTAAAATGAAAACATATACACTCACCGGCCACTTTATTAGGTACACCTGCTCAATTGCCTGGTAACACATGAGGCATACCAGAGGTAGTGCATAACCTGCCACCATAGACCGCTACGGCCCCCGTGATTCCCACCTGCCACTTACCACTAAAATGATAATACCGACACACTTTTGGAATGAAAATCGGCCAGAGCGGCCAATTATTTATTAACTATTTCTGATCCTTGGAGGCACTAATGAACCAACAACAAATTTGTATCAGAGGAACCACTTAAAGGTCCTCAGCCGCAAAACACTGGCTCAAAGACAATACCAAATTTCCGCTGACACCTCAATTACAACAAATTTCCCTTAACCCACTGTTAACTGGGATTACACAGAGGACGCTGTACCATAGACAGGTCCTTACTCTGATGTTACACAGTAACATTTGGATGCCTCCAAGTACCCCAACCGCCATGCCTCAACAACCAGTTTCTTCATTGTCCATTGCCTCAAAGTGCTCTTAGACCTTGCGTCCCCACCTCCACATGGTTGCTGCCCCTCCCTATCCATTAAAGCCACCAATCAAGGTATATGCACCTTATCCTGAACTCTTAACCAAGCTATTTATTTAACCCTCTGACTCCTGGACTCCCTTGCTAGCCCAGTCATGCCTGCCCTTCGCCTATTTATTTCTTTTTGCTTCATGCCTATCTAATTGCTAATCAGCCAATCACATGGCGCCAACTCGATGCATTTAGGCATCTGGATGTGGTGAAGACGACATGCAGAAGTTCAAACCAAGCATCAGAATGGGGAAGAACGGGGATTTAACTGACTTTGAACGTGGCATGGTTGTTGGTACCAGATGGGCTGGTCTAAGTATTTAAAAAACTGCGGATCTACTGGGATTTTCAAGAACAACCATCTCTAGCATTTACAGAGAATGGTCTGAAAAAGAGAAAATATCCAGTAAGGGTCAGTTGTGTAGAAGAAAATGCCCTGTTGATGTCAGAGGTCAGAGGAGAATGGGCAGACTGGTTCGAGAGGATAAAAAGACAACAGTAACTCAAATAACCACTCTTTACAACCAAGGTATGCAGAATACCATCTCTGAAGGAACAACACATTGAACCTTGAAACAGATGGGCTACAGCAGCAGAAGACCACACCAGGTGCCACTCCTGTTAGCTAAGAACAGGAAACTGAGGCTACAATTCACACAGGATCACCAAAATTGGACAATAGAAGATTGGAAAAACATTGCCTGGTCTGATGAGTCTTGATTTAATTCAGATGGTAGAGTCAGAATTTGGCGTAAACAACATGAAATCCATCCTGCCTTGTCTCAACTTTTTAAGGCTGGTGGTGCAATGGTGTGGGGGATAGTTTCTTGGCACACTTTGGGCCCCTTAGTACCAACTGAGCATCGTTTAAACACCACGGCCTACCTGAGTATTGTTGCTGACCATGTCCATCTCTTTATGACTACACTGTACCCGTCTTCTGATGGCTCCTTCCAGCAAGATAATGCAATATTTCACAAAGCTCAAATCATCTCAATACTGGTTTTTTGAACATGACAATGAGGTCACTGTACTCCAATGGTCTCCACACTCACCAGATCTCAATCCAATAGAGCACCTTTGGAATGTGGTGGAGATTCGCATCATGGATGTGCAGCCAACAAATCTGCAGCAACTGTGTGATGCTATCATGTCACTATGGACCAAAATCTCAGAGGAATGTTTCCAACACCTTGTTGAATCTATGCTACGAAGAATTAAGGCAGTTCTGAAGGCAAAAGGGGGTCCAACCTGGGACTAGCAAGGTGTACCTAATAAAGTGGGCGATGAGTGTGTATGATTCTAAGTCAAATGTAACCTATTTTAATGGTCATATTCCCTTCTGCTTGTTTATTAGGTTTTTTGCTAGTTCACTCCAACTTCAAGATCAACAATGCTATGTTAATATCCACGCCCCAAAACTTTTCAGGAAGTTTTGAAGGAGACCTTGCAAAGTTTAACATGTTGTTGCTGACTTATCAGTGGTAGCCCCATATTGGCAGTCAGATATATACAATGCTGTTCCATCTTGACTTTTAAAGGAAATCGGTCATGACAGAAAGATGAAGGCTGCCATAGGAGACCTTCTGAAAGTGCTTGTTTCTGGCTTCCATGGACATTTCTCAGTCACCATCCCTGAACAGATAGACAGCAAAGTGAATTCATAACTCTGAATTATTGAAGTTGAAGAAACCAAACAATCAGCATGGAAGCCATGGAAATTACATATTTTAGAATGAGGCCAGCAGTGTCTGTATATAACTCCCATGGCAATTTTCCTTGAAGCACAGGCAAACTTTATATTTATTTTGGTATATCTGGATTTTATTTGTTTTCTGTATCATTCCTCATAAAAATGTATGCTCCAACCAACAAGGCTTTCACAATTTCTTGTTTCCGGTTATGCTCTGTTTTGTTAGCAGCGTACATAATTTTTTCTGTAATTCCTACTGTACAACGTTGTATGAATAGAATATAAAATAGAAGTGACAAAATAACCCCATTGTCTCCTGTGATCAAACAGCAAATATACACGAGTAAACAAACATTTACAAGTACATTATTTCAGCCACAAGTCAGGGGGAAATGTAATGAGAATAATATGTGCAGACGGCGGTTTTTCTTCTTTTTTTCCTTTCCATTCTCCCTCCTTTCATTCCCTCTTATCTTCCCTTCTTTCCTTCCCTCCTTCCTTCCTTCTGTCCTTCCTTCCCTTTTCCTTCCTTCCTTCTGTAACTCCTTCCCTTTTCCTTCCTTCCTTCTGTCCTTCCTTCCCCTTTCCTTTCTTCTTTTTTTTATTTCTGCCCTTCTTATTTCTCCTCCCTTCTTTCTCTTTTCCTCCTTCCTGCTTTACCTCTTTTCCTCCATTCTTCCTTCCTTTTTTTTGTTTATTCCCTCCTCTCTCTCTCTCTTTCTTTCTTTCTCTCTGTAGCTTCTGTAGCGGGGTCTCCTTTAAGGCCCCGGGACTACGTTACCCAGAACCCCGTTCGGCACCCAGGGTGCATTTGGCCACCGCAGAGACTCATGGGAGGGGCTATATAGGAAGAGGGGAGGGCGGAGCTCGCTCTTTTTGGGACACCGCGCTGCAATCAACAGGTCTTCCTGTGCGGATCTGCTGCAGTGCAGGGCCTGAAGCCAGGGGCCTTGCACAAACTTCCAGAGAGCCTTCCACCCCACTACGGAGCCAGGGTGGCACCTGACTTGTCGAGTTTGGACATCAGTTGGACCGGCCGTTGCGGACACTGTGTGCGGAGACACAGTAGGTGGGAGTCCCAGACTGGGATCGCGTCCGGAGTGGTGAGCGAGCACCTGCTCATTCATATAAACTGTACTTTAACTAGGCCTAGAGACTGCCTTGGCCCTCCTGGTTCTATTTACTGTCTCACAGGAGACTAGTGGCGGAACTGAGTTGAGTAGTCTCCTGTGAGTGGTTCATTCTCCCTTTTAATTTTTCCTACCCGTTGGATTACAAATGACTGTTCCTGTTGTGCACCACCAGTCAAGTTGCATGCGAAGAAATTGATCTTCCAGAGACTGAGTCTAAAGCTGGGTCAGGCCTGATCCATAGGTAGAACTTTTGTTACTGCGCCATAAGGGCGCAGAGATAGAGATAGCTGCACTTGGCGGGTAATCGCCTGTATTATACTTTCTGTCTGCAGGGCTCTGCCGACATATATGTGTTATGTGTTAACCTTGTGCCTTTTATCCAAAGTAAAGAAACGTTATATTTTATCACTTGCTATCAGTGTGTTATCTTCATGCAAAGAGGTTACCCTTGCAATACAGATAGATTGTGTGCATATACTGTTAGATTGTGATATAAGAACAATCCCTAGACTAGCTGTGCCAGAGTGGGTCGAGTAGATTGCCGGGGGTTGGCGGTGCTGTACACAGGGCCTGCAATAAATCCAGCGGCTCTCTTAACTGGGGGTAGCGCTACACTTCATTGTACCTTGTGTTTGTGTGTGTATATATACAGTATATATATATATAGCGGGGGTCCTAAATTGAGGTTATGTTATGCCAAATTTAGGGGTGACTTGAGTGATAGTTGGCTCAAGTCTTTCAATTACTGGACTCTGCCTCGCTGCTGCTTCACCTGGCTTGCAGTTCCCCTAGGTAGTATAGGTGGCGCTGTCACTTGTACTCGGGGTTGAACCACAGGTGTTGGAGTGGCGATTTGGTGTCCTCTCTCTGCAGCCTGCTGTGCATGCTGGGAGAGGATAAAAAAGGGGCGGACGTCATTGTTCAAGAGAGAGTGATCTGGGGACCTGTGGGTTCGGGAGTCGAGTGCATGGCCTTCCAGGCCATGGGGCCACGTACGCCTCAGTCCCAGGCACCTTTAGTCCTGGGACTGCAACTTCAGCCCTGGGCCCAGCACCTGTAGCTGGAGCCCGCTTCGGAAGGAAGAATCTCAGGGTGCTGCCTTGCGAGGAGACCCGTTTATGGATGAGGAGGCTGGGAGAGGACAGTTCCAAAGGACTGTTGAGAGATCACAGTGAAGGAAGGGGCCCAGTAACTCTCCAGGGGGAGATTGACAAACCTGTAAGATCAGCACGCTTGCCGCAGCTTTTAAAATTAAACATCTAAACAGTATGACGGAGTTGTAAGTACTGTGTTTCACTATATAACCTCAGTTTACTGTTAAAAAAAACATGTAAAATGCAAAACTCCGGTGGGTGTAACAAGATGTCCGCTTACCCCCTTCTCAGTGTATCCTTACTATGGACGAGTGCGGGGTGTAGCAAGATGGCGGCGACAAAACGTCACTTCCGTTACACTTTTTGACAGGTCGCCTAATCTGATGAAACACAGGCATCCCCTGCAACAAAAATGTCATTTTTGGTGAGATACTCCCAGTAGGAACTCGTCTAAAGGGACGCAGGCCCTGCAGATTTCCTCATTAGTAACCTGCAGGTGCACACCTGATAGATAATTATGAAACCACTCCCATTAGACTCACTCATCACAGAGGCTCAGAGGAACATACAGCGATTACTTCAGAATAACAAAAGGGAGGAATCTGCAACAAAGTTTGTTCTAATCCTTGCAATGTACATAGATCACCCAGAGGGGAATGTTTTTTTTTTCTCAACAAAAGTGGAGTTATGCTTGAAGAAGGGGGAGGCAAGTCCCCCAGAAGGCACTGGCTCGATCTGTACATATTCTCTTCCTTCCCTTTTCTCTTCTCTTCTCTTCTTCCCCTTCTACATCCCTCCCTCTCTTGCCTTCTATCCAATTCATCCTTCCTTCCTTCCACCCTTCCCTATTTTTCTTCCTACTCCCTCCCTCTCTTTCCTTCTATCCTATCCTATTCTATCCTATCCTTCCTTCCTTTTTGTAGGTTCACCATCCCTTTAAGTATTTTCACTTGTGCAGTGATAGGGGTGACATCTTACATGAGTGAAGGGAGGGGATGCATTAACAACTGACATACCATCCACCAGTGAGATAAAGTCAATACTAATTGGTAAACAGATACTTTTCGTGTTGACTTTGTTATAGTATATCTTGAATTGATATGAACATTTTATTTATAGGACACAAAAATATTCTGATGAAACGTATTCTCTAGTTTGACAATTTTATTTTCCCGTTATTTGATATACCTTTCAGACACTGGGGAAATCAATGTTACATTTCGTTTCCCCTACTTATGTCAAAGCGTGAGCTTTTAGCTAACAAATTTTCTTTGCAAGATCCTTAAATGTAGGATGCTTTTAGCACTTGTTTGGAGTTGAATTTCATCACTCAGCAGTGAAATCTAGCATGCTAAAGAACGACTGTGTCAGAAAAACAAGATATCCGGGAAAGGGAGATGGCAATTTGTTTTACTGATTTTATTTTAAAGAGATACTCTAGTCAAATAGAAAAAAATACATTAAATCCATGTTATAATGCCATCTGATCCATTTGCATGACCCTTTTTATATAGTGATGTCATAATGTCACCTGACCCATTTACTTGACCTCTTCATATAGTCAATGTTATATTACCACCTGATACATTTACTTGCCTTTTACATTTTCTGCCCAAATTGAAGTAAAATGCCAGTATGATACCTTGCACTGCCCCTACTATGCCATCTTAACTGCAAGTACAGATATTCCCACGGTCAGTCCAATTTGAAATGTAATCAAATTCTATCATCTGAGATCATTTTCAGATAACAATATTTTGTACAGTAACCATCAGGTGTAAGCAGGGCATTGCCACATGCGTGCGACTCTCTCGCCATCTGCGTTATTGGTTTATTTTCTCCCATTTACAGGAACACGAAAATAACCACTAAATCAAGGGTTGTATTGACCCGCGGGGTGTCCTATGCACATAATAGTCCCTAACTTCCATCTCATATTTCTTTCCCTTGCCCTCTCTGTTTTACAAGGGCCTGCGAATCAATGCACTTCAGCTTCTCATAGCGCCGTACACGCTCAATAATAGCTGTTTCTCTGGGACGGTTTATAGAAAGCCTTTACGGAGTCCGCAAGTACGAGCAAAGCTCTTCAGATTCAATGTAATGATTCATTGTTATGTTATGTAGGAAAGCTCTACTAGTAAATGAGATGTGTGCAGTTGTGCACCATGCTGGAACAATGTTTAAGATATATTAAAGGAAACCTTTCTAAAAGAAATATATAGACTGCCATTACTGACCTCTTCTTCTGAAAATAGAAATTGGTCAATGCTCAAGGAACCCCTAGACACCTCTGGAGGAACCCTGGTAGAGAAAGGCTGGTCTAGTGTAGGGATGAGCTTCGTGTTCGAGTCGAACATACGTTCGACTCGAACATCGGCTGTTCGATCGTTCGACGAAGATCGAACGATTTGGGCCGTTCGCGCCAAATTCGAGTGACGCGAACGGCCCACAATGCACTACGCCATCGCAGTGTCATCCAGGCGCTGTGATTGGCCAAGCATGCACTGTGACCCCGCATGCTTGGCCAATCACAGCGCCGGCAGCGAGGAGAGCAATGATTGGCCACAGGCAGGATGCCTGTGGCCAATTATTGCTGAGGGTGTTTAGTACACGCCCCACACTATAAAAGGCCGCCAGCACGGCGGCCTAGTGTAGTGTGTTCCGGAGCAGGGATAGAGCAGCATAGGCAGGGACAGTGACTGTTATTTCTTTCTTGCTTAACCTGGATTCCTTTAGTTTAGGGAAAGAGAAGGATAGGTAGGGAGAGTGTCAGTGTGTTTTGTGCTTGTGCTATAGTGTGCTTAAAAAAAACATTTATTCTAGGGACAGAAAACTGTAGGTAGGGACAGTGTCAGTTTCTTTCACTCTGCAAGTCCTTGTTTCCAGGGACCTGGAAGGACAGTGAGTGAATTGTCCTTGTGCTATATTGTGCTTAAAAAAACATTTATTCTAGGGACAGAAAACTGTAGGTAGGGAGAGTGTCAGTTTCTTTCACTCTGCAAGTCCTTGTTTCCAGGGACCTGGAAGGACAGTGAGTGAATTGTCCTTGTGCTATATTGTGCTTAAAAAAAACATTTATTCTAGGGACAGAAAACTGTAGGTAGGGAGAGTGTCAGTTTATTTCACTCTGCAAGTCCTTGTTTCCAGGGACCTGGAAGGACAGTGACTGAATTGTCCTTGTGCTATATTGTGATTAAAAAAAACATTTATTCTAGGGACAGAAAACTGTAGGTAGGGAGAGTGTCAGTTTATTTCACTCTGCAAGTCCTTGTTTCCAGGGACCTGGAAGGACAGTGACTGAATTGTCCTTGTGCTATATTGTGATTAAAAAAAACATTTATTCTAGGGACAGAAAACTGTAGGTAGGGAGAGTGTCAGTTTATTTCACTCTGCAAGTCCTTGTTTCCAGGGACCTGGAAGGACAGTGACTGAATTGTCCTTGTGCTATATTGTGATTAAAAAAAACATTTATTCTAGGGACAGAAAACTGTAGGTAGGGAGAGTGTCAGTTTATTTCACTCTGCAAGTCCTTGTTTCCAGGGACCTGGAAGGACAGTGACTGAATTGTCCTTGTGCTATATTGTGATTAAAAAAAACATTTATTCTAGGGACAGAAAACTGTAGGTAGGGAGAGTGTCAGTTTATTTCACTCTGCAAGTCCTTGTTTCCAGGGACCTGGAAGGACAGTGACTGAATTGTCCTTGTGCTATATTGTGATTAAAAAAAACATTTATTCTAGGGACAGAAAACTGTAGGTAGGGAGAGTGTCAGTTTATTTCACTCTGCAAGTCCTTGTTTCCAGGGACCTGGAAGGACAGTGACTGAATTGTCCTTGTGCTATATTGTGATTAAAAAAAACATTTATTCTAGGGACAGAAAACTGTAGGTAGGGAGAGTGTCAGTTTATTTCACTCTGCAAGTCCTTGTTTCCAGGGACCTGGAAGGACAGTGACTGAATTGTCCTTGTGCTATATTGTGATTAAAAAAAACATTTATTCTAGGGACAGAAAACTGTAGGTAGGGAGAGTGTCAGTTTATTTCACTCTGCAAGTCCTTGTTTCCAGGGACCTGGAAGGACAGTGACTGAATTGTCCTTGTGCTATATTGTGATTAAAAAAAACATTTATTCTAGGGACAGAAAACTGTAGGTAGGGAGAGTGTCAGTTTATTTCACTCTGCAAGTCCTTGTTTCCAGGGACCTGGAAGGACAGTGACTGAATTGTCCTTGTGCTATATTGTGATTAAAAAAAACATTTATTCTAGGGACAGAAAACTGTAGGTAGGGAGAGTGTCAGTTTATTTCACTCTGCAAGTCCTTGTTTCCAGGGACCTGGAAGGACAGTGACTGAATTGTCCTTGTGCTATATTGTGATTAAAAAAAACATTTATTCTAGGGACAGAAAACTGTAGGTAGGGAGAGTGTCAGTTTATTTCACTCTGCAAGTCCTTGTTTCCAGGGACCTGGAAGGACAGTGACTGAATTGTCCTTGTGCTATATTGTGATTAAAAAAAACATTTATTCTAGGGACAGAAAACTGTAGGTAGGGAGAGTGTCAGTTTATTTCACTCTGCAAGTCCTTGTTTCCAGGGACCTGGAAGGACAGTGACTGAATTGTCCTTGTGCTATATTGTGATTAAAAAAAACATTTATTCTAGGGACAGAAAACTGTAGGTAGGGAGAGTGTCAGTTTATTTCACTCTGCAAGTCCTTGTTTCCAGGGACCTGGAAGGACAGTGAGTGAATTGTCCTTGTGTTATATTGTGATTAAAAAAAAACATTTTTTCTAGGGACAGAAAACTGTAGGTAGGGAGAGTGTTTTTTTTCTTTCACTCTGCAAGTCCTTGTTTCCAGGGACCTGTAAGGACAGTGAGTGAATTGTCCTTGTGCTATATTGTGCTTAAAAAAAACATTTATTCTAGGGACAGAAAACTGTAGGTAGGGAGAGTGTCAGTTTATTTCACTCTGCAAGTCCTTGTTTCCAGGGACCTGGAAGGACAGTGAGTGAATTGTCCTTGTGTTATATTGTGATTAAAAAAAACATTTTTTCTAGGGACAGAAAACTGTAGGTAGGGAGAGTGTTTTTTTTCTTTCACTCTGCAAGTCCTTGTTTCCAGGGACCTGTAAGGACAGTGAGTGAATTGTCCTTGTGCTATATTGTGCTTAAAAAAACATTTATTCTAGGGACAGAAAACTGTAGGTAGGGAGAGTGTCAGTTTATTTCACTCTGCAAGTCCTTGTTTCCAGGGACCTGGAAGGACAGTGACTGAATTGTCCTTGTGCTATATTGTGATTAAAAAAAACATTTATTCTAGGGACAGAAAACTGTAGGTAGGGAGAGTGTCAGTTTATTTCACTCTGCAAGTCCTTGTTTCAAGGGACAGAGAAGGACACCTGAAGGTAGCCCTTATTGCTTTTTTCCCATCTCCCTGCAGGCCATCTATTAGAATGTCTGGAAGGCAAACAAGGAGAGGCAGACAGTCAGGAGGCAATAAAAGAGGGCAAGCAGGCTCTGTGTCTGGGGGCAACAGTGCTGGTCGTGGACGCGGTGCATTGTCATCAGCACATGGCCATGGGACACGCTTGTCCTTCTTTTCGGCAGCTGGACATGTTGAGCCACATCATGCCGAAGACTTGGTAGAGTGGATGACCAAGCCCTCCTCCTCCTCCTCATCCTCTCTCACCCAGGCTCAGGGTACTGGAAAAGCAGCTGCCAAAGCGTCGTCTTCCCTGGTATCAATGTCAGACAAATCATCAGTCACTCCTTCCCTAGACCCACCATGTCCTCCTCCTGAGGAGTCCCCCGAACTGTTTGAGCACAGTGTTGGGTACATGCTCCAGGAGGATGCCCAGCGTTTCGAAGGGTCTGATGATGAAACCCAGCTAGAGGAAGGCAGTAGCGTGAGAGCAGACAGAGGGGATGCTCAAGAAGGACACCAATCTGGCAGTCATGTTCCAGCAGCTGCAGCATACTGCCAGATTGGCTCCAGTGATGAGGAGGGAGGGGATGATGAGGTCACTGACTCCACGTGGGTGCCTAATAGGAGAGAGGAGGAGGAGGAGGATGAGGAGGAGGCACATCTCCAACGAGGCAGGATGCCCTTTGGTGGCCAGCGTAAGGGCAGTACACCGACGGAATCACACCGCAGAGCTCCGCCTGTGCAGGGCGCTGCCTCTGCCCGTCATTCAAAAAGTTCTTTGGTGTGGGCCTTTTTTGAGGCTAGTGCATCAGATCGCACAGCTGCTGTTTGCAACATATGTCTCAAGCGTATATCGCGTGGCCAAAACATCAGCCGCTTGGGTACCACATGCCTGACCAGACATATGTTGACCTGCCATGCAGCTCGTTGGCAAGCCTACCTCAAAGACCCACACCAAAGAACAAAGCGGACCTCTCCTTGCACCGCATCAGCTGGGATCTCCAACCCCACTATAACTTCAGTCCTCTCTGAAACATGCACTGAGAGGAATGAAGGTGTAGAATTAGGTGTGTCACAGCCAAGTACTTGCGCCCACTCTGCTAGCAGTACACCGACGTCCGATTCTAGCAGGCAAATTTCCCTGCCCCAGCTGCTGGACCGTCGAAAGAAGTTCACTCCCAGCCATCCACATGCCCAGCGGTTGAATGCTAGCTTGGCTAAATTGCTAGCGCTTCAACTGCTGCCTTTTCAGTTGGTAGACTCGGCCCCCTTCCGTGAGTTTGTGCAATGTGCAGTTCCTCAGTGGCAGGTTCCCAAACTCCACTTTTTCTCACGGAAGGCTATTCCGGCTCTCTACCGGCATGTGGAAGGCAATGTCTTGGCCTCGCTGGACAGGGCGGTCAGCGGTAAGGTGCATATTACCGCTGACTCATGGTCCAGCAGGCATGGACAGGGACGTTACCTTTCTTTCGCGGCCCATTGGGTCACTCTTTTGGCAGCTGGGAAGGATTCAGGACAAGGTGCTGTAGTGTTGGAGGTTGTCCCACCGCCACGCCTCCAAAATGCTACTACTGGTTGTGACACACCTCTCTCCTCCACCCCCTCCTCTTCTTCTTCCTCCATGGCCTCTTCCTGTGGTTTGTCCTATGAACCAGCGGTGCTCCGTAGCCGTTCACGGGGCTACGCAAGTACGCAGGCAAAAAGATGCCATGCCGTGCTTGCGCTGGTGTGTTTGGGGGACAGAAGCCACACTGGGGCAGAGGTCCTGTCTGCTCTGCAGGGCCAGGCCGAGAGGTGGTTGACGCCACGCCAGCTTAAGCCAGGAATGGTGGTTTGCGACAATGGCACCAACCTCCTCTCCGCCCTCCGACAGGGACAACTGACCCATGTGCCCTGTGTGGCTCACGTCCTTAACCTGGTGGTGCAGCGCTTCTTGGGCAGGTACCCGGGCTTACAGGATGTCCTGAGGCAGGCCAGGAAAGTCTGTGTGCATTTCCGCAGATCTTATAATGCCAGTGCTCGCCTGGCTGAGCTGCAAAAGGAGTTGAACCTGCCCAAGAACCGCCTTATATGTGACATGCCCACCAGGTGGAACTCAACGTTGGCCATGCTGCAGCGGCTGCACACGCAGCAGAGGGCCATCAATGAGTACCTGTGCGACTACGGCACCAGGACAGGGTCAGGGGAGCTTGGTTTTTTTTCTCCACGCCAGTGGGGCATGATCAGGGATGCATGCACTGTCCTGGCACCATTTGAGGAGGCCACGAGGATGGTGAGCAGTGACAGTGCATGCATCAGTGACACTGTACCTCTTGTCCACCTGTTGGAGCACACGCTGCGTGGAATAATGGACAGGGCACTTGAGGCAGAACAGAGGCAGGAAGAGGAGGACTTCCTTGCCTCTCAAGGCCCCCTTTACCCAGACAGTGTTCCTTCTGTCCCACCCATCGCACAGGAAGAGGAGGAGGAGGAGGAGGAGGAGGAGGAGGAGGAGGAGGATTGTGTCAGCATGGAGGTGGAGGCTGGCACTCAGCATCATCAGCAGCAGTCTTTTAGGGATGATTTACAGTCCCAAGAAACCAGTGGACTTGTACGTGGCTGGGAGGAGGTGGCTGCGGATCATGTCGTCCTTAGTGACCCAGAGGACTCCGGAGCGAATGCCTCAGCAAACCTACGCTGCATGGCCTCCCTGATCCTGCAAAGTCTGCGGAAGGATCCTCGTATTCTTCGGATCAAGGAGAGGGACCATTACTGGCTGGCCACTCTCCTTGATCCACGGTACAAGGGTAAGGTTGCGGACCTTATGTTACCGTCGCAGAGGGAGCAGAGGATGAGACAACTCCGGGAGGCCTTGCAGAAAGGTCTGTGCAACGCGTTCCCAGAGACTGGGAGGTTGCAAACTCCTGGTCCTGGACAACGAGTTGCTGAGGCTTCGGCCAGTCAAAGAAGGAGCGGTGGGGAAGGTGGCCGTCTGACCGATGCGTTCAGACAATTCTTTAGTCCGCAGCCCCAAAGTATGATCGGTTCCAGCAACCATCGCCAGCGTCTGATAAACATGGTGCAGGAATATCTAGGGGCAAGGTCAGACTTGGACACCTTCCCCACCGAAAATCCTCTGGCTTACTGGGTCTTGAGGATGGATCACTGGCCAGAGCTTGCACAGTATGCAATTGAGCTACTGGCCTGTCCTGCATCCAGCGTTCTTTCGGAACGCACATTCAGTGCTGCTGGAGGATTTGTCACGGATCACAGGGTGCGCCTGTCCACCGACTCGGTTGATCGACTGACTTTCATCAAGATGAACCAGTCTTGGATCACCACCAGCTACCACACACCTGATGCTGATATAACAGACTAATTGATTTTAACATGTCACATCCCTTCAAGACTGATGCTGATGCTGAGTGCCTGTGCTGTTATGTTGACTGGCTATCCTCCTCCTCCGAGTCCTCAATGATACGATTGATGATGATAGCTTGTAAGATCATTTTTGTTTATGGGTGCCGCCACCAGTGCCTAACGCCCAATTTTTCAGCCCCTGTTTAACAGGGGCGTGTAATTACAATTTTTGAAGCAATACTTTGCAACAGGGCTCATTGCTGTGCTCCAAGTACAGTATCTGTGAGGAGTTGCAGTGTTGTGCCACCAGTGCCTAACGCCCAATTTTTCAGCCCCTGTTTAACAGGGGCGTGTAATTACAATTTTTGAAGCAATACTTTGCAACAGGGCTCATTGCTGTGCTCCAAGTACAGTATCTGTGAGGAGTTGCAGTGTTGTGCCACCAGTGCCTAAGGCCCAATTTTTCAGCCCCTGTTTAACAGGGGCGTGTCATTACAATTTTTGAAGCAATACTTTGCAACAGGGCTCATTGGTGTGCTCCAAGTACAGTATCTGTGAGGAGTTGCAGTGTTGTGCCACCAGTGCCTAAGGCCCAATTTTTCAGCCCCTGTTTAACAGGGGCGTGTCATTACAATTTTTGAAGCAATACTTTGCAACAGGGCTCATTGCTGTGCTCCAAGTACAGTTGCTGTGAGGGGTTGCAGTGTTGTGCCACCAGTGCCTAAGGCCCAATTTTTCAGCCCCTGTTCAACAGGGGCATGTAATTACAATTCTTGATCTAATAATTCACAGCAGGGCCCATTGCTGCACCCACCAAGAGTAACTGTCAGGGCTTACAGTGTTGTGGCACCAGCACCACCATCAAAGGCCCAATTTTTACTACCACTGTTCAACAATTATATGTAATTAAAATTCCTGATATAATAGTTGACAGCAGGGCGTTCCAGCACCAACCAAGAGTAACTGTGAGTGCTTACAGTGTTGTGCCAACACCAACAACTAAGGGGCCTATTTCTGCAGAGTATATACGGCAGGTCCCTACTTTCAAACATCCAACTTACAAACGACTCCTACTTGCAAACGCAAGAAGACAACAGGAAGTGAGAGGAAATCTACCACTAGGAAGGAAAATTCTCTCCTGTAAGAATAAATATGGGAGAAAGGTGTCTCCTCTGTACTGATGCTTTATCAGCAATCCTTGTTTCAAGAAAAACACCACATTTCAAAAACAGTTGTCATTGGGACGGAAAGTGAGGTGAAATGTTCTGAACAGGGGCACAGACAGCAAAACAAATGTTACAGGGGTGATAACCCTTACCTATGTTTTCCAAAAAGTTTAAAAATAGATTTTTGGGCTGGAGCTACACTTCAACAATGTACCTGTTCAAAATTACAAACAGACTCTACATAAGAACAAACCTACAGTCCCTGTCTTGTATGCACCGCCTGTATAGGGCTGTTCAGAGTATATAGGGCCTTTTTTATTTTATGTGCGGGGTTCCCCTTAATATCCATACAAGACCCAAAGGGGCTGGTAATGGGCTGGGGTAGGGGGGGGGTCATGGGGTAGCTATGCCATTTTTCTTAAAGAATTTCATCCATATTACCGGGACCAGACATTACATTAAAGCCGCAAGCAGTTTTAAATGGCTTTTTTTTCCTTTAGAAGTGTCATTTTGTGCAGGGACAGTTCTAAACACGGGAAACACGTGGCACTTCACAGGCATACTTTAGACACCCCCCAGGTACGATATTTAAAGGAATATTTGACTTTTTTTTTTTCACTTTATGCATCATTAAAATGACTGCTCCCGAAAAACGACCGTTTTTAAAACTTCTTTTTGCATTGATACATGTCCCCTGGTGCAGAACCCGGGTTCCCAAACCCTTTTTAGGACAATAACATGCATAATAGTTGTTATAATTAGCACTTTAGAATTCGAACGTTCGCATCCATTGTATTTAATAGGGTTCTAATGTTCGTTCGAACTTTCGGTCCGTTCGCGGGTTCTGGTGCGAACCGAACCCGGGGGTGTTCGGCTCATCACTAGTCTAGTGTATAGACCTCCTTAAATAAGTTTCTATTTAGTTACCAAAAGTAGAAACCATACATCCAAACTCCCAATTACTGAAAGAGTGCACAAAAATATTCATGGAACTTTTTAGGCAATATATTGACAAACAAAGTTACGAAAACAAAATTTTCAATTTTTTTTCTTTGTTCTGAAACTATAGAAACATCAACATGCATATGTGATATGGACAAGCACTTATGACACCAGGGGTACACAGTATATCACCGCTGTCATTGATGGGGAGATATCACTACTGTTTTAATGCGGCTGGTCCTCGCCCCTACTCATGCAGTTGGGGCCCAATGGGAGGTGAATCTTTTGTCTTCTCTTCTCCGGGGTACCAGGGCAATCCATACGTGCTACGTTATGACATCATTGATGTTGCGTGTCGCATGCTGCGTCATTAGGGTTGCCACCGCATCCCTTTAAAAATTAACATATATTAACCACTTAAGCCCCGGACCATTTTGTTGCTAAAGGACCAGGCCCCTTTTTGCGATTCAGCACTGCGTCGCTTTAATTGACAATTGTGCGGTCGTGCGACGTGGCTCCCAAACAAAATTGAGGTCCTTTTTTTCCACAAATAGAGCTTTCTTTTAATGGTATTTTATCACCTCTGCGGTTTTGATTTTTTGCGCTAGAAACAAAAATAGAGCGACAATTTTGAAAAAAATGCAATATTTTTTACTTTTTGCTATAATAAATATCCCCAAAAAATCTATAATTTTTTTTTCCCTCAGTTTAGGCCGATACGTATTCTTCTACATATTATTGGTAAAAAAATCACAATAAGCGTTTATTGATTGGTTTACGCAAAAGTTATAGCGTCTACAAAATAGGGGATAGTTTTATGCTATTTTAATTTATAATTTTTTTTTTACTAGTAATGGCGGCTATCAGCGATTTTTATCATGACTGCGACATTATGGCGGACACATCGGACACTTTTGACAACATTTTGGGACTAATGACATTTTTACAGTAATCAGTGCTATAAAAATGCACTGATTACTGTGAAAATGACACTGTCAGTGAAAGGGTTACCCTGTAGGGGGCGCTGAAGGGGTTAAGTGTGACCTAATGAGTGATTCTTTCTGTGTGGGGGCATGGCTTGGCGTGTGAGATCACTGTTCGTCGTTCCCTATGACAGGGAACAGGCAATCAGTGACACTCTTACTAGGAAGAACGGGGAAAGGTTTGTTTACACTTACCTCTCCCTGTTCTTCAGCTTTGTGACCCGATCGTGGTACACTGGCGGCGATCGGGTCCGCGGGTCCCGCAGGCGCGGTCACAGAGCTCACGACCAGGTCGCGAGTGCGCTGCTGGCAGGGCGCGCGACCCACGGCTGGGCTCTTAAAGGGGATGTACCTGTACGTGCTTATGCCCAGCCGTGCCATTTTGCCGACGTATATCGGCGTTAGGCGGTCCTTAAATGGTTAATTACACAGGTTCTGTGGCTGATTAAGGTGGTAATTAAACTCACTTGGTGCCTTATCTGCATAAAATTTGCCTCAGAACCTGTGTAATTCATATGTGTTCAGGTTTAAAGGGATGAGGTGGCAACCCTATGTGTCTTGTTGTCCCCCGCCACATGGCATTGTATTTAAAAAGGGGCAAGACTGCCTGTCAATCAGCAGCTCTCCTGCTCTGCTCCTCCACGCTCACTGGAGCACTGAGCTGTGGAAAGGCAGGGAGTGGCCGTCTCAGTGGCTCACTGAAACGGCCATCAGTCCAAGCACCTGGCGGATCCAGACTTCCAGAGTCAGGATGACGCGGTGTCTGATCTTGGTGACGTCAGCAGAGAGCAGACTTCAGACCACTCTCCTGAAAATGGGTCACAGGAGTGCAAAACGAATTGCACTCCTGTGACCTAGAGGAGAAGCCCAGCCAAATGAGCTCAGGCTAGACTTCTCCTTTAAACTACACTTCACAAAAAAGAAAATTGAGAATCAAGTGAAAAAGAAAAATATTGTTATAAAAAATTACTTGTGGGTTTAACCAATGATTTTTTGCTTACCAGTTCTTCATGGTCCCCATAATTTGATATACCACAGGTGTGTGTCCTTTGCCTACATACGTTATACACAAATGTGTCCCTCTTTCTCATCTCAGACTGTTGGAAGGTATAGCAACAGTTAAGCATTTACAGTAAAGTGAACCTGACCTGGTCTAGACTACAACTTACCAACATTTATGTTTAATCTGCAAGGCTGGTGAATCCAGAGAAAGGGGATTGTGAAAGTATGCTTTTTATACATAAGGCATAGGAAAACGAGACGAATGGATCAGCAATATTCATAAATATCCACTATAATGCGGCGTACACACGATCGTTTTTCATGCCATTTTTTTAACCAACGTTTTTCTCGTCGTTTTTTTTCATGTTTCCTCTCAAGCCTGTCTTGCATCCACAAGATCATTAAAAAAAACACTCGAGCAAAGCGCAGTGACGTACAACATGTACGACGGCACTATAAAGGGGAAGTTCCATTCGAATGGCGCCACCCTTCATGTTAGTAAACTTTGTTGAGCGGTGATTCGCGCTTTTCAGCCTTGTGCTTTTCAGTCCGTTACAGCGTGACGAATGTGCTATCTCCATTACGAACGCTAGTTTTACCAGAACGAGCGCTCCCGTCTCATACTTGATTCTGAGCATGCACGTTTTTTTTTCCCCTCGTAAAAGCATACACACTATCGTTTTTCACGTCGTTACAAAAAACTACATGAAAAACGTCGTGAAAAAATAGAGCATGTTCGAAATTTTTAATGGCCGTTTTTCACGCCGTTAAAAATGCTCTGGAGCATACACACGATCGGTTTTAATGGCCATTTTAAAAAATGGAATTTTTAACGGCATGAAAAACGATCGTGTGTACGCCGCATAAGGCCAATCCCAGTCTGAGTGAATCAGTTTGCTCCTCTTTGCCACTTACAACCTATGCACTATGCAGGCCTGAGGGTCTGAATTGTTGTGTCAGGTAATAATAGCTGTACAAGCACAAGCAGATAACGGTAGGAATTTAATTTGATGGTCTGTGAGGCTTAGCCAAAATTAACTCAAGCAGAGAGAAAATCTGAGGCAAGGATTCCTCTAACGCATTCATTTGCATGGCTTTGTCTCAGAAACTGTACAATTTAAAGAGAAAGTTAAGTGGGGAACAAACATTTAACCATAATTTGGCCCTAGCAGCACAAAGTGCCTCCAGGTATCTGCATGTCAATTCTGTTTTGAGTGTCCCTTTGATTCCCCTTAGCCCTCGTGGTAAGATATTGATTAGATATTGACCCACCTTTCTAGGTCAAGAGCCTGCATGGCCTACCACCTCCTCTGCCATTCTATTTATTGGCCACAATGATAGGCAGCCTCATTGGCCAAAAGTGAGGTCCAGGAGAATGGGGCCAGACACTCAATCCATCATTACACAGGATCTCATCCAATAAACTACACCCATCATTACACAGGACTCCCCCCTCCCCTACATCATTACACAGGACCCCCTCCTCCATCAATACACAGGACTCCTTCGCCCATACTACCCCCATCATTACACAGGACCCCCCTCCTCCATAAATACACAGGACTCAATCGCCCATACTACCCCCATCATTACACAGAATCCCCCCTCCATCATTACACAAGACCCCACTCCATCACTGTACCCCCGTGATTACACAGGGCCCTCTCCCTCATACTACCCCCATGATTACACAGAAACCCCCTCCTCCATAATTACACAGGATCCCTTCCACATACTACCCTCATCATTACACAGGACACCCTCCCCTATACTACACCCATCATTACACAGGATCTCATCCCCCAATCTACCCTCATCATTAAACAGGACCTGCCTCTTCCATTATTACACAGGACTCCCTCCCTATCCTCCACAGACCCATGCATTGCCCCTCCCCCTCAATCGGTCTTACCTTGATAGTGTCCAAAGGATGTCAGGCGAACACCAGACACCGCGCCAAACTCTCCGGCGAAGACGTTCTTCAGTGGGCCAATAGTCTGCAGCTTGTCAGACATGGTGAGGGAGAGGGGTCAAGCTGGCCAATCACCGCACAGGCTGCAGATATAACACCCAACCAATTACCAATGCCCCAACGTTCAATTCTGTCCTCATTCCCTGAGTGATATCCAAATCCACTTATTAAATATTTGTGGGCAGTGCGGGCTCAAGGGGCAGCTCAGCTACTTTGGGCCCCACAATAATGACTGGGTCTGGGGCAACTGCCCCTTTTGCCCCGTAGTAAAGTTGGCCCTGCCTCTGACATTCATATTTTCGGAGTCACTGGTCTGGAACAAATATCTACATCAGGAGTTCCGTGCTTACAATGTTGCCTACGTTTAAGGTTTTATGACTTTCTTTTGACTCTCCTAACGTGTATACTTGTTCTAGGTTAATCAGAGGCAAAGTACTAAAACAAGAGGGATGTCACGGTAAAATCCATTTTGCTGAAAAAACTCTGCTTATCCCCAGAGTTAAACATAGAACAATTAATTCAAGAGTTTTCTTTCAAATTATGTGGGAAAACCAGGTGATATCTGCGTAATTTCACACAAATGTTTCTGCACCTAATGGGCATAATTAATACAAATTCCTTTTGCCATTTAGCAGTAAGTGAGCTTAATTACTGGGTAATATGCATTTGGGTTTCTTGCTTTTTATAGTGAATTAGCAAATTGTAAGATCCTGGCAGCTGAAGTCTAATTTCTAATTGGCTAGTGCAGAGTAGGGGAGGAGTTTATTGTTACATCAGATTGCATTGTGTGATGGCTACTTTTCAAATGGCCTAAATTACAATTTGAGTGACTTTGGAAAGACCCACTGTCACTAGACCATTCATTTCAACAACAATCTTCCCATAGGTTTATATTTATATTCAATGCATTTATGAAGCTCTGAAGAAGAGGGCTCTGCTATTGAAATGCGTAAGCTGTGCTCCTGTGCATGGACACATTTCCCGTGTGCTACTGGACCCGTTACATGCACTTTATGGTGTACCTTTGTGAGTACATTGCTTTTGGTTTTATTTAATAAAGAGTTTTAATGGTAGGCCAGTGCACCTTCTGCTTTTGCTTATATTTCAGTATTCATGGCCCAGCATAGAAAGAAATTTGACATTCCCTTAATAGGGGAGGACATTAATATGGCAGAAGAGAAGGGGAACTGTGGTTATGCTAAGGAATCAACTCTTTTTGGAGTGGTTGAACTCCCTAGCAAGTTCTAAGGCACATTACAAGTAAATAAAAAGTTGTTTATGGGAAAGACAAACCACTGCAAGTAAGCACTTCAAATACTTGATATGTCTATATTTTTACCTGAAATTTTTTAAAGTATAACTATAGACCAACTTATTTATTTTTTTTCATTTTGGATAGAGCAAGGGAAGGTTGTAACCCCTGTCAGATTTATTTTCGCCATCTATGTCCCATTGCAGAGATTTCCCTACACTTCCTGTCCCATAGCCAAACAGGAAGTGAGAGGAAATCCCTGCAAATTAAGGGAAATCCTTGGGGACCCCCAAGTCACCAGAACTAGTGTCCCCATTGGAACATTTCCCCTCTATTACTTTTCTGGGGACAACCCAAAATTTGGGGATTTTCTTTTACTTTCACTTTCAATGCTAATGGTAAATAGGACAAATAGAAAGTTTGAATCTCCTTAACGGGGGTATAGACAGCAATAAAAACTGACAGGAGTTCTAGTAATCTATCTCTATTCTATCCCAAAAAAAAAAAAGTTTTGACTTTATTTATACTTTAAGTTGGTAACAATGTCTCTTAAAGTTTATGTGGGCGAATGAGTAAAAGCTTGTCAAAGCCTTAAAATTTACATAACATTTCCTCTTTTTATTTTAATTTACAGGCACTCATGGTGGTTCTATATACAGTAGGTGACTGCGATATTGTAGCTAAAAGCGGCTCGTCATCGGTGATATTCGCCCTCCGCGACCCCCGTTGCGTGAGCCAGTGCCAAGCTCTGTCGCTCCTCCCACTCGCTGCCCCCAAGAGATTCCTATGGATACGCTGCATCTCGTGGGGGAGGCGAGCGCGAGAAGCACAGCCTCGCAGTGCTGATTTCCAGCGCGATCCCATTGCGCTGGAAATACAATCTCGTGGGCACGTATTGTAACTGAAAAAAATAAATATATATTGTTCTGTCTCAACTACAAAGCGATAAAGTTCATCTCCAGGTTGAAGTAGGCCTTACACAAGCTGGTTTGCTATTATCCCTTGCATCGATACAGGCAGTTTAGCTCAATGAATAAACTCACAGTTAGGACGACAGACGATGAATCCTTTCGAATGTTCCGTTTAATGATGGATATTCATAGGTACAAAAACGTTGCAGTTGTAAGCCACATATAAGATGTTTAGCATTGAAGAAATACAGGAGTAATGAGAGAATCAGGAAGTGGAGGAGATATATAAAGAACTACGGTGAGAGAGAGAGTTCAGCTAGAAAGAAGGGGACAGATCTTAAAAACACAGAGCAAGAATAATCACATAGTGTAACACAACACTCCCCGTCTGAAATCTTTAGATTTCATAACCTTAAACTAAAATATATATTTTCAAAAAGTCCAATACTGACAAATGTCCTGGAACCTGTAATAAAAAACATGCAACAAGCAAATAATAAACGTAAGTTCAACTGGATGAAGAACATTAAGTCACAGTATGATGTCTTCAAAGAATTTCAAAGTTTTGAGTAGAACCTGTAGATGGCAGCAATGTACTCCCCGCCGTGCCAACAGCATGGCTAGTCCTTGCACAAGTCACTCACCTGGCAAAATGAGTACTAACTCTGTGATTGGTCGACTAAAGGTTCGTGTCGATCCTCCCTTGGTTACCTTGACTTCTACCTTCCGGACTTTGTTATCGTCACTGGGCATAACTTTAGTAATAAGATCCATAGGCCACTCATTCCGACAAACTTCCTTGTCTTTTAGAAGGATGAGGTCTCCAACCTTAAGATTCGGCTTAGATGCTAGCCATTTGTTACGACCTTGAAGGTGGTGAAGATACTTTTTCTTCCAGCGATGCCAGAACACATTGGCTAGATGCTGCACCTGCTTCCATTGATGCCTGTAATGGTGTGACCGCAGCTTCTGTTTTGTACTTACAGAAGTGTAGAGTGAGGTGTTCACAGTTCTTATTTCCTTATCATCTTCAGGGCTTACTAGTCCATAGGTGGTGTCAATAGGGAGTAAGTAAGAGTCCTCACACAGAAACCTTGGAGGTGACAGCCATAGGCTGTCCTGAAGAGCAGCAGGTGACACGGCTCTGGTCCCACAGTCAGCTGGGTTGAGTTCAGTGGGAACGTGATGCCATTGACTTGGTAGAGAGAATCTCTTGATACGTTCAACCCTGTTGCTGACGTACACATAAAATTGTTTTGTTTGGTTGTTTCTGTAACCAAGTACTACCTTTTCTGTCTGTATAGAAGGTGAAAGAATCAATTCTAGTGTCCATTTCACTTCGTATGACCTCGGCAATTTCTACTGCTAGCGCGGCTGCACAAAGTTCAAGTCTTGGTATGGTATGTGCAGGCTTGGGAGTGAGTTTTGCCTTGCCTAGGACAAAACTACAGTGTGATTCTCCATTCAGTTCAGAGGTCTTCAAATAGGCTACTGCAGCAATAGCTTCAACTGATGCATCAGAGAAAATATGAATCTCTCTCCGGTTAGCAGTTGAAGTGGAACCTGGAACATAGCAACGGGGAATCTGAAGTTTTTCTAGTGACTTCAAAGAATATCTCCACCTTTCCCACTTGTGTTGATTCTCACTAGGCAAGGGAGTATCCCAGTCTATGTTCTCAGTAGACAACTGTCTTAGTAAAATCTTACCTTGAATAGTAACTGGAGCAAGGAAACCCAGTGGGTCACAGATGCTATTCACCACGGACAGGACTCCTCTCTTAGTGAAGGGTTTGTCACAAATTGACACTTGGAAGGTGAATTTGTCTTGCTTGATGTTCGACAACAAACCCAGACTTCGCTGTACAGGAGGCACATCTGTACCTAAGTCAAGGTTTTTTAGACTAGTGGCATAGTCCTCAGAGTGAAAGGCATTCATAAGTTCCTGGCTGTTGGATATAATCTTGTGTAGTCTAAGGTTTGCTACAGACAGCATCTCCTTTGTTCTGGTGAGAAGATCAATTGCTTCTTTAGCAGTTGGAAAGAACTTAAGTGCGTCGTCAACGTAGGAGTTTCTTTCAACAAATTGACGGGCATCAGATCCATATTCAACTTCTCCAGTCTGAGCTGTTCTCCTTAGCCCATAAGTTGCCACTGCTGGGGAAGGACTGTTACCGAAGACATGTACCTTCATGCGATAATCTATAACTTCCTTGTTGAGGTCATTGTCCTTGTGCCATAGAAACCTGAGGTAGTTTCTGTTGTCTTCTCTGATGATAAAGCAGTGAAACATCTGTTGAATGTCGGCCATTACTGCTACAGGCTCTTGTCTGAAATGAATCAAGACTCCTATTAGACTGTTGTTCAAGTTGGGTCCAGTAAGGAGCATGTTGTTAAGAGAAACACCTTCATGCTGAGCACTGGAATCAAAGACAACTCTGATTTGGTCTGGTTTGCATGGGTGATACATGCCAAAGGATGGAAGGTACCAGCATTCTTCTCCCTCCTTTAGTGGGGGAGCAGGCTCTGCATGATCTCTGTCAAATACATTTTGCATAAAGTCCACAAAGTGCTTTTGCATCTCTGGTTTCCTGCTTAAGTTTCGTTTTAAGGAGGAGAATCTACTGATGGCCTGCTGTAAGTTGTTGGGCAATCTCTCTCTTGGGAGACGAAAGGGTAGGGGTGCTACCCAGTTATTGGAGTCATCTTGAAAGAACTCATTGTCCATTACCTTGATGAATTCTTTGTCTTCCATTGAAGGAGCCAGTATGTCATCTTCACTGGTTGCATTAAACACTGTAGAGCCGAAGTCGCCATCATGGCAGGAGAAAGGGCTTGTGTCACCTGAGATACCATGTTGCCATTCGTGGCTGGTTATCTTCTCTTTCACCCAGTAGTGATGTGGGCATGGCTCAAAGTAAGTGTTTCGGCCATTTGGCAGAACATTTGTCTTGAATAGGGATGAGCTTCGTGTTCGAGTCGAACATACGTTCGACTCGAACATCGGCTGTTCGATCGTTCGACGAAGATCGAACGATTTGGGCCGTTCGCGCCAAATTCGAGTGACGCGAACGGCCCACAATGCACTACGCCATCGCAGTGTCATCCAGGCGCTGTGATTGGCCAAGCATGCACTGTGACCCCGCATGCTTGGCCAATCACAGCGCCGGCAGCGAGGAGAGCAATGATTGGCCACAGGCAGGATGCCTGTGGCCAATTATTGCTGAGGGTGTTTAGTACACGCCCCACACTATAAAAGGCCGCCAGCACGGCGGCCTAGTGTAGTGTGTTCCGGAGCAGGGATAGAGCAGCATAGGCAGGGACAGTGACTTTTATTTCTTTCTTGCTTAACCTGGATTCCTTTAGTTTAGGGAAAGAGAAGGATAGGTAGGGAGAGTGTCAGTGTGTTTTGTGCTTGTGCTATATTGTGCTTAAAAAAAACATTTTTTCTAGGGACAGAAAACTGTAGGTAGGGAGAGTGTGTCAGTTTCTTTCACTGTCAAAGTCCTTGTTTCCAGGGACCTGGAAGGACAGTGAGTGAATTCTCCTTGTGCTAAATTGTGCTTAAAAAAAAACATTTTTTCTAGGGACAGAAAACTGTAGGTAGGGAGAGTGTGTCAGTTTCTTTCACTGTCAAAGTCCTTGTTTCCAGGGACCTGGAAGGACAGTGAGTGAATTCTCCTTGTGCTAAATTGTGCTTAAAAAAACATTTTTTCTAGGGACAGAAAACTGTAGGTAGGGAGAGTGTGTCAGTTTCTTTCACTGTCAAAGTCCTTGTTTCCAGGGACCTGGAAGGACAGTGAGTGAATTCTCCTTGTGCTAAATTGTGCTTAAAAAAAACATTTTTTCTAGGGACAGAAAACTGTAGGTAGGGAGAGTGTGTCAGTTTCTTTCACTGTCAAAGTCCTTGTTTCCAGGGACCTGGAAGGACAGTGAGTGAATTCTCCTTGTGCTAAATTGTGCTTAAAAAAAACATTTTTTCTAGGGACAGAAAACTGTAGGTAGGGAGAGTGTGTCAGTTTCTTTCACTGTCAAAGTCCTTGTTTCCAGGGACCTGGAAGGACAGTGAGTGAATTCTCCTTGTGCTAAATTGTGCTTAAAAAAAACATTTTTTCTAGGGACAGAAAACTGTAGGTAGGGAGAGTGTGTCAGTTTCTTTCACTGTCAAAGTCCTTGTTTCCAGGGACCTGGAAGGACAGTGAGTGAATTCTCCTTGTGCTAAATTGTGCTTAAAAAAAACATTTTTTCTAGGGACAGAAAACTGTAGGTAGGGAGAGTGTGTCAGTTTCTTTCACTGTCAAAGTCCTTGTTTCCAGGGACCTGGAAGGACAGTGAGTGAATTCTCCTTGTGCTAAATTGTGCTTAAAAAAAACATTTTTTCTAGGGACAGAAAACTGTAGGTAGGGAGAGTGTGTCAGTTTCTTTCACTGTCAAAGTCCTTGTTTCCAGGGACCTGGAAGGACAGTGAGTGAATTCTCCTTGTGCTAAATTGTGCTTAAAAAAAACATTTTTTCTAGGGACAGAAAACTGTAGGTAGGGAGAGTGTGTCAGTTTCTTTCACTGTCAAAGTCCTTGTTTCCAGGGACCTGGAAGGACAGTGAGTGAATTCTCCTTGTGCTAAATTGTGCTTAAAAAAAACATTTTTTCTAGGGACAGAAAACTGTAGGTAGGGAGAGTGTGTCAGTTTCTTTCACTGTCAAAGTCCTTGTTTCCAGGGACCTGGAAGGACAGTGAGTGAATTCTCCTTGTGCTAAATTGTGCTTAAAAAAAACATTTTTTCTAGGGACAGAAAACTGTAGGTAGGGAGAGTGTGTCAGTTTCTTTCACTGTCAAAGTCCTTGTTTCCAGGGACCTGGAAGGACAGTGAGTGAATTCTCCTTGTGCTAAATTGTGCTTAAAAAAAACATTTTTTCTAGGGACAGAAAACTGTAGGTAGGGAGAGTGTGTCAGTTTCTTTCACTGTCAAAGTCCTTGTTTCCAGGGACCTGGAAGGACAGTGAGTGAATTCTCCTTGTGCTAAATTGTGCTTAAAAAAAACATTTTTTCTAGGGACAGAAAACTGTAGGTAGGGAGAGTGTGTCAGTTTCTTTCACTGTCAAAGTCCTTGTTTCCAGGGACCTGGAAGGACAGTGAGTGAATTCTCCTTGTGCTAAATTGTGCTTAAAAAAAACATTTTTTCTAGGGACAGAAAACTGTAGGTAGGGAGAGTGTGTCAGTTTCTTTCACTGTCAAAGTCCTTGTTTCCAGGGACCTGGAAGGACAGTGAGTGAATTCTCCTTGTGCTAAATTGTGCTTAAAAAAAACATTTTTTCTAGGGACAGAAAACTGTAGGTAGGGAGAGTGTGTCAGTTTCTTTCACTGTCAAAGTCCTTGTTTCCAGGGACCTGGAAGGACAGTGAGTGAATTCTCCTTGTGCTAAATTGTGCTTAAAAAAAACATTTTTTCTAGGGACAGAAAACTGTAGGTAGGGAGAGTGTGTCAGTTTCTTTCACTGTCAAAGTCCTTGTTTCCAGGGACCTGGAAGGACAGTGAGTGAATTCTCCTTGTGCTAAATTGTGCTTAAAAAAAAAAAAATTTCTAGGGACAGAAAACTGTAGGTAGGGAGAGTGTGTCAGTTTCTTTCACTGTCAAAGTCCTTGTTTCCAGGGACCTGGAAGGACAGTGAGTGAATTCTCCTTGTGCTAAATTGTGCTTAAAAAAAACATTTTTTCTAGGGACAGAAAACTGTAGGTAGGGAGAGTGTGTCAGTTTCTTTCACTGTCAAAGTCCTTGTTTCCAGGGACCTGGAAGGACAGTGAGTGAATTCTCCTTGTGCTAAATTGTGCTTAAAAAAAACATTTTTTCTAGGGACAGAAAACTGTAGGTAGGGAGAGTGTGTCAGTTTCTTTCACTGTCAAAGTCCTTGTTTCCAGGGACCTGGAAGGACAGTGAGTGAATTCTCCTTGTGCTAAATTGTGCTTAAAAAAAACATTTTTTCTAGGGACAGAAAACTGTAGGTAGGGAGAGTGTGTCAGTTTCTTTCACTGTCAAAGTCCTTGTTTCCAGGGACCTGGAAGGACAGTGAGTGAATTCTCCTTGTGCTAAATTGTGCTTAAAAAAAACATTTTTTCTAGGGACAGAAAACTGTAGGTAGGGAGAGTGTGTCAGTTTCTTTCACTGTCAAAGTCCTTGTTTCCAGGGACCTGGAAGGACAGTGAGTGAATTCTCCTTGTGCTAAATTGTGCTTAAAAAAAACATTTTTTCTAGGGACAGAAAACTGTAGGTAGGGAGAGTGTGTCAGTTTCTTTCACTGTCAAAGTCCTTGTTTCCAGGGACCTGGAAGGACAGTGAGTGAATTCTCCTTGTGCTAAATTGTGCTTAAAAAAAACATTTTTTCTAGGGACAGAAAACTGTAGGTAGGGAGAGTGTGTCAGTTTCTTTCACTGTCAAAGTCCTTGTTTCCAGGGACCTGGAAGGACAGTGAGTGAATTCTCCTTGTGCTAAATTGTGCTTAAAAAAAACATTTTTTCTAGGGACAGAAAACTGTAGGTAGGGAGAGTGTGTCAGTTTCTTTCACTGTCAAAGTCCTTGTTTCCAGGGACCTGGAAGGACAGTGAGTGAATTCTCCTTGTGCTAAATTGTGCTTAAAAAAAACATTTTTTCTAGGGACAGAAAACTGTAGGTAGGGAGAGTGTGTCAGTTTCTTTCACTGTCAAAGTCCTTGTTTCCAGGGACCTGGAAGGACAGTGAGTGAATTCTCCTTGTGCTAAATTGTGCTTAAAAAAAACATTTTTTCTAGGGACAGAAAACTGTAGGTAGGGAGAGTGTGTCAGTTTCTTTCACTGTCAAAGTCCTTGTTTCCAGGGACCTGGAAGGACAGTGAGTGAATTCTCCTTGTGCTAAATTGTGCTTAAAAAAAACATTTTTTCTAGGGACAGAAAACTGTAGGTAGGGAGAGTGTGTCAGTTTCTTTCACTGTCAAAGTCCTTGTTTCCAGGGACCTGGAAGGACAGTGAGTGAATTCTCCTTGTGCTAAATTGTGCTTAAAAAAAACATTTTTTCTAGGGACAGAAAACTGTAGGTAGGGAGAGTGTGTCAGTTTCTTTCACTGTCAAAGTCCTTGTTTCCAGGGACCTGGAAGGACAGTGAGTGAATTCTCCTTGTGCTAAATTGTGCTTAAAAAAAACATTTTTTCTAGGGACAGAAAACTGTAGGTAGGGAGAGTGTGTCAGTTTCTTTCACTGTCAAAGTCCTTGTTTCCAGGGACCTGGAAGGACAGTGAGTGAATTCTCCTTGTGCTAAATTGTGCTTAAAAAAAACATTTTTTCTAGGGACAGAAAACTGTAGGTAGGGAGAGTGTGTCAGTTTCTTTCACTGTCAAAGTCCTTGTTTCCAGGGACCTGGAAGGACAGTGAGTGAATTCTCCTTGTGCTAAATTGTGCTTAAAAAAAACATTTTTTCTAGGGACAGAAAACTGTAGGTAGGGAGAGTGTGTCAGTTTCTTTCACTGTCAAAGTCCTTGTTTCCAGGGACCTGGAAGGACAGTGAGTGAATTCTCCTTGTGCTAAATTGTGCTTAAAAAAAACATTTTTTCTAGGGACAGAAAACTGTAGGTAGGGAGAGTGTGTCAGTTTCTTTCACTGTCAAAGTCCTTGTTTCCAGGGACCTGGAAGGACAGTGAGTGAATTCTCCTTGTGCTAAATTGTGCTTAAAAAAAACATTTTTTCTAGGGACAGAAAACTGTAGGTAGGGAGAGTGTGTCAGTTTCTTTCACTGTCAAAGTCCTTGTTTCCAGGGACCTGGAAGGACAGTGAGTGAATTCTCCTTGTGCTAAATTGTGCTTAAAAAAAACATTTTTTCTAGGGACAGAAAACTGTAGGTAGGGAGAGTGTGTCAGTTTCTTTCACTGTCAAAGTCCTTGTTTCCAGGGACCTGGAAGGACAGTGAGTGAATTCTCCTTGTGCTAAATTGTGCTTAAAAAAAACATTTTTTCTAGGGACAGAAAACTGTAGGTAGGGAGAGTGTGTCAGTTTCTTTCACTGTCAAAGTCCTTGTTTCCAGGGACCTGGAAGGACAGTGAGTGAATTCTCCTTGTGCTAAATTGTGCTTAAAAAAAAAAAAAATTCTAGGGACAGAAAACTGTAGGTAGGGAGAGTGTGTCAGTTTCTTTCACTGTCAAAGTCCTTGTTTCCAGGGACCTGGAAGGACAGTGAGTGAATTCTCCTTGTGCTAAATTGTGCTTAAAAAAAACATTTTTTCTAGGGACAGAAAACTGTAGGTAGGGAGAGTGTGTCAGTTTCTTTCACTGTCAAAGTCCTTGTTTCCAGGGACCTGGAAGGACAGTGAGTGAATTCTCCTTGTGCTAAATTGTGCTTAAAAAAAACATTTTTTCTAGGGACAGAAAACTGTAGGTAGGGAGAGTGTGTCAGTTTCTTTCACTGTCAAAGTCCTTGTTTCCAGGGACCTGGAAGGACAGTGAGTGAATTCTCCTTGTGCTAAATTGTGCTTAAAAAAAACATTTTTTCTAGGGACAGAAAACTGTAGGTAGGGAGAGTGTGTCAGTTTCTTTCACTGTCAAAGTCCTTGTTTCCAGGGACCTGGAAGGACAGTGAGTGAATTCTCCTTGTGCTAAATTGTGCTTAAAAAAAACATTTTTTCTAGGGACAGAAAACTGTAGGTAGGGAGAGTGTGTCAGTTTCTTTCACTGTCAAAGTCCTTGTTTCCAGGGACCTGGAAGGACAGTGAGTGAATTCTCCTTGTGCTAAATTGTGCTTAAAAAAAACATTTTTTCTAGGGACAGAAAACTGTAGGTAGGGAGAGTGTGTCAGTTTCTTTCACTGTCAAAGTCCTTGTTTCCAGGGACCTGGAAGGACAGTGAGTGAATTCTCCTTGTGCTAAATTGTGCTTAAAAAAAACATTTTTTCTAGGGACAGAAAACTGTAGGTAGGGAGAGTGTGTCAGTTTCTTTCACTGTCAAAGTCCTTGTTTCCAGGGACCTGGAAGGACAGTGAGTGAATTCTCCTTGTGCTAAATTGTGCTTAAAAAAAACATTTTTTCTAGGGACAGAAAACTGTAGGTAGGGAGAGTGTGTCAGTTTCTTTCACTGTCAAAGTCCTTGTTTCCAGGGACCTGGAAGGACAGTGAGTGAATTCTCCTTGTGCTAAATTGTGCTTAAAAAAAACATTTTTTCTAGGGACAGAAAACTGTAGGTAGGGAGAGTGTGTCAGTTTCTTTCACTGTCAAAGTCCTTGTTTCCAGGGACCTGGAAGGACAGTGAGTGAATTCTCCTTGTGCTAAATTGTGCTTAAAAAAAACATTTTTTCTAGGGACAGAAAACTGTAGGTAGGGAGAGTGTGTCAGTTTCTTTCACTGTCAAAGTCCTTGTTTCCAGGGACCTGGAAGGACAGTGAGTGAATTCTCCTTGTGCTAATTTGTGCTTAAAAAAAACATTTTTTCTAGGGACAGAAAACTGTAGGTAGGGAGAGTGTGTCAGTTTCTTTCACTGTCAAAGTCCTTGTTTCAAGGGACAGAGAAGGACACCTGAAGGTAGCCCTTATTGCTTTTTTCCCATCTCCCTGCAGGCCATCTATTAGAATGTCTGGAAGGCAAACAAGGAGAGGCAGACAGTCAGGAGGCAATAAAAGAGGGCAAGCAGGCTCTGTGTCTGGGGGCAACAGTGCTGGTCGTGGACACGGTGCATTGTCATCAGCACATGGCCATGGGACACGCTTGTCCTTCTTTTCGGCAGCTGGACATGTTGAGCCACATCATGCCGAAGACTTGGTAGAGTGGATGACCAAGCCCTCCTCCTCCTCCTCATCCTCTCTCACCCAGGCTCAGGGTACTGGAAAAGCAGCTGCCAAAGCGTCCTCTTCCCTGGTATCAATGTCAGACTCATCATCAGTCACTCCTTCCCTAGACCCACCATGTCCTCCTCCTGAGGAGTCCCCCGAACTGTTTCAGCACAGTGTTGGGTACATGCTCCAGGAGGATGCCCAGCGTTTCGAAGGGTCTGATGATGAAACCCAGCTAGAGGAAGGCAGTAGCGTGAGAGCAGACAGAGGGGATGCTCAAGAAGGACACCAATCTGGCAGTCATGTTCCAGCAGCTGCAGCATACTGCCAGATTGGCTCCAGTGATGAGGAGGGAGGTGATGATGAGGTCACTGACTCCACGTGGGTGCCTAATAGGAGAGAGGAGGAGGAGGAGGATGAGGAGGAGGCACATCTCCAACGAGGCAGGATGCCCTTTGGTGGCCAGCGTAAGGGCAGTACACCGACGGAATCACACCGCAGAGCTCCGCCTGTGCAGGGCGCTGCCTCTGCCCGTCATTCAAAAAGTTCTTTGGTGTGGGCCTTTTTTGAGGCTAGTGCATCAGATCGCACAGCTGCTGTTTGCAACATATGTCTCAAGCGTATATCGCGTGGCCAAAACATCAGCCGCTTGGGTACCACATGCCTGACCAGACATATGTTGACCTGCCATGCAGCTCGTTGGCAAGCCTACCTCAAAGACCCACACCAAAGAACAAAGCGGACCTCTCCTTGCACCGCATCAGCTGGGATCTCCAACCCCACTATAACTTCAGTCCTCTCTGAAACATGCACTGAGAGGAATGAAGGTGTAGAATTAGGTGTGTCACAGCCAAGTACTTGCGGCCACTCTGCTAGCAGTACACCGACGTCCGATTCTAGCAGGCAAATTTCCCTGCCCCAGCTGCTGGACCGTCGAAAGAAGTTCACTCCCAGCCATCCACATGCCCAGCGGTTGAATGCTAGCTTGGCTAAATTGCTAGCGCTTCAACTGCTGCCTTTTCAGTTGGTAGACTCGGCCCCCTTCCGTGAGTTTGTGCAATGTGCGGTTCCTCAGTGGCAGGTTCCCAAACGCCACTTTTTCTCACGGAAGGCTATTCCGGCTCTCTACCGGCATGTGGAAGGCAATGTCTTGGCCTCGCTGGACAGGGCGGTCAGCGGTATGGTGCATATTACCGCTGACTCATGGTCCAGCAGGCATGGACAGGGACGTTACCTTTCTTTCACGGCCCATTGGGTCACTCTTTTGGCAGCTGGGAAGGATGCAGGACAAGGTGCAGTAGTGTTGGAGGTTGTCCCACCGCCACGCCTCCAAAATGGTACTACTGGTTGTGACACACCTCTCTCCTCCACCCCCTCCTCTTCTTCTTCCTCCATGGCCTCTTCCTGTGGTTTGTCCTATGAACCAGCGGTGCTCCGTAGCCGTTCACGGGGCTACGCAAGTACGCAGGCAAAAAGATGCCATGCCGTGCTTGCGCTGGTGTGTTTGGGGGACAGAAGCCACACTGGGGCAGAGGTCCTGTCTGCTCTGCAGGGCCAGGCCGAGAGGTGGTTGACGCCACGCCAGCTTAAGCCAGGAATGGTGGTTTGCGACAATGGCACCAACCTCCTCTCCGCCCTCCGACAGGGACAACTGACCCATGTGCCCTGTGTGGCTCACGTCCTTAACCTGGTGGTGCAGCGGTTCTTGGGCAGGTACCCGGGCTTACAGGATGTCCTGAGGCAGGCCAGGAAAGTCTGTGTGCATTTCCGCAGATCTTATAATGCCAGTGCTCGCCTGGCTGAGCTGCAAAAGGAGTTGAACCTGCCCAAGAACCGCCTTATATGTGACATGCCCACCAGGTGGAACTCAACGTTGGCCATGCTGCAGCGGCTGCACACGCAGCAGAGGGCCATCAATGAGTACCTGTGCGACTACGGCACCAGGACAGGGTCAGGGGAGCTTGGTTTTTTTTCTCCACGCCAGTGGGGCATGATCAGGGATGCATGCACTGTCCTGGCACCATTTGAGGAGGCCACGAGGATGGTGAGCAGTGACAGTGCATGCATCAGTGACACTGTACCTCTTGTCCACCTGTTGGAGCACACGCTGCGTGGAATAATGGACAGGGCACTTGAGGCAGAACAGAGGCAGGAAGAGGAGGACTTCCTTGCCTCTCAAGGCCCCCTTTACCCAGACAGTGTTCCTTCTGTCCCACCCATCGCACAGGAAGAGGAGGAGGAGGAGGAGGAGGAGGAGGATTGTGTCAGCATGGAGGTGGAGGCTGGCACTCAGCATCATCAGCAGCAGTCTTTTAGGGATGATTTACAGTCCCAAGAAACCAGTGGACTTGTACGTGGCTGGGAGGAGGTGGCTGCGGATCATGTCGTCCTTAGTGACCCAGAGGACTCCGGAGCGAATGCCTCAGCAAACCTACGCTGCATGGCCTCCCTGATCCTGCAAAGTCTGCGGAAGGATCCTCGTATTCTTCGGATCAAGGAGAGGGACCATTACTGGCTGGCCACTCTCCTTGATCCACGGTACAAGGGTAAGGTTGCGGACCTTATGTTACCGTCGCAGAGGGAGCAGAGGATGAGACAACTCCGGGAGGCCTTGCAGAAAGGTCTGTGCAACGCGTTCCCAGAGACTGGGAGGTTACAAACTCCTGGTCCTGGACAACGAGTTGCTGAGGCTTCGGCCAGTCAAAGAAGGAGCGGTGGGGAAGGTGGCCGTCTGACCGATGCGTTCAGACAATTCTTTAGTCCGCAGCCCCAAAGTATGATCGGTTCCAGCAACCATCACCAGCGTCTGATAAACATGGTGCAGGAATATCTAGGGGCAAGGTCAGACTTGGACACCTTCCCCACCGAAAATTCTCTGGCTTACTGGGTCTTGAGGATGGATCACTGGCCAGAGCTTGCACAGTATGCAATTGAGCTACTGGCCTGTCCTGCATCCAGCGTTCTTTCGGAACGCACATTCAGTGCTGCTGGAGGATTTGTCACGGATCACAGGGTGCGCCTGTCCACCGACTCGGTTGATCGACTGACTTTCATCAAGATGAACCAGTCTTGGATCACCACCAGCTACCACACACCTGATGCTGATATAACAGACTAATTGATTTTAACATGTCACATCCCTTCAAGACTGATGCTGATGCTGAGTGCCTGTGCTCTTATGTTGACTGGCTATCCTCCTCCTCCGAGTCCTCAATGATACGATTGATGATGATAGCTTGGAAGATCATTTTTGTTTATGGATGCCGCCACCAGTGGCTAAGGCCCAATTTTTCAGCCCCTGTTTTACAGGGGCGTGTAATTACAATTTTTTTAGCAATAATTTGCCATAGGGCTCATTGCTGTGCTCCAAGTACAGTATCTGTGAGGGGTTGGAGTGTTGTGGCACCAGTGCCTAAGGCCCAATTTTTCAGCCCCTGTTTAACAGGGGCGTGTCATTACAATTTTTGAAGCAATACTTTGCAACAGGGCTCATTGCTGTGCTCCAAGTACAGTATCTGTGAGGGGTTGTAGTGTTGTGCCACCAGTGCCTAAGGCCCAATTTTTCAGCCCCTGTTCAACAGGGGCATGCAATTACAATTCTTGATCTAATAATTCACAGCAGGGTCCATTGCTGCACCCACCAAGAGTAACTCTGAGGGCTTACAGTCTTGTGGCAACGCCACCACCACCACCACCACGAAAGGCCCAATTTTTCAGCCCCTGTTCAAAAGGGGCATGTAATTACAATTCTTGATCTAATAATTCACAGCAGGGCCCATTGCTGCACCCACCAAGAGTAACTGTCAGGGCTTACAGTGTTGTGGCACCAGCACCACCATCAAAGCCCCAATTTTTACTACCACTGTTCAACAATTATATGTAATTAAAATTCCTGATATAATAGTTGACAGCAGGGCGTTCCAGCACCAACCAAGAGTAACTGAGTGCTTACAGTGTTGTGCCAACACCAACAACTAAGGGGCCTATTTCTGCAGAGTATATACGGCAGGTCCCTACTTTCAAACATCCAACTTACAAACGACTCCTACTTGCAAACGAAAGAAGACAACAGGAAGTGAGAGGAAATCTACCCCTAGAAAGGAAAATTCTCTCCTGTAAGAATAAATATGGGAGAAAGGGGTCTCATCTGTACTGATGCTTTATCAGCAATCCTTGTTTCAAGAAAAACACCACATTTCAAAAACAGTTGTCATTGGGACGGAAAGTGAGGTGAAATGTTCTGAACAGGGGCACAGACAGCAAAACAAATGTTACAGGGGTGATAACCCTTACCTATGTTTCCCAAAAAGTTTAAAAATAGATTTTTGGGCTGGAGCTACACTTCAACAATGTACCTGTTCAAAATTACAAACAGATTCTACATAAGAACAAACCTACAGTCCCTGTCTTGTATGCACCGCCTGTATACGGCTGTTCAGAGTATATAGGGCCTTTTTTATTTTATGTGCGGGGTTCCCCTTAATATCCATACAAGACCCAAAGGGGCTGGTAATGGGCTGGGGTAGGGGGGGGGGGTCATGGGGTAGCTATGCCATTTTTCTTAAAGAATTTCATCCATATTACCGGGACCAGACATTACATTAAAGCCGCAAGCAGTTTTAAATGGCTTTTTTTTCCTTTAGAAGTGTCATTTTGTGCAGGGACAGTTCTAAACACGGGAAACACGTGGCACTTCACAGGCATACTTTAGACACCCCCCAGGTACGATATTTAAAGGAATATTTGACTTTTTTTTTTTCACTTTATGCATCATTAAAATGACTGCTCCCGAAAAACGACCGTTTTTAAAACTTCTTTTTGCATTGATACATGTCCCCTGGTGCAGAACCCGGGTTCCCAAACCCTATTTATGACAATAACATGCATAATAGTTGTTATAATTAGCACTTTAGAATTCGAACGTTCGCATCCATTGTATTTAATAGGGTTCTAATGTTCGTTCGAACTTTCGGTCCGTTCGCGGGTTCTGGTGCGAACCGAACCCGGGGGTGTTCGGCTCATCACTAGTCTTGAATGACAAAATGTTGGTAGGTCTTTTCATTTTGCCTATACAGACATTGCCTATGATGACCCACCCTAGATCCGTGCGCTGGGCGAATGGGGCATCTGGGGGTCCACTGACTTGTCTGTGTACCTTGTGAACTCTTAGAATGTCTCTTCCTAACAGAAGAAGGATCTGAGCATCTTTGTCAAGCGGCGGTATCTCATTTGATATTACCTTGAGGTGAGGGTGTTGGAAAGCAGCAGCTGGAGTAGGGATTTCTTCCCTGTTAGCAGGTATCTGATTGCACTCAACAAGTGTAGGTAAGGGTAATTGCAAGTTACCTTTGAGAGAAGGTACCATGAGTCCATGAGCCCTTCTTCCAGAAACCTCTATAGTTCCACTACAGGTACCCAAGGTGTAGGGATGAGCTTCGCCTTTTATTTCAAATAGATTGAACAATTCCGATTTTGCAAGTGATGGATTGCTCTGATCGTCTAAGATAGCATATGCCTTTAGAGACTTTTCTGGTTGATCCTTGTGGTATATGTTCACCAAGCATATCTTAGCACAGGACTTACCACAGCGGTCTTCTCCACAAACTTCAGTGCAGGATGAAGAAATGATGGTAGAATTAGGCACTTGGTCTGTATTCTCCCCGCCATGCGTTAACCTGGGAGGAGTGTTGGCAGGTTGTGCAGAGCTGGGCTCAAGAGGATTGAGGGCTTGCACATGTTCTTCAGAGCCACACTCTATGCACTTGATGGACACATTACAGTCCCTTGCAAAATGTTCTGTAGAAGCACAGCACCTGAAACATACCCTAAATGTCTTTAAAAGCTCCTTGCGCTCTTCCAGAGGCTTTTTCCTAAAGCCGATACATTTATTGAGGGGGTGTGGCTTCTTGTGTATAGGACACTCTCTGTTAGGGTTTTCAATCTTCCTACTCTGTTTGTTTGTGGCCAGAACTGTGGTAGGAGTGGGAAGGATGTCAGTCTTTTTTCACGGAAACTGGGCCTCTATGGTTTCTATAGTTGCCCTGAAGACTGGTACTCTTAGGAAAGGGTGAGAAGAGGCTGTACTCACCGTAGGAAAAACTTGGATCGTTCTTGGTCTCTGCAATTTTCCTGATGAATTCACAGAAGAAAGAGAATGGAGGGAAGGAAACCTTGTTCTCTCTTTTGTAAGATGACCCTAGTGCAGTCCATTTCTCTTGCAAACCATACGGGAGCTTGGAGACAATTGGGTTTACCCCTCTTGGAGTGTCAAGGTAACTGAGTCCAGGTAGTTTTGGGTCTGTCTTGGCTAGCTGAAGCTCAAGGAGAAGGTCACTCAGTCTCTGGAACTCCTTGTTGTCCTTACCGGATATCTTTGGGAAAGTTTCCAGATGCATGAACAAAGCATTTTCTATAGCTTCTGGACTGCCATAACTTTGCTCTAGTCGCTCCCATGCAGCTGTGAGGCCTGCAGTAGGATTGTCCATGAAAACCGATCTTAATAGCTTAACACGTGCAACAGATAGAGGACCAAGCCATTTGATCAGCAGATTCAATTCTTGATCAGCTGTAATGCCAATATTGCTGATTGTAGTTCTGAAGGCACATTTCCAACTTCTGTAGTTCTCAGGTTGGTCATCAATACTTGTAAGACCAGTCTTTGTGAGCTCTCTGCGAAGCATGTACCTCACAAACTCTTCTGTCTCAGTTGTCTCCGCCTTTATGTGAGATGCTGTTGGCTGTATGGTGCTGATTACGTTATCTTTGACATTGTTGTTAAAGGACACAGGGAAATATGGTGAAGCAGATGCATCCAGGTGAGTTGCTTGCTTGAAGTCAGTTGTTCCAATGGTACGTTGATTCAAGGCTGTACCGATGACTGGAGATTGATGACTTGCTTGAAGCTTGCGCTGATGCTCTGTGACGTATGAAGGCAGGCAAGGTAGGCAGGTAGGAAATGCAGTGGAGTGATTTTGAGTGCAGGAAGTTGCTGGAACCTCTTTAACTTGAAGCTGTGAAGGAGTCTCTATGTAGTCGGGAGCATTGGAAACAATGGAGTGTGCACTGCAGTGGCTTAGGACATAGTCTTTAGTGCGTTTGAGGGGGTCTTCCATATCTGCTATGTTTAGGTTAATGCTGTCTTTCTCACTTGCACCTTCGTCTGCATTGATAGCTTGCTGTAGGACCCTTAGCTTTGCCATAGCTGCGTCATGTTTACACTGTTCATTTAAGGTTTCCATTGTTGCTCTTTGTCGTGCTGACTGCGCTTCCAACTCTGCTCTTTGACGTGCTGACTGCGCTTCCAACTCTGCCCTTTGAGCTTCCAACTCTGCTCTTTTTTCTGCATATGCCACCTGCACTTTGCTGGCTTCCACTTCAGCGCGGGCATTAATAAGTCACTCACTGAGTGTTGAGTATCTTGAACTGTGGGATCTTGATGAGTTTTTAGAACGTCTGGTGGAAACAGATCTGTGAGATGCAGTGTCCTGTAACAGCTTTATTTTTGCTTCTGCCTTTAATCTGGTTTGCTGGATAAAACTGTCTCTTTCAATATTGAGAGCATTGACACGCTTTAATTGCATCATCGCATTTTCTGACTTCATGTTTTGTAAGACATTAGTGAATTTGCTGCTGGTAAGCTGATAAAGCTCATATGAGGCAGAAAGTTGTTTAATGGCGCCCTCTAGTGTCAGTAGTTCACGTTCAACAGACACTGTATTGGCTTCAGCGAGGATTTTCTCCCAGACTAATTCCAAGCTATTTGACAATTCAGTCCTTGAAGCTTCATAATTCTCCATTACTTTCCAAGTGGGTTTAACTGAGCGTTTGGGTAACTCAGTTTCTTCAGGAACTTGTGCGGAAGGAGATGTGAGTTCACATGCAGAAGCTTGGTCACTCATGATAGCAGACTGACTGTGAAAGCAGGCAGGATCTGTGTGCTGAAATATGACACTGTGCAGATTGTCTCAGGCTATAAGGCTGCCATGTGCTACTCTGTCCCTTCTGTCTTGCTATGAGGGCAGTAAATCTTGTCTGTTTCAGTACTGACATGCAGAAATCTTGTAATTAGGCTGTGAAACTCAGTTTTTCTACTGTTCTGTCTCAACTACAAAGCGATAAAGTTCATCTCCAGGTTGAAGTAGGCCTTACACAAGCTGGTTTGCTATTATTCCTTGCATCGATACAGGCAGTTTAACTCAATGAATAAACTCACAGTTAGGACGACAGACGATGAATCCTTTCGAATGTTCCGTTTAATGATGGATATTCATAGGTAGAAAAACTTTGCAGTTGTAAGCCACATATAAGATGTTTAGCATTGAAGAAATACAGGAGTAATGAGAGAATCAGGAAGTGGAGGAGATATATAAAGAACTACGGTGAGAGAGAGAGAGTTCAGCTAGAAAGAAGGGGACAGATCTTAAAGACACAGAGCAAGAATAATCACATAGTGTAACACAACATATATATATATATATTATATATATTTCTTGAAACCAACCAGACGTTTACACAGAGCCAACTGTAGGCAGACTGTCCATTAGAATAAGATAAAAGCTTGGCAATGTTACCAAACAGTATCATTTTTGGGTCATGCTCATCACATTATAATGAAAGCTATTTATGCTTCAGCATATCTATTGGTAGGCCCTCCCTTCCAGGAAGGTGACCCATACAAAATACATTTCCCCCAGGTCTCCAGTTTTGGGTTTTATAAAGGAACTAACACCAGTCCCATACTGTAAAAGGAGGTATTTGTTGAAAGCCTGGCAAAAAGCCAATGTAGTTATTGTATACACTGTAAGTACCTCTGACAATGCCCTTGGGGTTATTGATCCAACAGTCTCTCACATCTAAAGACCTACCAAGTGTTGCAATGTATCTGTCAACCATACAAAATTGGAAATTAATTTGCCTTTATGTTAAAAGCAGTACCTCCCACTTAAAGAAGAGCTATCATTCTAATTGTTTTACAGTACTTGATGGGACAAAATACATGTAGTACTTTGTCCCATTCTTTTTGACTCTAGATGTGAGGTCCAACCTGCCTTTTTCCTCTCCTGCTGCAACTGATCCAACAACAGCTATGAAGGATACGGCTGACACAAAGCTGAAGCTTGTCTTGGCTGTGAGCACTTTTCCGAGACAAGCAATGGCAAGAGAAATGCAGAGGCTGATACATCCCCCCTCCATTTGCATTCCTCCTGCCGTTGCTTGTCTGGAAAGTGGTCGAAGCTGAGACAAGCTGCAGCTATGAGGTCCAACCTGCCTTCCTCTCCCCAGCCACAGCTGATCCAACAACAACTATAAAGGATACTGATGACACAAAGCTGCAGCATGTCTCGAAAGTGAGCATTTTTCTGAGACAAACAACATCAAGAGGAATGCAGTGGCTGATACATCTCTCCTCCCTCTGCATTCCTCTTGCTGCTGCTTGTCTGGAAAGTTTTTGAAGCTGAGACAAGCTGCAGCTATGAGGTCCAACCGGCCTTCCTCCCCTCCTGCCACAGCTGGTCCAACAACTATGAAGGATTCGGATGACATAAAGCTGCAGGTTGTTTTGACGATGAGCACTTTCCTGAGACAAGCAATATCAAGAGGTTTGCAGAGGCTGATACATCTCTCCTCCTTCTGCATTCCTCTTGCCGTTGCTTGTCTGGAAAGTTGTTGCAGCTAAAACAAGCTGTGGCTATGAATCAGACATGCATGACTGCTATTGGATCATCCGTGACAGAAGGGAAGGGGGCATAGCGGACCTCAGAATTATGGTTAGAAAGGATTTAGAACCATAGGACAAAGTACTACATATACGTCAGTGGCAGCCCATCCATTAGGGGTGCATTAGCCCCATCCATGCCTCCGGCTCCCTAATCTACATGCAGGGCACCAGATGCATGGATTCCAATAGACTTATTTATTTTTTAAGTACGTGATTAGAGCCAGAGGTTCTAATAGGGTTCAAAAAAGGGTGTGCTGGGGGGGTAAGAGCACTGCACCCTGAGCCCACCCAGTTGTGTGACAATAGCTACAGGTAATACAATTTCGCTATTGTCACACTGATCCTCCTCCTGGCCAATCAAAAAGTGGGTTTTGAGACCCGTCACCCGATTGGCCCAAAGGACAGGCGATCAAATTGGACACCTAGGAAGAGGAGGGAGGAGACGCACATCGGAAGTCGCCATGATTCAGAGGAGGAGGAGACGCTATGGAAGCTTCCACCCGTAGGAGCGCTGCCCACTCGTGACCTGGATGGGGTAAGTGCAAGGCTGGATGACCGACCGACCGCCCACGCTCACCGCCCTCCGACCGGGGAGTTGGTTGTTTGCCACCCCTCACCCCATCCAAAAAAAACACAGGCCGCCACTAATATATGTTGTTCCAGAACTGTAAAAAATAATTATGACAGATTTTTCATTAACACTTATCTTAACCTGTTGCTACCCTTGTGACACATATGTGCGGTGGATTTAATGCCCACACGCTACACGTGTCACTGGGCAGCCAATGTTTATGTGGGAACAGCATGCTCCTTGTGCGTTCCCAGCGCAGAGACAGAGCTGTCACTCACAATCAGTAGCCAGCGGCACAGTCAATCACAATGGTCACATGATTGCCAATCCTTCCCACCCCCCCGGGTATACAGACCCTATTACAGGGACGCTGCGGCTGGCCAAGAATGGGTTAAAAAGAAGCAGCCAAGCATCCGCTATAGAGTTTGCTAAATAATTATTATGTACAGTATGTATCTGATTTGTAGGCAATGGTTTTATTTTATTTCTCCGGCAATACAGTGTTTCACTTTAACTGGAAACCTTGCCTAATTTGAACAGCTAGAATATTTTTTTTGGTGACAATTTAGGAATTCAATTACTGTTTTCTTAATCACATATAAATAGCGCAGCACCTAATCTGCATAAAAAATGTATGTTCCTTTTGCCTTTCATTTCCTGACCTCACTTTATAGCAAGTGAGCCTAATTACCAGGTTAAGCCTCTGCTGGGAACAGTACGTCCCCTTGTGAAGGGCATGTTTTTTTTTTTTGCTTCCTTTTTAAGGTCTAGATGTTTGAGAATCTCTGCAAGGAACAACATGTGTGGAAAGGAAAAAGTCAAAGTGAAAGTATTCTGATTAATGGATGAGAGCAAAGCCTGTGTTTAGATAGCAGTAAGCAGCAGGGTCTCTCAGCCATCGGATGGGGGGGGGGGGGGGGGCAACGCTCTAACACCTGTGAATGCTCTGCAGCTTTATTAGAAAATTTGACTCCCCTGTTTCTGCTCTAGCAGAATAGACTAAATAGCTTTTACAAAGCCTCTATTGTTCCTGATTATGATATGAGTATTCAGAGTCTGATTTTAAATTCTAATTGGTACTCATTTTGCCAATTATCTGCACTTAAGTTTTTTTTTTTCCCCTTTTTAAAGACTGTTGACTGTCCGTTTTTGTGTTCTCAATTGAAGGTAACAGCATAATGTTTATAATTTCAGTTTTTTGCTTTCACTATTAACCAAATTTATGTTTTCAAAATGAAAAATATATACAGAGTACAGAGGTCACTTAAACATAATTGCATGTTTAATAAAAATATGTATTTGCTATTAAAGTAGATCTGAACCCTAACAGTATGATATGTAATTTGCTAAAATGCTGTGTCTCATAAAAAAAAATCCAGATGGTTAAAATAAAATATCTTTTTATCTTTATCTATCCATTGTTGCATATCAACACTGATTCGCTGATTTCCTGTAACCTCCTTGTAGACAAGTCGTGTCTACTTAGATGAGCTCCAACAACTGTTCCACGTCATTCTTCAGGGCAGGTTTCCTGACAGTGGCAATTGTGAAACGCAGTAGCCTCCATTGGGAAAATGTGTTATTGCCCCTAACTGAAACTTAAGACAGAGGGAGGGAGGAGAATATGAAATTGAGCATGAGCTACTGAGCTCTGTAAACATTCCTCAGATCAGATTTCCTGACAATAACAATTGTGTTACATGCCCGTACATCAACATTGCCACTTGTAGTCTCCATTGAGAAAGTGTGTTGTTGTCCCTGACTGAAACCTTAGGCAGAGCCATACTGGGAGAGGAGAGGGGTGAATGTGAATTTGAGCTTGAGTTTTTGAGCTCTGTAAACAAAAGTATTTTATAAGCACTGAGGTAAGGAGGAACTGTAAAGTGTGAAAAGCCTAAAGGCTAGATATAAGAATACATAATATTCATTCAGAGCGGCTGGAGGAGACGCTGTGCTGCGAGCCTTTCTCCTCTCTTTTTACTGCTACTGGAGCAGCTCTGTTTGGATTCCCCTACTCGCCCCCCCTCCCTTCTGGCAGCAGAGTGGGTTGTGGGTCCTCTCACCGCTTGTTCCTGCACAGCACAGTGGATGAAGCTGTGGGCTCTAATACCCAGAATTCCCTACTCACAAAAAGGAGCCGTCCTTTTCCCTTCAATTCTGGAGAGTTTGGGGGCTTTACCAGGGGAAAGAAGAGCATGCAGACCTGCCATTGGACCTGTTATTGCTCACCAGAGAGACAGCTACAGAGGAGACAGGCCAGTACAGGGCCAGAGCATGCAAACCTACTATAGTGTTCTAAGCACCTAGAGAGCACAAAACACTGAGCCACAGAGAGTTGCTGTGTCTTGGGACCAGAGCTGAGGGAACCCATTGTAGGGTGTGCCTACATCAGTGACAACCTAATCAAAAAGACTAAGACTTCTGGGACAACTGATCCCCAAACAGAAGGGACTGGACCTGTGACATACCAGGAGGGATGATCAGAACAACTAAACTTCACTTGTTATCACACACAGTTAATGCCAATAGAGACTGCTCCCCACTTAGTCTTAAAGAAACAGATCAAAGTGCACCACCTTACAAGTGGGCCCCAATATCAGCCTGGTTATCATTGCACATTAGGCACCAGGTATCACACAAACACCTTCCAGGGGTACCCTGTTAAGGAACACTTATGCATACTTACATCTGGGGCTATCACAATATAGTGCACTCTAGGACAATTTCTTTGATTGGTTATTGCAGAGTTACTATGAGACTTTGTTTACTGCCGTTATATTCTTTACTGTTTATGTGGTTCCTTATTAGTGCTGTGGATTGGTTTAGTGTTAATGGGGTTTAAAGTGGTTGTAAACCCACTTTGACAACGTGCACCTACAGGTAAGCCTAGATTAAGGCTTACCTGTAGGTGCAAGAAATATCTCCTTAACCTACACGGTTAAGGAGATATTTGCTGAAAACACTGCACCGATGTCTACGGCGCATGCGCACCGTAGACAACAGCGCAGGCGCACTAGCGGGCTGGCTTCATGAATGGGATAATGCCGGTTTTCTGAATGGGAGAATGCCGGCCCTGCGCGCATGCGTGTGACGTCATCGCCACTCCGGCTAATCACAGCGCCGGAGCGGCGATACCAGGAAGAAGCTCTGAGGGGACAAGGCAGCGGCGGCGGAGAAGAACGAGGAGGAATTTGGGGGCTTCGATTTCAGGTAAGTGCCACATAATGAGCTAGTATGCTATGCATACTAGCTCATTATGCCTTTCTCTTGCAGGGGTTTGTTTTTCAGGAAATGTTTTAGAGGGTTTACTTCCTCTTTAAGTAAATTGCCATACTGAGGCTAGTATTCAAATTAGTTAGCCTCGCTTATTCTATCATGATCTTTGATCATTTTTTGACTTGTATTTGTTTTTAAGACTTCAGATCATCTTATATTTTGTATGTTTCTTGTTTGTTTTTTTTGGAGACAACCAGAAATTGTTGAACCAGAGAATATCTGATTGGTTTCTGAGGCATCAGGAAGGAATGTATCTGTCCCTTACTGGGGCAAATTGGACAGTGCTTTGTAGGGTATATTTTTTGTTGCATTCTTCTGGATCAACTGTGTGTATAGGATTCTGTATGTGGAACTTTTCTATTTATGTATATATTTCTTTTTCTATTGGTTGAACTAGATGGATTTGTATCTTTTTTCATTTTGACTAACTATATAACTCACACTATCAGTAAAGGTTATCAAAAACTTACATGACTATGCTTTTGTGGCCAAGCTGATGAAGTTATATTGCTGAGTTAGTAGGCCCAAGTGAAGATACAGCAAAGAAGGTGGGATTCTGTCCAAGTGGAACCCTCTGATTGTAAAGTCTTGTTTTTTTTTTTTGTTTTTTTTTTTTAGTTAGTTAAAAATAACAAACATGTTATACTTACTTGCCCTGTGTAATGATTTTGCACAGAGCAGCCTGGATCCTCCTCTTCTTGGGTCCCTCTCCGGTGCTCCTGGCTCCTCCATCCTCCATCCTGTTGAGTGCCCCCACAGCATGCACCGAGCCGAGCCGCAGCTCCCTGTGTCCATTCAGACACAAAGCCAGGGCCCGGCCCCTCTCCCTTTCTCTCCTGGCTGGCTGACTTTGATTGACAGCAGCGGGAGCCAATGACACTGCGCTGCTGTCCCAGCCAATGAGGAGGGGAGTCCCGGGCAGCCGAGACATCCCTGCAACATTGCTGGATCGAGAGGGACCTCGGGTAAGTATTGTGGGGGGGGGTGAGGGGGGCTGCTGCACATAGAAGGCTTTTTATCTTAATGCATACCAGGAAGAACCATTTTTTTTAATTCTTTGTTTTGTATGTGTTGTGCAAACAAAGAAGACATGGAGAAAGCAAAAGCAAGAGAAAAGAGGAAGGGAGGAAATAGAGAAGGGCATTTTTTTTAAACCAATTATGTGTAATTTATTGTAAGCAAGGAAGAAAAAGGAAAGGAAAATGAAGAAGATGACTTGCGGCATGGTGTCAAAGATTTTTTTTTATCTTTGTAACTATTTTTGTGTATTTTATTGTGGAAGCAAGCAAGCAGAATGAAAGGAAGAAAGAAAAGAAGGAAGGCAGGAGATGAACTGTGGCAAAGTGCTACAGAAAACCTACCGTATTTTCGAAACCCTTTTGTATATAAGATTGTGAAATGAAAAAAGTAAAAAAGGAAACAGAGAGAAAGAGTGAATAATAGGAAGGGGGGAAAAAGAAAGAAAAGTGAAGAAAAAAATGGTCTCTTTAGGTGTAAATCAAGATAATGTAAGCATTATTTGAACACATTTATTATTTGAAGCAAAATAATGGCATTTGGATTATTATTATATTACTGTTATTATCATTTTTATTTGCATTATTTAAAATGCAGGTTACAGCTATGACACAGAAATGTGTACATTAAAAACTTACACTCTTTCAATCTTTTTTCCCAAAGGAAAAACCTCCATTATATCATTCACAGAACAAGATATCTGTAAAATGAATGAGTCTTATGAATTGGACTTTTGGTGAGCTGAGTCTAGAGCGTGTCACAAGAATATATGAAAGATCAATACATTGCTAAAAGGCTTATGGAACAATAAAGAAGTTAAATTATGGCTGGCTTTTGTATCTCAAATAGTCATTTAGATTTTTCTACTCCCAGTAATGAAGTCGAGTTGAACTCCAGGCCTTTTTTAGAAAATTATAGAACGTCAGACTTAGAAAGTGGGCAGAAAAAGTTTTGCTAATTAGGCGGTGTGGTCATAAAGTTAAAGGATGGTTTGGGCCATCTACATATTGGTCACAATGGACTTCATTAATCAAAGTGTATGAGGTAAAAGCTGTCTCTTTTGGCCTATAGCCACCCAACAAATGTAATCCCACAATAGAACATAATTGTTGAGTCTCACTGACTATTGGGGAGAAATATATAGAATATACAGAGTGCTAGTAGTTCTTCTGAGCCTACATTGATAGAAAACCTCTCTAAATTAGACAGGGACTGTAGCTACCAGAAAATGATGATACAAAAACACTTTTTTTAGGATTATGTGATGTACATCATAGTGTATAGATTGCACATATGGGAATATGTCTGGTTTATACACTTTGCAAAGCGGTCATTGAAGTGCCCCCTTGTAGTGGTGTTCCAATAGAGAAGTTCCCCCTTACGTTGGTGTTTAGTAGTGTAGTGTCCCCAATGACATTCCTGTCACCAGTAACATGTCCCCATTACATTGATGTCACTGGTATCGTGTCTGAGGGTTAGTGTGTGTATGTGACCATACTGTGTTGATTAGTTGGTATGACCTAAAGGGGGAGACCGGGCATTTTCTGCCACTTTTTGTTTACATGTAAAGGCTCTTTCACACATGCGGACCGTATGTCTGTTTTTTCATCCATCTGTTTACGGATGAAAAAGGGACATACATGTATCCCTATGGGATTGCGGATGTCAGCGGACGAATCAGCGGACAGATGTTCATCCGCTGACATCCGATCTCATCAGGCTCCGCTATGCTCCGTTTCTGCAAACGGAGGAAAATCCTATTTTTCCATCCATCTGCAGAGCGGATCGGATGAACACGGACAGACGGTCCATGTTCATCCTATCCCCCCATAGAGGAGAGCGGAGATCTGACAGGGCTCAGCGAGCGGATGTTTACGGGATCCGCATGTTTGTAAGGGGCCTAACAATCTGTTTTTTTTTTGCAAGAAAGATATTAGAACCCAAAAACATTATATATATATTTTTTAAAACAGAGGCCATAGAGAAGAAATTGGGGGTTTTTGGAAATTTTTATGTCACACGGTATTTGCACATCGTTTTTTAAAACGCAATTTTTTGGGGGGAAAAAATACACTTTTTTAAATGTTAATGCAAAAAAGCACAATACATAACCCAATGTTTTGTAAAATATAAAAGATGATGTTACGCCAAGTAAGTACCGGTAGATACCAAACATGTCACGCTTTACAATTGTGCACGCCTGTGCAACGGCAAAAAAACAACATAAATTTTACTATCCATAGGCAACAGTTTAACCACATCAATACTGGGCACTTTCGCCCCCTTCCTTCCCAGACCAATTTTCAGCTTTCAGCGCTCTCACATTTTCAATGACAATTGCGCGGTCATGCTACACTGTACCCAAATGAAATTTTTATCATTTTGTTCACACAAATAGAGCTTTCTTTTGGTGGTATTTTTTCACGACTACGTTTTTTATTTTTTGCGATATAAGCGAAAAAAGAGTGGAAATTAGAAAAAAAATATATATTTTCGTCTTTCTATTTTAAAAAAAATCCAATAAAATTTAATTTTGTCATAAATTTAAGCCAAAACGTATTCTACTACATGTTTTTGGTAAAAAAAAATCCGTTAAGTGTATAATTGGTTCGCGTGATCACGGACATATGTACGCAAATGATCATGTACAGATGTGCGCAGGTGATCACGGACATATGTGTGCAAATGATCATTGGGACATATGATTTTACTGTCACATATGTGGGGGACAGGTGTTTTTACTATGTGGGGACATGTGTGTGTGGGGACATGTGTGTGTGTGGGGACATGTATGTTTACTTTCTGTGTTTTAGACTGTGTGGGGACACTAGGCTGGTGAACAGTGAGTAAAAAGCTGAAAAAAACAGCTCATACTCACTGATCACCAGCCAGGCTGCAGCGATCCGCTCTCCTCTCCTCACCGACGACTTCTGTGTGAGGAGAGGAGAGCTGATTGCCTAGCAACCGGCTCTCTGTTTACATCACATGACGGCTGTGATTGGACACGGCCGTCATGTGATCAGGAGGGCCAATCACAGAGCCCTCCTGCCGAATCGAGATGCGCTGTGTCCGGGTGACACGAGTGCATCGGGATTGCGCCGCTGCGCGGGAACGCGCGCGCGATCCCCCTTCTTCTGAGGGACGTTCCTGAACGTCCACTCAGAAGGAGAGAGCGCCCACCCGGCCGTATATGTACAGTGGCCGGGTGGGAAGTAGTTAAAAGCCTACAGGTTACCACTTTAAACTTACAGAGGAGGTCTGGAGCTAGAATTACTGCCCATGATCTGATGTTTGCAGTGATACCTCATATGTGTG